>OZ007588.1:254042088-256442088 GCA_963931845.1 Maratus michaelseni
ACGTGAAAAGTAATAGAAGAAGAAGATTTTGAAGAAGTTGCAAAATAAATGAAAATAATGCCCAGATTTATCTCCAGACCACCAATTTATCTTCGGACCATCCATTGGCGACCGCTTTTACAGAGTATTGTATTATTTATTTATTTATTTATTTATTTTTGCCCCCTTTTTTTTTTTAAACACCCTGTACGTATATTGTTATAAGTTAAATGTTATTTCTATAATACATTTTATAATTGAAAAGGAAAATAACATTTTCTTTTAAACAATAAATATTTGAAATCTGTTGTATATTCTGCATTGTTTAAAATTTACTCCTAATTACTTCTTGTCCTCCATTCAAATTTAAATTTAAAACTTGTCAGCAATTTTTTTTCTTAGTTTCTTTAAATGAAATGTAGTTACAAACTTCCTTGTTAAAATGAATACAAAAAGTCCCCGTGAGTGAACGCAATCAAATAAAAAGTACTCCCTGAAAATAAAATTGATTAGAACACCAGTGAATCGACATAACACCTGTAGATTTGCGATTGGTAGTGGCTAATTTAAACCCTTGTTCTGCTAAACCTCTCCTAATTTCTGCCTGTCTGAAATTTCATTGCTGATTGGACGTATTCTCTAAAGGTTTTGGTTAGCCAAAGGTTGTTTTTTTTTTCTTCTCAACTTTTTTCGCCGAAAAACTTTTTTAAACGTTTTTTATATGTTATGCATACAAAAAGTTTATTCCCAGAGTATTTCCGAATGCGCAAAAAGTTTAAATCAAATTAGCAAACAAACAAAAAAAACATAAGTTTTTTAGAAAAATAGAAATAGTTGTCAAGATTATTTTAAAATTAGATTGATTAAAAATGCGATTGTTTTTACTTAAATATAAAATTAAGACTTAAACAATTAATAGTTGAATATTGTGTATTGCCATGTACACTGCTCAAAACAATTAAAGGATATTTGAAGTTTTATATAAAATAAAGATATAAACGAAATTTTTTTTGCCGAAAATAGAAGAAGAGAATCACAAATGCAAATTTTTCTGGTTTTCAAACTGTGGAGTATGCAAATTTTGAGTTCGACGTCAAAAACGTCGCTTCAGCGGCAGCGAATGAAATTTGACTTTCAACTGGATAAAAGAGGATGAAGACAAGGATGATCGGCATTCAGTGATTGCTTTGTTTCGATGAGTACGATGTCTCAGTGAAGTCATTTGACAGATTCAGAAGCTTGGAGAATTGTTGGTAGGTTAGAAGGGGGCCAAACTCAAGCCGAAGTAGCACAAGCCATTGGAGTGTCACAAAGTGTCATTTCCAGGATCTGGAACCGTTTTTTGGAGAGTGGATGTGCAGGCCGAAGACCAGGGCAAGGTCGTAGACGGGCAACAACGCCCAATGAAGATCGGTATTTAGCGTTAACAGCTCAGAGACACCGAAACATGAACGCTACTCTTCTCCAACAACACCTTCGCTCGGCTACAGGCACCACGATTTCAACTCAGACTGTCCGAAACCGGCTCCATGCTGTAGGTCTGTATGCTCGCCGACCGATGTTATGTGTTAGATTAACATCAAGGCATCGTCGCGACCGCAGGGAGTGGGCAACCGAGCATGTCAACTGGAGGAGAAATGAATGGAGCAATATTCTGTTTTCTGACGAGTCCCGTTTTTCTGTGCATCCGGATAATAGGCGTATTTTCATCTGGAGGGACCGTGGCAGTAGGAATAATCCTGCGTTCGTGCACGAAAGTGTCAGATTTGGCGGTGGAGGAGTGTTGGTGTATGGTGGCATCTCCATTGACGGGCGCACTGACCTCTACATCATTCGAGATGGAGCTCTGACTGGTCGCCGATATAGGGATGAGATCCTCAGACCTATTGTAGTCCCTTACGCTGCAGCAATCGGAGATAACTTCATTTTAATGGACGATAACTGCAGGCCACATCGTGCAAACCTGGTGGAGGATTTCCTTTTCGAGGAAGGAATCGTTCGAATGGAATGGCCAGCGTGTTCTCCAGACATGAATCCAATCGAGCACGTTTGGGACGCTCTAGGAAGACGAGTTTCTGGCCGCCAACAACCCCCACAAACTCTCCAAGAACTGCAAAGAGCTCTTCTGGAAGAGTGGGGCAGAATACCCCAACTCGTCATTAATAGCCTCATTGAGTCCATGCCTCAAAGGTGTTCAACGTTGCTGGCCGCCCGTGGAAACCATACCCCCTACTGAAAATGATTTTCTTTGAAGAAAACACCTTTTCTTATTCTTTTTTTCTCATATGCACAAATTGTGTTTTTTTCCTTTTGTACACACATGCGCAATAAAATGCATTTTTTTTCAGCCAAACATGTGTAATTTATTCTCATATAACCTACTATGTCTGTCGACCATGTATCAATCAGCTAAAAAGTTTCCCAGATACAAAATCCACCTAAAATTGCAATATCCTTTAATTGTTTTGAGCAGTGTATTTTAATTTGTGGATTTATCGCAAAGACTAATTTTGTCAAATAATTGTCTGTAAAAATATATCACGAATTTCCAGTAAATTTTGTTGTAACACCATTCCTTATTCGAGATTAGTGGTAACCACTATGACACTGATATTGTTATAATATTCTTCTAATCCGGGAGCGGATCCAGTCCTCCATTTAGAGAGGGGGAGAGTGTCATGTCTCTTTTTTTAGGGAGGCGGGGGGGGGGGTCCATCTGTACATAAGTAATTTTATTTTTTAAGTTTATCCACAACTCCAAACTGACCGTTTTACGAAGGTGTTTTCATTCGTAAATGCATAAATTGCAAGTTCTGTTCGGATACTAAGAAATCGAACAGTGTTTCCCTATTTCCTTATAAAGGCAAAGGATCTTTCCGAAAATGTTATTTAAGCTGTTAAGCTTTTTAAGCCGATTTTCGGGATTCGGCAGTTACGAAAAGATGATCATGAGGGAGAAATTAATTATAACCGAAGCTATACCACATACATAAGAAAATGAAAACATTACGAGCAATATGAATGAACTATTCCCTTATAAAGGCAAAGGATCTTTCCGAAAATGTTATTTAAGCCGTTAAGCCTTTTAAGCCGATTTTCGGGATTCGGCAGTCACGAAAAGATTTTCATGAGGGAGCAATTAATTATAACCGAAGCTATACCACCAAACATAAGAAAATAAAAACATTGTTCGATTTTTTTTTTTTCGCTTAAAGAATAATGTCTTCAAATTTCATGCATTTCCCTTTTAAGTGATCGTGTGTGTCAGAAATATTTGCATTATTGAGCGGGATTTTTCTCATTTTTTAAACACCCGTAAGTCTCACTCAGTACCTCTCATTTTGACAAGCATGTCGAATTTCAGATTTTTATCCTAAAATGAACTCTAACATCTGTAGAACATTGTGTTCAAATTTCTCGACGATCTGATAAATAGTAAAAGAGATATGTTTAATCTTACACATCTTTCTTAATATCTATTTTTAGTAAATCAAATGTTTAAGCTCATTTTTCTCAACCCGAACCACGGGTCAGATCGGGTTCGGGTAAAAGCGGGTAGAGTCCTGCATCGGGTCGGGTTACCTGCTTTTACCCGAACCTGATCCGCAGCCAATGTCGGATTGGGTTGGCGCTATGCTTTTTTCGTTGCGGGTCGAGTTAACTTCTACTTTTTAGTTGCGGTTCGTGTTGACTTTCATTGTTTCGGATTCGTGTCGGTTTCGGGTTTGATTTTTGCGGTTCGGGTTCGACTTGACCCGATTTTTCAAAAGAATGTCCAAAATATTTTCCAGATGAAAAATCTACATACAATAATACCTTCATAACGGACACGCCCCCCCAAAAAATGGACAACTCTATTTAGCGAACATTTTTTCAATTCCTAAGATATATTTGTACATTTTTTTACCTCTAAATTGTGGATCTGGACACCTCTTAATCAACACTCACTTTACATGTGTGCATGTACGTAAAATATCACAAATACGATACATGTGTTTTTGTGTGTATCAAAATCGAAATGTTGGTAATATTTTTCATATTCCGGGAGAAGGAAAAAGGGTTCTTAACATTAACAGTACTGTAAAGAAAGAATAATGTATGATTATATTTCTTATATACATTTTATTTATCATGCAGTAAATTTAATATATAATACTCATTCATATTCAAGTATGTATTTATTTTCATCTGAAACATAGTTCTACTCAAACTTTCTTTGAAAATCCCAACAACCCGACACGCAAAAACCTAAATCTGACCCGTAAGGAACTTTCTAAACCCGACCCACAGAAACAAAATTAGACTCACACCCACCCGAAAACAGAAAATTAGGGACAATTTGATCCAATGCAAAACTCTTATTCAACAATCCCGAAATTCCGCTATTCAAAGGTTTTACTATATTTGAATACTGTAGAATAGATCTGTCATTTTTTTTTTCTTTATATAAACGATAAAATTGGTATTAGAGATATAATTGTAGATTACTTTTTTGAAAATTGGATTAAAACATGAATTAATTTCCTTTTATTGCGGGTTCGAGTCGGGTTGCGGGTTGACAAAAATTATTTTGTCTGGTTTGGGTAATGTTGCGGGTCGATGAAATTTTTTATCGGGTTCGGGTCGGGCTCCGATGCAGGGTTGTAATATTACGGTGGTCAATTGGACATTGTATGTGTAACTCCGTTACTTTTTTCTTTTCTTTCATTCAGTGTAAAAATCTTAGAGTTTTTATCCATACATTATATGTTTACAAATTAATATACGACTTTTACTCTAATTAAGTCGATTCATTTAATTCGATTCGCTAAATAAAATTGAAGAAATCGTAGTATGCGTGTGATATTAGAGTATACTGCAACATTTTTCGAAAGCGATAAAGAGCAAGGATAACCAAAGTATACAATTTAGAAATTTTTGTTATGAATTCAAGAATGTAAAAATGTTGACATTATTCAAATATATTTTATTATTTGAGCCTATTATCCCGGGAACAATAAACGTCTTCAAAAGTTAAACGAAAAAAAAAGAGTAAAAATTCTTCACATATTATAGTTCATTAATTAAAATAAAAATAAAAAATAAAATTATTCAATTAGCTGTATGTGAATATTAAAAAGATATAGTTTGAAAAAAGGAAGAGAAATAAATTTTAATTAAATATCATATATAACTCTGGATAAAATATAGCTAATTTTTTTAATGGAATTTAAATAAATCTTTTAATTTTATTTTTACTTGATTAAAGTATCTAAAGAAAAGGAGAACAGGTATATGTGCCTTATCAAGTTTATCGCAAAAGGAAATCTAATAAGGAATAGCTTATCGGCTACCGCGCAATAATAGGTGGCATTGTGCGAGTGAGAAACTAAGTAATTTATGCTTTTAAAAACATTAAAACGCATTTTCAGCAATTTTTTTTTTTTTTTTTTTTTTTTTTTTAATATTGCAGGAAAACATCGCAGCATTTCATTTACATTTTTGATTGCTTACTTTTTTATTCTAATATAACAATATTTATAATATACTCTAATATAACATCCTTGTACAATAAACCTACTCTTTTATATTATCATTTACTGAAATTGAAATATATAAACACTGAATTTTTTTATGCATTTATTATTATTTTGAACTGCACAGAAATGAATCAAAATGTTTACAAAATAAAACTTAAAGAGTTTATTAATTTCAGATAATTCTGGATATTTCTAATGCAAAGCAAGTCAAAAGTTTTCCAAATACACTCGACTTTCCGTAATTCGAACTCTTATATTACTCGAAATATTGAATTATTCGAACTTAGATTTATTGTTATTGAAAGTTGAACTCAAAACAAAATTTCAAAAATCTTACGTAATTCCAAATTTCGAACTATAATGTTTGGACAGTTCCAGAATCTTGAGTTGCGATGCCTCGTACATTTAGTTGCTGTTATGAGTGAGTACATGATGCCGAATTTTTTGTGCTTTCTACAAATTTCATTTAGAAAAAACACAGTTTCAATTTATTAATTTTTAGTTATCCAGAGGAAATCGTGAGGGAGTAGAAATTTATTTACGTTGCCTGATTGCTTACTAATAAATAACAGCAGTGGCGGGTTTTAACCAATAATAAAAATATATAGCTTCCGTATCTTTTTTATGCGGGAAAAAAAAACTAAAGGTATTTTCACGGGTTCCTGAACCTAAATATTACGGATATGTATAGCTTTGTTTTATACAACATTATTATTATTATTATTATTATTATTATTATTATTATTATTATTATTATTGGTACAGATAAAACATGATAAGACATAATATATTATTTTAGGTAAAGGTATTGTATAACCTGTTCTTTGATAGTGTTTTCTGCGTTAATACTCATTTGATTTTATTTAATTATGCAAGTTTCGGTTCAATCGAAAATTTTACGTATTCTCTCGTTTTCGAATTAAAAAGAATCCCCTGTACTAAATTTTTAAATGTGCGTAAAATGTAGTTTAAATTAACGTAATAATAAGTTAATTAATTTGTTTCATCAGTTTTTAGGTTTTAAACTTTATCCATTTCATAAAATTATTTATTTACATCTCAATGGGATTTTTTTTTTTTAAATTATATTAAAAACTTTATTTTTGACTTCATTTCTAGTTATAAATAGTCAGAATATTTAATATTCATCTACTTAGATTTTTAACCGTCTGAGGGTCTGAGGGATGTCCTAGGAGATGTAATGTTCATGAAACTAATATTAATTTAAATTTTCTTTCCCTGCTTGTTTCTAAAATACATTTCATATTTCTTTATTTTATATATATCTTAAAATACAATTATATAGAAAATATTATTTTTCTACAGCCAATTTAAGTTGTTTTTGGAAAACGGAAAAATGCGGGCAAACCGCTTAGAGGGCTAAAATTCTTATTTTACAATCTGGTGTGTTAACACTTACAGCGGCAAAGCACTTCCATTGCTAAAATGTTGAAATGAATGAATGACACTGGAATTTACGAACAAATTTAGTTGAAAATAAGAAAAATATATATTTCGCATACATAATAAACGGAAAATTTTATAGCAAAATTCTGGTGTCATTGTGGTATTTGGGAATTGAAATTAAGTGGTTTCGTAAACGTACCACCACCCTTGAAAAGATTAAAGAATTTTATTGTTTAGCATTCGCAAAAAGATTATCAATCTCTAACTTGCCCAAGAATTACGATAATTTTCCGTCAAAAAATTCTTACTAAGTTACACAAACACCTTCAAATGTTATTCTTGCAAAATAGCTATATCAATCAGACCGCAAATTTCTCTCTTCAGTGTTAAAAAGTATGGGACTACATACATATTTTTCAAATTTCTCATCAGAAAATTTTTATTTTCCATTTTTTTCTGCATATTTTTCTTAAAGAACGTCTCTTACAGTTTTTCTTTCTTGTTTGACAGCATATTTCTAAAATATATGCTTAATTTTACTTTAAGTGTTAAAATCTTATTCACAGCTCGTCAATTTCGCTGGGATTTCAACACTTAAAACACAACCCCCTTATCGTACTTTCTTTAGAAGTACGATAAGGGGGTCTTGACTTAAAATATAAAAATAAACGACAACCCGCGATGTGTTGCATGTAAATTGCATAAGGGATCTTTCGATTCTTTGGTGGAAAATGAAATCTAATTTGATTATACATTTAGAAAAAAATCTAATATTAATTTTATTAAATACTGAATTTCGAGTAATAAAGCATATTTACATTGTAGGAGAAGAGTTTATTCGAGAGCTCAATCATTCCGCTTTTAGTGGTCTTTTGCAGAGTTTTAAACGCCATCGTTAAGAAATAATTAGTTGAAAATCAATGTTTCTTCTTTAAATTTATTTCCTCTAAATGTACAGCAATAATTCTGTAGTTAAATTCAAGGAGCATAAGTATGTTTTTGTTTAACCTTCTTGGTTGAATTAAAATTACAAAACTACGATGTAATAATTTCTAGATATGGATAATTTGTCGACAGACGAATTTTACAGTTTAAAATAAATTGATTCATGAAAATTGAATATGTGAAGTTATTGTTTTTATTTCATAGAATTTTCTTGAAAAGTGTAATTAAATCAAGGTATTTTTTCCCATCTATTTAAATTGGGAAAAAAGAAAAGCTTTTCAGTTTTAATAAATAAAAAAAAATGACGATTTTTTAAAAAAAAAAATCCTTATCATTTCCCCTTTTTTCCACAAAAATAGTGTAATTTAGTTGCCACATCATTAAAGAAATAAATTACACAAAAGAATAATAATAATAACATCTGGGAATCTAATTTACATTTTAAAAAAAATTAAGAGTTTATATGACATTCTCAAATCCATACGAAAAACTTTAGTTTTATCGCGAAATTTGCAGTATTGTACCAGGAGTAGTTGTGAAATACAAAGAGACAGTCAGATTTTAATAAAATAGATTTTAGAAATATATCGCCAAATAAACCGATAAGACACATCTTTTAGGAAGAGTATACAGAAAAAATAATTTAAAAATTTTAAATTTATGATGAAAACTCTGAAAAAGGGAAATGCATTTCCTTCGCCATAGGTTTAATATTGGACAGGGGAATTTCAGATCTGATTGTCGAGGATGGAGCCGTTTTTCTCTCATAGAATGAGAAATTCTATGTAAGGTAAAGCCAGGAGAGATGGCGCGGTCGGAGAGATTGCGCACATAGAGGTTCGGGGGGAAGGAGTAGAGTGAGAGCGCAGCGACTCCATGTAGCTGTACAACAACAGTAGTGGAGTGTCTACTTGAAAGTGCACGTTGATTGCTTTGAGCGTCTAAGATAAAGTATTGCTATTTTGTTTTGTTTTCCCAAAGTAAGTGCTTGAATTTTCATAGCTATTGATCAGAATTTCTATACAATGTCAATAGTACAAAATATTTTAAACTTAAACGATTTCTCATAAGCTACTAATCTAGACTAACAATGTGAACATCAACGGTTCGTTTTAGTAACGGCCATGTTTAAATAAAAGGCCGCGCAATCTCTCCTACCGAAATTGGAGAGTTTGCTCATCTGCTACTTAGGAGAGATGGCGCATTGTTCCCATTAGTTTTCATGCTAGGAGAGATTACGCAGCTTATTGGTAAATTTGCATAAAAAATGAAAAATGAAAATGGACTAATTTTAAGTTAAACGTGTTATTAAGTTACATAATTTTATTTTGTAATCTTATCTGGACTTGCTTTTTCTGATTCTTTAATTTTTTTTCCTTTAATTAAAATTTTTTAATCGTTTTTAAAATTATTTCCTTTTTCTCATTCTTTATTAGGTTGAAATATTCACTCCCAATGCAATAAAATTTGTTCACAAAAACCTTACAAGAATGTCATTTAAGTGTAATTATTATTGTTAACAATTTAATTGTAGTTATTATTAGTAACAATCTCTCCTACCCATCTGCGCAATCACAGCAACCATGTAAGGAGAGATTGCGCAAAATAACTTGCTTGGTTTTATTACAACTGTTCTATTAAATTGCAACATAGCAACAAAATAGCAATGGAAATGCATAAAAACAAATGAAGTAAAAATTATTCATGGATAGTTTAGCAAAAAAATTAATATTTAGATTTTTTATGGCTATTCTTTTGAATTGTGCGCAGACTCTCCTAGCTTTACCATAAACCTAACATTATCTAATACAATTATCAAAATTTGGTATATATATATTAAAAGACAACAAAATAAATAGGTTTTAAAGAAAATTTTTGAAAATTTTACTTAGTAAAATTTTTAAAATTTATATCTTTTCTGAAACTAACTTAACATTTAGGAAATGAACTTTTGAAAGTGGATTACGTACTTATCGCATTTCAATTTTCTGATGGTGAAAACTACATTTTGATAATTGTATTAAGTAATGAGTAATTTTAATTTTAATTTTCCTCATACACGTTAGCAAAATATTTCGTGGTCGATAAGGAACTCTTAACCGAACCAGGATTTTCGTTCAGAATTTCAACAGTAATATTGTAACAATATTTTCAATAAAGTTACTTTGATTTCTGTAAAATGTAATATCATCACGAGAAATGCTGAAAATGGCCACCCTTTGCGTCCAAACAATACTGAGGTAGACGCTCCTTAATTCAGAATGTGGAGGTATTATATACACAGTATGTGTCACTGACTAAATTACAGTGCATGTCCAGTAATGCTTTGAAGAAATCAATCTCAGTGAAAGATTTTTGCTGTGCACTACATAAAGGTGTTTTTCTTGGAAGGACTAATATTCCAAACCTTTCAATATTACGAAATATTTTATAAAATACCTTCTATAAACGTTATTACATACGATACAGTAAATAATACGTAAATGAAAAATATATATTTTTGTTTTTCAGGGCAACATCATCACCATCTGAGAGCTTTTGCAACAGCCTTCGGACAAAGAACACCTTTCTTTGATCCTCGATTAGTTGATCCTTTAAGAGAATGGGAACAGTTTCGAAGGAAAACGGCTGAACAGTGGGCAATGGAACTGCCTAGAAGAATGGGCGTTGCCGCTGGTGCAAATCCCTCAGGTAAGAAAAAAAAATGTAGTATAATTAGTTTTATGATTAGCTAACACAGTATCTATTCATTATACAAAAAATATATTTATGTAAGTATTGAAAATTCCCAAATTGCTCTAATTACCTACAGTTTGGGCACAGATCTTGATAGTGCTGAAGTTATACGCACATGATTTGCCCAAAAGTAATTTAATATTTTTTTAACTATAATAAATATAAAAAATAAATAAATAAGTGACATGTTTACAAGAAAGCTCGAAATTTTTGTATGCGGTAATTTAAAAAATAGTTAAAATTTTAGCCAAAAGATGGCACCCGTTGTCTCAGTCTGCAATTATTCTTAAGCTAACATCAAAATTTCACTTTTTTTCGTATTTTAACAACTAAACATAATGAATAGAGTGAAAACTGAAAATGCCTTTGATCGAGCTCGAGCTTTACACGTCTGTTTGAAAGTTCTTACAGGTACAATGCCATCTATTGTCTAAAATTTGAACAATTTTTTAAATTACTGTATAAAAAATCTTGCCTTCCTTTCACTTATTTCATATTTGTGTTTATTATTGATGAAGAATGATTATAATTTTTAAAGCTCCTGTGTCCTTTTAACGGCCCCCTTAAAAACACAAAATTAAATTAAACATAGACGCAAAATTATAGCAACTAAACCATGTGATATCTATTATGTTAGAAAATGTTAGATACAATTTCTCCGAATCGCGAAGGTTATTGTTCTGAAAGTTGTTTTACAGGCTTCAATTAGAGTCCTGTATCGGGTCAGGCAATCGGATTTCACCCGAACCGCACACGACCCGCGGGTCAAGTTAACTTTCATTGTTTCGGGTTCGGGTTGGCTTCTGATACTTGCGAGTCAGGTTGACCCGATTTCTCAAAAGAATGTCCAGAATATATTTTTCATATGAAAAACTGTACATTTGAATATTAATGAGTATATATATGTGTGTATGTGTGTGTTCATTTTTATATTTAAAAGATAAATTTGATACTAGAAATACAACTAAAAACTACTTTTCCATAATGGCATTAAAATACTGATTAATTTTCTTTCATTTCGGATTGGGTTGATTGAAATGAAATTTTCGGGTCTGCCTAGGACTCTAGTTCGAATTCGGGAAAGTACGAGACGGGCATTGACAAATAAAGATAAAATTTGCCATCAAAAATCGTACATGAAAAATTCAAGAGATCTAAAAGCACTATTTCAATCTTGGAGGCGAAATAGCGAGAATATACAAAGTAACCGGAAATGACAATATAGAAATTTTCCGCTGATTTCATTTTCCGAGACTATAAATAAGGATGATTCAGTTATCTGCGGAGTTGCAAGATATCTACTACATAATTAGAGAGCGCCCTTATATTCTCTGCAAAACTTTTTGTTATTTTCGTGACTTTTGAGGAAGGACTTGTGATATGATTGCGCTGACAGGCATTCTGAAATATTCGCAAACAAAAGGGCATTCATTTCGTGAGAACACTTCGTGCTTATTTACTAATCATCTTTTATATTATCACAAGACAAAAATCCGTAATAATGCATATATTTATCTATTTCATGAGCTAATTTTTGTTTTGTGAACTTTTAGTGTGAAAATTTACAATAATACATTAAATGTGTATTAATAATACTACAATCGTTAATAACAGTTAGATTTCTCAAAAGAGAGGAATGGGAGGGGATTTTATTTACTTCGCATCAACCAATTTTTTACCATATTTCTAGGAGGGAGATTTTTTGAAGGGAAATTTACCCGAATTTCTGTTCTAATACTAGGATGAACTTGAAAATATTAGCAGTCACCCTGCTCAAACTAGGATGGTTTGGAACGAAACCCATATATATTTTTTTCTGTTTTCCGGTTCTGAATTACTCGTTTTATGCACAGACCAGCACATTGAAAAATTTTCTGAGGACTTGAGAGAGGATTAAGAGATTATGAAATTTTAACACATATTTCCAGTGCGTTTTTTTCTGTGCGGGCGGGCCCGCGTACACCTAAATATTTTGTATATCTAAGAAGAGGAAATAATATTTCAAAGATTTTGAAATTCCTGCTAATTTAAACTTTAAAAGTATTGTGGATATTTATGCGATTTGTTAGTTTTATGCATACACTATTAAAAAATTTGCAGTAAACTGTCCAGTCATTCAACCGTTTTTATAGAATACGATTACATGACCATAATTTAATTTTATTCTGACCATAATATGGTCAATAATATGGCTTAGATACGCATAATAATATGGTTAAGCAACCGTTATCTTCAAAAACGGTTGAATGACTGGACATTTTGCGGCAGATTTTTAACAGTATAGTTTCTTGACTACAAAGGTGTTTATATTTAAATTTACTAAATGAGAGTTGTTTGTTTCTTTAAAAATATATTTTCCCTTGAGAATTGTATATACTACTGAGATCGTTTGTGCATAATCCGTGATGACAAATAGAAATAAGTTAATAATTACACTAGGTTAAAATGCTTAAAGACAGGTCCTATAATGATAATTTTCTTAAGTCAAACTGGGAATACATTTTCTTTTCTTTTCCTTTTCTTTATTTCTTTCTTTTTCTTTCTTAAACGCACTGTATATATTGATAATAATTACAATCATATTATAACAATTTAATCGTTTTGCACATTTTCATACAAGAGCTGAAAATTTTATAAATGTCTCAAAACAATGTTCATATATTCTTATTCTATTTAAAAGTAAAAGTCCAAGAAATAAGGTCCTCAAGGTAATCAACTACCTAAATCAAATCCTGTAGTGTCTAATCAGATTAATACAAACACTTACTGTTTCTGAATCAAGAATGAAAAGCATTTCATTGGTTTTAAAGTTTTTCTTTGATTTTTGGGATATTTTATTTCCTGCTAATGAGATTTCTTTCAATTGTAATACACCTTTAATGCTTCAACATTTTACCGAAGAGATCGAGAAAAATAATGACTAGAGAAAAATAAACAAGCATTAAAAGATCACTGACAATTAACAAAAAACCATTAACTATATAAAAAGGCTCACATCCAATTTTTCTAATCACATTCACTAAAAAGTAAAATTAAAAAGGAAATCGATGAGATAGCTCAATACACAGAGCACACTCTTTAAAAAGCAAGTTTCGGAAAAAGGAAAAAAAAAAAAGAAAGAAATATTCATTGATTAAGACCCTGAATTGATACTTAAGACTTAATTCCCACTGTCTTTGCTTTCGTAATCTATCACTTAGTTTAATTACTGCTCGAAATGAGCTTTAAAGATTCGTTTCCTAATGACTTGATTTCAGGGGGGAGGGTTATGTGATATATTGAGGGCGTCAACTTTATCTTGAAGTCACCCCTTTAAGTAGAATAAATAATAAATACCACTAGGGTGGAAGGAACCGCAGCGATTCATTTTCGGCTATAATTAGTCGCGTGCGGCACTTAATGTTTAAACGCTTTGGTACAGTTTTGCGAGTTCAGATAGTTATAAATTGTAAAATCGGTCAGAAAAATTAGAAATGTTTTTTTTTTTTTTTTTTTTTTTTTTTTGCATGCATTGTAAAATAGAGTTCAAATCGGGCAATTGTTTGTTTAGCAGGGCAATAAACATAAATTCGATATACTAAGAATGACGTGTTTCAAAAGAGAGGTTATGGTGATTATCTCTTATATATAAACTGCTGAGGATATAAACATACTTCCAATTACAAACAAGAACGAAAATCATGCATTCGGCATAAGCTATGAAACACTTCCCAACACTAACAGACAAAGTTAGAATTTTTAAGAAATTTTTATTTTTTCATGCAATAAAATAAGAAATCTAAATAAACAATTAAAAAAAAAAACAGGCAATTCAGTAAAAATCCATTTTCTGCAATTGCTGTTCATATCCGGCAAAGTGTTCGAATTTTTCCGTGCAGCCCTGTATGTGATCTATAGAATTTATATACTACTCAACATACTAAAAATTAGTTAAGTTTAATAGTACAGTCAAACCTCGTTAACATGAACACGTTTAACGCGAATTACTTTTAGCGTGAACTGTTTCCGATTCCCCGTCCAGTTGTATGTAATGTATTTAAGTTCGGATAACACGAACTACTTTTAACACGAACAAAAAAAGTTTCCTCTTGAGTGTTCGCGTTAACGAGGTTCGACTGTATATACCACAGAAATTGAAATGCAATTATCGATTACATACATCGATTACATATTAAATACAGCAATTATCGATTATAGTCCGTCTAGTAACCGAATGTTTTGAATGTCTCTGTAAATGAACGATAAATCCATTAGAAGATTATAGAAGATTATTAGAAGTATTTTATAATCTATGGAAAATATGTACACCTCAGAGATCCAATACAGTATCAGAATATCAATTTCATTATATGTCTGAAATACGTAAAATCATTAAAATGCCTATAACCACCCCAGAAAAAAAAAAAAAAAACTGGCTATTGGCTTCAGCTTTTTAAACTATTTCATTGTTTAAATATCATTAGCTTGGAAAACTGAAATCAGTACAAAACATGAAATATGGTTATGGTAATCAGTGTTAGGAAATAAATAAACCTAAAATAAAATTACGGTTTAATCTTATGATGAAATATAATGAAGAAAGAAAATTTCTTTAAGTTAAAACTATATACAATAAAATTGAATCATTCAACAATCCGTTCAATTACAATCAGCTTTTTCATATTTACATTAGCTCAGTACTCTTAAAATTTCAAAGGTATGGGTGGAAAGAGGGGGGGGGGATGACCCCTCCTATACTCCCCTGAGTACGTCCGCTTATGATTATTATTATTATTTTTTTATGATAAACTTTCTTTCTGTCACAAAAATGAATTATTTAATATAAGTCCAAATGGTGCTGTTTATTTGCAAATTAAGTTAAGAATAATTATTTCAAAAGTATATCAGAATCATTTGAGAATTGAATATACTGAAGACCTCTTCAATTCTGAAAGAAATTAACTTGAATCAAAAACTGTATAACTTTTTTTTTTCTACGTAATATTCACAATTTTGCCTCTTGAACACGTATTTAGAGAGCAAATGTTGCAATCCACTCTATTTGAAAACGGTTTCAAGAACTGTGGTGTTGTATTGTTTCACAGTTTGATTATAGTTATTTATATTCATATAATTTTATTTTTAAAATAAATAAAGGACTTGCAGGTTCAATGTCAAGAGATAATTTATTGAATGTGAATTCTAAAAATATCTGTATGAGTTAAAAATTAACAACAGCTTAATTAATAAGGGTTGATTTAGCACAGGTTGCATGGCTGTGTCATCTTCAAAATGTATAGTGAAATATATACATATCAAAATAAGGAAAAAAAAAAAGACGGTAGAGGATCATTAATATGAAAAAAAGCATATCTACCCTATATATATAAAATCCTAATGTAACAAATTTGTGAAACGATTTTATGAAACGAATTTATGAAACGATTTTATGAAACGACTGATTAAACGACTGATTATGTTTCAGGGCTATTTTTAATAAAATATTAAACGCTTAATGGTGAAATTAATACCAATTGTCCATAAAAATCCGCGGATGTCAAAACTGGTAATAGAATTTTGAAATTGGAATTAGTTTTCGAGATATTAATTTTTTTCTAATTTTAATGACATTTCTGTAATGATGGCAACTAATTACTCAGTTTTTTTGTGACAAAAAAGGGAAAAAAATTGAAAAGGATCCCGGTAGGGATTATTGATTTTTTTTTACTCGTTTGGATATATTTTTTAAGTTATGCAGTACCTGATAGTTAATCATAGACTAAGAGATTAGAATTAAGAAACTCAACCGTTCACCACTGTTATGTATAAGTTGTATGTGTGTGCATCTACACACTATTGGACGAAATACAGAGTGGGCTAAAAGTCCTTAACACATTTTGAAATTAAATTTAAGAAAAGTAAAGTAAGTAGGTGTACGACAGTGCGGTTTGGACAAAAATGCTTCTCATGACAGAAAATTTCATTTACGCACAAATTTAGTTCAAAAACATTACCCGTAAATGGTTTTATACCTCAAAGCAGCAAAAAGGCATTAAAAACTCAAGCATTTATAGACCATTTATTGCAAATTGTTATTACAATTGACTACAATATTTCAAGTGCGTTTTTTGCAGTTTGAATCACTCCCAAACAGTACTCAGTTTCATGCCACATGCTTGAAATATGGTAGTAGATCGTACAAAAAAGTCTGTAACTGCTTGTCTTTCGCTTTTTAACAGCGTTTATTTGCAGCTTTGAAGATATAGCGCCATCTATGGGAAATTTTTGAATTATTTTTTTTATTTGCTCAAATAAAACTTTCGATCATGCATTTCCGTCCAAATTCAAGAACTTTTGGCCCACCCTGTATTTTTCAACTTAGTTGTTTGTAACAATAGCGTCTTTCATCGACTTAACAAAATATAGTATACATTAAAATTTAATGTATTTACGCACATCTGTTTAATGTTTTCAAATCACATAATTATGTTTTAATTCTTGTTTATGAAAAATCACAAATCTTAAAAAAAAATGTTTTACATATTTTTTTTACAAAAGATATATGAATATTGACAGAATATTTATTACACAGTCTCATTTCACCATTTCACCGAAAAGAGTTTAATTTCTCATTTCCAGAACTATCAACCGAATTCTAGGGTTTGTGTGTGTGTTTACCACTCTCCCAACTTTTCAAAACCCTTGAAAAGTTCCCAAATCATGACATGCCGGAAAGATGACGCTTGCTTCCGGTCACGTGACCACTGCTCCCAGCCGGAAGTAAAGATGGGCTCTGTTGTCATGGAGACGTTTTGCCATCGGCCTTTTGAAGTTCCACGCCTCCGTTTGATGGGCTCTTTTGATACTTACGAAACTACCGTGACATTCAATAGCACACTTGAACAACGAGGATGAGTGTTTAATCTAGTGGTTTAAGCTAGGGTAAGGTGGGTGATTGATTTTTGGACCTCATGCCTGACAGGAAATATCCGTCTACTGAAAAGATACGAACATGTAATAATACTTGGTGAGATAAGTGAATATAATATATGAAACAGATGTATCTGTCTGAAACATATTTCTTCAGTTCAGAAGTTCGGATCACTACATTGTAATAGAGCATTTCAAAATTAGCAGAAAAAGCATATGTCTTAAGCATCGAGAAATGATTTTAAAAAGTGACTAGTTTCGAGAGTCATAATTTAACAGCTCTCTTCATCACGTGTAGCATCCAGCACTTTCTTTCTCCGTAAAGGTGACTGAGAGCAATATGTTTTTTGACCTTTTAAAACACGTTTTACAAAGGTAAAAAAAAAGGCGGGAGAGTAGTCTCATTATAGGCCTTTATATGCACAAGACCCTGTTGCATTCCCCCGCATCTCTCTCTCTCCTATAGATAATGTGCATGTGACGTCACACACTCAAGTAAAGGCCTATTTCTCAACTAATTGTAGGCAAAAAGTAACAATTCTTACACAGTGAGTAATTCATAATGTATTATTTAATACACATAATATAATGTATTATACCTACGTGAAAATTACGAAAAATTTAGCGAAACTTCACGCAATTTAGCTCAAAGTTTAGCCTATGTTAAGTGGAGTAGACACGCAACAAGCCAGTTTGTTGACAAACATGTACATTATCTACAGCCAAAACTGTGAAGCATCTGTGTGGTGAACCCTTAATTGATAAAACACAGGTTTGCAAATAGTGCAGATTACTAGCAAAATTAACCCTCTTTTAAAAAGTTCTCCTGGATGATTAAGAAATTTACTTTTTCTGCTGCTTTATTAGCATTCGCTATGCCAAAATTATGATATTTACTTATTTACTCTGCATTTTCATTTGCTGCAAAAAAGTTAAAAACATCTATAATTAATATTCCCCCCTCCCCCTCCCCCCACCCAACATTTTTTTTCTACAAAATTTTCTTTTTATTTGTGAATGGTTCTTATATGTTCACAGATTGTACCGAACATCATTGGTGAATTTCAAAATTTCTTTTCATCAATCAATCATTTCATTATTCCTCCATCACCGAGTACTCGACGCAATATTACTATTTAAACTATTAAATAGTTAAAATATAAGATTTTTGACCTATAATATAATATCCTAAAAAAGTAAGGACTACTAGGAAAATCCCTTCACTAGAATAATTAGAGGAAGGGTTTCTTACAACATATGTTGATTTCATCAAAATCCATCCCCTTGTAAGATTAAAAATTGCTAAGAAAGTATTGATATAACAAATTGATTTAGTGAATAACAAAGTTAACCACACACAGATATAATATTATTAAAATTAATTTGTCTAACGCGTTAAAACAGCCAGCACTTTTTTTAATAATTGTTTGCGGTTAAAAATAAAAAGTAGTCTCAATATCTACTGTATAATGTAATGATATGCATATACACAATATATGAAACAAATGATGCTAAAAAATTGCGGTTTTCAGGAATGAGATTGGAGAGAATTCTTTTTTTAAATAAAAAAAAAAGCTGTGGTTTAAAAATTACCGATAGATGGCGCTGGCATGCATAATATGCAGCAGATGTAGGCAAATTAGGGTTATAGTAAAAAATTCATTTCTGCAAAGTGTCTGACAAGCTTCAGTATACCAGCACATGAAACAGGCCCTTTTCTCGTCTTCAGTCATTTTGCCGTGCTGAATTTTCTTAATGCGCCAGTTGCCAATTCCCTGTTCTTGTAAAAGTGTTTAACCAACAGTGCTTGATCTGGTAACGATAGCATACTGCTGGCATCAAATGAAGAATCTGTGTGTATTGAGAGGTTTTATTGACAGCCTAATTTGCATAAACATGCTTCATATTACGCATGCAGTAATTTTTGAGCGCATCGGTAATTTTTGAACCAAATTTTTTTTAATATTAAAAAAAAAATCCAATCTGCCTCTAATCCCATTCCTGCAAACCGCAGTTTTTTAGCATCTTTTTTTTTTTTAATGAATTTTTAAAGTTTTTTGGCGCACACGGTATAAATTGTTGTAGTTTGTTTTCATTTTGCTGTTAACTAATCTAACTTGTTTTAATTTAATGTCTAATGCATTTTTTTTTTCATTCATTTCAGATCTCTCCCAAACATTTAATTTCGCGGGAGACCATCAACACTGGTTAGCATACAATGCTCATTACTCCCCTTATTTCACGAGCGCGGCTTTCCGAAGTACAGGATTTGCCGGCTATACACTTGACAGCGCATTTACAGCGACGGGGATTTCGAATCAAGACATACATCCATCATCAATGTCAGGTAAGTTTATTTTTATTTTATTTCGTTAGGATTTGCCTCAGTGCTGAGGTTTCTTTCAAAGCATCATCCCTGTTATTTTTAGTAACTATCAAGTCCTCGCCCTGCACTTCAAATGATTTTCTTAATTAACGCTTATGGTTTATCATAAAATGACGATAATTGATATGTAATCAAGAACAGATAATGACATTGCGACTTTTAATGATAGCTTCAAAATATCTATTATTAGAAAATCGTAAAACTTAGTCACTCTTTCTATAAGCTGTAAGGCCCGACATAGATTACGTGGGGACTAGGGACAAGCATTATTATGAGGGCCTTCCCTTCTATTTATCCCTTAGAAATTGTTCGTGAATTATGCTGAAGTGACTAATACTGAACTTTATATCTATACCTATTGTATACATACATTTCGTACCAAGTACATAGGGCATCACAAGATGGTCACAAATGTAAGAGATAATAGAATACACCAATTTATTTTTTTGTATAGGAATATGAGGGCTCATGTGAGCCTTTGAAGTGTAAATACAAGTCTTTTAGTCACTTACTTTGTCATTACCAAATATTAGGAAGAGGAGGGTCGAACTCCCTAAATCTTTGACAGTGTAAGCATTTTGTTCACTTTTCTCCAATTTTAACCATTTGGCATCCTCTTAATGAAAATCCTGATTATGCCCATGGGAAGCTAGGGGCACATGCCCCTCATGCCCCAACCTTACTCAGACACGGAATTTATACTTATGCAGGATCTGATTATCAAAAAGGTACGAGAAGACGCTAAGACCATTAAGACGGCTTTTTATGAATCTCAAAATACATGAAATTTGTTAGCACTGGTATCACTATATTGCATGTGTGTCAGCTCTTCGCCCATAAAAACCAAGAAAGAAAAACCATTGAATGCAGCAACATTGCTGTGCAGTAATTTCAAAATTCATGAATTTCAGTAACGCTGCGATCACTATATACAGGGCCGTAACCAAACAGCAAAGTCAGAGGGGAGGGGGGGGGGGGAGGGTTGAAATTTTTGGTGGGACTAATTCACAGTTTGCCTTTTATGATACATAAATATACAGAATTAGGGGTCAAGACCCTCTTGTCATAAAACTTTTGATTACAAAGTTAAATTTTTTTAATGTAATATAGATTATATTAGTATTGAACGATTATGAAGTCTAAAAAAATTTCTAGATAGGGGAGAAGGGGGTCAGTTTATCCAGCCCCCCATCTGGTTACGTTCCTGTCACTATACTGTATGTACTTTGCGCCCATTGAAACAAACAACAGCAACAAAAAGTTACAAATCGAAAAAAAAAAAAAAAACATTAATACAATCGCTTTTGCTATATTTCTTTATTAGGTCGACCTCACTGTTACTTGTCGAGAACCGAAGCAAATTTCGCTCGAATTTCTTGTTCGAGAACTGCATTGTTCTACAAGTGAGGAGTTCGACAACCGAGTTTCTACCATACAAACAAACATTCGAATATACAATACCTATGGAGCATTGATTATAGAATTCTAAAATTCTTTTTTCGAGTTTTTATTTATATGTATTTGATACTTGCGATGTATTTTTTCATCAAATATGATGGGAGAAAATTCTTATTTAATTTTTTATATATTTTTTATTTGAAGAAATCGTTACAAAAGATGATTTTGTTTGTTTAACAAATACATCTCGTCGTTCCGGAGATGGTGGGATAAATGACTCAAAAGTGGTGGGCGCAAAATCAGCAAAGAAAAAAAAAATGAATTAACATAATAAAATAATTTAAAATAAACATCGATACCCTAAAATTATCTGACACCACAAATACGAGCTACTGTCGGACATCTATTTATTTTGAAAATTTCTCTATTTTACGAACTTTTCCTTGGCACGAAGAACATTTTACGAATTTCGTTGAAAATAACCTCCAAATAGCCAATAGCGAAGTGCATTCTCTATTTAACGAACTTTTCTTGTGATTATATTTTTCCCCCCTATTTCTTAAAATATTTCTAGACATTTGAAACAATTTCTTTTTACAAATTTTACACATATGGTAATATAATAAAAAAAAAAATTCTTTAATTTTAAATCTAAAATTATTGTTATTTTACTGAAAATACGTTGTACTTCTTGGCAGTAATGTTGTTTTCATTCTACAAATGTTTATTTTTTTTAAAATGAATAAAATAATTAAAACAAATGTATATATACAATTGGTTTAAAAATAAGTCTAATTAATTATTTTTATTTGATATTTAGTGTTTATTAATTAACCCTTTCACGATGAGCGTCTTTACAATTTCTTTAATATTTTGCCTGCAGTATTTTTAATGAGAAATCTTTGGCAAATTTAATCGCAGAAATTAATGTGAAAATAACTCTTAGAAAATACCGGCAGGAAACATCTAGAATTCTGAGAACGCTACACGTCTCGTATACGCAAAGATCCTGCCGAAGGAGGTTAAAAATTTCTATTTATGTAGTTTAAAACATTTTAAAATATTAATCTCTATTTAACGAATTTTCCATATAATTATTTTTTTTCTGGATATAGCGACTTCGTCAAATAGAGCTCAGAGTGTATTTTCAAGATTGTGGGTGAATTGATCACATAAGCTGATATTAACAGTAGTTTATTTTCATAATATCTCTAAATAACTTCTTTTGGTCGATCTACTGTCTTACTCTGAAGAGATGATTCCTGAAACCGGGATACCTTTTTAAACCGGAATATAGCGACCGTGATATCCTTTTTCTGGATATAGCGACTTCGTTAAATAGAGGTCAGAGTATATTTTCAAGATTTTGGGTGATTTGATCACATAAGCTGATATTAACAGTAGATTATTTTCAAAAAATCTCTAAATAACTTCTTTTGGTCGATCTACTGTCTTACTCTGAAGAGATGATCCCTGAAACCGGGATATCCTTTTCAACCGGAATATAGCGACCGTGATATCCTTTTTCTGGATACAGCGACTTCAGGTCAGAGTGTATTTTAAAGATTTTGGGTGATTTGATCACATAAGCTGATATTAACAGTAGTTTATATACAAAAAAAGAGATGATCCTTGAAACCGATTGGGTGTGGGGATATAGGACACTCTGACTCTATTCATGAACAATTGGAAGGAGAGCAGGTGGGATAAACGAAATGCGCACGGATTTCTTCTTGGAAATTCCAAAATCGAAATAGATTTACAACCTATACTACGGATCTGTGCATTCTCTCAATAAGTGAACTGCACTTGCTTTTGCTTGGTGCGAAAGCCAGGAATAATCTCTCCAGAGAGGAGAACAATGCGTTTCGCTTTTAATTTTATGCTATATTGTAAAAGGTATATCCTATAAGTCCGTTCACATTTCGAATATTCATTAAAATAATAATAATAATAACTTAATAACAAATTGTTGCATCCCAGGCGGTTTGCACCATAAGACTTTGATGGTGCAAACATCAGAGTCTAATGGTGTTTGCATAACACCATAAGACTATGGTGTCAAACCATAGTCTTATGGTGCTGAAAAGAGTTTGATTTTTTGTGGCAATAAGCCGTAAGTAATTTCAGATTTCAAAAATTCATTAAAATTCAATAAATTAGCGTATCGGTGTTTACACCATAAAACTTTTCAAAAAAATAAAAGTTTTCGTGGCAAAAGAAAAAAAAATGGAAAGAGTCCCATAATTTAGTTTACATTTCAAAAACTCATAAAAAATTAACAAATTGTCATATCGGAGATCGGTTTGTACCATAAGACTTGGCAAATGGTCGGAATTTTCACAACAAAAATAGTTCAAAGGTAATTTAAACCTTTTTTTTTTGTTGTTGTTTTGCTACAATATACCCTAAGTTAAGCAAGTTATTTTATTCATAAAAAATAAACATTTGTAAAATAAAAACAACATTACTGCCCAGAAGTACGCTGTGTTCAGTAAAATAATAATAATTTTAAATTTAAAATTAAAGAATTAAATTTTTATGGCATTGGCGTATTGTGTAAAATTTGTAAAAAGAAAGATTAAGTTTAAAATGTCCAGAAATATTTTGAGAAATGGAGAGAAAAAAATGAGATCAGAAGAAAAGTTCGTGAAATAGAGAATGTATTTCTCTATTTGGATGTTATAGATTATCTGTGGCGTCAAATAATTTTAGGGTTATTTGTAGCAAAAGAAAAAAATTGTTTAACCTTTTTTTTAACTGTTTTTGCTTCGGCTACAAATAATCCTATGTCCATCGACTAGTCTTACGGTGAAAACCGAATTCCGATACGATAATTTGTTATTTTATTTTATGAATATTTTTAATGTGAATGGACCCTGTATATTTCGTAATCTGATTTTTAGTAATGAAAGGTTTTTATTCAATTTAAATTAATGGCTCCTAATTATTTTTACAGAATCTACTACATCACCAGACTCAACACCAGGAAGTAATAGCCAGTTACATCCATCTTCAGCGTTTACTTTCAAGTCCTTGTTAGATAACCTTGGTCAGTCCAAAAACGAACTTTTGACATCCCGACCGCCTAATAACAGTCCCTCCTCGGCTACATCAACAACTGAATCCAATTCTACAAGCCATCCAATGCTGGATCAGAGTAAAGTACCAGCAACTAATCCTGCTTTGCAGATACCTCGGACTACCTTACCACTTCTTCCAGGCAGTTCCTCATTATCAGTCAATCATGCGAGTTACTTATTGGCCTCACAGGGGTACTACGGGACGAATGGAGCCAGTGCTGGAATGTACTTAGGACATGGTATGATGCCACCAACACTGTTGTATCCTCAGCTTTACCAGCAAAGTCATTTACAGACATCCATCCACCTTCTTGGAAATGATTCAACCAGAAGTTCATACGATGCATCCGCTGCTTCAGCAGCACAGCATCAAGAATCTCACCAAAGTAATGCACAAAGTCCACAAGAATTGTTAAATAAAGAACTACACTCTCCTCGTATTTGTACAGATGATTCAAGACACGATACTAATGGTCATACGACGCTATCTCCGCGAGAAAGACTGGGATCATTGCGTTTGAACGCATCAAGGACAGCACAGAATGAGGTTACTACAGTTTGGAGGCCTTACTGATCATTGTATAAAGATATAGTATTATGTAATATATTAAAAACCCGGTGAATAATATATACAAAGAAATGTTTTTTCTGTTGAAAACTGCCACTCCTAGTCTGTGCCAGAGTTTAAATAAGCTGTCTTCATTTGCCAAAGTACCTTTTGAATCCAGGGCATATTATATAAATACAAATTTGAGACGTTCAGAGCCAAAGTGGATCAAGTTCAGTTTTTCATTCAACAGAGTTTGAGATGAATTCTTGATTTATAGACAGTAACTCGTTCGGTGTCGTATCAAACTAAGTCATAAGTTAAAAGCCCGCCTGCTTGTCTAGTGGTTAGGGCGCTGACTACTGGACAGAAGGTACTGGATTCCAATCCCGACCCAGGCATGAATGTTTGTAGTGCGTTGGATTCCACTTTAAACGGAGGTCCCTGTCTGTTTAGCCCTCGTGTTCAAAAGATGATTGTAGCACCCGTTAACTATTAACCAACCAACTAATATAAATTGAAAATGTGAGCAACAGTTAGTCTCCTATGATTCTAAACGAAATGGAGTCCATTGACTCCTTCAGCCTGACAGTTTTATCTTTAAATATATCTGGATAAAGTTTCGTGGACTTTGTCCACTTTGATTCTGAACACCTATATTGATTTTAATAAAAATTCCTACGCGATTTTTTTTTTAATCAACGCATTCTATAATTACTTTTAAGAAGACCATGTATGCCCTGCTCACTGAATTTGACAAATATCCTTTAATAAATTTTTAATTAACTAATTAAAATATGAATGATACATCAAAAGACATTTGATTTCTTTCTCAGTTCCTTTTCAAACTAAAAATCTCAAATTTCTTCAGATGATTTAGTGTCCAACACTATCTAACACGTCTCGTACACTAAAGCTTAAAAAGGATTATTTTCAAATTGCATTAAAAAAAAATATTTTGGTTATATATACTTAAATGCACTATTTCAGGAGGGGGGGGGGGGGGGGTCATCTCTGAAATCATACTTTTTTATTTTATACGATTGCAAAAATATTTTAAAATGTAAAAATATTTCTTGAAAAAATTACGAATACTGAAAACAGTAGCTAAGTTCAAATGAATGACTATTTTTTCAGACAGGAAATCTAGGACTATCAAAATAATCGAATCTGTGTGCAATTGTGCTGCAACTTTTAGACCATTTAATGGCTGATTTCGGCAACTCAATATCTCAATATTTAGACTCTATCCTTATTTTCTTTCGCTTTTACTTTATAATTCCAAATTTATTATCTTTATCATCTCATTTCTTAATTTTACATCTATCCTTTATTTTGTAATTGTTCCTTTATCATGTAGTTAATACTACATTTTAACTTGTCCCAACCGCTCAATTTAATGCAAGACACTCTACTTGCAATAGACAGGGCGTTAAGTTGATTGCAACTCGGAAGCCCCTTAACCAACATCAACTGTTCGGCGACTAAATAAGGTGAAATTTCCTATTGAATTTTAACTTTAAGGAAAAAAAAAGAGTAAAATTTGTGAGCTATGATTTTATTTATATTTATCACATTTTTTTAAACAACTAATTTTACAATGCCGTAAATTTCTGCAATGGGCATTTTCTGTAGATTTATAACTGGTATTAAATATATATACCACGAATAAACAAGCCAATTAAGAAACTGCATTAACTGTAAATGAAGACAGCTTTTTGTATGATAAGAGAATGGCTATGAAATATGTTTGGTTCTTTAAGACATAAACAAATAATAAGAATCAAACAATGTTTCAAGCTAAAGAGATATATCAATATACAGGGTGTACCCTCTTATTACCTACCATTAGTCAGTTCGTAAGCCGTTAGTTTTAGAGATTTATTTCTTATAATAAAAATGCTTCAAAATTTGTTCTCCTTCATATTAAAAGTCATTTACGTCAAAATAATTTACTTAGAAACATATTTTGCGTGCTGTAATTATTATTATTATTATTATTATTATTATTATTATTTTTAATGTTTTACGACAAAAATTTAAAACGAATTATGATACTTTGAATTTTATAAATTTTCACCGTTTTTTCGGCACTAAAAACACATTTTTCGATTTAATTTAAAACTGAAACTAATGATTTAGTAATTAACTATTTATCAGTGATAAGAAGGGATACCCTGTATGTAATAAAATAAATTGTATATTCAAAAGATTAAGAACAAACTTCATTGTGAAATGGATTATTACACAAGTCCTTTTTTTAATTCAGCATAACTCCAAAGTCCACGATTTATAATTAAATAATATGTTATCGATCAAATTTTTGAATATGTGTTCCAATTTTACCTATATTAGTTTCTAAGTCCAGTGCAACCTGTTTTAACAATAATGAAAAAACCAGAAAAATGCATGACTAAATTACAATGCAAAATAAAACACTACTATGTAAGCTTTAAGAATGATTAAGCGTTTTGTAACAATCTTAAAATAAAAAAATAAGTGTATTTTTAATAATTATTAGAAATTAAAGTGAACAGATTAATTATTAGAAACTAAAATATTAAAATGTATATAAGACATGTATAATATAAGTAAAATAGGAATATATAATACAATTGCACAAAAAGAACTGAAATTAAGTCAACCTGTCCTTATCTGAATGAGAGTCAAGGACGGTTGAAGTTCTATAGATTTCTGGTTAACAAATATAATCAAATAAGAAAAAGAAAAACCTATAATAGATACTTTACAAAAAATGAATTACTGTTATAAACAGGTTTCACCGTTTCTAATTTTTAATTTTATAAATAATATGTATAATTAATTTTAAATTGTGAAAAATAATTCCTGAAAATTAAGACTCATATACTTTATGATATCTTCCATACAAAAAATTACAATAGCTTTTGAATTTAGCAGCTTCATTTTGCTTCAAAGGAATAAAAGTGGCATCAAGTCTGTGTTAATTTAAATGTGCAATCATTCTAATCTGCTTAAGCAGATTTCTTACCAAAGATTTTCTTTTATTGGATTCATGTATGTTTGCACTTGTATATTACATTGTTTGCTGCTATTTGTCAAGCATGTATAGCAGAAGATTTTAATTGTAAATGTTCCTGAAAATTACTGTTCTTCATGTATAAATATTTATAATAAATATATTAAAAATTTCTTATGTTGTTTTGTTTTATATGTCTCTATGATTATGTTAAAAAAATTGTAGAGACAAACGTACATTTTTTTTTAAATCATAACAAACTTACATAATTCTTATTTATAGAGAATTAAAAACTACGGATGCACCGAATATTTGGTATGTATTTGGAATTCGACCATACTACCGAATATCAAAATATTCGGCCAAACCGAATGCTTAAAAACTTTTTAAAATATTTTTTTTTAATTTTACACAATTTCTATTTTTTTAATTTTCTAATTTTTTTAAATTTTACACAATTTCTATTTTTAACTGTTAATAAATATAATCAGAATAACTAAGAAATAGAATAGTACATACATAACATAAATTGTTTTTACATTAATTTGCTGCTTGAAAAGTGACACTTAAGATTAATGATGTATAAATGCACAGCACGGTTCTGAATACTGTCTGGTAATAATCTGTTTCTTGCCTTTTCACAAACAGGGTGTTTTCTAAACAAAATGCAGTACATTTTTAGGGGGGATAATAGTCATCAAGACAAACAGTTTTTATAAAGTGGATCACAATCCACTTGTTCAGTCCAAAAATACAATGCATCTCACTCCAAGCCGAACTTGTATTTTCAAACTTTCATTTGTAACTTTAACAATAATGAAGATAACTATATTTTCAACGAACTTACGGGTCATTCCATGTCAAATCAACACAGCTAAAAACCTGACCACTTCAGAATTTCATGATATTAAGCTCAGTTGTTAGGATCATAGAGAAATGAATAAATACTCCGTGATAAGTCTCTATCTCACTTGGTTTTGGAGATAAATAGCTTCAAAGATGGACAAAAATCGTAAATTTTTGCATTTCTTGCATTACAAATTTAGTCATATTTGGTTCCTTAACTGTCACAGGGACTTACTTTTGGTGTCGTTAGAAAGTGTATGAATTGGGCTTTCATATGATATATCACATGCACATATTTTAAAAAAAATTAATTTCAAGGTCAAACATTTTGACCTTTGACCTTTAATATCTCAAAAAATGGCATTTTAATTTTTTTCCAAAAAATTTATGTTATTATTATGCTTATTTTATATAATATCTGAAAGTATTATTTTGGAAAAACATGGGATGCTGAGTTATAAATTAAAATGCAAACTGCTATTCCTAATTTCAACACCAAAATTGCTTATTTAGGTGACTTATCTACATAACTATATCTTTACCCCCCCCCCTCTTTCTCTTTCTCTCTCTCTCTGTATATATATATATATATATATATATATATTACTGACAATATATTTTACTGCAAAGTTCACAAACATATTTTTTTTCTTCAGAGAGGGGAGGGGATTCAGATGAGGCTGGGGGTATCATGTTTGCTGTATTTTAAGTAGAAAAAGTAATTTTATGCACAATTAAAGCAAAAAGCAGTACTGACAGTATGAACTATTTCTTAATACAATTTTCCTTTTATGTTAGTACCCATTGTTGAATTCAGACATCCCCACCTCCTCCCAAGGCAATGAAGTTTTTAAACCCCCTAAAGAAGAAAGGCTGTGGATTTCCACAATATGTCAAAGCATTTCTATGATTTTGTGTAGTATTTTATTACTGTACTTAAAACACAAGGCTGCTTTTTTAGTCATCTTCCTTGTGAACCAGTTTTAATACTTATTTTTTTAAATGGAAGCTATTCATTTGTAGGTGTGCTGCAATAAATATTCCTATATTTATATTTGAAATTTCTTTACATTGGTGGCAATTGGGTTTCTTCCAGACTTACAAGGGAAAAGGAAATAATGTGAATTACTATTATATTTGCTGTTGTAGCTGGCAAATGTGACATCAAGTTTGGAAATTATATTCATTAAGGATCTATTGCACGTTAAAATATTTTTAAAATAGCAGATATGGGTATAAAAATTAAAGTGGTACACATGTAAATTTTGTGACGGTGAAAAGGACGTTATGTTAAGATTTAAATGAAACAAAAATTGTGTCAAAGTGGTGCAATTTTTTCTGATTTTTCATTCCGTAACACAAAAGATCAAAGCCCCAATTGATAATTACATGTTACTGGTTATTTATAGGAATAAATTTTAATTTTTCAATAATTTTATAAGTTGAAGTTAATGTAAAAAGCAGTTTGGTAGCTTGAGTTAAAATAATATTTGTTTCTTTAGTTAGGCCAGCCAATGTAATAGATTGAATTTCTAAAACAGTTACAAAAATAAACAGTTTTTTATAAACATTTTCATTATGGGTTCCGACCATATATTCTTATAATTTTATATACAAAAATACAATTTCATTATTTATCATTGTAAAGCAAATGAGTAAGTTGTCATCAGAAACTCTGGTTACAGACTAAGTCACAAGCTCAGCAGCAAGAGAGTTCTGTTTTATTCTAGGTCCAGCTTGCACTCACTAGAATATACATGACTCAACCATATTGTGACTCGAGAATATTGTACATTAAAAGTAGCTATTTATTTTATAATTTATTTAGTAATATATAAACCATGTTGAATGAAATTCAACTGAATCTTCTACTGCTTCTAGAAGGAAATTTGCCTTAAAATTTATAAAAAGAGGTTTTATTTAAGATTTAAAAATAATAGTAATAATGTCTCTTTATACTGTAATATTATTAAATAAATCTTTAATTATTGATAATCACAAATTATGAGACAGATCTTAATATATATTGAGGAGTTTTGTACATTACTTTATGATCAAATTCCTATTTATGTTGATTAATAATTTATCTATTTTGTTATTTGAACTCCAGTAGGTTTTTATTTTTATTTGTTTCTTATATGTTATTAGGAGCTTAATATTGCTTATTTTAGGCATAACGCTGACAATATTTGATGAAATAACATCTATTTACTATGAATATTTTTATGAAGTTCTTCTGACGATTCCGTAAGATATTCATAGTTTTCCATTTTTTATTTTTCGATGTATTAAGTTTAATTCCTGCTGTATCCTTTCCATTATTTTTTATAATATATAATCCTTTGTTTTTCACATGTGTTTTCGTTAAAAAAACAAATAAGAGGTTAGGTTGTCTGCGTTGATTTGATGCGGAATGATTCAGTAGTTTGTTACTACAGCCCAGTCTCTCCCCCCCCCCCCCTACCGTCACAAACAAAAAAAAAAGTAAGAGAAAATTTTGTTTTGTGAACTTTACAATGAAAAAAAATTTGTTTTCATTAATACTTAAGTTACACACATAAGTTATACAATAAGTCATATAACATAAAATTAAGCGGCCTAAATCTGTAACTTAAATTAGTACTGATGTTTGCATTTTAATTTATAACTCAGCATCCCATGATTGCCCCAAACTAATACTTTCAGATATTATAGAAAATAAGTATAACAGTAACATACATTTTTTTGAAAAAAATTAAAATACCATTTTTTAAAATATGAAAGGTCAAAGGTCAAAATGTTTGACCTTGGAGTTAAAATTTTAAAAAATATGTGCATATGATATATCATATGAAAGCCCAATTCATGCACTTTCTAACGACATCAAAGGTAAGTTCCTGTGTCAATTAGGGAATGATATATGATTAAATTTGTAATGCAAGAAATGCAAAAATTTACGATTTTTGTCCATTTTTGAAGCTAATTATCTCCAAAACCAAAAGAGATAGAGGCCTATCACGGAATATTTAATAATTTCTCTATGATCCTAACAATTGAGCTTAATATCATAAAATTCTGAGGTGGTCAGGTAAAAAATGTCACTTTTTTGTGTTGATTTGACATGGAATGACCCTAACGCTGCTTTCTGTGAAATATGATGAAATGACGAGAAGTGGTGGAAATTGACATTTTTCCCATACAAACAACACTGAGCTAGACATTCTATTACTCAGAATGCAGCGGGTAGTATACATATATTGCGTCATTGACCAAAATTCGGCCACTTCCAAAGCTGCCATTACATTTCATACAAAGCAATGTTCATATGATGGAAATCTCGTTAAAATATCTTTATTATTGTTAAAATCGTAAACGAAATTTCGAGTTCAGCTAGTAGTGAGATACCCTGTATTTTTGATGGATAAATGGATTGTGATACTGTTTTCTGTGCAAAATTTTGTCTGTCTTGACTGCATTATCTACCCTAAAAGTTTGTTCCAAAATTATAACAATACGCTGTATGTTTCCAACCGCTGAAAATGTCTCCAGACATTCTCTAGTGTGCATTAAAAAACTTCCTTGCTAAATCACAAGGAACAGGGAATTTATTTTTGCTAAGTTGCCACCATTTGAAAAAAAAAAAAATTTTTTAAGTTTACTTCCTTCCTCAAAAATAAATAATTCCTTCAAAAAATTTCTTCTATTTTAAAATATTTGTTTTAGAATGTAAAATTTTTTTCAATTCACAGAAGAAGCCTCGAAGTCTAAATTTTTATTATTAAAAAAATTAAAACTATCCTTTTTCTTAAATATTAACTCAAAGCATGTTTTTTTATTATTATTATTATTATTTATTCAGAGTAAAATTTATTTGTGAAAAGGTTTTATTCATCAAAATGGAATTATTTGTTTTAAATACGATATAAAATTGTTTTGCGCTTCAGTGTTTTAATACCTTTAAAACCTGGAGTATAAGAGTATTCGACCAGCCGAATATTCGATATTCGGTTTACCTGTGTGTCGAATATTCAGTATTTGGTCAAAATCACTATTAGGTGCATCCATTTTAAAAACATTAAAAAATTACTTATAACAGAACAAAAATGAAGAAAGAAAAATCATGCATCAAGCATAGACTATGAAACACTTTTGAACACATTCAGAATGGTGTAACAAATCTTCGCCGTTTAACAAGGCAAAATATGATGTTTGGAAACTCATAGCACATTTGAAAACACCATTTCACCAATTACTATCTATAGTCAGAAAAATATTCCAATTATTTTGTGGAGCTCTGTATATGACATACAGATTTGTATTATTACATAGTATGCACAAATTAAGTTCAGTTAAGAAATGCATCCCACAGTTAAAAATTCACCTCCAGAAATTTGACATAGAATAAGCGGAAATGTACTCGAATTCTTGTATGCAATGCTGTATATGATCCATAGAATTTATACATACCACGTAATATGCATCAATTTAGTTAAACTTAAAAACGCGAACCAAAGTTGAAAACGCATTTCCAGCAATTATCGCTCGTAGATAGTAACTGTAACAGAATTTTTTGTGTGTCCTCTAAATGAAAGATAAATGCAATGCACACCATAATTTTCTGTAAGCTACTTATAGTAAGCCTCAATAATGCATATACATTTCATTATGTATGAAAGAGTGTAACATTATTAAAATATATTGCAAACGATTTTTCCACGTTAGACCATAATGCAACGGAATTATTTTATGTGACCTTGTAAAATAATAATAAATGCTGTGCACCCATATTCTACAGAAAGCATGTTTTAGAGCACCTCAGAAATGCATAAAAATTACATTATGTTTGAAATGGTGTAACATCATCAAAATGCACTTGAAACGATTGTAATGTAACGGAATACTTTTGCCTGTCCCTATAAACAAACTATAAATGCTAAACACTTCATTTTCAATAGCGATCGTTCTATAGCAAACGTCGATAACATATAAAAATTACAGGACAATCCGAGTATATTTACGAGAGTTAGACCACGGACAGACGAACAGACAAACCGAAGTCATAAACACTTTTCAACTACACTGACGGAAAAAAATCCCATCACCAAGAAAAAATTATTGTAGTGTAATGAAATTTGGACAATGCATTTGTCTATGTTTAATTGATTAGATTTTCAAGATCACAGGTTAATTTAAGCTCAAGAAAATGCATTTCAAATGCGAAATGCTATTACATTAATAGCCGGTGTAACCTCCAGAATTTTGAATGCAAACCTGCAAACGTACATGCATTGTGTCATACAGGTGCCGAATGTCACTTTGTGGTATAGAGTCCCATGCTTGTTGTACTTGTGTCAATACTGGGACGGTCAGTGCTGGCTGTGGATGATGCTGGAGTTGTCGTCCAATGATATCCCATACGTGCTCAATTGGAGACAGATCTGGAGATCTCGCAGGCCAAGGTAACATGTCGACACTCTGTAGAGCACGTTGCGTTATAACAGCGGTATGAGGGCGAGCGTTATCATGTTAGAAAACTCCTCCTTGAATGCTGTTCATGAATGGCAGCACTACAGGTTGAATTACCAGGCTGACGTGCAAATTTGCATTCAGTGTGTTTGGGATAACCACTAGAGTGCTCCTGCTGTCATAGGAAATTGCTCCCCAGAATATGACTCCTGGTGTAGGTCCAGTGTGTCTAGGCCGCAGACAGTTTGGTTGTAGGCGTTCCCCTTACCTAATTCTGACCAACACAAGGCCATCACTGGCACCAAGGCAGAACATACTTTCATCAGAAAACACAACAGATCTCCACTCCGTCCTCCAATGAGCTCTGGCTTGACACCACTGACGACGCAAACGACAATGACTTGGAGTCAGTGGAATGCACGCTACAGAACGCCTGGCTCGGAGCTTCCCTTGAAGTAACCGGTTTCTAACAGTTCGTTGTGTCACTGTGGTACCAACTGCATTTCGGATTTCTTCCTCAGACGCAGTAAGATGCGCCACAGCCGTACGCTGAATACGGCAGTCTTCCCTATCAGTAGTGCCACGTGGCCGCCCGGAATCCGGTCTTATTGAGCCTGTACCATTTGTCGCGTGGGGATCACATACGGGTCACTGCAATCACCTGGTGTAGTCGTACTCGAACTGTTACATCTGGTACAGTCGTACCCCCGAACTGCACATCACCCCCTTCACCTTGTCTGTCGCTGCATGTCGCGTGGTGACGCTGGTCACAGCGACAGACTTTTGTTTTGTATTTTTTTTTTTTTTTTTTTGTCTGTCTTTAGTTTCTGCCGCCTGTCGCGTGAGGCTTTGCCCGGCAGGATTTTGTACTGCCACGTTTAATCCCTGCGTGCCGGGGAGCTAGCCGGGGAAGACATTAAACGCTCAACGGCTGGGTTCGCCCTCAGCCGAGTGGTCTTCCTCAGGCATTAACATTAACATTAACATCCCTTGACCACTACTTCCAGCAATCATGCACAGTGGATACATTCCGGCCAAGCCTTTCTGCAATATCCCGGAAAGAAAATCCAGCTTCTCGTAGCCCTATTATACGACCTCGTTCAACTTCGGTGAGTTATTGATATCTTCTTCGTCTTCTAAATTTAATCGTCTTCTAAAATAAAGGCATTTTTGGCTAACATCAACTCAATACGTCAAATTTCGAAGATAAATAACGCTCACGAACTTTACAGCACGCATTTAAAGCAAACCTGATTTGCAAGTTATGAGTGGCGCTACTAGCACCACACTTATGCGCGAAGCGCGAAATTTTAATCGATGTCATCTTTCAGATGTATAAACACGCCTACCAAATTTCGTTTACCTAACACAAGTCTTTCTTGGTGTTGGGATTTTATTTTCCGCCAGTGTATGTTGGAAAGTGTTAAAAACCATAATGAACATCATCGCAAAATTGTGTGAGAGATCACAGAGAAGCGGCCAAACGCGATTAAAAACCAAAATTTGAAAACTCTTTTTTTTTTTTTTTTTTTGTCGTTCGCAGCGAGCATCGGCTTGACTATTCGAAAAACGATAAAACAAACAGAAAACAGACTTACATTTCGTACATTAACCTAAACATTAAAACAATATCAATATTAAACCTTTCAATTTTTTTTTTCAAAACGTCTTTTTTTCGTGCCGCCCCCCCCCCCTCCCCCGATTTGTCGTATCAGGTTTGTATGGTATCTCATTTATCATTCTGCGTTTTGTGTGCTCAGAAAAAGGGATGTTGACAACAGAAATAATATATACGATTGATGACCAGGGGGAAAAAAATTTATTGGCGTAACTTGCGCCCGGCTAACATAAAAGTACCTAAAAAATAATAAATGTCTAATAATTACAATAAGACATTTTGATACTTTTGGGTTATAGTGGCTCTCGAGATGAATCGCCAAGTGACCAAGATTTATCGCCATATTATAAAACGTGACATAATAATATATGATGTATATAACACTTCGTGATGCATACTCATATTCCTGACAGGCCCAGTTATAGTCATATATGACATATGTATAAGATGTATATATGGCATATAACACGTAAATAATCTGTATAAAATGATGTAGAGCGTTTGGAGTATACATATGTGTATATATATCCACAGAAGCTTTGCAATGATCTTGGCGAAATCGTAACTGCACTCTTGGAATAATCGCAGTATTGCATTTGTTTATCCGATATACAGTGGGTGATCGGTTAACGAACTGTTCGGTTTACAAACAGATCGGTTAACGAACACTTTCGCGAGAGAATTTTATGTTCGGATAACGAACACATGTTCGGTTAACGAACACCTAACAAAAAAAACCAAGAAGAAGCAATGCTGTGTTTCAGATTTGCAGAGCTGTATTTAATGGCATCTACTATTATCGACTTAGAGAACATTTTAACAGTTGTATACTTATGGCCTAATTTATTCAAGGGCATCTGGGGGTTCAGGACCTATATTTTAGGGCCCCCAGATTAGAATGAAGAATACAAAAACATTAATTTTTAGACTTTGTGTCCCTTTTTAAAGAAATATTTTTAATTGCAAGTTAATTATTTTAACTGAAATTTAGTTCCTAAATTATTAACAGGCTCTAGGCTCCACTGGAGCTTTATCGGGCTATGCAGTAAACATAATCTTTTAGAGAACTAATGAAGTTTTTGATAGGTCAAAGTAATAAACTTATATGATTTATTTTAAGTACGTAACGACATGGGCAAAGCCATGAAACTGCGATCTGTCCATATTAAATACGGACGTATATTAGCCCTATTAAAATGGGAAGATTGAAAACTCCAGAAAGAAAAAATAAGCTTTTGTCAAATATTTAATGCCTCACAAACTCAAAAACAGCATGACTGAAGGAAGGACAACACTGTATGTATGCAATGCGTGTTTTATTATTATTACATTTAAATAAATTTAGGGAGAATTTATCATTAATTTTTATATATTATTTAGCTTTTAACAACGAATAATTGAATTCCCATACAAATCTATACTAAATCTATGATCGGTTAACGAACAATTCGGTTAGCGAACTTTATTTTGGAACGGATTAAGTTCGTTAACCGATCACCCACTGTAAATCATTATTAGTTCACTTATATTTTGGTAATCCTATATAAATACAATGGACCCGACATGTAATTCTTGCATTGTCTTTTTATCGGTAGTCTGTGGGTTAACCAGTTCGTTGCTTTCTGTGTGACAAACATAAAAATGTTTGCCATACACATTTTAGGTAGATTTCGTAAGAAATACTACCTATTACATTCTCACCTAAGTTGGAAATTTTGAAAAATTTTTGCAGATCTACGCCGATCATGACTCCCAGAACCAAAAACCACCCCCAGTTCAAAAGTTTATCTATCTATCTATCTATCTATCTATCTATCTATCTATCTATGTCACTTTTTTCTGACCACGATAACTGGAAAAATTCTGCATAAATCTCTTCCAAACTGATACATAAAATCAAGGGTCATAAAATCTCGGTCAAGTTCGTTAATGGGCAAAATCGAACCAAGGGGGGGGGGGAAATGGGAGGGGGCTTTTTGTGAAAACAGAAAAATCCTCATTTCTTTATTATTATACGTATCGAATCCGTTTAAAGTTATTATTACTTCTAGGAAAAGGGCCGAAAATGTATGTATGACAGATTTTTGATATAATTAAAAATAACCCCAAGGGGGGGGGGGGGAAAGGGGGTTTTAGGAGAAAAAAAAACATAGCTTCGTCAATTCACAAGATATCAAATCCGCGTAAATTTATTATTAATCCTCTTAGTATTATTTAAAACTTTTATATTGACAAGTTTTTTATAGGACCAACCGTTATAGCAAAAAAAAAAATTAAAAACAAAACAAATCCCTGCCGGCTCCGCCTGCAAACAAGTTATTTTTCGAAGTAGGCGGTTCCAACTCCCGCATCTTTTCGAAACTGATACATAAAATCAAGGGTCATAAAATCTCGGTCAAGTTCGTTAATGGGCAAAATCGAACCAAGGGGGGGAAATGGGGGGCTTTTTGTGAAAACAGAAAAATCCTCATAATTTCTTTATTATTATACGTATCGAATCCGTTTAAAGTTATTATTACTTCTAGGAAAAGGGCCGAAAATGTATGTATGACAGATTTTTGATATAATTAAAAATGGCCCCAAGGGGGGGAAAAAGGGGGGGTTTAGGAGAAAAAAAATCATAGCTACGTCAATTCACAAGATATCAAATCCGCGTAAATTTATTATTAATCCTCTTAGTATTATCTAAAACTTTTATATTGACGAGTTTTTTATAGGACCAACCGTTATAGCAAAAAAAATTAAAAACAAAAAAAATCCCTGCCGGCTCCGCCTGCAAACAAGTTATTTTTCGAAGTAGGCGGTTCCAACTCCCGCATCTTTTCGAAACTGATACATAAAATCAAGGGACATAAAATCTCGGTTAAGTTCGTTAATGGGCAAAATCAAACCAGGGGGGGGGGGGGGGGCTTTTTGTGAAAACAGAAAAAAAACCATAATTTCTTAATTATGATACGTATCGAATCCGTTTGAAGTTATTATTACTTCTAGGAACAGTGCCAAAAACTTATGTATGACAGATTTTTGATATAATTAAAAATTGCTTTAAGGGGGGGAGGGAAGGGGGGTTTTAGAAGAAAAAAAATCATAACTTCGTCAATTCCTAATATTTCAAATCCGCTTAAATATATTATAAATCCTCTTAATATTATCTAAAGCTTTTATATTGACATGTTTTTTATAGGACCAACTCTTATAGCCAAAAAAAAAAAAAAAAAAAAAAAAAATCCTTGCTGGCTCCACCTGCAAACAAGTTTCGTTTCGAAGTAGGCGGTTCCAACTGCAGCATCATCGCAAAAAGGTAATTTCTTCCGCAATTCCCGACAAACAGGCACCCCACGTTCTGCGTCTTCGAAATCTACCTGTGCCTGTAGGCCGAGCCGTCAGGGATTTTTATGTTATGTTTTATGCAATAAAGATGATGAAAGAATAATGAAAAATATGAAATGAAACTGCGATGAAAATATGCAATGGAATTGCAAAACGTGTCTTTTACTTGAAATTTCACTATTCTAAAAAAAATGTAATTAATGCTGTTACCGCTGTAAATGAATTTTTTGTAGCCAGAAGTCTTTCTAGGCTAATATTCAGACAACTATTGTAGATGAAAATAAGAAAATTGGTAGTATTATAGAAAACATTCGATAAACACGCTGAAGCAGATAGTTTTTAAATCGTAGAATTATTTTAAGAGCTATTTAACGCTGTCGCTCAAAATAGTTCCGTTCAAAAAGTTTTATAGTTAAAAAAAGTTAAAAAAAGGATAGATGCAAATTATCAGATATGAAAAAAAGGCGAATTAAAAAATTGACGTAGGATGAGAAATCCTCTTATAATTTTTTTGTTTCTGTTTTCATTAATATATTGTAAATTTAGTACTTTCGTGTTATACCAGCCCCCAAGGATGAATCGCCATAAGCTTTGCGATGATCTGGGCGAAATCTTAACTGCAACCTTGGCATAATCATAATTGTGAGGGCCGCTATAACACGAAAATACAATGTATATATATATATTTTAGGCTTTTGGAATATTTTTCCAATGGTTATTGTAATTTGTTAAATTATAATTTTTAAATTTTTGATTAAAATTTTCATTATTTCAATAAACATTTATTTCATAATTACATGTGATCATATTTTAAATTGTTGCCAAATTGTAAAACACCGCAAATAATATTTCCTTTCAATTTAAAAATACATTTATTCGTGACTATTAAAAACAGAAAGATAACTAAAATAACAATTAAACCAGAAGGACCCGTGCGAAGCTTTCGCACTGCAATCTTTAAGATTATTTCTTGGTACGTTTTAGCATGAATTTTTAATTAACTATTTTTTTTTCTTATCCAACAACGCGTTTCAACGAAATGTGAGTGTACTATGTCAGAAATCTGTTCAAAAACTTTTCGAATGATACCTCATTCATCGTTGCATGTTTTGTATGTGCATAGAAAAAGGGATGTTGACAACAGAAATAATATATGTGTTCTGGATTGTTTTTTCATAAATGAAATGAAAGCTTTTTTTCAAATCAATAATGCCACAAAAATAAAATACCGAATTATGTGATGCTTAACAGTGATTATAAAGAATAATAATAAATAGTACAAAAGAGGTAAAATGTGACGTTTCTCACGGGTTTGTTTTATATTTATGATTAGAAACCAAAACTGAAATTGAAACGTTTAGAAGAAATTAAATATTATTGATTGATCGAATCAGTAGTATTTTACACGTGTAGCATAAAAGGTTTGATTTGTTATATAAGATTGAATTATAATTTAAGTATATTTCAATTTATTTTCTTTCGTCCCGTATTTTTCCCGAAGAAGATGACGCCATCCTCTAATGCAGTTAAAATGCAATTGTTAATTTATTTTTCCTCATGCATGCCTTTTTCTATCTTCGATGGGATTTTATTGTTAGGAATAAATGAGATGATATTCTGGCTTGACTAATGTTGTGTGAAGATATTTTTATCCTTAATTTTTCTTTAGAAGTTGCCTAGAACCTCCATCTAAAAAAATATTAGATATTTCTAAAAATTATTAGACTGCAGTGCGAAATCCTCGCACGAGTCCACTGGCTAAATACATAACATTGTTAAAAATGGTAAATAATATAAAATATATAAATAAATAAAAAATATTAAAGTATTGAACAAATCGGTGTGATACTATAAAAGCATAAAAAACTATATATATTTTTAATATATGTATATATATATTAAAAAAAAGTCCTTCCGGCCTGTACCGGGAGAAAAAGGTAGCTTTCCTATATCTTCGTTTTAAAATTTTAGCTAATGTTACACGAAAACAGCAAGTTAAAATGCAAAGAAACGTTTACAAAAGATTCGTTAATACTGAATTTGAATAAGAAATTCGCCAAATTATTGAGCAATAGCCAAATTGGCGTCTTTTATGAAGACTTATTTTGGTCGCCAAATTTGGCGATATTTCGCCAAATATCGCCAATTTTGGCGCTAACGGATATGAATATATAGTTTTATGCGTATGATTGGCAAAATTATTACAACAATGAAAGAAAATAATTTGCGAGTAATCGCGTTAATGTGCTGTTTTGTTTCAAAATGTCAGCCAGCCTAGAATTTCAAACTGCTCTATCTCAGCCATTTTTTAAGATAGAGGTAAACCAAAAAATGCTCTGGAATCTTTGTATCAAGGTCTAACACGTAATTAAAAAATAAATTTGAATTTTTAACTTTTTTGTATATTTATTTTAGTTTTAAATTTTTAAATGGCCGCCATCTTGAAACAAAATGGCGGACCAAGCTGGCCAACGAACTCGGTCGAGACATTGGTTAGCTTAATACACACAATTAGTTTCATCAAAATTGATTTATAAATACGAGCGTTATCGTATGACATAGGTCAGATATATATATATATATATATATATATAAATCAACATTTGAACGGACGGTGGTTTTGGGTCTGGGGGTCATGATCGGTAAAAATATATCGAAATTTTCCGGAACTGCTTTCCTCCGAACGGCTGCAATAGGTAGCTTTATACTTTTTTGTATTGAAAGCTACCTAAAAGTAACCACCGCTGCGGCCGCCGCTGTCAATTAAGATTTTGTGCCTTGAAGTCTTTCTGGACTAATATCCAGAAAACTATTGCAAATAAAAATTTAAAACTTGGTGGTTTTATAAAGAAATGTTCGATAAACACGCTGAAGTAGACAGTTTTTAAAGCGAAGAATTATTTTAAGAGATATTTAAAATCAAAGTTGGTCAAAACAGTTTCTTATAAAAGTTTTATAGAAACGAAAACTATGCACAGGAATTTAAACATAATTTGTAAGGATATAGTTGACAAGGTTGGGGTGTGCAGACTGCAATTATTTTTTCAATTTGACTCTTTGTTTGAGGTTATATTTCAATTTTTTATTCAACATTTTCATTATTTTGACGAAGATTTATTTCATATTTCATAAATTCCATTATTTGAATCGTTGCCAATTTGTAAAATAGAGCACGTAATAATATTCCCTTTCAATTAAGAAATGTATTAACACTTGACTATTAAAAACAGAAATAAAACTTTAAAATAACAATTAAATGATCACGTGTTAAAAGCAATAAATGTAGAAAATAACGGAATAAAAAATATACTTGCGCGTGAATATTAAAAAGATAAATAATTAAATTATTCCGCGTTTTCAAAGCATCAAGTAGAGTAAGATTAATTTATTTCGACAAAATATTTTATCTATTATTGCAAATTTTAAAACAGTGTAATTAATAATATTTCCCTTCAATTAAAAGCTATATTTTTACGTTTAATAATTACGTTTAAATCAACGAAATAACTAATAAATTGGTAAAATATAATTAAAAATACAGATAAACGTTGAATTAAAGATCACTCGATGACATAACTACCACGCGTAACGCATCTGGTATCAATTGAATGCGACGCCACAGATATGCACTTTTGGCTTTAAATCCTATATTTTGGCGACAGTTCATTTCTTTTATAGAAAGTAGTAGTCGGGATAATGAAGTAATACCCAATTTTCTACAGCATCGTTATAAAATTTCCCGATGCCATGACATTGCTTACTTAACCATTTTGCACGAGTTGATTTTCAAATGTTTAATTAACCTTATTTTATCAACAGTTGTTAGCTGTCTCGACAGCAGTTGAAAAAAAAGCCGACAGCAGTCGGCTTTAAAATCCCTTGGTCAAAGGAAAATGAATGGAAACCCGATTATAGCAGATATTACAGCGAGCAGCCGATTACACAAGGCCGATTATAGCAGCCGATTACAGCAGGTCGTTTAATTATAATTCAATCTTCCGCAATCGTTTTAAGGTTGATCAAATCAGTGTGTTTTTATAGTTTGTGGTGTCAGAACGGGGGTTGGCGAGCGTAGCTCGTAGGGGGCAGAGCCCCCGAGTATATATATATATTTCACTGGCATCCGGCTAACCGAAAAGTACGATAAATAAACTACATACTTATCGAAAATAAAGGGTTACTATAATTAGTTAATTGGCGCCATGCTTGGCGCAATTGTATTTGACCTTCCGGTATAATACGTAAGTACCCATCATTTTTTTTTAAATTATAAAACAAACTGAATGGTTATTTTTCATAAAACACACACAATGATCAATCTATATATTTAAAACGCTAAGCGTTTTCTTTCGACAATCCGTGAGAACAAACTACTGCATCAAATTACATCATTCTTTTTTTAAATGAAAGATATTTGGACACAGATTTGTTATCGTGCATTCGTTTGTTCGAAAATTTAATTAATTAGCCGTAATTTTCAATTAAACTTTTAAATCTGCTAATGACGTCATAATCGGTTAACGCCCACTGTTGCGAGGGGCCGAGTTTATTCTCTAAACTCTGTGGTTGTGAAAGAGGAAAAATAAATAATAAAAGCACGTGGCTTTTAGACCGAATTTTTTAATTTGCAAGTTAAATTTTGGTAAAAATATTTATCCGCGTGTTTTATAAGCGAATAAAAGAGCATATTTATTGTGACGTCACGGGAATATTGTCCATTCGGTTTATTTTATCATTATGCGTTATAACTTTGTTGATGCCAATTTTTCATTACAATTAAATACAAAATATATTTTTATTTGTTAACATGGTGCTTAAGCATAAAAATAACTATACAAAGTACGTAAAGTTTGCACTGGTGAAAATGACGTTATACTTAGCATGAAATGCATTTTAACATTGATAAAAGTAAAAAGAAAAATTTATACGATTGTGTCAACATGACGTATTTTTAACTGAATTTTCAATTTTTAATTTTAAAGATTAGAACTGGAGCCTTTATTGGTTGCTTCATCTTGATTGCATACCTTGATTACATGTTACCAATTACTTTTTTTTTAATTATAGTTTAGAAAATTTCATTTTTTAATAAGAAAATCACAAAAGTAAAGGATTTCAGAAAAATTGAAGTTATTAAAAATAGTGCTATAGTTTTAAAAAAAATGAAATAATGATTGTATTTTTAGCTGGAATAAACAATGTAAAGCTAATATTTTGGAGGAATTATTTTGGTAGGTTAATATAAGTTCATTTAACAGTTCCTTATTAGCGGCAAAGTCATATTTCTTTCACTGTGAATTTCTCTTTCGATGTCAAAAAATGGTTTTCTACTTAGGTTTTCCTAACCATCATATAAAGTGAATAATAATAATAATAATAATAATAATAACAGTGATAAATCAAAAGATCAGATTATCCATAAGATAGAGCATTTTGGCGCAAAAAAATTCAGTTTATGTTGAACATAAAATTGATATGCTGAATTCGCTGATGTATATGTTCCAGCAGATCAGAATATGCTAGGAATTGCATTTTTTTTTTAAAGATCCATTTGCCAATTGTATAAGAGGGAAAATATTCCCGACTTTGATGAAAAAGGGATAATCATCCTGATTATGTAAAGGAACCGAAGAAACTATACAAATAAATTACACTTGAAAACATTAAAAATCTCCCTCATCTGCAGATTGATTTACTACTGTAAAAAAATCCTTCATATTTACATAAAAATTAATTAGCTTAAAATAATGGATGCGTTTTAGAAGATATGGATTTGTAACGAACAATGATTAAAAAGAACATTTTAAAACTTTTAATTTAAACATTTTAAAACTTTTTTAACATCGAATTTTTGGTCATTTAACATCGCTTTTGGGCAGATGCAATGCTCATGCGCATAGGAGCTCATTCGGTTGCATTATCACAGGGGGGGGGGGGGGGGTGAGATGTGTGCTTTATTTACTAGGTTCTTTTATTTACGGAATATGAAATGAACGTAGGAATATACTATTTGTATGATTCTTCATAGGTGCATGAAATTTTTTTCTTGCCGTGGGGAATATGGCGATAATGTCAAACTGATTTGCATTACACAGTTGTTTACGGATTGTTTGTTTGGAGTTTGCATCGGAAATAGTACTGTATTTGACTGGGGGGAAAAACTTTTAAAATATAATATTTGAAAGACTGTTTCATACGCACCCCTTCTTAAATAATAAATAATCTTATTTTACTGATATTGTTATAGTATTTTTTTTTCGTCAAGTTTTGACGGGTTCCATCTAGTTTATTATAAAACATACAATATTTAATTTAATATAAAACACACGCAATCTGCTGGACCGGGTTGCCGTACGAAGCAAAATCTCGCCAAAATCGTCGTGTTGCCTAGGTGTAAAATCACCATTTTGGCGTGAAATATACATCCTGTTGCGTCTGCGACATCTATCTTAATATTATTTATGTACAATTTACTTCTGCTTGTATATTTCACTAAGCTGCAGATGTCGCAGATGCACCGGGGTATCTTTTTAGCACTGATTTTATGCCTAGGCATCCCTACAATTTTGGCGAGATTTTTATAATATATTGATCATTGTGTGTGTGTTTTATGATAAAATAATTTGTGTGGTTGCTAAAAAACATGTTGGCAAATTTTCTTCTCTCGCCAATGTTATTTTCTTTACTTTGCCAAGATAATCCTTAAATAAGTTAATGTACTATTACTCCGTTACAGTACGCATATACACAAACATGATAAATATAACAATAGATGACGCACGTATAAAAATTAAATAAAAACCCGATTAAAAGCCTTGATATTTTTTTTCAAAAAGCACGCGCGAGAAAAAAATTAACAATCTTATTTTAACTGCATTAAAAGATGACGGCATCCGCTTCTTGAAAAACATGAAACAGAGAAAAATATGGCTTCTATAATTTGTGACTCGTGCTGACACATTGCCGTTATCATTATTTTGTTACGCGTGAAGTTTTCGCTATGGTACTCCATTGTGAAATTTAGTAATTTTTGAAATTCAATATTTAAAAAATATCATAATCAGTAGATTTGAAATTTACATCAAGAAAAATACAATTTTTTACCTTACTAACGCAGTTTGTCTAACAATTTTCTGACAAATACTTTTCGAGCAATCAATTTTTCAGTAACTTCAAATGTTTCATTTTCCGAGATTAATCTGTGGCAACGATTAGAGAAAATCCCAGTCGTCAGCAACGCATAGCTTTTTATTAAAGAGGAGGAAAGACATAGAGCAGAAATCTTTCTTTCTTTCTTTCTTTTTCTTTTTTATTTGCTTCTATCTTTACAAGAAGAAAGTATTGGAGTCATGAAAATTTTCAACTTCCGATTTTCGACGGATTTATACGTTTTAGAAGGTCCTGAACACGATTTGACTATTTTTAGAAAATGTCTGTCTGTGTGTCTGTGAGTCTGTCTGTCTGTATGTGACACAAATTTTGTGGTACACTCTATCTCAAAAACTAATGCACGAAATTTAATAAAACTTCATATTCAGTTAGACCCTAATATAAATTATTGCTGATTAGTTTTTGGTGAAAATCGCCAGACAGGTGGCGCTGCTATGCTGCATTTTTTGCGATTCCCGCAATAGCTAATCTCAATAACTAATGCAGTTATTTTCATCAAACTTCAGATTCACTTAGACCTTGACATAAATAGACGTTGATTACATTTTGGTGTAGATCTCCCAACAGGTAGCACTGCGATACCCTTTTTTTAATTATTTTTACGATAGCTATATAACAAGAACTAATGCACGGAATTTCAACAAACTGCAGATTCTGTTTGACTTTAAAATAAATAGATGCTGATTATGTTTTGGTGTAAATAGCCCAAGAGGTGGCGCTGCTATGCTACTTTTTTCATTAATATCATGATAAATATATCTCAAAAACTAATGCACGGATTTTTATCAAACTTCAGATTCTATTAGACGTTGTCATAAGTTATTGTTGATTAGGTTTTGGTCTAAATCTCACAACAGGTGGCGCTGCTATGCTGCATTTTGAAGGATTCACACGATTTTAGCAATAGTCATATCTCAAGAACTAATGCACGGAATTTAATAAAACTTTAGAATCAGTTAGACCTTGATATAAATTGGTTGCTGATTTTTTTTTAGTGTATGCGAAACCTGTTTGAGATAGAAGAAAGTTTTGGGATTGGTACATCCGACCAGGGACCGATTTAGAAATTTGGGGGCCCTGGGCACAGATGCGTATGGGGGGCCCCCTTGCACCGATGCTTACAGAGGCCTTGAATAAAAAAAAATGTAATATCGAAAGCAGTACTTATTAAGATAACCACTATTAACTTTAACAATTTCTTTAAAATATCAATTAAAAAATTAAATTTGATAATCATTAATTTACTTTTAAATAATGATGAATTTTTAATTGAATTTTATAATAAACTGTGTGGTGCTGATTATCTTTCTCTATGTAAGTCCATATATCTGGAATGATAAAGTATGCAACAACTAATAATAAATTTACCGCAGTAAAAACTATAATTATTTAAAACTAGCAGATCCGCCCGGCGCTGCCCGGTCCCGTCAAAACATAATACGAAATGCCTCTTAAAAATCGCTGCACGAAACCCTTCCACTGATAACTCTTTGTTTTTCGGAAATTAAATAGAGAGATGGACCCGAAACGGAAGTAAATTTAATACCGCCTCCTCAAATGTTTGGATCATTTGATTCAAAACGGGTCAGTTTTTGGACAAAATTAAAGAGAAAGTTACAGTTTCATTTTCGCAAAATTCGCAGTTTCGGAATCAGAAAAATAAACTGTGAGTTCCGATTCAAATATTCCAATACTTCTCTTAATACTCGAGGATGAGTGAAAATGAAACTTTTTCGTTGTCTGAGACTATCAAATCAGTAACTTTCTTTTGCGGTTTCAATAAAAATAACCATTTTTGGCGCACGCGCAGGAAAATCTTTTAGTTACACCGCCAGGAGATGCATTTTGGTCTAAACAAATTATCCGACACGTGTTCCCGCTGCCCACGATACCGTGTATTAGTAGGCGTGCTAGGCACGCGCTGAAATATCTCTCAGTTACAGTTTCTACCACCAGGTGGAACATTCTGTTCTAAATAAACCTATTTCCGAACGAAACTCCGGCACTCGTTCCTGCTGCTTACGGCACTGTGTAGAAGGTGTGCTTTGCACACGCGAAAAATCTATTATTTCCACTTTCCACCGCCAAGGAGTACCAAATCTATGTTGAAATAAATAGCTATATCTTAATTAGTTCATGTTAAGTTAAATGAAACGATTCCTGTTGAAATTGGACCCATTGAACCCGAGAAAATAAATAAACCCCCTTGGATATTAATATTCATAAATAGTGGTAACCAAGGGCAGAAAAAATGATACTGAAGTTTCTTTAGTACCTGGGAGACCTCGGAAGAATGTCAGGAAATATTTCGTTTGAATAGGACCAAGATTAAATATAAAATCTTTTAGTTACATTTTCCACCGCCAGGGGGTGCACTCTGTTCTAAACAAACCTCTTTCCGAACGAAACTCCGGCGCGTGTCCCCGCTGCTTATGACAACGTATAAAAGGCGTACTGCGCACGCGCAGAAAATGGTTTAGCTCCACTTTCCATCATCAGGGGTGCCAAACCTATGTCTTAATTAGCTATCTATATCTTAATCGTTTCATGTTAAGTTGAATGAATCAATTGTCGTTGAAATCGGGCCTTTTGTTTGAATCGGACAAATTTTAAATGCAAAATTGTTTAGTCTCACTTCCCACCGATAAGGGGTGCACTCAGTTCTAAATGAAACTCTTTCCGATCGAAACTTTGGCACATGTCCCTGTTGTGTTGCCTACGACACCGTATAGCAGGCGTGCTGCGCACGCGCTGCAAAATCTTTTAGTTCCCTATTTTATCGCCATGTAGCACCAAATATGTATCTTAATTAGTTATCTATATAATTAGTTATCTATTATTGAAATTGGGCCCATAGAACCCGAGAAAATATCCCTCGCTGGTCATAAATATTCAGAAATAGTGATAACCAAGGGCTGAAAAAATGATACCGAAGTTTATCTATTACCTGGGAGAAAAAGTTTCGTTTGAATCGGACTAGTAATTAATTAAATAGTTTTGGAGGCAGGGGGGGGGGAGAATGGAGTTTCGATCAAAGCATTCACGCGATATTTAAACTACAATCGAACAGTCACCTCCCCCTCACACAGAATTAAATCAACGGCGTTAAAAAATTAGGAATTATTAACTTTTAAAACAGAAACAAAATGATTTTTTTACATACAAAAACAGTAAGTTATCGTTGTTAATTTCTGAAATCAAATACATAAATGACGTATACATGAAAAAACTCTAAAAATCTCATAAGACAGATCGTAAAAATTCACAACTGGCTGTTCGAATTGCAATCAGCTGACGACCTTTTCATCTGCCAATCGCAATTGCCCGGTTGACTTCCAGCTGTGCCTACAATTCTATCAGCTACCAATCACAACTGCCCTCCAATGGTGTTTGACTTGTAGTGGGCGATTTATAAAGTCATTTGAAATTTAAAAAACGCTGCAAAACATGAAAAAAATGAAACTAAAAGAAAAATATAATAAAAAAAATCGGGTTAATAAATAATCCGCCCTTCCCTTTTAAAATTAAGATTTTTTTATCTGCAAAGAATTATCAACTTTCTCCAAGCTAAAAAGAGAGAAAAAAAATTACGATTCTGATCGTATCTGAGGCTGAAATGGAAGCGCAACCACCGAACCAATCAAGCATTCTGGCAACATTTCTTAGTGTCAAAGGAAAAAAATCGCCAAAAATTCAAAAATCGCTGTACGAATTTCGCATAAACTTTATTGAAAAGAGGACAAAATTTACTATATTGGGCTAAAAGATTGGAACCAGATTCCCATTATTAATGGGGAAAAATTGCATCGAAACGTCAAAAAACACTAAAAATCGCATATTTAAAATCATGATTTTTTTATCTGAATCTGGAGGCACGGCAGTGCCTCCGCCAAGTCGAGAGAGGACAGCCGTAAGCATACTTTTCTGGAAGCAACTCAGTGCACTTTTGACCCCCCCATATCTCCGCGCTGGAGTATCCCAAAAATTTTAAATTTCGTTTTTCTAGAGTATTTGGCACACAGGACCAAAATTTAAAATTACAACTTTCTGTCTTTTCTAGTTCAGACGATATATGAACTCAAACATTCGATTTTTTGTCACTCACTCACTCACTCGTTCACGCGTCATCAAAAAGATTAGGTAGATCCCGTAGCCCTAGAAACTTGACATTTGGAAAAAAGGTAGTGTTTAGGATACAAAGAAAGAAAAAATTATAAAATCCGGAAAATTCGAAAAAAAAAACATTCGAAAATTCAACAAATTCCATCAAAATTGAAAATTGAAAATAATACGATCTTGTAGTCTTAGAAACTTAAGATTCGGTGTGAAGGTAGTGTTTAGCGTCCAGAAAAAGAAAACATCAAAAACACCAAAAGAATCGAAAGCAAAATTGAAAAAATCGAAAAATTGAAAAAATCGAAAAATTTCAAATAATCCGATTTTGTTGCGCTAGAAACTTTGAATTTGGAATAAAGGTAGTATTTAGGATGCAAAATAAGGAAAAATTAAAAATTCCAGAAAATTCGAAAAAAAATTCAAAAATTCGAAAAATTCGAAAAAAATTTAAAAAATTAAAATAATTTGATTTTTTAGCCTTAGAAACTTAAAATTCGCAGTAAAGATAGTGTTTAGGATTCAGAATAAGTTAAAATAAAAAACGCAATAAAATTCGAAAATAAAATAAAAAAATCGAAAAATAAGGAAAATTTGAAAATAATTCGATTTCATAGCGTTAGAAACTTGAAATTTGGAATAAAGGTAATATTTAAAATACTAAATAAGGAAAAATTAAAAAATATGGATATTTCAAAAAATACCCATAAATTAGTGCAGACGATATATGAACTCAAAGTTTCGATTTTTTGTCACTCACACACTCACTCTCGCGTCATCAAAAAGATTGGGTAGATCCCGCAGCAACAAAAACATAAAACTTGAAATAAAGCTAGTGTTTCGGATACAAAGAAAGTAAAAATTATAAAATCTGGAAAAAAAAATACATTCGAAAATTTAAAAAAATCGAACAAAATTGAAAATTGAAAATAACACGATCTTGTAGTCAAAACTTAAAATTTGGTGTGAAGGTAGTGTTTAAAATTCAGAAAAAGAAAACATCACAAATACAAAAAAATATTGAAAATAAAATCGAAAAATCGAAAAAAATCGAAAATTTTCAAATAATCCAATTTTGTTGCGCTAGAAACTTGGAATTCGGAATAAAGGTAGTATTTAGGATGCAAAATAAGGAAAAATTCAAAAATCCAGAAAATTCAAAAAAAATTCAAAAATTCGAAAAAAATTGAAAAAAATTAAAATAATTTGATCTTTTGGCCTTAGAAACTTAAAATTCGCGGTAAAGTAGTGTTTAGGATTCAGAATAAGTTAAAATAAAACGCAATAAAATTCGAAAGTAAAATAAAAAAAATCGAAAGAAATCGAAAAATAAGGACATTTTGAAAATAATTCGATTTCATAGCGCTAGAAACTGGAAATTTGGAATAAAGGTAATATTTAAGATACTAAATAAGGAAACATTAACAAATATGAATAATTAAAAAAAAAAAAATGAAAATTTCAAAAAAAAAAAAAAAAAAAAAAAAAAAAAAAAAAAATAGAAAGAAAGAAAAAGAGAGAAATTGAAAATAATATGATCTCGTAGTCTTAGAAACTGAAAATTTGGTGTAAAGGTAGTGTTAGGATTCAGAAAAAGAAAAAATTAAAAACACAACAAAAATTGAAAATAAAATCAAAAAATCGAAAAAAAAACGAAAATTTGAAAATAAATCGATTTTGTAAAGCTAGAAACTTAAAATTTGGAATTAAGGTAGTATTTAGGATATAAAAAAAGAAATAAATAAAAAATCTGTAAAATTCGAAAAAAAAATCGAAAATTCGAAAAATTGAAAAAAAATTGATTTTGTAGCTTTAGAACTTAAAATTCGGCGTAAACTTATTATTTAGGATACAGAAAAAGGAAAAATTAAAACACAATAAATTCGAAAATAGAATAAAAAATTCCAAAAAGATCGGAAATTTCAAAATAATTCGATTTTGTAGCGCTAGAAACTTGAAATTTGTAATAAAGGATACAAAATAAGAAAAAATTAAAAAATCCAGAAAATTATAAAAAAAAATTCGGAAAAATCAAAAATTGAAAATAATTTTATCTTGTAGTCTTAGAAACTTAAAACTTGGTGTAAAGGTAGTATTTACTATTCAATAAAAGGAACAATTAAAATATTCGTTAAATTCGAAAATAAAATCGAAAAATCGAAATATCTTTAAGAAATCGTAAATTCGAAAACAATTTGATTTTGTACTGCTAGAAACATTAGTTTTAAGATAATTGTCCTATTAGCTAGTACAAAGCCCCTAATTGTTTTATGTTATTTACCCCGGATTATGGTTTTCTTTTCTTTCGTTTACGAATTTCGTTATAGAAAAGTTCTGCTTATAGACTGGCTACGATATAGGGGATTTCTTTATAGACAGGTTTATTTTCTTTCACAAGTTGTAATCACAAGTTGTAATTTACTTCACATATGAAATATGGATTGTTAAATGATGTTAGCCCCACAAAAATTTTCGCAGCTTCCCCTACCCTCCCGACATTACTGGCTGGTTATGGCTTGATAGTCCTTTCTAAATAAAATCATGGTGACTCTAAGATTCACTTGATTTATCTCTAAATTGAACCTAAATGATCCTAAGAAGACGGATCAAATAATTACTATATTGGCATGACAATCAGGTAACTTAGAATTAAAATCGAAAAATCAGTAAATTTATAAAAAGTCGAAAATTTGAAAATAATTCGATTTTGCAGTCCTAGAAGCTTGACATTTGGCAGAAAGGCAGGGTTTAGTACACAAAGTAAAGATAAATTAAAAAATCCGTAAATAATAAAAAAAGACTAAAAAAACGAAAAAAAAAACATCGAAAAAAGGAATATAGTTTGATTTATTGGAAATTTCCGGAAATTTAAATTTTGGCTTTCTTTTTATACTAAAAAGTTCTTTTATGTTAAATATCAAGTATCTAGGGCTGCGAGTAATATCTCAGATGGATAGCACCTATCCTGGAAGCAATTGAGAGTACTTTTGACACTCCCCCTCCCATAACTTAGTGCTTGCCTAGGAACCTGAAATCTCTTTTTATCTACAATACTTTGCAAACGAAACTAAAGCTTCAAATTTTTGATACCTGTAAATAATAGGGACAGAGTGTGGGCTTAGCGAAAATCAGTGGATGATCTCTAAAAAGAACCCTAACTCAAGAAAAGGAGGATTACTTACAAAAAGAAGTGAAATCTCATCAAAAAGTCACCAGTAAAAAATGCAGCCAAGTCTCGTAACTCATTTACCGTAAAAAGTACTGAGATCGTATAAAGCCAAGTTTAAGTATCTTATTAACTCTGAAATTTTCATTCACAAATCACTCCTAGTCTCTACATCTTTAGTTAATTATTATTTTGTGACTTGGCAATTACGTAGCACAGGGAAGTTATTACACCTTACTATGTTATGGGATGGGATGGGATAATTTAATTAAGGCAAATTATATACGCACAGGGAAGTCATTACACCTTAATATGTTATAGTATTATTTGATTAAGACTAACTATATACATCACATTCTCGTGCTACGTAATTGCCAAGTCACAAAATAATAATTAACTAAAGATGTAGAGACTAGGAGTGATTTGTGAATGAAAATTTCAGAGTTAATAAGATACTTAAACTTGGCTTTATACGATCTCAGTACTTTTTACGGTAAATGAGTTACGAGACTTGGCTGCATTTTTTACTGGTGACTTTTTGATGAGATTATCAACTTTCTCCAAGATAAAAAGAAAAAAAAATGACGATTCTGATCGTATCTGAGGTTGTAATGGAAGCGAAACCACTGAACCAATCAATCATTCTGGCAAAATTTCTTAGTGTCGAAGGAAAAAAATCGCCAAAAATTCAAAAATCGCTGTATGAATTTCGCATAAACTTTATCGGAAAGAGGACAACATTTACTATATTGGGCTAAAAGATTGGAACCGGATTCCCATTATAAATGTGGAAAAAACACTAAAAATCGCATAAGAAATTCAATTTTAAAAAATCTATTCAAAAATTCCAAAATCTGGCTTCGAGGTGCAAAACTACATGCACAAAGGTACCTTCCCACCAAATTTTGTAGCTCTGCGTGCAGCGGTCTCTTCAGAACACAACGGAGAAACAGACACACACACAAACTTGCTTCTTTATTATAGTTGGAGATATTAGCATATCCTATGAATAAAATAACTTTCTCTTTCAAAAACAAACTTTCACTGAAGGGAAAAAAAAACTAAATTTATACAAGTAACTAGCAGAACCACATGGCTTTGTCCATGTTAACCATGAGGAACTTAAAGGTCAAATAAATAAAATTGAAATAATATGGCGATCCCAAAAGCGGATTTCTGTACATTCCTGCACATAAATTGTTAAAAGACAATCAGGAAAAAATGAAGTTACTTTGACAAATCATAGACAATCTTTGACAAACAGTTTTTTCAATTTTAATTTTGTTTTTTAACAGCTAAAACCGTTTTGGCCAATAATTGAAAAATCTTCAGTAGCATTTGGGGGCCCCGAATGCCCTGTCGTAAATCAGGCACTGCATCCGACTAGTTTTTTTTTAATCAAAGAATTTTTAAAGCTTTAAACAATGTGTGCTGGGAAGCAAAGTGGAGGGGCAAGACGGAAATTTCGGGGTGGGGGTGGAAGGATTTAGACATGTATTTATTTATTATCCCTATAAAGAAAAATATTGGACAGAAAATCTAAAAACGATTTAAAAAAATATAAATAAATAAATAAACTTTGTTGAGGGAGGTGATGTAAAAAGCGAATCTTTGGGGTGGGCAGAATCTTTTCATTTGACAAAAATATTATTTTAAAACTATTTTTTCAACAGTCACACCATACAGTAGAGTTCTGCACGAACGGCCGGGCGGCAAAAAGAATGCAAACTTCAAACGGGCCGGCAGAATAAAGACAATTTCATTAACGGCCCGATAAAAAAGGCCTAGCCAGACCAATAAAGAAGGTTAAGCGGGCCGACCGGCCCGATATAACAAATTTAAAAGGATCAAACTAAGTTGATAAAATATGAACATTTTTCAAAGGACGTGACTGGGACGAGAATCAGTATAAATGTGCTGTACGAGTCGATGGAATACAGAAATATAACATATCCAGCGTAGAAATTGGCATGGGACAGTTACATCGTCTCTGATCCCGGGCTTAATTTTTTTTTCAGCAGACTCGGGCAGGCCGGGATCAGGCTTCATTTTATTCTACATACTCAGGCCGGCCCAGAATTGGGCTTAATTGATCTCAAGACGTATCGAGCTAAGCAATTTGTTTCCTAAAAATAGTAAAAGCGATAATCAACTTGTAGCGATAATAAACTAATGAATTGAAAGTTAACGGAACCTTTGGAAATATACTTTAATAAGTTATAGAGAAACATTTTCAAAAATCAATTTTGTTTTATTATACAGCAACAAAAGTTATGATGTTTCTAACCATCTTTTTTTCTAATGTCTTTATTTGAATGTAAAAGACTAAGTATGTTGCTATTCTGTATTCTATGGCGTGTGAACAAATACTAAATCAAAAATATAATGTAAAACTTTCCCATAAATATGTATGCAGTAATCATTAAAATAATCTTAATTGCATGTTAAGAAAAATCGGAAGTTTTTGTTGAAATTGAGTGTGGTCGGGCCGTGCCTGCTTTCACTGATTTTTGGACGGGCCGAGTCGGCAACTGCAAAATTATAAACGGGCCACGCCAAGATAGATTACGTTCAGGCCGTTCCCGTGCCTAGAAATTCCGGCCTGTGCAAACCTCTATCATGCAGCACTCAGTAAGTTGATGATTTTTAATTCCTGTCTATACTGACTAAGCTATTTTACACATAAATATACACACATATTTATTACACACATTTATTTGCTCACATAAATAACACTAATCACTTACTTAAGTTTATGAAAATAGACAAATTTTCTGGAACTGAAAGCAGAAGGTTTTTGTCTTTCGCGAGAAAGCATCTTATCTATAAATTTGAATCACTGCATTCCATAGAATAGTATTCATATTTGTATTAAGCAAAGTATTAATAAATGATTGAACATTACAATCAGATGAATCATTCAGATTTTGTAGCCAAAACTAAAGAGATTTGTTTTCTTAATTTATATTTACGCTATTTTAAGCTGATTAAACTTTCATTAGTCACAGGAATAACACTAATCACAGATGTTTATAATATATAAACAAGAACGAAAAATCATGCGTCAAGCATAGATTATGTAACACTTTCCAACGGAATTCTTTTATTAATTATTGAATTAATAATTGAATTAATTGAATTAATGTAACGGAATTCTTTTGACTTTCCCTGTAAAGTAACTATAAGTGCTATGCACACCCTATTACATATTAAGCTTCTTCTAATGCACCTTAGTGATATATATAAATTTCACTGCGTTTAAAATAGTGAAACATTATTTAAATAAACCGCAAATGATTTTTCCCCATAGACCGCAATGTAACGGAATTCTTTTGAGTGTCCCTGTAATAAAACTATAAGTGCTACACACTTCCGTTAAAATAGGGAACATGCTATAGATAACGACAATAACATATAAAAATTGCAGAGCAATCCGAGCATATTTACGGGAGTTAGAGCACGGACAGACGGCAGACGGCCAGACAAACCGAAGTCATAAGCACTTTTCAACTAGGTTGGAAAGTGTTAAAAAGCATATTTTCCTTGAACTATAAGAAGATCTTGCCTTCTGTCCCGCATATTACTGGGAGATTATTTTATCTATAAAGTTGAATCACTGCATTCCTTAATAGGTATTCTTTCTGAATTCCCCACTGTGAGCCAGCCTCCTTTAAATCGAGGGGTTGTACTTTCAACAGAAATCGTAACATGAATCTTGAAATACAGACATATAAAATATAAATATCACGTTTTTTTTTTTTTTTACGGTATTTACGTATATAAATTTAATATTGAATATTTTTATTGTATTTTATTTAAATAAATGCCACAATTTTATATGTCTGCATATGCCTTAAAAAAATACTATTCCAATATGTTCCTGGCAAATGTTGTAGTTTGTATTTTTGTTATTTTGCAACTAGCTGTTACCTGTGACTTCGTTCACGTAACTTTTAAAGAAAATTAATGCATTAATTAAGCAACATATACAATTAACAAACTCTTTATCATATTTTATATTAGAAAATACTTCTGACAGTCAAAATTTGAGTTTTTTTGTTTATATATATATATATATATATGTATGTATGTATGTATATATATGATCATTTAAATTTCTTTCATGAACCTGAAATTTCATACTCTTTCAGTAAGATTAAGCGTGGAATACATTATTTTCTTTGTTATTCTATTTTAACATTTCTAATTATTCTATTTTCATTTATTCCGTTAGTGGGAATTTATTTAATCTAAGTTTTCGTGTCTAAGAATATTTTTAAGGTGATTATATTCGGAAATATTTGTGAGGAAATTTTCCAATTAACATATCACTTTAGATATGACTTTTATTTGATTAGAATAAGCTAAAAATCAATATAAATTATGTTTCTATTCCAAAGCACTTCACATCTTGAAAAAAAAAATTGAAGTTATATGATATTTAAAAAAGAAATTAAAATGTGGTGCAGCATAAAATTTTAAAAATAAATAAAATAAGTAGAAAAATATCTTTAACCCTCATATATATATTGTATTTTTATTTCATAGTGCCCAGTGGCGTAGCTACGTTTTTTGGCGCTCGGGGCAGGAAGAAATTCTGCACCATCACCCCCCTCCCCCCCCCCACAAAAAAATAAAAAATATATTGCTACATTATTTTTCCTCAAGACGAAAAAAGTCCTTCCGGCTTGCGCCGGGAGGAAAAGGGATAATTTGGATTTAAAAAAAAAGCATAATTGTTTTTAAGAATTCAGCTAATTTTACTCAAACAGTCAAACACACGAAGCTAAAATGCGTGGAACCCGATTATAGAAGATTCCTAGTTATCGTCAATACTGGATTTCAATGAGAATTTCGAAAATTTAGTCAGCTATCACCAAGTTTGCTTCATTTATGGCGACCTACTGTCATCGTCAAGATATTCAGCCAAATATAACCAAGCTTGACACGAATTTTACGTTAGCAGATGTGACTATGTAGTTTTAAGTGTATGAGAGTGGCAATAATGAAAGTAAATTTGCAAGAAATCACGTTTTCTAAATCTCATAAATTAAACCCGATTATGGAGAAAATTTGCTGCCTTATTTCATTTACAAGGTGCGGAAACTCTTTGGAATTTTCAAGGAGTTCCATATGTCCTAAGTGACAAAACTTCAGCAAATATTTTTCAAGTGACTCGTTGTTTTCTTGACAGTCTTTAAAGTGCATTTCATAAAATTGAAAATATTTTTAGCAATATAAATAGTTTATTTTCTAAAAACGAAAATTTTAAGTAAAAAGTAATTTTTTTTAAATTTATTATGACATTTTAACTAATTAACGTTTTGAAAATGTGGTCCTTACAGTTAAAGAGTACATTTGTAAGAAAAGTATGAAAAACAAAATGTTGCGAAAAGTTAAAAAATTGTAGGAAAGATGTAGTTTTAAAATTTTTCTTTCAATAATTACGTTTTTGCTTGATTAAATCATAAAACTTTCATAAAACCACTTAATAATATCAATAAAAAATGCATTTTAAAAATTTACAACGGTGCACCTCGTTTGCAAATTTTAATTGCTATACAATTTTTATTTTGATTAGCCCAAAGAGAGAGATATATGTTTGTCCATTCAAATGAAATTTCTCTTTCACTTTCTTTTGATCATTATAGTTAATCCTGGTTTTAAAAAAATCTAAAAAATCTATTGACAAATTTTAGGAGCTCGTTTTTTAAAAGTAGCGGCCTAACTTCGGTTGCGTCCTCGAAACTTATAATATTGTGGCTTAGTCATAAAATGTATGCTGATGTTCTCTGCAATAGCATGTCCGATTTATAATAATTCCCAGATATAACAGGAGAGGAATTTGATTTAATAAACCTTCAAAATTTTGGTATATGGTCTGCCCGTTTTACTAATGGCTTTAATGAAATTTTATTTATATTTATTTTTATATCTTTGCTATTTAAAAAATATATATATATCTGAAGATCTAATAAAACATTTTAATTATAAATTTATCTACTATTAGTGTTATCTTTACCTTTGGAATGCATCTATTATACTTATGTCTTTACTCAAGAAATAAAGATTTCATTCATATTACATGAATTACACTCTTTTATTTAACTTAACTTTGTTTTTGTATGTAAAGGTGGAGTTTTCTAATTGATTTTTCACTCACTTCATGATAGACTAAGAATTATAACAATTATGTACACAGGTGTATTTCCGAAGACAATACAGCAAATTAATATTTTAAGAAATTAATTATAAATTAATAAAGTACGATAAATCGCCACATAATCTTTATGGTTACAATTGTTATGATTTTCAAAAACGATTGAGTTAATTATGCGCCAAACCAAGCTTGCTAAATAGCTTGCTATCCCAGCTGGCTGAAAAAATGCAAGAAAGATTTTAAACACTAAAATGTAGAACTTAATTATAAATTAGTAAAGTAATTTTAAGGCATTTGTAAGAAAATATAAATAAAAAAGAAAGAGTGTAATAATTTAAAAAAACAGATACTCTTTTATCATTAAATAAATATTAAATAAATTATGACTATACTTTGAGAAAACAGTTTAGAAATCGTAAATAGATAGTTTAAATAATACTTTTTTCTGTTGCATATCTTGAATAACATATAAAAATTGCAAGGAAATCCGAGCATATTTACGGTTAGAGTTATAGTTAGAGCACGGACAGATGGCAGACGGCCAGGCAAACCGAAGTCATAAACACTTTTCAACTAGGTTGGAAAGTGTTAAAAAGAAACAGAGTAAACGTTAAAAAATAAATAGATTCACTACTTCGCACTTTCCGCCAAGTGAAAATCACAACTGAGAATTTTCAATTATCAGGTCAGTATTCATGCCAAAGTAACATATTATAAGGGAATTGTTTGGAAATTACATGAATTGCAGTCATGCAATAAAGTGATTTTTAAGATAACCATGAAATGCTTATAAAAGTGTGATTAAAAATTTTTTTTTTTTTTTTTACTTTTATCATTATTTTAGAAGACTGATTATCCATGAAAACAACACTGTTTGTTACTCAAATAATAGAAGAAAAAAATCGACCTTTTAAATATAAACTTCTTTGCAAAAAACGACGAAAATATAAATTTTCCATTTTTTTGTTTAGAAATAAAGTTAGACAACCTAGTATATTCTGGTGAATGAACTAATGATTATAAATATCTAAAGATCCTATGATTATAAATATGTGAGAAAGGCTTTTTACTGAATCCATTTCCCTTTAAATGATTCAGAGTTGCAATCTTTAAATTAATTTTCTCAGTTTGAGATTTTTTTTTCTTTTTTTTTTTTTTTGGCATTTTGCTATTTTTTAAATGATTTAGAAACATTATCTGAAAAAATGCACTGATTACACTGTTTTTTAAATACAATAGATAAAAATGTTTTTTAATAAAAATACTTAAGTATTTCCCTGTTCTTCTTTACTTCTTCATTCATTGTATTTAGTTTTCTACAATTTTCAATGTTCATTTAATACTTCAGATACTTTGAATGTTTTTCTCTGTTCAAGGCTAAAGGGGCATTTAAATGATCTTTAGAGGCTGCAATGCCTTAATAACGCTCGCGAAAGATTATCCTTCTAAAGATCACACACTATTACTTGTAGTTAACAGCAAACAAGGCCAGCAAAATAATTTTGATTTTACTCCATTACTATACAGTCATTTGTACTGGTCGTTCTAGGAAGACTGAAAAGACATGCTTTAATTTTTATACATTTTAAGGAGAGGAAATTTGGGGGTAGGTCACACACATTTTATTATTTGGCTTTTCTCAATGCCAGTTCGATGGAAAATTATAATTTCCAATAAAGAAGGAATAATTTCTTTACCTACAGCTAAATCAATTTTGCACTGGTTCACAGAAGCCTGCCTATTACACGAAATTATTCATATGGAATGCTAAGAACACAAAAATCAGCGTGTAAACCAATAGAGAGAGAAAGAAATGCTCTTTTGATATCAGAAATGCGACGGCTGCAGAGCTCTTTGTTTCATAAACTGGAAGCTAGGCAGTGAGGAGCCTCCATCTGCGATTGGCACTCATGAATCTTTCCATTGCCCACTTTTTCGCGAATTTCTTCAAAGCATTCACACACACAGAAAAAGGGTCAACAATTCCTATTTATTGACAAAATAATTGAGATAATTCTGGTTTATAGCGTCTCTCAATTGGGCGCCACCATATCTCTCCATTTAATCATTTTGCGCCTCTTTTCAGGTGCGTAATCATATAAGGTACAAAGTTTATTGAGCCATCCCTAGAAACATTTACAGAATCTCTTTCTTTCTTTATTAGGATATAATAAAATATTTTACTAAAGAAAACATTTACGCACACGTAAAAAAAAAGTTCAAAATTTTTATTTATTGTCAAAATATGTGAAATACCTCTCTCAATTTCGCGCCCCTTGGTAGTGGAGCCCGGGGCGGCCGCCCCAATTGCCCTCCCTTACCTACGCTACTGATAGTGCCATACTTTTAACAGCTGTAGATCTACCTACAATATCAAAATGTTTATCATGCTTCAAAGACTTTTAAACCCTAAATGCTTATTAGTTACGTTATTAGTAGAGTAGCTTATTTATTTCAATGGCAAAAAAAATCTGAAAAAAGCACCCAATTATGGATAAACATTGCAATACTGATTGTTGTGTTGTAGTTTAGAATTATGGAAATTTCAAAATTTGACAGGAATTTATTCCATTGAGGGGCAAAATTTGCAAAATATATTTTTAACTATAGATTTAGATATTTTAAAATTATAAGGAATTATATAAGTATCAGAGAATGATAACTGATAATACCTGGATTTTAAACTGTCTCTTCTCTTGTGCTTTTCCATAATCATGATGCCTTTAAAAAATAGGAGGGGGATTTTCTTGTTATTTACCCATCATATGTAGTATAGGGTAAATCTTGTAATCGTTTTGAAAATCGAAAAAATTTTTTTTGACAGATTTACATGTTTCAGACACTGAGATTCCGAAAAACATATTTTTAGAAAAAAAAATTTGCTGTCTGCCTGTAAACGCTCTATCTCCCAAACAAATCGAGATAGAGACTTGAAATTTGGTGTGTACTTAGTATGTAATAATGGGAAGAAGCTTATTGAATTTCCGTAACCTCGATTATCCGGAACTATTTTTTCGGACTCTCGAAATATTCGTTCTGATAAAAGGTAAATAAAAATTTTCGAAATTGTTTCTTTTAAGGAAGGAATATAAAAGACAATAATAAAACAAAAATTTTGCATAAAGAATGAAGTTGATCGGATAATGAGTTGCCGAGATATTTGTAATCATATTTTCCACACTCTTCAATTTTTCTTGACCCTGTATATCATTCAAATTTCAATTCAAAGATATATTGTAATTGGAATTGAGACGCTTAATTCGACGCAGTAAACCGTTAGTTAATATGATTATCAATTTTTGAGTAATAGAGCATTTAAAGTTTATGGCGTCATCAACCCATGATTTTATTCGAATTGCAATGCATTTTATAAATAGTTTACACATGTTTTATTTTCATATTTTATATTATGCATATCCATGATGGGTAAGTATTACAGTGGCCCCCAATGACTAGTTTAACTAGTGGAATTGACTCTCCTTTGAATTTCACATGTTTTTCACATCTCAAGGGCAAATCCTATTCTCCAATAACTTTTACATCAACTTCAGTATATTTATTAAATTTTATCGAAATTTAATATTCTGGAAGATTGTACTGTAAAAGAGTGTTAAACTTGTGTTTTGGCGACCAATACATTCCATTGAAATTACGCTACTTTGTGTAATTGCTATAAAATACTAATATTTTCGGAATGAAAAGTGGTACATGATTTAAAATATGATGACACTTTCATCGGGGATAGTTTTTCTTATGAATTGATACTTATCTAGTTAAAAAAATTCTTTCACTTCATGAATCATGTACAAATATGCATTTATATTTACAGATAATATGCATGTGTGTCAACTAACTGATTTGTTGCATGTCTACTCAACCTAACATAGGCAAAACACTGAGCTAAATTGCTTGAAGTTTTGCTAAATTTCTAGCAATTTTCAAGTAGTTAGAATACATTATATTATGTGTAGGAAATAATACATTATGAATTACTAACTCTGCAAGAATTGTTACTTTTCACCTACAATTAGTTGCCTTTACTTAAGTGCGTAACGTAACATGCAAATCATCTATTTAAAACGCATAAAAGCACTTTAAGAAATCCAATATTATTGTACTCATAGAAAAATACATTACTATTATTAAATATTAAATTTAACTAAGAAATTATATTTACAATGTAATTTAAACAGAATTTGCTAAAGTTGCATTTTGAAATTATGTTATTTTTGCTGCAAAACATTATTTTTCAATTCATTTTACTTCTAATCCCTTTTGTTTTAACAGCCATCTTTAAAAGAACAATTAACAGAAAATATACTATATTGTTTTCTTGAAATCCAATTTTTATTAATGGTGGGCAATTATTGTCCACCTAAATCCAAGGAGCTTAAATATGCCTCCTTGGTTGAAGCTAAAGCTGATAAAAGTTACAATGTAATGATTTCTAAATGTCAATATTTGACAGAGGATTTTTGGTTATATAGAATAAATTGAATCATAAAGTTTGAAAAAATATGTTTTTATTTCTTGGAAAATTTACTTTAATATTAACAAACTAATGGAAACAATTTACCTTTGAAAAATTAGGAGCTAAGCTATTTATTTATATTTCCAAACACATTAAAAAAAATTTACTATGTCATTTAAACGCACTTATAGTAATTTTTTTAATATGCAAAAAAATCACATTATCTTAAATGAATGATGTTAGTCTTGCATTTCAAATTATAGTGAATGAATATGAATTTTTATTGTTTTACTAGCTGATCCTCCCAGCGTTGCTAGGGACCACGATAAAACCTTAAATAAATCCCAAATTTGTATTATTTTATATATTTTACCCAATTTTGTATGAATTTATATCTTTAAGGACAAAATCTCAAAATCGTAGAAAAACACATATTCCTTTTTAAAAAATAGGTTTTGTTGTCCAAACCCTTTGAAATTTTCAATGGTCATAAATATAACGGTTTTATAGCCTGTGTAAAAATTACGTCAGAAACATTGTTATCTGGTTGTAAAATAAATATGTGTTCTTTTTGCGTTGTGTCCGTTAAGATAAAAAAAATAGTATTCGTCGTCCGATCTCTCTGAAATTTTAGTCGTTTATAAATATAACTGCTTCCAGGTCCTCTATAAAATTATGTGAAAATATATGCATTTTAAATAGTGAAAACGTTACCCGAAGTAGAGCGTGACCGTGGAAAACATCCCGTTACTATGGGATTTCGATGAAAATATCTCAAATTTTATTTTATTTTTTAAATACTTGTTCTCATCCAAACACTTCGAAATTGTTGTAGATGATGTAAATCTGCTCTACCGAGATGTTCTAAAAAGATTGTGTCAAAATACGAACATTTAATAACTTTTAGTGTAAGAATAAAAATCTTCTTGTGAGTTGCAAAATGACCTGCGTCCACCGGTGTTTTTAAAAGGGTTAAAGTCCATATTTAAAAAACTTTATACCGTCTATTAGAAGAAGGTTTCAGCTCTAAGAGCATATGTCTGGTTTGTCTGTATCTCTAAAATTGTGCTATTGAGAGGTGTTCGTGTAAGGGAGAAAACATAAGTCCGGGAAAACGACCCTTTTTCAAAAATGTTTTTCAAAGGGTTAATGTAAATTATTTTTCGAATTGATTATAGCATTGGAGATGTATGAGTACGATCTTGCATAGTATTCTTTTCGTTTTTAAATAAACCAAACTGTTCATTATTGCTGAAAATATCATTGCTGAAGTTCTAAACTCATCTGAATCTGATGAATCTGAAGATGATACAAATTGGAAAACAAAGAATCAGTGTGGTCAAAATGTGCTGTGGAAAGCCTAAAAAACTTACGAGTATATTTTGAAGTACTACATAATATTGACTGCAGACATAATTTATCTACGATTGAAAAAGATATTGTGCAAATCAATTTTAAATTCAACTGTTCATGGAAAAGTTACAGGTATTTTTCCTAAATGTAATAAAATTTTAAAAACGAATGAATGACATTCTTTAGGAAAAAAGTAAGTCTCTTTCTATTATTTTTTCCATTTTTAGGGTTTCGTTCATCTCACGAAACCCTATTGCTCCCGCTCCGTTGTCTGTCTGTCTGTCACATAGCCATTCTCGAAAACTATGTAACTTACAGAGTTGAAACTTTGTATATAAATCAGAATATCAGCTGTGAAGAGCTGAAAATATCAAAATTTGAAAAATTCGTATTATTTTAATAAATAGAGATAAAAAACCAAAATTGTAATAGCCTTTTCCTATTAAATTTAAACATTTTTCGTTATAGCCGATGCTAAAATTTAAAAATCAATGATGAAAATCTTTCTACAATAATTATTTTTCTATCAGACGATTTCCACGTGAAAAATGAAATAAAAAGTTTCACCAATTGAAAAAAAGATTAATATGAAATAAAATTGATCGACGTCATAGTGGTAATAAAACATAAAACGGAAAGATTTCTTAATAATACAAGGAGTATGAGTATGTGTATGTGCACAAAACAGATTAATATCACGTCATTAGAGAATTAAAAAGAAAATCTGACGTCATATCGGAAGTTTAACGGATTTTTCAAATGTTTCAGAATAATACAAAGCGTGTATCAATATGAGTAATAGAGAATAGTAAATATATGAGTTTGATAAACATATTGAATCATGATAAAAATCCGATTATGGAAATATTCGCATATTTTAACATTTTGAGGGTGTACAACATGTTTAACTTTTAAATTATTTTTTTTAAATATCGCATTTAGTCCGTATGACAGAATTTATAGTCCGCTATCGGAGGAATGGTTTAGATATTCGAAAAAAAGAAAAAAAAGACCGGTAAATTTTTACTTTATAAAAAACATGACTTTTTTTTTTTTGCTAAATGAAATTTGTTTGAATTTATTAAAGAAAGGATAAAGTGTTTTGAAAGGAATATTAAACGAAACCCTTTGAGCGATCTTCGATCACACTTACCCACTTGTTTATATTATATCGGCTGTAGAGAATTTTTTTCAAAGGCCCGTTGACTTCATAATACGCAGGCAAATTAGCTATACAGTACAGGACCTCAAATCCGGAATCCTAAAATCCAGAAGACCACACTCCGGACCGCGATAGAACTGGAATTTTTTTTTTTCGAAAACGCGTATAGATGGCACTTTGTGTGCTCGTATCACAGTTTCCAGATAATTCAACGAAACTACACTCTTCTGAATAATTTTGTGTAATGTTTTTATCTAAATTACAGTAAAATATCAAAAATACCTCCCTCCCCCCCCCAATTTTCAACAAATTTAATTTAATTTTTTTTAAATTTCTCCCATACCAAATATGTATAGTTGGAATATGTTTTTACCCATCCTTTAACGAAATTTTTACGGTGTCGATAGGTGCTTCAAGGTTAGTTTCTTTGTTTTCATGCTACAGGTCTGTACAGACCGAAATTTCCAGGCCTGACCCGATTCGTAGAAGAAAACTTTTGGTCTGGCCCAGTAAAAAAGTTAAAATTTCAGCTTGTTATTTTCAAAAATTTTGTTAGCCTGTCCCAGCTCAATATAAAAGCAAAAATTTCGGCCTGAGTCCGGTCCGGTATAAATTATAGTGTATTCTTATACTCTGTAATGAACACTCACTATAATCCTTATACTTTATTATATTGATCCAAAAAGATAATGCAGATTCTGAGCCCACTTCTTCGCTCCGAGACTCGAAACGAAACTAAAACTTTTTTACCGCACGCATCCACTCTGTGCAACAGATGTTTCTGAAGCAAGGAATTTCTCTTTCGCTTTCACGAAGATTGCCATAAAATCTCAGATGGTGCCTGACCTGATTGTATTTCTAGAAAACTTGCCGATATATCTGAAGCAACATTATTCTACATTTAAAATTATTCAAAAGCACACTTATTTATGCATAGATTTTATTTTCAGGCTATGCCGGGACACCTTGAATAAAAAATGGCCCTGACATGTGCAGATATCTATTTCATGCTCCCCAGTGTTACAATTTGGCTTTTTCAAAGGACGCCGCACCCTGGCGTTTTTGTTTTAAGAGCCAATGCCCCCTGCTCTTTTTAGACGTGGAAAATGTACTCTGTTCCTTTTCCATGTATTTTCTTTAAGGCCACTTTTTTTTCCCCCGTAGAAAAACACATGACATTGGGAAATAGAAATTGATTTATAAATCTTATATGATCATGATAACATTATTTATCTATAATGAAACAAAACTATTCGCCACAGCATCTTTATCATTTTCTAGATTGATTAGCAAAGCATTGGTAAAACATAAAATATCCTTTTTTGGTTGAACGCTTTTATAAGGTTTTTTTTTTCTTTACGCCCGTTCCCAAATCAAAAGTGGCTTCTTTCAGACACAAGTTTTAATTCATTTTTTCCAGAGACGCATGAAATTGGCAGGTGTTCTTATTCAGAAACTATGTAATCGAAACACGTTTTTCCTTTTTTGGTAAAGGTAGATTTTTTTTTTAGAAAATAATGTTTAATGTCGGCGATTTGAAGCAAGTTCTTGCTTCAGTGCTCTGAGGAAGGGAAAATGCATGCTGTCACGTAACATGAATCGCTTATAACTAGATAAGTAATTTATTTATTTATTAAAAAATAGAAAACTCATTTCGAATATAAATCACTTCAACAGTCAGAACTGCCAATTTTATGCTTCTGCGTTTAAAAATGAGTCAGAAAGATTCATATTAGTGACCAGATCATTTGAGAACAGACTTAATAATAATAATAATAAAAAATCTGCACGCTTTCCTACTGCATAATGAAACATTATCCATCACGTTCATGATCTCATTTTGATAACCTTCGACTGTTGACTTCACAGAGTTTGAATGAATAAACAAAACAAACCACTCTCCTTTATTTACGGTAGCTCTTTAGTGGCCAATTTTATAGGGAGCTCTAATTTTCTAATAATTTATTATATTTTAATAAAAAATTGTTACACAGCTTCATTTATTATTATTGCAACTTGCTGAAAATTTCAACGAAATCTGCAAATAAACAATGGAGATAAAAAATATTTTTTTAATAGCAAGAAAAAAGTGGATTTTGCTTTTCGTTCTTTTTCTTTTAATATTTTTTCTATTTGCTTGCAGCTCAATCATTGCCTGATATACGGCAGGATATTCGGGGCATGGGCCCAGATCCCCCGAATTTTAGGGGCCCCCAAATGCTACTGAAGATTTTTCAATTATTGGCCAAAAGTTTTTTAACTAAAAATATGGAAAAATCAGTTTATCGTTTATTTCATTTTAAAATAATTTTCTAAGGGGCCACTTCACTCAAGGGAAAACACCCACTTAATAATGTTAATCCTATGGGAGACATTTTTTTAAAAATATCTCGTTTGCACTTCAATATTTTTACATTTTTTTTTCATTGGATAGTTGAGGTCAATCTCTACAAAATCCGGCCAATGAAATATTTAATTTAATGCTATTTTTTTATCATTTTGTCATAAATGCTTTATTTTATTTTCTATTTTTGTTGTAATTTATGTTTTTCTCTGTTTATTTTACTTGCATTTAGCCTAACACGGCAATGCGCGATTTAGATTCCTTGGCCTAACTCGGCTTTCACAAAAAGTGACTCCTTTTCATTTTCTCAAAAATGTTTTCATGTTTTTTATCATTATTTTAAATACCTTTTTTGTAATTTAAACTTCCGTCAGGGATACCCTTGCTTATTAGCCTGCCGTCGGCCATTTTGTTTCTCAAACGATATCAAAATAAAGGTAACATCTGGCTAAATTTTAGTCATATTTTGGAATAATTTTAGTCAAATTTATAAGATTTATGAAATGATTTATTTATTTGGAACAGCTTGTGTAGAAGTATTTATGAAATAATATAAATTTTGATTATTGTATGTCTTTTAGACAGATGTTACCTTTATTTTGATATCGTTTGAGAAACAAAATGGCTGACCGCAAGCTAATACGCAGTACCTAAAATCCGGAAAATTCCGAAATCCGGAACGCTCGCGGCACCAGCCAGTCCGGATTTGAGATCCTGTACTGTATTAACTTAAATATCAACATGAAGTTAGCTCACAGACCTGTGTAATCATGTTATGTTGAATCATATAATCTCGTCATGTAATGAGAAACAATCTCTATTGTTGGTTTAAAAAAATCCCCCCCCCCCCTCCCCCCTCACTTGCACACTTTTTTCTTATTTTCTTTAAATAGAAAAATGTATAAACTAAACTTTACATAAAGAATTTATAACTATCAAATTAAGAAATTCATTTTAAGTATGACTTAAGAGTTAGCAGATTAAATGTCACAAATTTTCTTAAAAGTAAAATAATCGGTGTCATCTCAATTTATTGAAACAAAGAATGGCTACTTTTCTAATCCAAATTAAAGGTAAAAGTTGTACAGAATTACAAACACTGAAAAATTACATTAAATCTGCCTAAATAATTAAAATATTTTAAACTTATGTTGATTATATTTGTTAAAACACTTTCTTTTAAATGAAAAAACAGCTAAAAATATTACTTAAAGAACACAGTAATAATAATACAAGTCAAAAATACCACCAAAAATAGAATTTTATTTTAAAATGTTTTTGGCATTTTTTTTATAGCACTTCATTCTTGATAAACAATAAATATTCATTTAAAATGACTAGATAAAGAAAAAATAAATAGCAAAATATAAATGCTTATTCACAGAATCCAAACTTATAAAATAAAACATAAAATTTACTCAATTCAAATAAAGCTATATTATTTGTACCAAATGAATTCTTTGAGCAACAAATTACAGATAATTGCCATTAACTTTTTACAGAAAAATCCACCCAATTAATAACATAAATTTTAGCAAACATTTAAAAATCAAATTTCATTCACATTGCTTTGAAAAAATAAAGTTATAAAAGAAGGATGTCTTACAAATCATAAAAAGAGAAAATATACTGAAAATCATAAAAATGGGCTTTTTTTTCGCCATTTTTTACAGTGTACAAATTAATATAGAATTGAAATTTTATCCAATGATTATAAAAATCAGAAGATGTACTTTAAATGATTAACATTATTAAAAGAGCTTAAGACATAATAATATTATGAAGAAATGTGCTTGCTATAATATGTTAAATTTTCAGTTTTGCAATTGGAAACATCATAAAAATTATACATAAATATTTTTTGCAACCATTTTAATAATTGCTACTTTTAAACTAAAGCATTAGAAGATGAAATATGTAAAGAAGCATTCTAAAATAAATGTGGATCTGATTTTGGTCTGTAAAAGTTTAACATGATTAAAAAGGAGGTTAAAAGAAAAAAATGCTAACACAACTTTTCAACTTAATATATTTTATACGGATAACATTCATATATTGCTAAAACAAAAACTGTTAAATATAACAGAAGTGGCAAACAATTACTAAGTGATGATAGCAGACTTCTCATCAAAGTTAAACTAACTAAACAATCATTTATTTTGGCATAACTGTATTTCTTAATTTCACAAAAACTTACACAGGAACAGATTGCTTGTATGATTTTTGCTTCATAAATGGGCACAATTTTTTGGGGAAAAAGAACATTTCTTGTTATTTGAACATTATATAGTAAACAGAAAATTGAAAAGTATTATTCAAGTCAGAGCTAACTTTTTCTTTAAGGGGAGTTCTACTTCTTTGGCCTAAAATTCATGTGATTTGTTATGATTTAATTACAAAGGAAAACCTATAACTTTTTTTTTTCATTGACATTTTCTTACATATTTAAATTTTTGAGTGTAAAAAAAAAATGATACACCTTGTGCAACGGGGTGCGTCGTTAAATTCCAATCGGGTGACTGTTTTTCTCTGGTCATAAGCATCTGAAACAATTTGGTAGCCAAATTATGTAGAGCATTAAATTCCCTGGAGCTTCAAACATTTAGTTTAAAAAGTTGATGTTTTACAAAATGGCAGTCATTTGAACAAAAAAGATAATTTGTTTGCCTTTTTTTAACTTTTTGTGTGCTTGAAAAAATAATTAATCAATGAAAATTATACTTTTAAGCCTTAAAAAAAAGAAAAAAAAGAGGGAAATCTGTTGTATATAGTTCACGAAAAAAAGGGTTGCAAACTTTGAAAAACACAGTTTTGAGATTTTTTTTTTCACATGGCTCCAAGATGCATTTTTGACATGGTTTCAAGGCACAATGAACTTTGATGAATGAGCGTAGAGCTGCTCGTAGAAAACAGTTTTTTGGAAGCTGCAGCGTTATATTTAATGAGCAATAAAAGAATGTAAAGAATTAAAATATCACAAAGCCGCTTTAGGGAAACAATCTAAACACTTGATGGATGCAAAAAATTAAAAACAAAAATTTTGACCCCAAAAAAGTAGAACTCCCCTTAAAAAGGCTTGAGTGGAAGAAAGATTTTTGGGGCCCTAAATTACTTTCAGAGATTTTAATATTTTTTTTCAATCTGATCTTATAAGCCATGTGGACTAGGTGCAAAACATTTTGGAGACTAAATATTTACTGTCAAAGGCTTAAAAAATGGCTGTCAGTCTAAATGTGGGTTCTTATATGCATGAGACTCATGTGCAATGCACCAACCCTATGTATGACTCCAATTCAGAGGGAATTAACTTATTTTACAAATTGATGCAAATAAAAATTCAAATTTATTCAAATTAAAAAAATATATATGTATTAGTCTACAAAAAATATTAACCTTAAGACACATTTCAAAAGTTATAAATTATTATTCTTCAGTAATACTCAAATTTAGAAATCAATGAGAAATTCTAAGAAAAAGTTGTTATCATTCTTATACCATAAAATATAAGTTGCCATATGAAAGACATAATTGATTTAATATATTTCAAAACATGCTACAGGTCAGAAAAAATACCTTTCATAGTTATTTTATAAAAATTAAACGTGCCAAAATAATATATAAAGTTTACAAATAATAAAATTAATGCATTAAAATATTTCTTTAAATATGTTGAAGAAAATATTTTAAATAACAAAATTTTAATGCAAAATATTACAACTTTTGATTGTGAAAAATATTTAAATCGCATATGAAATTCATACAATTGACAATATTTCAAATTGTTTAAATAATAATAACTACTCATTTTTCTAAAGTTTTTAAATTAGTTTTTCTTATCTTGAAATTTAGTGTACCATGTTTCTAATAAACTATGCAAAATCACAAGGTAATCATAAAGTATTTAAAAATGAATTTGACATATTTCTTTTACTAACTGATCTTAATATTTAAAAACATGTCTTAGAAAATGTATTTAACCAAAAATTTTCATTATTAAAGCTATTGGATTATTGAAGAAAATTATCAATAAAACAGCTAAATGCTGTAAAATAGAAAAAGAATGAATAATTATGAAATTTATATAAAGAGAAGAAAGAAAGAAAGAACACTACAAAATAAATTAAAAGCGAAAAAAAGTACAAAACTCAAATTTGGGGATATTATGCATAGTCTAACTTTTGATATATATATATATATATATATATATTGCCTCTCTTTCCTTTTTTTTCAATAGTAATTAAATATTTTTCAGAAATTGCTCAACATATTAAATCTAAACCATTTTTAGTTATGAAACAACAAGAGATAATCAGTTTTTACCATAATTGCATACATAAAAACTATTGATATGATAAGAGTTATTCTCAACGTTACTGTAAAAACAATTTGAAACAACAGTTATTTTGTATTAAGAGATTTTTGAATGGTTATCCAGAAACCAATGTATGTAATTAAAATATTTTATATTATTTGTAATGTCATAAGTAAAAAATAAAATTCTACCAAGAACAGTTAATAATAATAACAACAACTAAGTTATTTTTACTAAACTTGTATTAGTAGTATTAAATAAAAATGTATAACATACATATAAGAAGACAAGCATTCCCAATTTAAAATAATATACCATATATTTTAAAAGATAAGACAATAGTTGAAACTTAAAATGTATTCCTGAACCTGTGGGGCTGGTGTGTGATTTTATAGTACAGATACATAAACATTAGTATAAAATTACTAAAACCACTCTAAAGTAAAATTAATTGCTAATAATATGTTTCAACTCCTTAAATGTGTTCATGCTAGCTTTAAGAGGCAAATAATTCATCAAGCAAACATTCTGACTTTCATTGTTGCCAGCATCATTATGTGGATCCCTATTCATATTTAGCAATTCAAAGTTTTTCCATAGGTTGGAATCATCCTAGTTTGTATATTTGTTAAATGCTGATCAGGGAAAAAAATAGATTCTAATTCTGGAGTAGAGCTGGCAAGCTTTAAACAATTCTATAACAAAACTCTTTCTGATAAGATAGATGTTATTTTTCTAGACAGTGTGCACAGGTCTAAATAATTACAGATGGATGATATTTCAGAGTTTTAAAGGACAGACTTAATCACAAACCATAAACCCTTTACTGAATTTATAACTTGTCTTATCTGCCAAAATATACAGCTTAATCACTGAAAAAAAAATTCAATTAAATGGACTATTTTTAATAAAACTTTGTAATTCCAAGCAATATTATATTCCAATAAAAATATAGTTATGCATATTTATTATCTACCTATGCAAATCTACGATATGATTTATATCACATAAATTTATCACTGTGCATCAACCAAATTACAAATCATTATTTCACTGTGCAGCAAATGTAATAAAAAATTATTCATGTTACTTTTCTCTAAACAAAATACCATATTTACAAATAAATACACTTTAAACTTTGAGAAAAATCCAAACTTTATTTTAATAGATAATTAAAAAATAAATTATGTAAACTAATTATTGTTATTATTCTATGTAATAAAATCATATTTTGAAAAGTATAATGTTTCTTTTTTATATAATTATCTTTATACTTTTATTAATGATGATTATTTGAATTCTGTGATTTCAGTTAACATAGAAATCAATTAACTACATTAATTAGATAAATTTATTAATTTAAAAATAATAGAAAAGAAAATAGAGTACCATTAAAATGCATCACAAAGATAGACTTGCAATGTATAACTTGAGCACCAGATAAAATTAATAAGTACAATAGCAAATGAAACATCCAATATTTCTCAACATTTATATATTATTACTCTAATTTCTAAATGATATACATTTATACACACAAAATAATAAACCATAAATAAAATCACCAGACAGATCAAATAAAAAAAAAGAAATATTGATAATCTAAACAATTACCATAATTGATGATCAAATACAGTGGACTCTCGTTAATGCATAATGCGTTAATCTCGTTAATAATGATCATTTCATTTTCCCCGTCATTTTCTATTTGCAATTAATGTTAAAGACATTGCTTAAAGTGTGCTACTCATCAGATAATGCAGACATCTTTTCACAAACTGACGGAGCAGAGTTGAAACTGCTTTTGTACATTATTTTTTCAAAAGCAACTTTGATGTAACTTTGGTTATTGAGAAATCAAGAAACTGTCAGTGATAACAATGAATAAAAATAAAACTTTCTACCATGAAAAATGTGGAAGACTCAAAAATTGCTAATGGCTATTCAGATTCACCAATATTACCAATCAAAATGTGATTTAAAAGACCAAATTTTTGAGTGTGGGAAAATGATGTGGTAAAACGATCATTTGTTCAAGTAATGAAGAGAAGTGTGGGAGATTACCTTAATTAACGTTAAATTATGGAAGTATGACAATTTCTCTGCATATTTTGTTTGTCCTCGGTAATTTATTCTTTTGTATTAATAAGCAGTCAAACTTGCTTTTTAATTAAAATTACTAAATTAAAGAAAAACTTGTTTCTTTTAGCATTAAGTTCATAACCTATTTAATTTCTGTCAAAAACTGAATTCAATTTGTTCAACAAAATGGATTATTTTGCACCATTCAAATGTTTACATCATTTAATGTAGTGTTCGGTTAGTGTGGACAAAAAATGTCCACACTAATGGGGAACACGCTATATTGTCCTTTGAAATTATTTTGAATTTTATTGTTATTCAAATACTTTTAATTGCACTTTCTTATCTTTTTTTGAAGATACCAAAAATTATTATAGATTTTTTGCAGTATTTGAAATATATATATAATATAATATAATTGTCAAACAAAAAACATTTGTTACATGGTAACATATCTAGATATTTTTCACAAATTACATTTTTATGTTCTGTACATACTTTAAAATGAAATATAAAGTGAAATCGACAAAACTATATAAAAATTATATAAATTTTGCAATAAGGAAAATCAACACCATTAAATTTAAAAATTCTATCTAACAATTTAAATCTACAAAATTGAGACATTCAAGTATTTATAAATTCAGTCATGTGTGCAACTTAAATGCATCAACAAAATTAATAGCGTGAATAATATAACATGATTAATGCTGTTGAATAAAAGGCATTAAAATGTAAAAGCACTTAAAATGATTAGCATTTCAAAAAACTCTTTCCATAAAATTAAAAAGAAAACATTAACATAGTTAACCATATATGTAATTTAGAAAAAAAAGTCCTATTTCTATAAAACCTTTCAATGAATAACATCAAAACTTCCAATATGTTCTTCAGACATCCAGATGAAAACATTCAATTCTTTGTATTACAATACACAATTTATAGTAGATCAAAGAGACAATAACTTTCAAGTAGCTAACTTGTAGTGTTAGCAAACAAATTACTTTCACATTAAATATCCAGCTGAATATAATCAACAAATGCCGATCAAAACTACAAACATCTTTATATTTTTATAATGCACACAGAATTGAAAATTTAGACTGATACAACACAGACATTGCTATAAGAAATATAAAAGAAGCCTCTCCCCCAAAAAGTAAAAAAAAAACTCATAACAGGAAAAAGTAGATTAAAACGGAGAGAGTAAAAAAAAAATGCACTAATAATAAATGCAATTCCATAGATCAAAGAGCTTTCATATTTTAAGAAAATATATGAAATTATAATCACTTTCTAACTTTATACGAATACACATAAAACATTTTCTTTACAAATAAACATATTGTTTGTTAAATATAACATCATCATAACTCAAAAATCAATTTTGTAAAATTATATATATTTGAAAGCAACATGGTTGACAAATCTTGGTACAATAATCAATGATGCCCACACCTAAAAGGTCTTAAATTTTATTTGCAAGCCTGTAAAGGTCCAATTAGGTATCAATATAATATTGATTCATAAGAGGCTAGAATGGCCATAGAATGTCATCTTCTGGTGAGTTTAGAGCCTGTATAAAGCTAACACTTTAATGGTCTATAAAAAAATATGCTTCAGCTATATAAATAATTTCAGAATGATGATTTTTGAGATATGATGTTGTTGTATTTATTAAACAATATACGTATGAGTTTGATAAACTAAATATCTTATAATAAAAACAATTTAGTTCATTCTGTCCTTACAGTAGGAAATATATTGCAACACACAGCAAGTCTTTGTAACCATTCTGATATTGATAATCTAAGCTCTCCATCTGAAGTATAAGCAACAAGATATTGTACACCTGGGAAAAATACTGGTAAAAATGCTTCAAAATAATCATTGCTTAGAGATTGATGAAGATCTAGAAATGACTGAATAAGCTGTTTGAACACTTGGAGGTGTGCTTCACCATCCTAAAACATGTAAAAATATTTTATGTAAGATAAAAGTAGTTGGAAATAAACAATTTTACTTACACCGGTGCTTATCTATAAGAAAATATTTTTTCTAAAAGTTTAAAACAATAAAAATGCACATAAAAAGACAAATCACAATTAGAATACAGCACAAGTCAGATTCCAACAAAATAATTTCTGTCAACATGGTAAAAAACAAAATAATTTTTGTTCACCTATGACCAAACCTGAACCTGATACACTATACACTCTAACTCATATTTAACCCAAAACCTGAAATGAAACAACATCAACGCCATATTTTAAAACAATAATAGAAAAATAGTCTACAATCATGTCACTAAAATAATTTTATCTTTTATGGAAAAAAAAATAATATAAAGTATAATCATAATTTAAAGACACTCGATTTGATGATAACCTCAATTTATCAATAAATTCAACAATATTCATTTCTATGTTTTATGAATCCCATTTTAATTACATTTTTCCTCAATTTAACAATATTTTTTATGAATTTCAAATATTTTAAACACTGTTTCAGTATGCCGAAACAAAAATTATTTCTCTATAATGTTTATCTATTGAAAGAATGAAAAATCTGATAAGCTGATTGCAAAATTATAGTATTTCAGTGGGTTTTAATATGAATGAATATATACATATCTGAAATAAATGAAAAAGTTATGTAACACAGATTTAAGGAAAAATGCAAAGAAATTGTCAATAAAAAGTTTTTTCCAAAGTAAAAATGTATGTATTAATGCACTAAAAGGAATATCTAATTAATTTTTTTTAATTTAATAATAAACTTTTATACAGTGTTGGTATATTTAAGAAATTTGGCAAACCAAACATGAAACGAAATCAAAATCAACAAAAAAGAAAAATCATGCATTAAGCATAGATTATGAAACACTTTTCAACACTTCTCAAATACTTTAATGAAACTTCACAACTTAATAAGGTGAAAGTAGATATTTAAGCAAATAATTTAGAAAACACAACACATTTTTTAAACAAGTTTAGCAATTCTACTATTACCATCCACAGCCAGAAAGGTACTTGAATTCATTTGTGCAGCCCTGTATATAATCCATAGATTTGTATATATTCTATAAAGTATGCTAAAATTTAGTTTAGTTAAAAATGCATAACACAGTTCAAAATTTACCTTCAGCAATTTCTGTCAATAGACAGACATTTACTTGAATGCTTTTAAATTGTCCTATATATTATCAACAGATTTTTATACATGCTACATATTATGTTAAAATGTAATTCATGCAAAAAAATCACAACACTACTAAAAACACACTTCCAGAAATTACCATTCACAGACGGTAATGTATCCAGTTCTTAGCATAGTCCTCTATATCATGAATTTATTTATATTCTACAGACATCTTTTCTAATACTAAATATAATTCAGTTGGAAAATGCATAACACAGTTAAAAACCTCCTATATGCAATTCACATCCAAACTTACAAATACTATCAAGCATAGTTTATGAAACACTTCCAACACATTTAGAATAATGTAACAAAACTTCACAGTTTAATAAGATGAAGTCTAAGTAAACAATTTGGAAAACACATAACACATTTGAAAACCTAATTTCAGCAATTACCATCAATAATAGGAAAAATATCCTAATTCTTTTGTGCAGCGCAGTATATGTTCTATAAATTTGTATATATACTACATAGTATGATAAAGTTTAGTTCAGTTAGGAATTGTATAGCACAGTTGAAAATTCTCCTTCAGCAATTTCCACCAATAAACGAAAATGTACTCTAAATCTTTTGTGCAGCCCTGTATATGATCTACAGAATTTATACACACCAAGATCAAATAATATAGAAAAAATTAGTTATATTTAAAAACACGTACCACAAATGTAAACACACTTCTAGCAATTAATGCTCATAAACAGTACTGTAACCGAATTCTTTTGTGTGTCCTTGTTGAATGAATGATAAATGTTATACACACTCTATTCTAAAGTAAGCATCTTGCAGTGCACCTCAGTGATATATACCAATTTCAATATTTTTGAAATAGTGTAACATCATTAAAATACACCACAAACAATTTTTCTCCACAGACTGTAATGTAACGAAATTCTTTTGAATGTCGTTGTAAACAAATTATAAATGCTTCACATGTAACTTTCAATACCGAAATGCCATAGCAAACCTCAATTGCATGGCAATTCAAGTATATTTACGTGAGTTAGAGCACAGACAGATGACAGACAGACAAACCGAATTCATTAACACTTTTCACATACATTGAAAAGTGTTAAAAACATAATAGAACTCAACCTGACAGAAACTCCCAGAAAAAAAATTAGAGAAAACCCCACATGATGCAGGACTTTGTTCACAATAATGCACACAAATTTTTCAGAATTCAAAAATTCATGATTTTCAATTTCCTTAAATAAATTATATAATAAAAAAATTTTGTTTGATAAAAACAAATATAACAACAAATTATTGTTGCCTTACACTATATGAAAACAAAAAATGAATACTCACCTTCATAATAGAATTCCTCCTTTGAATAGCAATGTCTTCTGGTATAGAGCTACCTGAGGATTCATTTCTTCTTCTACTGCCAGAGATAGTTTTTCTACTAAGTTTTTCTTTTAATCTTGAAGGCATTGAATGCTGATTTTTTCTTTTTTTATATTCAAATATTAAACTATGTATAGTCTGTTCTGTAGCTAACGTATATATTTTGTCTTTTGTATCTTCTTCTCTCGGATTTGGGATGTCTTCAGAATCAGAACTATCATAATATATTTCAGACAAATCATTCCTAGAATTTGGAGATTCATTTCGATTTGTAGGTTTCATAAAATCAGTTATTTCATCAATAGGAGTAGCAAGAAAAAATATAGGTTGATCACTCATTTTATCAACAATAGAAGCTAACCCATCTTTATCTACAGTATGCTCTGTGTATGTTTCAGATATGTCCTTAAATTTTTCTTTTAACAAAATAAATTCATTAAACTCTATATCACCAGAATTCAATACTTTAAGAGTTTTTTCAGACACTTTTTCACATTCTTCAGGTTTACCCAAAGACCCATCTTGTTCACCTATAATAAAATAGGTAAACATATATAAGGTAGAGATATAAATGCTTTTAGTAAAAAGATAAATGGATACAAATTGGCCAATGGTGCTGTACATAAGCTATAGCGAATAAATTATGCAAAACTTAGAAAAGGGACACAAAAAAGAAATTGTGATGCATTCTGAGGAGGCAAAATTTTCTTCTGAAAGAAATACAAATTTTTGCAAATAATTTTAAAGAAGACATATTTTGTATTAAACAATGACTATAAAAAAGATAAACCACTTTTTTAAAATGGTTTCTGAGAATTTGGATTTTAATGAACCAGGATTGAAAAAATTCAGTGCCATCACTGATTGCGGCTAGCACTTACTGGAAACAAAAGTTTGGAACACAAATAAATTTCAAACAATTGGATGGTGGAAATTTACTATTACTATATTCAGTGATCCATTTGCAAAAAAATATGTGTTCATAAAAAAAAAATATTGATAAATTTTTAAAAACTTTCTTTAATAATCATATAAATTTAAATTGTTTGCTGTTGTAGTAACAATATAATGAATCTGTTAGATAAAACCATAAAACAGTACTGTTTGAATTATTTACGATGAAAATTTTTAAATATTTACTGCAAAACCAATACTATTTCTTACCACGCAAAATGCCAATACCATAATCTTTTTAAATTATGAAAAATACAATTTTTCAAGAATTTTTAAAAGTTATTGAGTAAAATATGATACATATATTCTTGGAAAAGCATCTTTGAATAATATCACATAGTGTAAAAAAACAAAAAAACTATTTTATATCTCTGTACCCATATACCCTCTATTTTTTTTTTTTTAAGTAAGATACTACAAATTGTGCAATTTTGAAGAAGGAAAAATACCAACATTTTACAGAAAGTAATAGAGTTAATCTTTAAAAGAACTATCATTGTCTTAGTAAACTTAAATCACTGGCATTTCCTCAATGTATCTCTGAATGCTACAAAATAAACATAGGAAATACTAGTCAGCTAAATAGCTGAATATGCTTATCACTGCTAGAACATTAAATCTTGTTGAAGTGCAATGTTTTAGAAGAACAGTTTTATTTATGTAAAAGTAATCTTATGATATTTTCAAGAGGATTTATTGACATAAACTACAAAAAAAAAAAAAAAAAAAAAAAAAAAAAAAAAAAAAAAATCGATTAAAATGAAAAAAAAAATTGCACATTTTTTTGAGAAAGTTCTAATTTTTATTATAAAATAAAATAAATTTGCAAATTGCTTTTGTATGTCTGACTTGATTTCAATGGAATTAAATGAAAATGGTGGTGCCTACATTGACCCTAACAGAACAGCAACAATAGATTACAGCACATACTGCACTTAAAAGCAATACCTTCATTCAATAACTACTACTATATGTAGACAAAAAACTGAAGAAGGAAAAAACATCAACTTTAAAAGCAATTTCTAATCAGCAATACACAAAATAATATCTATAGTTAATATACATATTACATATATATATATATATATATATATTAAGTAAAAGAAAAAAAAAAACATACTTTTGGAGTTCTGCAAATCACTTGAAATTTTTGAGTAGAGTTTCCTTTTTACACAATCTAAAGTAAGTTGAGAATGTGACATGCATAACTCAAAGAGCACTACCATATGGATGGTCCAGCTAACCCCTGCTTGTTTGTATAAATTTGAAGCAACATTTGTTTGAGCTACTTTTTGGACAAGGAACTTTAAGCCAGGTCTTAAATCAAAGTTGCAAGCAGTTTTATAGGAATCATCCAGAGATTTCAAAAGTATTTTAAGTTGCTTAGCTGACAGTTCTGAAAGAAAACCTAAAAATAAATAAATATATGTAATTTTTTAGTTAATTAATTTCATGAAGCTCATATGCATATCATCAGCATATCATGCAGCATATTTCATATGCTATTGTACATGAAACTTATGGAAAATATCAATAAACACATTTAGAAGACATTTTTTAACACAGAAGTTTTTGGTTAATAAAAATAACAACTACACAATTGAAGAAAAAAATATCTTAAAGCACAAACTTGCAAATGTACTATTCTTAACTAACAATACAATGTTAGCATATCATCCAGAACCGTATGAAGAAGGGGGTGAAGGGTGCGGATATTGAGGTGGTGCCGAATTTATACTACCAATCATAGTTTTATATATTTATTTATTCATTTTTTGGCCATCAATAATTTTCTGGGGAATTTCTTTTTCTCTCTTTGCCATTCTTTTTTTTTCATGTCAGAAAACATCCTGATCTCTCTAACAAATGAGTGCAATTTTCTCTTATGTCATTTAGTTGTTGGGAATTTCTGAATTAAAATATCTTTCAAAGTTCCAAAACAAACGTGAAATATTTATTCAATAGAATTCATTTCTGTTTCTGCACTTTATCAATTTTGTGATACCTGTCACAAAGAGAAGGAGTGTGTGGGACTGCCAAATTGAAACTTTGCCCCATGTATAGTTTTCCCTTCACATGGCCCTGATACCACTCTTTAATAAACGTCAGAGATGAAAATAGCAAGCATTAAAAAAAATAAGAGGAAAATATGTGAAGATTTAAAGAAAATAGGAATTCTGCTGTGGATTGAGAAGAATTAAACATAATGGTCATGACACAGCTGTTGATCCCAGGAATTAAAAAAAAGAAAACAGAAGAAATATGTTACATAGAGTGTAGATGAGAATGAGCCCCCCCCCCTCCCCCCCCCCCCCCCCACACAAAACAGGTGTTTGTTAAAATTGTTTCTACCCTTCCATTTCACTGGTTAAAAAAACATAATTCCAAGAAAAGAGAGAGAGATGCTGAAAAAAAAGAGGGTTTAAAAGAAAATACTACAAAGCAGAAAACTGTAGAATGTTAAGATTTTCATACCTGAAAACTTGCAAGAAAATTTAACAAAAGTTGAGCAATATTCCCTCAGTATTTTTATAAAATGCTAATCCTGGTTTACTATATTTACTGGCATATGTTTTACAGTTTATTATTTATCATATACAAAAACTAAGAAAGCAAAAGACACAAGTAATTTGAAGTATATTTATTGACAAACTATCCCCCCCCCCCCCCTCTGATGAAAATTCAAATTAACAGTTAGAAAAGTTATTCCAAAATTGTTTGTTAAATAAGTTATATAACTTTTCAAGTATGAGATAATTTTCTCTTATAAGGAATGAAGATTCAATATTAAAATACTTATCATAAAAACTTAAATTCATGAAAAACATAAATTATTGGTACCCTTTTTTCACTTATATAATATTTTGAAAAATATGAAATTTCTTGAGAATCATTATACTACATTATTTTGCAGAAATAATAAAAAGTTACAAACACAATTTAACAATTTCCATTTTAATTTATAATATTTTATTTAAGATCAAGTGAAGCTAAAACGAAAAAAAAAATGTATATAACATACATTAATACTTTATAAAAATGAAAGTGATTAAACAATAATCAATGAAAAAATAAATAATTTTATTATCGCTGAAATAATAATTAATACAATGTAAAAAGAAAAGAAAAAAATTACCTGGTTTGGAAGATGGCTGCAACAATAACATTGAATTATCTTGTGATGGTAATAATGTCATTAAGGTAGGCAACATATATTTGGTCCCTTGAAGCAACATACATCCAATAGTTTGAAGTAAAATTTGATGAGAAAGAAGTCCCACAACGAGGCTAGAAAAAGGAACTCTGAAAAGAAAAATAAATGTAGTTATAAATAAGATTAATCAACCTTATAAATAAAAATTACAAACAGATTTAGCATTTAATTTCAATACATTACAAGTTCTGAAATCTGGAATTGTTGTGATTTTATTAGTTCCAGATTTTAGGTTATGCATCATAACTGAGCTATACAAATCAAAGTAGTTAGAAAATCAAAACATCTTATTGAATTGAATTTAAACTAAATAATAATAATTTATATTATTAATGTTCAGAAACGTCTGTGTGTCTGTGTCAGGTAAAACTCTGCAACCGTAGCGAGTAGCAAAGCGCTTTTTGTTTAAAAAAATTCGGAAAAATCCCGGGATTGGTGATACTTAGTATCGAAGAAATCCGCCCCTAATTAAGAACGTTATTAATTAAAAACCTCATCAAAATTAGCAAAACAAGGAACAGTTTTATCGAAACCCAAAAAGAAAATTTCCGTTTTGATAATCCCAGACGTGGAAATTGTATTTCATGCATCATCGAATTTTTAAAAAACTACCGGAGGTATCGATCTGAAAATCGAGGTACACACGCGGCCGACTTTTGTCGTTCCAAAATTCAGACCGTAATTTTTCTTTATTTCGGCCAAAAACTGACCAGACTTCCAATACTGACCCAGACAGAAAAGAGGGTTGCCATAAATGTTGCGAGGTTGACACATATACGAGATCAAATCGCTCCACTCGCTTTTCGAAATAAGTAGAAATAATTACTCTACGACCACAAAAATTTGCAAATATGTGTAAAAAAAATCGCAAATTCAACAAAAAAAATTCATAAAAATCGACCAGTAACTTCTAAAGATATCAATTAAAACTCATTAATGAAACGAAAAATGAATTTATTTCTATTCCAAAAAGACACCTGCTTTTTTATTTCAACACTCAACAGAGACAATTCATCTGCAAATAATTTATTTCTGAAAGAGATAAAATGATGCATTTGAAAATGATTGCAGTTTTTATACGCTATGTAAAATTTTCAAAATTTTCGAATCTGAAATATATGCATCCTTGTTCAGACTGGGCTGACATTTCAGATATTCAAAAAAATTTCGAATTTGGACCATAATTTTTTATTTTAGCAAAATTCCGATTTTTGTATAGGAGAAAAAAAAAAAAGAAAGAAAAAGCTAAAGAATTTGCTATTTCTTTTCAAAATATCTCCCGTCGTATGGGTCCCATCGTGACGCAGTTTGGTTCATTCGACTCGACATCGATAGAGCTTACCGATTTTAGTTCAAAGTTTCCCCACCAGGGTACGCTTTCTATCTCTGGCCGGATCATGATGGGGTATGGCTCATTCGACGTGACATTGATAGAGCTTACCTATTGTAGTTCGTTTTTCACCACCAGGGGACGCTTTCCTATCTCTGGTTCTATGGGCCCCAATTACGACTGTTTGGCTCATTCGACAGGATTTCGATAGCTTTACAGATTTCGGTTATGTTCGTATAGGAGAGATTGTGCCCCTGGCGGCGGAAGGTGGAACTAATGGATTTTGCAGTGCGTGCGCAGCACACCTGCTATACGGTGCCGCAGGCAGCGGGGCCACATGCCCGAGGTTCGCATAGGACAAATTACACTCTTTGGGTGGAAGGTGGAACTAATGGATTTTCATAGATTCGAGGCCTCGATGTAAATTAAGGGCCCACTAGCGGGCGAAGCCAGCTAGTAATTTATTAAATAACACTGTTAAACGAGCTGTCTCATTTTTGATTTTAAACACAGTAATTTTTTATTCAGTCTTATACAAGGTCAAAATATATTCATCCTTCACAATGTTTCATTCCTCTAGTGTTTTACTTGTATCAAATGATTGCACAATATTGTCCAATGAAATTCTCTTGCTACTTTCTGCAACTTCAATGATCATTATCTGTTCAGTCTCAGTACTGAAGTTAGTTTCTAGATTTAGAGCTGCATTACAAATTTTGACATCCATCTGATATATGATCAAATCATTTTTATCATACACCAACAATTTAGTTATATAAATTTTATTAATGAAATCCCAGATGCAGTATTTTTTATATGCTCCATTAATTAATGATTTTTTTTTATTTCCCCTTAGGAAAATTGCACTTGTGTTCATTTTCTAAAAATAGGGTTGATGATAAAAAAAAAAATAAAGCATTCTTTAAGAATGTTTTCATATCTAAGCTTACTACATTCTGACAGTTTTTTTAAATCTATTTTTGTTCAAAAACTTATCAAATTAGCAGATTCTCTTAAGAAACTGTGTAATCTAACTATTTTGTCTATTTCTTGGTAAAAGCAAATGATTTTTCAGAAAATTCTGGCAAAGTGGGAGTTTTGAACAGAAATTTCAGATGTAACAGCACAGGAAAGAGGAAAAACTTGTCCTGAGAAACAACGCTTATGACTCAATATGTAATTCATTTATCAAAAAATGAAAAAAAAAACTGTTCAATTACAAATCACTTTAATAAACACAAATGCAAATATCATGTTTTTATGTTAAAAAATAAGTCAGAAAATCTGTCAGAAAGTCACGTTGTTGAGTGGGGAAAAATATTTTTTGGGGAACCACCCTAATGTATTATCAATAACAATATTTCATGACCTAGCCATCTTTTACACTGCAAATTTAGTTTTGAATTCTTTTATAGTTCATGAATGGTTCCACCACCATTCAAGAAATTTAACATGCATTTTAAGAAAAAATGATTAATTTGCACTTTAAAGATCAAAGTTAAACCCCAACGATTGGAGAAGTCTGTCCTCAAATGTTTTGTAGAAAAAGTAAAAGGACAGAAAATAACCTGGAATTCTACAAACTTTATCTTTTAAAAATTTAATAATAAACAAACATGATGTGCTGTAATTCTATTGCTGGCCTTGGCATGATCGTAATTATGTACTTGCACTTGTGATTATAATTAAAATTTTAAGTAAAAGAGGCAATAACTCCACTGACTTTTAAAAGTCATTCTTTGAATGTCACTAATTTGGAAAAGTTTAAAAAAGAAATTTCTTACTAGGTTGGAGTAAGATGTTGAGTAGACACAGAGAACACACCAATTTAAAGTCAAATAAAATCTGTTTATTAATTCTTGAATATTTAAAAGAAAACTTGCACCTAATTTCACCACTCATAATTTTAATCTACAGAACATTTTAAACAATTTAAATTACCATCTTTATACAAAAGAATGAGTTCTTTTAAAGAAAAATTGACAATTCAAGGATAAGATTTTAAAGACAAAAATTCAAGGCTCCACTAAAAGAAAAACGATTCTCCCATCAGACCTAGAACTACCAAAATTTTAAACTATCATAGAATTTTAAATCAGATCTGTGGGGATAACAAAAGTAATGAAAAGAAATATTCAAAATTATTTGTTCAAATTTGGAAAATAACACACATAAAAGATCAAATCTACCTGGATTCGAAACATCGTAACTAAAAAATATCTCTGAAACTTAAAATAATAAATATCCATGTTGTGATGTCATGATGTAGGCTTCTAAATTTAGGGAGAGTGAACAGATTGGACAAGCTGTATGTGCTTTAAAAAAAGTTACACCAAAAAATTATGCTGATCAAGCATGCATGCATTGCACTGTGCCGAATGTGTAAAAGTTGGCAGATGAAGCAGAGAAATAATTGCCACAGGAGAATCTATTTTTGCGGTATTGAACACAAATGGAATGATCGATGATAAACACTCTCTGATGACCATATGTATTGCAAAACAAAACTTGGTGCTTGTGCTGAATAAAGATCGGCACGTGCCGGGAATGGAGCCATGTGATCGGTGGTAAAGTGAAGCCTAGAAATAACAAAACAACAAACTTTAAAACAAAAAAAATGTTGAAAATCGGTATACGAAAAATGCAATGTGAGAATCTTTTTCACACATAAATGAATAAGTTATGGTTTATTGTTCACTCTTTTATTAGATGGATGTGCTGTGGACTTTGCATTGTATTTATGAACAAAAGCTACTAAATTTTGATAGTACAGGACAAATTTATTTTTTATGTTTATATAAATGTGTGAATTAGAATGAGACACATATACAGTGATAGAGTAGTTACAGACATAAAGATGCAGAAATGCAGCTAATAGTTATTGGTTTAAAAAAAAAAAAAAAAAAAAAAAAAAAAGGAGGATGTAATTTACAAACCTGACAACAGATGCATCAGGATCATCTGGTTTTTGATCAGGTAGAAAAAGCAAAAAAGTAAATGAACGTTCATCATCCTCTATACAAGTAGATTTCATAATGCTATTGTTTTCTTGTTGACAGTCTAAAAGAAACACCTAAAATGAAGTAAATTAAATGTTATTAAATTAGAGTGAAAATTAGTAACATTAACAAGAACAGTAATAATTTGAAATTCTTAGTAAAAGAAGAAAATTGAGAAATTTAAATACTTTGTTTAATCCTATGACTATGATTAGTTTAAAGGAGATCAATCAAAATATTTAATCAGTATTCTAGAAGCACATTTATGTTTACTTGGTTCAAAACATTAAAAAAAAAACACACGGTTTACATTGAAATAATAAAAAGCCAATTTTCTCCCAATTCATATAAATCATATACTGTATCTCTTAATCTACATGAATTATAGATTATCTTATAAAATACACTTATAGCTTAATCTAATTTAATTTCCATGACTTGGTCATAGAACAAATTAGTCAGTAAACAAGTAACTTTTTTCACATCCATTAGTAAAATATTGAATATAAGCTAAATTTGGTTTATCAATGAATTTTATTTATCAATGTATCAATTACATTTTTAAAAAATGGATAGAAAACTCTCAAATAAAATCATAGTTAGTATAACAAAATAACTACATATAGATTTACGTGTAATATAGCTTAACAGTAAATGTGTTAAATATAGCCAGATAATTATGTAGACTGAATTAATAATAATCACCATTACAGTTATGAAGAACCAGTGGTAGCCATCAGGTGAAATAGGTGAAGTGCTTCTTCACCTAATATTTTACTGAAAACATCTTAAATATTCATATTCTGTTTGCTTGTTTCAATTTATTTAATTCATATTTGCATCAAATTTTTAATAAAAAAATCCCAAAGCGATTAGCACAATAAAAGCAAACATTTTCTTTGGAACTGATCTGAATGAAGAATCAAGAAAAAATGCCCACAAACTGTACCAGTTTGGTCGGGTTGCCATAGTAAAGTGATGTCAGCACAGCAGCCAGGTTTTTTTACAAACTCTGGGTAGTGAATTGAAGAGCTAAACCAGCCAGAGCTAAAACGCTACCTAAAGCTGTCATGTCTGGGAAGAAATGAGAGTTGATACTCAAATATAACATGTTTTGCTAATTTTCATTTATTATTTGCTGTAAACTGTAAATACCATATTTAATGCCATATGTATTGTAAAAATTAGAATTTTTTTATGCATTCTGCAATACTGTAAGTAATTTCAATTGACTTCTCAAGATCAGCTTCCCAGTTCTTATTTTAAGACTGTAACCATGGTAACACTGCATCTGGCTGACTGAATGCTCTACCACCTGAGAATGAAGGGAGGAAGTGGAGAGGATGGATGTCCTTGAGAAGACAATTAACATTAATTACAATGTTAGTATTAAAATCTCAGAGCTAATTGTTTTCTATAATGTTAATTCAAGAAATATATCACATCAAGGACTTATGTTAGAGATTAAATGGAAATAGAGATATTTATACAGACATTTACAAATTGGTTTCAATCATTTTAATATTTTCATTGTCAAGTGTGTCCTTGCAAATAAATTTAATTTATCTTTTACAGAAATAGAATGTCAAAAGAAAAACTTTAACTTTGGCAAATATTTCAATCATGCAAGATATTTTATGAGTGCTGATAAAAAGCAATTATTTTATGGTAGCATAATTCACATTTCTGTGCACTTACAAGGTGGAAAAGTTGATAACTTGAGATTCCATACTAATTTATGAAGAATTTTTTGTTATACAGATATTTTTAGTAAAAATGTTTTCTAACAGCTTTTCAAATCTGTAAACATTTATTTATTGTTATTTTGTTTACTTATTATTAAATGTAATTTCTGTGGTATTAGTGCAAGAATGGGTGTTAACATGGGAATGCTTCACACTGGGCTATTATTTAAAGACTTAATTCTTAAGACCTTTTCTTACTGATGTTATTGTTTTTCACCACCTGTTCCAACCATGGCCAGCCACTATAAAAATATTTGCAAACCAGACAAAGATTAAGCTTAACACAAATATGCTTTATGTTCTCTGCTTTGAGCACATTTTTTTTATTCAGTAAAAGCATTTTTTTTCTTCTTTTAAACCATTGGGAAAACAGTTGTTGTTTTTGGTCGTGAATGGACCTCTTGATGCTCGAAATTTTTATTATTTTAACCATTTTTAATGAAATTCTGTAACTCTAGAAGAATTTTTCTTTGAATAGGCAATAGAAATGCATAAAATCCTTACAAAAAGGATAGATGCAAACTATCAGATATGAAAAAAAGCCAAAATTTGGTACTTTCGTGTTAGAGCAGCCCCCCAAGGATGAATCGGCAAGTGACCAAGATTTATTGTCAAATTATAAATCATGTATGACATTATAATAATATATGATACATATATATAACATTTCTTGATGTATGTGGCCAAGTAATAGTCATTATATGATGCATATATGATGTATATATATATGACATGTGTATATGATGAATATATGACTTATAAGATGTAAATAATATGTGTATAATGATGTATATGGCACATATAGGAGTGTTTGATATATATATATAAGCTTTGCGATGATCTTGGTGAAATCACAACTGCAATCTTGGCATAATCATAACTGTGGGGGCCACTATAACTCGAAAGTACGGTAAATTTTTTTTAAAAGCATTCGGAACATTTTTCCAATGGTTATTCTAATTTGTTAAATTTTAATTTTTTTTTATTTTTTTGTGAAATTTCCAAACTTTTTTAAACTTTCACTTTTCTTCATCTACTTCTCTACTGTTTTAATCATTCAACGTTTCAAATCACAACTTCTAATACTAAAAAGTGTTAACAGACATGTGTCAGCACAAACCAAATTACCCATTTAACAACAACAAAAAGAAATTAAACTCAGATATCAGTTTTAGCAGTTGTTAACAGGTTGGTTAGGTGAGACACAAGTTTGAAACTTATAAATACAGTGAAACTCGTTTAAGATACGCCCCGCTTAAGATATGATCCCGCTTAAGATACGAATTATCTTCAGTCCCTTGAAAAATGCCTATTAAACCTGTGTAAAACTACCCGCTTAATATACGTATGCATAAGATACGATCCCGCTTAATATACGAAGAAAATTTGTCCCTTGATGTAAAAAAACCTGCTTAATATACGAAATGGTGCTTATATAATCCGTTTATCACGTTTTTAGGACACAATAGCTAAAAAGAGCAACTGAATTGTGCTCGAGTCTTTCTCTTGGCGGTTTTACCCCCCCCTACCCATTTCTTCTTCCCCTTTTAAATTCGAAGTCCCTATGGAAGGTTCGGGAAAGTTCTCCTTTATGTCATAATCACGTGACGTGACGCAACTCCATACCGTGCCTTCGCAGCGTTTTCCGATCTAGGGGAAAATCCCTAGATCTAGGGAAACTCAAGCCTATTTAGGGAATTCCTTCTTATTTCTAGGGAATTTTTAGAAGACTAGCAATATTTTCTTGAAATCTAATGGAAAAAAAAAGGATTTCTTTTAGACTTCTGTGTTTTTCTGGCAATGAACGTGATAGATGGAAGAGGAAGGAAAGGGATGGGCAGTGCGGAGAAATTGTCTTCAAGCAATTCTTTCGCTAACAGAGGGTAAGGGGGGAGGTTGTTTTTCTATAACACAAACCGGTGCTCATGAATCTCGTATGTGATTCAGCCAAGTCGTTACAGCCAATCAAAATGCAGAATTTCTTTCATGTCACGTGACTTTAGAATCTAGGGAATTTTTATTCCGTAGTCTAGGGGAAAAGGTAAAATCTATCTGAGAACACTGTGCCTTCGAAACCTCTGTACCGGTAAAGCTGTCGAAAGGTCATTGCGTAAATCTAGTCTTTTGTTTATCCGCTGAATATTAATAGGAGTAAATAATGGATGAGCAACTTAAAGTAAAAAGAAAAGCACTTTCTTTGACTGAAAAATTGGATGTCTTAAGGAAATACGAAGCTGAGAATGTGATAAACAAGACAGTCTTTGCCAAATCTGTGGGAATCCACGAGTCAACTCTTCCAGCTCTGTTAAAAAATAGACAGAAACTGCAAAGCAGTGCATCAGCTGGTGGCTCTGGCAGAAAGAAAATTAAGGTGGCAAATTTTGAAGAATTGGAGAAGATTTTATTTGAGTGGTTCACCCAAACCCGATCAATGAACATCCCAACTAATGGATCATTGATTAAGAAAAAGGCCTGCGAAATTGCTACACGTCTTGGAGTGGATTTCACGCCTAGCAACGGTTGGCTAGACCGCTTCAGACAAAGATACGGCATAGTTTATAGGAAGGTATGCGGAGAGTCGATAGCTGTGAATGTAGATGATGTCAATTGTTGGAAAAATAACGTTCTCGCGCCGCTATTGACAAAGTACTCAAGATGCAATATTTACAATGTCGACGAGATGAGCCTTTTTTTAAAATTAATGCCTGATAAAACTATGGCGTTTAAGGATGAGAAATGTTCTGGAGGCAAACTTAGCAAAGAACGTATAACTGTTCTTGTTGGTTCAAATATGAGCGGAACGAATAAATTAAAACCCTTCGTCATCGGGAAATCGCAGAATCCTCACTGCTTTAAAAATGCTAGAAATCTGCCCTGCGATTATGCCAGTCAAGCCAAAGCATTGATGACAGGCGATATATTTGTTAAGTGGATCCGCAAGTTCGATGAACGAATGAAAAAAGAGTCCAGGAAAGTATTGTGTCTCGCAGACAACTGTCCCGCCCATCCCAAGGATTTCCCCGGTTTACAAAACGTCAAACTAGTCTTTTTACCCCCTAATGCAACTAGCGTTGTTCAACCCATGGATGAGGGCATTATTCATGTCCTCAAAATGAAATACAAAAGTCGTGTAGTTGTACGTCATCTACACCAAATAGATCATCGTGAAAAGGATCTGTCCTGCCCAACCTGTAAGCCTATTAACCTCTTGGACGCCATGCATTTCCTGAGAGCGTCTTGGGAAGACGTAACACCAACCACCATTGAGCACTGTTTCTGTAAAGCCTTTGACGTTGACAACACTTTTCAAAATGTTGACATCGCAGAAGAGGAGCAGTATCAAGAAGAATGCGAAGATTGGGACTCATTTGTCAATATTGACGATCAGCTTGTAACAAGTGAAGTTCGTTCTATCCCGGATATAATCGTGGATGTCAAAAGTTCTGATGAACCAAGGCCTTCAGAAGAAGCAGAAGACGACACGGATGAAGAAACGGATGTGCCAGCCATACTATCATTCGCATCTGTAATGAGCTCCCTCAGCTTAATTCGACAGTACGCCTCTTCGATAGATGCTGGTCCCTCCGTCGAAGATTTTTTCTACCACATCAATAAGGCAGAAAGCTTCGTGATAAAATCTTGCCCTAAGTTACACCAAACCAAGGTAAACGACTTTTTTTCAACAAATTAAAACTACTTCACGTATTTTAATTTAGATAATGTAACAATTATTGTTCCTGGCATACATTTAGTTTGTCTTTCTAAAAGTAATTATGCAAATTTATTATTTTTCCTGCTTAAGTATGTAGTGTATTTCAGTTGTTGTTTTCTAAAGATTAACAAAAATTTCGTTTTATTGTCTTTTTTTAATTTGGCATTTTAATTTTGTTATTGTACAAACGTGACTCAATAAAATTTTGGAGAAAAATAAAGTAATTCTTTATTTCAAAATCTTAAACTCAAATTTTCTATAATATCTAAAAATTGTTAGAAATGGGTAAAATGAGACTTATAAATGGTTAAAATACGTTAATAACAACGTGCACTGTCTTTGTATGCATTATTACTCGAGAATCTATGAAATCCGGATAAGATACGATCCCGCTTAAGATACGAAATGCTCTCGGTCCCTTGATTCGTATCTTAAACGAGTTTCACTGTATATATATATACATTACTTTTTTGCATTTTCTATTGCATGTCTATATATTTTTTTATCAAAAAAATTACAAAACATTCTCTGAACATAATTTATTATATTGCCCCCCCCCCCCCCTTCCCTAAAAAATATGTAATGAAACCCACAAATATTCTTAAAGTATGACTTCTTATTTGACATGCAAACTGATGTTCTCCTTTACGTGAGGAATACTTAACGGTGATTTCATACAGATAGCCTAGGAGAGGTACATAAAATTCCAAAGATCTGAGAGAGGTAATTACTCCCATTATCCTCTCAAAAAACTGCCAATGAGAATATCTGTATTTAAAAGTAAAATATAAAATGTTTATGTAAAACATAACAATTCAATGCAAAAATTTAGTATCTAGGATCCCAGAATTTAATTCTCTTGATCAAATACACCAGTATTTAATTAATATTAACATGTCAAACAGAACATGGCATCAAATAACATCATGTATTTAACAATATGGTATAATTTTATTATATATGTGTAAGAAATAAATGATACCAGCTAGTTGTCAATTTATCAACTTTCTTGTATCTTTGAAAATTATTTTATTTAAGATGAGGTAAATAGCATTAAAAAATATTAAGTTATCCAGCTACCTTCAGGGAGAATTTTATTCAATATTAAAAAAAAATACATGAAAATGAATATTTCATTGTAAAATATGGCTAAAATCTTTGAATAACTGGTAAAATAGATGCAATCATTTTAAATATTTTGAATTTTTGGCTCAAAACATGCATAAAAATAGCAATGAAATATATTTTATGCCAAAAATCTCTTATGGAAAACATTCACATTTAAATCAAGGAATTTTTATTCTGTAAATGTTATTATGAAAATTATAACATGCTTTAGAAAATTAACTACTTTGATATCTGTAACCATATTATTTAAAAAATTATGCAAGTTAACTTTTCAACACACAGAAAAATCTTCAAAGTGCATGGCAATTAAAAATTTACATTTAAAAAAAGAGAAGAGAAAAGAAAAATAATAATACAGTATAGAACTATTTATCCACAATAGTCAAGACCGAGGCATTCTAGATAAATGTTTTTTTCTGGATAACTGGTGGCAAAACTAAAGCAACACTCATTTGATAAGATTTATAGAATATATGTGGTTGTGCCATTGTTTCAGATTTAAAAATTAATTATTAGATTAGTCAGATAACATTGGATCCTATCAAGATCAAAGATTCATTTAAGTTTGAAAGAGGGCAGTTTATGGGAATCCCTTGGAAACAATAATTCAGCATAAAAACCAAAATGCCTTATATCTAAATGCTTCCATTTTAAATCCTAGATATTGGCATCAAGTTATGCTATGTATATGATAATGTATCAAGCAATGCACATGTTAAATTGACACTGTATGGCACTCTTTTTTGAAAAGCTTCTGAACTCATTTGATTGGAAATATGATTCTGGATAACTGTTTTTCTGGTTGCCAGGTTCCATAGTGTATAAATGTAATCATAATAGATTCATTTCCTCCTTAGGAATTACAAAATTTTATAACATTAAATGCATAATCTTTTGTGTTATGATATTTTGCATTAAAACAAAATGCTCAAAATCTGATTTTGAGAAAAAAGTTACAAATATAATTCAACCCCATATTCTAGCTATTAAGTTACTAATATTTAAATGCTTGTAACTAAAGTTCTAAACAAGATAAAAACAAAAGTAACACTTTTCAAAAAAGTTACAAAATAAAATTTTAATATTAGGTCAAAAACAAAAAATCAATTTTCTAACCATAAGTTGCATTTTAAAAGTGATTGAATAACTTAACATTAATATAAATAACAATTTTTTATAGCTGGGATTTTAAGAATACAACAAAACATGTAATTGCTGTTGCTGGAAATAGGGTTAACTGATTACCTGGTGGGCAAGTTGTCTCAGTCGCTCTGATTCCTGCACAGTACAATCATGACGAGCAGCTACTTTGACTTCCCCAATGTCTCCATAAAAATTATCAGAATCTACATGAAAACACATCATTAATTGTTTTACACTAAAAAGGCTAATGGAACATGTTCTCTGTAAACTACGGCACACAATATCCCAAATGTCTGGAGTAAAATATTTCCCAGCACTCATCACAGTATGTCTGAAGAAAAAAAAAATAGAAAAAAAATATATATAGTAAATACAACACCAGAATTTAAACTATTAAAACATTTTCAATACATAACATAAAAAAAATAACTTATTTACCATTTGATTCCACAACACACAAATATGTATACGTGATGATAAAAATAAATGAAACAGGGATTATTATAAGTAGTGCTGATGAATGGGTTCTATATGAAAAAATAAAACAATGTTTTGTGTATCAAAAGATTTACCAAATATTACATACCGGTTTATCTTTGATGCTCAAAACATTGTTTTATTTACTTATAGTGTATAGAGCTTTAAAAAGTCTTATCAAAATTCTTATCAAGCCTTAGAGCGATTTAAAAAGTCTTATCAAAATTTTAAACAAATGGTTTCACATTCAAGAAAAGCAAAACAAAATTTTTTTACTGCCCAACTTTTACAGTCACATAGTGGCCAGAAGACCAGGACAATGAAATCAGATAAACTTTGTTCTCACAGGCCCCCTGAGCTGAATATTATAGAAACACTGTGATTTGTTTTCGAGAACAGAATCAGAAGCCAAAATCCTCCACCACTATCTCTTTAGGAACTTTTAGATGAAGAGCCATTGAAAAAATTTACTATGCTTGATGAAGGTTGGAGCATTTAAAAAATTATTTTTCTTACTGACCTGAAATAGGTATGGATTGCTAGCAGTTTAATAAAGTGTGCTTAGTGACACTGTATAGCCTGCAAAGCAAAATAAATAGTAAACTGTTTACAGATGTTTGTCCCAACTGTGGCAGCAGTCATCTGTAATCGGGATACTGTTCATTTAACTTTGCAGAGCGTCATGCAATGTTGCTAAATGTACTTTAAACTACTGGAATCTGTCAAGTTGGCAAGCAAAATCTTTTTTTAATGTTTCGACATCATCAAATACTTAAATTCTTCACCAGCTCATAATCTATTTCCTTCCATGGAGAATGGTATAGTACAGGATCGGCGAACCTATGGCACGCGTGCCGTAGCTCGCACGCAAGAAGATATTTTTGGCACGCCATTGATTAAATCAAATTCAGTCAAACTCCCCAAAATTCTACACCTCATTATTTTTCTTCCATTATACACGAGCATGACTGGCAATAGCTTTGATTGTTATAATAAATACTTATGTACTTGTCATATCAATGAATTACCCATTTCTGAATCATTTAACCTTTAAATGCATGGTGATGCAAATTTGCATCACTTTGTATTTCTTGTCACCTCTATATTTATATATTATCAATATTAATCCTGTAAAAAATTACATAAAATATGCTACTAAACAAATTTAAAAATCTATCTTAAAATTTCTGGTGTGTAATACTTTATATAAGTATAAAAAAATTCAATTCTAAAAGAAAAAATCATGCTATGGTTAAATTTATTATCTACCCAGATGTGACACCAATTGATAAACTGATCTTGACTGTATTCGATTGGTTGAAAATTTCAGAAATTAAAATGTAGCTTATCGACTTCCAATCCAACTCAATATGGACTCAGCAATTTGTCCAATTGAGAGAGGATTTGGAGATGATCGAATAAGAAATACTACCTGGCATCATAAACAAAAATGTTGATAGCAAAATTATGTACACTTTGAATTCAATTCTAGAAGAAGTTGGCATTTGCCCCATGTTGACAATCTCTCCCTCTACTTATGCTTGTGAATTATTATTATCAGAGATGAGCAATATTAAAAATTATAATCAAATCAACCCAGTTCATCATATATTTTATTAAAAGTAACCAATTATGAGCCTATCATATGGCATCCAAGATACAACAACAGAAAACACATTAAGTTGTTTAATTGCTTTACTTTCTTTTCTTTCTAATTACTTTAAAAATGTAATTACAGTTAAATATTGTTAAACCATCAATCTGCATATTACGCCAGTTTATTAAGGTCCCAACCAAAGAAGGAAATAGCGGTAAAAAATCTTGACTGGAAAATTTGAGATCTGTTAAACCTTCACTTACTTTATCTTTGAATTACGATTTTTCTTTTTTGTATAAACGATAGCGGAATATTGATAGAATAAACAAACATTTATGACAATGAGTTAAATGAGAGTAATTACGAATTCAGTGAAGAGAAACTAACACCGAAATACCAAGATGCTGTTACATACTTTACAAATTTTTTAATTTTCTTCTGAAAAAAAGAAGATTTTGTAATGCTTATGAAATTAGAAAATAAAATTGAATCAACGAACAACAAAGAGAAATCAGATTTCTTTCGCAGACTTTTTTGGTAATTTTTTTTTTTATATTTACTAATTTCTTCTTATGCATTGTTATATATTTTTTAAATAATAATTTTCCATTTAATAGCCGGTGTAAAACAAATATTTTGCAGATATGATTCGTAAATGATTTTTTGTTCGATGTTTCTTTTCTGATTGTCAATTTTAAAATAAAATTATCTCAATTATAAAACCACCACGTTGCTTAAAATGTAAAAATCAACAGATCCCAAGGGGCAACACCATCTACTACCATAATTATTACAATTATTTGGCCAGTTGTTTCGATTTGAGTTTTTAATATTCTTTACGATTGCTATAATTATTTCTTATACTTATCTTCTTTCTATAATTATTACTATAATTAATCTTTTCATGTGACAAATTATTTTGGCTTTAGTTTTCAATATTATATATTATTTAATTTAATATATATGTTGATATTAATATTATGTTAATATTATTACCTGCAGGTATGTTATCCACATATCTTAATCCAATAATAATAAAAGTAATTTTATTTATTATTTTTATAGTTTTATTTATTTAATTATTTATTTTTGGGGCTGATGGGCGTGGTTTAGGGATTGGCACGCCATGGTCCTTAGAAAAAAAATTTTTGGAAGAAAATTGGCACGCGGATGTGAAAAGGTTTGCCGACCCTGGTATAGTATATCGTTAGCTACCATCCAGGATTTGTACAGTTGAATTCCAAGACAAAATTATGTCATATTAGATGCTACAGATAGCCTTGCACTATATTAAAAAAGATTCTTGTTTTATTTATCTGAGTTTCCATTATTATGATCACCACCTATATATAGTTCAGCCAAAATTGCATAATACACAAAACAGCACAAGAATTGTTTTGCAGTGATTTTTCGAGTAAAAAACTTAGGGCTTAAGAAAGTGTAATTTATTGCTAAATGATATAAACAGCTATGTAAGCAAAACTAATGGTTGTGTATGTATGTATTACAAAGATTGCTTTTGATTATACATATTACATAAAACTACTTCTGTTTTGTACATTTTAGCACATAAGTAGCTTCTGTAAATGTGTATATTAAATAAATTATGTAAAATATTGAACAAATACTTGTGTGTATGAAACAGTGAATGGGTTGTCAAAAAGTACTTGTGAAATATTTTTTCTCTCACCAAGGCTATAATCTCAATCTCATTAAAGCCTTTGCAAAAGTAAAGTACCTAAATAAGTACCATATTTTTCAACGTATAAGACACACTTTTAGGTAGATTTCGTAAGAAATACTACCTATTACATTCTCCCCTAAATTGGAATTCCTGAAAACTTTTGCAGATCTACACTGATCATGACTTCTAGAACCCAAAACTACCCCCAGTTCAAAACTTTATCTATCTATATCACTTTTTTATGGACACAATTTCCAAAATTCAAATATCTTCCAAACTGATACATAAAATCAAGCGGCATAAAATCTCGGTCAAGTTTGTTAATGGACAAAATCAAACCAGGGAGGGGGGGGGCTTTTTGTGGAAACAGAAAAAAACTCATAACTTCTTAATTTTCATACATATCGAATCCGTTTAAAGTTATTATTGCTTCTAGAAAAAGGGCCAAACATTTATGTATAACAGATTTTTGATTTTGTTAAAAATGTCCCCAAGGGGGGGGGGGGGAAATAGGGGTTTCAGAAGAAAAAAATTCATAACTTCGTCAATTCACAAGATATTAAATCTGCTTAAATTTATTATAAATCTTCTTAATATTATCTATAACTTTTATACTGATAAGTTGTTTTAGCAAAAAAAAAAAAAAAAATAAAAAAAAAATAAATAAATAAATAAATTAAAAAAACCCTACTGGCACCGCCTACAGGCAGAGGTATATTTCGAAGTGGGCGGTCCCAACTGCTGCATCATGGCAAATAGGTCTTTCTTCTGCAATTCCCAATAAACAGGCACCCCACGGTTTGCCTCTTCGAAATCTACCTGTTCCTGTAGGCTGAACCACCAGGGAATATTTTTACCTTTAAAATGTGTTTTATACAATAAAAGTACAGAAGCAAATTTTCTTTAAAAAAAAAAAAAAATTGAACTTTGAGGTGCATCTTATAAAAAATGGGATCTGTTACACTGGAAAATACAGTAATAATATTTAATAAACTACATTTTCCTTTAATATCTTTTTTTTTTTTTTACAGGACATGTTGTGAGGATTGCGCATGCCTCTTCTTGCTCTAGTAGCGCCCCCTTCTGGAGAAGCGAAAGCGCGCGGCAGTAGAGCTCAGAACGTCAGCGGCGAAGAACGTCGTCTGATTTATGGAAACAGAAATAGTATGAAAATGGTCGTAAATGTTACCGATCATGAATCTTGGAAAAAATATGAATAATCTTTTACATGGATTTATGTTCCTGTGTTCGTCATCTGTCCTCGTCATTTTTATGTCAACTTTATGTCATCGTTATGTCAAGAATTAAACTTGTGTTCGTAATTAGAACGGCCTGTTTCCTTTAGAACGCCCACACACATACGGAAGAGACATGACATTGGTGTCAGAATTAATGGATGAAAAACAGGCTGTATTACTGGATTACGGAGTGAAACATTATAGTGAAATATTATAGTGAAACATTATAGTGAAATATTATAGTGAAACATTATAGTGAAATATTATAGTGAAAGATTATAGTGAAGAAAAATTTTGGATAACCTATACAGAGGTAAGGTAAATTTTATTATTTAAGTATGGCCGATAAACTGACTAAACTTAAAAAAACTAGAGGGGTAATAAAAGCATCTATTACATCTATTATTAAAAAGATCGAAGATGCATGGGTTTTAGAATCGCCGAATTTGGTGGAATTAGAAGAAAATCTAGCTCAGCTAGAACAGAAAGGTATCGACCTTAAACGGGAAGATGAACAAATTTTAGCGTTAATTAATGATGAGGATGAAATCGAAAGAGACGCGAAGACCTCCATAGAATATCATGAAAAAATAACTTTATGGCGATTTAGAGTTAATAAGAAATTGAAAAATAATAGCAAAAGCCAAATTTCCGCCGTATCTCACGCCGATAATAAGCACGCAGAATTAGTTGCGCAATCTGTTAAACTCCCTACATTAAAAATTGAGAAATTTTACGGCGATATAAATAAGTTTCAAAACTTTTGGAACTCATTCAAAATAGCAGTCCATGATAATGATTCACTGTCAAATATTGAAAAAATGAGCTATTTACAGAGTTATTTAGGTGGTAGTGCATATAATTCTATTTCCGGGTTTGCGTTATCAGATAAAAATTATTTGGAAGCTGTCCAAATCCTGAAACAACAATTTGGCCGAAAGGATCTCATTGTGACGACACACATAAATACATTATTATCTTTGAAACCCGTATTGAAAACAAATGATGTAATAGCTCTGCGAAAATTATTTGATACCATTCAATGCCAAATAAGAAGTCTCAGGTCTTTAGACATTGAATCAAATGGATTTGATAACCTGTTGACACCTATAATTCTTAAATCCTTGCCATATAATCTTTCGTTAGAATATAATAAACAATGTATAAAAAATTCTAGTGACTGGCAACCAAACATTGATGATTTGTTATTATTTATTCGTACCGAAATAGAGTCGAGAGAAAAACAAAATTATTTAACTGGCAATTTAGATAACCCAAGGTTAAAGCAGTCTTATAATAATGATTCCCCTGCATTTCGTAAACAAATGTTCGCTAGTGATAGAATTAATTCTGAAGTATCTCATATTAAAGCCACCTCTGAAACCTTTTGTATATTTTGTTCTTGTAATAGTCATTCGACTGAGGAGTGCAATAAATTACCCGTTGATCAGAAAATAGCTAAATTAAAAGCACAAGGACACTGTTTTTTATGCTTAAAGAAAGGTAAACACGTCGCTAAAGATTGTACCATAAAAGATAAAAAATGCACTAATTGCGGCAGATATCATAATGTTACGATATGTAGTTATTTACTTGGCAATGCCAATAAAGTCGATAGGGAAAATAATTCAAATTCAAATGAAAAAGCACTCACTGCTAGAGTCAAATTGGATGAGTTATTTAATTTGAAAACACCGCGAAAAGAAACGAAATTAATTAAAACATTACCGACGGTAGATATCGAATGTGGTAATAAAATATTACATGGCGTAGTAGATTCTGGAACTCAAATTTCTATAATAAAGGCTAATTGTGTACCCGAGTACTTTAAAAATCCTTGTGGCACTATAATATTGCAATCTGCATTCGGTCACCAATTGAAAGCTCCTTTAATAAATATCCCATTGAGTATTGCAGTTGATAAATTACACCCCAAGATATATCCTAATATTATGATAACATGTGCTGTGGTTGATAATTTAATTAATGATTTATTACTTTCTCTTGATACATATAATGAATTGAATGAGTTGAATAAATATAATGAAAATGAAAAGGCATTAAATTGTAATGTTGACGCGATAAGTGACAATACGAAAGAAACCAACACTGTAGATCTGTCTACTTCAATTTTAGACCATGTGTCAGTTGAAAATGCGAATGCAAACGAGAACATTGACCACGCACCTGGCGACGACCCTGATACTTTTATAACTGATTCAGAAAAATTTAAATGGCAACAGAAAAACGATCCTTCGTTAAATCAATGTTGGATTGATGCCAAAAATAAATGCAACAATTATTTTGTTCTGGATAACCTGTTGTATCATCGAGATAAATTATTGGGCGAAACGGTACACCAATTGCTCGTACCCGAGCCACGTAGGAAACAATTGTTAGAACTCGCACATTCCAGTCCTTGGGGTGGTCATCTAAGAAATAAGAAAACTGTACAGCGGTTGAAATATTCATTCTTTTGGCCGAAAATTAAAAAAGATGTTAACGAATTTTGTGAACAGTGCTTATCATGCCAGCTCCGAGCAAAACCAAATAAGTTTGATAACACACCTATAACTCCGGTTACTCGTCCTGACGAGGCAATGCAAATTGTAAACATGGACATAATCGGCCCAATTGAACCACCTAGTGGAGGATACAAGTATGTACTCTCCGTAGTAGATCAGTGTACTCGTTGGCCGGAAGCGGTCTGTTTAAGAAATATATCTGCTAAAGCTACATGCGATGCCCTTTTACAGATCTTTAGTAGAACAGGGATTCCAAAATTAATTGCGAGCGATCAGGGCCGGAATTTTACTTCTGATCTCACACAAGAATTTATGAAACGTTTAGGAACTGCTCCACGTTTCTCTGTACCTGGATACGCACAATCTAATGGTTTAGTCGAAAGATGGAACGCTGTTCTTAAAGGAATGATACACCATACAATAAGGGAAAATTCCGGAAACTGGCACAAGCACATACCTTTCCTTTTGTGGGCATACAGGGAAGTACCGAACGCTACAACCGATGTTAGTCCATTCCAAATGTTATATGGTAGACGTCCGACTGGCCCCCTCTCCATATTGAAATCATCATGGATCAATGAAACACCTTTGCCATGCGGTCAATTAGGCTCAGTTACAAATTATTTAAATGATTTGAAAATAAAACTGGAAAAGGCAGCCGAACACGCCGGAATTTCCTGCATAGATAAACAGCGAGCTTACGCCTATTATCACAATAGACGAGCAAATCACAAAGAATTTAAGCCCAATGATCAAGTTATTGTTTTGATTCCTGACAGCAGTCACAAAGTATATGCTAGGTGGACAGCACCCGCCACTATACTCGAAAAGAAATCTCCGTATAGTTATTTGGTACAATTACCAGACAACAGTGTCAAACATTTGCACGCCAACAAAATACGAGAATTAAAAGCCCAAACTACGCACATAGGAGTAATATACGATGCCGATATAGATTTCGGCGAAATCGAGAATATCCCCAGAATTGACAAAGAAAATCCTGCTATAATCGATAAACAATTGCAGCTAAAACATTTATCACATGAAGAGAATAAACAACTATCCGACCTGTTACGTAAACATCCAAACCTACAGTCTGGAATTCCAAAAATTGCCAATGTAGGTGAACATTACATTAGATTGAAACCGAACAGCCAACCCAAATGCCAGAGACCTTATCGAATTCCTGAGGCACTCAAAAATGAAGTTGACCGACAAATTGAAGAATTACTTGAGTTGGGTCTCATTGAACATTCCGAGAGCGAATATGCGCATCCAATTGTTTGCGTTTCTAAAAAGGATTCGTCAGTACGACTCTGCGTCGATTATAGATATTTGAATTCCCAAACCGAGATCGATTCATTCCCAATGACTAATGCAACTGATCTTATATATAAAGTAGCTCCAGCGAAATTCATTAGCCTGTTGGATTTACTTAAAGGATACTGGCAGATCCGTCTAAACAAAGAATGCAAACATTTCACGTCCTTTGTCACACACCGTGGACAGTACGCTTTTGTAGTCATGCCTTTTGGGCTACGCAACGCCGCAGCCACTTTTCAGAGATCCATGAATCGTATTTTAATCCAACATAAAGCCTATGCAGAAACATACATTGACGATGTAGTGATTTTTTCACATAATTGGCTGGATCATCTTAAGCACCTAGAAGCGGTACTAACTACCCTCGAAGAAGCCAATTTTACAGTGAATTTTAAGAAATGTGTATTCGCACGGCCTCAGATAAAATTTCTAGGTCATGTGGTAGGATCCGGTATACATGCACCCGATCCCGACAAAGTATCAGCGATACAAAACTTAGAAGTTCCCAAGTCAAAGAAAGATGTCAGAAGCATATTAGGTCTTCTATCTTACTACCGATCCTATGTTCCTTCATTCTCCGACATAGCTCGTCCATTGATTGAACTTACCAAGAAACGTGCCCCTAATGAAGTTACTTGGTCTGAGGATTGTGACAAAGCCTTTTTTGAGTTGAAACAGGCGATCAGTAAATCACCCATCTGTTATTCCCCGAACTTTCAGAAACCATTTATTATACATGCAGATGCTTCTTCATATGCGATAGGCGCTTGTCTATCTCAAAAAGATGAAAATGAACAAGAGCATCCCATTGCTTTTACAAGTAAAAAGCTCTCCAAATGCCAAGAAGGTTATGCTACCATCGAAAAGGAAGCTTATGCTGTTATCTTCGCCCTGAAAAAGTTCGAACACTATATTTATGGTTCACACGTAACTGTGGTGAGCGACCATAATCCTTTGAAATTTCTCACGGACTGTGCACCTCAAAGTGCGCGCCTTCAAAGATGGGCCCTTGCACTTCAGCGCTTTCAAGCCCAAATAACGTACCGACGTGGGAAACTCCACGCGAATGCTGACTCTCTAAGTAGGCTACATGCCTCACATTGGACTTAAAGACTTAAAAACTTTGAACATTTGAAAATTTGAACATTTCTTCTGTGTTACAAGTCAGAACTTTAACTTTAAAAACTTTAACTTTATCCTCGAACTTTAAAATATTAGTATTAGTGTTATAGTGTATTCTGTTTGTTTATTTTCTTTGATATTCTTTAAGTGTTTGAATTTTCGTATTAATATGTTTACTTGTTTGTTTAGATATTTACCAGATATTGATTTGTCTCAAAAGACTAAATCAAATTCTCGAAAGGGGGAGGTGTGAGGATTGCGCATGCCTCTTCTTGCTCTAGTAGCGCCCCCTTCTGGAGAAACGAAAGCGCGCGGCAGTAGAGCTCAGAACGTCAGCGCCGAAGAACGTCGTCTGATTTATGGAAACAGAAATAGTATGAAAATGGTCGTAAATGTTACCGATCATGAATCTTGGAAAAAATATGAATAATCTTTTACGTGGATTTATGTTCCTGTGTTCGTCATCTGTCCTCGTCATTTTTATGTCAACTTTATGTCATCGTTATGTCAAGAATTAAACTTGTGTTCGTGATTAGAACGGCCTGTTTCCTTTAGAACGCCCACACACATACGGAAGAGACATGACACATGTAAAAACATAAATAAATGTATAAAATCTTAAAATAGTTTTACATTTAATTGCACATTTACATATTCTGTGAATAATATATATATATATATATATATGTATTTAATTCTGTAACTTTTAAGTTATATATATATATATATATATATATATATATATAATTTAAAAAAAATCTTAGATAAAGAAATGCTATTTACAGTCACATGAAACTATGTCAGCATAGGACAATTGATAGAAAGTTTAATTTACTATTTTAAAAATTTTAATTTAATGTGTAAGACTGGAATAATTGAGTTCTATTATGAAATTTTAAATTGAAATATAAAATAATTATTACCTAATACAAGCACACCCTAGTCTGGATATTATCTCCATTGGTTGAGCAACACATTCAGTTAAAACAAGAAACAACTGCTGAATCATCAAATATACACCAGAATCTCTAGACAGCTTGGATGATGAATTATCTGCATAATAAATACATTAATAAATATATCCATAATATACATATAGAAAAATATCACAATTTTATTAAAGTTATCTAAAGATCTATTTAACTAAAGATAAAATTTACTGAAAATTGAAATATATTTAAGTGTTTCAATAACATATACCAGGAAAATTACTTATTCATTTTATCATTAATTTACTTTTCACACATTAAATTTATGATATTAAAAAAGTCTTTATTAAACTGGAAAATAAAATTTCAAGAATATAAAGCCAACACTGAGTTAGTTAAATAGCTGCCAACATATGAATTTAAAAAATAGTCAGATTTTTATATCTTGAAAATTATACTGTTTTTCAAGATGAATAGTGGTGGTAATATGGATAACAGATATTCTTAAATTTATGGTAAGTGTTAGATACAACATATCGACAACACAGTTGAATATTAATAATCACATCCTCTTCTTTTAAAATAGCTTCATTTACAATTTTCATAATATACATTTACTAATTCTTAGTAAATGAAAAGCAAATTACTTTGACTAATAAAGAAAAAAAAATGTGTTTATTCCATTTATAGACACTTGTGTTAGAATTTGAACATTTAACATTAAGTATAAAAAAAATAGTTATGTTAAATTATAATTTATATTATTACTTAAAAAAAAAAAAAAAAAAAAATGTATACAAATGCAACACATGCAAAGAAAAAATATGCACAGATTTACACAAATAAGATGTACTGGTTTAGAAAAGAGTGAGGAGGGGGGTGAGACTGAAAAATTATGGCAAATCAGAAAAGTTAGCAGTAATATAGTTAATATAATCCAGACATGTAAATTATACCTTACAATAAAGTTCAACAAATTATTAACTAATCCCTTTTTATCTAGATATTTAGACATACTTATGTATTTACAAATCAAACATGTGAAATATATTCCAGGCAACTTAATACTGGATCCTTGGTTTTTAAGTACATTTAAATATTTATCATTATTATAGTTACTATAGCGATTATTTTTCTACACTAGAAGAAATAGAAGTTAGACATAATTGTAGAATTAATGGCGAAATCTTACTTATTCAGGATTAATTTTTACAACCTGAATAAAATTTAAAAAACAGAAAAAACATCCTTCCAACAAAATTTTATTTTTAAAAAAATGAAGCAAAAAATTAAATTCATTACTTTGTTTGAATTTTTCTCTTGAAAATTCTAGAGAAAATCCAGGAAAAAGCAAAAATTTGATCCAAAATAATACAATGATTGATATACAATGAATTTTATTTTCAAGAGAAAATTAAAACCCTATCAATCCAATTAAAAAATAATTTAGAATGCTGATTTTTTTCTTCCTGCAACCAATTTTATTATTAATATGAGGATTTTCTTATTTTTCTTTTACTGCAAAAGGGTCAAAATAAGGTCAGATTCTATATGAGCACTTTAGTGGTGTAGTTGATGTTAGAGATCCAAAAGATTCATTTGTAACCCATTGGCCTGTATTAAAGTTGCATCAAAAAGTAATAAATGAGATTTAAAAAAAAAAATCTGAATCAAGATTTTTTTGCACAAATGTTTCAAAAAAGTGTTTTAAATATCTTTTCTAATATATATATATTTTTTTAAATGGAAGCATTATAGATCTAAAATATCTACTTCTTGCTTGTGTAGATGGAATAATGATGTAATTAGCATAGTGTTTTTATTTAAAATTAAATACAGTAAAATTTAATATGAGAAAGCTTAAGATTTTTTTTTTTAAACTCAAGATTGCCACAAGCAAAAACATAAAATATGTAAAATAACGAGTAGTGAATGCATATATATTTAAAATAATAATAACAGTAATAATAATAATTAGGATTTTTTGGAGAGAAATGTTTCAAAAAAGTTTTAAACTATTTTTTCAACTTTATTTAAATTTTTCAAAAGTTGAAGCATTATTGCTCAAAACTATCTACTACTTGTTTGTTTAGATGGAATAACAATGTGATCAGCATGATTTTCTTATTTAAAATCAAACACAGAAATCACTTTAATATGTAAAAGCTTAAGATTTAATAAAAAAGAATTGTCACTTGAAAACATACTAAATATGTTTTAAAAAGTTCAAAAAATTGGATTAGACTTTATTTGAATTTGCTTTTTCATTTACAGAATAAAAATTAAATTCTTAGAAAATTATGGAAATTTGCCAGTTATTCTGATTATTTAATATTCATAGGGCCAAATACATATCAATAAATGAAAACCACTAAATAACTGATAGCACATATTATCAATAGTATTTTATGAGTGCAAACATTAATTTTTAAATACCGTAAATAAAACAAGTAAGTACTATCCTAAATGAAATATTTTAAGTAAAAATACAATGTACAAAAATAAGATAAATTTAAAAAGATAATTCCAGAAGTTTTCCTTTATCTTTTTTGACATTTCCAGTAATAATCTAAGAATTATAAAGAAAAGAAAACAGTAATATAGTATTGTCCTTTACACTTTATTTTATTAGCAAGATTTCAATTCTATATAATTAAATCACTTGAGTTATATATGTCTGCTTCTTCTTTATTTTAAAATCATTCATTGAAACTAGATGATGGGAGCCAGTAAAGAAGATACAGGAGAGGATCAATGTCCCTCCCTGAAATTTGAAATTTAATTAACAAAATTTTCTTTTTATCAAATGATTTTTGAAAAAAAAAAAAAAAAAGTAAAATTTATTCTTTCTGAAGTGACTTGAAATAATGAAACACTAAGAAAAAAGTTTTGTAAGGGGAGGAGACAGAGTGTCTTCCCATGTTATACAAACTTTAGTTGTTTCCTCTCACTTTTTTATGTTCATGTATTTAAAAATTACCTTAAATGGAAGAAAACTGACAAAAAAGATTCAATTCTCCAATTTGAAAACGCATTTAGTAGCTTACTTTTGGATTTTTGATATTTCTTATTTTTTACAGTTTTGTATTACTTTTAAGATTTATATGTTTAAAAATTATCTTCTAGTGACAGTTATGACAAAAAATTCTTATTTTTGCTTATTTCATGTTTATATTTTTCATTTAAAGAAATGAGGCGTAGGTTGCAGACCACAGGCACACATGTTTAAAAATATTTCTCCTCCCTTGATTTCAAGATTTCATTCTGCCATTGCCTTTCTTCTACACCCCTTCCCCCCATCCACCTCCTCAAAGGAAAAAAAAAGGTACTTTTCGGTTAGCTGGGTGCCAGTGATATATATACATGTATATATACCCACACACACATATCTACATGTACATATATATACATACACATATATATGCATATATTTATGCATATATATACATATTTATATACATACATATGTATTTATATATGTACATATATCACTGGCGCCCGGCTAACCGAAAAGTACCAAAAAAAAAAAAAAAAAGATTTTTTCCCCATTAAAAAAATATAAATTAATATTTTTCCCACGAACTTTTGCCTAATCTCAGATTTTTGCCTAAACTTTCCAAAAACCAAAACGAAACTGAATGTACGGTCAAACACTAATTTGAATCATACATTTATTTCTATACAATATTTTAAATAACAACAATACTAATAATATTTAATTTTATGTAAATTCATTTTATTCAGTATAATTCAGTTTTTTTTTAATATTAAAAAGTGACTATATACAGTAGGAAACAGTTTATTAAGCAATCGCAATCCGCATTGACTAATGTGAGTAAACACTATGTTTTGGGTAGGCTCAAATGGCTGAATTGGTTACAATTGAGGCTTCACCCGAATGAGTTGTTGCAGTCTCCATATCTCTCTTTCCTCCAAGGTCAAAACAAATCAAATAAAATTTTGCATGAAAAATAGTCTTTCAATAATGCAAAACATAGAAAAATAGACTAAACATTTAAAAACATATAACAGTATTATTTTAAATGAGTTAAATATTTTCAAATAAAGTGTAAATTACCAGAAATATATTGAATGTAATCAACAATCAAATCAGTAGCTAAACCACAACATTGTTTAAAATTGGTCGCAAAATTTTCCCAGCCACGGTAAATTTTTGTTGTTCTCCTCAACCAATTTTGAAGCATAGGTAGTAATAAATGATTTACACAATAAATTCCAAATTCTGGACCTAAAATAAAAAAAAATAAATGCATGCATTACTAATTATAAATTTTACACAAGTTCATTTCAGATTTATTATTTATTAGTATGAAATAAAAGACAGAATAATTCAATTTAAAAATATTTTTGACAAATACTTTTTTTAGCCTCATCAATTAAGTCAGGAAAAATTATATTACATACTTTAAGAAATTTCAACAAATAAAAAAATAAAATAAAATAAAATAAACATTAATAAAAAGATAATCAATCTCAAAGACGATGGATAAAAACTTATTGTTTCTTCCTTTAAAAATTAAGATTTTTTTGTTTTTGTTTTTTTTACATGTTATAAAATGAGAGGTAAGGGGTAAAATCTAACAGCATGAAAATTAAGAAAGATTACAGATATCAATTGAACACATTCATGACAATTTCAAACTGTTAATACGACACTTTTAGATAGAGAAAAAAATTATTTAAAAAAGAGTGACTTCTTACTGAAAGGTACACAATAGGGCTTTTCAGGAGTAAAACATAAATATGAAACAAAGCTAAATATTTAAGTAAGTCTATTATATTTTGATAAATGTATCACATAAAGAGTTAAAGTATTTTAGGCAGCACTTACATAACTATAATCTTTTGGAAAATCTATTATTAATATGTAATTAAAGAGTATAGTAACATACATAATTATTTAACATAATAATTTAAAGTTTTTTCAACAGTCAAAATAACTTTCAGTTCTTCATGAACTTATTAGCAAATGATCATAGTTTCATAGTTCTTTTTTCTTTTTCTTTTTTTACATACTCCCCCCCCCCCTCCATCATGCATGTACAGTAGAATCTAAATTATTGAACATTTCATATTATCTAATGTTGATTTCTATAAATTTGACTTTTATTTTTGGCCAAGATTGCATGAGATAGAATAAGGAGAAGACAAGAGTAAAATCTTTGTCTCTTTCCCAAGAAAAGAAGTCATAAGAGGCATATAATATAATTTCAAATGAAATTAGTGATTTTAGGAGTTTTAAAATAAACGCAATAAGTGAAAACATGAGAAAAATACAAGGTTTCAAAAAGTATCTTTACATTTTTAGAATATCTTTATTCTAAAAAAAGTAACTAATATTGCTGCTATAGTTGAATTTATTATGACTTTTAACTTTTTCGGCTTATCCTGCAAAAATTATTGCATATAAAAACATGAAAACTGGTATTTTTATATAAAGAAATGCATGAAAAAAATGTTGAAGCCATTTTTAAATTGAAGAATTAGTTTAAATACTATTTTAATGGGAATTCAATCAAGATAGTTCAATTAAATAAGTTTTACAGGATCAAAAATTATGCATAACAATCTAACCATCTTTTGCAGGTATGACTAGATTGTGATGGGCAGTGTCCAATCATTTTTTAAAATTTGTCTAATCTTTTAAGGTTTTTTTCCAACTTTTTAGTAAAAATTTCCTTAACTAAATAGAGTTTTAATTCATAGTTTGAAATATGTGTTTTTATCTACTGTTGCTAGACTTAAAAAAACCCGAATAATAATATATCCAAACACTTTTCAACTGAAAAATGTATTTAGATGTGAATATTAAAATAGACAGAAAACTTTAAAATAATTAAAATATTACATGCAAAAAGCATTTAATGGTGAAAATTACATCATATTTAAAATGATATATTTAAAATGTCATATTTAAAATTATTTTCTTACAGTGGCTAAAAGAAAAGTTTTCTTTTAAATGTTATAAAAGTCTGGGAGGCAGCAACATTTTTACTTAACCATTTTATACAAGCTGATTTTCAAATGTGTAATTCATCTTTCTTAATCACAAAAACAGTCATCAGGTGTCGCGACAGTGGTGGATACGGTCTTGGGAGCCAAAAAATCCCACCAATCAAAGAGAAATGAATGGCAACTTGATTACAGAAGATCACCACTAGTCATGATAATATCATTCAATCTTCTGTAATTGGGTAATCTTTTAAAAATAGAACAAATTAGCATGTGTTAGAGAATGCAGGGTCAGGACTGAGTTTGACGACTCTAGAGAGCAGAGTTTCCTAGTATCATTAAAAAGAAACAAATTAAGATATGTGCTTACATTTATTCTTTTATTAAATCAATAACCAAAAACATATTTTTTAACAATGTTTAGAACAATTAATCATGTGCACATCATTAGTCCAATGTAAAAGATGCAAGTCAGAAAGAGATTTCCAACCATACTCTGTAAAGCGTTTGTCGGCCTCAATTGAATTAGCTGCTGTAATTTGACTTTTCTGTTTATCAGAATCGCATATTGGTGATTGGTAAACAATCTTTTCCATGTATCCCCATTTTCTGAAAAAAAAAGCCAAAAAGTAATATAATATCTGGATCTAAAAACTATTGGGTTGGCTATCCTTCACTGATCTTGTGACATCCAGTATTTACTTCAATTACAAGTGCCATTTTGATGTTTCCTTTATAGAATTTAAAAAGTCTTTTTTTTCTCTTTATCTTAAATTATTTTTAAAAAGTGAAAAGGTACTTTTCCGACATCCTGTATCTTTTATTTATTTAAAATAAAACAGAAATCAATTTTATGTTTTTACAGCACCATGTTAAATTTATTTTATTTTATTACAGTTCTTGCAAGTTAAAAATTACAATAAAGGAACAAAAAATATTTGCCAAAATGTTGTGAAGGCTTACTGTAGAGACGAACATTTTTTTGTGTCTGTTGTGTCCTATGTTAAGTCCTATGATAACTGTCACAAACAGCTTCCAAAACATCAAGTGAAGGCTGACTGCAGAGCCAAAAAGTTTTTGTTGTCTGTCTGTGTGCATGTATGTTTCACAATAAGTGTCACAAAAAGCATCCAATTACTTTGATATTAGGTAGATATGTTTTGTCAGGTACCTAGAATTAATGTATTGTTTTTCGTTTAATTTGGTTCATTTGTTTGAAAACTATGGAACATTTTATTTCCTGTCATAATGCTTTTTTATGGAAATTTAAGACAATTTTCATATTTTCACTGAAATGAAAATTGCATATTTGAACAATTGATTTAAATGTTACAGTAATGAAACTAAATTTTCACTGTAGAGGTTTTAAATTAAACAAATCAGTTTGAAAGTTTGTCTATACATTTCCGAGACATTTGCAATTGCCTGTATTAGCTGCTGTAGAATTTAGTAGAATTTTATGCATATGCTTGGAAAATATGAAACATATGTCTTTATCAGTTTTATAATTCTGAAATGGTTCATGTATTTCATTTCTTTTTCCTTTCCTGATGAAACAGTTGTCTATTAACTGTATCTCATAGTATATCAGAAAAAGAAAATTAAATAAAATTGGGTTATTTTGATAGAATTAAACTCAAATTACAAAAATTTACAAGAACAAGAGATAGAAGAACATAGTCGCATGAAAGCATGTTTAACATGACAGCTCTTAAAGTTGCATTTCCTGAATTTTCGAGAAATGTTATATGCTTATGACATATAGAATGCAAAATAAATAAAATAAATAAATTATGCATGAATTTTGGATATTATGTAAAGTGGGATTAAAATAAAAATGTGATTAGAACACCTGGCATCGAGGCTTGCAGATTTACTAGTATATTTCATAATCTAATATGTACTGCTTATCCTGCCTAATGAAATTTAAGTAATTCTTTTAAATGGGGTAACAAGTATTTATTTATTATGGAAATTAATATAATATTTTAAATAATGCAGTGGATTAACAAATTACTACTTTAATATTTCTTCATTCTGTCTAAATTGGTTTGCTTGAAGCCAAAACTAATGTTTCAAAATTTAACAATAATTCTTATACAAAATATATTTACTGCTTAATTTGCTGAACTCTAATGTTCTGATTAGTACAAATTTAATAACAATGTGTAGATGATCTGTTCTATTATCTTATTCTTTTTTTTAAAAAAGGGACACTTTCATTTTAAAAACTAGTTCAGAAGTTTTAGAGAACTCATTAAATATCTGCAGAAAACTGAGAGCATGAAACGTAAACTTTTGGAATTAACTATCTCTATCATGAATTAAAAGTTTTACTAAGAATATCTTAATAAAGGTTTTTGCAAATAAATAAACAGAATATTTAACATATAGAAACATAATATGGAAGCTAAGAGTTAAAAAAACAAACTATTCCAATAAATAAATAAGTAAAAGATAATTGAAAACTTAATTTTTATAATATTAATTTTTAAAATAAAAATAAATTAAACTTTAATTTTTTTATAAATAGAATGGTTTTCAATCTAAATAACTAGCAACCAAATCTGTAATAAGCAACAATTGCTTGATCATCTATATAAATTGACAACATATTGACATAGTTCAAACACAAAATAAATTTCAAAATGCAAGTTATACAATTTTCATACTTCTAAAATTTAAATATATATTATGAGAAAAATAGCTCGCTTTTTTTTTTTTTCTAAGTTTAATTATAATACATGAAAAGCATTGTAAAATTTGAGCATTTCCCTTAAGTATAAGTTTTATTTTAAACTGCCTTATTTTAAAATGCCTTATAATAATATACAAAAATATAGCATTTTAATTAAGAAAATTACAATCTTATGTAAACATTATCTTATCTAATAAAAATAGTTAAATAGACCAGATTTTGGGGGAAAACAAGTGATGCAAACTGTAAATATTGGACTCCCCTCTCCTTCCTCACTCTAAGCAGCAAATAAATAATCTTTTTTTTTTTTTCTGTCTCTCCTCTTCCAAAAGAAAAAAAAGAGAGAGGACAGACATTTTAGATAGTTTCTGGATACAGGGTGAATTTGAAATTCACATTGATGATTTTTTTCCAAAACCTTTTTCTAAATTTGATACTGATTCTTTCTCTAAATAAAGAAACATAATTGATTAATAAATCAAATATTTTAATTAAATCATAGTTTCATCCTGAATTTAATTTTTCTCCCCACAGAATTTTTCAACAATTTCTCAATAGAGAAGAGAATTCAGTTTCTTCTTACAATTCCCTCCAAAAAATCAAAGTTTGTTCATTTTTATTATTATTATTGGATTTTTAGAACTCAGGATAACATATGGGTTTTACTGAAAACCAGGATGGAAAAATGTTGGGTTACCGCGACAATCAATATAAAATCAGAACTTCTTGATCAGCTTAGAAATAGTAACTACATGTAAGCATTTTTACACTTTATGTTACAAAAGGCAAATCAAAGTAAAATTTAAGATTACAAAGTAAAATTAAAAAATAATTTTGAATTTGTCCATTTTTTGTTATACATTTACAAAAAAGTAGAAATAATTACATCATCATGTTACATAATTTACCTGGTACATCTTTTAAACTCCTCAGCATACTGAATAATGATTCCATAGTATGAGATTGATAGCGTTTAGGACACGTGGCTAAGCAACCAGCGAGGCCTTCAATTAACAAAAACCAAACATGAATAATACCAGTGTGGGTATCCAAAGAAGAAAGTGAAACTGTAACTTCAGATACTTCCTCTGTTTTATTAACCTAAAACAAAAAAAGGAGGATACTTGGATGATGCCAATCATTCCAACTTTGCTTATATAGAAAGTTATTTATTTTATTGTTACTGCAAAAAAGGATTAGAGCAAAATAACCCTTCAAAAAATTGGTTTTAAAATGTTAAACATTGTGTGCTTGTAGGCACATCAATTTTGTATGCTGGGGGAGCGAACAAACGGAGTGGAAATTTCAGGAAAGAGGTTGCAATTTATATGGATTTTTTTTCTTTTTTAAATAGAAATCTACATTTTTTAGGTACTACAAAATTTTAGGAAAATTAGTAATTTTAGGGGGAATGCGAGCCTTGTAAAGGCTATGTTTTAAAATACACTTGATAATAAATGTTTAAAGGATATGGATGCAAGATTAAGTTTTCTCTCTTACAATTATTCTCAGGGGAGACAATTTTAACACACCTTACCCCTGGAAAATATAATCCCTCAAAACAGGGGGAAGTCACGAAATAACCCATTTTGAATATCTCTGGGATCCTATTATTAAATTGTAAGTGACAATTAATATAATTATTTGACATACAGAGTTAATAGATATTTACAGCTTAAGTTAAATGTATATAATGACTGGGAGAAAGAAATATTCAAAATACCAAAGTAGTTAAACATTTTCTTAATAATAGTGAGTTTTATTTATTTTGTTTTATTTTTTAAGGAGAAGATGGGGAAATTTATTTTTTAAAACTAAATAAAATGTCTGAATTAAGATTTACAAGTGGTAATTAAGACTTTAGTAAAAAATATTAACACAAACAGAACATTTACCATTAAATCTGCATTCCACTCATCATACTCTTCTTTTGATTCATTTGAAAAAGAATCTGGATCTTCAAAATGAACAAGCTGCATTCCAGGTATGACAGGATCAACTAAACAGGGTTCTGAATATAACTGAATCCTGCATACAAAAAGTAATGCATGATGAGATATTAATAATAAAGAGACAAGTATTTAAAAACAAATAAAGCATTAAAAAATGAATTGAAAAGTTACATACAGTGGAGCACCATTTATACGTTTCTTGTTTATACATTTTATTTGGATGGCCCTGGCAAAATCCAATGGATATTAACGTTAAATAATTTCATTTATACATTTTCCTGAAATCGCAAATTTCATTTATACGTATTTTTCTGCAAGTCAAGAAGAGAAAAAATATGCATTTTAACCTCAGATTCCCACAACTCAATTGTGCAATCTTGGAAAAAGCACGTGACCTTGACCAAAATCTGCCCAGTTGAACAAAAGCTGTACCCATGGGGAATGTGAACATCCTACTTTCTATAGATAAGGATTGTTTTGTGCTCGCCTCAGGCCAAGCAGGGAAGAAATTCTTTTTCTGTCAGCTTGAGTGTCTGGACCACTGAGCTCCATAATTCTATTGTGGAGCTCAGTGATCTGGACTCTTTTGTTCACTAACGATTCAAGATGACTCTGCACAATAGAAAATCTCTGTTGTTGAAAGAAAAAACATGCATTTAAAAAAAATTTCCTGATGGCTCGGCCTACAGACACAGGTAGATTTTGAAGACTCAGACCGTGGGACGCCTGTTTGTTGGGAATTGTGGAAGAAATGACCTTCTTGCCATGATGCGGTAGTTGGAAACGCCCACTTCGAAACCTAACTTGTTTGCAAGTGGAGCCAGCAGGGACTTTTTTGTTTAAATTTTTTTTTTTTTTTGCTATAAGGGTTGGTCCTATAAAAAACTTGTCAATACAAAAGTTTTAGATAATATTAAGAGAATTTATGATAAATTTAAATGGATTTGATATCTTGTGAATTGACGAAGTTATGAATTTTTTTCTTCTTAAAACCCTCCTTTTTTCCCCTTTTGGGGCTATTTTTAATGATATCAAAAGTCTATCATACATAAATTTTCAGCCCTTTTCCTAGAAGTAATAACAACTTTAAATGGATTCGATACATATCATAATTAAGAAATTATGGGTTTTTTTCTGTTTTTACAAAAAGTGGATGAACACCAACATTTAAAAAGAGTAGATCTTGCCAAAGAATTAGGTTTACAAGTTTCAATTTTCAACATGCTAATTTATAAGTACAAGATCATCAAGGAAAGCCATCATCAAAGTGGATATAGTGCTTCAAAAAAATGTAGAGTACAGAGCTTAAAATTCGCTCATGTAGAAAAATGGCTTTTACAGTGGTTTAACTGTGCCATAGTGTAAAAATTCCCATCAATGGTCCTTTGTTTATGGAGAAAGTACAATAAATCTTGAAGAAGTTGAATGTGGAATGTGATACATCAGTTTCCAATGCATCAATTTCCATTCATTGTCAATTTCGCTTATACTTTTTTTCTTAGTCCCTGTATATTATCTTTGTTTTGAAATTATTTTAGCTTTTAAAGGAGCATCTGATAATTTTATTTAAAGATAATATATTATTTAAGGTTATAACTGCATACAATTCTATAAAACTTGCAATGACATTTTACAATTTCTTATTGACAATTTTTTTTAAAAAGCTTTATTTTAAAATTGTATCTGATGGTTTACAACAAATCTATTTCATTTGTATTTTAAAATACAGATTAATAAAAAAAATTAATACCTGGAATAAAACATTGTTTCTATAGAATTTTACAAAAGATATTCTGTTTAATGTATTTTTCTGTGAGTGTAGTAACATTTCATTAACAAAAGGATTTTAATCTATCAAAACATATCACCACTTTTAAAGATATCTTTAGAGAACAAATTCTGGTAGCCATTTTTCTATGTTGCGATTCCTTTAATTCCCTATCCCTCCTCTTATATATATAGTAATTTAATCAAACATTATTTCTATCTTGCTCTCTCACACACTCAGGCATATATACTGTTTATATGTTTCTCTTTTATTCATTTTTTTATTTATCTATTTGAGTTTGTGTTCCAATTCATTCCAATGGTTATTAATGAAATATATTTTTAATATTCAATCTGTATGACAAATAGAATGCTCTTATTATTAAAAAAATATATATATATATGGCTTTAATGACATTTGGTATTATGTATTTACAGAACACAAATGTAAGGGTATTTCTCCTTTTATCATGTCAGATCGACACACTCTGCCCATACTGAAAAAAAAGATGGCCTTTATCGATAAATAAGAAAATTTTTTGGTCACAGAAATTCTCTATTCTCCTTTTTTAACATATGCCATTTCGCAGAAATTAGATAATAAAGAAATTTTTAAAACTTCTTAAAATGTCACATCTGAAAATTATCTTTAAAGAGGATGTTAAGTTGATGACGAAAATGTATTTGATAAAACTATATATTTAATCAAGATGTGTAGACTTGCCTCTAGACCAGACCTTCCCAAACTATGATACATGTACCAGTTCTGGTATACCAGCCTTCCAATATTGGTATCTGAAACTTCTAGTCTGAATAAAGTGGAGTTAAATAAGACCTTTCACGAGTCTCCACACACCCTTTTCAACCCATAACAAAATAAAATCTTTTAGAAAAAAATCTTTTTTTAGCATATTTATTTTACATAGCATAACATCGTCAATTCTATTATTGTACAATTTTATTGGCAGAAATGAAATAGTAAAAGTACACAACCTGAAATGATGGTGATATACAAGATTAGTGTGGATGTTATATAGCAGATTTTAATCAATATTCTGCCAAAAATTTAACAACAGAATTTTGTTTTTAATCAGATACCTTTTTCATAGGATGCTCTTTCATCGTCACAAAATAGAGAACAAAGAACCTTTTGCCTATCATGCAATGTTATTTTTGAGAGCATTGTAACCCTTTGACTGCATATTTCTTAAATCAAAATCGTTCCGGCTGCTTATAACTCGAGTTCTGCTGAATGGATTTTCGTAGAACTTAAACTGAAAGATAATTTTTCAGGGAAGGTTTTATTGTGTAACATATTGTTCTACGTAGCTTAGTTATTCTGGGAAGTTCTATAATAATCAGATCGATCCGATTATGAAAGATTAGCCTTTTTAAAAGATTTTGCTGAATGGATTTCGATGGAACCTACACTGTTAGATAATTTTCTAGGGAAAGTTTTATTATATAACATATCATTCTACGTTGCTTAGTTCTAGAAATATAGGGGGAAATTCGAAAATCGGGTGGCCATTTTTTTTATCAAATATCAGTCTTTTCAATATTTGATTCCGATTATGAAAGATTAGCCTTCTGAAAAAGTTCTACTGGACGGATTTTGATGAGAATTGTATTGTTAGTTAGATGCTATTTCAGGAATGGTTTTAATGTACTAAATATTGTTCTACATTGCTTAGTCAAATAGTTATGTGTGAAGGTTATATAGTCAGGTGAACCTGATTCCGAAAAATTAGTCTTTTTGAAAGTTTTTACTGGGCGTATTTTTTGTGACTTGCATTGTTAAGTAGATAATTTGTAAGGATGGTTTTAGTATATTTTATATCATTCTGTTAGTTTTAGAATTATGCGGAAAAGTTCTATTATCAGATGAACCTGATTATCAAAGATTAGCCTTTATAAAAACTTCTACTGTATGGATTTTGTTAGTTAATTTGTTTGCATTGTTAGTTCGATAATTTTTAGTGATGGTTTTAGTATATTGGTTATAGTTTTATCGTTCTTTACTAAACCCTAACTGTATATGACCAAATAAAAGAGTTGGCCCTTAACAGCTAAAATTTTGACTGCACATTAGAAAATATAATAGCGCAATCATGTCACTTTTCAGTATGTGGTAGGATATTCCAGGTAAATATACAGATTGCTTTCAAACACAAGGTCAAATTAAACGATATATTTCGTTTGATTCAAGGTTCATTTGTAGAAACCGACCAGCGCAGCAGGTGTAGCTTGCTCGTATTAGAATATATGATAAACAAATAACAAATCATCTAAATTCAAACCCCTTCCTTTGAAATTCATATTACTCCCTCATCCCCGAGAACACAAAGCTTAAAATTTGTAAAACTCTTATTTGAAGAAATCTTTTGTCCTATTTGTTGCTCTCTAGTAAAAATAAATAGATAATTTGTCACCTAAGTTTTCTCTCTATTCCAAAAATGCCCCCCCCCCTCCCCTACACACACACACACATACAATATTTAAAATCTTTAAAACTATTTTTTTTTAATTGGCTGTATTTGTTTATCTTTAGTAGCAATTAATGAATAATCAATCATCTAAAAAAACCTTCTTTCTCCCAAAAGTTCTATTTCTCCCACTGTCTCCCCACTCAGCAAATATTTTAAAATCTTTAATATATATTTGTTTAAACGCTGTTCTATTTCTCATTTTATAGTAAGGTAACTCATCTCATAAAAGTATCACTCATCTAAAATAATCATACCCTTTGGAATTTTTCCCCTGTCCTTTTCTCCCAAGGGTAGAGGTTGGATTTCTAAATATGTGAGAGGAAAGCAAAAATTTTCATCTTTTTGCAGTTTGGCTGTTTGGCTTTCCTCCCTGAATCATGTGTATATTTCATGTTTTGAAATAAATACAGTAGAACTTCCCTTTAACGAAGTCCCTATTTCAGGAAGTTTTCTATTTAATAAAATTTTCTGTACGACCCGCTGTACAAAATTTTGTACAGAATTTTGTTTTGTACAGAATTGTTTTTTCTGTACAAAATTTTCCTACGACCCGGGTCGTAGGTTCGTTTGGTTAGAGGTTATTTACAAACGGTTCGGTTAGAGGCAAATTATCGGATTATCCGGTGCCAAAGGCAGCGGCTACTTGATCCGGAGTTTCGTTCAGTTCGAGGTTTATCATATTCGAGGTTTTACAAGATTCGAAGCCCCGAGGTAAATTAAGGGCCTGCTATCCGGCAAAGCCAGTTAGTTAGTTCATTAAGTTGTATTTTTCAAATTTGTCCCCTTTCTGCTCCCCCTGCCTCCCAAATCATAACTTTCTTCGTTATGCACAGATTTGAACGGGACCTTTTGTGACATTCTTTCCAAGTCATTTGGTTACTAAATAAACATTGGTATTATATCTGCAACTGTTTGTCACCACTATTTATGAACAATAATCAAAATTTTCGGCTTTTTTTCCAGTTAAAACACTCTTTTCTTGGATTAGAGCCACATTATTCAGGATTATTGTTAGCTAAGTTGGGTCGCTCAAGTTTATCAAAATGTTTGTCGAAGTTATATTTTTAAAATTTCTCTGTGCTCGGTCAAATAAAACAGTAAAAATTCCAGTCGTTTAGAGTTTAGAACCAAACCCGCTGAGTTATGATAGTTTGAATTTTATGAAATATCGGAGCTTTTTGACACTAAATAATCATTTGCTTGGTTTTAATGTTTTTCAAGAGTACACGTATGATAATACTTTAAAACTTATTTTTTAAATTAATGTATCAAATAATTTAAACAAAATGACCCCAAGAATTTTGTACATTTGAAAATTTTGTTGTTTTATTTCTTATATACAATACACTATACAGGGAAAAGACTAAACTTGCGGATATTCCAATTAAATATTAAGTTCGTACTGTATATAAGAACATCATAAAACAAAATAAAAATAAAGTCTTTACAAAATCAATAATTTCAAATGGATTAGAAAATAATATTATATGAAAAACATATACGAAAAACATTATGCAAAAAACATTTATATATATTACATATATATTCTGAAAAAATATTTGAGGTAATGCTGCTTATGTCTTAAAAGTGGATTTTTTTTTCAAATAAAATTTCTTCTAATAGTACTAGCTGTAATGTTAGAGCAAGACATTTTTATAATTAAATTTCTCCTCGTATTAGGACTAAGAGCTCTTAAGGGTCCTCTTCACGCACTTGAAAACACTCGCTCGCTAATATTAATCCTACGGGGCATTATTTTTCGTTTGCAATATCTCGTTTGCATTTGAATATTTTTAAACAATTTTTTTTGCATTGGATAGTAGATATCAATCTCTATTTCCGCCGTTGATTACTTTTTCGATTTTCTTTGCGGATTTTTTTTAGGAAGATACTTTTACTTTCGAAACCGGTTCCGAAAGTGAAAGTGTCTTCGTTAAAAGTTCTGTTACAGTTTTTGCATTCTACTGATATAACTCTATCGTTTTCATATTTTTTATTAAAAAAGTCCCAAACTACTGATTTTGAAAAGCGTACCATTTTCTATTTAAAATAAAAAACGCATTACAAATACTTCGAAACACGCGACTTCTAATGAATCAACATACTATGAAATGAAACAGCATTAAAAGAATTCTCCATTCTGGTCTGTGGTTTTGTATTTATTTTTTATTTAAGAAGATGATGTGTGCGATGCTTTGACGCCTTTCTAAATTTGCTTATCCAACTTTTCTTCCAAATAAGGAATCACTTGCAAAGCAGCAAAAGTTTGTATACTTATTAGCTGACTTTAATAAACAAAGTTTTTCTACATCTGTGATAAAAAGACGCAAGCAAGCAGATTCGCCCCCACCCCCTCCAAGAGCGGCGCAGGCGAAAATCAACTTAACACTTAACAGTAGACAATGAATTTCGTATATATCTTTATCCGTTTTTAAGCGTTTTGAAAAATTACATGAAACATTAATCAATAATAGAGTTCTGCAACAAGTCGGATTATCAACATTTACCCAAAATAGAAAACAACAAGACACGTGATTATGCGCTATATTTCTTCATTATGTGCTGGGCTGTCAAGCTGACATCTACTTTTTTTCTGCGGGTCGGGTTAGGAGTTAGGGTCAGATTAACTTTCAAAGTTTCGGGTTCGAAATCAATTTCGGATTGTGTTTTGTTTTGACTTTTGCAGGTCGGTGTCAGGCCAAGTTGACCAGATACTTTAAAAGAATGTACAAAATATCTTTCACCATTTAGGTGAAAAATTTATAGACAGTAAAACCGAAAAGTGGGGAGAACAGAAGACAAACTTACTTAAAACGCGTACCGTGTACCCTTGAAAAACAGAAATAACAAACAGACGATTATTTAGTGTTGGAAAGCTTCAATATTAAAATTCAAAGTATCATAACTTAACATGTTTGGTTCTAAACTCTAACAGACTGGAATTTTCACTGTTTTATTTGTCTGAGCACGGAGAAATTTTTCAAATATAACTTATACTTTGACAAAGTTGAGGGATACAACTTAACTAACGAGAATTCTATGTAAAGTGGCTCTAAATCAAGAATTGAGTGTTTTAACAGGAAAAAAAGCCGAAATTTTTATTATTGTTCGTAAATAGTGGTGACAAACAGTTGCAGATATGATTCCAATGTTTAGTTAATATAACCTAATGACTTGGGAAGAATGTCAGAAAAAGTCCCGTTCAAATCTGACCATAATTGAAAAACTTATGATTTCGGGCGAGGGGATGGGGGAGAGGCAAGAAAGGGAGACGAGAGGGGAGGAGACAATATTGACAGATACAATTTAACTAATGAGCATCCTGAGTAGACTGACTCTAAACCAAGAATGAAGCGTTTTAACTGGAAAAAAGATGAAAATTTTTATTATCATTCATAAATAGTGGTGACCAACAGTTGCAGATATAAAACCAATGTTTAGTTATTAACCAAATGACTTGGGAAGAATGTCAGAAAAAGTCCCGTACAAATCTGACCATAATTAAAAAAGTTATGATTTCGGGTGAGGGGGAGAGGGAGGGCAACAAAGGGGGAGAGGGGGGAGACAATATTGACAGATACAACTTAACTAACAAGCATCCGGAGTAAAGTGGCTCTAAACCAAGGATAGTGTGTTTTAACTGGGAAAAAAGCCGAAAAGTTTGATTATTGTTCATAAATAGTGGTGACAAACAGTTGCAAATATAATACCAATGTTTATTTATTAACCAAATGATTTGAGAAGAATGTCAGAAAAGGTCCCGTTCAAATCTGTGCATAACTAGGAAAGTTAGGATTTGGGGGGCAGGGGGAGAAGAAAGGGGACGAACTTGAAAAATACAACTTAATAAACTAACTAGCTGGCTTCGCCCGCTAGCGAGCACCTAATTTACATCGGTGCCTCGAATCTTATAAAACCTCAAATATGATAAACCTCGAACCGAACGAAACTCCGGATCGGGTCCCCGCTGCCTTCGGCACTGTATAACGGTCGTGCTACGCACGCACCGGATAATCCCATAATTTGCACATCGAATAGTGTAAACCTCTAACTGAACGAACCTCCGACCCGTGTCCCCGCAGCCTTCGGCACCGGATAATCCCTTAATTTGCATATCAAATAGTATAAACCTCTAACTGAACGATCCTCCGGCTCGGGTGCCCCTCCCGTTTGGGCAAAACGCGCTCCTCCCCCCCCTCCCCATAATTTTTTACGCACCTCATTTTTAAAATTTATGTTATGCGTTATAAAATATAGTAAACTTTCAAACAGATCGTCTTATTATATTTCCTAATTTTGTTCGCGCCCCTCCTCCCCCCCCCCCCCTCACCCGAAATGTGATGTGAATCTCCCTTATTTATACGAAATTTGAGAGCAACAGCTGCTCATCTCTGCCGCTAAAATAATCAAAGTGAAAGAATAAATACATGGAATTTAGTGCTAGAGAGATCGATCTATAATCTATTAGATTTCCGTTAGGCGCTATCCTCTGATGGTGATAAGATCGATCTGCAGTGACGATTTCAAAGAAAACAAACGAACGATAATATTCGTAGAGACATCGATAAAAAAAAAATGATAAAATCGATCTGGCCATAGTATCAATTAAAAAGATCGACATCGATCTGGCCATAGTATCGATTAAAAAGATCGACATCGATATAAATTTGATAACATCGATTAAATCGATCTGGCCATAGTATCGATTAAATCGATTAAAAAGATCGATGTCGCCCATCACTAATATATATATACATGTATATAAATACACACACATATATACACATATATCTACACAAATACATGTATATACATACATATACAGGGTGATTATAAAAAACTATCCCGATATATGAGCCTCTAACTATCATACTGTTCCCAGAAACTGAATGAAACTTTGGTTTAAAGTATTTTGAGGTATGCGCTCAAGAATCATATGAAAGACAACAGTTAAATTTTAACAGTTATGGTTACAGTGACAAAATTTCGAAAATTTCAAATGGCAACACCTACTTTTTTTAGTGGAATGTGATCTTCATAGTGAAAAACCATAAAAAGCGTTGGAACGGTACCTGTAGCACGAAAATCGCCGGCGCTAGATAGACTAAGAAGAAAAGTGAAAACAACCAATAAAGGACAGAGAAGCAACAGAAAGTAAAACATTTTATAGTTTAGTGCTATCCACCATCTGCCGCATGTAAAGTGTCGTCGTGTGTAAAATGGAAAATGTATGAAACACAATAAAATGTTTTGTTTTCTGTTGCTTCTCTGTCCTTATTGGTTGTTTTCACTATTCTTCTTAGTCTGTCTAGCGGCGGCAATTTTCGTGCTACAGGTACCTTTCCAACGCTTTTTATGGTTTTTCACTATGAAGATCACATTCCACTAAAAAAAATAGGTGTTGCCATTTGAAATTTTCGAAATTTTGTCACTGTATCCGTAACTGTTAGAATTTAACTGTTGTTTTTCACGTGATTCTTGAGCGCATACCTCAAAATACTTTAGGTCAGAATTTCATTCAGTTTCTGTGAACGGTATAACAGTTATGGGCTCATATATCGGGATAGTTTTTTTATAATCAACCTAAATATACACTTATATGTATGAATGTATGAATATATAAATATATATATATATGTACATATATCACTGGCGCCTGGCTAACCGAAAAGTACCTTTTTTTTATTCAAATGCAAACTATATTAATGGCAATATACTTCTATTTGCTTCTACATATATGAAATTTCGTTCCGGCTGCTTATAACTCGAGTTCTGCTGAATGGATTTTCGTAGAACTTAAACTGAAAGATAATTTTTCAGAGAAAGTTTTATTGTGTAACATATTGTTCTACGTAGCTTAGTTATTCTGGGAAGTTCTATAATAATCAGATCGATCCGATTATGAAAGATTAGCCTTTTTAAAAGATTTTGCTGAATGGATTTCGATGGAACCTACACTGTTAGATAATTTTCTAGGGAAAGTTTTATTATATAACATATCATTCTACGTTGCTTAGTTCTAGAAATATAGGGGGAAATTCGAAAATCGGGTGACCATTTTTTTTATCAAATATCAGTCTTTTCAATATTTGATTCCGATTATGAAAGATTAGCCTTCTGAAAAAGTTCTACTGGACGGATTTTGATGAGAATTGTATTGTTAGTTAGATGCTATTTCAGGAATGGTTTTAATGTACTAAATATTGTTCTACATTGCTTAGTCAAATAGTTATGTGTGAAGGTTATATAGTCAGGTGAACCTGATTCCGAAAAATTAGTCTTTTTGAAAGTTTTTACTGGGCGTATTTTTTGTGACTTGCATTGTTAAGTAGATAATTTGTAAGGATGGTTTTAGTATATTTTATATCATTCTGTTAGTTTTAGAATTATGCAGAAAAGTTCTATTATCAGATGAACCTGATTATCAAAGATTAGCCTTTATAAAAACTTCTACTGTATGGATTTTGTTAGTTAATTTGTTTGCATTGTTAGTTCGATAATTTTTAGTGATGGTTTTAGTATATTGGTTATAGTTTTATCGTTCTTTACTAAACCCTAACTGTATATGACCAAATAAAAGAGTTGGCCCTTAACAGCTAAAATTTTGACTGCACATTAGAAAATATAATAGCGCAATCATGTCACTTTTCAGTATGTGGTAGGATATTCCAGGTAAATATACAGATTGCTTTCAAACACAAGGTCAAATTAAACGATATATTTCGTTTGATTCAAGGTTCATTTGTAGAAACCGACCAGCGCAGCAGGTGTAGCTTGCTCGTATTAGAATATATGATAAACAAATAACAAATCATCTAAATTCAAACCCCTTCCTTTGAAATTCATATTACTCCCTCATCCCCGAGAACACAAAGCTTAAAATTTGTAAAACTCTTATTTGAAGAAATCTTTTGTCCTATTTGTTGCTCTCTAGTAAAAATAAATAGATAATTTGTCACCTAAGTTTTCTCTCTATTCCAAAAATGCCCCCCCCCCCCTACACACACACACACATACAATATTTAAAATCTTTAAAACTATTTTTTTTTAATTGGCTGTATTTGTTTATCTTTAGTAGCAATTAATGAATAATCAATCATCTAAAAAAACCTTCTTTCTCCCAAAAGTTCTATTTCCCCCACTGTCTCCCCACTCAGCAAATATTTTAAAATCTTTAATATATATTTGTTTAAACGCTGTTCTATTTCTCATTTTATAGTAAGGTAACTCATCTCATAAAAGTATCACTCATCTAAAATAATCATACCCTTTGGAATTTTTCCCCTGTCCTTTTCTCCCAAGGGTAGAGGTTGGATTTCTAAATATGTGAGAGGAAAGCAAAAATTTTCATCTTTTTGCAGTTTGGCTGTTTGGCTTTCCTCCCTGAATCATGTGTATATTTCATGTTTTGAAATAAATACAGTAGAACTTCCCTTTAACGAAGTCCCTATTTCAGGAAGTTTTCTATTTAACAAAATTTTCTGCAGAACTTTGACTTTGAACACTATTAGCATGTAAATTAATCTCCATATTACGAAAAATATATATTATATATAACGAAGTTTATTCCACTTTTGTACATGTAATTCAAACAAAGAGCTTGCTATTGCGATAGATATGCGAATTTATTTCGACGGACTGTACGAAAATGAACATATTTAAATAATTTCCGTTTTGTCTGGTGCTAAATAAAACAATTTTTTTTTTTCACACTAAGAAAAACACTTGTTATCATTACTCTCTCAAACCGAGACTCCAGCGCTAACAGTTGGGGGAAGTCAAAACCCTTGTTTTACGTTCAATGATATAGAAGATGCAGTGACATAATGGCGTTAGATGTATTGAAACAAAAAATATGAATTAGAGTCAAACAGTTACCATTCTGATCTTCCATTGCCCATAGACAATTGCTTTGTGTATCCACAAGAATGTGCTTCAAAATGCAAATCGAACATCAAAGTTATTTTTGTTCCTGCTAATACAACTTCAAAATATCAGCCATTAGTCTAAGGAATAATAAAAAATCTTGAAGTACATTATCGAATAAGAGAATATAGTGAGAACATTAATTTGAGAACTTGTGTATCAAAACTGATAAAAGCTTGAGCCAAAGCTTGGGACTGTAACGTGATTTCATTGACCGTACACAATTGTACAAATTGTTTTGTAAAAGACCGTTTCAAAATTGATACTGAATCAAATGCTTATGAATCCAATACCTGTTTGTCATATCTGAAGGAAAAATCTCATGAATTTAAGTTGATTTCTATTTAACGAATTTTCTTCATAACGAAGTTTTTAAGTGTAACGATCAGACTTCGTTAAATGGAAGTTTCACTGTATGTTCTTTAAAATAATTCCCCTCCCATTAACAAAACATCAGCTGTGAGAACAGTTAAACTACAAAAAAATTTCTCTCTTTCTCCCCCTACCTTCCTTGTCTAGAAATTCACCCTTGGGTGGGAGAATGGAAATTTAAGGGAGAGTTACATGATCATTTATTTATTGTTGCTACAAAGCAACATTAAAGCATAAAAATCTTAATTTTAAAGTTTCTGTTTGGGGGTTGGGGGGAGAAGCAGATTTTTTTTGGGTGGGGGAGAAGGACAAATTAGATAATTATTATTTAATTATTGTAGGGGAAAAAAAAAAACAAGATTTTAAAGTATGTACTGGGTGAGGGGGTGGCAAAGAAAATAAAGAGGACTTTGTTAGGGAGAGGAGGGGAATAATTTAGATTGTTATTAAAATATTGTTACAAAAAAATAACAAATAGAGCAGAAAAAAATTAAGAATTTTAAAGATTTAAAATTTAATGAGATGCATTTGCAAGGGGAGGGTCTTCATGAGATAAAGTTGGGGGGGGGGGCAGGGGGAGAAAAGCTGAGATTTTAGGAGGAGGAATTTGATTTAGGCGGTAGATTAGGTTTATTTATTGTTAATATAGAATATTATACAAGTCTGAAAAGAAATTTAAAATTAAAGAGTTATAAAGGTTAAACTATGGGGGTTTGGTACTAGAGGGGGGGACAAAGGGAGAAGCAGTAATTTTGAGGGGATTTAGATGATTGATAATTTATTGTTAAAATAAAATAACAATTACAAAAAAATATTATATAATTTTTTTTGTAATTTAAAAAAAAAAAAAAAATTAAATAATTTTTTTTAAGATTTTCAATTTTTTTTTTTTGGGGGGGGGGGGTGCAGATTTTAGGGGGGGGGATTTAGATTTTATATATTTATTTATTTTGAGTGAAAATCTGTCAAAATACAGAAGATTCTCACCCCTTTTTACTTCTAAATTACTGATAAAACAGGTGTTTAAATGATTTTTCTTTTAAATCCAGATTATAAGCCCCCTTCCCACATTCAACCCTTTTTGGTTTTGAAAAAGGGGGGAGCTTACAATCGGGATTTTATGGTAATCTTTACAAATCACAATCAAATGATTAGTTCACTTAAAATGTGACTTTTATAGACTAAAACTATATATAAAATTTCCAGTACCATTTTTTTCCTAGTTAGAAAAGAAAATCTTTAAGTGTCTACAATGCAGCTTTTTATCATCTATACAGAATATCTTGAAAATATAACCTAAAAATATCAATCATAATAACTACTAGACCTAATATTTCCATAGATTTCTGTACTTCATTATTCTATAACTCAAAAAGTTTCATTTTTAAATAGTAAAGGACCTGTACACAATAAACTTGCAGCTGCAAAAAACACTCATAACTTCCAGATAACCCAATAAATGATAAATAAAAATTCTATTCAATATAGATGCTAAAAATAATTACAGACATTTTAATACAGATAAATAGTAATTAAGTTTAATAATCAAATTAAAATTCATAAGTTTTCTTGACTTAATCTTTTCTAAATACAAATGTTAGTTAAATATTAATTCTGCACTTTAAAAAAGCATCCACATTTATTAAAACTTTCAGTAAAAAAACTTGAAACAAGTTTATTACCTATTTGCAGAATTAAATACTGGACATGTTGGAATAGTATGCATGGAAGACAAAATGGCAGAGCACTTCTCCAAATATTTCAAAGCTGCTAAACACATATCTAGAGGAATACCTTGACAATTAGTTCTATCAATATAAACATCTGCTGATGAATCCTGCATTTCAGCTAAAATAAAAATGCAAAATTGAAGCAAAAATTAATTACTGATAAACAAATTTTAAAAATATTCTACAAAAACTTTGTATCTTGCTCAATCCTAATCCTATAACTTTTCTAAGTATAGGAAAAGACAGAGATAGATAAACAAACAGTCCAGGAAATATAATCATATATTATATATATGGCATACCCATATATATGCCAGAAAGATAAATTTAGAAACAAATTTACCTTTATTACAGATTTTTTTTTTTTTTTTTTTTTTTTTTTTTTTTGTGATAAGAATAAACACATATTCCAATTCTATTTCAAAAATAATATCCTTGATATTTTTCAGATTTACAAGGCATTTTCAAAAAGTACCAAAGATGTTTTTATGTATATGCAGTAATTATTGATTTATATGCAATTGAAGGTTTTTAATTTGAAATTCAGAAAAAAAAAATTCCTAATGAAAGTTGGCTGTCAGATATAGTTAATTACCAAGATTTTAGAAGCTTTAAAGAATAAAACTGCCTCAACAAAACTTATTAGCATTTTTTTTTTAATATTATAAATTATTAATAAAGTTTAAGTTATTAAATAAATATTAAATACTAAAAAATAGTCTTATATTCTCAAAACTAAAATATGTATCTTAGTATTTTAGCTTAAACATACAACATATTACTCCAAAACATTTTCATTCATAAAAAAAAAAAAAAAAAAAAAAAAAAAGTGGCATCTTTTACTTAGGTCTTCAATTATGACAGATTTAAAAAAAAAAAAAAAAAAAAGCAATATATCATAAGTTTAAAGACTCTATCCCAGCCAATACTGAAGCATTTTCATGTGAACAAAATATTACAAAGATTGGTATTCACCCAATATTATGATTAATGATTTAAAAAAAATCTAAAAAATTTTCCAAATAATGTGGGGATATTTTTTAAACAAATCTCTGGAAAATGAACTCTTAATGTCAAATAAACAAAATACTTCATTATAAAAATAAATTAAGACTGCAATTAAAATGACAAATACATAACACATTAAATGTGTTACTAGTGTAAAATATGTCACTGACTATGATAAATTTTATCATAGTCAGTGACACATTTTTAAGCATAGTAAACACACACTAAGCCACCAATCAAACTCCTTAAATTCTACAAGATCAACATATGTGTTTTGATAATTCACCTACGATGCAATAGGAGTATATTTAAAATGAACAAGTTAAATGATCATTTAATATAACACATGGGCTGATAAGTTCCCGGTCTGGCACACAGATGGCGTTGCAATCGCCGAACCGATGTTTTTTTTAGTAAATACTAACCTTTAAAAGGTAGTAGAAAAAATGCCATGACGATTCGCCGTGTAGATAAAACGTTAGAGTGGTTTTAGTTGAACGACTTTGTTGATAAACAAAAAAAATGTATAACAAGAATTTCAAGAATTGTTATTTGATGGGGAAAAAATACCGTTCAAACAAAAGCTTGGCTAGATAAGCGTTATCCGGACCCTGCACCAGGTAAATCAACCATTATTGACTGGTTTGCTGAATTTAAACGTGGTCGTATGGACACCAATGATGCACCACGCAAAAGAGGTGGTTACTCCGGAAAACATAAAAAAAGTCCACAAAATCGTTTTGGGGAACCGTAAAGTGAAGTTGCAGGAGATAGCTCAGACTCTGAAGATATCCAAGGAACGTGTAGGTTTTATTTTGAATGAATATTTGTCTATGAAAAAGCTGTTGTCAAAGTGGCTGCCGCGCGTGTTGACTTTTGACCAAAAACAACAACGAGTTAAGAACACTGTTTGGAGTTTTTTCGTTATAAAATTATGTTATTTATTATTAAATTATTATTATTAATCATTTATTAAATTATTACTATTAAATTATTATTATTAAATTATTTTTTAAATTATAATTATTAAATTATTATTATAAAATTATTTTTAAATTATTATTATTAAATTATTATTATTTATTATTAAAGTTATGTTATTTATTAAAGTTATAAAGCTTTGTTAAAAAGTTGTGTTTTCTTTATTAAACAGGGAACTTATCAGCCCATGTGTTACACGAAAATTTTCATAACACATCAAAAGCATTACTTGAACTTACCAGGCCCTTTCACATGCTTTAACAGGCACAAAAGACAGTCAACTGCAGCATATGCAAATACGAACATATTATCTGTACCAAGAAATGCTTCAAAAACATCCAGAACAACTCTTAAATGATGAGCATGTTCTTTGTCTATGCCAGATTCAATAAAATCTGTTGTTGAAATGGGAATTCTAACAGCACGAAGAGCACCAAAAAGAGGCCTCCAACCAGACCTTATTTCTGTAGTACAGCCTTCCACAAATTCACATATAGAACTTACTATCTATATTTAAAAAAAAAAAAAAAAAAAAAAACATACATACATTATTTTAGCCAATAATACTAGAATTTAAGAAATATGGAAAATATATCAAAATTTGGTAATTTTCCCATAACCAGGTACATTTTTTCCCCCCAGCAGCGACTGCTGTTTTATTGGATACCATAAATTTAGGCATGAAAATATTAAAAATCAGCATAAAAACCAGAAATATGAAAGATAAAAAGAAAAGTGAAATAACCTTTCTGTTACAGTACATTAAACAATATGCCTTTTGAAGCAATAAGTGTAATGGAAACTTTCCAAAAATAAGAACAAGATGTATTGAAAATATTCATATTTACTTACCAAAATGTTTTATATCTTTGTTATATTTACAGTTATATATTTAAAACAAATATATGGAAATATTTTTTTTTTCAATCAATAACCAGAATAAGTACCATGTATTTAGTGGCTAATGATGGCAAAAATTTTCAAAATATCAATATAAAGATTTTTATGATATATTGTCTTAAAGATATCAATATCTGAAAAATATGAGACATGAAATATAATGGAATTCATTGTTATTTAATTTTTTATATATGGAACGATTTATTTCTGTTTATGTGCAGTAATGTTTTGTTTACAAATGGTTTTCAAGATTTTTAGCATATATTTTTAATATTAGCAATTATAAAGTTGATAAAATTATTTCCAGTATTTTTGGGGCAGTTAATTTAAAAACAGTAACTTTGAAAATAACTTGCCACTCAGATGATGTGTTTTTCTGTAATCGTATTTTTGTTTTAAGGAAAAAAAAAAAAACACCCATCTAAGACAGAAGCTACAACAATACTTTTGTGTTGTTAAAGCATAAAATTTTGGATATACAGTCAAACCTCGTTAACACGAACACGCTTAACGTGAATTACTTTTAGCACGAACTGTTTCCGATTGCCCCGTCCAGTTTTATGTAATGTATTTAAGTTTGGATAACACAAACTACCTTTAACACGAACAAAAAAAGTTTCCCCTTGAGTGTTCACGTTAACGAGATTCGACTGTATATGTTTGAGGTCTTCCCAGATTTCCAAAGGATTCTTTTGTAAGCTACAGGTATTGGTAAATAGAAAGGTATCTCAGAATACATATTTGCAGAAGAGGTTTAAGACACAGCCACATGAAATTATCAAACCAATTTTATTGTATGATTCTTTTGATGTTGAGGACTGAACAATTTCTTGTGATAAGCTATCAGACTTTTTATTTATTACTGGTATTTTTAGATTAAAAATGCCCTTTGGCATCAGTTTTATAAATATTGTTAAAATATCTACAAACATCCCTTTTAGGAGCAATATTACTTCTATAAACTCAGTTATTCAATAGTAATAAAAAAATTACAAACAAAACTACCACATTAACACATTCGTGAAAAACACAACAATCTACCTATTAGATATGATTCACAAACAAACAAAAAAGGCAAAACAGAAAGCACCCCTAAGCATTTTTGGCATTTTGGTAAGCAGAAACGTCTTTTGAGACAATGAAATAGAGTAAGGGAGAGTTCTTTTCCTTAGTTTCTGATTTCACTAATGATGTTTAGTAAAAAAATATGTAAATTATGATGGGATGCTTTTTTTGACTGCCAGAAAGATATTTCTATATTACCTAAAATTCTTAACCCTATTAAATGATTGGCCAATAAAAAGAAACTTTTACTTAAAAATAGAATCAATTTAGTTAGATTAATTTAGAAATACGTGTAAAAGATGTTTGAAGATGATTTTCAGATGTAAAATATTAATTTCTAAGAAGAATTATAGACGTAAAAATATATATATATATATATATATATATATATATATATATATATATATATATATATCATCAATATCCATAATTTTTTTTAACATCAATATCAGCAACTGATATTTTTTGGCCAATTATATCTTTTCTAATATTAGCACAGATGTGTAATAATAAAATACATTTAATTTCCTATTAAAATAGTATCTATTATTAAATTTAGAAAAGCAGACAAATCTCAAACTTTTATCATAATTAAGTGTGACATAGTTCTGGTAAAATAATCAAGCATCAGTTGTTAGAAATTAGCATGGATCTTTATCTAAAAAAAATTGCAATGTCAATAATGATGATTTAAACAATGTTTGAATAACTTATTGTTTGGACCCAGCTAAGGGGAAAAAGTACGTAAAATTAATTCATAAGTTTATTTAATAATTTAAACAATAAGAATCAATACAAAACATGATAATTACTAGCTAATCTTTATTTTCAACTCTTTTATAAAGTTTGTGTCTGAATTTATGCTATAGCTTCCTGATTTTTATTAAATTTTAAGATATATGCTTTAAATTTGATATCATGAATTTCAATAGTCATCAGTTCTCTATTTTCCAAAAAGACAAAATAATTTAACTCAAGTGAACTCGATCAGACATTTAAGATGCAAGAATACAAGAGTCCTACTTGCTTTAAAATTTCTAAAATTCCTGAAAAAAAAAAAATCCTGAAATGTCCTTAAATATGGTAATCTCTCCTGAAATTTCAAGAGTTTTGTGATATAGCACTAATAGGCATGTGATTTTTCCTGCAAATACATTTTTTTCACACAGAATACAGCGAAATATTTATTATTTTGCGGAATTCTGCAAAAGCGTCAAACATGCGAGGGGAAATAACAGGATACTTGGATACAGAGATATATTTTCATACTTGGTGCTATGTGAATGTGTTAAATTTTGTAAAGTTAAATACTACACAAGCAGTTAAAATGAATTGAATTCTATAAAATGTTTGCACTATCTGAAAATCCAAGGTCTATACCTTTTTTTTCTTGTTTGGCCCAGTCCAATTAATATACTTTTTCACATTTTCCTGACAATTTTCCCAATAGAATGTCACAAAATGGTTTTAAAATGATTTAAATACCTAATCCATCAGCCGATATGTACAAAAATAAATACAGGTTTTGCTACAGTGGTCTATAACATATTTGCCAAAAATGGGAGCTCAATCAGAAGTACTGTTTGGAAGCTATCGTGTTCACTCACACACATACATACATCATGAGTAGAATACTTTCTTTACAGTATTTGTTTGAAAAGCAATAAAGGGGATTAGTATCTCTGATAACGATAGGGGAAAAAATACTAATCAAAATTTATATGAAATAGAGAACCAAAAATTGAAGAACAGAAACGGCAATATAATTAATATTAAACTAGTTTAAGCTATTTCAAGATTACAATATCAATTACTATATCCCTTGAAATGTAAAGTTTTTAAATACTGCTGTTATATAATTAAAAATATCCTGTTTAAATTTAGAAGAGAAAATAACACAACAATAATTGTTGTAGAACTCCCTGGTCTACATGGTTTAAATGCACAGACCACCTCAAAACTAAGTTTTTAGCAGTTAAGAATTGTCTAATTCTTCCAAGAATGAGACAAATTCCTGAAAGTTACACCAGAAACATACACTTGAGTAATTTTCAGCCTTTGCTATTCTTTTATTCACTGAATAATTTCAACCAAACAACAAAAATAAATTAAGCTAAATTGCTTCCTTTTTAAAATAAGATACACTGTAACATACATTTATTGGGTAGAGAAAAGTCAATGAAAGTTTCAAGAACAGTAATTTTTACAATGATTGTTGTGTTTCTGGCAGATATCAGGTTAGATAAATGAAACATAAATAATGCATTTCTCATGTCTACATCATTCTTAATGAACAGTCTAGATAACCTCTGTTATTTTTCTTAAGTTAAATAACATGAGCATTGAGCAACAACTTAAATTTAAATCTACAGAAGAAGCAAGTTAAAGTTAATTTTTTTTAATGGGGTAATTTTGTATTATCTGGAATGTGAAACACTCTGCTAAAAAAATGATAATAATAATAATAATAAAAAAAAAATTCAAAAGAGCATGCATATATAAAGATATATATATATATATATATATATATATATATATATATATATATATATATATAATTACTATGATTGCCATTACAGCAAGTATAAAAAAATTCTATTGATTTTTAAAAAGGTCTCCTTTATATTTGATCCCCTATCATAAAAAAAAAATAAATTTTAAACAAATGTAAAAGAAAGAGAAAAAAAACCCTCTAAGATTAGTTGCAAGAGAGTTAGGGAAACAAACTCCCTCCCAATCATAGTAAAAGGATGTTCACAAACATTTAAGCTATATACTTACTTGTTCTTGAATATCAGTATCACACAGTTCAAGGCATAAAAGATTTTCAAATGGTTTGAAAAGGGCTTCATTAAAATGGAAGTGAGGAAGTTCAGAATTTGAAGACAACAAAGCACTCACAATGTCATGTATGGTTGTCACACCTTTTTTAGCTATCAAACTATCTTTGTGACAAGCTGCCTTTTAGGAAGAAATAAAAATCTAAATACCAATGAATAATAATAAGAAACTAAATAAAAAAGGAAGAAAATGAAGCATATTATGTCTATTTAAATTATTTAAGTCAAAAGTAAACAAGATATATATTTTTTTTATGCAATATTTTAATTGCTAAAATTTATGGTACAATTTTTTTTTCATTATCTTAGTCTAAAAGAGGAAGAATGACCATCTGGTTTCATTGCTTTGCTGAACTTTTGAAAAGTATCACAATTCACAATCTATTCTAGCATACAAACATCCTATATATTAAAATAAAAAGGTATTTTCGTCAAATCAAACTTTTCACATGAAAATGACCCATTTGCGCATGCGTAAAATTAAATCTACAACCTAACCAGTTTTAAGAGAACACTCGAACGAGAAAACGGTAGCCGAGTGGTTTAAGCGCTGTGCTTCTCTGTTCTGGTCATAGTGACAGTTCGAAACCCACTCCGGACAGAATGATTTTTCTTATTTTATTGGCATTAATTCATTTTAATAATGCTGTATTTAATTCAGGAGGAAAAGTTATATAATTTGTATTTTTTTTTTTTATTCAGGGTTTTAGAATCAGACTGATAAAAATTAAGTTAATGAAAAATTTTAACGGTCGTGTAGTTAAAAAAACAAAACAAAACAGAAATACTAAATATTGTTATTTTTTCAAATATTGGGACTGTGGTAAATAAAATTTAACAACCGACAATATTTTTTAATTACTTATTTCATATTATAAATATTTAAATTAAAAGACTTTGCATGTAGTTATCGATAAAATAAAGTGATCTAAACTTTTATCTATATTTTGTATGACCATTATCAATAAGATATATTTTTATAACTAAGAAAAGTACATGATTTTTTTCCCTTAAAGAAAAAAAAAAGAAAAGAACAGAAAAAAGAAATAAGCTAAAATATCCATATAAGAATTATAAAAGAAATCACTTTGATATCCATGGTTTATCTGGGTTTTAGAGTCAGGCTGATAAAAATAATGAAAAATTTTTAAGGTCGCATAGTTTAAAAAAATTAGAAAATACTAAATATTGATATATTTAAAAAAAAATTTGTGACTGTAGTAAGTAAAAATAAATCATTCAATTAATATTTTTAGTTAAATTCTTGCCAAATTAATTCAAATATAATAAGATGTAAATTACAAGCTTAAACTTATTTCACTTCATTAGTTGAGTAGGCTGGACTGACACCAGAATCTATCGTCTTATATCTGTAGGAATCGCTTACACAATATAAAAATTCATCAAATTAAAAATAAAAGCATATTTCTAAAGGAACTTTCAAGTTATTTACCACCAAATCTTGACAGGTACTATCTAGTATTATTTTATTTTGAATTAAACAACATGAAATCAATCTCAAATTAAACACACTAACTTTTGATTAAAATGCTTTTTTATTTCTATCTAACAGAATTTTAATAATTAAAACTAGATTATAAGATATGACAGAGATATCAGGTAAAATCAACTGTGATTTCTTTATGCTGCAGCACAGACCTTGTGATCCTTTAATTTATCTGCCCATATTAACCATACTTTAAGGTGTGGAAGTCATCAACTTACAAAAACATTGATTGAGATTTATTTCATCAATAACGTGCTCAGAATATATTTTTCACTATCTGCAAAACATTTTCAATTTCACTAATTATTAGTGAAACTACAGGTATTTTTCTGGAGTATAATGCGAGATAAACAGAAATATAATTCTAATTCTGAAACAGAAGTAGATAAAAAATCTATGTTTAACCCTTTCAAATAATTTGATGAGCAGGACTGGCCATACAATACAGAAAGGCTAAGTAACTGAAATTGATGAAAATTGATGCAAATGATGATAAAATTAGTAGACCACAACAATGTATTTGGAAACTTGAAATCTGTCCTTGAGACTTCTCGTAAATTTTATGTTTTCATTTTAGACAGATTGCCTAAATGAAGCCAACTAGGCAACAACTAACTAATTTTTTGAAATTCCCATTCAAATTTAATATTGGCGAAAACTGGAAATATTCTATAATTGGGTTCAACACATTTTGATTTTCACATTTTCATGTAAAATTATCTGAATTTTTAAAAACAAGGAATAGGGAAGCTATCTTTTGTTTCTGGTATGGGACGGAAGAACTTTTTAATCTGTTGTCTTGTTTCAAAATGTCAACCAAAACAAAAAATGCTCCAGAATCCTTGTATCAAGTCTGAATACTTAGAGGAAAAAACTTTTTGCATTTCTAAAAATTTTTATACATCTTTTTATAATTTGAAATTTTTAAGTGGTCACCATTTTGAAAGGAAATGGAAGATAAAGCTGGTCAAAGAACTCAGTCGAGACCTTGGCAAACGCAGTACACATGCTGACACACATCTAAACTGGTTCATAAATACAAGTGCTACAGAATGACAAAAATCATATATATCAACATTTGAACATGGGGTGGTGGTTTTGGGAGGATCATGATTGGTGAAAATATACAAAAATTTTCCGAAATTGCTTTCCTCCGGACATTTGCAATAGGTAACTTTTTACTTTTTGTAATGGAAGCTACCTAAAAATGTGCATTTATCTGCTCAGAATGACATCAATTGTGCATGCAAATATATAGCTAGTGGATCTGAATTTTTCTTGGCTTATAAAAATAAAGTGCACATGCTTTTCTTTCTGGTGCCATTTTTAAGGTTGGCAACAGGAGAGAAAACACTCAATTAGAAAACTTAAAAATATATATATATATATATGTTATATAAAAAATTGTTCCTTCGTATCCTTCCATTTTATTCACATTAATCTTTTAAAATTAATCTAACTTCTGTCACAGTCAGTATTTCCTTAATTCTTAATAATATCTATTCCTATTTAAAGTCCTTTTAAAAGTAAATATCCGTATATTAATAATTATTTTATTCCAAATCTTAATCTAAAATTTAAGATCATTCGTAGCTTTTATCAGTTCCCCAATCTATAAAATTCTGAGACGCGTTCTCATTTCGAATGTTTTTTAAAAGCCATTTTCTTTTTATTATTATTATTATTATTGCTCTGAATTTTTCGTGCGCTTGGGATTTTAACTTCTAAATTGGTCCGCACCCAAGTAAGGGGATTCTTTAATGTTTTAACCTCGCCCTCTAGCCTCATTCGTTGGGCTGGAGCTAGCTTCTCACTCATTGGGTTGAGCGCTCGTGACGTAATTCTGTGTATGTTTCCGCGGCGAGATCAAAACTGGCCCGCGCCGGTCGGAGCGGCAGACTTTTGACGTTTTCGGAAGCTAAACAAATATGTGTCTGGTATTGTATGACCGTAGAATATTCAACTGGCCCAATAACATCTTAATTCAATGAAGTGAAGCAACGTTAGCCCAATTAAGCAAATTAGCCCGAGGGCAATCAAGCAACGTTAGCCCGAGGGCTATAAGTTTTAGACCTTTGGGAATCGTTTATGTGTTGTTCGTCTTCTAATAAAATTATTTGTCTGGAGATTGGCTGGATTTACAGGAGAAATTCTGTGATCTCATTTCATTGCCTTACTACTTCGCCATACTCGCTAAATTCGACTGCAACTTGCTATATCGTTGAAGGACTGCCATCTTTTCATCGAATATTATTCATCGTAATATCTCAACCTCGTCAAAATGCTACATATATATATATATAGGCCAAGTTCGAGTTGTATTTGTGTAAAAAGGGTTCGTTACAATAAATTTATTAATTACTAATTGCAATATTACAAAAAATCATGCATTTTTCACCCCCCTAAATGTGTCACCCTCTCAGTGCATAACTGTCTTAGATTCCTCTCCCTGGGCCATCACCTTCATACTTTTATTTGGGCCCTAGGGCCTTTTTTTAAGTATTTTCCTCCATTTCTGGCACATTTCTTTAAAATTTTATTCTAATGATTAATTCATACCTTATGCTTAATTTCAACAAATTGAAATTCTAACGCGCTAACCTTTTAACATGTTTCATCTTAGGGCCGTGCTCTCAACTATCAGTTGGACCCTATTGGGCCATCCATTAAAATGATCTGATTCACTAGCTTTTTTCTAACAACTTCTTAGGTCCTCCAGCTACTATATGAAGGACAAAAAAACCTCAGGATTCAGACCTCAGCTCCCACCAATTTTGAATATTAATCTCCTTCTTGGGGTCCTTGGTGCAGCTTCTTTAAAAATTGCAGACTTTCTTGCAATTTTCTTTAACATAGTTCTAGGGTCAACCGACTACTTTATAAACTATTAAAATTTCCTTAGACCTCACCTACCATCTTTTTTTAATATTAATTTTCTTTTTCGGCATCAACTAACGCTTACTCACAACAGCAGTAAATTAAAGATCGCATTACTGTTAAAGGTAAGTGCTTAAGTTTAGGGGTTGGGGAGAGATTTCATCCACAAATTAAATATTGCGTTAATGTTAAAGGTAATTCATTAAATTTACATTGGGGGAGGGGGGGGGGGAGAATCTTTCACCACCTGGGGTTGCATTCTTTTCTCGAGTTCTATGGGACCGAAATTCAACAGGAATTTGTTCATTTAACTTGGATTACAATTCAGTTAGTTTCAGCATTATGAAAGTTTATCTTAGACTCCTAAATAAAATCCTATGGGATATATAATCCATATAATCCTATGGGATGTTCTCCTCAATTTTTCAATTATTGCTGTAACTTTTTGAGTTTTCACGATATTTCACTGGTCTTTTTATATGAGTTGCCCTACAGTATTGACTATCTGTTGTCCCAATTTTCAGTCTTATTGCTTTACTGGAGTACCTTCTTAAATAAATAATTTTACTACTCTCTCATATCGTATTTTTAGCCAGACATTCCATTATCTCTATTTATTTCATGTCCTCATTAATATTTACTCATCGTTTAATCTGTTTGTTCAATTTAAACCGCACATATCTTTCCCCTAATACATCGTTCACCTGCATCCTTCTCAGCCGGTCGTGATGCCATAACTTACCAACAGATGGAGTTAGGCATCCGTCAGAGTTTCACAATTTGCATCTTTCATCATCTCTCCATTAGGTCATTCTAGCTTCAGGAGAGCGCATGTCGTCACTCTCGGCGATAGAGATATATACGCTTACACCGGCGGCTTTGTGACAGTATGATTGGAACAACCAACGATGATGGATGGTTAAGCATCTTGTTTTGTTTTTACGTTTATGGCGGAGGTTGGCTCGACCTAAGTATAATCGATGCTGTAAAATATATTTCCTGTATTTTCATAATGGAGTGCATCTAATACGAAGGTCTACATGCTTTGTTGAAATAAAGTAGTGTTTCCAGGCAAGGCATCGAGGAATCAGCAGTTAACGCCGGTGATGATTTTGTTTAGCTTATAGAAGGGGAATAGGCACTGTGATGGATAAACTTAATTCAAATGAATGCTGGCTGTCTTTATAGTAAGGTGGTATTAATATTTGTTTTAGGATTATTATGTTGCATAAAGTTTTTAATGGACCGGTTATTTTAAGAGGATTGGCATCGCTCCGTTGAATATGTTTTATCCAGGTACGGAGATATCGGATATCCGTTGAGGCCTTTTTAATGCAACATCATCTTTCTTTTAGGCAGTTTAGCATCTCATTAATAAATTAAAGTTAACATTCTATTTGTTTTTTTAAGGGTTTAAAATTAAATGAATTCATACTGTTTAATATAATATAAAGTTTAATTCATGTTTTGGTTATGGTTAAAAAGTAAATATTAATTATGTTAAAAGTAAATGCTTATCTTTAATATTAAAGAAAAATTAAATATAAAGTGAATGTTAATTCCAGAAGTTCTTTTTAACATTCAAAGATGCAATTTTCTTGTTTCATGCACTTTGAATGTTTTTCAATGGTTTTGAAGCCATATGTTTAGATATCCTTTGGGCTCCAGTTTCTATTACTATACTAGTTTTGGTCAAAGTATGTAGTGTAGAATGAATCATGGTTTGAAATTTAAATATCATCCAGGTCCTAAATTGACCTATTTGTTTATTGTTATGGTTTCAGGATTAAGTGAAAGTTAAACTGTGATATATTTTATATTTTTAATAAAAGCTTGTTTATGTTTTAATCTGTTTTTTTATTACTACACACTCTTCATAAGTAGTTTTTCCTTTTCAGCCATTGCATATTCAGTTTCTAACTTGCTTTTACCAAAATGGGTTTTCTTATTAGCGTTTCCAATGTACAATTATTTTAGCTGCTAATTTTAGACTTTTTTAGATTGGCATTACTACGTAATTTGCCAACACTATCAAATCATGACTAAAAATCTTTGCTGTAGTTCGCGTGTGCGCAGTTGAAATTTATTTCATAAAAATACCCATATCTCACCAAATATTCAATATATTAATATTTTAATCACAGTATACTATTTCTACGATTTTTTGTCGAGTTTTTGGAAAGCGGTGTTAAATTTGGCTGAAAACTCTGCATGCTATAAAAAAAACCCTTTTGATTTTTTCACAGAAATGTTAACACCTCAATGAATATATGTGCTATGCTTACACAAATGCACACCTACATAGTCATTTGTTACAGTGACAGACCATTTTTAGCATTTTTTGTTACTTGGATGATCGAAAATATTATTTTATTATTAAAATTATTATTGCTCCCTTCCTAATTATCCTCACAACAAAATCTTCACTGAAAAACATGAAGTCAAACATGTTCTTTACATACTCAAAGTTCGAGGTCATTCCGGGCATTTCCTCACGAGTTTCAGTAAGATCTTTGACGAAACATCTGTTTCTGGACACCAGTGTATATATTTATATATTTGGCCTTAGTCAATACAAAATAATTAACTTTTATACTAAATCCTTTTTCCTTATAAATTTAAAGCACTGGAGAACGTAGGCAAGAATTTAAGAAAAGAACAATTGTAAAATTATTATCAGTAAACTGAAATGAGAAGACCTTCATCAAGCTTGAGCTATAAACTGCCAATTGTGGTAACCATGCCAGTTTTTTCTTAATTCTGCATATTTATCTAGTATTTTTTATGCTAGTGAAAATGTTAATTTACAATAGTGTAACAAACAAATATGTAATGTTATACCATTCATTGGCAGTTTAAAAAATTACATATTTGAAAATTATTTTTAAAAATCATAAAATTGATAATTTTAGTTACAGTTGTCAGATAAACTTTACCTGAAAGTACAATTTTTGTTCTATTCGATGGAATATCCAATCAAAATTATATTATATTTAGAAGTGAAGATATATGCAAACAAAGGAAAAGCAATAGTGCATGTCCTAACTTTTTTTTTTTTGTGTGTGTGTCTGTGTTTAGGATTAAAGGGTGATACATTTGTGGTTTATAATATAAATTTATCATTTCTTCATTTATTTTATATCAACAACAACTGAAAGAATGTCATCTCATTCCTATGTTTCTCCAAATTTAAGTTTCAAATAAAACAGGTGCAAAAAACAAAATAGAATTTTGAAAAAATATGGTTATCAGTTTCAAATTTTTATAAAGAATTGAATGAATAAAATGAATGAATGGAAAATTTTAAGTCAGAAACTGCAAAAAAGCCAAAGTCTTTTTTTTAATTATTTATTTTTTTATTCTTTCACTTCAATTTATTTTACAGCTTTTAAAGTACTCTTTTAATAAAGATGAAAGTATTAAAAACTCACCACAACAAATCTAAACAGGTAAATTAAGTAAGAAAGAAACTACAAACAGAATAAAAATAATTAAAGCATTAAAAATAAATTATTTGTTATTGGGTAATTTTTTTTAATATACCTTTTCATTCCTTTTGAATAAGCTAGAAATTGTACTATAAATACACTAATTATTTAAGTAAAGAAAGTAAATAACTATAATTTGTAATAATACACTTTAAAGTAAAAAAAGTACTGTTCTTCATATCTACTCTACATGATTTAACATAATTTAAGATACTCCTTTTATTATTTATGTATATAAACAATAATATCTGTCTAACTTACTTCAACAAAATGTGGAGCTACAACACTCCAAGCTCTCATAACATGTATTAAAGGTCTACCACCTCTAGCACACCGTAACATGACATCTCCCAAATGATATAAAAGCAGATTGTTGCCATGAGCACTTGTTGACATAATCTTGGTATAACTTTGAGTAAAGAGTTGTATCTGACTAAACGCACATAACTCTACTAAAAAACTGATCAGAGCAGATAAGTTTAATCTACTAGCAGCTTCTTCAAATAATCTATAATGAAAGTTATAAAGAAATAAAACTTAAACACCATGAAAATTTAAGAAATATTTTTATTCATCTATCACATCAAAAGAATATGAAAATAACAAAAATGAAAGAAATCCTCACTCTTATCAAATAAAAATTGCACAAATGTTTAAAAATAAATAAATAAAAAATTCATGTACAAAGCAGCATTGCTCATATACTTTTCAAATAACTGTAGTTTAGTGTCAAAGTGCCATATTTTATGGTTAATCTGATCTTATGATTAATGATTAACTCTGAAATCAATTGCCAATTGCAACAACTCATCTCTCATTAGCTACTTTTCACTACTATAGCAAACAAACGTTCATTTTTAAGGTAGATTTTTAAGAAAACTGTGCTTGAAAATTATTTAAAAAGTCACTCAATTGAACTACAGTTTGCAAACAAATTGCATTTGAAAGTAATTTTTCTTCCCTATTCCATGATGTAAAACTTGAAGTTATGCAATGTTTAGAAGAGATGTAAAAGCAATAAAAGCAAAAGCCATAGCACTAGTTGTTGCCACTATTATTATACATTTCTAAAAATAGCTACTGCATTTTGGAAGTCATCCAAAAATAAGCTGTGAATTTATGGAGATGACAGAAAAGTTTATGGTGAAAGAAACAGAACCTTGTTGCTAATCTATACTAATAAAATAAAGTTTCGCTCTGTGTGTCTGTGTGTCTGTTGGCGATGGCTAGGAAAATCTAGGCCATCTAGAAGGATGGAAATTTAGATTTAGGTAGTCCAAACCCTCTCCTGGTGCAACATTGCGTCAGAATTTTAATATTTTAATTACTTTCTGAAATATTAATTAAAATGCACAAAGAACTCTCATTAAAAATACGCTTTTTTTCATCGGTTGGTTGGTTGTGTAGAATATCTTCTCAGAACACATTAAATAAATCAAAGTAACGATGCATAGATAAGGACTTATAACGAAACAGTGCCAACATTGATTGCAGTTACCTGCATATAGCTAAGCTAATACAGCGCCATCTACTCACAGCAAATTACATAAACGCCACCTGTTTAAGACATTTACAGGCATGTTTTTCTTCATTATAATTATCTGGGTTTAAGGTTTTTTTAAAACAGGACATATATTATTATGATAGAGACTACTATTACAGAAAACTATTTAACAGATTATTTGTTATATATTGGCGGTAATGGCGAGGGGTAGGGGTCTAATTACATTTAACAATTTTAACCCATAGCGTTTAATTGTTGTTTTATATACAGAATACCACTATTTTAAATTTTTAGTTTCTCCGTAATATCTCAGTAATAATGTTCCGAACTTCTCCATTTAGTTCCATTTTTACTAAATTATCGTAAAACTCAACATTCATTGCTTCAAGGTGTATTTCTAAAAAGCAATTACCAGTATTTCCGAATAATAGCCTAAGCCAAATTTCAAAATGAGTCCCTAGCTTAACCAAATGAATCAATCTTTAAAGATGTATAGTGATCCTCCTAATTAGTTATTTGCTGAAGGTCACTTGAACATTCGCCACCCCCCCCCTCTCCGGGGCCCTCCTTCAAAGTTTTCTCTAACTATTTCCTGTTTCCATATCTCAGCAACTATCTTTCCGATTTCAATACAAGTGATTCCAAACATTACAATTAACTTAACAGTTACCCTTTATAACATTAAACTAAATTTATGAGTAGCGGTTACCACTATTTCTGAATAATAGCTTAAGCCAAATTTCTAATTAAGTTCCTAGCTTAACCAAACAAACGAATTTTTAAAGACACATAGTGGCTGTCCTAATTAGTCGTTTGCTGAACGGAACTTGAACATCCCCCCCGAACCCTCCTTCAAGGTTTTTTACCTAACTATGCTCTGTTTCCATATCTCAGCAACTAGCTTTCAGATTTCAACGCAAGTGATTTCAAACATTATAATTAACTTAATAGACACCCTTTATAACATTAAACTTAATTTATGAGTGGAGGCTACCACTATTTCCGAATAATAGTTTAAGCCAAATTTGTAATTAAGTTTCTAGCTTAACCAAACGAACGAATTTTTAAAGAAGCATAGTGATCCTCCTAATTAGTCATTTGCTGAAGGGTACTTGAACATCTCCTCCCTCCCTCCCTCCTTCAAAGTTTTTCCTCTAACTATTCCCTGTTTCCGTATCTCCGCAACTATATTTCCGATTTCTACGCAACTGATTCCAAACATTATAATTAACTCAATAGTAACCTTCTATAACATTAAAGTAAATTTATGAGTAGCGGTTACCACTATTTCTGAATAATAGTTTAAGCCAAATTTCAAAATGAGTCCCTAGCTTAACCAAATGAATCAATCTTTAAAGATGTATAGTGATCCTCCTAATTAGTTATTTGCTGAAGGTCACTTGAACATTCGCCACCCCCCCCCCTCCGGGGCCCTCCTTCAAAGTTTTCTCTAACTATTTCCTGTTTCCATATCTCAGCAACTATCTTTCCGATTTCAATACAAGTGATTCCAAACATTACAATTAACTTAATAGTTACCCTTTATAACATTAAACTAAATTTATGAGTAGCGGTTACCACTATTTCTGAATAATAGCTTAAGCCAAATTTCTAATTAAGTTCCTAGCTTAACCAAACGAACGAATTTTTAAAGATACATAGCGGCTGTCCTAATTAGTCGTTTGCTGAACGGAACTTGAACATCCCCCCCCCCCCCCCCCCGAACCCTCCTTCAAGGTTTTTTACCTAACTATGCTCTGTTTCCATATCTCAGCAACTATCTTTCCGATTTCAATGCAAGTGATTTCAAACATTATAATTAACTTAATAGACACCCTTTATAACATTAAACTTAATTTATGAGTGGAGGCTACCACTATTTCTGAATAATAGTTTAAGCCAAATTTGTAATTAAGTTTCTAGCTTAACCAAACGAACGAATTTTTAAAGAAGCATAGTGATCCTCCTAATTAGTTATTTGCTGAAGGAAACTTGAACATCCCCTCCCTCCCTCCTTCAAAGTTTTTCCTCTAACTATTCCCTGTTTCCGTATCTCCGCAACTATATTTCCGATTTCTACGCAACTGATTCCAAACATTATAATTAACTCAATAGTAACCTTCTATAACATTAAAGTAAATTTATGAGTAGCGGTTACCACTATTTCTGAATAATAGTTTAAGCCAAATTTCTAATTAAGTTCCTAGCTTAATCAAATAAACGAATTTTTAAGGATGCATAGTGGTTGTTCTAATTAGTCATTTGCTGAACGGCACTTGAACAACCCCTCCCCCCCGACCCCTGCTTCTAGGTTTTTTACCTAACTATGCCACCTTTTCCATATCTCAGCAACTATCTTTCCGATTTGAACGCAAGTGATTCCAAACATTATAATTAACTTAATAGACACCCTTTATAACATTAAACTAAATTTATGAGTAGAGGCTACCACTATTTCCGAATAATAGTTTAAGACAAATTTGTAATTAAGTTTCTAGCTTAACCAAATGAACGAATTTTTAAAGATGCATCGTAGTCCTCTTAATTAGTCATTTTCTGAAGGACACTTGAACATCCCCTTCACCTGGCACCTCATTCATGATTATTTTCTCTAACTGTGCCTTATTTGAATAACTCTGCTTATAATGTTCCCATCTTCTCGAAACCAGCTCGATTTTGTCGCACGCCTACTATACAGTACCGTAGGCAACGTTAACCTGTCTCAGAGATTCTTTCCGAAAGAGGTTGCTCCTATGGCGGTGGAAGGGGGAAATAAAAGATTTTCCGGAGCGTGCGAGCGTGCCCGGTATACGGTGTCGAAGCCATCGGAAACCTTGGCCAGAGTTTCGTTTTTAAAAATATTTCAGTTTATTACACGGGCTCGGGCAACGCCGAGTGGGTCAGCTAGTAAATAAATAAAATAATAAGATTTTTTTTTTTTAATTTGGTACTTTTGGTCAGATATAGCATGTATTTTTTTAGGGAGAGAGAACAGTCTAGTTTCAAAAGAGATGAAAATCTTTGCTGTATCCTTCATATCTATAAAACTCTTTTTTTGTTGGGGAAACAGAAATGTATGGAGGTAATTTAGAAGACATTTTTTAATTATACAGTTACAAATAAGGTAGAAAATTAAAAAATAATTAAAGCATTTTAAGGATTTTAAATTTTGTGTGCTTGGGAGATCAGTTTTTCTAAGGTGGTGGTGGGGGGGGGGATAGTTTAAATGACTGGTTATTTATTTTTAAAGATGTTAAACTTTGCATGCTGGGGGGGGGGAGGCAAAGAAAGAAGAGAAAATTTGGGAGAGGTGAGGAGATGTTACTACAGAGTAACAAATAGGGTAGAGAAATAATAATAAAAAAAAAAATTCTATATGTTTTCAACTTTGTATGCAGAGAGAACAAAAAGTAGGAAAGTGGAAATTTCAGGAAAAAATGAGCATTTAGATGAAATTTTTTAAAAAGTGAAAATCTCAAACTGTAGAAGACTATCACACCTGATTTTAAAGGTGACCTTCACTATCAAATAATAGTGTTATTCTGATTTAATATCAAGGTGAATAAAGTGACTAACAATACCATTTTAATTGTCACATTATCAAAGATACTAAGAAAACACCTGCTGCTTCTATACAAAGCCAAATAACAAATTAATAAAAAGTAGAAAAGAATATTACAAGATAACAAATATGCAAAAAGAAGCAGTTTTAACAATTATTCATTTTGTTTTAAAAAAATAATATAAAAGATGTAGTAAATGGTGTAAATATGCTGCCAGCCTCATTTAATTTTTAGATGTGTTCGTAATTATATAAATATGTAGCACCTATAGTTGTTGTCTGGTCCATCCATCTGTCTGCATATAACAGCACAAAAACTAACCAACCAAATGGTTTGAAATTTAATATATACAATTGATGCAGAATTTTGTCTTGTCATTTCAAATTTTATGAAAATTGAATTAAACCTTAAAAAGATATTAATAAATATTTTCTTCGTTCTATTAAATCCCATCATGCGTAATTAATTCAATAATATCCCATGATAGGTAATGATTACAGATTGCCATGGTGATTATGTCATTTTTAAGATAGAGTGATATGACTGTATTACTGAATTTAAAAACCAAATTTGTATACTAAAATTGTTTAATTATGGCAATCATATAACCTACTAACAGTTTTTTGGATATATGTTTCCGGAGAAATAATGGAAAAAAAAAATTTGGAATGGAAAATATGGCTTTTAAATGGAAAAAGAGCCTAAATAAGAATTTCAACTTCTGAAAATTTCAAAGCTAGACTTAAGTTTCCCATTTGAGTTTTCAATAAATGTCAGCAAAGGATAAAATGTTGCCAACTTAAAATGTACTTATTTTATCATGGAAATTAATTATATCATAATAACAAACAATATAAATATTTATAAAACTAGTTATTGTAGGAACAGTGCATTCATCTGTGCATTCATTTGTCAGGTTTGACGTACAATTTCCAACTTGTTAAATTTGCAATCGCAACAATTAAAAAAAAATAAATAAAGATCACAAAACTCCTTATCTAACAGCTTGATGTCATTACCTCACCACAAAATTACATAGCTTAAACAGTTATACATGAAATTACAGTGCAATTGTATGTTTTAAATATGCAATTTAAAAAAAAGCTTATTCTATAGACTTTGTCATGATAAATGAGCAATAAAAAATATAACAAAAAAAAAAAAATCAAGTATTTTAGGAAAACTTATTAAAAAAAAAAAACAATGATTCATCTGAAAGAGGAAAATGTTTATGGTAATGAATATTTATGACAAGCATATACCAATGATTGAGCTGAGAGGTCATCAATCCTCTGATTAGTCATCAATCAATAAAAGATCAGAGGGAAAATATATCTGTCATAATTAATATCAATCAAACACTGAAATGTTTGCATATGTTAGTACTAGAAATGAGTTCAGGCTCTTTTTTCGAAGCCTGAGTCCAACAATGAATTTGAAATCTGAGACTGCCTAAGCCTGAAAAATTGTACATCATAAGAACCAGATACAGGAAGTATACAGTAGAAAATTGTTAATAGCATTTTTAATCTGTTTCAAGATTAATTTTCTCATTTAAAAATCTCTTCTTACTTACAAATAAGTATTAATTCTAAATACTGTCTCATGATAATATTTCTTGATTTTCATATCTCTGAAAATTTGTTTAAAATATAAAAATCATTATTTATACCTAACCACTGGCAGAAATCTGCAAAAGTCACAATTCTTATTCTTTTAAAATATCATGGTACAACTATGGCAGAAAGACATGAGATCTGTTTTCCAGTAATTCTGGAAAGGGACTTTAAACAGAAAGCGAGGATAGACAAAGATATCCTATGGCTTTTTTAACTTTATGTTGTTACTTGTAGAAAAAACTTTTTCTTCAATCATGAGATTACCTCATCAGCCAAACTTAGTTTCATAGATTTTTTTTTTCGAATAGAGCAATATATATATTATTTGTGTATCATACAAAAAAGGCAAGAAATTAAAAAAAAAATGTCCATAAATAAAAGTATCACCTATCTACTTGCTGAGATAAGGCTTCAATTGCTTCTAATAACTGTTGATCTTTAATCACACCAGCAGAATTAGCAAATCTTCTATTTTTCCTGATTATTTCAACAACATCCAATTTCTGAGGAAGTGATGAACCGGGCATTGATGATAAGTCACTATAGTCATTACTATATTAATCAAGAATTTAAAGATTATAGATAATGACACATAATCATAAGCTTGTTATAACATGAGTTAATAAGGAAAAATATTTAATTAGCAAAATATCAGTTTAACACTATTAAAAACGAGGGTTTAAAAAAAAAAAAAAATTATTTAAATAAACCACACAACCTTTTAACCTTTTACCCGCCGCACCATGAACTACTTGTCAGATTCATTTGAAATTTTATTTTTTATAATTTAGATTAATTCTAAAATTGTGTGCAACATTTTGGGATCTTATGTAAAATAGAAGTGGAGTTAGAGGTATGTTCCACTTGTGGAACGTTGGCAATACGAATAACATTTGTAAATTTAAGGCAAATTTGTATTTCCAAACAATAACAGAACTGCACGCAATTCTAAACAAAGAAAACAACGCAAAGTGGGCCTATTTAGACCAGCTGCACCCTATTAAGCTTATTTAGACTAGTTTTACCCTACCAAGCATAGTACCAGCCTATTTAGCTAGATACCATAGTAAAACCCTACTTACCCAATTATGGCCCAGTTACCCTAATTATGGCCCAGTTGTTCTAATTTCAGTCTATCTAGACTAGCTAAATCCTATTTAGATTAGTTTTACCCTATCAAGCATAGTACCAGCCTATTTAGTGAGTTACCATAACCTTATTTACCCCAATTATGGCATAATTATTCTAATTTGGGCCTATCTGGACTAGCTGCACCCTATTTAGACTAATTTTACCATATACCAAACTGCAAAAAAAGATCAAAATCCTAATAATAAAAATAATAAAATAGTTTTGTACTCTAAACTGCCAATGTTCCACATGTGGAACATTAGCATTCAAATGAGCATAAAACAAAAACAAAAGATAAATCATTAATTTATACATAAATATTCATAAAAAGCAGTAAGCAATACAATAAATATCATCAGAGCACTCACGTTTGAATTCTAAAAGTATAGATAGTATAAAAGGCACAGCCTACTACATTTACGCTTTTTGTTGTATTTCTACAAGTTCCAGGATGGGAACCACAAAACTTATTGAACAATACTTTATAATCCATTATAAGATATCTTTAAAAAATATATATTTAAAATTTCAAACAAATTCAACAAATAGATAAAACGATACAGCATCACATAGTTTATGTTCCACTTGTGGAACGTTGGCAGGTAAAAGGTAATGTAGAATTTAAATAATAATAATAATTTAAAGGGACTACATAAAAATATTAATAAACATAAAAAAGGAGATAGTGAATGCAATGATAAAAGGATAATTTAAAGGAATGCCATAAAAATATTAATAAACAAACAAATTTTTAAATATTTGTATAATTTATCTAACAGTAACTATTTGCAAAATTATCTATTGTTACATATTATAGTTGATCCCACTTCTTTTCAATGTCAAATGATAGCACAACTTTTCACAGTAATTTTTCACTTTATTTAATAATATTTATGGGACTCTTTTTACAGTTGAGTACCTAATTTTTATTTAATCAACTTATTATTGCATATATTTTAATTCACACTCCTCATATAATTGGGCTTTTATACATTCAAGAATTTCCCTTGTAAGCTTAATCAGAATATATACTTTAAACTTCCTGCAATACTTTAAAAACAAATGAATTTTATTAACATTTCTACATATATATACTTCGGTAATTTGATATTTGAATTTGCTAATTATTTATGAACTTAATTGTATTCTGTATACACTTTATAATTACCTATCTTTAAATTGGACATTTGGTTAGATCTGTTGCAAGAATTTGTTTGATGTATTTTTAATTCAAAGGTATTATTAATCAATTATATATATATATATATATATACTAGCTGTTTAACCCGTTCTACGCACGGGAGTTCATGAATTTAATTCTAAAACCAAAATTTAAAATAAAAATCAATACAACCAAACTAAAGTTTATGAATATAAAAATTCCTTATATCTATTCAAAATCATTATTTACACAACCAATATGAAATCGGAAAATTAGTTACTGAGATATGGAAACAAGGTACATTTAGACAAAAAGCCTTGAGGGAGGGGCCGGGGGAGGTGAGCGGATGTTCAAGTGCCTTTCAGCAAATGATAAATTAGTAGACCCACTATATGCATCTTTAAAGATTGATTCATTTCGTTAAGCTAGGAACTTAATTTTAAATTTGGCTTAGACTATTATTCGGAAATACTGGTAACCCTGGGAAGTACACCCTGAAGCTATGAATGCTGATTTTTATGATAATTTAGGAAAATGGAACTGGTTTGGAGAAGTTCGGAACATAATTATCTGAGTTCTGGAAATAAAGCACAATTAGAGAAAAAACTTGAGGGAGGGGCCGCGAGGTGGCGCGCGGTCAAGTTCTCAATAACAAATCACTAACTTTGTCTGTTGGTATGCATCAACTGAATACGGGCTCTGTACTTTTATTAGGAACATAAATTTAATTTTTACAAAAACTGTTATTCTAAAATAGCGGTATTATCTATATAAAACAGCGATTAAACGTTATGGGTGAAGCTAAAAATGTTAAATTTTATAAATGTAATTAGTTCTGTTGAAATCAGAGCAGTGGATTTGGATTTATTAATAAGGAGGGTCAATTAACGAAAAATCCGCCGCCAGGTGGCGCACGGTCAAGTAAAATATATGTGATCTTTAGTCGTTTACCCTCACCTCTCCCCATCCTTTCAAATTTAACAAATAATTTGTTAAATAAAGTTTTCTGTATCAAAATCTCTATCGTACTAAAATATATGTCATGCAAAAAACTCCTTAAACCCAGCTAATTATCATTCATTTAGTCGATAAAATCCTTTAAAATTAAGTTTTTAGCATTTGGCAAAGGTTAATAATTAAGTTGATTGTCTACATGTCATATAATCTCTGAACCATCGATTTTAAACACTGGACTCGCAATTTGCAATGATCTCTACCTTGATTTATTTAATGACTTCTGCAGAGATTTTATACAACCAACCAACCGAAGATTAAAAAGCGCATTTTTGATGAGATTTCTTAGTGATTGGATTTTAATTAATATTTAATTTATTAAAAATCTATTTAAAATTTTCGAATTTTTTGCCCCGATCGTTCATGACCGCCCTACCAGCTACCCATGTGCAAAATTTCGTAGCCCTGCGGTTTTCGAGTTTTTGAGGTTACATAGATAGATACGCGAACGGTTTTTAATAGTATAGATATAATTTATTTTTTACTGCATTCTTAATCAGTTTGATTAGGAATTTTAGCAGCCAAAATATCAGTTACAAATGTTTTCTTTCTTTTTGTAAACACATAACTTGTTTTTCAACAAACAATTTTAATCCTTCTCAATTCACTATATATTTTTTTTATTAAAAAAACTTGCACAACTACTCATTGTATATTTGAAATTCACACATTCGATATTCAAATTATCATCAACAAATGAAATATTACAGAGGAATTACAAAGGAATATAATTACAGACATCGGCTGATTCTTCTCTTCAATGTGTTACTCTATTTCTCTATACTATTCTATTATATCATCAGTCTTAATGAAATGTTTGACAATTTCTTGACTTTTAAAATATTTCCCTAATTCAGAGTTTTTGCTGAATTTGCCATATAAGTTAAAAACAAATTTTTTCTTTTATTTTAAAAAATAAAACTAAAGCTTGCCTTCTTTTCATAAACACTGCCATATATTTTCTGTATATATATATATATATATATATTTTTTTTTTTTTATAGTATACATAATCCCTGTTATAGCATGGAAGACATTGACTGATTTCGGAATGCATTCAAGTGCATCTAACAAATTTAATTGGGCAATGATTTAAAGATTTCTGTACTAGACTCTATAGTTGTGTATCGGGATCAACTAACTTTTCACTTATTCCTGTACCTCATCAAAAAATTTTTAAATTTTTAAATCTATTAATTATAATTTTTATTTATCTGAAAAGTAGTACACCATTAATCTATGCTTCCACAGTGCAAAATTCTGAAATAATTATTAATATCTTTAGGGGGTTTTTCATGGTAACATAAATGACAAAACAAAAATGTCTGAACTTGGTAACATCATCAGGGTGTTTTTGGCTCACTTTTTATTGATCATGCCATATGAGAAGTTTCTGCAGATGGAGGCATCAAACTACAGTGATTTTAGAACTTTCTCTGCCACAGTAGTGATAACTTTTTTTGTTCTGGTAACAAATGTAAAATCGCCATTCACTAACAAATTGCATGCATCAACAATTATGAACTGTGAAGATCACATGCACAATGTATGATTTACCTTATTTATACCTAACACTATTATAAGACTTTCTTTGAAACATTACCCTGTACAACTCAATAAATATCTTAATTAAAATTAATGCATCTGTACATATTATTCAGCTTGGTTTAATCTCTATGATCAACTGTATTTTTATCTTGTTATCTTATTTTAAAATTGTTCTTCCCTGAACATCCTTTATTGTACAGTTTACTTTTCACAAAATATTAGGTAAGTTATTTACTATATTAAATTAAATCTTATATATTTTGAATAAAGTTAAGCATAATTTAGCTAAATTATTCACTTCTAAATTAAACTTCAACGATTCTGCAATTTTATAGAGTCCAGATATATAGTCCAACATTTACCTACTCTTTATGTAAGATTGTTTATAAAATGAGTTTTTTTCCCCCAACATAAATTCTACATGAAATATTAAAGTATTAAATGATACACTGTTACAATTGTTCTATGCTGGCAATGACATAGCAAATTTGTGACTACTTTAAAATGAAAACAAAAAATCTGCCCCAAAATTTTCCATTTACTTGTAGTTTGGCATTTTCATACCCTCCCTTCTGTTTGCCAACATTTGATGAGAGCTCTCTGCAGCATATGATGGAATTAGTTAGTCGGTGCATCTAGTAAGCAGTCCACACAGCACGAACTATATGAGCCCCCATAACCATAATTACAATAAAAGAACAGTAATATTTAATATAATATATTTAAGAAAACTTGTATGACAATTTTTAAAAAATGCAATCACTATGTTTTAAACAACTCTTCTTTCCAAATTAAGAAAAGGCACAATTCAAAATATGTATAACAATCTAGATGCAAACTCAATTAATACTTATCAAAAAATATATACAGTGAAATCTGTCTAAGGCGGAATCGCTTGGGACTGAAATAAAATTCCGCTTTAGACAGATTTCCGTCTTAGACAGAAAACTTTATAGACATCCCGTTCACAGAGTATTAAACATTTCTTTGGCTAAAAATTAAAACTAATGTATCTTTTATTCTTTTTTTTTTATTATTATTAAATAAACATGAAATCTTTGTATCTATTTTTATATATTTATAGTAATATTAATTTACACTACGAATTGATAGTACACAAACACACTGGTATAAATCAAAATTACAGGTTTTAGTGAAAAAAAAAAAGTTATATTTACCTAAATAAATGCCTCAAAATTCTATTATCTTAAACTTATTTAGAAAAAAAAATCGAATATTGTTGTTTGTTTATTTTTTTTCTTAATCGCTTCTTTTCCGGTAGCGCATTGTATTTCAGTTAACATTGGTATCATTTCATAACTGTTTCGCTCTATGTAAAAATTTTGTAAAAGCTTTAGATATATGTCATTATGAAAAGATTAGGTTTCTTTCCATTTATATTTTCCAACAGAATTTTCTTCCGTCTTAAACAGTAACTTTGCTATCTGGGACTCCAAAATGAATGTCCGGTTCCGCGTTACACAGGTTGTTTCCGTCTTAGACAGATTTTTCGGAAATATCTATGTTTAAAAATATGGGACTCTGAAATGTTTCCGCCTTAGACAGATTTCCGCCTTAGACAGATTTCGTCTTAGACAGATTTCACTGTATTATTAAAAAATATATTTGATTATTTTTGGCTTAAAACAAGGCAAGTGAAAAGTAAAATATAGCAGGGAATGTGCGGCACCAAAGATCACTTTATTTAAAGATCCCATAAAGATTCTTTATTTAAATATTAATATGACATTGTACAGATGTTACTTCAAGTATTCAACTTATAAGAGTGAGAAAAAAAATCTAATTTCAAAGAAATTTTTGCACAGAAACATTTTTTTTAAAAATGGTGTCTATTTGATAAAAAAAAAAAACCTTTTTAGGCTTAGTCAACACAGTGCAGTCTTAGAAATAGCAGCTCCCCTGTTACAGGTTAAATAAAAATTCTTAAATAAAATTTCTATCATAAAATAATCATTAATAATATTAAAATGCTATGAGCTTATGATGAAGGATGACCAAGAGTATTGCATAATGCACAAGCTCAATCCTCCAGGAAGAGCCAATGTGTTACAGTAATTGAAGTTGGGTGTTCTCACACAGTACAGAAATTAAATTGACTTTGAAAAGTCAATTACCTGTAGATTTACAGTTTGACTGCTGATCATAAAAACTACAGACAATCCATAAATGTTAACAAGTATGCACCCATAACTCTTCTATCTTAAATATATTTTTGTGACATAAAGCATCCACTTTTAACATAAATAAATAAATAAATGCAAGCTTGAAACAAAAAACTTAGAAACTGAACGAACATAGACCTTTTAATGCACTTTCTTATTTTATTGCTAAATTCTATTAAATAAGATACCCGATACAAAAAAGATTAGTGAAAATAAAATTAAGACTATTTTGTTAGACTCGTTAATAATTAATAATTTTAATCACAGAGCTAGTAAAAAAGTTATTGAGCTCATCAATGAGACCAATGTTAACCCGGTAATTCTCCGTGTTACTTCAACTTGCGAGTCAAGCCTTAACTCTCTGTTGAACCTGAAATCCAATTCACTTGTAACTGAACCAGGCGAAATGGGAGTGGATATCGAAACTCAGGTTGATAAACCCAATCCTGTTAAAAGCTGGAATTATTCGACCATGTACGTCCAGTTGAAGCAAAAATGGCGGCTGTTTTGATTTAGTTTATTTTGTAGGCAACGTTGTTTGCTATGAAATAAGCAATCAAAATGTTAATTTTAAAATAAATTAATATGAAAAAATATGTTACTTTTAATTCTTAGTCCTTTATGGATATTTTAGCTCTGTAAATTCAAGATTATATTAATTTGTGACAAAGTTTTCAGCATTCAAGGCTTAAATATCTACTGAGTATATTTGGTATTTGGTAGTGCTATCTATCGAATGCAAATAAAAACAAATGTTCTTACTCCAAAAAATTCTGGGTATATGATTCAAAACTCCCCCCCCCCCCCATTAGAATAATAATTAACAAGAAAAGCAGTTTTTTTACCCTTTGTAGTATATAAATAATATACCAGAATAAATAATTTGAACTAATATATATACTAAATTAATAATTTTTGTTTGAAAGAAACATTTTTCAGAGCATTTCTTGAAATTTTTTGCATTTTACTAGAAATTTTTCAAACAACTAAAATTATTATACAAGAAATTAAAAAAAAATCTATTATAATAATCTACACATGAAATTAAAAAAAAAAACCTTACGTCTCATAAAAGAAATAAAGGTTACTAGACATGCAATTTTATCCAAGATAATTTAATTGAATCTGTAATCAATTACTTTAGTTTAATAAAAATATATATATATTAGATATAAATATATGGAGATGTCTTTTTACATAATATTCATTGCAAAATAAATAAACCTAGCTCATTATTTATTTAATTCTACTTACGACTGTAAGCCTGATCAGAAAATTGTTTATTAAATTTCTAGATAAAATATAATATGTATTTTTGTTTCGTTAATCAAGTAATTTTTAATTTTATTATTTTACTGTGATGAAAAATTTTGTTAAAATGAACGTCTTATGACTGTAACATTATTTCTAATCTTTTTGCCTAATTTTGTGAATACAAAAAAAAAAAAAACATAAAATGAAAATGGCAATTCGAAATTTATTTGTGACGTTTATTTATCTAAAAATTAAACACCACAAATATGTACTTAAAATAGTCTATTTTGTTTCGTTGTTGAAAACTGGCGCTGAGCGAGTTACAACGCGCTGAGCTACAACTCATAAATGCGATTGCTACGTCATGTGATTCCTTTGACTAATCATATACAGTGGACTCTCTCTATTCTGAACACTCATGGGACCGACCAAAAGTGTTCAGATTGTGGGGGTGTTCATTATAGAGGGAGATTGGGAAATGCATTACTACTACTATAATGTATTGAGTTTATAGACTGTATAGAATACTTAGTCTGGTTAACCATGCAAGTTACCGAGATGGAGGTGCTGAATTTAGAAACTATTAAAAAAGTTAATTAAAAAAAGTTAATTAAAAAAGTTATATTAAAAAAAATTACAAATACTACTTACAATATGCATACTTACAATACATTATTTGAAAATATAATCGGTACATTACTTAAAAAAGTGAGTAATTTTAGTCTGTTTTTGCCTTGATTGCTCATTCTCACCCGGGAATCCAACTTTGTACAAGCATTTTTGGATGGTGTAGAGGGTTATTTCATTCCAAGCCATTGATCTCCAATGGACAGCATCGATGACAATGACCTTCTTCGTTAGTTCGGTTGCCGAATTTGCCCCCTTCATCACCACGGACACTTTCTTTAAAAATTGAATTTGGTAGTGAACTTTAAAAGTCTTGATTACTTCTTGATCCAGTGGTTGGATTATAGAAGTACAGTTCGGTGGCAGGAACTTCAGGCTCACGTTACTCAGCTGCACATTTGTATGTGATCTGGCATTATTCACAAAAAGAAGAATTTTTCTTCCCTCTCTCTTCATCATCTCGTTAATGCCCTCCAACCATTGTGAGAAAATTGTGAATGTCATCCAGGCTTTTCGATTCGATTTATAGTGCACAGGCAATGATGCTATTTTCATATTTTTGAAGCATCGTGGTTTTTCACTTTTTCCAATCACAAGTGGTTGAGCCGTAAAACTGGCACAGAGCATGACGGTAAGTCTTTCTTTTGACATTTTTCCGCCCACGCATTTCTCGCTTCTTTCTGCTAGGGTTTTATTTGGAAGAGCTCTGAAAAACAGGTCAGTTTCGTCGGCATTGAAAATGTCAGCGGCATCGAAATCCTTCGTTATATCCGGAAGCTTCCTTTTCCATTCCTCCACAGTGTCGATATTTACGTCTGCAGCTTCACCATTGATTATTTTGAATTCGATGTTATGCCGACTTTTGAAGTGAGTCAGCCATCCTTCTGATGCTTTGAAATCCGTGATTTTTTCTTTTTCTGCAAAATCCAGAGCAATCTGCTTTAGCAGGGGTCCAGTGACAGGAAGATTTTTCGTTCTCATTTGGCAAAAAACTTCCAGACGTGATTGTTTATGTTTTCGTTTCCCATTTTCTTTTCGAAAATTCTACAGTTTGAGGAAGGTTCATTTGCTTCAAAAGCGGCTATAATTTCTCTCTCTTTCTTACTGATGGCGTTGACTTGACCTACTGAAATTTCAAATTCAGATTCAATTTTCCTTTGACTTACTTTTGATTTTAATTTTTGAACAACTTCGTATTTTTCCTGAGGCTTCACTTCTTTCCGATTTCCTACTTATTTCTGACATATCTGCGTAAGTGTTGTGATTCTTTCCCTGCAAGGATAGAGAAACGGCGAAAAAATTTTACCTTTGCCAAGCAAAAAGTAAGAAAGAAACAGAAGCGATAATGCTGCCAACCACGTGTGCAGAAAAGAAACTACAATCCTTATTTAACCACTCCCTCTAACACTTGTTGTCTCTTATCTGTTATTAGGGGATGGGCATTTCTGTTGCGCAATCTTTCTATTTTTATCTCAGCTCGGGAGAGGAGGAATCACGTGACATGTTTTTTACATTATTTTTTCTTGTATCTCTTTGCATAAAAATAGATTGTTTTGATCATTTCATTTAATTTGATTATCATAATTTACCTTTTCTGAAATGGCAACAATTTCATGTCTGCACTTCTTTGTTTATTAAAAATATAATAATGTTCTAGTTAGTTGAGAACACGAATGGTAAAAACAAAAATACTCTTTCTTTTTTTTATGATAAGTGTTTTGTTTGTTTTGTTAACTGAAGATTTTATCTGAATTATTCAAACAAATTTCAGCATCGGTTAGATCTTAAAATCTAGAAATGATTATTTTTCTTCATTTTTAAATCTAGTTCATTGAACCCTTTTATTCTTCTGCAACAGTTATTCCGAATTTCCATGATGCTGTAATTCTCCGCATTCCAACTGCAAACACACGTTCAGATTACGGAGAGGCGGGTTAGAATGGGGATCAAAAGTAGCGTTCATAATAGTGGGGTGTTCAGATTAGAGGGTGTTCAGAAAACAGAGTTCATCTTTTGTTAAGTCTATGGAGTTTCGCCAGGACCGTCAGAAAGTGTTCATAATACCGGGGTGTTCACATTAGAGAGTGTTCAGATAGAGAGAGTCCACTGTATGTACATTTCAACCTTAGGTTGACTAACCCGAGGTCAAATAACTGCAGCTCTGAAGTTATCGATGAATTTGAAATACTAACCGGCGGTTAGATTTGCTAACCTGAGGTTACTCAACTTGTAGTTGAATGGCAAGTTGAAGGTTGGCAGAGAATTGACCAGTAAGAGGGTTTCGCTGAAGGAGATTGGAGGCTGCTTTTTTAAAAATTAAAATTTAATTCAATTTCTAAAGAGTTAGAAAATATGAAATAAACATTTTCAAACCATAAAAGGAAAATTTGAAATAAATAATTACAAAATAATAAATAATACAAAATAGGGATGCCAGAAAAAAAAAAAAAGAAAAATACAAAATACCACTGAACTCCAGTGCCCTTCCCCAGTAGACCTTCTTATATGCAATGAAAAGTATATGCAGTAGCTCACAAAAGGGATCACACACTTAAAAGTTCCAGAATTATAGAATATTTAAAAATATTAAATGAATTGTAATAATTTCTGCTGTTACTTGTGTTTCCACCAGACCATTTAAGAGTCAGGGATAAAAATGGGCAAGGGTTAAAAAAAGAGGGAAACTATATACAGATACATATTATGAGAGAAAAAAAAAACTTTTCTGAACAAAAGTCTCAGACAAAATTAACAGACTTTTACAGTAATTAAATTCAAACATACATATGGTAATGTATACTTAAAAATACTCTGCTATAATAAAAACAGTATTACAGTATAGGATCCATTATCTGGAATTCCGAAAAAAAAAAATTATTTGAAAAGTTTCTGAATTTGTAAATTTTTACTAAAATTTTGCAGGTACCTGAAATTTTTCGAAAATTTTACGTATTCCTAACTTTTAAAATCCATTGTTTCAATGTGGCAGACTTGTATAAAACCAAAAACTTTCTGCAAAATAATTTAATGTTTAATAAAATTACGTGTTATATTATTTTGACATTATGAATTAAAAACAGTAGTTTAAAATAATTACCATTTGTATTAAAAATTAATTAATATTGATTAAAGAATAATTATTTTGGTTAAAAAAACAATACAACATTTCAGACAACATTGAAACAAGCATTTCAGAATTTTTTCAGGGAGCAGGCTTAGAAGAATCATCTAAGACTTTAAGAGTTTCTTCATTCCAGGAAACAGTCAATTCAGAGTAAATACTCCTGTTTTCAATATTTTCCGTATTGGGATCAATATTTCCATTTCCATGCTTATTTTGAGGTTTGACAAAAGCTGCAATTATTGATGTTTGTAAACACGTGCCTAAACACATGTAAACACGTGCCTAAAAATAATATATCATTTCTTCTGTGTCATTTATATTTTTTTTCTATTGCTATTTTCTAATATTATTTTTATTTTGAAAATTTTCCAGCCACAGATTTTTTTTTTTGGCTAGCCGCCAGTCAGTCATTGATGTTCATTAAAATTTGATGCATTTTGAAATATTTAAATTTAGTTTTAAATCATTTTAAAGAAATTCAATTTAAAATTTTTTCTAACACTACGAAAGTATTCGATTTAACTGCCGCCGCCGGGCTAAAAAAGTCCTTACAGCTGCCGATGGAAAACCGATCGGCGCCAAGCTCTAGTCTGCGAAAAATAGAAATAAAAGTGTCTATGATGTCACAACAATGTTTTGCATCTTTAAACTTTGATTTGTGCACAAACAGTAAAAAATTTTTACATAAAATTGGGGAATATTTATAATTTTTTAGTATTTAAAAAAAAAAAAAAAAAAAAAAAAAAAAAAAAAAAAAAAAAAAAAAAATTATTATTTTTTTTGCAAAGTTTCGAATTTTGCATAAAATTTTCCATGCACGGCGTGCGTCTATATTATACAATTCTGCAATGTGGTACTAAAATAATATGTTACTTCAGTGGCGTAGGCAGGAGGCCACTGCGCCCCCTCCCCCAAATTTTAGTTTAAAATTAATTTATATGATGTTTTGTTTAAAAAAAAATAATAATCATAAATTTCACCCCTTCTTCCCACTTTGAAAAAATTTTCTGCCTATGTCATTTGTGTTACTTGAATACACATAGAATAGTAGAGTTCTATTTATTTACTTGTGCCCTCTCTCCTCACATCTTTCCAGAACGATCTGCCTACGGTTTCCTTTTTTTTTTTTTTTACGGTGGAATTTGCAAAAACAGGTAAAAATTGACATGGGAAATTTTTTCCTGCGTAGTCAACAAAATCGCTCATATTTTACAAAAAAATAAAATAAATAAGTAAATAAAAAATAAAATAAAAAAATTTGTGCATACAGTTGACAAATAACATACAAACACAAACGTAAGTAATATAAACAAAATCAGGGTTTCCACTTTCCGATTATCGACAGATTTCTTCTTTCCTTTTTTTTTAAAAAATCAAATCAGCAATTTCCATGGAAATGTTAAAAAAAAAAAAAAAAAAAAAAAAAAAAAGGTTGATTTGCGGCACGAATGAAGTTGGGGGCAGTGGGCATGATGAAATTTTTTAGCGACTCAGAAAAATTTGTGTGTCGAAAGAGAATTTTTGTGTTCCACTGATTAAATTTGTATCTCGGGAATTATTCAGATATGTTCTTAGAGTACATTTTTAGTACACATTTTTGTACACATTTAGCTCTTTGTACACAAGATATGGGCATGCAATTCTTCGTCCAATTACTAACTTTTGGCCGAATTTTTCACAATCAAGTCTTTAATTAGTCACAAAAAAATCAGGAATTTCGACGAACGAACTCTGAAAAAATATCGCTAAATTCGCACATTTAGTCAAACAGTCGCGGAAAAAAAAATTGAGAATTTTGTCAAACAGTTTTAGAAAAAAAACATGAATTTTGTAATCAATTGTAGAAAAAAATCACGAATTTCGTCAAACAATCACGTAAAAAAAATTTTTTAATTTAAAAAAACGATTGTATAAAAAAATCATGAATTTAAAATAATGATCACGGAAACAAATCGCAAATTTTGTCAAACAATCGCATAAAAAAATTGTAAATTTCATCAATCGGTTGTGGAATGTTGTGAAAAACTTAATATGAAAGTTTAACTAAAAAAATTCTAAATTGCCAATACAAGAAATTTAAATTGTTACTGTATTAAGAAACTTGTTAACATTTTGAAAAATGCACAAACCTAAATTACTAAACATACATGCCAATATTAGTAATGACTGTTATTAAAAAAAAAAAAATAGAATAATTAAATTGAAAAAAAAATTAGTAAATATGTCCATACCTTGAGATTTCATACATCATAGAAGTATCATAATTTTCCACTTGACTGACAGATGGAATAATAGGACGTGATATGGACTGGACATTGCTACGCCCACTAAAATAAGTATTTTCCAACTGGAGAACAAATAGACAGCACCTAAAAAAAAAAAGTTAAATGCACTATTTATAAACAAGTTACCAACAACATATTAAAACAGAAAATTCTCCTGATCAGTTGATAGTGTGGAAATTTTACTAAAAAATTTAAATGCTTAATCCTGTAATCAGGGGTACTTGCCATCCTAGCAGACATCCATGAACAGAAATCTAAACTTACTGAAATACATATTTCCAACAATTGGGACTGTGGCTTCCAAGTTCAAGACCTCTACTAAGAATAACATCCATGCTCAAAATATGAGATTCATGTAAACGTAAACTTTTTCCTCGCCCAGATAGTAAAGATCTTTTCAAGTGCTGTCGACCCTCACCTTTTGATGAAAAAGGAAATAAGGCATCCTCTGTCAAAGGGCAAGATGCAATAGCAAGTTGAGCAAACACTGCACTGCAACTTGCCTGCAATCCTAAAAAATATTAAAAATATATAAATAAAACCAAAATAAAAGTGAAATTCTTATAAGTTAATGGGACAGATGACAGAGTAACATGACATATGTGACATAGACATAGTTAATAAACAAAAATGTCCATTTTCATATGTTTAGGCTATATCACATACATAGTGTAATCAAAGTTGTAAAGTTAACTCATAACTGTTCAATGTGAGCTTCCTTCATTATTCTACATACATCAACTCAATCCAGATTTGTTTAGCACTCTCCGAATCAATAGTTTGCTCCATAGCATGTAGACAATGTTCTTTACATATCCCCAGCGATTAAAAATAATAAGAGTAATAACTTGGTGTGAGATCGCATGACCGCACTCTACGAATGCAGACACCAGTCTGGATGCAGTTCTGTATGCAGAATAACAAAGAATACTCATACTAAGCATTTGTGAATTAACTTTTTTATAACCATTGTCCCTTAAACTTACATTGTTACATTACATATGTATGAAAATCTTATTTTGATATTTTTTGAATAAACTGTAATGAGTTAAAATTGTTCACATCATTTTGAAACATGCTGTATTTTTTAAATTTCTAAATCACCCAAAACCTTTTTCTACTCTACACACAAAACATATCTACATAATTTAAAATTTTGTTTAAATAAATATATTTTTTACATCTTCAGTTTTTTTTTTCAAATGCACAAATACTTTTTGATTCATTGAAACCAGACTATCCAACCCAAGCCTCCTGGTTTATAGAACACTAGCAAGCTACGCCCGCTGCGCTGGTCAGTTTCTACAAATGAACCTTGAAGCAAACAAAATATATCGTTTAATTTGACCTTGTATTTGAAAGCAATCTGTATATTTACCTGGAATATCCTTCCACATTACTGAAAAATGACGTGATTGCGCTATTATATTTTCTAATGTGCAGTCAAAATTTTAGCTGTTAAGGACCAACTCTTTTATTTGGTCATTTACAGTTAAGGTTTGCTAAAGAACGATAAAACTATATGCAATATACTAAAACCATCACTAAAAATTATCGAACTAACAATGCAAACTAATTAACAAAATCCATTCAGTAGAAGTTTTTATAAAGGCTAATCTTTTATAATTGGGTTCATCTGATTATAGAACTTTTCCACGTAATTCTAAAACAGAACAATATAAAATATACTAAAACCATCCTTACAAATTATCTACTTAACAATGCAAGTCGCAAAAAATACGCCCAGTAAAAACTTTCAAAAAGGCTAATCTTTCGGAATCGGTTCTCCTGACTGTATAATCTTCACACAACTGTTTGACTAAGCAGCGTAGAACAATATGTAGTACATTAAAACCATTCCTGAAATAGCATCTGACTAACAATACAATTCTCATCAAAATCCGTCCAGTAGAACTTTTTCAGAAGGCTAATCTTTCATAATCCGAATCAAATACTGAAAAAGCTAATATTTGATAAAAAAAATATCACCTGATTTTCGAATTTCCCCCTATAATTCCTTTCTTTTTTTTAAATAAAATTAATAACAGCTTTTTCTTTTATTTTTCCAGCTGTATAGCCATTTCAATTCTTTCTGCATCAAAAAAAAAAAAAAAAAAAAAAAGACACCTTTTGGCTTAAAATCAAATTGTTTAGGATCAAAAGTAAAATCAAAATCGCCAAAATCAAAAGATAAATCGCGAAATATTGTTTCGATAGCAATCTTGCCCCTTGAATAATTTTTTAAGCATTGCGAACATTCCCAATCATGTTTAAATTAAATATTTTCGTTTTATAATATTCTCTCATCAAAACTCTTTTTTCTTTCTTTTTTTTTTTTTTTTTTTTAAATTAATTTAACACAGTTTTTCTTTTATTTTTGGAGATGTATAGCCTTTTCATTTCTTTCTGCAACAATAATGATCGCCAAAAAAATAGCAATGGTAACCTTTTCGGCCAAAATAACAAAACTTTCTATCATAATTCAATAACTAATCTACGTAGAACGTCGTGTTATACATATAAACCTTCCTCTGGAATCACTCTATCTATTAAAAAAAACTGCATCAAAATCCGTTGCGTAGTTTTAAAGATTTAAGCGTACATAGGGATATAGGGACAGAAAAAGCGACTTTGTTTTATACTATGTAGTGATACTGCCTGGCATACAGAATATAGGTAAAAACCATTTTTAATTGAAAATTAATACATTTTTTTTACTTTTAATATATTTTTTAGATTTCCCACTAACACCACCAAAAAGAATTTTTATATGAAATATATATTTTTTTATATGAAAAATATCAATTATGTATTCAAATAGTTTTGAAATTTATTTGAAATTGTATTATCTGCATGTATTATTAGCCTAAAAAATTGCCAAAGATTTCACTATTTACAGCAACTTTATTATTCTGATATATCTGTTAAATTTGTGTTTTATTATTTTATTTTATTTTATTATTTATTTATTGATGAAGTTTTCATTTTGTTATGGAATATTAGCCAGCGACAAATACTGAACTGTTTATATTGTTTTTAATATAAACGGCATAATGTTTCATCATAAGGTTGTGCACAGCTGAGATGGATATATATTTTTTTAAATCATGCTTATACATTTCTTGTTTCCTATTTGATGGTGTAAAGATTGAAATTGTGCAATGTTTAGAAGTTAAAAAAAATTGCAGTAAAGCAAAATTTATTGTACAGATCATTGTGACTGTCAATATGACATCAGCATTACTCACTGACATGTTTTTACTTTATAATATAGATTAGAGGGAATATACTAAATAGAATATTTAATAGAATACACTATATAGAATAATTAATATAATACACTAAGTAGAATAATTAATAGAATACACTAAAATTACAATAACTGCACAATTTCATGATACTTTATCATTTCTCTGCACAAATCTTTAAAAAGATATCTCCTACTTCTCCAGCTTTTATCTGAATTCACATTAAATTTTTTATTTCAAAATATAATTCACCATAGTATTATTGTTTCTAAGGTAAACATTCTACTTTTACATACATTTATACAGATGAAAAATACATTTTTGACTTTAAGAAATGATTTTATAGCATTCCACCTACCCTTTTTACATTAACAAAATGCTATTATTTTGCATTCTTTCTTCCTAAAAATATTTTTAATAGTCAAAATTTAATGAAACCATCCAAAGACAATCCTTTGTTGTGCTGTGCAATGCTATGGCAACTGTCTTAGCATGAGAATGTATGTGCACCATTTTTGGGAGGAAATTCTTTGTACATACAATAAATATGTAAATCAGATTTACACACATTCTGATTGGTTATGAATTATGTCACTATTTTGTTGCTACTATATAATTTCATGCACTGCCTCTTGGAAAGACTTGTGTTTTGAATTTTTTTGAAGATTTGCAAGTTCACACAACCTTTTAAATTCTGTAGAATATCTGATATGCTTGTTCACTGATGCAATTCCCCGTGAAAATTGTTTTCATTTTGGTGTGATATTTGATATTAAATAAAAACACCTAGCTGCTAATTTGGCTGTCTTTATTGTTTATGAAAATTCCAATCATACCTTTTCATCCAACCAGCACCATTTCTCCCCCCCCCCCCCTCTCCTATTAATGAGAACATTCTACAATATGACTGCTTGTAACTTTACTAAATTACTACTAAGTAATATGTATACAGAATTTCACACCTACATATATATACAACAGGGTGCAAAATAATAAAAGTGATGCAAAAACAAAGAAATCAGTTTGCATTTGCTATGCAAATGTGCAAATCTTTGTGGTAAAATTTAATACACAATATTCTTATTAATATTAAAGCAATCATCTACAAAAATTGTATAGATTTTTTTTTAAACCTATTTTAAAATATGTATTTTGCCAAATTTAAGCTAGAACAAAAAGATAAGGGCACTGTAAATATTTCAAAACCACAGCTTGTGATTGGTGGATAATTTTGCATATCATTTAACAAAATACTTAGAGATTCTGAGCACATTCGTTTAGTTCTCAAAACTTTTTGACAACAGGGAGAGGAAAAATGCTTTCTGACTTCAAAAGAGTCCAAATTCCAGCTTATAACAACTTTGGAATGCCACTTCAAAGAATTGCTGATAAAATTAAACCTTCAAATACTGTCATTTTTAATTACTTACAAAATCCAACTATTTATGATACTGTAAAATCTACAGGAAGACCAAGAATTCTTTTGAAATGATGTAAAAGTTTGACTGTTCGCACAGTCGCAAGCAAAAGAATGACAGCAAAGGAAATTGAGAGCCAGATAAAGATATCAGCATTAGTATGGACTATTGCAGAGAAACATCTAAAGCAACAAACAAATTGGTCTAAAATTATTTTCAGTGATGAAAAGAAGTTTAATTTTGATGATCCAGATGGTATTAATTCATACTGGCATGACCTTCTAAAGGAAAAGGACATATTTTCCACGCGTCAAGTAGGTGGAGGCTTCCCAATGGTTTGAGAGTTTTTTTCTCAAGGGGTTAGCTTAGAACCATTTTTCTAGAAAGACGGCAAAATAGACATACCTATATTCACATATCAGGACACCATCTATTGAACCAAGGTGAAAAAATTGCAGACCTTAACTATATTTTTCAACAAGATAATGCCCCAATTCACTCTGCAAAAGACACAAAAAGTGGTTTGAAGATAAGATTCCCACACTTGATTGGCCAGTCACTAATCCGGACCAAAATTCCATGGAGTCCATTTGGGGTAATATAGTATGCAATATCTACTGAGAAAATAATCAAATGTTCTAGTATAACTCAAAAGCAGAATTAAAATCAGCCATTTATGAGGCATGGCGTGATTTATCACTTCGACAAGTTCGAAACCTTGTAAATTCTATGCCACAGCACTGCATTGAAATTATTAAACAAAAGAAGCACAGCTGACATAAAATATTTATATAATTTAGAAAAATCTGTTCCATTTTTATCATTTTGCTCCTATTACATATCCAGTGAAAATGCAATTTATTATATTGTAATAATAACAATTGTTTTGTAATGTTTCTTTATGTTTATAATGCCTATTTAGTTTGATAAAATCACTTTATATGTTTTATATGTTAAATATAATTATATTTATTATTTGTTCCTAACATTTTGCACAGCAGTGTATATATATACAGCAGACTCTCATTAATGTATCTCTGCTTAAGACATATCTTCAGTTAATGAGAACAATTTCATTTACCCCATCATTTTCTATTTGAAATTAATGTTAAGGACAACAACTATTACTCATCAGATAATGTGCATATTTATTTTTGTAAATTGATCAGGCACAATGAAAAGAAACTGGTATTGTATATTATTTTTCAAACAGAACGTTGGTGTCACATCTTTTATTTAGAGATCAAGAAATTGGCAGTAAAGTGATGAAGAAAAAGAAAACATTCCACCACGGGCAATATAACAGGTTCAAGCAATGCTGTCGGCTGTTCAGCGTTATTACTAATATGAATCTGTTGTAAAAGACCAAATCTTTAAATGTACGATAAAAAAAGATTATTTGTTCAACTATGTCAAAAAAAAGCAACAGATTACTAAGTTAAATTATGTAAGTGCAAAAATTTCTTTGCATATGATATTCTGTTTGTCTTGAGTAATTAATTCTTTTGTATTAACAATATTGTCAGTAATTTGTATTTTTACTAAAAATACTAAATGAAAGAAAACTTTCTTTTAGCATAAAATTGTAACCTATTTCATTTCTTTCAAAACTGAATTAAATTAAAGCAAGGGAAAATATTTAGACCACCCAAATTTGTACATAGTTTAATGCAAGCTTTAATGCAAGCTTCAATTAGTGCAGACAAAATATTGCCTCCCTTGGAAGTCTGCACTAACGGGAGTTTACTGTATATATATTTAGTAAAAAGTAATTGCAATATTTCGTTAAATATTACAGTATGTATTACTAATTTATGTAAGTCAAGAATATAATATTCACACTGTTATTGTGAAATTCTGATATTTTTCCAAGTATGCTTAAATGAAGATCCACAGACACTATCAGATAAAAGCAATTCACGTTTCAGCATCATTACAATAAATCCTATAATGGCAGAATTACACAGGATGTGAGAAAAAAAATCAGTTTTAGACATTCTCCATTTTAGTAGGAGCATTATCTCTTATAATTGTATTATATTGTTTTCGTCACTGGGACCATGAAGTAAGTTAAAGACTGTTCGGTTAAAGACAAAAATCCATTATACACAGGTTCCGTTTTCATAAGCCTTACTAAACAATCGACAGACAGAAAATACAACATTTTACTAGTATTTTTTTAGCAGTAAAATATAAACTATCTTACCAAGTGTATTGCATAGTTTTGCTGCAATTTGTAAACCATCTAAACTTTCTGCGATGGCATCTTTAGTTCTCCTGTGCTCTTCTTTGGCTCCTTCTGTTCCAAGAAGAAATCCTATGGTACTAGATATACCACATGAGTTGGTCCCATTCAACAGAACAGAGAGAACTTCTAATACAGTCTCCCAACAACAAGTTAAAATTCTTCGACTAAATTTTCTACCTGAAAATCATTCTTTAATCATTACGAAATTATGTATCACATATTAACTATTTTCATATAAAGTGTTCAAATCTTGAAACATTTTGGTAACAAATATTTAAAAATATTGATTTATCAAAAGCTTAAAAAAATATTTTATTATTATACTTTATTTGTTAGATTCTTATCAATTGAAAGTAATTATTATTTATTGAATTAAGTTATAGCATGCATTATTTTCATAAAAATAAAGAATAAAAACGTTTAAAAATGAAAAAATTGAGCATTGATGCATATTTTACTGATCTATTTTCGCTCATAATAAATAAGAAAACACAAAAAAAAAATATTTCATTATTTGAAATTTGAAATAATGGAGTTTAAATTTACTGGCTTGCTTTTAAAATGAAAGCTTTAAAAACATTCAAATTAAATATATTTGATGATATACATATTGGTTCATAAATACTATTGATAAAATAAATGTACAAAAGTGTCACAAGTTGTAAAATAACTTCAAAATTAACAATGGAATGCAGCCACCTAATCTTTAGTTTTTGATATGCCTTAATGCTAATAAATAAATATCAACACAAACTTCAGACAATCACTGCTCATCATACATCATAATAAAGAAGCAAAAATAAGAGAGTAACTTAAGATTATAAAATATTCTACAACCCTAAATAAAAATCATTTATAGAGGTAGTATTGTATTTTTAAAGCTTAAATTAGGAAAAACTTTTGAAAAACAGTATAAAAAAGAAAACCGGCATTTATTTTTGTTTCCTATATATCCAGTTCCTATATATCCAGAGCATAATGTTTTATGCTCAACAATAATTTTTCAAAAAAGTATGAACATCATAGGCGTAGAGTTGTATGGGTTTGTGGGGCTCAAGCCCCACCAATAACTTTTAAAATGTACTCTTTTTATTTTATTATTTTATTTTAATATAAAAAAAAGTTTAGTTTTTTTTTACTTTCTAGTATTTTATAGAATTTTTAAATGTTCCATTTTTTCCTATTTTTATTTTATTATAGGGATAAACGACATTAAGAAAGCTTTTTCACTTTGTTTTTTTTGTTTTTTAATTAGAATAAAATGCTCAACGTTTGAATTTTTTATGTAGAAAATGAAAATAGAAAAAAAAAAAAAAAATCTGTATTCCGAAAAAAAAAGAAGACATTTTTCAATATTTTATTATAAACGATTTGCGAATATCAGCAAGTATTATTTTATAAATGGGTCTGTACATTCGAATTGTTATGTTGTCTTAATGTTTTATTTAACTTGTGATTATTTATCAGTGTACGATTCTGTTTAATTGCTTAAGGGAGTTAAAAAAGCAACATTAAATAGGTAATCTTTTTTTTTTTACACTTTCATATACATATTTATGTAAAAAAGAGTTAAGCCCCACCAATAATTTTCAAAACTGTATGCCTATGATGAACATTCAATGTTTTTTCCAAAAATTTTAAAATTTACAATAAGCAGATACAAAAAGTAATAATTCAGAACAAACACTGATAATTTTGTCCAAAGAGAGAATATGAATTTTTAGCTATTTCATTAAGAAAATAGTTATATTAATAACGATTTGAAATTCATTTCACTTGGAGAGCACTCAAAATACTGAGAACATTTCTTAAGATAATTATCAACAAACATTTTCAGAAGATAACACAAATAATCATGTTGAAACATTGCTAAATGATTTTCATATTACATGTAAATATCCCTAGTTAATAATTACTCTTTTATAAATTTAATTTAACCACTTAAAAGTTCTTTTTATTTTTCCTGTCACATTGTGCCCTAAAATAAGCACTTCTATTTTTGTTTTCTTTATATATATACTAGGGGGCCTACCCCCTGCAAGCTACGCTCGCCAACCGCCGCTCAGACTTCGAGGCCTCTAAAAACATGACAGCGTGCTTTATTTTAAAAATATTGGTAAATCTGTAATTGGGTTGCCATGCTTTTAACATTTTAATGGGACATTTTTCGATTATCATGGCCTCATACACAGCTGTTGCGACAACTGACGACTGTTTTCGGGATTGATAAGTAAAATCAATTACTACTTGAAAACCAGCTTGTATAAAATGGTTAGGTTTAAATTGTGACTACCTCTCGGACTTTTATAACAACAATCTCTATTCTATTCTTCCTTTGCGTTTAAGGATGAGAAAAATTCCATCTGCTTGTGAATAACATTAAGAACCACGGTATTGAAAAGTACTATGTTATAAACATTTTCAGTAACAGGTTTTAATTTTCTCTCTATTTTAGTGCACCATCATGCATATTTTCATGTTATTTTAAATATGTAAATTATTTTTTTAATTAATATGTATATACGAATTTTCTAATAATTATTTATCATACAAAATTAATTAAATATTTTGTGCATGCATGCCTGCATTTATTCGGCATCAATTGATGAGATATTTAAACAAATTTGCTATCCGCGGTAATTTTACACCATGTTCTGTCACTTGAATATTGTCCATAAAAAAATTGGGTACTTTTCCATTATAGGATCCTTTGCTTTTAGGTTTGGGAGTTTATTCGAGCTTCAAAAAGGGATAGATTCGTTAACATACATAGATTTGTTGCCAAAAGTTATGAAAATAAACCCAATGAACTTTTGGTGCTTTTTTATTATAGGGGTCTTGACGCTTTTTTAAAAAGCTTGGCGGAAAAAACCAAGCAGGATATTTTATTCTTCCGTTCAGTTGGGCAATTATTATTTTATATATATTAGTTTCAAATATCCGAATTAATGATTTTATAAATTCGTTTAGTTAAATTTTACAAAAAAATAACAAAATGATATCAATAAATAATAATTACTATTAATTCCTTTTCCCCCCTTTCTTTTGCGTTTACCTAAATGACGTCATTTGGACGAATTTATTCAAAATATTTTCAGTTTATAAATTAAATTAAATGCTGACAGACGATTGAATCCTGACGATAGAAATGTGATTTTTTTTTCAAATTTTCCTGAAAAACATAATTTAGTCATAATCTTGTCTTCATTATCGATTGAAATAAAAGATAATTTCAATTTCAATTTGAAAATGACGCATAAAAAGAAATCAATAATCCCTATCGGGATCCTTTTCAATTTTTTTCCCTTTTTTGTCACAAAAAAACTGAGTAATTAGTTGCCATCATTACAGAAATGTCATTAAAATTAGACAAAAATTAATATCTCGAAAACTAATTCCAATTTCAAAATTCTATTACCAGTTTTGACATCCGCGGATTTTTATGAACAATTGGTATTAATTTCACCATCAAGCGTTTAATATTTTATTAAAAATAGCCTTGAAACATAATCAGTCGTTTAATCAGTCGTTTCATAAAATCGTTTCATAAATTCGTTTCATAAAATCGTTTCACAAATTCGTTTCATTAGGATTTTATATATATAGGGAAGATTAGGGAGTATCGAAAAAATCCAAACTTCTTAGATCTTTTTGCGGTAGTGCGGAAAAGTTGCGAACTCCCTTCGTTAAAAAGAGTGCGGAATTTTAAAATTGTGGGTTGATATTTTCTGTCGGCTCAGTGGGCCAAAAGTTTCGAAAATTGGACTAAAAATGATTAAAATACAAAAATTAATAAATAATCACATATTTCGCTGATCGGTTTGGGGTAGTGCTTACAAGTTACTATTTTTTAACAACAACAACCACCATACAAAATTGTAGAATTATAGGTTAATATCTTCTGCAGCCTCATCGGCATCGAATTTTGGAAATTTTGACGCATTTTGGTACTTTTCTGCATAAATATTTATTGCTTGCACAATGCACAATCGAGACAGACTGGGTTTGGCTTTCTGCCAAAACAGTGGAACACCCCTATTTTCATGCCGAGAAACAAATCAGAGCGACCAGTCAATCACGTGACCACTCTTTTTCACCTGGCTAAGTGCAGTAGGCCTGCACCACAAGCATCTGAGACTCGCAACCGGTTTTAACTCGTTTAAAGCAGTATTTTTTCAATTAGTGTCCAGTCTTTACACTTGCTTGCACTTCAGTCATTTTTTGAGAAATTTATCATGTGGTTTTGTACATTTCAGCTTCATTTTCTAATAAGAGATATTGGTATTAGAAATGCCAAAATCATCGCAGTCAAAGTTTTCAAGTCGACAAACGTTACAATGCCCTATTTTTGGAACACCGAAGGCTTTTTTGCGCATGCTACTAACATATGAAGACATCATAAGATGTTGCGCTTACGAGAGGTGGCGTATTGGTTGCGAAACTAGTGGAAACAAAGAACCATGCTTTTGAGTTATTGCAGAAACTGTTGCTTTGAAGATTGAAAATTTATATGTTGATGCATCTATTCCTTTAGTTTCACATAAACGTGTTTGTGATATGATACACATACCATGGAAAATATCGATCAATAGCGAAAAATACATAACATGTGTGAAAGATCAAGACTACTCTGGAAAATGTTGAGAACTTTAAAATGGAAGCAAAAATTTTTTTGACATATCTGCCTGTAAATGCGCGATTTTTAAGGAGTGTATCCATCCTAAAGAAAACAAAGTTCCTTCCAAAGAGCAGGCGTTCCTCATTGACCATAGAACGGAGAAAGAAAATGTTCATTAGATATGTTGATGTTCCAGAAACAAAACGGCTCCAGAAGCGTCAAATGCAAAAAGAACAGTGTCAGGCTTTCACTGACAGTTGTGGTTTAGAACTATTGTTATGTGATATTATCTTTTTGTGTGCTTATCTACTGTGTACTGTAAGCTTTAAACTAACGTTCCTTTCCTATCTGGAATCTTAATCCGAGTAGGGAAGTGATCTGCGATGAGTGGAAAGAATGTTTGGTATAGTGGAGGGAGTTTTGCTATTGTCATTCCAAGTTCATAGATAAGACAGACTTCACCCATTCTCGAAGAAGACAGATACATCATAAGGGGGATTACGTTCTGTCAAGTGGACGAAACCTGTGTGGACAGGAAAACCAGCCCTGTTTACGGAGGGTTGCCTCATGGGAACAGCAGAGAGAGTTGGGTTAGTTTTAACGCTGTGAGCGGGACGTGTAGGTTGTCCAGGGTACACGTGTGGAGGTAGATTTCTTGGAGTGGAGAGATAAGGTGTTTGTGAGATTAATAGTATTTCTGGTAACTCTGAGTTAATTAACGTAGCATGAGAGAGATTTAGAGTGCTTAGCAGTACACAGAACGTATTTTCTGTATTTTATGTAATGTTGAACCGGATCAGCTATATCTGAGTTTGTAAGTGTAAATATTGTCTTGTTATTTGTAAAGATTGTGTAAATAAATTGTTCGTTTAAGTTTAAATGAAAGAGTTCATCTTTTTCTCAATATACCTCTCATAAAGTGACCGATATCACGTAGTCATATCGGTGGTGACGTACCAAACACGCGTCTTACAAAGCATCTCTTCTACACTCTACAAGGAGTGTTCAAATGTGTTTAAAATTGGATAACACAGTTCTTGTAAGTAAAAGGTATGGTGTTTCCAACAGAGCCACAGCTGCTTTTGCATCGAGTGTTATGCAAGATTTGTGTTTAATATTGGAATCAGATACCAGCCTCGTCACAGACAAAAATAAAATATGTCTGGAAAAATCAACAATTTACAAAAAAATTGGTCTCAAATCAAATGAAAATAGTTCCACTCTATCTGGCCTTTATTTTGATGGACGGAATGACAAAACTTTAACATCAGAAACACTTGAGGACAAGCAGTTTCAAAGAACAATTGTAGAAGTGCATTACTGTATTGTATAGGAGCCTGGTTCTGCGTACACATGTTACACCTGAAAGCGGATCTAGATTTGATATATCTAATACATTTACAAATTCGTAAAAAGTACTTTATTGGATGATTTTAGGAACCTTATTGTTCTTGGGTGTGACAGCTATGTAGTGAACATAGAAGTGTCTAATGGTGTAATCCGCAGGTTTGAATTGAAACTTCAGAGACCAGTCCAATGGATTATCTGCTTTATTCATTTCAATGAGTTGCCATTAAGACACCTATTTGAGTCCATAGACGGCAAGTCATCTGGTTCCACATCTTACACCGAAGACATTGGACGAAACCTCAAAGGATGCGAAAAGCTTTCAATTGTTGCTTTTAATAGTATTGAATGAGAGTTGCCAGACATTGATCCTACCACCTCAGTTCAGAACAGAACAGAAATACTTATTAGACATTTGTACTGCCATTAGTTCTGGCATTTGTTGTTCAGATCTAGCTATACGGGAACCGGGAACGTTGAATTTGTCCCGCTGGATAACAAATGCTGATCGAATACTGAGGTTATATATATCTACATCAGGCCCATCAAATGAGTTGCTAACTTTGGTTGTATTCATTCTAAGAGACTACACACCCTTATGGTTCCGAATTAAGATTCATCATACCATAATGGACGGTGCTAGACACATGTGGCATTTCATCAGCTCATCTCGGTACTTGAATAAGAAGTATCATGACGTAATCGAACCAGTTATTTCTCACAACACTTACTTTGTGGCTCCAGAAAACATGCTTTTGGCCATGTTAACTGATGAGAGGTGCCATATTAGGACCCTTGAAGTTCGGCAGATTATCAATGCAAGGGAAATTAGCCCAGACAGAACTTGTGTTTGCAAATTCGTTATTCCTGCTGTTAACTGTGGAGCTACAGACTATGTAGATATCATTGACTGCCAAGCTTGTTATGTGCCATCACCTCCAGTTCTCAAGAACTTCTGGAGATGATACGGGACAGTATGCCAATGGATTGCTAGAACTTTATTAAATTTCTTTCACACATACAAGTGGTTGAGCGGATTGTGATACTAGTTACTGCAGCCTACAAAAAACAGTTGGGCCGTAGAACAGAGATAGATTTATTAGAGCGACACTAGAATCTAGAAAACACGTCAAAATTTGAGACCAAAATTGATTACAAGCAGTAATGCTTTTGTCATTTGTATGTTCGAAAAGTAAAATGAAGTTTCTGTATGCATTACAATGAGGTAAGTGTGACATGTATTTATTTACATTTTTGCCTTCATTTTCCAAAATTTGGTGTCGATGAGGTGGCAGAAGATATTGACCTATAATTCTAAAATTTTTTATGGTTGTTGTCATTAAAAAATAGTAACGTGTAAACACTACCCAAAACCGATGAATGAAATCTGTAATTATTTATTCATTTTAATCATTTGTAGTCCAATTTTCGAACTTTCGGACCACTGAGGCGACAGAAGATATCAACCCACAGCTTTCAGATTCCGCACACATTTTAATAAAGGGAGTTCACAACTTTTCTGCACTACTGCAAAAAGATCTAAGAAATTTGGATTTTTTTTATATGCCCTAATATATATATACATATATATAAACAATTTTATATTCAAATTAATTAAATAATTTTTTTAAATCAATGAAAACAGTTGCAAGTATTAGAATATGTTAATTTTTATTTACAATGAAAAAATGGCATTTTTCAGAAAAGCCAATTGAACTGAAAAACAGGTTTTACAAAGATAAATATTACAAAAGAGAATGTTTAAAAAAAAAAATACAGTAGAAACTTGCTTATCTGAACTATTTGAGATCATTATCAGTTTATAGGGATGTAACGAGTAGTGATCTGGCCAAATACTGAATATTAGGTCAAATTTTAGTCCGAACACCAAATATTCTGTGGTGAATGTAATATTTAAAAACTGTATGATTTATGATTGAAAATAATATTTTATACACAAATAAATGCATATTAATATAGATACATGCATATTAATATAGATGCATGCGTATTAATATACAGTGTACTTCCGATTATCCGGGTTAATCACCGGGAGGGGTCGCACGGACAATAGAAAAACACAGATAATCCGAAAACTCACTTTTATTAAAGAAAAAAATCACCATCAGTACAAAAATATAAAACTTACTTGCATTTGCATGCTGTATAACATCAAACTAGGACTTTTCCTTTTAACATTTACAGCTTAAAAAAATCTGTAATTCGTCTTAGCTTCTGTTGCTTTTTCATCTCTTGTCGTATATCTACACATATTTTACAAACCGCAGGCCCGTAATCAAATCCATTTATGGCACCGTAATCAAATCCTCTTTGTCCCGTACATCACGTGTATTACGTACAGTTTGTACTCCAATTTGATAATCCTTTGCTAATTTTCTAGCTGATTCTCCATTATCAAGTTTTTGAAGAATTTCTACCTTTTTTTTAACATTTAAAACGTTTCGTTTTCGTTTCACACCTATCATTTTTACCAGTAAAAAGTTCGCACTACTAATTGACAATAAACATGACACAAAAACTAAAGAAACACGTAGGAAAGTGAGAGAGGACAACTGAAAGGCTATTGTACAAGTAGTATTCCGATCCCTCCCATCCCTTTCAACCCTACCCCGTCAAAAAGGTTCCCGAGCGTTCGATTTTACCCCTAGGCACTTCACAGTACTATCAGCTAAACCGGACAATGTTCTATTTCACATCAACATCGATTTTACATGCATGATAAACATGAAAATGTTTCTCTTTAAATTTTTTTTTTTTTGTGTGTGCGGAATGAGCACGTGCACGGATAATTCGCAAACTGGATAATCCGCGCACAGATAATCAAGGGTATACTGTATATATATATAAACTGCATATACATATTAATTTAAAAATAGAAATGCAAATAAACAAAAATTAAAACTCATTTTTTTGTTATTTGTATATTTAAAAAATTTAATAGCTTGATGTATCTTTGTAATATTTCAAACACCTTCATGATGATAATAAAACATAACCTTTTTTAAGTCTAAATTACTAATAGCATAATTTTAGCTATAAATTCTTGCAATTCATATACATTTTATCTAATACAAGAAATTATCACTACCACTATTAAATGTGCTTTTCAAATTTGTTATTTTTTTATTTAGAAAAATTCTTTCAGCGCAAAAAATTCAAAATTTGAATTTTATCCTTTTATGCTCAAATTGACTTTCTGTAAGGCAGGATGGCAAGTTAATATTTCCATTAAAATATAAAGAAAATTCTTACTTCTACTATTCAATCACACTTTTATCCTTTCTTACATTCAAAATTAATGAACCCCTAACAATGTTTAATCTCCCCAATAATTCACAATAAGACACTTTCTGAAACAGCCCTAGCCCTTGCTCAAATAAATTTTATTGCAAGGAGTTTGTGTTACAAATTTGCAAAAAGTAGAAAATAGATATTTAACAAAGCCTTTAACAGTTGAAGCAGCATATGCACAACACAGAAAGTTCTACAATTTACTGAACACATATTGAAAGGAGAGAGTTCAAGCTCTCCCCATTCAAATTTAGACAACTTTTTTGTTGCAGCTTGTTCCAAAGACTTATATTTTCTGTCTTCACTGTTTGATAATTCATTTCTTTAAAAAAAAAAAGTTCATAAAGAAGCATTATAAATACTGACCAGATTTCTAATCAGTGCATCTGCAGATCAGGGCGTCACAACCCTGCAAGTAACATTTTTATTTTGAACTCATTTTATTTAATATTTAAAAATTTCAACTAAACTAACAGTTTCATTTTTTTTCCATATCAGAAGTAAAGAAAAGTAAGATTTGAAGTAATTTCAAGAGATTTAACTCTTAGTAAATGTAATGGAAATACAATTACATGCACCATCTATTTAAGGCTGTTTATTTTCTGCAAAATCTTATTATTATATGAGAGCTCCACCCCTTCCTCTCAACACCTTGTCTTAATTATTTGATCAACAAAATTCATTGTCTTAAATCTGAAATGATTAAAATATCTATTTTATGATAATAGTGTAAATATTATTTGGTACTATTGATTATTCTCATAAATATTTTATTAATTACTAGCAAAACCCGCGGCTTTGCTCGCATAATTGCTGAAATATACCAAGTGGTATTCGTGGGTCTATTTTTATTAGAGAAAATTATACTGCTACGGATAATTCTGAAATTACTAATTAAGCTACATTTTGATTAAACTTCATCTTATACTGCATTAGGTGAACATGAGACTTAAATGAATGAGAAGAGCTAATGTATTTTGAAAGTTTTCTGCTCATTTCATTTTCTATTTGAAATTTTTAGAAACTGTACTAAGCGAGTATTTACATTTTAATTTAAAAGAGAACACCATGCCAAATTCCAATCTTCTAGTTAAGCAAACTGCTATAACAACTATATCACAGAAATCGCAATTTTAGAACTTTTTTGTGCCTGCACACATTAAAATTTCTAAAATTTAAAAAACTGTTCTGTGGATTAATTTATGCAAAGTTTCAAGTTTCTATCCCTAACAATTTCAGATAAATCACAGTTTAGAAGGTTTTTGGAATATTTGCTGCTCATTTCACCTTCTTAAACTTTGAATTTTTTTAGAAACCGTTCTTAGCGAGCATTGAAATCTGAAAAATAGCCACCATGCCAAATTTCAAATTTCTAGACTAGCACCATCAACAAAATCACAATTTTAGAACATTTTTTGCTTCTGCCTCTTTTTAAATTTAGAATAAACTGTTCTGTGCGAGCATTTATGTCTAAAAAATAACAGACATATCAAATTTTAAGCTTCTATCCCTAACAATTCTGAATAAACCATAATTTAGAACATTTTACACCTTTAAACTTTGAATTTTTAATAAGCTGTTTAGACCAAGCGTCTGCATCTTAAAAGTTACCACTATACTAAATTTCAAGTTTCTAACTCAAATATATCCAATTAAATCATAATTTAGAGCACTTTCTGCTCATGTCACTCTTGTAAATTTCGAATTTTTTAGGAACCATTAGGGAGCATTTGCATTTTAAAAGTAACCACCATGTCAAATACCAAGCACCTATATCAATTGTATCACATAAATTGCAATTTTAGACCTTTTTTTGCTCCTACACCCTTTTAAATTTCTCATTTTTAGAAAACTGTTCTGGGTGAGCATTTAAGCCTCTAGAGTAACAGCCATGACAAATTAAAAATTTCTAGCCTTAACAGTTCCAAATAAGTCATAATTTAGAACGCTTTTAGAATGCTTTTCGCACTTTCACACTTTTAAATTTCAATATTTTAAAAATCTGTTCTATGTGACGATTTTTGTCTTAAAAGTAACAGCCATGTCCAATTTCAAGTTCCTATTCCTATTCCTAACAATTCCACTAAAATGTAATTTAGAATGCTTTCTGCTCATTTCACCCTTTTAAATTTCGAATTTCTTTACAAACTATTGTTAGTGGGCATTTGTACTTTAAAAGTAATTGCCATGCCAAATTTCTTGTTTCTTGTTCTTTCGGTATCACAAAAATAGTAAGTTAGAATGTTTTTTTTCTCCTTCACCTTTTTAAATTTCGATTTAAAAAAAACAACTTCTGTGTATGCATTTGCATCTTAAAAAGTAGCAGCTAAGTCAAATTTTAAGTTTCTGTCCTTAACAATTTGATAAAAATCGTAATTTAGAACATTTTAAGAACACATCTCCCTCACATCACTCTTTTAAATTTCGAATTTTTTAGAAACTGTTCTTAGAGAGCATTTACATTTTATAAGTAATTTGCCAAATTTCAAGTTTGTAACTCAGTCAGTATCACAAAAATCTTAATTTTAGAACGTTTTTTGCTCCTGAAACCCTCCTGGGGTTTTGACACCAATATCAAATATAGCCTACGTTAAAGCAGGGATTGTCACCATCAATTTGCCACCACCACTTTTATACAGTCAGATCCGCTTAAGACGCTCACGGTTAATACGCGATCCCGCTTAATACGCAAATTTTTTATGGTACCTTGAGTATTGCCCGTAAGACTAACGCAAAAATATCATGGTTAATACACGATAAAGTTTCGGAAAAAATCTCGGTTAAGACACGAATTCCTTCCTTGCCCACCTTTGATCTCGCATGAATCGCTCGTTTCTCTATATCTAGTTTTCACTGGCAAATTGTCAGGTAGAAAAATGTTCTTTTTTCTTTGCTTGCATAGTATAAGCTGTCTACCTACCATAAAGTGAAAGAACTGTGTGATTTAGGGTTGCCATATTGTATGTTTTCTGTGTAAGTTATAGTTTTTCGGGTTTATTGTATGATCTGAGCTTAAACCTTTTGCGTATGACAATTTTTTCCTTTTTTTAAAAAACATATCCAATTTTTATAATTTTAAGAATTTTTTTCAGTTTAACTTTTCAATTTGATTGAAAAATTTTAGTTTCGAAGCACTTTTTTTCCATAAAAATGTTAATGTAAAAGTAAATAAACAGTGGTATTAGAATAATTTAATACAAGTTTAGTAGGGAAAAAATTATAACAATCAAGGATTTGTTTTTAAGGAAAATTCTTTAAAGAAGACACTATCGGCACATTCGTAGTTCAGCAGGATGTAAAAAAATGACGGTAGTTTGATAAATCAAAAACAAACGAGTGTCAATAAAAAAATTTCGGATGTTTAAGAGATAAACTGGCAGCCCTAATGTGATTTTAAAAGCAGGTGAAAAGAAAGGCAAATGTTTGTTTGTTTTCGATTCTGTTTCTTCTTTGCTTTGCTACTGGCGGCAAAAGCAAGTGAGTTTATTGCACTATGCATTTCGAACTGTCAAGACATCTGTGAATGATTTGTCGAGTTTTAGTAAATTTTTCACCAATATGGAGAATAGTCATATGATAAAAAGTATAATTTTAATTTCTTGCATGTTTTCTATGTTTTGTTTTAATTAACAGTTGACATCAAAAGTGTTTAAGACGCTATGAGCGCTTCTCTATTTATCGACACGACACCGCTAAATCGTAGACTATTGTCGTTATCCGACTACGACTGCAAGCAAAATGCATTCATAGACACGATGACGACGATAGAAGGAAAAGCCGGTTGTGTACATGAATGTATTTTCATGAACCGGCGTCGAATAACAATTGCGTACGATTTATTCGTGCCATGTCGGTAAATGAAAGAATGCTCTACCAGTACTTTTTTTAACCACAAATTAGCAAATATATTTTCCTTTATTGAAAAAAAGAAAAAAAACCCCATAAGGATTGATTATAAGGGTACTCATTATCACAAGTACTAATTATGATTTTAACTAGGACTTCCCTCAAAGGGATTAGTCTGAGTGATATTGCTGAGAACATAGGGTTAACAATTACAATATAAAAAAGATACAATATATGAAAAAGAGCTAATTAAATGATAGAATTACAAAACATCATATATAAATTCATATATACTGTTATGTTTTCATATATATATATTTTTTATAACATTTGGCAAAAAATATCATTTTCTTAAGCGGGAATTGCTCGAAACTTAAAACGTCAGCTCTTTTAAAATGCCAAGCTTCTTAAAGTCACGTAATCGTAGCCAAGAGCGTATTTTAGCAAGTGTAGTTTAATGCAAATTTAAATTCATTGTTTCAAAACATTCATTTTATCATTTTCTTTGTGACAAATATTTACATTTGAATTTAAAAATTTTCCTCCTCGTTTATTTGTATAACTATTTATAGAAACTCGTACACTTCAAACCACATTGATAACATGCTTTGCTACAAACCTGATTATGAAACTGTAGCCTAAATTCCTACTAAAGTATATAAAAAATCTTTCGATGACTTCTGTAAGTATAAATTTTACATTAAATCTCCATATCAGCGAAATTGAAAAAAAAAAATGTATATTTCAAAGATAATACTTCTTGATAATTTTCTAGGAGACTTTCCCCCCTGCACCTTTACTGATTAAAAAAACCCCAGACTTGTCTTCTGCCTGTCTCTTTGTCTCTCTCTACAATCTGTATGTTTCCCTATCCGTTCTTCTACCCGTCTCTCTACACGTCTCGCTACCCGCCTATCTGTTTCTCTAAACATCTGTCTACCTGTCCAACTACTCGCATGTCTTGCCTTGCCTCTATACCGTGTCTTTTTCCGCACCCATCTGTCTACTGTATTTCTACTCATCTGTATATCTGTCCCACTATAAGTCTGTCTTTCTACCCGACTCTTTAACAGTCTCACTACCCATCTGTCTATCCGTCTCTCTAACTGTCTCGCTTCCCGTTTCACTACCTGTCTCTTGACACGTCTGTCTATATACCCTTCTCTCTACCAGTCTGTCAACTCGTCTCTGTACTCATCTCTGTAGTCGTCTCTCTATCCACCACGCTACCCGTCTCGCAACCTTTCCCTCTACATCCTGTCTACCGGTCTCATAACTCGTATCACTACCCGTCTCCTTACCCATCTCTCTACCCCTCTGTCAGCCCTCTTTTTTACCTGTCTCGCTACCCCTCTGTCAACCCTCTTTTTTACCTGTCTCGCTACCCATCTGTCTATTCATTTCGCTACCCGTTAGCTTATATATGTCGCTATCCATCTCTCTACCCATCTCAATACCCGTCTGTCTACCCATTTGTTTACACGTCTCTCTACCTCTCGCCACCTCTTTCCAATATTTAAACAATTTAGTATACAGAAGCCACTCATCTGTTATTAAATGCAAACAGGAGTAATTTATCTAATAAGTGTAATCAGATGCAATATTTTTAAATACATACATAAACCAGCATAATAATTCATCAAGTATATTTTCTTAGTAGTTTATGTCATTTGGCAGTAAATCTCCACTTCTTAAACCCGAACTGCTTCAAACTTTTTAAAATGCCCCAAGGTCCATATAACTGAGAAGGAAATGTACCCTCAGAGCTATTAGATACATGTTATTAAGTTAAGTGAAAGTTTTGTAATCAGGTTTGCAGCCAATTGCTTTTGTCAGAAAGCGTGGCTTAACGCCATTTTAAATTCATTTCTGTAACTTTCTTTTTCTTTTTGGGGTGGGAGGGGGATTCCAAATATTTACACTTAAATTCAAACTTTTGCCCCCATGTTACTATTAGTGTTGTTTGTATTATTAATTAATTTGAAACAAATGTAACAGATGTCTTCTACAGTTTTTTTTTTCTCGAAGTAACATCCGTAATCAGGCCCAAAGCTAATCGGATAATTTAATGTCATTTTTGTTTGTAACTCTTACAGAGTTAAAATAATATTGTTGCTAACATTACTCTTGTTTGAGACAAACCTTGCCTGTGTATCTGAATGAGGGAAAGTTCCGTATCCTGTGCCAGTTGGCGCGATTGGCAAAAAAATTAAAAATGGTGCCATAATTCAGTTATAGCATCTTACCAAATTTTTCTAGAAAGCGGAAAACCATGTTTTCAAATATTTACAAACATGCGTTTATTAAACCATGTTTTTGCGCCATCTTAACAAATTAAGTATGATGCTAAAATAAAATTGTATTGCCATTTTTGATATTTTAACAAGTAATGAAAATATATAACAAACATAATTAACAAAACTAAGAGACTTTTTTGTGATAAATAACTTTTATTGTCAGAGGGGGAAATTGTAAACAATTAATAAGCGAACTAAAAAATTACCGAAAATAACTTGTGGGAATCTCAGGAAAGAAATATCTGATATAAATAGCATTTAAAATCTTAAAATGAAGAAGTGGTCCGTATAAAAATGCAAAACATATGGCCTGATGTAATATTTTTTAATTTTTTTATATTTCCGAAAGCACAGATAAAAGGGTAAAAATCCCGGCACAGATGTCATATACTCACCACGTTGGCACGAATTTTTCAACCGCCAATTTGGCGAAAACTGTTTGTTGTGCTTATTTACTTTATTTTTTTATTTTAATTCTATACATTATTTTTATATGTATATCAATATTTATTTATATCAAGCTATTATTTATTTATTTTTATTTCCTTTTTTAAAATAATAGAAGCTATTTCATTTATTACGTTATTTTATTTTTATATCGAAATACAAAATCACGTGCCAAGCATGATGCGTACCATGCATGCTATTTGTAACTAATATCCAAAAACAAAGTTTTCACCAAATTGGCAGGGAAAAATCGTGTCAACGTGGTGTGTATATGACATCTGTGCCTTGTTTCATTTCACATATGTATTGGTACTTTTATGTTAACTTGGCGCAGTTGATAAATCGCCAAATATTGTTCTCATAACATCTTCATATTTCATCAATTTCATTTAACTATAAATCTTTCACTCATTTCATTTGAAATACATACATTAAATTTAAAATACATGCCTTACCCAAATCTCTAATACTAAGTTATTGCGGGTTTTTAGCACTTTCCAACCTAGTTGAAAAGTGCTTATGACTTCGGTTTGTCTGGCCGTCTGGCCGTCTGCCGTCTGGCCGTCTGGCGTCTGCCGTCTGCCGTCTGTCCGTGCTCTAACTCCCGTAAATATGCTCGGATTGCTCTGCAATTTTTATATGTTATTATCGTTATCTATAGCATGTTCCCTATTTCAACGGAAGTGTGTAGCACTTATAGTTTTTTTACAGGGACACTCAAAAGAATTCCGTTACATTGCGGTCTATGGGGAAAAATCATTTGCTGTTTATTTAAATAATGTTTCACTATTTTAAACGCATTGAAATTTATATATATCACTAAGGTGCATTAGAAGAAGCTTAATATGGAACAGGGTGTGCATAGCACTTATAGTTACTTTACAGGGACAGTAAAAATAATTCCGTTACATTACGTCTATGTAGAAAAATCGTCTGCGGTTTATTTAAATAATGTTTCACTATTTTAAACGCATTGAAATTTATATAGATCACTAAGGTGCATTACAAGAGACTTACTACGGAATATTGTGTGTATAGCAGTCATCGTTCATTTACAGGGACACGCAAAAGAATTATCTACTGTCTGTTAACAATAATTCCTGGAAGTGCGTTTTAAGTTACTGAACGCGATTTTAATGTTAACTTGCTTTTTGTCTATTACGTGGTGTGTATAAATTCTGTAGATCCTATACAGGGCAGCACAAAAGTTCGCGAACACATTTCTGTTTATTGACAAACTCCAGACGGAGAATTTTAAAATGTGCTACACGTTTCCTAACTGAACTAAAATTTAGCATCCTATGTAGTATATATACAATTCTATATATCCTATACAGGGCTGAATAAAAGTATTCGGATATTTTTCCGAATATTGTATATGTTGGAAATTCCTGAAATTATGTTTTTAAATATGTTATGCGTTTTCCAAATTGTTTACTTAGAAGTTATCTTTTAGCTTATTAAACGGTATGATTTGTAAAATTATTTTGGAAGCGTTGGAAAGTGCTACATAATCTATGCTTGACGCATGATTTTTCGTTCTTGTTTTCTTTCAAATAGAAAAAATTCCAGATTAATTTTCCCTTTTTATTACATGGAAATCTGTTTTATTGTACTGATTTGATTGTACTTATAGTGTATTGCACTGTGTGTGCATATTTTTTTGTTCCATGTTACTCCATGAACGTTTGAAATCTTATTATTTACGAAAATCTCCACCAGTGAAAATGACGTATGCACTAAATTTTCGTGACGTATGTACTTTAATTGTGTTTTTTAATTTATTTTTTAATATAATTCCCAAATGGTTTGAAATATATTCTTGGTAATAAATAGGTGTCGTTGTCACATTTATAGGTACCTGCTGTGAAAATTTGAACGAAATCCGTCAAATATTTTTTGAGTTATGCTTGATGAAAAGTTTTAATATCCATTGTAGCTATATATGGGGCAAAGTAATACTGCGATGTGTATGAGTCTTCGTTTTCACTCAGACAATAACTGCATTGTGCTGCAAAACAGTTAAATATTTTAGTCTGCGTTAAAAAACTCAGAAAAAAAAGTTTTAGTTGTTGATCTATATTTTGGTTGTAATGAATTAATCGATAATTACAGCCGTATTTGAATTTCTAGTTATTTTCAATTATTATCCCATTTGTTCCTGTAAAAACAAACATTGAGTTGGATAAAATTAAATTTTAACGTAAATATGTGTAATAAACACATGTTTTGATCGTAGACGTAGGAGCGAAAGCTCTAAAACTCATTTAAAACGATTAACTATGTAAAAATGTTCGCTTTTTACAAAAATATGCAAATCACGTTTAATATGCGATCCCGCTTAATACACGACTTTTGTCCACTCCCTTGAAACGAGTCTTAACTGGGTTCGACTGTACTTCAATTTTTTTAAATTGTTCTGTGCGATATTTCTTAAAAGTAACAGCCATGTCAAATTTCAAGTTTCTATCATTAACATTTCATATAAATTGTAATTTAGAATGTTTTTAGAACCCTTTTTGCTCATTTTACCCTTTTAAATTTCGAATTTTTTTAGAAACTGTCCTTAGGGAACATTTTCACCATTAAGTAACTACCATGCAAAATTTCAAATTTCTAGCATTATCACAAAAATTGCAATTTTAGAATGTTTTTCATTACTGCACCCCCCTGGGGGTAGTGGCACTGACATAAATTACAGGACACAAGAACACCGACATAAATTACATGTTGGAGCAAGGGTTGTCATCGTCAATTTGCCACCATCACTTTTGAAATCGGTTTGGAAGTTTCAGGGATTACTCCCTACAAACAAACAAACATTACTTATTTATAATATTAGTGTAGATTGATAATCCTAATTGTAAAATTTATTTTAAAGTGAACTCGAGCCTCTCCCATATTTTTTGAATTGCTAAGCCACTGAGAGAAGGCCCTTTCCAAGTGTCTGAACAGTGTATGGTGAAAACTGTTAAGTGGTTAAAAACAAAAAATGAAACAGACTAAAAATCAAACCCTTTGATTTCAAATACAATTTTAACATTTTATCAGAATTTGAACATACCTGCTTCTATACCTGGGCTATTCTGAGTATTGATAATTGCTCTTTCAAGCCTTCGATAATCAGCCAACAATTGTCCACCAGGCAAAGAATTTCCCAAACCATCTACATCTGAAATATTTTTATTCCACCAAACATCAGTGCCAAAGAGCAAACCTATGTCAATGACAAAAAACAAAGCAAAGCAAAAGAAAAGAAAAAAAATTATACTAAAGCGTGCAATGCAAAATAAAAAATAAATTTCATGCAAAATACCTTTACGTTTGTGTAAAAACATATTAAGGGAGCATTAAAAAAAACTGAAAGAAAAAATAATTAAAAATAATTAACTTGTAAACAATTGTGAAATAAAACAAAATAATGGCTAATGCAAATAAAATTAAACTGCAAAACAGAAAAGGCAAACTATGAAAATTAATGAAAATAAATAAAAAATTCTTGCAACAAATAGTAACTAAAACAGATTCAAAATCCATCAAGTTGATTTAGTAAGGTAAATACAAATTTAAGTATATGATAAAAATTAAAATCTGAAAATAGATCTGTGATAACATGTATAATATATATTATATATATATATATATATATATATATATATATATATATATATATATATATATACAGTATAGAACCATTTATCCGGAATGGTTGGGGCCAGATGTATTCCGGATAACTGGTTTTTCTGGATAACTGGTTGGATACTAAAACAACATCCATTTGATGATATTTGTAGAATATATGTAGCTGTAACATTGTTACTGATTTCAAATTATTAGATTACTCTGATTAATGCTCAGATGCTATCAAGATCAAAGATTAATCAGAGTTTGAAAGAAGGCAATACCTTGGAAGCAATAATTCTGCATAAAACTTAAAATGCTCAATATCTAACTAAAAAGGCTTGCATTTCAAATCCTAGATATTGATCAAGTTGTACAATGCATGTAGTATATGTAGTAATGTATCAAGCAATGCACATGTCAAACTGGCACTGCATAGCACTTTTTTCTGGAAAGATTCTGAAACCAGTCAGTTGGAAATATCATTCTGGATAACTGGTTTTCCGGTTAACTGGATTCCGGATAAATGGTTCCATACTGTATATATATATATATATATATATATGTATATATATATATAACCATGAATGAAACATTACCATAACACCAACTTAAACTATGAAATAATGATTAAGGTATGTAATAATTAGTTGTCAATGAAAGTATTCCCCAACACACTGAATATGGATACCAAAATCTTATTTAAAATAATAAGAAATTAAATTAAAAATTTATATATATATATATATATATATATATATATATATATATAAATCAATCTGATATTTAAATTTCGATTCAAATAGATTTTGAATATTGGTTATGCATAAAAAAAAAAATAATCAAATATCAAACATTTTAATGCTGATTGCAACATGTATTAGCAAAAGAAATAAATCAGTTTTTGTTTTTTTTCATGCGAGGAAAGAAAAACATTTAATAATAATATATTTTTTTTTTAAATATTTTTCCATTAATATAACATATTAACATCATTAAGTTATTGGATTTAGTTCCTAAAGAAGACATATGCTAAACTTTTTTTTGGGGGGGCGGGGGGGGGGGGGATAAAAAATTTCTTTTTTGCTCCAGTATTTCAGTATTTGATTTATGTGATGTTTGTTTCTCAAGGCAAATAACACTAAGCTTTAAAAAGTATACCATTCTACATTAGATTACTAGCTCTTTTAAAATATCCAAAACCAAATGCTATTTAAGTGTAAAATATCAGTTAGCATTGGTTAGATAGTTTAAAAACTGTAGTGTCTACAAAATGAATATAAGTTACAATATATTTGTGTTATCCCCATAACAGGATTAAACACCCAGTGTACAGAATGCCTTTACTACAAGTTTTAACAAGGAAGCAACTCAAATAAATGTTTATTATGAAAATAGTAACATAGGTAATCTATCAAACAGTTTCCTGAATAAGGTAATTTTATTTGAAAACCATTTTACAGCACCTAAGTATCAGAAATTCAATTTAAACATACTTATGTAATGAAAAAATATTCAATAAGCCATAAAGAAGCACAAAATTATTGACTGAAATTAATCAGAATGTGACTTATGATTAGTCTTGAAAAGAAAAAATAATAGCTTTATAAAGAATGATATTAACATCAGTAATTCTGTTTGGATTTTGCTATGTCTCTTAAATCTAGGCTATTTTACACATTAAGCTTCTTTAAATAAGTGAAGAAATTTCTTTTAAAATGAAAACTACTGCAAGCAGTTAGCTTTAATATAATCTGAGAAAATGCTTTGTTATTAAAAAATGAAAATAGTTACAAAGATGAAGTACGATTTGTTGAATAAAACTTGTTTCGAAAAGGACATTTCATTAGAGTCACAAGTAATTTAATATTTTAATGAGAGGTAATAACAACAACAAATATAATCCATAAATTAGTAATTAATAGAACAGAATTATTAGCTTCCTCTCCTGCCCTCCGTATAGATAAAACTATACTAAAATCTTTCAAAAAATTAAACTCTTTGTAAATAAAGGAAGCAATAGTTGATAGTGTCCTTTGCACATTTTTTGAACCTATAATGAATTGAAATTTTAAAAAATAAAATTCAACAAGAAAGATAAAATTTCATGAAAAAGGAGCTACCAAAGATAGCTTATTGAAATCTAAATGCTGGAATGCACTGACAAATGTAACCACAAAATTCATTTATGTAACAATTTTACACTCAAGTGCAAAGAAGATCATATGTTTTAGGAATAAGTTCATAAGATGCAAGTATGCCAAATGTTTCCTATCAAATATAATTTTCTGTTTCTGCAAAAATCTGCCAAATCATATGCATATGCACACATACAAGAATATATTTATTTTCTAAACATGGATAAGTTTCCTTTATGTATTGACCCAAGTCTTTGTTTAAATGCAGAATTTTTTGGCTCTTACAATTTTCAAATTTTTGTGCTGACAAATGAAATTATTTAGTTCCATTCAATGGAGAGTAAACACAACAGTTTTACAGTACACAGCCTTCCTTTTTAACACTTTCCAACCTAGTTGAAAAGTGTTTATGACTTCGGTTTGTCTGGCCGTATGGCCGTCTGCCGTCTGTCCGTGCTCTAACTCCCGCAAATATGCTCGGATTGCTCTGCAATTTTTATATGTTATAGTCGTTATCTATAACATGTTCCCTATTTCAACGGAAGTGTGTAGCACTTATACTTTTTTTACAGGGACACTCAAAAGAATTCCATTACATTGCGGTCTATGGGGAAAAATCACTTGAGGTTTATTTAAATAATGTTTCACTATTTTAAACGCATTGAAATTTATATATATCACTAAGGTGCATTAGAAGAAGCTTAATATGGAATAGTGTGTGCATAGCACTTATAGTTACTTTACAGGGACAGTCAAAAGAATTCCGTTACATTACGTCTAAGGAGAAAAATCGTCTGCGGTTTATTTAAATAATGTTTCCCTATTTTAAACGCATTGAAATTTATATAAGGTGCATTACAAGAGGCTTACTACAGAATATTGTGTGTATAGCAGTCATCGTTCATTTACAGGGACACACAAAAGAATTCTCTACTGTCTGTTAACAATAATTCCTGGAAGTGCGTTTTAAGTTACTGAACGCGATTTTAATTTTAACTCGCTTTTTGTCTATTACGTGGTGTGTATAAATTCTGTAGATCCTATACAGGGAAGCACAAAAGTTCGCGAACACATTTCCGTATTATTTAACTCCAGACGGAGAATTTTAAACTGTGCTACGCGTTTCCTAACTGAACTAAAATTTAGCATCCTATGTAGTATATATATAAATCTATAGATCCTATACAGGGCTGATGAAAAGTATTCGGATTACTTAGATGTTATCTTTTAGCTTATTAAACGGTATGATTTGTAAAATTATTTTGGAAGCATTGGATAGTGTTACATAATCTATGCTTGACGCATGATTTTTCGTTCTTGTTATATATATATATTAATTTGGGATGAATTTTTTTTTCAAAGTTAAAAGAAATTCCAAGGTCAACAAATGGAGAACCCGAACACCATACAATAGCAATTTATAAAACACTTGTGTTTAATTATACTTACAAATTAACATTTAAGGAAAATTTTAAAAATATTCTTTAAAATATCAAATTAAAAATTTTAGAAGGTCTGCAATTTTGAAAATGCAGAAAATCTGTTAGAATTACAAAAGTCTTGTTGGATGTTAAACAAATACAATAACTTGACTTTATTTCATGTATATTATAACATGGAAAAAGTTATATGATACGATAGCCTGTTTTTAACTCATTTCTTATTAAAATTTTATAATGTACAGCTGAAAATGAAAATATACAACAGAAATTCTACTAAACTACTAGAAAATGACCTTCTTTATATGCACTATTGTACTAAAATTACACTATATGTAAAGCTACATATATATTTTCAAATACAAATGATTATGATTGCTAGCAATAATACATAAACTTTAACATTAATGATGTTGAATTTCAAAAAGCAGATAATATTTAAAACTGAGTACCAGATACAATGAAACTATTAACTAATTTCTTCTAATTAAAAATAACAGTACAAAGACACAGTAAGACTATTTAAAATGTATACCTGAAAGTAAATTCACAACAGCATAATTTTCAATAGATGAAGGTTTATAACCAGCTTCTTCAAGTAAATTAATGGCTAATATTTGCTGATACAACTCAGCAAGCCAGGTAGCAGAAAGATAAACCAAAACACCACTTCCATGTACTTCCTCTATAAATTGTAGCTAAAAAATTTAGGCTTCATGAAATACACATGTACAACATTCTTAAAATTCATTAATATGTTCATTATATTAGAAAATTTTTAATAAAAATAAGATACAGTAGAGTGCTGATTATCCGAAACTGTCAGGAAAGTGCCCAGTTTGGGTAATTGGACAGATGAAAATCCAAATTGGTGTGCACATTGCAAATTGCACACCAGCTGTAACATTAAACATAAAGTGATTGCACCACTACTGTGAAAATATTCAAATTGCAACAAGAGTTTCAACTATTCACACGGTCAGTATTCCCTAGGTTATAAAGACCTTATAAGTTAAGAAAGTTTTGCTTTTCTATCATAAGAAAAGTGTTCATCCTATTTTGAAGTCCATTGTTATTGAAGCAGCATTTCCTCCACCTTCTGCCATTTAAAGAAAATATTAGTTATAGTAGTGTTCCCACTAAGTCATGTTTTAAGAGTGCAGCACCCTCTCTTTTTTTTTTTTTTTTTTTAAATTTGTAAAACACATCCTGCTCATCTTTTTAAAAATAGTAAAATTCACCTTTAGATGTACCCAGAGATTTCTTATAAAGATCTTCCCCAAACCACGATATTTCTAAATCAGTGCACTGGAGAGCTTACAAAAATGATAGAACTTCATTTCTTTAGGTAAAAACACAGATAATTATTAAATCATGTTGCAATTCAATTGTATTTTTTAATTTGTAATTCATAAAATCATTCAAAATTAATGTCACTTTATTTATCAGTACCTGGTAGGCCAAGCCTCGCTCAGTAGTTTTTTTCAACATTCATACTGCATATGAGTAAAAAAAGATTTTATTTATTTCTAGATAATTCATACTGTATTTGATTAAAGACAAATTTTTATTATTCATTTACATGAAAATATAATTTTTTGTTTCTGACAGTAATACAGTATGGAACCAGTTATCCAGAATGGCTATGTCTAGATGTATTCTGGATAATTGGTTGCTCATGGAAACAACACCCATTATTCAGACTTGTATAATATATTTGGCTCTGGCTTTGTTTGTGAATCCAAGAATAATAAGAATATGAAAGGAGGGCAATTGTAAAGGAATCCCTTTCAATAACTTAAATAATTCTATATAAAAATCAAAATCTGCTCTTATTTAAGTATTTCAAATAATGGTACTCTTTTTCTTTTTACATTTCCAAGTTCATATGCCTGTCTCTTCACCATTCCTGTTTTTTTCAAAAAGCAAGTAAAAAATAAATAAATTTTTTCAATGCTTCACGATTTTGACCATGAAGATAGAATATAAGAAGGAGAGCAATGAAGATAGGCTTTCAAGCTCAGAACACAGACAGGAAATTAGTACTCGATTCATGGCACTAGTGCTCCTGAGTCCGCAGTCATGTGACAAATTGTCGTCTGCTCTTTGTGCAATCACATTACCATTTGGTCTAGTTTCAATGTTTAATTATAGATGGCAGATCCAAATAATTGAATTTATGTCAGTTTACACACAAAAAGTATTAAGATGTATTTATTAAAATTGGATTAAAAAAAATACAAATCACGGATTGAAAAAATTCGACTATTATTACATGATCAACAAATATGAATGAAATTAAGAAAAACTGTTGGTTGACAAAGAGATTGTTTTAGTTTTTTCTTTTCAAACTTAAGTTCATAGCAAAAAACATAAATTTCTATCAAAATATCGTCATTTAACTCTTTCAGGTATAAAATATTTTTCCATATTCATATTACCAAGTAGAAGACTATTTTTATATATTATTCTTTATCCAATATTAATTTTGTGACTTACAAATTATTTTACTACTTAGAAAATAATTTTGAATTATCCTGTAACACACTAAACAGCAATTTAATAATTTAAATCTGCATCATTTATAAAAGTAAAAAGAAATCTAGTCTAAGACATCACATTTTAAACAGATCAATTCTTGTATATAAAAAATAAATATGACAGTTTGTTAATAACTTAATAACTGATTGGAACAATTTAAAGAGATTATTACTTTTAATTACGTTAATTATTTTTATACTTCTTAATATAGGAAAAGTAATTTCTGCAGTCTTTTTAAATACTTGTGAAATTCATCCTATATTTGGAAAGCTGTGATGAATTCAGGCAGTGCACACCCCCCCCCCCTCCCCTTCCTGGAGTAAAATGTATGAAATCAACACTGTTTGGAAAGTGTTTTAATTTTATTTTTTTCTTTTAGCAAATATAAAAGTCATACACCAGACAAGAAAAGGCTATATATATATAAATGAAATGAACTGTGAAAATAACTTCTAAAACTGTTAATCTGAGATTTTTAATTTTTAATGGGAGAGAAGTTAACATATCATCGCTACCATGTCAAACTATCGAATGTGAAAAAAAGCGTCTTTCATTACTTTTAAAAATGAGCAGATTGTCACCACTAAATTTTATTAGAATTCTTCGCCTAGTATGCTACTAATAATATTTCTGTGAAGAACGGGGTTGCTAGTTTAGCGTACTTATCTATTCAGAGATGTCGAATTCATACTGGAAATTTTAAGAGAAATTTTTTTATTTTGGGTAACTATGAAATGTTTGTTATTAAATAAATAAAAAATTTCTGTTTACAATTTCTGGTATGAAATCAGAATAAAAAAGGAGACCAAACTGGCAACCCTGGTGAAGAATCGGCCAATTTTTAAAAGTAATGAAAAAAGCATTTTTTCCTATTCGATAGTTTGACATGGTAGCTACGATATATAGTTATGAAATTTATTAAATGCATAGAACAAAATTCACTACTTAAATTTATATAAAGATTTTAATGCAAAATTACATTTATGAGTTAATAAAGTGAATGTACATATATTTGTTTTGTAGTAGTAATGCGTTCAAAATATCTAAAGAGTTATGAAATAATATGAAAAAAAGTTATTAAAATCTCATGTCACAAATCAATATTTTCGAATTATTGTTATTAAAAAAAAGCATCTGTATCAAACGATCACGACTCAAAGATACTGAAATGAATTCATTGATATATTAGAGTTTAGGTTGTGACACAGAATATAGATGGCACCACATTTTCCAAGTCTGCATATAAACAAGCTCTGACTTTTCCAGGAAACAGCAGCCATACTAGGTACCACTTTTAGTTCCAAAAGTAGAAACATTATCATTGTTCTCCTTTTCTCTATCTTCATGATTTTGACAAACAAATAATCCTTGTAATAAGCACGTGACAAAGTAGAAAATAAACTAAACAGTACAGTTTAAGCTGAAATTAAGAATATTTTCTAACTATTGCATTAAAAATAAAAAAATTCTGTTGTTTCAAGCTATCTTAGATTGAAATTTAAAAAAGTCTGTGTGAAATAAACTTACTTTAAAATTTTAAGTACAAAGAAGATGATGACCAATTACAAAATACATATTAAAGATGGAATAGTCCAATTATCAAATCATCAGGATAGAACTAAATATCCCCAGGGGTTCTATAATCTATACTATTAAAAACCGTTTGCATATCTATGTAACCTCAAAAACTCGAAAACCACAGGGCGCAGGGCTAGGAAATTTTGCACATGGGTAGCTGGTAGGGGGCCCATGAACAATCGGGGCAAAAAATTCGAAAATTTTAAATAGATTTTTGATAGATTAAATATTATAATTAAAATCTATCCACAAAGAGATCTCATCAAAAATACACTTTTTTATTTTCGGTTGGTTGGTTGTATAAAATCTCCACAGAAGTCATTAAATAAATCAAGGTAGGGATGATTGCAATTCGAAGTCGAGTGTTTAAAATCGATGGATCAGAGATTATATGAGATGTAGACAATCAACTTAATTATTGACCGTTGCCAAATGCTAAAAACTTCATTTTATCGACTTAATGAATAATAATTAGCTGGGTTTAAGGTTTTTTTTTACATGACATATATTAGTATGATAGAGATTATTAATACAAAAAAACTTTATTTAACAGATTATTTGTTAAATTTGCGGGGGATGGGGAGGGGTGGGGGTAAACGACTTTTTATTAAATATCACATATATTTTACTTGACCGCGCGCCACCTGGCGGCGGCTTTTTCATTAATTGCCCCTCCTTATTAATAAATCCAAATCTACTGCTCTGATTTCAACTGAACTAATTACATTTAACAAATTTAACATTTTTTTTATTCACCCATAACGTTTAATTGCTGTTTTATATAGATGATACTGCTATTTTAGAATAACAATTTTCGTAAAAATTAAATTTATGTTCCTAACAAAAGTACAGAGCCCGTATTCCGTTATGCATACCAACAGTCAAAGTTAGTGATTTGTTGTTGAGCACATGACAGTGCGCCTCCTCGTGGCCCCTCCCTCAAGGTTTTTTCTATAACTGTGCTTTGTTTCCAGAATTCAGGTAATTATGTTCCGAACTTCTCCAAACCAGTTCCATTTTGCTAAATTATCATAAAAATCAGCATTCATAGCTTCAGGGTGTACTTCTAGAAAACAGTTACCAGTATTTCTGAATAATAGTCTAAGCCAAATTTCAAATTAAGTTCCTAGCATAACCAAATGAATCAATATTTAAAGATGCATATAGTGGCTCTTTTAATTTATCATTTGCTGAAAGGCACTTGAACATCCACTCCCCCCGGCCCCTCCCTCAAGGCTTTTTGTCTAATTGTACCCTGTTTCCATATCTCAGCAACTAATTTTCTGATTTCAGTGCAACTGATTTCAAACATCATATTTAACTTAATAATCAACGTCTATATCATTAAAATAAATTTGTGAGTAGCGGGTACCCCTATTTCCGAATAACAGTCCAAGACAAATTTCTAATTAAGTTCCTAGCTTAACCAAACGAACGAATTTTTAAAGATGCATAGTGGTCCTCCTAATTAGTAATTTACTGAAGGGAACTTAAACATTCGCTCCTCCCTGGCACCTCCTTCAAGGTCTTTTTTCTCTAACTATGCCCCGTTTCCATAACTCAGCAACTATCTTTCCGATTTCAACGCAACTGATTACAAACATTATAATTAACTTAATAGTCATCCTCTATAACATTAAAGTAAATTTATGAGTAGTAGTTACCACTATTTCCGAATAATAGTTTAAGTCAAATTTGTAATTAAGTTCATAGCTTAACCAAATGAACAAATTTTTAAAGATGCATAGTAGTCCTCCTAATTAGTCATTTTCTGAAGGACACTTGAACATCCGCTCCTCCCAGCACCCCTCTTTACTGCAATGTGAGATATACATATTACGGACACCACGCTGCAATACCAACAAGCTGTAGCGGGTATTACGATAATTCTTTTACATCGCATGCAAATAATTAGAGATTATTTAATTGCGCTTTATTATTTCATTTTTTATAAAATAAAGAATAACATTTTATCACAAATGGCAACAACATTTTTATTCTATTTATTCCCTTATTCCAAAGATATCATTTTATCGTCTGCTGCCATATCAACAAAAATTAAGTTTCATATAAAAAAATGTACAGTAGTGTTTTCTTTTCTAAATCGTATAGTTATTGAACAACTCAACACTTTAACAGGGGAATTAAATTCATTTTATTCACATTTTAGAATTAAATTCATGAACTCCCGTGCGTAGAACGGGTTAAACAGCTAGTAATGAATAAATTCAAAAGTAAAATTATAAAGCAATTAAAAGTCTACAATAGTTTTTAAATACTGATTAACAAACATAGTTGATCTTTTATATTTCTCCCACACAGTAATTTTGTGTTTTTAATGCCTAATCTAAATCTGTAGCAGTCTAACACCTTTTTTTTTTTTAACTTTGTCAAAAAGCTGATCCACAAATTCAATTTAAAAGCAATAGGGGAGACCGGTACACAGTGGATCACTTTTTCAGTTAACATTTTTTTTCTCTTTAACAGACTGACCGATCTGTATGAAAATATTTTTGAATATTCCTTAAACCTTCTTCATCCATCATAAATTTCTCACAACATAGTTTTGAATACATTTTTCAAAAAAAAAAAAAAATAATAAATAAATTATATACACTTGTAAAGTGGTCCACCCACCGGGGTACAGTGGACCACTATTAGGCATTATCTAAAATACAATATAAATCTATTTTTCATTAATCTAATTCTTTTTTGTTGCCCCTTCACCTGCAAAATAACATAATAATATAAATTTTGAAACAAAAACAAAAAATTAATTATATTTTGAAAATAACAGATTAATACAGGAACAATTGCAATTTAGTTGAAGTTATTACTTAAGTACAAAAAAATCAGTGCACATTAAAATTTGCAAATTAAATTCCAAAGTACTTATGAGTAAGATTGAGCCTGGAATTTTCAAGAAATAATTTTGGGTCTGAGAGCAACATTATGAAATCATTGACATCAACAGCAGATTCATCTACAGTTTCGGGAGAAATAAACTGATTTCCATTCAATTTGCGTCTCATGAATCTTACTTGAATAGAATCATCACCAATTAGACTACAGTTATATTTATCAAAGGCAGTAAATACAAAACAAAATATTTCTTACTATGTTGAATAAATTGTTATTTTTATTTGTTTACTTTATTTTACAGTTAAATCTACTTTAAAACAATCTTTCTTTATAGAAAATAAGCTATTAAATATTTTGAACATTCTGCATTACAGGAGCAGAGTGGATTGTGGACCACTGTGCCCCAGGAGTGGGTGGTCCACTGTACCCCATGTTGAAGTTCAATAAATAATCACATTAATATTGTTTATAGTTTTCTTTTAAACATATTAACTTTAGAGTAAAATAAAAACAAGTGTCTTAGCTTTGCAAAAAATCTGTTTTATTTTATTTATCTACAACCTTTAATTACTAAAAAAATAAAAATATGATTATGAAAAATTTTACTTTTAGAAGCTCAAAACAACCAATCAGGATAAAATAGTTCAATCTGAGCTAAACATATTTTCTGAAGGCTGTAAATAATCATTGCAGTCTATTAGGATAGAAGAGAAGCTTAAAAAATTTTTAAATAAATAAAATATTAGGGGGTGGTCCACTGTGCCCATAGGTCCAGTGTGTACCGGTCTCCCCTATACATTTATTCACAATACTCTTTAAAGAATTAATAATAATAATAATAATAAATGAATTTATATCTAAACAGAGGGAGATATATAACTTACTTCTGTTAGAGGTATAGGGCTAGCAGAATCTTTATAATAATTGCAACGAATGAGTTTCAAATTTAATAACAATGCAGAATACAAAGCTAAGTATATTCCATCCGCATTAAGTATAGTAATATGTGACATGACATTTTCAGTATCACTAGGTTCTTTTAAATTCTGCTGAGTTTGCCAAAGACCTAGGAAAAAAGAAACAATAACATAAATACTAACATTACATTACTTTCTAATAAGCAAATAGATTTTTGAATAAACAGACACCAAAAAATCTCTCAAATAGTCAACCAGACTTGCCAAGTCTCCGGCTTTTTGCGCACCAGTATTATTTTAGTGATAAAGCTGTTCTTTTAAATCGCAGAATGTTCCGATTACTTAAAACAACATTCTCTGTACTAACAGGGATCTGTTTAGGAAAAAATTGGGTCCTTTAAAGGACCCTTCACAATTTTTTTTATTTCAAAACAGGACCCTTCACAAAACTATTTTCCCTAAAACAGGACCCTTCACAAAAATATTTTTCCTAAAACAGGACCCTTCACAAAATTCTATATCTTAAAAATAGGTTTTTTACAAAATTTTTTCATCTTTAAACTGAACATTTCACAAATTAATCATTTAAAAGTAAAATCTGACCTGTCACTTTTACAAATATAAAGAAAATATATCTATGTATTTTACATCCATGTATCTTCTTAAAAATGCATAAACAAGAACCTGAATATAACAATCATTTCAAATTCACAAAATTATGACTAGATTTTTCACAAATATAAAAAGTTGTTCACAATTTCACAAAAACAGGACCCTGGGAAAAAAGTCTGGACAGACCCCTGACTAAAATACTGGTGTCCAAAAAGCCGGAGCAACTCTGGTCAACCATTTTTTTTAATGTTTTACATAACAAACCTACAACTTTTAAATGCAAATAAAAATGAGACACAGACATAAGAACAAATTTAATATACAATTATTATGCTATAAAGTAGATTCCTGAATTAGGCAGAGTTCAAATTATTTGCAGTGAGTCGAATCATTTGTAATATTTTTAGATTTAGATGAGTTTCAAATTGGGTTTTAGTTTCTGTAGAAATACCAAATTTTTTAAAAGAAAGTCGAGAATTTTGTTTCTGATGAAAACACTACATATATAAGCATGTAGCAATTTTATTGCTTAAAACATAAAATTAATATTAGAGATGTGTAAGTAGACTATTTTTCCATAATTTTGAACTGCCATATTTTCCTAAAATATGGCATTAATTTTCTTTCATTTCAGGCTTCAGGGTGGGTTTGGGATTGAAGTGTCAAAATGGGCCAGGCTCAAGTTGTCTTCAAATAGAATTTTTGTATTAAGATCAAGTAATCTGAAACCAACCTGTGCATATACTACTATAAAGCAAATAGTTTCATAATATAAATGGATTGCTTGATGTTTAAAGGAGACCTACAAATGTTCTGAAAAAAAGTTACTCCTAACATGACATTTGGGAGAATTATATTTCCCCCCACCCCCACCCCACCTCAAAAAAAAAAAAAAAAAAAAAAAGGTATACTTTATTATGGAAAATCAAAGGAATATAGCATGGAATTTAAACAGTAAGACATTTCCGTTTAAAATAAGTGTCATAATCCGATTTGTTTTACATGTAACTCATTAGATGGCACCATCCGCACCTGTAAAATGTTTCCCTGTCACGATCGGCAATCTCCCCTCAGTCTCATGTTAGCCACGATGTACGAAGGTCAGATGTTGCATACGTTAATAAAATATAGTAATCTCTTTGCATCCAGAGCAGTTCTTTGCTTAACTACAAACTACTAGTAAATCTGCAGACCAGATGCCTCAATGTCAGCTCTACAAATCATTGTTCATTAATCTCACTAATTTTTAATATAATCTGCAAAATATTTGATGTCCTAAAATTCAATTTTTTAAAGTTATTTATACATTTATAAGAATCTAAGATTTATCGAAACTTCCAGAAAATTTAGAAATATCACATTAAACACAATTTTATGCAATGATAGGATAAATTATTTATTACTGTATTTTTTCAGAATAAGAATACATTCCTTCAGAGTGGCTCCACTCCCATTAACTCACCATTGTCGCTTTAATTTTATGTTCTCAATTTTGAATAATTTTGCTATTTTGTTATTCGAGTATATGTCTGAATGCATTTATTTTTGTAAACCATCTCTCTGTACAAGAAATTTTATCTTATCCTTAAAAGAATACTTATTTTTCAACCACTGAACATCAACATATGTTGCTGAAATTGAATAAAATTTCGTGTATTAAATATGCTTATACAAATGTAAATTCCTCTTATGAGACATTTTCAAATTATACATTAAACGTTTTTATAATTTTCATTTGGAAAATCAATTTGGTCATCTTTCTTTAGTAGTTAAAATAAATCCTCATCTATTTGATTAGAAAAAGCATATTAAAACCTTAAATCACCTGAAAATTAGCTATTTTGTAAATAAATTTTTAAGGCAAAATAATGCGATTTACTTGAATTTTTTTTGTTCATATTCTTTGAAATATAGTTGCTTGGCAATCATTTAATGAAAGAGAAAAATAAAAGCATTGGAATTTTTTGTAAAAATGGAGAAATTAAAATGTTTCATATGTTTCAAGTTAATGCATAAAATTTCCCAATAATTTACACTAATAATTTCAAAATTCTAAAAAATATATTGGCAAATTTTCAAAGCGATTGGATTAAATTAAGATCTCTATTTCATAAATTTAGCATTTACAATTATCTCAATGTGCAATTTACTTTTTGGTGACTTAAAATTAAAAAATCGTCTGAAAAGCATTATGACTTAAAAGAAAATTGTCTATATTTTTAGAACAAATGAACCAAATTTAACCAAAAACTATACAGCTAATTCCGGGTATGTCGCCAACATACCTACCAAAAAATCAACCTAATCGGACTATTTTTGCGTCAGTTATCGCGGAACAGACAGACAGACAGACAGAAACCAAAAACTTTTTGGGTCTGCACAGTGAGCCTCAATTGACGTTTCGGCAACTAGTAAATCTGCAGATCAGGAGCCTCAATGTCACCTCTAAATGTCATTGTTTTTTAATCTCACTTTTCATATTATTTAGCATCTTATAATCCACAATTTAATTTTTTTTTATATTACATACATATTTATAGGCATATAAAATACTTAGGTTTCAGAAATTAGAAGCATTAAATTAAACACTGTTTATGGAATGATATTCTGAAATTCTTATAAATTTCTTATTCATGTAAATTTTTAGATTTAAAAAAAAAAAAAAAAAAAAAAAAAAAAAACTTGTATTAAAATAAATTTTTATTTGTGTCAATAGAATACTAAAATAATTTATTTATTTTGATAATAAAATATTGCAGCAAAATAGTGCGAGTTACTTGAATTCATTATTTTGGTATTCTTTGAAATAGGGTTGCTAAGCAACTAATAAATTAAAGAGCAAAGTAAAAAGAAATGCATTTTAAAATTTGTAAAAAGTATAAAAATAAAATGTTTTATATTTTCTGAAAAAATGCAAACAATTTTCCAATAATTTAAACAATGAATTTCTAAATTCTAATGAATGTATCAGCAAATTTTCAAAGTTATTGGATATATTTAAAACCTCCATATCGAAAATTTAGCATTAATAATTTTACATTTAAATCCATTATTCAAATATGCGATTTTCATTTCAGTTAAAAATGAAATTTGAAAATCATCTGCATTCCCATAGGAAAGTATTATGACCTAAAAAGAAATGTTTTATATTTTTCGAACGAATGAACTAAATGTAACTAAAAACTATACAGCTAATTCCGTGTACCTCACAAACATACCCACTAAAAATCAACTTAATAGAACGATTTTTACGGCACTTATCGCGAAACAGACAGACAGACAGGCGGAAACCAAAAACTTTCTGAGTCTCCACAGTGAGCCTCAACTGCCGTCTCGGCAACTAGTAAATCTGCAGATCAGGAGCCTCAACGTCTATGAAAGTGATTGTTTTTTAATCTAACTTTTCATAACATTTAACATCTTAAAATCCGCAAATTATTTTTTTTAAATTTCATATATATTTATAGGCATATAAAATAATTCGAAGGTTTCAGAAATTAGAAACGTTAAATTAAACACGGTTTATGCAAAAATATTCTTACATTCGTATGAACTTATTATTCTTGTAATTTTTTAGATTAAAAAATACATTTCTTCAGGGGGGCAAAGCCCCCCTGAACCCCTTGTAATCTTATTAAATTTACATTCGCAATTTACTATTTAATGTGTGAATAATTCTAGTATATTTTGGAATTCATTCTACACAGTGATTTTATTAGAATAAGCAACAATTTCGAAAATAATTTCATGTTATCCTAATACCCAAATAGCAATATTTACTTACCTGCCAACTACGAAACACCTGCATCTGATAGATAAATTGAATAAATTCTCATGTACAAAAGCAACTTATGGAAATGTAAACTGAATCTACTATATTTCACCTATATCTATTTTAGAAATCTAGTGTTATTACGATTTTTGATTTGAAAAACAGTTTTGATGGTCTTTCTATGATATTTATTTTTTTAAGTACATCCTGGTCTAACTCGAAGGCAATAGGATACTAAAATCTCCCCAAAATATAGGCTTATTTGGAAACTTTTAGACCTATTGTGTAATCATTCATAATCATGCCCAGTGCCAATTCACTAAATAGAAATTGTGATTTGGCGCTATAAAGTATTTTCTGTGATAGCTTTTTATGTTCTCAATTTCCAGTAATTGTAATATTTCAGAATCATTTTACTAATCAAATTTTTTTAGATAATCCACTTCGTTGTACGAGTGATTTTATCCTGTTTTTAAAATTATATAAACTCTGCAACGACGAAACATCTACATCTGTTCCAGAAAATGTAAGTCTCATGTAAGAAATATACACATACAAATGTAAACTCATACTACGAGACTTGAATCCAAATTACACGTTCAATGTTTTTGTAATTTTCGTTTGTAAAAAAAAGTATTTCGGTAATCATTCTATCATAGTTAAATGGTAACTTGTATCAAAATAAATTCCCATTTATGTCAATAAATACTAAAATCCCCCAACAATAATTTAGTTTGCTAATAAAATATTGCAGCAAAATAGTGCGAGTTACTTGAATTTTATTATTTTGATGTTCTTTGAAGTATGGTTACTAAGCAGCTAATAAATTAAACAAAGTAAAAAGAAATGCCTTTTAAAATTTGTAAAAAAATATGAAAATAAAATGTTTCATATTTCCTGAACAGATGCAAAAAATTGTCCAATTATTTAAACAATTAATTTCTAAATTCTACTAAATATATCGACAAAATTTCAAAGCTATTGGATATATTTAAAACTAGAGATCGACCGAAACAGGTTTTCAGACCGAAACAGAAACCGAAACCGGATTTCGGTGATCTTCTCACTTTCGGCCGAAACCGAAACCGAAAACGTAAAAAAAAATTAAACTGATTACTACATACATAACTGCATATAATTATTAATTAATTAATTAATAACAAATAATTAATAATTAGGTACTAAACAATAACTCATTATGTTACTAATTAATTTATTAATTATACATATATTGAACCACATTTCTAACAGAAACACGTACATATATAGTGTACATATGTGTGTGTTAAGTTTCAAACAAAAATTAAACATAAATAATAGAGCTTTTTTATTTTACTATTTTATAACAACCAATAATTATAGGCATTTATCACTAATTAATTAACAATGTAGTTAAACAAAGCAAAACAAATTCAATAATGAATATTTAATTTTTAAATATATTCATATTTTCAGTTCGTTAATATTTTGCATTTAAATTGATTGAAATAAAGTACTTAAAAGTTTGTATTTTAGGAAATTGACATTGAATATGTTTTAACCACTTTATAATTATAAATATTATTAATTTAATAGACGTTTAAATATAGATATTTATTTAAATATTGCTGAATATAATTATTAATTATTTAAAATTTTGTTCAAACATTTTTATGGTACATATGTTATTTAAACATATCTACCATAAAAATGTTCGTACAAAATTTTAAATAATTAATAATACTATTCAGCATTTTTTAATATATATTGCTGAATATTATTATTAATTATTTAAAATTTTGTACAAACATTTTTATGGTACATATGTTTAAATAACATGTTTATTTAAAAAAGCTTTGCCACTCCCTGCTTCTCTAAGAAAGTGTTGAAATGGCACCCTGTTTGAAAATTTTATCTCCGGTGCCAAGTTGACTCTCTGTGCCTCTATCCAAAACTATTTTTTGTAAAATAAAACGTAATTAATTTAGCAATAAGATGAAAATAGTTTCCAATTATACGAATTTCATCTAATAAAAAATATTTTAAGTATACATACCTCGATATATCTTTTGTAATAAATTTCGTAAATTTTCATATGTTTTAACAACATCTTTCTCATAAAGCATTTGAAACAATCTGGAGTTTCAAAATAAAAATTTTCTATTACTGTTAAGTTTGCAGCTTTTAAAGATCACGTGATAACCGTCTTTTAAGTTTAGTCATATATGCATTGTTTGCTTTATAATTTACACTCGCATCATGAATCTGTCATGACGGATAATGATTAACAGTGGAGTTCACAGCAATAAACAGTGTCTCATTTGAGCCGATACAACTCATATCAATGAATAAAGTTGAAAAGTTCCGAAAGAAGGAACGATATTTTGAAATACAGATAGTTTCGGTCGAGTTTCGGTCAGGCCGAAATTTTGGCAGCAGTTTCGCCGAAAACGAATATTCGGCGAAACTCTGATTTTGCGCCGAAACCGAAATTTCGGTCGATCTCTATTTAAAACCTCCATATCGAAAATTTTGCATCCATAATTTTACATTGAAATCCATTATTCAAATATGTGATTTTCATTTCAGTTAAAAATTAAATTTAAAAATCGCCTGCATTCCCATAGGAAAGCATTATGACCTAAAAAGAAATGTTCTATATTTTTTGAACGAATGAGCCAAATGTAACTAAAAACTATACAGCTAATGCCAGGTACCTCACTAACATACCCACCAAAAATCAACCTAATAGGACGATTTTTACAGCAGTTATTATGGAACAGACAGACACACAAACAGACAGAAACAAAAAACTTTTTGCGTCTCCAGTGAGTCTTCACTGACGTTTTGGCAACTAGTTAACTCAACTTGCTTTTGGCATTGTCTCTGCCCCTGATATTTTCCAAAGAGAAATAGCGAAGATCTTACAAGGCATAAAAAGAGTTTCCATATACTTAGATGATTTGTTAGTAACCAGTAAAGATAAAGAGGAACATTTACAAAATTTACAGAAAGTCTTTAGCAAACAGCGAGTATAAAATTACAACGTGAAAAATTAGAGTTATCTTAACATGTTCACTACCACCGATACGCTGGCACGTCCGACCGGCACCTCTTTGTATGCTGGCAATGCTCTGGAATCTCGATCGACTATGATAAGTTATATGCTCTGTTTTTAGTGTGGCTTTGGAAGTTGAACAGAAAGGTTGTTTAGGCACATTAGCGAAGTATTATTTTTTATTTTTATGTGTTTGGTTTTCGAATTTTTTTTTAAAGTTTGTTTCTAAAAATGGCAGATAGTACAATAGCAGGACTGCTTATTATTTGTAAATATTTTGTCTATTGTTTCATAAATGGTACTTCATATACTTGAATTAAATGTTTTTATTTCTTTAGAACTGTGATTTTATGCAATATGTCAGTAATTTCTTAGAATATTGATCAGACGCGCTGGAGCATCAGTGGCACTCATGAAGATAGGTTGAGAATGTGTGCCACTGATGCTCTAGAGCGTTGGAAAAAAATACCACACTAAACATGAAAATATGTTTTTTCGCTTTTCTAGTTTTACTAGTAAAATATAAGGAACATTTTAACCATTAACACACTATTTTGTAATCTGGCTTCTGAGGATGGAAGTATCATTTTTAGGGGCAGCGAATGTGTTAAATCATCTGTGGAATACCTAGGTCATCACATAGACAAACATGGACTGCACTCAGTTGAATCAAAGGTTAGAGCAATTACAGATGCTCCAGAGCCAGCGAATGTTAATGAATCACATTCATTTATTGGTTTAGTAACATATAATGCCAAGTTTTAGAAATAGACAGCAATCTATCCAGTTCTGTGCATAGCCCTGTATATGAGTTTATTTATATTCAGCAAACATCCTTTAGTGTATTAAATATAATTCATCTGGAAAATGATAACTCAATTAAAAAGCAACGTTAAACAATTCACGCTCACATGCAGAAATACTTACGAATTATTTTGTACAACCCTGTATATGAATTTATACACACCTTATAATACACAAAAATGTAGTTAAACTTTAAAATGCATACCTCAATTAAAAACACACTTCCAGCATTTATCGCTCATAGACATTAACAGAAATTACTGTAACAGAAACCTTTTGAACAAAAACTGTTATGCATTTCCTGCTCTACAATAAGCATCTTGTAGTCCATCTCAATAATGTGTATACATTTCATTATGTTTGAAAAAGGTGTAACATCATGAAAATACACTGCAAATAATTTTTTCATATAAACCATTATATAGCTAAATTCTTTTATGTGACCCTGGAAATGAATGATAAATGCTTTACATCCTACAGAAAGCATGTTTTAGTGTACCTCAGAAATGCACATCAATTTCATTAATACTACATGAAAATGAACCTCAGAAGAATTTTTGCCATAGACCATAATGTAAAAAGATTCTATTGAGTGTCACTGTAAACGAATTACAAATCCTACTTACTCCATTTTCAACTGCAAATATGCCATAGTAAACCCCAATAGCATGAGGCATTCACCTATAATTTTAACTTTCAAGAACAAGAAAATGGTGAAATTCAATTTAATAAAATAGCATTTTTAAACTTCCAGTTTTAAATTTTCTTGTTCTTGTTGCTACAATTTAAACATGCTCTTGTTCTGCATTAATGTTTAATACTGTACTACCCTGTGTGTGAGACCCTTACCAACCATTTAATAGTGAAATAGAACAGAGACGGTAAAGAAAATTACCACCTATTTTTAGGCAAGTCATGTTAAGCCTAAGTGGTAGCTACAATCTTTATTGATTTTAGCAACAGTTATTTACATTGAAATAAATAACAAAATTCTTTTAATTTATCTCTAAGAGTTCAGGAATAAATCTTGGGGAAAATAAAAGATACCAATAAAGCCACAATGCTTGAAATTGATATTTAAATTCTGCAAAAAATTTCCTGTCAAAGAGTCCATTTTTTCTCTAGCACAGTTCTGTATGAGAAAAAGTTGAAAAAGACTTTGTGGCTGGAGTCTGGATCTGCATCTGGAGTGATTTTCTGCATAATTTTAGCAAGAGGGACAGTAAGGAATCTAAAATCCTGGTACAGAGTTAAAAAAAATAATAACCATAAAAAATGTACACAGCCAAATTTTTTTTACATATTTATGTAAAACAATAGTTCCAGTTTTGTTTAAAAAAAAAAAAAAAATCAATAGAACTACTTTTTTTTAAACAATTTTATCCAGACTATTTCAAACTTAAAAATCAACACATCAGGGACAAAGGATAGTAAGGAATTTAATGCTACATTTTGACCCCCAAAATCATCCAACACTTATTTATCTTGTTAATATTTTTATACAATCATGCAATGGCATGTTTTATAATATAAGAAAAAAAAAATAAGTACTAAAATAAAAATGATAATTAAGGGACTTAAAAGTCAAAATTAGGGAAGAATTGTTCATATATCAATAACATGCTGATCTGTGTATATTTACAAGAGTTAAAGTACAGACAGAGAGACAAACTGAATGCATAAACACTGTTTAACTATGTTGGAAAGTGTTAAAAAGACACATACTTTCACAATATTTTGATGCAAATTCTTGTAGTGCTTGATCAGCTTCAATAGAGCTACGGATAGCTAAAAGATCATGTAAAAATGACTGAAGAATTTTAATAAAACGCCTGGCATTCTGTCTTTCTTGCTGAGCAAACTCATACCTTGCAAGACAAAGTTTTTCAATTCTTTCCCTTTCTTCTTTTCCAGCATCTTCCTTTCCAAGCAAAGTTTTAGGAACTTTCTTTAAACGTTCCATATTGTCAGAAAGTTCATCTTCCATTTCAGCCTGTAAAAAAATAAAATAAAATAAACAAGGGGGAAAAAAGGTGTATAAAACACTTTAAGAATTAACAATATTCTGAAAATTTTCTAGGAATAATTATCTATTATCTACATATATAAAAGAGAGTCCTGATTGAGAGATTGCCAGCATGTAGCCTAAACTATTGAACACAGAAATATGCAAATTACTGAATTAGAGCAAAGTTAAAGAAATACTACTCTTAAAAGGCATCACGAATTTTATAATACAATGATTTTCATATACAGCTACATAAATTTAAATAATATTTAAAATGATAAAAGATCTGCAATGAAATATTGTGATAAATCAAATTTGGAAAAAATGTATAAAGATCAAATAGACTTACACTGCTAATGCAATCATTAAATTCCTCACTTAAATCTTCACTAGAAGATACATAATTTAAAGCATCTTCGGCACTTTCAGTAACTGGAGAAATAACATCTTCACATTTCTCTTGGGTTATTGGGTTATCTTGTTTTTCAGATGATTGAAGGTCTAAATTCAAACTACTTTGAAGGACATGATTATCTCTGTTTTTAATATGAAGATCATTCTTTTCGCCTTGCACATCACAAAATTCCTCATCATGACCATTTTTAACATTGATATTTTCTATAACATCATTTTTCTCAATTTCATTTTCATTTGATGTTTCATCCTGAATTTCTTGGGATACAAATTCCACAGCTGCAGAAGAGTTTTTGATATCACAGTTTGAGATAATTACATTTTCTTGGAGTTCATTTTCATTTATAGATTCAGTTTTGTTTTGAAGATTATCCAAACTTGATCCAGCATCTAAATGTTCAGATGAAGCTTCAGAGACAGGTGTATTGTTCTTACTTCGTAAAATCTCTTGTTTTTCCTTTGCAAGAATCACAGACCTCAATTTGGTTTTTAGCCACCTTTCAGATTTTGCTCCTGAGGAAAAGGAAAGCATTATTAATGAAGATGCAAGGCAAGTATTTTTACAAGAGGGTGTAAAACAAATAAAAATATGTCAATAATAAACATTGAGGCCTAAATCCTATCATATATTCGTCTGAAGTCAAAGCAAGAGGCATTACTGATGCTCAGGTTAACAATGAATAATAGGAAATATGACTTTTCCCATTTGTTGCATGAATTTTTATCTGAAATTTGGACATTCTTGAAATTTTTGGGGTTGATGGAAAGCACACTGGGAAATACAAGACTAAAGGAGATTGGGTAGATAAGCATTAATTTTTGCCCTCCCCCCTCTTTCCCACTGATAGGATAGATGTTTTGATTGTTTCAATATAATTTAGGATTTAACTGTTCAATTGGGAAACATTGTTTGAACATGTTATACAAGATAAGAAACATAGGTTTATTTAGCAAATTTTAATGTGTATGTCTCTCACGATTAGTGCAGTTAACTAATCCCTTGATACTAACATACTAATTAATCTAAACAAACAATTAATGGGAAAATACAAAATATTCGCAGATAACTTTCTTAAAAAACTGATATATATAAAATGAATTTTTACACCATCCTCACTTTTCATCATCTGTAGTCATGGTTAATACGCAAAAGTGAATGAAATATGGACCTGATTTTATTTTCCTTTGTACATGACTCTTCCTTAAAAATCAGGCCCAGCCAAATTAAGAATCTCATAGTTTGCAAGTCCATTTAAATTCTCGGGAGCTCGTTAGAGCAACGGTTCTCAAACTTTTGGACTCGCGGAGCCCTTTTTGGGAAGAATTTCTAAGGCAGAGCCCCTTAACCCCACGGTACTCTATGGTTTGCAAATTAATGTTTTTTTTTTTTTGCCTAATGGTGCAGAGAAAGATCTGCTGGATAAGATTCTGAACAAGTAGTTTCTAACATGGGGCCTAGGCTCTCAGTTTGGCCATTTTCTTGATACAGAAATTCTGAATTCATACTAGAAATTTTGAAAATCAAATTTTCTGTTATTTAACCCCTTAACAGTTTTATTTAATATTACTATTAATGGACACAATAAATTAAAAATAAGGACAAAAAACCACTTTTTTTGTATTAAAATATCTGCCAAATAGAGCATAAATTATAGTTAAAAATTTGTGATTTCTGAAAGATTTTAGTAACGAAGAAAACAAACTCATCTTACCCGAGCGACGTTCGAACGATACTGATAACAGGTTAATGACATCCATTTTTTAAATAAAAAATATTCTTTCGGGATTTTCAGTAGGAACTCGGAATTAAATATCAAAATGGTAACCCTGTCTCTGTCATACAATGCATTGAGGATTACATGAAACTATTTTTATTTATGGTGAAAATCACACACCCACAGAAAAAAAGGTAAGTTGTACAGTTTTCGTTCTGAGAGAGACTTCTGTATAATCTCAATAGACTACTCGCGAAAAGAAAGAAAATGTGTAGTCCCTGTTGCCCATGAGTAATTATGTAACACATTTTCACTAGTCCCGTCACCTGTAATATAATCATGCGATTACGGATTCTTTTTTCGTTCTTTACGTTTCTAGTACTTCTAAACATGCAACGAAAACGAATCGCCTCTCAGCTTCTTCTTTTGAACCATTTTTAAAAAATACATTAAGAAGCAGATCATCGCTTTAGTGTTTAAGTGGGCGGAGCAAAATCTATAACCTGTATTGTAAGGTGCAGCATCGTTCACATTTTTTGGATGTTTTATTTGAAGTATTTAACTATTAATTATAGTTTTCAAAGAAACTTTCTTTCACCATTGTTTTTGACTCAAAACAGATGTACACTTAAAAACTACACATGTTAAAAAAACTGCAACTAGTAGAAAAACTTTACTAACAAAACGGGATATATGGGTGGGGTTAAATTTATATCAGGGCGGGTACTTATTGACGAAAAGTTTAAGCAAAGGGTGGAGCTGAGCAAAAGTTTAGATCATTAGTGTGATGACAAATGTAAAGAACCAATACCTTTTCTATAAGTTGCTACAGCCTTATTTTTTATAAGAAAATGTGGTATCATAACATAAGAATCTTAGCCAATGTCGAGAACAATTAAAACAAAATTTTAACGAGGTATTGTTAAGTGATACAAGATGGTAAAAAATGCGTTTTCAGCAACATACATTGCTTTAAAAATTAAGTACAATTATGTAAAACAGCATAGAAAATTTAAATAACTAAGAATTAATAAAAATAAAATAAACAGATTAAAGGAATTAAATTAAAAAAAAGAAAACTATATACACAATGTGTAAAAATATGAAATGAAACTAATGAGGGTTTATTAAATGATACAAGATTTAACAAAAAAGAGGCGTTTTAATCGACAAACATTGTTTTACTATGAAAAACAGTATAGAAAATTTAAATATACAAATAACAAACAGATTAAAGAAATTAAATTTATATTAAAAAAAAATATATATATATACACAAATGTAAAATGAATCTAATGAGGGGCTTTAAATGATACAAGATGTTATAAGCGACAAACATTGTTTTACTATGAAAAAGAGTTTAAAAAATTTAAAAAACTAAAAATTAATACAAATAACATAAACAGATTAAAGGAATCAAAGTAATAAAAAGGAAAAGAAATATATATACACAAATGTAAAATGAATCTAGCGAGGAGCTTTAAATAATTGATACAAGATCTTATTAAAAAAAAACGTTTTTAGCGAACAAACATTGTTTTAAAAATTAAGTACAATTATGAAAAATAGGATAGAAGATTTAAATAACTAAAATTTAATAAAAATAAAATAAAGAGTTTAAAGAAATTAAAATTCCAAAAATAAAAATAATTGTCTGAGTGCAACGAAGACTCATACACAGCGCTGTATTACTTTGCCCCATATATAGCTACGATGGATATTAAAACCTTTCGTCAAGCATAACTCAAAAAATATTTAACGGATTTCCTTCAAATTTTTACAGCAGGTACCTATAAAGGTGACAACGTCGTCTATTTATTACCAAGAATAAGTGTCAAACCGTTTGGAAGTTATATTTAAAAAATAGATAAAAAAGCACAATTAAAGTACATACGTCACTAAATTTTGTGCGTACGTCATTTTCACCGGCGGGAGATTTTCGTAGACAATCGGAATTGAAAAGTTCATGGAATACATGGAGCAAAAAAATATGCAAGCACTAATATTCAGCACAATAAAATATATTTCAATTTAATAAAAATGGAAAGTTAATCTGGAATTTTTTCTGTTTGAAAAGTATTAGAGATTAGTAAGAGTAGTATTAGTATTAGAGATTTGGCGTAAATCACACCATTAGCAGCTTTTTTATTTCGCGTGTATATGTTAGGAACAATTCTTTGATGTTTAAATAAAAGGTTTCGATTTGTGGCATTATTTCTTATTTTCTTTTCCTTTTTAGTATTTTAAATGGAATTAGTGAAAGGCGTGTATTTTAAATTAAATGAGTGAAAGACGTGTATTTTTAATGTATGTATTTCAAATGAAATCAGTGAAAGATTTATATTTAAATGAAATGAATGCAATATGAAGATGTTATGAGAAAAATATTTGGCGATTTATCAACTGCGCCAAGTTGACATAAAAGTACCAATACATATGTGGGTACTTCTCTATTATCCCGTCGACCACTTTTCATAACAAAAAACTATCGCCAAATAAACGGGAGAACGTTGTTATTGAAATATCAAAATACATAAATAAATAAAATATAAGAATTTAAGGACACAATTGTTACTTTAATGAATGAAATAACTAATAAATCAGTAAAACATAATGAAAAATACACACAAATGTCGAATTAAAAATCACTTGATGGCATAACAAATACGTATAATGCTTCTGGCATCAAGTAAATGGGACTGTATTTTTGGCGTTTAATCTTAGTTTGGCGATAGTTTTTTGTTATGAAAAGTGGTCGACGGGATAATAGAGAAGTACCCAAAAATGGCTTAGTTTTGTTAAATTTGTTTGTTATGTATTTTCATTTCTTATTAAAATATCGAAAATGGCAATAAAATTTTATTTTAGCACCGTACTTATTTTTTTAAAATGGCTCAAAAACATTGTTTAATAAACGTATATTTGTAAATATTTTAAAAAACATGTTTTTCCACTCTCTAGAAAAATTTGTAAGATTCTACAACTGCCTTTGGCACCAACCAGTACATGATACGGAACTTTTCCCTATTCAGATACACAGAAGAGGTTGGTCACAAACAAGAGTAATGCTAGCAACAATATTGTTTTAACTCTATAAGAGTTAGAAACAATAATGATATTAAATTCCCCGATTAGCTTAGGGCCCGATTACGGAACTTTCTCCTAGAAAAAAAAACTGTAGAAGTCTTTTACATTTGTTTCGAATGAAGCTCGATCAACAAAGTATTAATTGATAATACAAACAACACTAATATTAACATGGGGGCAAAAGTTTGAATTTAAGTGTATATATTTGGAACCCCCCCCCCCCCAACCACCCACCAAAAAAAGAAAAAGAAAGTTACAGAAATGAATTTAAAATGGCGTGAAGCCACCCTTTCTGACATAAGAAATTGGCTGCGAACCCGATTACGAAACTTTCACTTAACTTAATAACATGTATCTAATATCCCTGAGGACAATTCCCCTTCCCAGTTATACGGACCTTGGGGCTTTTTTAAAAAGCTTGACGCAGTTCTGGTTGAAGAAGTTGAGATTTACTGTCAAATGACATAAACTACTATGAAAATAAAACTGGTGAATTATTATGCTGGTTTATGTATGTATTTAAAAAAATTGCATCTGATTACACTCTTTAGATAAATTACTCCTGTTTGCATGTAATAACAGATAAACGGCTTCCGTTTACTAAATTGTTTAAATATTGGGAAGAGTTGGCGAGAGATAGATAGACGTGTAAACAAACGGGTAGACAGACGGGTAGAGAGACGGATAGCGACAGAGATAAGCTAACGGGTAGCGAAACGAATAGACAGACGGGTAGCGAGGCAGGTGCAAAAAAGGGTTGACAGAGGGGTAGTGAGATGAGTAGGGAGACGGGTAGCGTGGTGGATAGAGAGACGAGTACAGAGACGACTTGACAGAGAGGGGTATATAGACAGACAGACGTGTTGATAGACGAGTAGTGTAACGGGAAGCGAGACAGGTAGAGACACGATTAAAGAGTCGGGTAGAAAGACAGACAAATACTGAGACGGGTATACAGAAGAGTAGAGAGACAGTAGACAGATGAGTTCGGAGAGAGACACAGCTAAGACATACGAGTAGTTAGACTGGTAGACACGTTTGTAGCAAAGCATGTTATCAATGTGGTTTGAAGTATACGAGTTTCTATAAATAGTTATACAAATAAACAAAGGAAATTTTTTTAATTCAAATATTAAATATTTGATTTAATATTTCAATATTTAATATTTTATTTTTTAATATTTTATTTAGATATTTGTCACAAAGAAAATGTTGCAAAAATTAAATTAAATTTGCGTTAAACTACGCTTGCTAAAATACGCTATTGGCTGCAAATCTGATTATGTGACTTTAAAAATATCGTTTTAAAAGATCCGGCGGTTTTTTTTTTTTTTTTTTTTAAGTTTTGAGCAATTCCCGCTTAAGAAAATGAGATTATTTGCCAAATGTTATAAAAAAATGCATATGAAAACATAACAATATATGAATTTATATATGATATTTTGTAATTATATCATTTAATTTGCTATTTTTCATATGTTGTATCTTTATCTATCTCTTGTCTATCATATGCTGTATATTCACTTAGATTCTTGTTGATATCTTCTTTATATCGTAATTGTTAACTTTATGTTCTCAGCAATATCACTCAGACTAATCCCTTTGAGGGAAGTCCTAGTATAATATACAATATATACAAATATTAAATGCCGATATAATTTTTTTTATTCTGCACAAAGTGTGATGAGCAATAACGTATAAAAGTTTAGTGTGAAAAATGTGGTTAAATTGTTTTGCACTGGTTACTAAGCAAAAAAGAACTAAGTATCATAGTAAACGCGGTAGCATTTGCTATAATATGATTAAGAAATAGAAAATGCAAACGTTTTTCTGAAATTTCTGACGAGCCAGTTGACATATGACAGTGATTTTTTTTTTAAAAGATAGAACTCGATGAGACGAATAAAATGACAGCATTCAAAAAATTATTGTAGCTTACTGTAGTTTTTTATTTAACTTTAAACGAAAAAATGAAGACGCAAAGTTCAACAAACTGTAGCTAACATTCCATTCGGTAGATTAACTTCGTTTTTGTTTTATTTTTTTTCCTCTTGGTAAAACTTAATTTAGATTTTTTTTTTATCTTTGTATGTTTGTCGGTTGCTGAGAAAATCAAATTTATATTGTAAAGCTCCGGTTGAACATTGGTTTTTCTTTTCTTTTTTTATCATAGCAAACGGCGCGTTTGCACGAAAGTTTAAATAAATATTATTACTATGTATGTAACAGAATTAATTCAAATTAAATAAATCACGTGGCAAGCATGCTTATCGTATATATTTCTCCTGTCAACATCCCTTTTACTAAGAAAATACGAAACGCAGAACGACGAATGAGATAGAATATGAAATAATTTTGAACAGGCTTCTGACATAGCACACTTAAGATTTCGTTAAAACATGTTTTTGATTAAAATTGGCTGAAATTTAAAAATTAAATCGGCATTGTTTTCATAAAAGTAATGAAAGGTTTTCGTCAAATTATTGTTGCCACAAAAATAAAATACCACATTGACATTATATGATGCTGAGCAATAATTATAAAAAAACACCGCACGGGTTTATTTTATATATATGATTAAAAAGCGAAATTGAAATGTTTAGATTTATATTTCTATGTGAAAGTGGTCGACAGAATAATAGAGAAATACGTAAAAAATATTAGATTTCAGTGCGAAATCCTCGCACGGGCCCTCTGGTTTGTTTTTATTTTCATACTAGCGTAAATGCCCGTTATCGGACGGTGGGTAGAAATAGTGGTTTTCACATTAAATTTGAAATAATTGATAACTATACTCATATTCTATTCAACGGCAAGCATTTTATATGCTTGTGTAAAAAATTGTCTCTCATAATTTCACCTAATTCACGTAAAATATGCGGCAAACAATTTTCAATGTCGTCGTTATTAAGTCGTTCCTCTACAGCTTGTGCTGTATCTTTTATTTTGGTACTTTTCCGTTAAACCAACACCATGCCAAAATGTTTGCTAATGCACCAATTATTTCAATCCTGCCCGAGCAGATGTTGTCTACAAACATTGTGATTGTTATTTATTGAATGTAAATCATTTTTTTGGTACTTTTCCGTTACGCAAAAACCATTGTCGCCAAGTGTAATAGTTGGCGCAAAATGAAATTCCCGTAAATCAAAACAAATAAAAAAACAAAAAAAAAACAATGTTGAAACGAAGTGAGCATTTAAAATATATAACGTTTAAAAATTAGACTTTTAAGCACTATTTCATTAAAATTAAAACACAAATATATACTTAAAATAAGAAAACAAATAATTGTTGTACAATAAAGGGGAAAATCCTGCGCCTGTAGATTTAGTGGGCTCTTATTGGCAATAAATGTTTGATGTGGTTGTTGCGATCTTCAGCCTTTGGGGTTGCATTTTTAACTACTGGGATGAACTTTATCTACGTGACGTTACACCCCTTTTGGCAACATTTTTTTTGCTTTTCCGCCAATCATGCCAACCGGCACAGGATATGGAACTCTTCCCCAATAAAGTAATAAAATAAAACTCGGTACTTCTCTATTATCCCGGGGATATAAACGGGAGAACGTTACTATTGGAATATCAATATAAATAAATAAATAAAATATAAGAATTTAAGGACACAATTGTTATTTTAATTAATGCAATAACTAATAAATCAGTAAAACATAATGAAAAATACTTGCAAATGTCGAATTAAAAACCACTTGATGACATAAACACGTATAATGCTTCTGACATCAAGTAAATGGGGCTCCATTTTTGGCGTTTAACCTTACTGTTTGGGGAAAGTTTTTTGTTATGAAAAGTGGTCGACGGGATAATAGAGAAGTACCTAAAACTCTTATTAAACTGCTGGCATGAAATTACAAATGTGTTTTAGCATCACAGTAAATATTTCATTTTTTGAATAAAGACGTCGCCATATGAACGCTATCAGATACGACTGTAAATGATGACGAACAGTTCCCCGATGTCTTTTATTGCGCCAGTTTGCAATGCCCAATAATCTCTCAATATTTTGAGTATGACATCCGTTAAGGTCAACAAAATTATATTTGTGATTTACTGTGAAACGATCATATCCAACATCTCACAATTGATCTGTTTTATATGTTCTCCAGCAATATGTGTAGATAATACTTACATCAACTACATTGTTTTCTATTGCCGCCATTAAAGTTTAACTGTACGATCAGGAATAGAAGTAAGGAAACATCCCTGTGTTTCACAACATAAACACAGTAATACCCATTGAGGAGGAAGAACCCATCCTAAATTGCTTTTTCTACTGGTGAATAGAGACTTTCATCTACTTCTATAATTTTATTATGCCCACAGATTTTTTCATTTGGTCGTGAACACAAAGCATTGGCACAAACTTCTCTCAAATAGCTATTCCAGTCCACTGTCGTATTCCTATCCACATGATCATAAGTTACATCTCCATTACGGATAAAATTCAGAACTCATCCATAATTGCATTTCATGGTTTTTCTTTTTTTGAACAGAACCTTTTTTTATACAGAAATCCAAATTCCTGAAGCAATTTTATCGCAACTTTCTCATCATTTGGCAAATGCCAAATGGTAAAATCCATCTAAACCTCAGTAGTTAAAGTCTGTAGAAAAGATCTTTGATGCAAAAAATAGCAAATTTAAATGTTTTGCAAGTTTATGGTTTAATAATAATAATAACAAGTGATTCACGTTCCATAATTAGCAAATCACAAGACCTTGGATTTAGTAACAACATTGGATTAGTCTCAACATTCGATTTAGTAATTATCGATGTGTGAGGTATGGTTTCGAATGCTACTTTGGCGATGATCAGCTTACGATTTGGCGAACTTTGTAAAAACAAGCGAGATTACAGTTTTGGTGGCAAAAACATTATTTTGTTTGGGTATTTATTGCAGCTAGCACCCGTAAATGCCCAATTTTGACTATAGGAACTGCCTTTGAACAAAGTGAAACAATTGTTTTGTGGTGTTGGTTCATTCAATTTTTGGTACGAATTTGAATATAGCGAGCTAACAATGAACATTGTGTTATATACATAAAAAATATACATATTGCGGCATAACTTTCTTTAATAACAGTCTCATACACCAAATAACGATGCAAAATCAAAACTCAATTTTTATAGCATCATCACTGAACTGTTCGTTAGTATAATTATCTGAACCTAATATTCAGCCCCATTCAGCGATTTTAAGAAAGACTAAGAAGAGTAGTAAGGAAAGATACCACGGAAAGAACAACTCAGCCTATAGCAGGCGACTTCAGTGCAGCAGAAATAGCCCATGGATACGACCGAGACAATGATAGAATCAAGTTTCTTTATGAGGTGATAGCTATGGAAAACCAACATTTAATTATTGATATGGACTGTCCCATGACATTTCAGAGAGCAGGTAGAGATGAAAAAATGCTACTTTGGCGATGAACAGTCAACTATTTGGTGAGTGTTGTAAAAACAATGTAAAAATAAAATTTTGACAGCAGCAAATTTTTTGCTTTTCAAGATATTAAAAAATCTTCAGTTTTTATCAAAAAATTTAAATGACTAGTATTAAAAAATGATCTGAAGAGTACAAAAAAAGGTTAATATGTGTAAGTATGAAAAAGGGTTGGACAAGTGCTTCTAATTGAGCATGAGAAAGGAAAGGGGTTCCTTCTTGGCTGCAGATCACTGTCAATGCCAACTTTTGAAAAAATCATATTCGTGCTTTTTTCCATATAAATGAAATCACTCAGAGTTACGATAAAAATGTATAGTGTAAAGACGTAGCCAATAAAGACGCAGCTTGATTAGACATGAATGTAAGGTGACATAGTACCAAAAACCTTAGTTCCTGCAGCGTATCACACTCATTCAGTGCTACCAAGCATGCCTGCAGTGTAGAACTGCACAGAAAATTGATTTGTATTGCAGTGCAGAGTGTTGCAGCATTCTGAATAGGAACAATTCCACATATGCACACATGACAGTATAATGCATTCATTGATTGTTGAAATTATATGCAAGTCGCTGTGGCTACACAATGCAATATGCAGTACAGCTATGCATATGTAAGTTATAAACGAACATTAGACGCATATACCTTTAATACGGAAGTACAAAAGAACAGTGAGGGTGTGAACTGAGGCTCAAAAGTATAATAGGAGTGTATAGTGTAGTATAGTCTGTAGAGCAATAATGGTACACAGTGCACTGTACAAAGTTGCATTGCAAACACACCCACAGTACAACAGTAGAACAGTGCAGTTAACATATAAAACGGGATGGAAAGTTTTACTACAGTACCGCAAATTTCTTTTATATGAAAAAGCGTGAATATGATTTTTTCAAAAGATGGCATTGACAGTGATCTGCAGCCAAGAAGGAACCCCTTTCCTTTCTCATGCTCAATTAGAAGCACTTGTCCAACCCTTTTTCATACTTATACATATTAACCTTTTTTGGTGCTCTTCAGAGCATTTTTTAATACTAGTAAACATATGAATAGGCGGAGCTGCAAAGAACAAAACTGTTCTCCCTTTTGTTCGGTAAGCAGAGATAACAGCACTGGCGCGCCTTTGCTCGTTCGATTCACATTGTGCATTCGATTCAGAATATTACTTCTTGTAGCTTATTTTTATTTGAATTTTTAGAACACATTAAATGCAGAAACATAAAATAAAGTAGTTCAAACCAAAAATATTATATAGAAAATGGATACATGTATAATGCAAATTTTTATATGATTTTAAAAGATATACTATAGTACTTTTCAACCCAGTGTTAGATGTACTTATTTTTGACACATACACACATACAAATTCCTACATACTTTTGAAAAAAATTCCCTTGCAATATGCTAATTTCTTTCATGTTTTGTTTATTTTCCTGGAACACCGCGGAGCCCCTGAAAAGTATAGGTGGATCCCCAAAGGGGAGCACACTTTGGGAACCTCTGCGTGAGAGCGATGTTAATTTTGGTGGTCAAGAGATGGTGCAAAAAGGGCATGGATTTTTCCTTGTCCTGTCTTAAATATGAAATAACTCTGATTATTTCAGATAGAGTGTGAGATAAATGGTAATTTTTTTTCATTTAATAGAGTAGAAAATATTCACGCATCATGACATTTTATGGGTTTGGCAGATCTAGAACTCAGCTAGTAACCACAAGAAAGGAGAATTGTGTAAAGTCAGCATTTTTAATCTTAAAAACCGGACAATTTTGAAGTATGAAAGAGATAAATGTTAGGCTGGAAAGCAAAGTTAACAAGGGCAAATTAGATTTAAGTAAGTTAGAGAAGAATCGGGAAGAACTTTTAATTTTTAATTTTAAAAAGGTTTAAATTTTTATCCTTTTGTATTTATAATATACAATATAATAATGTACTATAATTTTGTTTTTGGCTGTGTTATTGTTAGACAATACATATTACAGCTTATTTAAAAAATTTTTGATTAAATGTATCTAATTTATATGAACTTTCATTAAGATAAACTTGTGAGTTGATTTATTAAATGATAATCAAGAAGCATAAAAAAGAACTTATTTTAATTCTACCTTATCAAAATTTTTAAATTAATTATTTTACTTTTTCTATTTGGATAATTATTAAAAAGTTACACAATCTGATCTGGGCAATGCCAGGCAGGTCAGCTACTAACTCATAAAAAATTCAAAGAGTTTGGACAATAAGGTCTATTTTGTTTTTAATATTAAATAACTCAATGTGAACAAAAAAAAAAAAAAGAAAAGAAAAAAAAAAAAGGTGAGAAGAAAACATTTCTTACAAGCCCTTTTACTACTAGATATCAAAATTTTTTTACACAGGCTTCAAAAAAATTTATAATTCATAACAATTTCAAAGAAATTGGACAAAACGAACCTTTTTTTTTTTTTTTTTAATGGCGAGTCAGCTAGTTTCTGAATAAATTCCACACAATCCAGACTACTTGACATCCCTCCAATAAGATATATTCAATAAGATAAGGATTTAATACAGACTTTTTAACAATTATGAAAGACAATTCCTAATACAAAAGTGAGTAAGTTCACCAACTGTAATATAGTGGATCAGCACAATATTCAACTACATCAAGTATAAGATTAATGTATAAGACTTATTTTTATCTCTAATTGATATTCAAAAGGCAAATCAGTGCAGCCCCAAAGTTTTATTTCCTTAAATGACAGACCGCAATTGCAAGGTCATTTTCTTATATTTTTCCGAATTGATTAAATATAAATTTGTCACATTATCTGATGTAAACACAACACTGAATTCATTAAAATAAATAAGTGGCCTTATAGATACACAAAAGTAAAAATAAATCACATTATCTACCTTTATAATCAGAACTCTCTAAAGTTCTGAACTGAGTATTAATACAAGCAATTAGTTCTTCTTTCATTTTTTCTCCACTGCATATACCTTCTAAACTTTTCAACAATGCTAATACACAGCTAACACTAATGTAACATATATCTTTGTCAGAGCTGTGACAGCATTCCCCAAGAGCATCTATGGATCTAATAAAAATCAAATGTATAAAATGGATCAGGGACAATATCATCCAAATTACATTATATATACAATAGAATTAACATTTCTTACAAGAAAGTATAACCAATAATTTTAAAATCACCACGTCTAAAAGTTACTGCCAAGAATGCAATATAAAATTTACCTATCCAAACACCTAAAACATTTTCAATACTGATAGAGGAAAATAATGAAATACTGGTGCCAATATATGTTTGCACAGAAATACTTCCAGGGCTTTAAAATTATTTTTATTGAACTTATCTAAAGTGTGATTATTGCATTTTCCCCTTTGAGATGACAATGTAACAAGTGTATAATAGTACAGTGTAATATTTTTTTAAAGAAAAATCTAAAAATTTAATGAAGTCAGGATTAATCTTCTGCATAGCATACTAAGAGCAGTATGAAACATTTTTTAAACATGAATTTGGGATATTAATTAGATAAGGTATTGAATATATATCTGTAAGCTTCTCCTAAATTGTGGTATGAAGTAACTTCATGGTGAATGATTTTATATAAATAGCAAAGTTGTACTAAAACTGCATTTTATCAAAGTGTGTTTTGACCACACAATTTTTATGTGAATAATTGAATTTAAAAATCCACCATTGTATTTATTTTTAACATCCATACTAGTGATGTATTTTCATAACATACACTTCATATTACTCAGCAATTTTACTCATATATAACAGTATCCAAGAATTAGAGAAACTTTTTTTCTCTTCGTTCAAAGGAAGTATTAATGTTGAGTTTTAATAGATTGATATACAAATGATACTGATGGACATGTCAGATCAAAAACATTCATTTGAAAAATAAAAACACTTTTCATTGGAATATTCTTTTAACAAAAAATTATTTGTAATCTAAGAGAAATTTCTTTCACATTCTGAATTCAAAAGACAAATATTCAATAAGCAGTGAAAAAAAATGTATTGAAAGTAACTACTCAGGTTCAGGTTTTTTTTTCAGAAGTGAAAATATTTTACCAGCCAGATACGAAAATCTACCAGCCACTAATCAAAGGAAAAAAAATTAATTTAAAAAATACTTTTCATGATTTACAAGGTTTTTAAAGGGAGAAAAATGAATGTTTATTGTATAATAAAAACATTATTTACAGAAGAAATCGTCTTTTATATGTAGAATGCCTGATTTTATCATAATTAGTTTTTCCCATAATTTCATTGTTTCTTAATTCAAACTCATGAATCCACTACCTTTGATCATTATAAGATTATCTAATATTTTTCCTGGAACTGAAGGCAAAATGTTGATTTTATGTGATTCATGGATGAAAATCTGTGTTCACATGAAACTGTGCTAATTACGATTACAAATATCAACACATGAGTTTGATAACATTCGGGAAGCATTCTGCACCATCGTATTTGGCAATTTAGAAAATAATGATTCTAAAGAATATTTTTTATTTAAGCATACAAAAAGGCCATTCAAGTACATTTTTAATTTTAGTACCCATGTTCCCAGAATTTTGTATTTGAGAAGAAAAGAAAGACCAATAACTTTCTACCTTCACTCTTACAAAGTCGTAAAATTCTACATCTGGAGAACAGTTTTGATTCTGCAATTCTCGGACATTCTAATAGAGTTTGTCAATGAACAGATCATTCACCAAAATGACTATACTTCGGGAAAGATTTAGAAGACTGTGTGTGCAATGCTGGGATTGCCTGTTAACACCCTTGGCTTAATTTGGTTGCAATATCGGGCAATATAGCACTCATTTCGGCGACATAAAATTATTTTAAGACTGCGCTTCCAGAAACTTTAATTCAGGGATATATATATTTTTTTTTGTGTGTGTGTGTGTTCTTTTGAAACATTGAATTTAATTGGTTATTTAATTTACAATCTATTACAAATGCACATTATTTAAATTAAGATAACATACGTCAATTTCCAAGCTCTTTTGACCTCAGAAAGTAACCTTGAGTATTAAAATATTTTGATAGGGGAAAAAAAAAACACAATATTGTTGCAGTTTAACATCATATATAACTTTTTCTTATTTTTTAAAGCATAATATTTTTTTTTTTTCGTTCAGAATTATATATATATATTTTTAAGTAACACAAATCTATTTCTAATCAGGTTTAAACTGATATGTAGGTGACAGGTAACTTTCATTGCTTCATGCATAATCTTGAACAACCACGTTAATTCTTATTTATATTTTTATGTAAAATAATTTTAAATTAAGATGAGAAAACAAATTTTAAAATCTATTATCTTTAGTCGGCCAAAAATGAAAGGTGAATGCAAAATAGGTAACAGGTAAAATTTTAATCTGATACCCAGTTTTCACACGACTAAAAAGTTAAGCTGATAGTATAGTTATGGGAAACAGGTTTAAAATTAGAAATCAGGTGGTTTTACACATAAGGTATATTTCAGATGTTTAACACATGTGGCGAACATAAAGTTGCATTACAGCCATAACACTATTGTTGTCACATTGGAAGAAAAAAAGAAAGAAACTCGTTTCTAAACATCCTTAAAATTCGAAAGGGATATCTCCAGTTATATTTATACACACACAGACATATATATATATAACATCTCCAGGGATTTTCTCTCTCTCTATGTGTATATATATAATCCCACATTGTCCTGTTAAAACTATTAGCATACACTGCCGACCAAAAGTTTGAGACCACTTAGGAAAATCTTTTATTATCTATAAATACTCAAAAAACATTTGAAAATAAATTGCAAACTGAACCTGTACATCTTCTATAGTTCTTGCGGAATATCCAGAAAGCAAATTCTTTTGTTTAATTGTGAAGAAAGGGTGCATTAAACACATTGTTCCCAAACATCAATGAATGCAGAGTATGAGCAAGTCAGGTAGAGTCATTGTCATTTTTTTATGACACCCAGGTGATCACTTATTTAACTATTGTTTTACTTTTACTGGTCACTTATTTAACTATTAATTTTTTTTTTTGGTGTTTCATATTAAGATACACTATTTTGTCAAAGTTCTTCACACACTTTCCTGTTTAGTCTGATTTTATGGTTACTTCTGTCAAGACGTCTTGAAAATGGGGAAAAAACAGGAAATCAGCATTGAAACATGGTCTTCCATCATTGGTCAACATAATGAAGGCAAATATGAACATGTGATTGCCGCTCAGTTAAAATTATCGAAGACATGTGTTCATCGTACAATCATTCAATACAAGGAAATCAGCAGCAATCAGGATCGTCTACGCTCAAGAAGGCCGAGAGCAACCACTTCTAGCATGGACAATTTCATTGATGTTACCAGCAAACGGAATAGATGCTTAATAACACCAGAAATTCACACTGAAGTAAAAAAATCTCGATCCAAACCTGTGTCACTTACAACTGTAAAAAGACATTTGAAAGACGTTAATTTGTTTGGCTGCGTTGCCGTCCGAAAACTGCTATTAAAGCTGCAGAACAAGAAGAAATGAATGCAGTGGGTCCTTATCTATCGAGATTGGACAGAAGAAGATTTTTTAAATGTTTTTTGGAGTGACGAATTCAAGTTCGAAATATTTGGAACAAAAAGGAGAATTTTTGTTCAATGTTGTTCCGGAGAAAAGATGCTGGCAGATTGTGTGGTGTCATGTGTAAAGCACAGCGGTGGGTCTGTTATGATCTGGGGTTGTTTCTCTGGGTATGGAACTGGAGACTTGGTACAGCTCCAAGGTATTATGAAAAAAGAACAAGAACAAACCAATTCTCGAAAACAAATGCCACTCCCTCCGGACTGAGACACATTGGTGATAGGTTCATTTCCAAACAAGATAACGGCCCTAAACATAGTTCAAAATTATGCAAAGGCTATTTAGAATAAAAAGAAGTGGAAGGTGTATTAAAAAACATGGTGTGGCCTCCTCAGAGCCCCGATCTCAATCCAATCAAGCTTTTATGGGAAAAACTTGATAGAAACTCGGTGCCCCTCATCACATGAAGACATGTGGAAGGCTTTAAATGAAAGCTGGAACAATATACCACAAGACGCAATCAATAAATTGATTGCTCGTAATGTCGAGACTAGTGAAAAAAGTTATAAAATGCAAAGGAGGACTTTTTAATGAAAATCAGTTTAAGCTGTTTTTACGATTGAAAAATGTACATTAAAAGCGATAATCGATAATTTGACTGTATTTAGACTGGATGTATTTCTCAGGTTGTATATTTTGTGATGATTAAACTTTTTTTTGGAAAATATCAACAAGTTTTTGAGTTTTATTTTATTGTCTTGTTTTCCTTAGTATGGTCTTAAACTTTTGGCTGGCAGTGTAATTATGCAATTTCTTCCAATATTTCTTTCTTTTTCTTCTCTCCTCCCCCCCACCCACCTTTAAATAAAATGCACTCACTGAGTCAGATTTAATTTTTAATGTAATAATATAATTAATAAATTATATTTAAAAATACTAAAATTCAATATATGCATACTTTTCAAAAATATTAATTAATTTGATCAAGTCTATAGGCATAACGGGGAGGGGGGAATTTTTATTTTCTATTTACAATTTGGCAAGGGGTGAGTGTCATTTGCTAAGCCAGTTTAGGTTCCTACTTAAAAGTTTAATTTAAAATAAGATCACATTTTAATTCAAATAATTTAAGTATTAAAAAAAAGCCACATTTGAACCTGATTAGTTGCTTTCAATAAATTGTTTTCTTTCCCTGATGATTGAAAACTGGGATCCTAGTTTAAAGTAGAAATATTTTATTGCATTGAAATTGACAGCAATGATATTGAATCATCAGATTCTGACTGAAAAAAAAAAGTACAAAATACTACTATACTTAATTTAAAAGAATTTTACATCAATATTTATAATATAAAGAAATAAAAACAATTTTATGTAGAAATAATTTTTAAAATTTACATAAATTACTTTTACATTAAGATCATTATAAATACTATATTACTGAGAAAATATGCTTTAATTAATAATTAACGAGAGAAAAAAAGAGAAATTAAAAGTAAAATGTTAGCAGTAAAGAGAAATACTTCAGTATTTTAATTCACAGTTTGAGCATTCTGCTATTTCTCCACAGGCTTATTGCATCATTGCTCGGAAGCATGTTCTCTAATTGTATAATGGATGATATTGAGCTGTATAGGGCATGGCTGGTTGTGTTACGGATGCTGCTGCACTATTGGGATATTTTATTGCCCTTTTTGAAAGCAGTCATTTCTTTTTTCGACATATCATTTTAAAGTTTGTCTAACTTTATTTTAGAAACCCAGGGGAAAACAAACAAGCCAGAATTCAGCTCTAGGTGGGGAGAGGATTTGAGTTATTGTTAGCTAGTCCAGTAATCGCCGCTTATTAGAATCAATGGTTAATCAAATCAACATTTTTATAAATTAGATCATAATACTACTTTTTTTGGTATATAACAATCAGCATGTTAGACATGATTACTTTAATCATAGCATTTACTATCTTAAAGTTTGGCAATCCATTTATTTGTTTAATAAAAAACATGAAATGTTTCACTCCAAGCCAAACGTGAATTCTTGATCAAGACTTTAACAATAATGAAGCTATTTTAACGAAATTTTCAATAGACTTGTCTTGCTTTATGTCAAATGCAACAATATCACAAGAATTGATAAAAGTTATCATCACCCGCGTCCAAACAGTGCTGAACTAGGCAGTCCATATTTCGAAATGAATGTAGTTGAAATTCTTTACGATGTCACTGACCAAATTACTATGCATTCCTAGCATTTTTCGTGATTTCATATTTCATATAAAGAAAAGTAATAATGTTGAAAATTTTGTTAAACTATCACCACTTATCACCTATCATAAGAGTTAAATGTCTGCATAGGTCAGAGTTCTGCTTGAAGTAGATAAACTTTATTTTTTGTTTGAGTAAATGGACTGCGACCCTGGTTTTCTATGCAAAAATTGTTAGCATTGTTAGCATATAAAAAAAGTATATTTTGAAAAATATTTCTCTGTAATTTAAGACACTAATTGTGCTCTGCTATCTCTTACAGTTTGTTTCTTTTTTTAAAAAACAATCTGTAAGTCACAAATATTTTATTTTTTCTGAAGGAAAATAACAATTTCAATAAAATATTTGGGATTATATGACTACACATTTAATGACACACACACTGTGCAATTTTATGACTGCACAATACTATTTTTGCATGGTATTTCCAATTTTTCGATTATGCCATGTTGCTGTTTTTATTTTTTTTTTCAGAATAAACACTAAATTTTTCTGGTTGGCAGGGGAAAAGGTCTGTATGGTCTTAAATTTTTATTCTCGGGCCTGACTTGGCCCAGCCCAAAGTAAAAACTAAAAATTCAAGCCGAGACCTTACGAAAACTATATTGGCTGTGCTCGGCCTATTATAAAAGCGAAAATATCGACCAATGCCAGTACGAGCAGTTTATTTTTTGTGTAACTTATGATTCCAGCCAAACACAAATTCCAAAAAACATGACAATAGTTCTTAACCAACATTAAAGTTTTTTTAAAAGAATATTGCATACATTTTTATGTAAAAATTTTAAGGTACAGCAGATTATATGTCCACAATTTATGGAATACAGAATAACAATACTAAGGATCACTTAGAAACAATTAAATTGAAAAATTTGTGTAGTTTAAAATTTTAAAAAAAAGATGGTTGAAGAAAATCATAATTTTAAGACACTATATAAAAAAAGTATATTTTGAAAAATATTTCTCTGTAATTTATTAAAGATTTAGTTAAGGCAGTTATCAAATTTCGTGCTCAACACCATGAAACTTTCAGACTCATGTTTAAACGCAAAAGCATAAAAGAGACAGACATTAAAGCGATTGGTGTTTTCCATTAGTTAATAAATAAATTACTTAGCAAATTATAAGTGATTGTTGTCACAAAATGACAGGTTTTTCACCTTTCCTGCGCTGTTATTCGATAATATAGTTTCTTAAGAACATCTGCCCATTTCATATGATTCTGAACAAAAAGGAATTCAGAAATGTGTCAGAAAGTAGCTCTTTTGGACAGATTTAAACAAATGTACAATATAAGTATTATTTTTAGAAAAAAAAAAAGCCACCTCAATGCAGGAGGGGACCAATTTTCTTTCACTAGACTCCCACTGGTCCTGAAAAGGCTCACCCATAGTAGCCATAAGGTAATAGGCTGTAAAAAAAAAAAAAAAATAGCCATAGACCTGAGTTTAATGAAAAAAAAATTCCCCGAGATCTAATTATAATAATGGAATACAATTTATTTAGTTATACAGTAAAGGCTGTGAAAACGAAATTGTTAGTGACCAGGAAAATTCTGTTTTAAAGAAGTTTCCATCTTAAAAAGTATAATTATATGCTTTCCTTCCAAAGGTAGGGTGAAATTTTACAGTTGAAGACAGGATTCTATTGTACGCAGGTTCCATTTTCACATGTTTATTACATTTAGAAAATCTCTTAATCTCTTTGCTTTAACAAGTAAAACAGTAAAAATTCCATTTTTGTAGGTTATGAAACTTTGCTTTTTATGTACTTTCAGCATTTTCAAGCACTAAAAGTACATTTTCCTATTTTTCTATGGTCCAATTTCATTTCGGAAAAAGGAACAAAAAACGAAATGCAACTGTACGACTCCCCGCTATACAGCAGTGTGACAGGAAATGAGCATTCAAGTAGTCTAGGACTTATTCAGAATAACACGAATAGTGCAATTTCTTTAAACAAGTGACCAATTTTCATTATGCATTTTTCCATTTTTAAATATGTTAAAAATTACATTTGTTGAAAAAAAAATATTCAATGAAGCAGTGGATTTCTACTAAGACAAAAATACTAATAGGAAATATAGATTTTGGTTTTGATCGATTCATAAAAGTGACTAATTTGGTTAACCAAGATTCACATAAACGATTACATGTCTATACCATTTTTTAACTCTGGGAGGGGTTTTAACCCCAAAAACCTCCCCTTCGCTGTACCACTGAGAAACCCAATTTTTATAAAATTTTGATTTCTGATCATACTAATCTAAGACAGTCGAATTCGTACCTTCATTCATTGAGGTAATACCGTTTTTTTTTTTTTTTTTGAAAAAAATCTGTAGTTTTAAAATTTTATAACGAAGATGTTCGTTAAGTAATACTTCATAAATATCATCAGAGATTGTTTAAATTATTTCTACAATTCTTTTAAGGCCAAGAAGAAACCCATCCTATTAGTCATCTAATAAAATAAAGAAGATTTTTTTTTTATTTTGTTGGAAGTCATCATTTTTCTGCACTTCACTAACTTCATTCCAAGACTAGTAAGAATTTAAATTTCATGTACATATATATTTTCTAATTAATCGAACAACAGATTTGGGTTATTGCTATTATGTTAAAATTTCACAATAAATATAAAATTCTCTATGATCTATAAGAACACCATCTTTAACACCACCGTAATATAAATTAATATTTTCATTTACTTACTTACTTTTGTTAAAAGAAATGCATTTGGTTAAAAACAAAAAGTAAAGAAAATTTGTAAAAGAAAGAAAGAAAAATAAAAGAATATAATTTAGCTTTTGTAATATCTTAAATATTTTTCACATCAACAAAACATGCTCTCTTTAAAAGCTGTTATTCATAAAAAATAAATTAATTAAAAAATAAGAATTTCATTCCTGCAAAGTGAAAGAGCTATATATATACACACACATTTTTATGAGATCCAAATCCAAAGAAATCCAATCCTTATCACTAGTAGCATGAAGAGGGGGTGCAGCTAATTCAAGGAGTAATTCTGGCTTTGAAAATAACTGTATAAGGATGTTAGTATGTTAGTAATAGAGGAAATATTAATTTGTTAGTAAAAAAAAACAAACTAAACACACAACAAAATACAGTAAAACCCACTTAAGAAGTTTTCCAAGGGAATGGAAGGCAAAAACGTCTTAAACAGGAAATTAAGAATGTTTGAAACAATCATTAGTTTAAGTTTTCATAGTCAGGAGAGGTCTTTTACATTGTTAAAATAATACATAAATTTATATAAAGTTGAGTTTTACTTAAGAAATTTAAAATGATTTGCACATTTTAAAAAATCTGTCAATCAAGTAAAAATGCATAATTACCTTAGAAACTCTTTATTTAATCCAATGTTTGAAGACAGAGAGGGGACATTTCTCTTTAAGCATCATTTGATATGCTTTTACAGAAAAAATCGGTTATAGATTTTTGCTTATGTTTTTTCTCGGCAATTTTTAGTTGATAACAGTCCAGTTGTCTTAAGTTTTTAAAATTTTCCTCAGACACATTTTCAACACTTTCGATAAAACGGCAAAATGTTCCTAGTCCTTTCACAGCATCCGAAAAACTAGGAATTTCCACGTGCTCTTCCTCAGTGTCACTCATTTCTTCATCTTCTGTAACCTCACAAATATCATCTACTGTAAGCATTTCACATGGCAATATCTCGTCATCTACTGACACATACTCTTCAAACGATGCTGTGAAATCCATCCTTCTTTGTAACGTCTTCCAATCATCTTCAATGTCCAATTCATATTCTTCTGTTGATTCTCCTTCCGAAAATCCTGCTTTCTGGAAACAATTGGCAATTACAGATGGCGTTATTAACTCCCATGATGATAAAATAAAATGAATAGATTGCAAAACGTTCACTTTCCCTATCTCTCCAGTATTGTCCAGTTTTTCAATCATCCAATTCACAAGCCGTTTTCTACAGTGCTGCTTAAACACTTTAACAACTCCCTGATCCATCGGTTGCAAAACCGAAGTCAAGTTCGGTGGTAGGAAATGCACTTTTATGTTAGTAAAGTTACTTGTGTCTTTGGAATGGGCGGCGCAATTGTCTACAAAGATGATGATGTTCCGTTTAGCTCTCCTCATTTTATCATTTAATCTTTTCAAATAGGCTTCATAAATTGTAATCGTCATCCACGCAGTTTTGTTATTTTCATAATCACAAGGCAGTGATTTCACATTTTGAAAACATCTGGGTTTCTTGGATTTCCCAACAACCAAAATTGGCAATTTCTCGGAACCGTCCATGTTTGCACCCAATAAAACTGTAAGTCGTTCCTTATTTTTTTTTACCTCCGTGACAATTTTCACCTTTATATGCATACGTTTTATCCGGTGAAAGATTATAGAAAAGCCCACACTCATCCATGTTAAAGACATCTTTAGGATGATAGCCGGTTATCAAATCTGGTAAGATTTGTTTCCATTCTTCGATTTCTTGTGGATCGACGCTTTTACTCTCACCTTTTATAGAATTGTAACTTAAACCAGCTCTTTTTTTCATTCTATCAATCCATCCATTTGAAGGTGCAAATTCAATCTCCATTTTTTTGGCAATTTCCTCAGCCTTTTCTCTAAGAATAGGTCCACTTATAGGAATATTGGCAGATCTAGCTTGCTTGAATCAAAGTAATAATTTTTCTTCCATAGCTTCATATTTTCCTTTTTTCACTTTTTTAATTTTTCGAGATTTATCAGAGGAGTCGTTTAATATAAGATTGCGTTTTGCTACAATTCCATTCAGAGTAGTCACCGGCGTATTCAATCTCTTAGCAATTTCAACTCTTGTTACGTTTGGGTTGCTATCAACTTCTTTCAAAATTTTGATTTTGTCTTCAATTGACAAGGCCTTTCTTTTAATTCCCTTGTCCGACATTTTGAAGAGGAAAAAAATAAATAAGAATTTTTTTTCGTGAATTTTCCAAGAGAGATTTGACGCTTACACTCACTCAAAAACAGATTGAATGAGCCAAACTGAACACAGCTTTGGTTTGGAATGAACCAAACATAGCTTTGGTTCATTCCATTCCTAAAAAGGGGTGAAAGAGACTCTATTCTAAGAGAAAGCAACTGGTCAACTTAAAGAACTACCCCTGAGTAGGAGCAAACCATTTCTCTTTTAATTCCTTATCAGTCACTATTGTTGCAGCCATAAGGGACTCGGACTTCCCCTCTCTCTCTACATTTCATTTTCATCAGACAAACTGATATGAAGGTGAAATAAAGGTGACGACAATTCTTTTCAATGTTAAATGTGCCCTTTTGAATAGCGAAGAATATAGAGAAATGCTTTTCCAGTACAGAATGGGGGGGGAAAAATCCCTCAAAAGACTGAAATAAACGTGTTTTGAAAGTAAAATTAAGGGGAGAAAAAACTTCTTAAGCGGGAAAAAGTTTGGAACTAAACTTTTTATTTTAACATTGTAAGAATAGGAAAAAAATGGGAATCGAAATTATAAACTTCTTAAATGGGAAAACTTCTTAAGCGGGAACTTCTTAAACGGGTTTTACTGTATTTGATCATTTACAACAATAATATTAAAACAAGATATAGACATTTTTAAAAAAGGTGGCACAGTTTCTCCTTATATTATAAAATACCATCTATCATAAAACTTTTATTCGATCTATAAAGTTTGAAAATATCTTAAATATTTCAATTTCAATTGCTAGTTTTAATTCAAGCAAATATTTTTAATGAAGTATATTAAAACAAAAAATGACAAAATGGAATATTTTCATTAAACGCATACACACATGCAGCATAACAATTAAGAATATGTGAATGATAACATTTTATTAGAAGCATAATTCCAGATATATATATTATTTATTTATTTATTTAAGATAATATCTGAGTTTCTACAATGATATAAAAATAAATATTCATGTTAAAAACTAATCTGAAAACTTCAAATATAGAATTGCCTCAAAAAGGAAAAACAAATGATTTGAGATAACCAATACATTTGACAAATATTTCAGAAGTTCACATATTAAAAGTATCTTGTTATGTGAGCAGTACATATTTAGAAGCCTACTAAAAAGATATTTTTTATAAATTAATTTATACATTTTTAAATAGCTATATCAGGGCTGGATTTATATTTTAGGAACTCATGTATCTGATGAAATCTCTCCTTTCCTCTTGTTATAAAATAATAAACAATTCTTATTTTTTACAGGTCCAAATTTTATTATAAACTTCCTAATTAAAATCATAATTAATTTTAACGATCATGTTAATTCTAAAATCAAATATTTTAATCCAAATATTTATTTTCAATGACCCTTAAAACTTTATTCTTATGTTAAATAAATAATTTTCCCCATTAAATAAATAAATAAATATTAAAATCATTAACAATGATCATTTAATTGCTTTTATTTCAATTTTAATGATCTTATCAAAAATATCTTTATTTTTCTTGCTAATTTGATATGTTTTCATTAAAAATTTGACTTATAATTGCCAAAATAAAATAATGATCTATTTATGATTTTAAACTTTCCTGCTACCATTTTATTATGTGTCTTTTCTACATTACAGGGGTAGCCATCTTTGTTTTTCAAGTAAAAAATAAAACTTTGGCCGCTATGTTGTTGATTCTGTTCTATGCACCTGTTTGTGCCAAAATCATATGCAAAATTCCTCATATTCCTGAGTATTTAACCCAGCTATTATTGTCAATCGAAGTAAAAACACTACATAAATATCATTTTCATGACTGTAATGGTCATTCTGCTAACCAATCATCTGAAAAAATTACATTCCTATTTCATCAATTTTGTGGCAGTTTATGGATCTGGCAACAACTGTGCAATTCACTGATTCACTTAAAATATGTTGAAGCTGTTGGCCAGGAAGTTTTGGTAGAGTAATTAAATTTAGATCAACTGCAAGTGTAGGAATTAGAGTGTGGAGACAGTCTTGAATATAAAAGGCAGGTCACCAGTTTTCCCTCTAAGATTTTTTTGAGAGAAAAATTGTGATTCTAAAAAAAAAAAAAGTTTGAGAAGCAAGATTTCCCATTCAAAATATTGTGGAGCTTGATCTTGCTGTTTTTAGAATAAACAATTGTTTTTATCCAGTGCATTTTTCCACAATAAAAAGCACAGAGGCGGCTCTAGATGTAATTTTTTTTTCTTGACTGCAGACTATTTCACTTTCTGAAGAATAGAATGAATAATACATTTTTCCTTTAATTCTGTTAGCTCTTTAAACATAGTAGAGAACAAATAAAGCATTGTACCATGGTCAAAATTTATTTTCAGATTTAAGTGAACCTTTAAAAAAAGATCAAATACTTCAATAAATTTTAAGGGTTAATGCCACTTTGACCAGTTCAATATTTCCCCACATGTCATCTTTATACACATGAAAATCACATTTTATTATTTAGAAATCGATATTAAAAGAGAAAGTGCAATTTTCAAACTATAGATAGAAGTAGAGCATGACACAGTGAGTAAGAGTAATGAATACTTTAAACACAATTTTTTTAGAACAGTACTTTCAAAATGGGTAGAGACTTTAGCTTCACTAATCTTCAATCCATCAATTTGATCTGTTTGAAAATTAGTCATCAGATATTTTTCTTGCAAAATACGTAGGACTTTTTTTTTTAAATACTGATATCTTGCTTATTTGTGTAACTTTAAGTAGATTTAAAATTTACATTTTATTTTAAATTGATACCATTTCACTAAAAAAAGAATTTTTTTTTTTTAAACAGCTAAGTATTTCACTAGCTTTTGGATTACCCCCCCCCCCTTTTTTTTTTTGTCTCATTGTTCTAGGTAAAATCTACGATGAGTTATCCTGTCCACATCTTGACTCTCTTTTTTTAAAGTGCTTCAGCCAATTAACTGTTAAGTCACCATGTTTTCAAATACCAAATAAAAATACTGATTTTTATTTTAATATATACATATTAATTTACTGTAAGTGGATTTTTATAAACGCTTTGCATTTCTTTAAAAACAAACAAAAATAAATCTTTAAATTTCAGGATGTCAAAATGGTGTAAACCCTTAAGGAATATATCATAAAATGTTCATTAATTGGGAACTCAAAAGTTCCATTTTCATATGACATGATAATCACTGTTTAATAACAGTCACCATTATCTAGAGAATACTCCTACAATATCTAACTTTTTCCTTTCATTGCAAAATCCCATTCAATTTTGTATTTAAATTTTTGCCAGCTTTTCAAAATTAAAGAAATAATACTTTCAAGATTTCACCTGCCACCAAAATTTTAGTCAACCTGCACCCATCTCATATTGTCCATGCCTAAGTCCAGCCCTGGTTATATGCAAAACTATAATAGATTAAGCCATGATGTCATATATTCTATATCTTGTACGTTTATCAAAACAAAAAAATAAATAAAACTTCAAAAACACACGTGCAACACTTATGCTTAAAATACAAAATAAATAAATGTTTATAATAATGATTTCTACTTCAAATTAAAGTTAATACCACAGATAAATATGACTTTATGCACTTAACACAGTTATCTTGTAACGTATCCCAAATGTAAAAACGACTTGGGTGATTTCCCCATAGCAACATAATGTTGCAACAAATTTTGTACTCATATGTAACTTTCCAGCTATTTACATTATATATTGCCTTTGTCATAGATTTAATAAACTATTAGAACATTAACAAGAAAGATGTAATATTTGATTATAGTTGAAAAAATGGCATTAAGTTCACATAATTTTTAATGGCAAAATCTGCACCAATATGATAGAATTATAGCAAAAGTTCCATATTTAAGGCACATCTTGGTTATTTTACATATTGCTTTTATATAAATAAAATAAATTCTCAGGATAACACTTCTGATTTAAACTGTTTTGAATTATATTTTTAAAAATTCAAATAATAAACAATATGAAACAGATAAAAGGAAAGAAAAATACTTCAAAATAACCTTCAAAAGACCTCCACCTTCTCTATCCAAACCACTAATTTAGTTGCAATTTAGTGATCAACATTCACAATTGTAGTTTGATGCACATGTTACTGAAATAAGATGTTACGTGTTTGTACAATATATTTTATTTTTAAAATATTTTTTAAGAACATGTAAAAACGTAACAATGCCTGAATAAAATCACCAATTAATATTTACTCAGACTTCTTAAATAAAATAGATAAAAAGGTTTTTATTGGGTCATATATTGTAGAATATAGTTGAGGATGACCAAAAATGCACCTGGCATTTGCACTTATAAGGGGTCTCCAACAAAGCTGAAAGACTTCTTTTTACCTATTTTATAAAATGCTACACTCCCAAAATTTTGCTTCAGGGACTTATACTTATTCAGTATAGGTTCCGGATAAAAGATTCTTTCTTTTATCTTTGAAAGTAACTGAGAAACCAACAATTTTCTTGCAGTCAGGTTCCTTTAAAGAGAAAGTTACCCTAATGTTTTTAATTAGCAGTCATGCTTGTGACTTCAATGGAATCATTCCCTACCATTTCTTCTATTTATCGGAGGCTGGACAGCTCAAAGCCTCCAAGACCTGATTGATGTGCCTTCCTCCCGAATTCATTCACTTTCAAATGGTGATACTGGCAGCTAACCCATTTTCAGCCTCCGTCTCCAAAAAATGAAATATATATAGTTCTATTATTTGTCACTGTCTTTCCAAAGAAAATTTTAGAATTATATAGTGATGAAGTGTTACATACTGTCATTTTAAATTTCATTTATATTACAAATACTTTAATTTAGTTTTAGTTTATTTTAACTCAGTTTTACAGGAGAGGTTGAGTCTCTCTTGCCTTCCCCAGCCTCCCTTGATACGCTGCTTCTGTAAAAAACATAATTTATGTTTTGTTTGTAACATTTTGGCTAAAAAAAGTAACTGATTCTATTAACCCTCCAATTCCTAATGCTCCCTCTAAGGTGCACTTCTTTTTTGCTACATAATTCTTGAGAAAATTACTAAAGGCAAGCTCAGACTCATGTATTAGCTTCTTGGAGAACACTAATGAAGGTGTTAAAATCGAATATTTATTTTCTGTTATAACCAGATGCTTTTTATAACTTTCCAAACTACCTTGTCCTTTTTGTCTCATAGAAATTGCCTCAATTTTGTGCATACCATGACTTGTAAAATGTGCGGACAGGAATTTTTTTCACAATTTATCATTAGTAGTCTTGTGTATGAAAACTGACATGGAATTATTGCTCTAGAGCCCAATATGCACTGCAGCATGTAGTACTATAATACCCAAATAATAATAATAAAACATTAAAACTGTATATATATGTCTAGAAACCAAATAACTAAGAAAAAAAATTAATGAAAACTTCTCTAGTATATCCTATGTAGAAACTGTAGGATTAATTATTGGTTCATATACAAGGATTGCTGTATTTCACACAATATAAACATAGGCTAACATATATAAATGAAAAATAGGAACGTAAACAAGCAATTTTAAAATATAAATTTCATGCATCCAAATTAAAATTATGCAAATTAATAAATAAAGGCTAAAATATAATGATAAATATGTAGAGAACATACAAAAATTAACGTACCTCTTTTACAGCTTTTAAACCTTCCAACCTGTGTTGGACAGATGGATATAACAGCATTCTGTGAAATAATGATTCCAAAACTGGACGAAGAGATCCCACACTTCCAATTAAACGAACAAGTTCTATAGCAATACTAAAAAATAAAAAAAACATATTTTTTCTTGCGTGCTTTTTTTAAAATTTAGCTTTAAAATTGATTACCTCATATGAGAATTTAGGATTCAACTCCCCACAGCAGCAACAAGTATTTTGTGAATATTTTGTAAATTTAATAATGTTAGATTTTAGTAGAATAGAATTCATTTGACATAAATTTGCAGGTGTTTTTATCTGAATATTTTACTTTAAATGATATAATAAAAATCAGGGTGCATGTATTATAAGAGGGGACAGCATACATGGAAAAATATGGTAAATACTTCTAAACAATTTATTCAAACATTTATCTAAAAATGGAAAAATACATTTTTTGGCATAAATCATTAGCAATTTTTTAATGATTTTTTTTTTTATCGAACAGTAGTAATGAAACTGATATTAAATTTTAACCTTACTGTAATGGACTTTTTTTTTTTTCTAAACATTAGTTTAATTTTATAAATGGAATATTCTTGGAACTACTAACAAAAAATTATGAAATTTTTTAATTAAGCTAATTCATGTGTCTAGATATATCTTTTGGAGTTAAAATTAGATAATTGTTTTGAAATTTGTTTACATTTCAATGTAAAGACTGCCTCTTTAAACTTACTTTACTAATAAAGATTCAAAGGAGACAATTCCCAATTGAATGATATTTTTCACTTTTCTGAGTGAAAATTTGAAATTAGAACAGCTAGGGTTATTCCCCCCCCTTTTTTTTTTAATTTATGCATTCTTAATGACGGAAATAACAATGAAAATAAAATTATTGACACAATAAATTACTGTCTTGTAAGAGTAAGAAATAAAGTAAATACCTAAGAAAGATATATTAAGGGATTCCTTAGGAAACAAACTGATAAAGAAAGGATTATTTGAATCAGTATATTAATGCAAAAGTATTCATTAATAAATCTTTGAGTAAATAAACCATGTTATCTTATCAAGCACTATATCAAGAAAAAAAACCTATTTTTTACAACAGAATCTAAGAACTCAATAAGCAGACTGGCATATCAGCAGTCGTTAACTATAGTGCAGGGATGACAAAAACCTATTCCACATGTGCTTAAGGAGGCATATAGAACAATTTCTCTGGGAAATGAAAAATTAAATTTGTGATAATTATAAAGATAAAATTAAATTTTCTTTTTGCTATAATAAATAAAATTTTATTTGACACACACAGACTATCAGAAATAATGAAATTATTTTTGCATGAATTAACATATTAATTTTTTTGTTTGTTTGTTTCTATGATGCACAGTGTATTTCACAAGAACTATTTCATCTTTCTATATAAATTATGAAAAAACATTAGTTCTTCAAATGAATTTCATAAGAAATCACAGCAATAAAATGACAAGTGGACCAATACTAAAATAACAAAATGTGAATCAAATATAAAGGATTCTTTATCAAACATACAGCAACAAAAATCTCATTAATCAATTATTAATATTTTTTTTTCTATGCAACTTGGGATTTTAAGTTAGATGTTGCAATAGTGATTAAAAATTACTAAATTAAAACTTAAATAATTTTCTTATTACAATATTGTACTACTTAAAAAAATATGTCTTGATAAAATTTCATTAAATTGATGGCTGATGGAAATGGGATGAAAATGTGAATCAAGTATAAAGGATTCTTTATCAAATAATACTAATAGCAACCAAAATCTCATTAATAAATTAATATTTTTTTTCCTATACAACTTGAGATTTTAAGTTAGATGTTGCAATAGTGATTAAAAATTACTAAATTAAACCTTAAATAATTTTCTTATTACAATATTGTACTACTTAAAAAAATATTTCTTGATAAAATTTCATATCACATTTTAATTTTTGTTTTTAGTTGTTTAATGCATGAAAGCAACTGATTCTATTAAAAAGTTTTTTGTCGAATAGCATATGTTGAAATGTATTTTTTATATAAAAGTTTGGCACTTTATAATGCTGATAGATATTGTTTTTGAATTTTTGGCACGTGCTTGTAAAATGACTCACCACTCCTGCTACAGGTTGACAAATGCTATGAACTCTGAGGTTCAGAAGGGCCCTGATAAATTACAAAAATAAAATGTAAGAGGGAAAAAAATAATTTTTATGAATTTTGCATTTTGGGAGATTATTATAAATTGCAATCAATTTCGCTAGAGAAAAATGGAATAATAATAATAAGTTGAAAGGTAGTTATGAGCAAAAGAAGTTGAAAATAACAAGTTCAAATATAAACCCCAAGAAAGACAAAATTCACTATTTTTGTTCATGATACAATCAAACATAGAGTAGGTAGAATACCCAGAACGCAATTTTGCCATGGGTTTCCATGAGTATAATTATATCACTGTATATCCTCATAGTACTCAATAATTGCTTTACTGCCAGGCTTTAAGATATATAATCCAAGTCAGAACTGGGAAACATTGTTTAGAGTGTTAGATGCACAGTGAATGAAATATTGAACTCACCATACTTTTTGAAAATTAAGGAAGAAAAAATTATTAGTATTCTCGGTATAATCGGTTATAGTTATCTAAAGTTATCTAATCTATTAGTTATCTAAACTTTTAATCATAATTTAACAGTCAACAAAATAATACAGAATGTATAAATAACTAGTATGTATTTTAGTCCAATTCAAACTGAAAAACGTAATTCCAGTTAGTCTTTAAAGCTTTTAATTTAACTTGCATGTATCTGGAAACATAATTCCAATTTATCTTCAAAATTTTTAATCCAACTTGCATAAATCTGTATGTATCAAAATAAATAATCATTAAAATTTTTTATACAACAACTTGCTAAAAGTTTCTGATATTGCCTATAATTAAGATAACATGGTATCAGAATTTATATAAGATATTAGACACAATTTACAGGGAATAAATTACAAAACTGACAAATATGCAAGTTTAACTATACCTGTATATTGTCTTTGCTTCCATAGTTGAACAACTTGGTGCTGCAGCAAGACATCCTGATCCTCTGCCAATTTCACTACCTTCACAATTTTTTTGTGATGATATTATATTCTTGTCAGTTTTGGGTGATCCCAGAAAGGCAATGAGAAGAGGACACAATTCCTGCCTAAATGAACATTCAGAAACCAAAAAACATAATGAAATATTGAAATACAAATATGGAAATAAAAACAAAAACAACAAGCTTCATCAAATGACTTTTAATGTTTTAAAAATTCAACTGTTTTGAAGACACAAAGCACAGGCACCCAATCTCAAAACTAGTAGCTCTTTTAAGCCTTTTTGCCCCAAGAAGACTTATAAGAAACATTAATATTATCACTTAACAGAAACTAAATCATGCAGGATATACCAGCTGGATTTGCATATCTATGCTCTTTTAATTTTCACTAACCACCATTACATAACAGAACTTAGTGGTAGCAAGGAAAGACAAAAATAAAACTTTTATGTGTAGATATTCTGTTCAGAACTGCATTTTTTGACAAGAAACATCTATTAGTTTGCAATTTCTAAATCTCTGGTTCGTCAATATAGTTCAGTAAAGTATTGAGACACAAATCTCCTTTTTATGTGCGTTCGTAATTATATAAATACGTAGCACCTATAGTCATCATCTGGTTCGTCCATCTGCATATAACAGCGCAAAAACTACCCAACCAAATGGTTTGAAATTTAATATATATTATAGCTGCAGAATTTTGTCGAGTCATTTCAAATTTTATGAAAATCTAATCAAAACTTAAGAAAAATGAAAAATCATGCATCAAACATAGATTATGTAACACTTTCCAACACTTCTAAAATTATTTTACAAATCTTTACCATTTAATAAGGTGAAAGATGATAGTTAAGTAAACAATTTAGAAAAACGCATATAAAATATTTAACAACCCAATTTCAGGAATTACTGCCCATAGCCGTAAAGGTACTCCAATTCTTTTGTGCAGCTCTGTATATGATCTATAGATTTGCATATATTCTACATAGAATGCTAAATTTGAGTTTAGTTAGGAAAACCATAGAATATTTTTAAATTTCCCTTATGGAATTTCTGTCAATAAACAGAAATGTACTCGAGAACTTTTGTGCTGCCCTGTGTATGATCTATAGAATTTATACACACCAAGTAATAAACAAAAAAAATGAGTTAAATTTAAAAACACGTTAATAACTGAAAATGCACTTCCAGTAATTATTGTTAACATACAGTACTGAATTATTTTGTGTGTCCCTGTAAATGATTGATGAATGCTATGCACAAAATATTCTATAGTAAGCTTTTTGTAATGCATCTTAGTGAATCAAGTATCAATTTCAATATGTTTGAAATAGTGAAACATTATTAAAATAAAGCAAAAACGTTTTTTTTCCATAGATCATAAAGGAATGGAATTCTTTTGAGTGTCTCTGCAAAGGAACTATAAGTGCTATGCACACCATATTCTATAGAAATCCTCTTGCAGTGCATCTCAGTGATATAATTCAATTTCAATATATTTCAAATATTGTACCATCATTAAAATAAACCGCAAATGATTTTTCCCCAGAAACCGTAATGTAATGGAATTCTTTTGAGTGTCCCTGTAAAAAACTATTAGTGCTATACACTTCATTTTCAATACCGAACATGCCATAGTAAACCTCAGTAACATGTATCGATTGCATGACAATCCGAATATATTTACATGAGTTAAAGCATGGACAGACAGACAGATGGCAGACAGACAGACAAACCTAATTTATAAACACTTTTCAACTATGTTGGAAAGTGTTAAAAAGATATTAATAAAAGTTTTCTTCATTATATTAAATCCTATCATACATAATCTATATAATAAAAACGCAAGTCATGTGACTGAGGGAAAACAAATACGGGCTAACCACTTCTTTTTTTACATGCCAAGCGGCCATTTTTATTCAAAATTATTTTTTCCGATAAAATTGCATAAAAGTTACATTTTTAGAAAGATCGTTCAAAAAAATTGTTTGTTTGAGAGATGAATTACATTAAAAAATGTATAGATTCTGAGATAACTTCAGTTGAAATTAAGGTTAACAGCCTAATATTTATCTCAATATCCATTAAAGTAAATAAGCACAAGAGATTCGTTCCTCGTGAATCAAAGAAATATTAAACCATGGAAATAATCATTTGCAAAGTAAGATCTCCATGGTGAATTTTGCAGCGCTATCTGTTGTCAAAAAAAAATTTGCATCTGTAAATGTGGCATACGTAATAAGAGAAAAGAAAGGCATGCTCATTTCGCTCATAACATACGATATAATTCATTTCACTGAAATAAAACAATGATTTTTTTACATTGTAAAACTAGTTATAGTAAGAACGTACCTCATTTGTCACGTTTAATGTACAATTTCCAACTTGTTGCTTTTGTAATTTTTTTTTTTTTTTTTTTTTTTTTTTTTTTTTGAGTCAGTTTTTTCTATATTGCTATTATTGCTTGTTTATGTCATATGTAATAAATAAATTGCTTTTGCATGTGTACATTAAATAAATTCTCTTTTCATAAATATTAAATACTAGTGTAAATGCCCGTCCTAGGACGGTGGGTAGAAATTGGGATTTTCAGTTAAAATTTTAAATAATTGATAAAAATATTCATATACTGTTTATCGACAATAGGGAAAACTGACCTGAACTGTTAAGGTAATATCAGGTAATATAGAGGATTAATGGTAAATTTTACTGTTAATGGTAGTTATGTTAATGGTAAATTTTACGAAACGTAATTTTTTTCTTTATCTTTGTTTTTCAACTCAAAATTTCTAAATATTTTTCTGAATAATTAAAATCTCAATCCTAATAACGATCTCAATAATTAATTAAGGTCTCAATAATTAACTATGGTTAGTAAATTATAGGTATTAATTTTCGCTCTCAATAATACAAAAACGATCTTTTAGCATCTTCATAATCTAAAAGAATGCATTAATTTTTACACAAAGTCAAATATTTCCCTTTCAAAATTAATAATAAAAATAATTTAAATCATTAAAAAAAGTTGATCTTGTAATAATTCAATACATCCTGAATGTACATACCTTATGTTAATGGTGAATTTACGAAACGTAATCTTTTCCCTTATTTTGGTTTTTCAACTCAAAATTTCCAAATATTTTTCTGAATAATTAAAATTTTAATACTAATAATGATCTCAATAATTAATTAAGGTCTCAATAATTAACTATGGTTAGTAAATTATAGGTATTAATTTTCGCTCTCAATAATACGAAAACGATCTGTTAGCTTCTTCATAATCTAAAAGAATGCATTAATTTTTACACAAAGTCAAATATTTCCCTTTCAAAATTAATAATAAAAATAATTTAAATCATTAAAAAAAGTTGATCTTGTAATAATTCAATACATCCTGAATGTACATACCTTATGTTAATGGTAAATTTACGAAACATAATCTTTTCCCTTATTTTGGTTTTTCAACTCAAAATTTCCAAATATTTTTCTGAATAATTAAAATTTTAATCCTAATAATGATCTCAATAATTAATTAGGTCTCAATAATTAACTATGGTTAGTAAATTATAGATATTAATTTTCGCTCTCAATAATACGAAAACGATCTTTTAGCTTCTTCATAATCTGAAAGAATGCATTAATTTTTACACAAAGTCAAATATTTCCCTTTCAAAATTAATAATAAAAATAATTTAAATCATTAAAAAAAGTTGATCTTGTAATAAATCAATACATCCTGAATTTTCTTATTCTAAAAATATGCTTATGTACATGTTATATTATTTTACAACTTTATTATTATGTAAATTATAATAAAGTTGTATTATTAATTTATTTTTTTTCTAACAGAAACGTATAATTTGTATTTATTGTCAGAAGATGGCGCCAGAATAGTATTTACGAACGATATCTGCTGGTAGATGCATTGCAAAGCCTCGAAAGGTATCATCGCTATTTCTGAAAAAGTGATTTCAGGAATAAAATGCTTACAGAAATAAATTTGAGAAAATCCTTTAAATATTTAAAGACTTTAAAATGCTTTTACAAATATTTTAAGAGCATAATTGGATATTTTAATGAAACGTTCAAAGAGTCATTCCTTTTATTTTTTCTAGATATGGGATTTGTGTTTTTGAATGGCAACATTATTCGTTTATTTACATCAGGTAATCGGATGTTTAATCTGTTATTTTTAATTTAAAACTTAAAACATTATAACTGGATATGATATACATGTTTTATACGAAAATATGCTGAAAAAACGTTATTTCAAGTAGAAGATATTATCATTTAGTGTTATTATGTGTTAGCATATATTTTTCAGTAAGCCTAACATGGCGTTTAACTACGGTCGACTCGCAGATCAGAGTGGTACAGCCCGGTACCGTTACAGACACTTTCTCGCCTTTGGATTTTATTATAAGTAAGATAGTGTAAACATTCAACAAACTGTATGTGAGCATGAAATAGTAAATATGGTGCCAGAAAGTGCATATGAGATTAATTTTTTTCCTCTGTCACGACCATTTTGTCTAGGTGACGAAGGCCACTATAAACAAGTGGGTAGGTGCGGGATCGAAGATCGCTCAAAGGGTTTCGTATAATATTCCTTTCAAAACACTTTATCCTTTCTTTAATAAATCCAAATAAATTTCATTTAGCAAAAAAAAATCACGCTTTTTATAAAGTAAAAATTTACCGGTCTATTTTTTCGTTTTTTCGCATATTTAAACCAGCCCGCTATTATATTCTGTCAGAATAATATCTGTCATGCGGACTAAATGCGATATTAAAAAAAAAAAAAATTTCAAAATTAAACATGTTCTACACCTTCAAAATGTTAAAATATGCGAATATTTCCATAATCAGATTTTTATCATGATTCATTATGTTTCTCAAACTCATATATTTACTATTCTCTATTACTCATATTGATATGCGCTTTGTATTATTCTCAAACATTTGAAAAATCCGTTAAACTTCCAATATGAGGTGTGACGTCAGATTTTCTTGTAATTCTCTAGTGACGTGATATTAATCTGCTTTGTGCACATACTCATACTCCTTGTATTATTGAGAAATCTTTGAAAATTTCGTTTTACTACCACTATGACTTCAATCATTTTTATTTCATATTAATCTTTTTTTTCAATTGGTGAAACTTTTTATTTCATTTTCAATTTTCACGTGGAAATCGTCTGATAGAAAATTAATTATTGTAGAAAAAATTTCATCGTGGATTTTTAATTTTTGGCATCTACTATAACGAAAAATGTTTAAATTTAATAGGAGAAGGCTGTTAAAATTTTGGTTTTTTAATCTCTATTTATTAAAATAATAAGATTTTTTCAAATTTTAATATTTTGAGCTTTTCATAGCTGATATTCAGCTATATACACAAAGTTTCAACTCTGTAAATTACATAGTTTCTGAGAATAGCTCTGTGACAGACAGACAACGGAGCGGAAGTAATAGGGTTTCGTGAGATGAACGAAACCCTAAAAAGAAGTACCAGCTTATCTATTTAACTGAATTGAAACAATATTTCCTAAATTCAGTCCAGAATTCAAATAGAACTAGATGGAACCCGTCAAAATTTGACGGCAAACAACTTGATAGTACCATAAAAATAAAATTTATAGTTGCTTTAACTTGACAAATTTCATAGTAGGGAGCATAATATGATTAAGTGGTCACAGACTTTTCCATCGATATATCACATGAGGGGTGTGTGCAAAATTTAGAAAATTACCCCCTTGGGGGGTCAAAGTGGGGGATGGACATGGGAGATGCATAATATGATTAAGTGGTGACAGACCTTTCCAATGATATATAACATGAGGTTTTGTGCAAAATTTAGAAAGTACCCCTTGGGGGGGTGGCAAAGTGAGGAGATGGACACTGGATATGCATAATATGATTAAGTGGTCACAGACCTTTCCAATGATATATAACATGAGGGTTGTGTGCAAAATTTAGAAAGTACCCTTTAGGGGGGAGGGGGGCAAAGTGGGAAGATGGACATCGGAGATGCATAATATGATTAAGTGGTCACAGACCTTTCCAATGATATATAACATGAGGGTTGTGTGCTAAATTTAGAAAGTACCCCTTGGGGGGGGGGCAAAGTGGGGAGATGTAAAATATGATTAAGCGGTCACTGACCTTTCCAACAATATATGACATGAGGGGTGTCAACAAAATTTAGAAAAGTATCCCTTGGGGGGGGTAGGGGGCAAAGTGGAGAGATGGACATTGGAGATGCATAATATGATTAAGTGGTCACAGACCTTTCCAATGATATGTAACATGAGGGTTGTGTGCAAAATTTAGAAAGTACCCTTTGGGGGGGAGGGGGGCAAAGTGGGGAGATGGACAACGGAGATGCAAAATATGATTAAGCAGTCACAGACCTTTCCAACAATATATGACATGAGGGGAGTCAACAAAATTTAGAAAAGTATCCCTTGGGGGGTGGGGGGGCAAAGTGGGGAGATGGGCATTGGAGATGCATAATATGATTAAGTGGTCACAGACCTTTCCAATGATATATAACATGAGGGTTGTGTCAAAATTTAGAAAGTACCCTTTGGGGGGGGAGGGGGGCAAAGTGGGGAGATGGACATCGGAGATGCATAATATGATTAAGTGGTCACACACCTTTCCAATGATATATAACATGAGGGTAATGTGCAAAATTTAGAAAGTACCCTTTGGGGGGGGGGCAAAGTAGGGGAGATGGACGTCGGAGATGCATAATATGATTAAGCAGTTACAGACCTTTCCAACAATATATGACATGAGGGGTGTCAACAAAATTTATAAAAGAGCCCCCTTAGGGGGGGGGGGGGGGGTAGTGGCGGGATAGATCCCAGAGATGCATAACATGAATAAGTGGTCAAAGACTTTTCGAGCAATATATCACATGAGGGGTGTGGGCAAAATTTAGAAAAGTGTCTTGCTTGGAGGGGGGAGAGTGGGGGGATGGACCCCAGAGATGTATAACATGAAAAAGAGGTCACAGGCATTTCAACTTGCAACTTTTTTCTCGAAGGCATTTGACAATATTAAATTTTTTTTTACCCAAGACAATTTAATGATATTCTTTTTTTTTTTTGCGTAATTTGTCAAACGTTCATGGAAAAAATCATGAAAATCGCTAATCAATAGTTGATAAATTATAAAATTCAACAATCGATAGCAGTAGAATTGGTCAATCGATAACGGAAAAATCACGAAATTCATCAAATGGTCGCCCGTAAAAAAACTGTCCTGCACAGTTATGTGATGATCAAAAGGATTTTGAAGTATAGGACAAAATTAGCACTTGCCAAACAGCGAGTAATACTGAAATTTTGGCAATGGAGTTTATTGCCACCACTGGTCAAACATAATAGTCACACTCACCAATTGCGATGATTGAATGGAAAAAGATTTTTTTCTCTGTTGTCGCTCGCCAAATTTCGAAACCATTTGGCGAATTTCACGATTTTTTCCCCGAAATTGACGGATTGTGATTTTTTTTCTCGAAGCCATTCGAAAACTTTTTCCTCCGAAACCAGTTGATGAACTTTGCAATTTTTCCGCTGTCGATTAATGAATTTTGTTATTTTTCCGCTATCGATTGACAAATTTCGCATTTTATCGACTATCAATTAACGAATTTCATGATTTTTTCCATGAACGAACAAATTGCGCACTTTCTTTCCGCTAATGTTTGACACATTTCGCCCTTTACAATTCAGCCAATGAGTTGAACGTTGTTTCTTTCCAGAAATGTCAGGAATGAAACAATGCCCCATGGAAGAATGTGTGCGATGCAGCAACGGGCGTCACAGACTTTTTAGGGCACCTGCAGACTAAAAACATCTAACCAATCTTCGCGGGGGGGAAAAAATCACAGATTTCATCAAATGATTGAGGAAAAAACACTAATTTCATCAAAGGATCATGGGAAAACATGACTTTCGTTAAAAGACCACAGAAAAAACGTGAATTATGCAAAAGGATCATGAAAGATAAGCAAATTTTGTCAAAGAATCGCAGAAAAGGAAATTTCACCAAAAGATCACGCTTTTTTACTAAATTTCATCTAAAAATTGCGGAATAAAATGTATTTTATCAAACAATCGCTGGAAAATGTGAATTTCGTTAAGGATCGCAAGAAAAATGCAAAATTCTTCAAAGGATGGCTGTAAAAACACGAATTTCGTCAAAGAATTGCTGAAAAAACATGAATCTCGCCCAATAACAGAAAAATTATGGTCTCAGAATCTTTCCATTACATATGTTTTAGGATATTTATTCATTCAATTTAATTTACATTTTATTCACTTTGCAATATTAATTAAACTTCATTTCAAATGATCTAAAAAAGAAATATTTATAACTTACTTTTTCTAACTTTTAAATAATATACAGTCTAAAATAAATTATTCCAAAATATAGTATATTTCCTTTTTAATAATATTGATTAAAAAATTGGTTAATTGTTAATTTTATTCTTTTCAGAAAGTTCAAATTCATTTATTTTAATTCAGGCAAATTCTTTCAGAATAACGAACTTTTCCATATATCATTTCAAAATTTCTAAGTCCAATAATCATTTTTCAAAATTTCTTAATTTAAATATTTTACTTTCAAAAACATATCTGGTGGAAAGAAATTTTAATTTTATTTAGATTGCTAAAATTTCATTTGTTTTCATCCATTAGTTTGGCAATTATAGATTTTTAATTACTTTCGTTTTTTCTGTTTTGAATTTCGTCGAGATTTGCGATCAGACGCCATTGATGAGTATTTGGATGTTTCGGGTAAACAAGCAGGCATTATTTCTTAGTTCCCGCGCATTTGTATCTGGGTCAGTGACTCACGAGAGGCAAGGTCATTATCAGTCCGATTCAAGGTGACAGATAGAAGCTCATAGAACATTCGCAATGACGTGTCGTAGACAGTTAATATTTAACTTTGACCGCGCGGGTGAGCTTCTTCAAAAAATCCATCAGGTGGTGTCACGAGCGCGACAGTTAAGTTTGCAACCGTTGGAAAATGCTGCTGTCTGATTGGAGGATAATTTGAAATAGTAAGTTTTCGAGTATTATCGGAAGCGCCGTGTGAACTCACTTCTCCACAAAACACGAGCATGTAAAGTACCCTTTTTTCTGAGGCTGCTGGACCTCTGGTCCGGTAGCGGGTAGCGGTAGACAGTGAAGGCATTCCTTTGAGCATCAACGTCTTTGAAATATTCGGTCAATATGGAGACTGGACTGAGACTAGATAAATCATATCTTGATTCTTATAATTTCAACTACAATTTTATAGTCTCATAGTAACAGCTTACTCTAGATGAAAGGACGTTTGCAACTAGAGGATTCTCTATCAGTATGATCATCGTCACGCCAGACAGATCCAGAAGTGAAATTCCGGATTGACATCGATCTTGGCGAGCAACATCTAATCCAGTCATCCGTATAATATGATAACGTTTGAATCGACCTAGTGACATTTCAATTAATGTCCTGCAAATAAAGTTCCATCATATGCTGTATCCTCCATCATTAACATCTAAATCACTATACTAATGAATTTATCTTCAAAAAAAACTTTCACTCTCTACAAATGAACTTAAAGATGGAAAAACTTTCATTCTCTAGACGTCACCTTAATAATTACGTATATATATCTCATCAGAACTGAACTGCAGCATAAATGATCGTATTGAAAACCATAATAATATTCTTATTGATTATAATATAAATCATACCGAAATTAAAATTAATAATGAAAATGAACTGAAATCTTACATAGTTATTGATATAATAAGAATTGGATATATATTATTAAATTAAATATAAAAATATATTTGGTATATGATAGTGATAAAGTGTCATCATTCTCCAGTTATTATAATTTGATCTGTGCATTGATGTGATTATAATAAAATCTGTGTTTCTTTGATCTTGGTGAGTTATCTTTTCTTTTATTTATATTTATGTGTTTCAGCTCTGTTTGAGGCAATAGAAAAAGTTCTATTTCCTAATTTATATAAGTATATTTTAACTTAAGAATTAACTTTATGAATTTAACGTAATTTTAAGCTTAACTTTTATGGCATCGCATTATGTGCTGCTACTTACGATCATGCCTATAATGGTGTTTGGGGAAAGTGTTGAATATATGTTTTGTCAAAATTTTTAGGTTTTCTGAATCACTCCGGTGCGAGTCGCTGGTGATTCACCCTTTATTAATTTTTCCTTTTATATTCATCACGATCCTCAGATACCGTTATATTTATTGGCGCCGTGTACCAGTCACGATTTGGGTTGTGTTCCTATTTATTGGTGCCTTAGACGCAGTCTTCTTCTTGGGTTATCAATATTTATATTTTTCATGCAATAATATGTGATTCTCATTTTTATTATGTTTTACTTCTCAAACTTTAATGATTATTATTGTGCCATTTCTGAAACTTATTTTATTAAGAGCAGACAGTAACATTATTTGAATTTGTCTAGTGGTTGCCGTTGTTAAAATATTTTTGTCTATGATAACAGATATTCAAAATACATTAATTGATTAATTGCAGATAAAATTAACTTTACATAAAAATACTATTACTTTTGAAATAAATTAAACCATTATAAATTTATTCAGTAAAGTAATTTGAAAACGGTAATTTCAACTTAATTTTTCTTTAAGAGTAGATATGGTGATAAAAAATATTAACAATAATTTAAAAAGTATTATTTTCAAATTAAATTTATAATATAAAAGATGTAGATGGCAATGTTGGTAAAAATAAATTGGCTCTGATTATTGCTAATTTTAATGTGTTTGCAGGTAAACAATATGGTATGCATTTTTTTTTAATGTATTTGGTAATTTCTAATACTGGCAATATTAAATTATTTATATTAAAATAATAAATATTATAAATTATTAAACATTTTATAATTGATTTAAAAGAAATCAAACTGATGAAATTTATTTTATTCATATAAAGTTTTAAATTTAAAAAAAAAAAAATTTTTTTTTGATATAGCATCTAGAATGTTGGAAGTAATTGTATTGTGTGGAATATAAACTTGTGCAATTTTATTTTCAATGTGTACATAAAATTTTTATAGATTATTATGATTATCTGATTTAAATTTGAAATTAATTTTACTTATTTCATATGTGACTCAACTCATTTACAATAATTTTAAAAGTGCAATATTTAAAATTTTTAATTTGTTGACTCTCCATTAAAAGATTGATATGATTATATTCTTTTATAGATATTCTGCTACAGGAATTTTAAACAAAAACTATATAAAGTCTATTAATTTTTTTTTCTGTCAATTATTTTAACTGAATATTTTAATTTTCAATAATAATATAATAAAGTTAAATATATAAATGTTCTATTTCAGTGAAAATCAGGTTAGGTAGAATCTTCTGGCAAATACTTTAAAGCCATATTATTTAAAATTAATTATTAAATCTAGGAGAATAAATGGCTTAAAATAATAATTTATATTTGCAGAAGCTAAAAGTTGTTTTATTTTACTTTGACTTTAAAATTCATAAATATTATTTATTAAACTCTAAATACTTCTTTTATTCATAAAAGTGATATTGTGAAATAAAAGATTTTCTTTAAAAAATATTTAAAATAAAATACTATTTATATTTAATTTGAAAAATGGAATATAGATGTTTTCGGAAATTTTATTTGTTTACAAAGAGTTGTAGTAGGAGAATACACACAGAAGGGAAACTCAGCCTGGTATGGGAATTTATAAGGAGGATCCTAGATTCTTCCCCTCTGACAAATCCTTCACGGTAAATCCTTATGACTTAGAGTGAACATTATTGATCTTGGAAATTCTGATAGATTTTTGAAACATTTTGGATATAAAATTACTAATTTGAAAAAAGAAAAACTATGAAAAGTATTTAAAACAAAATTCAATTATTAAACAAATTTGTAAAATTACCTCATGACACCATTATTCCTTAGAATTGATTTTTTTAACTATAGCAATTTAAAATTATTCCTCCCTATTATTTTTCATATATTTAAGATATATATAGTTTTAAATTACTAGGAAAGTGCTCTTGCATCTATTGCCACTATAAAGGCACAAGTCAATATTTATATTGTGAAAATCTAATTGTGTTAACCCTTGAGAGTTGTCATTAGTTTGAAATCTCAGGTGGCGAGAAATCCTGAAGCGTTTCTGTCGATCATATAGATTAAATTTAATTTCTTACTTTTGCTTTTGTTTTGTGCTGTCTGGTAAAATTGAAACAATAATTTGTTCCGGATAACATAGGATCCGCACAACATGAGAATGCGCCTCATTGGACCTACTTGTTTTCGGATGATGGTACAGAGCTTCAGTGAAAATTTTGATTTTTTTTTTCTTTCCAAAATTCATTTGCTATAGTTCAACTTTACCTTTTCATACTTTAAAATCCTCTATTTGTACAATAAATTTTTATTTTTTTTAGGTGTCATAGAGATTTTGATTTCGCTGGGGAATAATGTTTAAATTTACTTGTAAATAAAATTCATCATTATATATAAAATGAGTACAGCTCATAATTCCTTAAGGAAAATTAATATGATGAGAATATTTTTTTTGAGACTGGAGAAATGTGATGAAGGATAAATTGTAAATAAAAATAAATGAAAAATCAATCAAAATTGATGTATAAAGAAATATATCAAAAATAATGGTTGATAAATGAAAAATAATATAAAATGTCATGATCTTTCAAAATTTTTTCCTTTCCCTCAGGCTGTTATACATAGTAATATTATGATCCGACAGTATCTATCAAATTGAGGCGAATTGTATTTTTTTTAAAGATTCTTGTGAGTTTAGCTAAATTTTGGAGATCAATAGCTTACGCGCGGGCTACTCTAATTTTGGGGACAACAAACAGTTTCTTCCTTTTACAGTGTGCACACTTTAATAAATTGTGGATGGCTAATGTATCCAAGAGATACAAATTTAATCATGACTTGTTTTCCGCCATTGTTGGTAAATACTATGCTGAGAATCGGTAAGTTCCTTTACCACACGAGCAATAGGCGAAGTGTATGAACCATTAAGATATAGTAGTCTCAATGTTTTTCGGCTTTTATTATCCTCAGCAAATCATTTTTTACTTTTTAGAAATTCAATTAATTTTACCTATTTCAAAATTTTATAAATCTGCATTTCTACAACTGATTTTCTTTAATAAAATTCCTTTTTACATAACTTTACTGATATATTTTGCTTAGGATTTTGGGTTATTAGGGATATTGTTTACTGGCCGAACAGTATCTTTGGTGATTTGGAGTGTGTGCAAAATTTGGGAGCTCTAAAATGTTTATTTATTCATTTAAGAAATTTTATAGATTATTTAAAAATCATTGAACAACAATGATTCACAATATTAATTATTTATGTAAAATTTATTTTTATTACTTTTAATTGCAATCTTGGAGAGTCATATTCATTTTTTTTTTCCATAGTCACATATATCTCACTAACTTCTTAGTACACATACCTTGTATTTGTGTTGCAATATAAAATTTATTCTTAAATTGTTTTTATTTTCTGACTATTTTATATTTATTACTCACAACTGTTTGATTTTCATAACTTCAATTGTGATAACATCTGTAAATTTTTCATACATATACATATACTTACATGTAACTTTTCAGTCTTCCTTAACTGCTATAGATATATTATTCTTCTCAGATCCATATACCTATATAATATGTTGTATTTTGTAAACGGTATAATTTTATTATTTGTTTGTATATTCTGCAAAAGTTAGATGAATTTTTAAATGTGCAATAGATATTTTCTAGAAAGTTTGTATATTACTTATATTTTTCAGAAGGTAAATGTCATACTTTAGTGTTTTCAGGTGATTGTTTTGTAATGTTATTATTTCATTTTGCTCTGGTTCGGTTCAGTGTGTCTTATTCAAAATTTTTAAAAAATTTTCAACCCTTTGGCAAAAAATTTTTTTTACTCTTTTTTTTTTCCATTTTCTGGAGGTAAAATGTTATGATTTAAAAATTTGACTCTTAATTTATTCAGTATTTTAATATTTAACCTTAATTTATTCATCAATTTAATTAAATTCATTAAATTCATTTAAATTAATTAAGCTAAATTTCATTTTTGCATTTTAAATCTAACATTCTTTCTAAATTGTTTACTTTTGGTGAGAACATAAATTAATTTCAGAATCTTTCCATTACATATGTTTTAGGATATTTATTCATTCAATTTAATTTACATTTTATTCACTTTGCAATATTAATTAAACTTCATTTCAAATGATCTAAAAAAGAAATATTTATAACTTACTTTTTCTAACTTTTAAATAATATACAGTCTAAAATAAATTATTCCAAAATATAGTATATTTCCTTTTTAATAATATTGATTAAAAAATTGGTTAATTGTTAATTTTATTCTTTTCAGAAAGTTCAAATTCATTTATTTTAATTCAGGCAAATTCTTTCAGAATAACGAACTTTTCCATATATCATTTCAAAATTTCTAAGTCCAATAATCATTTTTCAAAATTTCTTAATTTAAATATTTTACTTTCAAAAACATATCTGGTGGAAAGAAATTTTAATTTTATTTAGATTGCTAAAATTTCATTTGTTTTCATCCATTAGTTTGGCAATTATAGATTTTTAATTACTTTCGTTTTTTCTGTTTTGAATTTCGTCGAGATTTGCGATCAGACGCCATTGATGAGTATTTGGATGTTTCGGGTAAACAAGCAGGCATTATTTCTTAGTTCCCGCGCATTTGTATCTGGGTCAGTGACTCACGAGAGGCAAGGTCATTATCAGTCCGATTCAAGGTGACAGATAGAAGCTCATAGAACATTCGCAATGACGTGTCGTAGACAGTTAATATTTAACTTTGACCGCGCGGGTGAGCTTCTTCAAAAAATCCATCAGGTGGTGTCACGAGCGCGACAGTTAAGTTTGCAACCGTTGGAAAATGCTGCTGTCTGATTGGAGGATAATTTGAAATAGTAAGTTTTCGAGTATTATCGGAAGCGCCGTGTGAACTCACTTCTCCACAAAACACGAGCATGTAAAGTACCCTTTTTTCTGAGGCTGCTGGACCTCTGGTCCGGTAGCGGGTAGCGGTAGACAGTGAAGGCATTCCTTTGAGCATCAACGTCTTTGAAATATTCGGTCAATATGGAGACTGGACTGAGACTAGATAAATCATATCTTGATTCTTATAATTTCAACTACAATTTTATAGTCTCATAGTAACAGCTTACTCTAGATGAAAGGACGTTTGCAACTAGAGGATTCTCTATCAGTATGATCATCGTCACGCCAGACAGATCCAGAAGTGAAATTCCGGATTGACATCGATCTTGGCAAGCAACATCTAATCCAGTCATCCGTATAATATGATAACGTTTGAATCGACCTAGTGACATTTCAATTAATGTCCTGCAAATAAAGTTCCATCATATGCTGTATCCTCCATCATTAACATCTAAATCACTATACTAATGAATTTATCTTCAAAAAAAACTTTCACTCTCTACAAATGAACTTAAAGATGGAAAAACTTTCATTCTCTAGACGTCACCTTAATAATTACGTATATATATCTCATCAGAACTGAACTGCAGCATAAATGATCGTATTGAAAACCATAATAATATTCTTATTGATTATAATATAAATCATACCGAAATTAAAATTAATAATGAAAATGAACTGAAATCTTACATAGTTATTGATATAATAAGAATTGGATATATATTATTAAATTAAATATAAAAATATATTTGGTATATGATAGTGATAAAGTGTCATCATTCTCCAGTTATTATAATTTGATCTGTGCATTGATGTGATTATAATAAAATCTGTGTTTCTTTGATCTTGGTGAGTTATCTTTTCTTTTATTTATATTTATGTGTTTCAGCTCTGTTTGAGGCAATAGAAAAAGTTCTATTTCCTAATTTATATAAGTATATTTTAACTTAAGAATTAACTTTATGAATTTAACGTAATTTTAAGCTTAACTTTTATGGCATCGCATTATGTGCTGCTACTTACGATCATGCCTATAATGGTGTTTGGGGAAAGTGTTGAATATATGTTTTGTCAAAATTTTTAGGTTTTCTGAATCACTCCGGTGCGAGTCGCTGGTGATTCACCCTTTATTAATTTTTCCTTTTATATTCATCACGATCCTCAGATACCGTTATACGACACAGTACGCATGCGTCAAAAAAATCTTCCAGTAGGACCGGCCAATGAGGTGAGGGTCTATTACTGTCTCTAGAAACGTTTTTGGATCATCTCCTGTTGTTTTTTTCTTGCACGTTGCGTTAAACCTAGGAAGATATTTATATAGAACTCACTGTGGAGTGTTTAGAAGGCATTTATTTTATTTATTATAATTTGTATGAATACTTAGGTGTCCATTTCGGATTTACTGTTTAAAATTGAATTTAGGCTCATTTAACATTCGCGAAATCAATCCCGATGGAAATTGTCTTTTTAGATCTCTATCATTTTGTTTATATAGTACAGAAAATAATTATTCAAATGTACGTAAAAATATCGTAGAACACGTAATACAAAATTAGACCACTTATAGTCCGTTTATTATCGGGGATGAATCTTATGGTGTTCCGATTGCTAATGAAAATGATTATGTAAATATATGGTTCTTCATATAAGTATGTGCTTCTTCACACTTCAATAGAAGCATTGTTTAAATTAATATAATTCTACAAATATGATGCAGTTTTAAAATATCGAGTAATGATTAATACTGTCAAGGAATCTACTCATATACAAATTTAAGTTTTGGTACTTCTCTATTATCTCATCGACCACTTTTCATAACAAAAAACTATCGCCAAACTGTAACGCCAAATAAATGGGAGAACGTTGTCATTAATACACGCAAATGTTGAATTAAAAACCACTTGATGACATAACAAACACGTATAATGCTTCCGACATCAAGTAAATGGGACTGCATTTTTGGCATTTAATCATACAGTTTGGCGATAGTATTTTGTTATGAAAAGTGGACGATGGGATAATAGAGAAGTACCTAAGTTTTTTATACCAAGTTTGAAAATTTATCTTTTTTTGACATTTAAAAAAATAACAGAAAAAACATTACAAATTTGCCCATTTGCTGCTCAGCGGTCAAAGGATTAAGTAAATATTAATGATTAGCGGAACTGGTTCTAGCTATGAAGTATATTATTTTGCTCAAAAACCCCCAACAAAAAAATAATTACAAAGAATAAGTAATCGTCTTTAAATATACAAAAAACAATGTGATTAATGGCCAGGATTTTTTTAACATATAACATTTTTTATATACAAAAGAAAAACCAAAATAACCTCATTCATTTCACCTGATGTCAAAAATAGTTTTTTTTCCACATTCTTGGGCAAAGCACTAAATCAATAAAATCACCAATTTGTGACAAATTATGAGTTCCATATGAATCGCCCATGAACAGACATGCAAACTGGTAAAAAATGAATGTAATAAATTAAAACATTCAAGATTTGTATACATACAAACAATACAATGTAAATATTAATATTGTTACATGATACAGTGTTTGTATATATACTTCTTTGTAAACATATATTGTTTGTATACATACAAACAAATATAATGTAAACATTATTCAAATATTAAGAGTTTGCAAATCAAAACATTCTAAAGTTTTGTATACATACAAACAATATAATACATACATACTCTTTACAAATAAAATAGCACACTTATGTAATGACAAAACTTTTAAATTGAATAGAGATAATATATTCCTGTTAAAAAATAATGCTCAGAAACTCTTTTAACTTATATATATTATACATTCACATAAAGCTAGTCACATTCCTGCATATTTATTAAATATTTAGTTGCTAAATACAGAAATAATATTTTATAATTTATATTCAGACGCTCAGATTCTGCTTTTTTCGAACACATAATAATAAAAATATTACTACCGTGTGTACTGTCTTTTGACAGTATATTTACATAATCGTTTTCATTAGCAATCGGAACACCATAAGATTCATACGCGATCATAAACGGACTATAAGTGGTCCAATTTTGTATTACATGTTCTACGATATTTTTATTTACGTTTGAATAATTATTTTCTGTACACTATATAAACAAAATGATTTGATTTCGCGAACGTTAAATGAACCTAAATTCATGTTACACAGTAAATCCGAAATGGATACCTAAGTATTCATACAAATTACAATAAATAAAATAAATACCTTCTAAACACTCCACAGTTTTTTATATAAATATCTTAATAGGTTTAATGCAACGTGGAAGAAGCCATCAAAAACAACAGGAGTTGATCTTGATCCCAAATAGACCCTCGCCTCATTGGCCGGGATTTTTTTTACGCATGCGTATTGTGTCGAATTTCGATGGAATATATTTGACAGAATTACCAAACTGCTTTAAATATATGGATTTTATAATTATGTTACTTTATAAAATTTATCTATTGCTATTTTATGAAAAATCATTATTTTATACACAATTTTCAGACCCCCCCTCCCCCCCCCACCACAAATCTCTGAATTAAAAAAAATAAATTTTAAACAGTTATGAAACTACTGAATTCTGTTTAGATCTGTCTTTATGTCCTAAAATATTCATTAAAATCTTTTGATAAATTAGCTTCATCATTCTCATTTTCAGTTTTAAAAAAACATGCATATCGAGTCTGTAAAAGATTACATCTTTAAAATAACTGATTTTTTCAGAAATATAAAATACATACCACAGGAAATTCAAAAATGTTGTATTCTGATGAATATCCACTTTTATATTCTTTAGAATGGATAAAATGCAATGAAGTAATAGTGAAACACCAGCTTTTTTAGGTGAACTGTAATAAAAATATTTGAAAGAAATGAAATAATGAAGAACACTTTGCAAAAAAAGTATATAAAAAACTATTTCTTTCTGCATAAAACTTATAAACATAATAAAAATTTAAAATCTACATTTCTTTTTTACTTGCAAGATTACTTGAAAGAAAATTCTCACCATATAAAAAATATTAACAATATTGTTCTAACTACAGCGTTCATGTAACATAAAGTCAATTAAAAACAAGTCCTTAGGGCCACAGAATATTTTTTTCAAAAATATTGCAGAAAAAATAGGAATTCACAGGAGCATTTAAGCACAAATATGCAAATAATTACAGCACAATACAACATAGATTTCAGGAGCAAGTATTCTAAAATAGAGACTTAAAATGCATTAGATGAACAACTTCACAACTATAATTAAATCTGAGCTCAAACTCTCAAACTAAAATGTCTGTGTCATGGATGGGATTTATATATCTATAATGCAGCAATGATACCCCATATAAAAATTTTCAGAAAGTTCTCTTTCCAAAGAATGCCTGGAAATTTATTCAAGGTAGTATCATTCAACACAAAACTGAGGCATTTACAATCATATAATTACTTGGGTTTTGGTCCTCCCACCAGTGAAGAAAATAAGTTTTCAAATCCCTAACAATATAAACATAAAATCACAATTATGACATAACTAGGGGGGATCAGCCCCCTGCTTCGCTAATGCTCACCAACCCCCGTGAATTACGAGGTAATTCACATTGGGACCGCTATGTGGTACCAGCTTGCTTCGCTCGCTCGCCACTTTACAGCAACTCTAGCCAGAATAAATACTATCATAAACCATTTTAACCCTCATCGATAGGACATCAGCATTACGTATGGACATACTTTGGTTTTATAATATAGACTGTCAACACTAACATGACTTACTAAAATCAAGAACATTTTAAATATGGACAGAAAAGAATAATGTAGAAATCGTTAAATATTTAAAACAATGTTGAGTTTAACTTATTTACTGAAGTAATTATATAACTGAACTAGTCGGATGTGTCAATCCCAAAACTTTCTTCTACCTCACACAGGTTTTGCATACACTAAAAAGAATCAGCACCAATTTATATCAAGGTCTAACTGAATCTAAAGTTTTATTGAATTCCGGGCATTAGTTCTTGAGATAGGACTATTGCTAAAATCATGTAAATCTTGCAAAAAGCAGCATAGCAGCGGTACCTGTTGGGAGATTTAGACCAAAATTGAATCAATAACAACTTATGTCAACGTCAAACTGAATCTGAAGTTTGATGAAAGTCTGTTCATTAGTTCTTGAGATATAGTTATCATGTTAATAATGAAAAAGTACCATAGCAGCACCACCTGTTGGATATTTACACCAAAACATAAGCAGCATCTATTTATGTCCAGGTCTAACAGAATATAAAGTTTTATGAAAATGAGTGCATTAGTTCTTGAGATATAGTTATAGTGTTAATAATGAAAAATGTAGCATAGCAGCACCACCTGTTGGGATATTTACACCAAAACATAAGCAGCATCTATTTATGTCAATGTATGACAGAATATAAAGTTTTATGAAATTTCGTGCATTTGTTCTTGAGATATAGCTATCATAAAAATCAGGAAAAAAGTGGTATAGCAGCGCCACCTGTTGGGATATCTACACTGTAATCAGCGTCTATTTATGTCAAGGTCATGTTTATAATCAGCACCAATTTATATCAGGTACTAACTGAATATAAAGTTTTATTAAATTTTGTGCATTAGTTCTTGAGATAGAGCTATTGCGGAAATCGCTAAAAAATGCAGCATAACAGCGCCACCTGTCGGGCGATTTTCCCCAAAAACTAAGCACCAATTCATATCAGATACTAACTGAATATAAAGTTTTATTAAATTTCATGCATTAGTTCTTGAGATAGAGCGCCCACAAAATTTTTGTCAAATACAGACAGACAGACAGACAGAGTCACAGACAGATATTTTCTAAAAACTATCAAATCGTGTTCAAGACCTTCTAAAACATATAAATCCGTCAAAAATTTTCATGAATCCAATACTTTCTTCTTGTAAAGATAGAAGGAAGTAAAAATCGTTAGAAAAAATGCTCAATGAATTACATTTCTAACTAGTCGGATGTGCCAATCCCAAAACTTTCTTCTATCTCACATAGGTTTCACATACACTAAAAAGAATCAGCACCAATTTATATCAAATTCTAACTGAATCTAAAGTTTTATTAAATTGCGTGCATTAGTTCTTGAGATATGACTATTGCTAAAATCGTGTAAATCTTGAAAAATGTAGCATAGCAGCGCCACCTATTGGGAAACTTAGACCAAAATCTAATCAACAATAATTTATGTCACCGTCTAACTGAATCTGAAGTTTGATGAAAATCCGTGCATTAGTTCTTGAGATAAGACTTATTGTGATGATAATAAAAAACTAGCACAGCAGCGCCACCTGTTGGGAAATTTAGACCAAAATATAATCAATTACAACAGACTTATGTTAATGTCTAACTAAATCTGAAGTTTGATGAAATTCCGTGCGTTAGTTCTTGAGATATAGCCATCTTAAACTTCGTGAAAAAAGTGGTATAGCAGCGCCACCAGTTGGGATATCTACACCAAAACGTAATCAGCGTCTATTTATGTCAAGGTCTAACTGCATCTGAAGTTTGATGGAAATAAGTGCATTAGTTCTTGAGATATAGCTATTGCGAAAATCGTGAAAAATGCAGCATAGCAAAGCCACCTATTGGGCGATTTTCACCAAAAACTAATCAGCACCAATTTATATCAGGGACTAACTGAATATAAAGTTTTATTATAAATTTCCTGCATTAGTTCTTGAGATAGAGCACCCACAAAATTTGTGTCACATACAGACAGACAGACATTTTCTAAAAACAGTCAAATAGTGTTCAGGACCTTCTAAAACATATAAATCCGTCAAAAACCGGAAGTCAAAAATTTTCATTAATCCAATACTTTCTTCTTGTAAAGATAAAAGAAAGTAAAAATATGCAGAAGAAAAAAAAAAACAAATAAACAAAATAAAATTATACCTGTTCTCACCCTTCAGTTTTTCACATGTAAAGTGTAATATTGGACACAGTTCTTCAGCAACACTATCAATTAAATTATAACCTAGAATATGAATTGTATTATAATTAAAATGAAATAAGACCATCAAATATAAAATAAAATGCTTACTATGAATATCAGGCCAAAACAATAAAAAGAAGCATTTTACAGTAGCTGCTTATATAAAATATAGAATAAAATAATATAAATAACATGATAAAACAATAAAAAGCAGCATAGTAAGCCATCCATTTATCTTCAAATGTGAGTTTTAAGATGTTTTCAAAATTGACTTCTAATGAGCGCTATATTTTAGAATATGGCTAAAGGCTAGAAGAAATGAAGTTAACTTTACATTTTTAAGTGTATCGATTTTTTTTTCTCTTGATATATTAATAAAAATAGCAATAAAATGGTACTCATGCAAAACATCAAAAATCAAATTTAAGTCAATTCTGTATGTTTTATTATGGTTACTGAAACTTCTTTTTAAAAAGAAACCACTCTTATAACTTTAACCCTATTATTAAAAAAGCTATAAAAAGCTAACATTGAACACAGAAAAAATTCTTTAAAATTTATTGCTAATTCATAACTTGCATTAATAAAAAATTAAAAATAACTTAACTAAAATCATAAAACATGTTAATTCCCTAAATCAACCCTTTTTGAGTATTTTAACAAACTTTCATAGCATTATATGCATACTTTTAGCATTATAATTTGCATTAAACCAAAATGTTAAAAATCTTATTATAAAGAAAAGCTAAAAAATATAATTCAATACTGCATTCTATCTTTTAAGTTACTTATATTCAAATGTCTGTAACTTAAGTTCCAAGCAATATTAAAACCAAAATTCCAACTGATTTAGAAAGCTAAAAAATCAAGCTTTAATATTAGGTCAAAAATAGAAAATAGATTTTTGCCAAAACGTCAAGTAAGGGCTTACAGTAGAGATGAAACATTTTTTGTATTGTCTGAATGTGTGAATGTTTTGCAATAACTGTATCCAATTAGCTTGATATTTGATAGATATGTTGGGGAGGTAACCAGATTTAACTGTATATTGGTTAAATTTGGTTGATTTATTCGAAAAATATGAAACTCTTTCTTTTCATATCATAATGTTTTTCTGTGTGGATTTAGACATGTTACAAATTTTGATTCATTTCTTTCATTCATTGAAAAGAAATATGGATAATTGATTTAAATATTAAATTACGGATACTATACTTTCAGTATGCAAGCTCTTAAATAAATATGATTGTACAAATTGTAAATTTCCAACTGGACAAAAAATGTCCGGGCCAGGATTCGAACCTCGGATCGCTTGGCTGAAGCCGCCACGCTCTACCACTGAGCTATCCCGGTCGAATCTGGAGGGCATAATTCATCCAGTTAACCAGAAATATGATTGGTTTGAAACTTTATAAATACATTTGTCAGATATTTAAATTTAACTGTGTAAGGTTTGGTGGAATTTATACATCTGTTCCAAAAATATAAAATATTTTGTTACTTTTTCAAATTTGCCATCATACATGTCTTTTTCCTTTTTTTCTTTAATAGTTGCCTAACAACTGTATTTCATAGCATATTTCTGCTAGTATGTTTGTAATCATTAAAATAATTCTGATTACAAAATATTTTCAGAAAGTTTAGATGAAGCTAATCTTATATAATCAGTTCCTGAACTAATGTTGGCATCAAACATGATTAATCCTATGAACAATACAGTTTAAATTGAATGCAGATACTATTAAAGGGGTGCTATAAAAAGTACTTTATAAGTGACAATTCACACTTGCCAATTGACAGTGACTCAGTTATGGATGATTACGCAATCGATTTAAAAGTTTCCACATAAGTGAGAATGTGTTGCAGTTGAAATACAAGTGGATATTCTGGAGCATAATTGCCTAAGTGAATGAAATAAGCAATTTTGTCAAGCTTGGAAGGAAACAAGGACAAACTGGAAAGTTGAAGTATATAAGCACAAAAGAAATACAAAATGATCACACCATCTATATTAGATTTGGCAGATTAGATTTGGAGAGTCTATCCTGATTTGGCAGAAGCACAAGGATGACTAAGCTGGTTACCAGATGAATAACAGAACTAAAATTACAGTATTTCATTAACAAAAAGACCTATTTTTGAATGATTTAGTGTGCTTCTTCTATCGAAATTGATTAGGATATATTTAGCAAGCTCTTTTAAATGACCACCAAACCTGTTTTAAACAAAAATTATAATAACATTGGAGTTGTATATTAGATATAAGTGTAGTAAGACCAGTTTACAGATAAGCAAGTTTTGGATATTAGGATATTAATATTATTAAGACAAAATCCCTCTACAACAAGATGCTTATCCTAATAAAACCACAGTGTCAATCACACCCTACAACATACTACAACCAAGAAATAGCATAATTATAGAAAATTGAGAATGCAAAATTAGCAAGAAAATAAAATGTACTTTTTATTCTTAAAAAAATGACAAAAATAAATAGTTTAAGAACATTATTGCAGGAAATTGTGTTTAATGTTTAATACAATTTAACAGTTTCTAAAAGTTATATTCTCTGAATCTGAAAAAAATTATATGCTCATAGATATATGTAACTTAAAATAATTAAATTGCTGATTGTATGATATCAGATATTATATTAAATGAGATCACAATAAAAATGTGACTTGCACAGCTAGCGTTGAGGCTCCTGATCTGCAGATTTACCAATTTTGACAGAAATCTGTGTTTTAAAGGTAGGCTAATACCTTAACATGGATCACACTATTTCCCTTTGCAATATCAATATTTCCAAACAGAAATCTTCATGGTATATTTCTATTGCAAATGGTGTAGAAATCCATCACAAAGATTGTTTTGAAAAAGGGGTATTAAAAAAAACAGACCAGTGGGAATCCTGCTTAAGCAAGCATATTTAACTGCATGCAATAAAAGAAAGGAATATGGAATTTAGAAACAAAATCCTTACTGTCATCATCTGAATCATCACTTTCATCCTAAAAGAAAATGCATAAAATTACATGAGGTGAATTATTAAAATACTTAAGATAATGAAATATTATAAAAAAGTAATAAATGAAATTTTTTTTAACTAAAAATCTGTGTCTTGTGGCATAAAAATGAAAAGATCTTACAAGTAAAGGGGCAAGAGTCCTTGGCGGCGAATTTAGATTTTTATAACTCGTTAGTTTAGTCTCATTGAGTTTAGTAATTTTATACTTCACATACCGGCTATTGAATTTTAATAATGACAGGAGGTCCGGTCAAAATTAGGATTTTGTTTATTGCAAATAAGCATGAAATGAATTTAATTAAGGTATTTACACTGCCATACATTAATGATAATCAATTTCTGACATATTGACTTCCTGAAGAAGTGATTACAGCAAAAATAATTATCGCAGTGAGCCCAAGAAGCAAAGGCTTCTTCTTCAGCTGCACTCGATGGTGTACTCAAAACAGATCTGCTTTCATCCTTGAATCCTTAAAGCAGTAGCCTGTAGCAGGTAACATAATTTTCATTTTTATCAGTGTAACTTCCTTTGAGAAACTTATTAGACTGCCTTCAAATAATTACTGGAGAGAATATAATACTGAACAATTAAGAAAGTTAAAAGTAACTCAGCAGGGATTCATGCAGAAAGTGACTGAGTATCGTCTTGAACTAGAAATTCCTAGTAATCCTGAAAATCTGCTTCCAATGTTGAACCCAACAGAGTTACCTTGCATACGAGGTAACACTGATTTGCTGTATCCAATTAGGAAAAAAGATGCTGGGGATAAAGAATTACATGCATATGCAATGGAAACTATTTATACTAGATACCCCGTAAAAGAATGACTCCAAGTTTATACGAATGGCTCCAGACTCTCTTTGGAAGAGAATGCAGGAGCTGGAATCTACTCTGAACTCTTCGCATTTTATGCATCCCTGGGAAAAAACACAACACCGTTCGATGGAGAGGTGCAGGCTATCTGTATTGCCACACAACAGCTAATTATATGAGAAAAATATTTAAAAAAGCAGTTATCTTATCGGATTCAATCTCTGCTATTCAGGCAATAACTTCCTTTAAGATCCCCGACTCAAGAAGAATCGAGGACTGCAGGAAAAATTTTAAACAACTAAAAGAGAGTGGAAAGGAAGTGGAACTACAATGGATCCCGGCCCATTGTGAAATACACAGGAATGAAGCGGCTGACCAACTAGCCAAAATAGGAACTAAAATAATAAAAACACCAAGCAATGAAATACCTTTCAATTCAATATCAAGAATTATAAAGAGAAAAATGGATTCTCAATATGAAAGGAGAAAACTAAGTGAAAAATAAAGAATGGAAAAATGCAATATCTCATGTCCCTACAGCACCAAGAAGAACAAGTGTTGCCTTATTTAGACTTGCCACAGGACACGATTCTCTACCTAATTACCTTTTCAGATTTGGTATTCTTGAAAGTCCAAATTGCCCTATTTGTGGAGAGGATGTAATCTTGAATGCACAGCATTTACCACTGTGCCCCACACTATCAAGTAACAGTATATCTGGCAGATATTGGGAGGCCAGGGAACTAATGAGGACCTCAGAACATCAGCCTAATTGATTGTATTCCCTGTTTACAGTTGACTTTTTGTTTTCTCTAAAGTCTCTACATGTCACTCTTGTTTCGTTTATTGTTCAATTGATTTGGTGGCATATAATAGTGTATAGATGTTTGTCTAAGTGCAATTAATTGCTTTGAAGGGAAAAAAAAAAAAAAAAAAAAAAAACCTTCCTTTGGCAAATTCATACTTGAACATAGGAATAAACTTAACTGGTGCAAACTGATTGAAGCTTGATGGTATTGTCCCTTATATTTCCTTTAATCACTTCTTTGGGAAGAAAAGAACAATATATCAGAAATTGATCATCAATGTATGACAATCCAAATACCTTAATTAAACTTATATCATGCTTATTTCTTTTACAACTGTTTTTCAATAAACAAAATTTTGAATTTTGACTGGGCCTCCTGTCATTATTAAAACTCAATAGCTAGTATGTGAGGTATCAAATTACTAAGCCGAATGAGTTATAAAAATATAAATTTGCTGGCAAAAATCTCTTGCCCTTTTACTTGTTAGTGTTTCTTTTTATTTTGTTTTTCCTCTTATGTTAAACAAGATTCTCATTCAAGTATGTGCATGAGTTAAACAGTTAGTTACAGATGGCAATAACTTTCTGTTTATAGAACATATTTTAATAAAACTTGATGACAACATTGATAAAACTATTATTATTAAAATGCATAAAATCTGTGCATGTGACTACAGCTCTTAGTATGTTTTAACACATGAATGATACAGCATCAACCGGATATTTCATCTAAATAGGAACTTTGTAAAAGAAAAAAAAAAAAAAAAAAAGATTGACAACTACGATTTTAGCCAAATCATGTTATGCAAATCCAGGTTGGTTGACAAACTTTATAACTGATGTCAGTATGTATGAAATGGAAAGTCAGTAAAAACAGCTTCATTTTAATTCAAATTTTATTTTTAAAAATGAAAATTATGTTTTCCCTCTTAATCATGATGTCCTTTATGACAACAAAAATTTTATACTTAGATTTGTGATACCTGTGCAATTTTAAGAATATTTTACAGGATGGGTAAATATATGATAACATTGTTATAGATAAAAGAGTCATAAGTTAAATGTTCTATGGAATAACATCAATATCAAAATATGACCAAATTTCTTAGCAGAACTCTGCTATTCTACACCAAATTATATTTTTAAAAAACAATGCAACATGCAAATATATAAAATTTGCATTTTTCATTAAAATGCAGCAAATTTATGCCTGAATAAATAATATAAAATTAAAATTCAGGTCTTAGTCTAAGGCAGTGTTCTTTCATCTTTATTACATAAAAATATACATTTTTATATAACATTCAAATTATGGACTATCATTATATTCATTATCTCAAAAGGGGCAACAACAGTTGCAAAATCACATTTAAAACAGCTGACATTCTTTCACTTTTTTTTTGGAAACTACTGAAGTTTTCAATACTTAATTTTACAGCTTTGTCAGTAGTTAAACATTTGGTAAAAAATAGTAATAAAAATAGTTACACAATCTCACAAACAAAAAAAAAATCCCATGCAACATTGATGTACCTTTTTCCAAGGAACTACTGAAAAGATTACATTATTTTTTAATAGTTTTAGCAGAAGTTAAAACTATAAATTGATTGTTCGGCAAGAAATAAAAATTAAAAATGCAATAGTCATGTTAATTTTTAAGAAATCTAGATTTTGTTTGCTTGAAAATAAACATAACTATTGTACTTTTACTTATTGCTGAACGGTCAATTTATAGTTTAACTATTGACAAAACTGTAAAAACATTAAAATCCCTTGAGTAGTTCTTGAGAAAAGATACATCAAATGTCAGCTGTTTTATAGATTTTTGTTGTTGCTGTTGATCAGGGATGTAGTGGAGGGTATACAGTGGTATATGTTATATACCTTCCAGATTTTTAAAACAACTCTGTATATTCTCCGTAGCTATTGCAGATACTCTCTACTGTATACCCTCTGTTTGTTTGTTTTTGCAACTACACTACTGGTGTTGATGTTTGGGAAATTGCATACTGTTATTTTTTATTTGTATTCTATGCCAAACAATCAATTTGTAGTTTTCCTACTGTCAAAATTATAGAAAGAAGTATTAAAATCCCTCCACTAGTTTCTGAGAAAAAGTTACATCAATGGCAGCTGTTTTACATGTGATTTTGCAATTGTTGTTGCCCCCTAAAATACTCACAAGCAACAGAATACAGATCTATCAAATAACATATTTTTACATTTACTTACATAACTGGCTAGAATTTTAAATATTTTTTAAAACATTAAATATCACATATGATATCTGCTTAGCAACAAAAAAATATCATTTCATATGATAATTGAATGAATACTAATAAAATAACCCGGAAAATGCTGATCTAAGCTTTATGTCAAAAAATTTCAAAATTAAAGTATAATGATATTCAGAGATTGCGAAGAATATAAAGGAGAAATTAATGAAAACGATTCCGAGTACCTAAAACAATTTTTGACAAAATTATATTCAACACTCTCCCCAAACATCATTATAGGCATGAAAGTAAGTGGTGGTACCCAAAGCGAAGTCATAAAAATTTATACGTTAAATCTTACGTTAAAATTTCAATATTAAGTTTATCTGCTTATTAAGCAAAGTTAAAATTAAATATTTAGTATATAAAATCAAAGACTAGAGTTTACAATATATGCACACCATACAGATTACTCTGAAGTTCATCTGCATAACAACTTGATCCTGGTGTAAAAGGAAATAGAAAAACAAAAAGAACTCACCAGATAGAAGAAAGACTAACGTTTATTTATATCTTCCATGCATTGAAATACCAATAAATCATTTGAACTTCATTCACAAGATTGACCATAATTATAGATATTGTGCAATATTTCTCAAATCAATCAATAACAATATATTTTACCACACTTAAAATTTGAAGTTCTCAGTTTACACAATAAGTTGACTATCCATTTTATTAATTTTCCATTTAAACTAATTAATATTATAGATCGTGCAAAGTTAAAAAATGATGAATTTACTGTTTATGTTGATTATTTATTCTCTGAAATTGTAGCTGCATCATTAGAAATATAACGATTGCTCCCTTGATAAAAATTATGCTCATAAGATGAGAAAGTTTATTATAAGTTGAAGGGACTATATTGAAGGACCTTTCTATTGATGATGTCACATTGTAGAATAAGCTACAGCGGAATTAAATGGAAAGTTCTTAGGAACTTCTAAGCGGAGTATCATCACAGCTACTGGAGTGTGTATAACGATGTTGATCAGGCATCCAGAAACTCTCCAGAATGAACTAACTCCTAATCGTCTGTTATCTTTTGGTTGTAAACCCATCTTCATCATCTAAAGCAAATGTTAAATTACTTTAAAAATGAATCCTGGTAGGATGATTGACGTAGAATTATTTATTTAGATATAATTAAGTTAAAACGGCATCTTCTTAGGTGTTGAGAATCTTGAAAGTAGTAGTTAAACTAACGCTTGCCGAATCATCATTATATCGTCCGCTGCCAGGCCAGAGGCCTGCAGCCTAAACAAAAAGGTACTTCGCCTGTTGGTGTTTCGATGAGAAGAGAGTTTTCTCCGCGCTCCCAAAATACTGGAAAACTTACCGTTTTAAATCTCTCTCCAATCAGGTGACAGGATTTCCCAACGACTTCAAAATTCTCTGTTGCGTGCCTAGCACCACCTGACGGAGTTTCAGCAGAAACTCAACCACACGGTCAAAGTTAGATTTTAACGGCATCGCATCCCTTGACGACACGTCATCTAGAATGTTCTGCGAGCTTCGATCTGTCACCTTGAATCGGCTTAAAACTGACCTTGCACTCCGCGAGTCATTGACACAGACAAAATGCACGGGAAAAGGGTTCTTGTTTACACTAAGACATCTGAAAATCTCTCAATGGCCGTTCCTAGCGAAAATCCACCAACTTCAAAACAAAACTTAAGAAAGTAATGAAAAATCCCTAACTCAGAAACTTATGGATGAAAATGAATAAAATTTTAGGAATCATAATAAAATAAAAAGTTCTTTCCACCAGATATGTTTTGAAAGTAAAAATATTTAATTTAAAGAATTTTGGAAAAGTAATTACTGTATTTAGAAAATCTGAAACGATATATGAAGAGTTCGCGATTCTGAAAGAGAAATTTTGCATGAATCAAAATCAGTGAATTTGAACTTTCCGAAAGGAATAAAATTAGCGATTAACCATTTTTAATAATTATTATTGAAAAGAAAATACGCTGTATTTTAGAATAATTATTTATTTTAGACTGTTTGTTATTAAGATGATATTATTTAAAAGTTAGAAAAAGTAAGTTAGAAATATTTTTCTTTTAGATAATTTGAAGCGATGTTTAATTAAAAGAAAAAGATTTAAGGTAAATATTGTAAAGTAAATATATTGTAAATGAAATTTGAAATGAATATCCTAAAACATATGTAATGGAAAGATTCTGAATTTAAATTATACTCTCACCAAAAGTAAACCATTTAAAAAGAATGTTTGATTTAAAATGAAATAATGAAATTTAGCTTAATTAATTTAAATGAATTCAATGAGTCTATTCAAATGGATGAATAAACTAAAGTTAAATATTAAAATACTGAACAAATCAAGAATGAAATTTTAAATCATAACATAAAGCATAACGATATGAAATTGCTGATTTTCTTTAAAAGTGATGATTTAAATCTAAAAGACTTTTAAGGGTCTTCAACCTGGAACATTGATTTGAAATAGGAAAAATGAATTTTCCGACCACTTTTTATTAACTAATATTATAAAAAGACTTACTTCATGTCCTCCACTTGTTTCTTGTAGCATTATGCAAAACGAAGTTAAAGTCTGATTCACCGTTGCCTGGGCAGCAGTTTTGACAGCAGCAGAACCATTACAATATGAATCAAAACATCGAGTAATCAAGGTTATCACTGAATTAGTAGTTAAGCTCTGTCCATGTGTGCTAGTCATATTTAAAAGAATCTGAAATAAAGAAATCAGAAATAAAGAATTATTACAGAAAAATAACAAAGATAATCAGCATATATTTAGTCACAAAACATACAGGAAAATAGCAAAAATTTTGCATTTCAGCAAAGATATTTTCAATTTTTTGATATAAATAGTAAACAAGAGAAATCAGGTAAGTATGAAATAATAAAACAACCATTTAATAAGATAAAACTTCTCTACTAGCTACTTCTAATATCAAAGAACGAAAAATTTCTTTACAGAACTGCTTTTACCTTTGATAGGATAATAATTTATTAAATACTTGATCATAAATATTTAATACAAAACTATCATTACTTTTGTGTAATGAATTTACAGTTACAGTTTTGATTTCATTTTTTACATTCATTAAGTCAACTATTTTTTGTGCCAAGATAAGACACTGAACAAAAATATGAGTATTTAGAAAGCTATTGCTATTTTTAAAACAATGAGTACAGTTTAGAGAAATAAGTTTAAACAGAAATACAAAAGGTTAGGCACTCACTGAACACCGATTCTTTAATTAAACTACAGAAAATGTTAACACAATTATAAAATTTTAATAAATGACTGAAAAAAACAAATACTGTATAATAAAAATTTTTCGCAACAGCAAATTATTTGAACTAAAAATACTATCCACTATCTTTATTCTTCTTTCAAAATGTTGCATTTTAACAAGCTTTCGATTGAAGGAAATGTTTTTGTACTGTTTGAAGATAAGAATTCTTCATAGTTGAAAAACATTTTAAAACACTTGGCATTAAAATTTCTAAAGACAATATTAATAACATTGTTAATTAGGAAGCATAAAACCATCAATCTTAATTTTAGAATAAAAGAAGACTCCAAACAAATATCTAAAACAAGAAAGAAAAATCCTATCTCATGCGTAGATTAAGAAACCCTTTCCAACACTTCCAAAACACTCTAATGAAACTTCACCATTTAATAAGATAAAAGCAGATATCTAAAAATGCATAACACACTTAAAAACCCAATTTTACAGCAATTAGCGTACATAGTTGGTAAGGTCTTTGAATTATTTTGAAAGTCCCTGTATGATCTGTATATTTGTACCCATGACAAGGTTTGCTAAAATTTAATTCAGTTAGAAAATGCTTCATACATTTGAAAATTTACTTTCACAGAAAATTACTGCCCATAAAAAGTAACATAATTTTTTTTTATGCAACCCTATATATGATATACAGATTTTTTATACACATCATAAATTAAGATAAATCTAATTCAGCTAGGAAATGCATTAATACAACGAAAACTGCACTTCCAGCAATTACCATCCCTAGATGGCAATATATACAGTATCTTGCATATTCCTGTATATGAATTTATTTTTATTCTACAAAAATTTCTTAGTATACTAAATATAGTTAAGCTTGAAAATGCATAACACAATTAACAAGTTGGAAATTGTACGTCAAACGTGACAAATGAGGTGCGTTCGTACTATAGCTAGTTATTTAAATATTCAGATCTTGATGATTTTTAATTCTGTGAAATGAATTATATCGTCTGTAGATTAATTTCTGTAATAAAATAAGTATCTTGATCGCTTGATGATTAAACCTCGGAAGCTCCTATAACAAGAAAACACAGATTTTAAAAAAAAAATTCAAATTTCTTAATAAATATTTTTATTAATATCTTCTAAAGTTTTGATTCGATTTTCATAAAATTTGAAATGTCTTGACAAAATTCTACAAAGATAATATATTCTAAATTTCAAACCATTCGTCTAGGTGCTACATATTTATATAATTACGAATGCACTTAAAAACACCTCTAAGCAATTCACATCCATAGATAGCAATGCTTATGAATTCTTGTGTGCAGTCCTGCCACAGAATTTATACGCCTATATAATGTACTAAAATTTGTTTAAACTTAAAAATTCATACCACAATTCTCATACTGAAAACACACTCCAAAGAATTATCACTTATAGACAGTACTGTAAATGAATTATTTTTTGTGTCCTGTAATAGAATGATAAATACTATTCACACTAAATTCTATATTAAGCATCACTTCAGCATGCACATTAATTTCAATATGTTTGAAATAGTGTCGCATCTTTAAAATACACTGCAAATGATTTTTTTTCCATAGGCTACAATGTAACAGAAATTCTTTGTGTGTTTTTGTAAATCAACAACAAATACCCCATATTTTACAGAAAGCTTGTTGTATCACACCTCGATAATGCTCTAACATATATAATATCATTCTAAGCCTGTAGAGGAACATGCAATGTGGTATGCAATTGAACTATGACTTGCATGGCTTTTTTATCTATGACTTTTGCAAAGCTTATCAACTAAGATAAGGGATGCAAGATGTTAGATTTACAAAAATAAGTTAATTCTTATGCAGAGAGTTTACTTTTTATAACTGACAGTGCTTCTTTTTTTACTTTTTATACAATAATCCAATTAATGGTATCAAATATAACTGGAAAATAGAGCTGACTTAACTTTAGAATTATAAGAATTAGTCTTGGACATAGATGGACAGGAAAGTTTCTACCCTTTAATGTCTCATCAATTGTAAGAGACCTTCCTTTAACCCTTTATATCCTGAATTAATTTTCCAGCTACTTTTTAATTGCATTTTTGCATCATTGGATAAGTTTTGGTGCAGAATAAACATAGGAAAGAGGAAAATAATTTTTATAGTGTTTTAGTGGTTAATTAGACAACTGTAACCACCATAAATTTTTTACCCTATGATATAAAATAAAACAGTAAATTTCAAATAGTAAACTTAAAAAAATATATAGGAAATGTTCACCTGTAGAGTATAGTAAACAATAGAAAATAATAGTACTAAATAACCGGTAATAAATCACTAAAATTACTCAAATGAAGAACAACATGCATGTCAATTCTATTGCAAAATGGATTTCGAATGTAGCGTGGCAAATGTAAAATTCCTACAATGCAAAGAAAGAGGGTATGTGCTTGAATTTGCCATCTCCTGCCTGCTGTCAGAAATACACTCTTTGTGCCATTGTGAATACAGTTAGGAAAAACGGTCATATTACGAATATATAGGTGTTTTATTAACCCCTTGGGGACGAGCGACACGAATACGTGACGCATAAGATGCTCAGAATCCTCAATTATTCCCACCAGTTATTTTTTTTTGTAACGTTTTCTTTATCTCATCATAGCATTTTTGCGATTCAATTAGGTGAAAATTTCTCATTTGAAAAACCGGTGGTAACAGATTAAAAATTCTATAAAAGACGCTTGTCGCAAAGGGGTTAAAGTGGTACTTATAAGTACCGTCAGGATAAAAAGGATTAAGGCAATTCTCAAATTCCCTGTTCAACAATGCGAAGCTTTCTAACTCATTTTTAAACATAAAGACATAGAATTGGCAGGCCTGACTATTGAAGCAATATGGAATAGAATAGTGTTTTCTATTTTTTGATAAATAAATTACTTATCTAGTTATACATGATTTTTGTCACAAGACAACAAGTTTTTCCCTTTTCTCATGCTGCCGCATCTGGAAATTCGGTTCAAAATGCTTTGACAGTATTTTCTGGAAGAAAATACCTTTACCAAAAAATGGAAAATGTCATTCGATTTCTGAATAAGAACACCTGCCATTTCATATGTTTCCGAACAAAAATTAATTCAGAAATGTATCAGAAAATAGCTCCTTTGTATTTGAGGGGACCTTAAAGAAAGGTTTAAAATGACAAAAATTGACTGCAGTTTGATTATGGATAAGGAAGCCTTTAATTAATTTAGACTATTACTTCTTTTTGCATTTATTTATGTTTTACAGAAATAAAAAATATTTGTTAAATTGTAAAAAATAACAATTTTTAATTTTTTAAGACAAAATTAATCTTGCTCAACTAGTTTTGCCCTGATTGTGAAAAACAGGTTCCATATTTTTGAGTTGTCATTTCTTCTTTATACTGCTTATAAAGTTGTTCTTTGATTATAACTATAAAGATTTGTTTGTTTTTCAGGTATAGTTTTTAGTGAATTTGATTTTCTTTATTTAAAAAAGAAAGAAAGAAACATGTAAATCTGTTGACTTGTTCAAAAGTTATCACGGTTGGACATCGTCAATGTCATGTTACCACTGAAAAATGTTTTGAGAGTGTTGTGTCCTTTGTAGGCATCACTGGTTTCTTTCTGCAGCTCAACTATATGCCTTTCTATATGCCTCGCATGACTGTAATTTTAAGAATTTTCTTATCAGGCCAACCATACAACATTTTCAAAGGTTCAAAGATCACTAATATAATAAAATATATTGGTGCCCTTAAAGCATGAATCTGTAATGTTAGCAAATCAATGTGTAGGAGTCTTATTCATTTCATATCTATCTTCTACAATGTTTCAATTTGTTTCCTTGATGCCACACTGCTGCCATCACATACCTCTGACATTTCCATTTATAGTTTTTTTCCATACTTCAATCTCTTTACTGTTGTTACAATTATCTCTCTGAGCCTTGTCACATACAACAACAATGGGTTTAAGTTTCTGGGGATAATCCTAATGGAGTTTCTTTTTAATTGAAAGTTTATACTTTTACTGCAATATCATAGTTGATTTTCTCACAATAGTCTTCACAAACTTTTAAAAATAGTGGTCAATTGCTCAAACTAGATTCTATTGTGTCCACTATGGAGTTCCATCTGATATATGAAGACAATTAATTTGAATGTTTTTTACACATGTCTCTTGCACGTTTACAAAGAATTGTTTTAAAACAAACCTGTTGAAAAGTGTTAAAAAATTCATACTGGAAGTAGTTTCAGTACGGGATGCAGCTTTAATTAAATATTTTTGATTGCTATAGGTTTCTCTACAAGGAGAAATTAGCAAGAAAATGTAAAAACTAACATATCTAAAATAAGTTTTAGGTCCTATATTTACAGAAGCAATTCTATTTATCTATCCCAATGACTTTCAAAGAGTAAAACTGCACCAAAAGCAAGTCATATCTCCAAAAGTTGATACTGCATTTCTCGGAAAAATTATGCCTGATACAGGTACCAGATGTGTACTATTTAATACAGTAGCCTCTTGTATTATTCATTCAAATATATCAACAAAACCTGTTTTCATACCTTCAGATGAGAAAAAAGTTCTAACACCTTTCCTGCACATTTTAAGTAACTAGAGACTACATATGTATTAGTTAAAAATAAATAAGTGTCATTCTTTATAATTTTATTAAGAAAACTGCAATATACATATAAATAAATGTTTGAGGTCAAATATAAAATGCTTAATTGTAGGTTATCTTTAATTTTTTTTAATGTCATCAGTTATTTAACACATTTTATATTTTTGTTGTTGTTGTTAATTCCCAACACGTGGAATAAAACAAGGAGCTACTAAATTTCTTGTAAAGTACTGTGACATTTCACCTCTGGACAGCTTAAAAAAGGTCCTTTTCATGTATAAACCTACCATAATGGATGAACTCTTCAAAGTAGTTAAAGAGAAATAGAAAGCACAGTACAGATATATAGCCAAGGAAAAATTCCTTGGTAAAGAATATGTAAATGATTATAACATCTTAAGAATTAATTAAAAGAAGACTTTAGAAGAATTTCAGGCTATTTTAAGCCCTAAAAGTATTCTATAAATGTGTAAACAGTCCTAATGTTATACATTCATTTCAAAATACAGTAGCCTCTCATTATATCATGCATGTTGAGAAACAAGAAAAAAGTGTGATACAACCAAGGACATTAAAAAATTAAGAAAGATAACCTGCAAGTAAATGTTTTAAATTTGGCTCTAAAATTTTAGTTTTCTTTATACATATTACAATTCTCTTAAGAGAATTAATAAGAGACACTTATTGTAATTGATACATTAATAAAGCTACTTAAGTGCTGTTAAGGTGAATATATTTTTTTAGAAGACATGAAAAAAGAGTGAAAACTCGAATGAGTGCTGTAATGAGTGTACTTGTATGAAAGTTGCAGAATTATTAAAACATTATGCTTCAGAGTTGGGCAAATATGCAATTGCAATTATCTGCAATGTTATTACAATTTAATTGTATGTAATTGATTATAGTTACACACATTCAAGCATAACAATTTCATTAAATAATGGGATGAGGGCAGTTCTGGCTACAGTTCTGCAAGAATTTTTTACAGCATGTAATTGTAACTATAATTAATCACATACAATTAAACTGTAATTACACTGCAGATAATCACAGTTACAAATTTGCCCAACTCTGCAGTGCTTTGACGCACAAACAGAAAATCAACTAGGTAACTAGTAAGTACATATTAGAAAAAGAAGACAAACAAATAAATGATTTTTTTTTTTAATAGTACCTTTAATATTTCTACTTGGACATCATCAGAATGTATTTGTATGCTACCAACCGCTTTTAGTAACTGTATTGGAAACCAGTTTTCTTCAATGCCACTTTCAAAAACTGACTGAAAACTTTTGTCCCATATCATTCTCTAAGAACAGAAAAAAATTGTTATAATTGAAAATATATTTTTAACTTATTATAATTGAAAATATATTTATAATTTTATAATAACTGAAATGCAATTCTCATTCAGTACATCACTTTTTTAATTTTTCTTACTACAATATCTTAATTTATTTATTTATTTATTCAATTTTAAAATAACTTATGAAAATTCTTGGAGATAGTGGAAAAGAATATTGGACTGTCATGAAAGCTTTTTCATAAAATTTTGAGAAAAATAAACAAACAAACAAAACATTTCTTTATTTTCATGTCTGAAACTATGGCCTGTCTCTTTCCCCAACTTTAAGCTTCATAGAAATTTCAAAATTCTATCAAAGTAAAAAGAACTAAACTGGTCTGATGACATAAAGGTTACAGAGTGACTTTTGAGAGCATCTCCATCAGCAAATATATATAATAAAATCCCTATTGTAAGCCCTCCCCTCTGAAAGTAAGCCCACCACTCACTTTAAAGCAATTTTGAATTTTTTTTTTCCATTCCCAAATAACCCAAATATAAACTGCCTTTAAACTGTTTTTGTGCAAAAAATTTATTTAAAAATCCAAGAAAGATAATTTTTCATCTTTTGACTTTTTTGGCAGATTTTCACTTATGTTTTTACTTACCCATCATACGTAGTATAGGATAAGTCTTGTAATCGTTTTGAAAATCGAAAAAAAAAATTTGACGGATTTACACGTTTCAGACACTGGAGATTTCGAAAAAAATATTTGTAGAAGAAAAAATTTTGCCGTCCGTCTATGTGTCTGTAAACGCTCTATCTCCCTAAAAAATTGAGATAGAGATTTGAAATTTGGTATGTACTTAGTATGTAATAATGGGAAGAAGCCTTTTGAATTTCAGTAACCTCGATTATCCGGAACTTTTTTTTTTGGACTCTCGAAATATTCATTTTGGTGTAAGGTACATAAAAATTTTCGAATTTGTTTATTTTAAGGAGTGATTATAAAAGACAATAATAAAACATAAATTTTGCATAAAGCATGAAGTCGATCGGATAATTAGTTGCCAAGATATTTTTTTATTTCAATATTTTATATTATGCATATCCATAATGAGTAAGTATTACGGTGGCCCTCAACGACTAGTTATATAATTGTATTTGTTGCTCTCTAGTAACAATAAATGAATAATCACTCATCTAAATTACCCTCTTTTCTCCAAAAAGTTCCACTTTAGGGATGTGCATATATAACATTATCACTTTAGGGGGAAGTGGGGTCTGGCACTTGACATCATGAGATATCTCTAGGGGGAGGAGGATCATTTTTGATCCAACCATTTTTTGTTTTAACTTTTTCTTTGTATTAAAATAAATAGTCTTATCTTTCTTTAGGGTTTCGTTCATCTCACGAAACCCTATTACTCCCGCTTCGTTGTCTGTCTGTCACAGAGCCGGTTCTCAGAAACTATTTAACTTACAGGCATGAAATTTTGTATACTTATAGCTGAATATCTGCTATGAAGCTCAAAATCATAAAATTTAAAAAAATCATATTATTTTAATATAGAGAGATAAAAAACCAAAAATCTAACAGCCTTTTCCTATTAAATTTAAGCATTTTTCGTTATAACAGTTGCCAACAACTAAAAATCTACAAAAAATTCTTTCTACAATAATTAATTTTCTATTGGAAGATTTCCACGTGCAAAAGGAAAATGAAATAAAAAGTTTCACCAATTGAAAAAAGATTAATATGACGTCATAATGGTAATAAAACGGACATTTTCAAACATTTTTCAATAATAAAAGGTGTATGAATATGTGTAAATACAGAAAGCAGCTTAATATGACGTCATTAAAGAATTAAGAAGAAAATTAATCTGACGTCTAACATTTTGAAGGTCTCTATATAACATGTTTAATTTTGAAATTGATTTTTTTTTAATTAAATATTGCATTTAGTCCACATGACAGATATTAATAGCGGGCTTTGCCCACTATCGAACCGGTTCAGATTTTCTAAAAGACGAGAAAAATAGACCGGTAAATTTTTACTTTATGAGAAACACTTTTTTTTTTTTTGCTGATGAAATTTTTTTAGATTTATTAAAGAAAGGATAAAGTGTTTTGAAAGGAATATTAAACGAAACCCTTTGTGCAATCTTCGATCACACTTACCCACTTGTTTAAAGTCTGTTTTCTATATTTATAAAAAATACAAAGTTATTAAATTTATTAAATGATTAAACAATTATTTAATTCCAAAACATGGAATACCCCAACGTTTGACATTCCTATTCTTCTACCATATGTGCATACAATTCACTATTCGAGAAATGAGGTGTGAAGTATGCTTTAAATGATACTTGTTGTGTTTACTAGTAAAGAAAAGAGAAAGAATGTTGTCTACTTGTTGTGTTGTTAAGAAATTCTGCTTGCCCCCTCCCCGTGCAGGAGGGCAGTGCAAGAAGACAATATTACTGTTGAATGCATTATATAGTAAAAAGCTATTGTTAAAAATTTTTAAATAGTAACTATTTCTTTTAAGTGTTATTTGATATAAAGTTATTCATATAACAGTGATATTTTATTGACTTCTCTTCATTTGAATCAGTAAAGTATGTGAATAATAAGTGTATAACCATATTTGTATATCACTGCAAAATTATAAAAAGTAAAATAAAAAAAAATTGTAAAAATATAAAAAAACATTAGACACTGATAACAATATTATGAGGAGGGGTGGGGTGGGGGGTTGAAGAATGATAACGTATGACATCGTAAGGAGGTCCAAAATTACCAAAAAGTTGATAAAGTTATATAAGTACAGCCCCTTTGCAGTTTGTCCACCACCTAGAAAATAGTTTAAAACCTTTAATATTAATTTTTTTTTTTAAATTCTGTTCTATTTCTTATTTTGTAGTAAGATGAGTTATCTAAAATTTCATTTACATCGTCTATTAAAAGTATCACTCATCTAAAATCTTCATCCCTTTTGAAATTTTTGCTCCGTCTTTTCTCCCAAAAGGGGAGGGATTTCTAAATATGTGGGAGGAAAGCAAATATTTTTTCTCTTTTTCACAGTTTGGTTGTTCTCATCCCTGAATCACATGAATATTTTATGTTTTAAAATAAACAGGTTCTCTAAACTAACATCCCCACCATTAGCAAAATATCAGAGAGTGAGAACAGACACATTACAAAAAGGAGGAAAATCTGCCCCCCCCCCCCCCAAATGTCAGGAAATTAATCCCTTATTTTAAAGTTTGTGCGCTTGGGGAGGGGGGAAGGGCTGAAGCAGAATTTCTTTGGGGAGAGAAGTATTTAGATGATTATTTAATTATTGTTACAAGAAAGTTATAAATAGAGCAAAAAAAACAAAATAATTCTTTAAGATTTCAAACTGTGTGTGCCGGAGGGTTGGTTTTAGATGAAGTCTCATATCACTCCTACGAGCAGGGAAGACTGAGCTATGCTCGGTCAAAATTAGCCTTGAATTCAAATATACCCATGACCAAAATGACCCACTAATCAAATTTTCTCGAACATGTAACTAAGCCCAACTGTCTTCTCATGCCCAAATCCCGTAGGATATAAAATTTAGTCAAAATAATCTGAGCCATTTTTTAGATAAATTAGCTTGACCCAAAAATGAGCCACTAATCGGATTTCCTCGAGCATGTGACCTAGCCTAAATGATTTTTTCGTGCCCAAAATCCGTAGGATACAAAATTTAGTTCAAATTCTCTGAACCATTTTTAAGATAAAAATAGCTTGATCCATAATGACAGATGACCAAAATGACCCACTAATCGAATTTTCTCGAACATGTGACCTAGCCCAATACTCTTCTCGTTCCCTAAAACTGTAGGATACTAAATTTAGTTCAAATCCTCTGAGCTGTTTTTAAGATAAAAATAGCTTGACCTATAGTGACCCATGACCAAAATGACCCACTAGTCTAATTTTATCGAACATTTGACCTAGTCCAACAGTCTTCTTGTGCCGAAAACCATAGGATGCAAAATTTAGTCTAAATAGTCAGCCGTTTTTTAGATAAAATTAGCTTGACCCACAGTGACCCAAAAATGTACCACTAATCGAATTTTATCAGACATGTGACCTACACCTAACCCAATGATGTTCTTGTGCCTGAAACTCGTAGGATACAAAATTTAATCAAAATTGTTAGAGCCATTTTTTAGATAAAATTAACCTGACCCGCACTGACCCACTAATCAAAAGTTCTCGAACATGTGACCCAGCCCAATAGTCTTCTTGTGTCCGAAAATGGTAGGATACAAAATTTAGCCAAAATCGTTAGTCCCATTTTTAAGATAAAATTTGCATATATAACCACACACACAAGATTTGCTCGTATTAGAATATATGATTTAATGTTTTTTTTTTTTTTTTTTTTTTTTTTTTTTTTAAATGGCAGAATCTCACAATCTTAAAAATATATCGCAGGCACATCCTGTTTCATAGATGGACGGTCCAAAATCTTTACATATATAATATATATTTTTTTTAATTATTAATGCAAGATAAAAACAGAGAAATATCAATTAACTTAGATCTTTCATTATGAAAATTATATATCATTATCTATTAGCACCCATATTGCATTATCTGTTAGATAACATAAGGGTAATAAAATTTTATTTAAGTTTATTCATTTAGAGTTTCAAATGCAAGTCACTAAAAGAGAAAATTTACCTGAAAACCACTTAAGGCATGTGAAATAAGTTTTCCGTGTTTAGTCTCTAGAGCAAGACGAAATGTGTCCAAACATTTTTGCCTTCAAAAAAAAGAAAATATTTAATTACTTGTATAAAAGAAAAAAGCATATATTTATCATTTAAAAACAAGAAATATAATATTCAAGTTTTAAAAGATTTTTATTTATTTTTATTGGAAAGTTGGGGGGGGGGGGGGGATAGCACTCTGAAATAAGTTAAGATCAAATTTAAAAAAATATAATAATAATTTAATGAAGATAATTACAGACATTTCTATTCTAAAAAAAAGTTATTAATGCTGAATTTGAAAAAAAAAAAAAGCAGAATTCTGCCTTTAGATGGAATAGTGGTATCTCTGTTAATAATATATGAATGAACAAACCTATAAAAAAGCAAAACTGGATTAGCAAACTTCATTATTTATGCTATTATTCAGGTATGCTAAAAATGAACTCTTGAATATTTAGTCTTTTGGATGCAAAATTTAAGAAATCATTCCAGTATGTGACGATACAGTTTACAAAGTTAATCATAAAAAATATTGCATTCTGAAAGCATAAAATCAAAATGTTGTTCTTGGTACCAATCAGATATTACACTAGATTTCAAAAACAGTGAATGAAATTGACTCACCGTTAATAAAACTGTGAACTAAATTTTTTAATATACAAGCAAATTTTGAAAATCTAAATAGCTTGATATAAGTTAAACATATAATACAACAATATGACAATGACAATACATTAATATCAATAAAAAACACAATTTAGATTTAGACTCTTCAGAGTTTGAATAAAGATATGGTTAAATCAGGATTTTTAAAATAAATATATCAACAAACATATTTTTAAAAACATTTAATAGGCTGTATTTAAATCTGAAAAACACTTAATAGCATGCATATGCTTATTTAAGCCTTTAACAAACATAATCATTACCTTAATTCATAAGGTGGTGACCTCATTAAACTTTGTTGACTTGCAAGAAATTCTGCAATAAATAACAATCAGTAAAATAGAAAAACAAAAATTTGCTGAAATAATTGTTAAAAAAAACTAACAAAAAATCACATTTTAAATTTACTTATTTTTTTTACATTTTATATTAAATATGATAGTATAGCTGCAAGTAAAATTCAAAATTTTGCATATTCGGGCATATATAATACAGTAGAAGATCTTTATAACGCAATTCTATATAACACAATTCTCTATATAATGCACAACTTCTCAGATGTAAACAATGAATTTTCAGTTAAGAAACACCTGAATTCCTACATTATAAATAGTTGCTATTCTCTAGAGGACTAAATCTGATACATTAATTTAACTTTATCTCCTTAATTCAGAGCTAATTACTGAAAAAATTGCTAGGATTTGGATACAGCTATGTTTGGACAATGTTTATAAAGTAAATTTAACAATGTGTGGAATGATCTATATTATGCAAAAAATTATAATATATAACTCCTGGTAATAAAGAATGCAATATAAAGATACTCTAATGTATTTTGGTATGTTTCACACATATTTGGCCATGTTTTACAAGCTAAATTTAATGATGTGTGAAATGTGATTTATATAACGCAAAATTCTATATAACGCACAACCTCATGTTTTTAGGTTTGCGTTATAAAGATCTTCTACTGTATGTTCTTTTTTTCAAACTAAAAAAATGTTGACATTTCCTATGCACACTATATGTTGGATATTAAAAGTATAGTTTCATAATTAAAGAAATGTACAGAATGGATATTTTAAATTCATTACATGTTTTTACTAATACACAAAGTTAGTGAAAATTCTTTCAATGACAGCATACTTTAGAGAGTAAGTTGAAGGTACAATGTTCTGGACTATCTTTAAAAATTTGAAATTATCTGACCTGCAAGAGACAAAGCCCAACCCAAAACAATTAGTGTCAATCCGACCCAAAATGAAGAAAATTTGTGCAGGCTAGAGTCAAGTGAAAATGGATTATAAGACGGTACATAAATATAAGGAATGCAGCAATATATTAATTACTTAAAACTCATTCTTGACATTACTGCAAGTACATTTCTTTCATTTCCTAAAACACATCTCGGTGAAGGTGAAGTATCACATCTATTATGTTTCCAATTCTGGTTAGCGTTCCATACCTCAACCACCTCACCCTGGTGAGAAAATAGCTTTAGTTGTGATTTATTTTTTCCTTACTTGTATTGACGTTTCAACACATTTTTTGGTGCAAGTCTGAGACAGGGTAGGGAGTAATTTACTACTTCTTTTGGCTGCATCAACATAAAAACTGGAGTTCAGCCAAAACTTATGTGTGTGGGGAAAGGGTAAGAGCTGAAAAGAGTAATGTTTAAAAAGGTTTATGGTTTGTTTGAAATTTACAAGACACAGAGTCGCAGCAAAAGAGAGGGGGTTTCGATGTTAAAACCCCACCAGAGCTAAAAAAGATGCAGTTATTGCCGTTTATATGAATCATTGGTTTATCAAATACCACTTTTATAAATCAATCAAAACCAAAATAAGTATTAGTATTTTTATCTTAGTCCGAATCCACCGCTTTATTGAATCAAATTAGATTCAAGAAATGTGATGTATTCAAATGGCGATTATATCGGATTTAAAAATAGAGAAAGCACATAACTGATACCTGCTAAAACTGGTCACTTATTTCGTATAAAAACAGTGTTCGCATTTATCATTTCCTGTCCTACTGCTGTACAGTGGTGAGTCTTAACTGAATATTTTTTTTGCTTCTTTTTCCGAAATGAAACTTAACCATCAAAATCAACGCATGATAAATTTTGGACGTACAGAAATGGAATTTGAACTGTTTTACTTGTTAAAGCAGGGGGAAAGTTGCTCTAAATACAGTAAATCCTTGAAACAGTACAGTACTGAACAGTACAGAAACAGTACCTTGATACAATAAATCCATGAAAACAGAACCTGTGTATAACAGAATCCTGTCTTAAACAAGAAATAATTTATGGTCCCGACGGAAAGAAAGCATGCAATTATACGTACTAAGACAGAAACATTTCTAAAATAATTTTTTCCTCAGTCCCTATCTATTCCATTTTCAAAGGCTTAAATAAATTATAAACTGGTATTATAGTTAGGTTTGGGACAAATTTTCCTTCATTAGACTCAGGATGGCGAGGCACTGGCTTATATACTTTTTCTACTTTAATTTACTGTCTGAGAGGGATTGCTCAGACTAGGAACAAAGTCTGTAGAGCATAGATATCCCGCCCCCTTTCTTAGGTTAAAAAAATATACAAAATCACGCCGGTAAAAGTGACAGAGGGCGGAGTAATAAGCAATAGATAAATGAATACAGTAAAACCTCCATAACGGACACTCCCAAATAGCGGACACCTCTATTTAACGGACACTTTTCAAATCCCCACTCCCAAAATCTAAAATTTTGTATGTTTAACCTCTGAATAGCGGACAGTAGTTTTGGCAATCAAGGATGATAAATGATTTTTTTAACAAGAAAGAAAATGAAAAAAAAAAGTAAAAAGCCTCGAAATTTATCAAAGCAATATGTCACAAATTTTTTGACCACAGATAAATGTAGGGGGTGGTCTCTGGAAAATCCCCAGTGGCCTTGGGAATCCCCCAATATCGTATGTATTTTGTATCGATTACTGTTTGATTCTTCAGATTTAATTGACATACAATATTCAAAGCTTCAAAATATGTTAAAACCATTTTTATCGTTTTCTGAATATATTGAGTTCTGTGTATTCTGAATTTAGTGTCTTGTTGTGATTAATGTTTCGAAAATGACCTCAAAACGAAAGTGATGAACTTTAAAAGAAAAATTTGAAATTGTAAATGTAAGTGAAACTGAAAAACAGAAATAGAGTTTACGGATACTTGCCGAATGTTTTAAAATGGGTAAAACACAAGTGGGAGAGATTTTACGAAATAAAGAATTTGTGGATTATTAACTCTAACGAGAACACCAAAAATGGGAAATTGAGGTATACTGATTCCATTGAAATTAATTCTATATTTCTGAATTGGTTTACTTCACTTCGTTCGAAAAAATTCCTATCAGTGGGCCTTTGATTTAGGAAAAGGCTTTAAAAGTCACCAAAGAGCTCGGAGTATATGATTTTAAGGGTTTGGGTAGATGGCTGGAAAAGTTCCTGTCTCGGAACAACATCTCTTTTAAAACAATATGTTGAAAAGCAAAATCTGTAGCTCTGAAAAAAGCGGAGGATTGGCATGAATAACTGCAATAAATTTGTGAAGGTTACGAGGAGAGAAACATTTTTAATGCCGCGGAAAGCGGATTCTTTTTCAGAATTTTTTCGAATAAGACTTTGTGCTTTAAAAAGGATGGCTGTATCGGCGAAAAAAGGACAAAAGAGCGAATCACTATTTTATTATAATGCAATGCATTAGGGGAATTTTAAATTCTTCTTATAGTTCAAAAATCTCTGAAACCCATGTGTTTCTCAAAGAACATCCAATTTTTAAAAAAATGGTGTTATAGAACGAATAAAAAAGCGTGGATAATCAGATTTTTAGTGAATAAATGGTTAACTTCCTTTGATAATAGGATGAAAAAACAAAGAAAAGTTCTCTTGTTTTTGGACAGTGCAACTTCTCATCCAAAATATTTCAAATTGGACAATGTTAAAACTGTGTCGCCCCCCCCCCCCCCCACCCAAGACAACTTCCGTATGCCAGCCCCTTGATCGAGGCATTATACACAATTGTAAAGCCTGTTAGAGAAAGCTTTTATTAAGCCATATTCTTTCGAAGTTTTATTCTATGGATACAGTTGAGAACAGCTTAAATTAGTTAATGTTCCCGATGCTTTCAAATTCGGATTTCTTCAGCTGTAAAAAACATATAACCGGAATGTGTACGACAATGTTTTAGAAAAGCAGGCTTTATATTAAAAGAAAATTGAACCCTTATTTCCGATAGAAATGAAGAACTATCGCAATAAATGAATTAATGAAATGGACCAGGAGTGAAGAAATGCCGAAATGTCCATCAACATTGATGATGACCTACTGAAAAAGAATCAGTTGACGTAGGCGATTATATTCCTTCAGAATCTTTGGCAAAAGCTGACCCTATTAGTAATATGAATCGGATACTGAAACCAGAGGATGTTTCCTGCAATATCGATAATTTTCAAGAAACGGCAAAACACAGTGGGCAGTTACACATATTTTTGTCTTTTTCCAAAAAATGATGATTCAGAAGGATTAAAACTACTGATAGCATTAAAACATCGCATAGAAAAACTAACTACATGTAATCGCAAGCAAAAGAAACTTTTGTAACAGATTTTTTTACTTTAATAACCAGTAAAAAAATGTTTGTACAATTTCATTTCAGTTTTATTGCTTAAAAAAATAATTTTAATTTCTGATTAATCATGCAATAGAAGTTCTCGGACATATAAAAGCCAATTAATAAAACGTTAAGCATTTCTAAGCGATTTTGTGAATCTCTGAAGTTTTCCCAATAGCGGACACCTCCGAATAGCGGACAATTTCTGAGCTCCCGAGGTGTCCGTTATTTAGAGGTTTTACTGTATATGAATACAATGGAAAAAATATCTGTGGAAAAGATAACAGTACAAAATAATATCACTGCCGGAGATTACAAAGCTCCGACCGACAAGGAGCAGTGAATAAGGGGGAACCCGAGTCCCTCGTTCAGTGATGGATAATTTTTGGCCGGGACTGGATCTTACATTTTTCTGCAGACTCGGGTCGGTTTGAAACTGGACCTCATTCTTTTCAGGCCCCAACCGAGTCAAATAAAAGAAAATTTGTGTACTCGTGTGTTGTGGTAGCAGTTTTCTTGCAAAAATAATTCAAATATTGTGCATTTGTTCAAAAAAAACTTTAGAAATTGAATTTTGTTTAATAAATAACAGAAAAATATTTAAATCACAAGTGCAAGATACCTTTTAGTCACAAAGCTTTACAATTATGGTTTTCTTTCATTCCAAACTACGTTAATTTTTCAATGTATATTCATTGTCACAAAATGATCATTAATATTGTTACGAGGCGTGTTTTTTAAGTAAGTACCGTTTTGTGATTCTGCCGCCGCAGGGCTACGGTCGGCGTTCCGCGCTGGTTACCTACATCTCTTGTCTACGCACTGATGCCATTACAGTCTGATTCTTCATTGTATACGTTGTTTACTGAGTGTTTAAGATGCCTCCGACAATCGTGAGTCCCGCCGATTGTGAAGTACGGGCTGTTATACGATTTCTTAGTGCTAAAGGCGTAAAAACGATCGATATTCATCGTGAGATCTGTGAAGTTTACGGACAAAACAGTATGAGTGATGGAATGGTAAGGAAATGGGTGAGAGCATTTAAAGATGGCCGCACAAATGTGCATGATGAAGAACGGAGTGGGCGTCCTTCGGTCGTTAATGAAGATTTGGTGCAGAAAGTGGACGAAAAGGTGAGAGAAAACAGACGCTTTACAATTTCATCATTGTCCGACTGCTTTCCTCAATATTCTCATAGTGTTTTATATCGCATTGTGACTGAGAACTTGAATTACCGGAAATTGTGTTCACGTTGGGTTCCAAAAATGTTGACGGATTTGCACAAAACCCAACGTTTAGGCAATGCATTGACTTTCCTTGAGCGGTACCACAATGAAGGTGAAGATTTTTTAGACCAAATTGTTACTGGTGACGAAACATGGGTGGCCTACGTCACACCAGAATCGAAACAACAATCCATGGAATGGCGACATTCATCATCACCCAAAAGAGTGAAGTTTAAGCAAACAATTTCTGCCCGGAAAATCATGTGCACAGTTTTTTGGGACAAAAAAGGAGTATTGCTAGTGGAGTTTCTGCCTCGTAATGAGACAATCAATGCAGCGTCTTATTGTGAGACATTGAACAATCTGCGTCGTGCAATCCAGAACAAAAGACGTGGCAAGTTGAGTAAGGGTATCGTTTTTCTGCTTGACAATGCCCGTCCACATGTGGCTAATCGGACCAAAGATCTCATCAAATCTTTTCAATGGGAAACTCTAGATAATCCACCATACAGCCCTGATCTGGCGCCCAGCGACTACCATTTGTTCCTGCACTTGAAGAAACACCTGGTCGGTCAGCGTCTTCAAGACGATAACGAAATCAAAACATTTGTGATACAGTGGTTAAGAAGTCAGGCGGCAGAATTTTATGAGGAGGGTATTCAAAAACTGGTGCGACGTTATGACAAGTGCCTCAATATTCACGGAAATTATGTAGAAAAGTAGATTAAGGTACAGGCTTTCATGTAAAAATAAAATTATTGCGATATCTTTGCACGTCTTTTTTTAATTCCAAAACGGTACTTACTTAAAAAACACGCCTCGTATTTCGTATTCCATAGATTGCATATAATCTGTTGTACCTTAAAATATTTACATAAATATATGTATGCCATATTCTGTTACAATCAACTTTAATTATAAGATAATATTGGTTAAGAAACATCGGCATGTTTTCCAGAAATTGAGTTGGATTAGACCCATAAACTACGAAAACATAAACAGCACGAGTCGGAGCCGTGTCGAATATTTCGCTTTTGGAAGGAGCCAAGAATGGCCAATAAAGCTTTTTTGGGTTAAACTTTTAACTTTTATAGCAGACTTGGACAAGTTGGACCGGGGCCTCCGAGATGGCACTGTGTGCTCTTTTTACTGGGCATGACACTAAGAGCAAATTTACATGCATGATGTCACAAACAAGATCCATCATACTTAAAATTTTCCACTTTTTTCGGTCATATAGATTGTTTACAATAGTATTTTCATATTATTTATTGTTTTACTTAATAATTAATAATATTTTTCAGTGTATTTAGATTATAATGCTATAAATAACTATAGATTATAATTGTTAAGGAAAGTGCAGATTATCCCTATAATATAATGGGGATGAAATTTTTTGCTCCTAGTAAATCTAACTATGATACTAAAAAGCAATTACCATAATTTCTGGAAGAAACGCCGCAGTGGCGTATACGCCGCACGACGAAAAATTGCACCAAAAAAATAAAGAAATGGTCGTAAACGCCGCAGGTGAAATTTCAGCATATAGGTTGTAATCGTAAATGACTTGCAAACAGAAACACATTAATAAACTGAATTTAGAAATTGTTCCATTCTAAATTTACAGCACACGACAGCCATCCTAAGACGACTGTTTAAGAAATGATTAGTTAATGAAAACAAAACCGAATTAAACAACCAAAGTAATGCGTATATATACCTTGCCAAACGTACACATGCCAATGAAAACACATATCCAGAAAGATCAAGGCAGTGACGCGTGGCTAAAAACATGAATAATCATGAGATCGGCGAATCAGACAAAGACTTGTCTGGCGCCATCTCTCGGAACGAATGCGTACTACGGCAATCGATTATTCGATTATCATCTCAATCGAACATCGCCATGTGGCGTTTGAATGTCTATGAAATAAATATAATTTGTCAGCTATCGTAAAGTAAAAATTAACTGCTTTTAAAGAGTGAACTATTAATATTGAACAGAGAACTTAAGAAATATAGGTAAGTTGAATATATATTAACTATAGTAATTACGTTTTTATAATAAAGATATATTGTTGATATGTACTGTTTATGAGCTTTATACTGAGATTAAATGAATGTAAATAAAGGTGAAATATGAATGAAAGTTAATGAATGCATGTGTTTAAAAGTGTATCTGAGGCAGTAAGACTAAAAGCATTAAATGAAGGCTTACTTTTCACAACAATTTTTGCCTTAAGTGTCACCTTCAGATTTTCGTCTTAAAATCTACACGGCCTCGGGCCAATCTTGTTTTATTAGTAACTAAACTAAAAATGAAGTCTAAAAATTTAGGCCCGTGCACATTATTTAAAAATCTTATTAATAGTAAGATTTCTCATCTTTGGAGTGAAAAAAATTTTAAACTGCACGTAAACGCTGCATCGGCAGAAACGCCGCATCGCTTGAAATTTTAACTTTAAAACATGTAAACGCTGCGCCGTTTCTTCCGAAAATTACGGTATACTACAGTCTTCATATTATCAGCGGATAATAGAAAGAAGAAATTTTAGCTAAGAAAATTACATCATGAAAATTTTAAGCATTGTTCAGAATTAAATATTTTGATAAAAGTTTTATAATTCATGAAGATGTAATTAAATGAGATCAGTGTTGAATTCAGGGGATGGCCCGGGGAGGGAGATTTGAGATTGCATGCTTTTAATGGTCAAAAAGCACAATTTTCCACCCAGGAGCCGCAGAAATCCCTCCTGGAAAAAAGTCTCTGAATTCAAAACTGAATGAGATGATGGTACTGAACTTGTCAAGCCTAACGACAATGACAATACTCCAGCATATTTGAACGAATCTTTGCCTTCAAAACAAAAAGAGCCAAATGATCGACGAAAATAAATTTCAGAAACAGACGATAAACAACTTAAGAAATGGTGCAATGATGACACTATAACATCTTTTGAAAATTTTACAAATAAATAAGCTAGTAAATTGAATAGAGAACAGATACACTTACTTAGAGATGAGTACGATTTGTTTATAAAATTAAAAGTAACTGATTGCTTCAAATTAGTAGTTGTAGTTTCATTTAAAAATTTTGTTAATTTAAATGTACAAATTTGTTATGAAAATGAATCTATTGACATGAGTTCTTTTGAGTGGTTATTAGGTCCTGCACACAAATGTAATAAATGGACAATTTTTGAAAATATTGTAAATAAGTTATCAAGTTATGATGAAAACAGAAAAACACTGGAAGAAAAAAAAATACTATGCACAGCTGAATTAGTATTTCGAAACAGTACTGATTTTTTTCATAGAGATTATGTATGATGATTTTACTTTATTTTTTATCGACAAGTAAATCTTTTCATGAGTTTTTTTAATTGTTATTAAAAATTATAGGCACTTTGATTTTGCAATATTTCTTGGTACTTTTCCAGTATAGGTATTCCAGAATAGGTTCATTCTAGTGCCAGTTTTAAAAAAAAACGTCAAAGCCTCTATAGTTGAAAAGTACCGATTTATCTATTTAAAATTGATATTTATAGCATTTTAGTTAAGTTATGGTATGTAGTGGTAAAAAGGGGGAATTTTGTAAAGTTTTTATAAGATTTTTTATTTTTTTGGTATGTATATTTATTGCAAAATAATAATCTAATGATAAATGATAATCAGATCTAATAAAATCTTAGCATTTTTGTATTTAAAACTTTCAATTTCCTTTTCCAAAACAAGTTTATTAATTTCCTTTTGTTTCACAGTTATGAAATTTACTATTACTATTTATGTAATCACAAATTATAAGAGCAGAAATGCAAAACATCCTCTTTTTTAAATCTTTCTGCTGGGATATATTGACCAGATTGGATCTTGTTTGTGACGTCACTAATACTAGCGTACCTGTTAAAACTGGTAACTTATTTCATATAAAAGCAGTATTCGTATTTATCACCCGGTAAAAAGAGCACACAGCAACATCTCAGAGGCCCAGGTTGGACCTGATATTGGAAATTTCGGTCCGTGCAGACCTCTTTCCCTTCGAACCAGAAACATTTAATGTTTATTCTATAAAAACAAAAACAAAAAAATAGCAGTACAGCATACTCAAAAAATTAAAAGCATCACACAAAAGTTGTATTGTGCAGTCATTTGGCATGGTGTATGCCATTAAATGTGCAGTCATAGAATCACAAATATGGTTTCACAAATTTTATTTCTTCGAAGGGAAGAAATAAAATATTTGGGACATACAGGCTGTTTAAAACAAAAGGTGGGGGGGAGGAAGAAAGATGGAACAAACTGCAAAAGATGATAGAGCAAACTACAAAAAATAATTTTTACTTAGGAAACCAAGGTCACAATCAAATATATAGGGTATACATATACCAACTTCAAGTCGAGCCCTGCTATTTCTGCAGACGTTTAACAACAATGGAGAAATTTTAACGAAATTTTCAACAGACTTATCTTGCCCATGATATCATGGAATATACAGGGTTCATACAGAGTTGGGAAGAAAAAATCCAAGGAGTACCGAAAAAATCCAAGGAGTCCAAAAAATGTTAAGGATTTGCAATTTTTTGTTGTTGTTGTTTTTATGTGCTGCATCGTTATGTGGTATGCACACTCCAATTTTTAATGGCCAATTTGGAGACAAAAACAAATTTTACTCTATTAGAATCTAATTGTTAGTGCTGGAATTGCACAGTATTCACAAAATATTGCTTACTGATTTCGTAAGTTTAAATACAAAATAGACAATCAACTTTTTTATGCAGCGACCAATGGTCATATAAACAGAGATTAGTCAAATCTCAAACACTTATTATGTATATCACATACATGATACATCTTAAAGAAAATTTTAAAAGGTAAAAAAAATATATATATAATAATATGCTAAATGCAACATACAAGAAAAAATATAACAAGTTTTGAATTTATACTTTTAGAACAGCTGTAACCGATTTCGTTGAAGGTGAAACTTTGACGAAATTCACGTGTTTTTCGCGACCATCTGGGGGAAATTCGCGATCTTCTGGGAGAAATTAGTGTTTTTTCACGATCTTTTAATGGAATTCTCGTTTTATTTCGATCGTTTGACGAAACTGACGTTTTTCTCGCAATCTTTTGATGGAAACTGAGTGTTTTTAGCGATCTTTGGACGAAATTCACGTGTTTTCTGCGATCTTTTGAGAAAACTTGCATGTTTTTCGTGACCTTTTGAGAAAATTTGCATGTTTTTCGCGATCTTTTGAGGAAATTCGTGTCTTTTTTCACGATCTTCTTGGGGAAATTCGTGTTTTTGCACGATCTTTTGAGGGAATTCGCGTTTTATTTCTATCATTTGATGAAATTGACGTTTTTTTTACGATCTTTTGATGGAAACCGTGTGTTTTTCCTGATCCTTTGACAAAATTCACATGTTTTTTGCAATCCTTTGACGAAATTTACGTGTTTTTCGCGATCTTTTGAGGAAATACGTGTGTTTTTCGCGATCTTTTGAGGAAATCTGCATTTTTCTCGATCTTTTGAGGAAATCCGCATTTTACTCGATCTTTTAACGAAATTCGCGTTTTTTCGTGATCCTTTGAGAAAATTCGCATTTTTCGCTGTCTTTTAAGAAATTAGAGTTTCTTTGACAAAATTTACTAATTTTTTCTGCTATCGTTTGACGGAATTTGACAGTATTTTTTGGGATATATTTGCGAAAAACACGATTTTTCCGAGAATTTTTTCTAAATGCCAAACATTGATAAAATTTAAAGTAAAGTACAGTGTTGAAAAATGGACTTTACGGACCTAATAATTGAAAAACGGACCTGCTGGGAGCTCTGCTATAAGATTATCCTAACCAATCAATGCTGTGCTTCAGATAAATGACGTGTATAAAGGATTTACCGTGCGTTTTACAATCCCGATTTTTTTCCCTCAGCAGCAATATCGCTTGCGTCCGAAGCCGCAATACAATTTAAGGAGTTTCTAAGGAGTGGTTTGCTTATCTAAGTAGTTCTAAGTACTACTTGGGAATGTTTTCATTTCTAAGGAGTTTCCAAGGAGTCTAAGGAGTCTGTGAGAACCCTGAATATACTAGAAATGCACAGTAATTCGATCAGTGACACCATATGGAATTTCAACTTCATTCTAAAATATGGAGTGCCTAATTCAGCGCTGTTTGGACGTAAATGATGATAACTTCCATCAATTTTTGTAATTTTGTTACAGTTGACAAAGTCTTTTGGAAATTTTGTTTAAATAGCTTCATTATTGTTAAATTTAAGAACAAGAATTTGTGTTCAGCTTAAGAGTGAAACACCCTGTATTTTTGATTGAACAAATGGACTGCAACCCTGATTTCCTACACAAAAATTACTTCATGTAGCGTGTTCTTCCACCCCTTAAAGTTTGTCACATCTTTGTTGAAACAATTTGCATAAATATAACATCAGTTTAATGTTATTTCTTTGGTACATTTTACGTTTTGCAAATCTAAGGTAGTAAATGCTGTTTAAATGAATCATGTTTAATGTAATTTCTGATTCTTATAAACGGAAAAAGTAGGATTATGATTTAACTTATTAAAAAGGCTGATTTGATTAACCAGTGATTCTAATAAATGGCAATTACTGGAATAGGTATCAATAATTCCACTCCCCCTCCTAGATCTGAATTCTGGCTGCACCACTACAAGACAATTTATGTTTTGCTTTTAATTCGGCCACATTTTCGAGTAATACAGTACGTGGGGTTGAGGTTTAGGTTGGTTGATTTATGACGGCTGATTATCTACTCGAGGGATATAGGCTCTATGGGGAATGCCCTCCGTGGGGGTCTTTCTAAGAGATCCTAACCCGTATTTATGGCAAGGTTCGAAGAAAAGCACAGAAAACTTCGAACGGTTAGATCGATGAGTGCAGCAGGGATTTGAACCCAGCACCTCTCAGCTACTGGTGGGACGTGAAGGTTTAGGACAATGGGGCAATCAGGGAGCCACATTTTGTAAAGAAGGGCAGGCAGAGCAGACCCTCCTGTGAAAAATGCCTAGCATGAACTCTGGTAAATGCATATTTTGCTTGTATGGATTAGTGTAACTTTTTACAAGAGTACTGGTCCATTGTTGTTGAGGTTGCAGATAGATTTTGGTGCTGCAGATATCTATAATGGAAGAAAGTACTAATCGAATTTTTTTTTCGATGGATTTACACATTTTAGATGTCAGATATCTAGGAAAACATGGTTTTACAAAATGTCTGTCTGTCCATGTGTGTGTCATCTTTGTATTATCAGAAAGTGTATGAAGTTATGCATAGAATTAAACCAAATCACATATACATGTTTCTGTCTATGGCCAGCAGGTTCTAGTTGAAAATGGGAATATTCCCCCCAGGAAGGGATGCTGTGATAGCAATTTTTGTGGAATTTTCTTGATTCTTTTTTGTTGTGTTGTACATTGGCTGCTCGTGCAGTGAACAATGCTTCGCATCCAAGTAACCCAGCAATTCGCAAGCAGGTGCGGTACAAGAGAATGATTAAAAATATTTATTTTGTTGATAAATATGTTCCGAGATTAACTTGTATTTACTTCGATTGGCTATGATGTCATACACTCGCGCACAGTTTTTCTTTTTTTTTTAAATCGGTTATAAAAAGGAAAAAAAGTCGCCAAATTTAGTGAATTTTTTCCTTTAATGACAACCTAGCTATTGTATTAAGTTATTGGTTTGGCATGGGCTTGAAAATCGCTAAAACCAAAAAGTCGCCAAACATTGGTGCGTAAGTGTAACACATCTGTTCCCTCTGATTAATAAAATGTAGCAGAAATTTAAGATGAAAACCAAAGTCGGTATCGTGTTATGTTTTGCACTGGATGCTTGTACAGCAGCACCCATTACGGCATCTTGTTTGTTTCTAAAATGCATAATTAAAAAAAAAATATGCTTTTTGAAGTATTAACAGGAATGAGATAGAAGAAAATTTTGAGATTGGCACATCCAACTAGTTTTATTTCTCAGTCTACTTCTAGGTGCTGACTGAACTAATCTGAAGCTGGAATATACTATTTCAACAGCAGCTGAAGATGCACAGACTGTAAAATTTGTGATGTTGCTCTTTTAGCATCTTTATTGACAGCATCACGCTTCATATTAAAATGTGTTTTCCACAAGTTAAATAGAGAAATTTCATTTACAATGTCAGCTTCAAAAAGAAAATCTCAAAGGGAATCTGATTTCATATACAGTATGGAACCATTTATCCGGAAACCAGTTAACCGGAAAACCAGTTATCCAGAATGATATTTCCAATTGTCCGATTTCAAAATCTTTCCTGTAAAAATGTGCCATATGGTGCCAGTTTGACAAGTGCATTGCTTGAAACATTACGAGATGAATGGTATAATTTGATGCCAACATCTAAGATTTGAAATTGAAGCATCTTTAGTTAGATATTAGACATTTTGATTTTTTTGCAGAGGAATTTTTATTTCCAACGGTTTTTCACAAATTGCCTTCTTTCAAAATCTGATTAATCTTTGATTTTGTTTGCATCTGATTCTTAATATGAGTAATCTAATAATTAATTTGAAATCTAAAAAAATGTCACAACCACAAATATTCTACAAATCTGATCAAACAGATGTTATAAATTTAATATTTTAAGTTGCTATGCCCAACCAGTTATCCAGAAAAACCAGTTATCCGGAATACGTCTGACCATAACCATTCCGGATAAATGGTTCTGTACTGTATAATACTTTGGAAATTTTTCCATAGAAAATTTCCCATGCCTTGCATTCATAATAATCAAATTTTAATTGCTTAATAGGCGTATTATTATTATTATTATTATTGATTCAATTTAAAAAAAATATAGCAATTAAGATTTGATTATTATGAATGCAAGACGTGGGAAATTTTCTATGGAAAAATTTCCAAAGTATTATATATGAATTTATTCAATTATCGATGCTGGATTTTCTTTGATTTTGTGTTTGCCCCAGGGTTGGTGGCTCACGGAAAATATTCCATCTTGTGCTGCGTTTGTAGCCTTGCCAACATGTTATAGTGAGAAAGTTCCAGGCTGAGTATCATTCACAAGTGGTTCAATTGGTAGAACGTCAATGCGCTATACTGATGACACGGGTTCGAGTCCCGGCTTGGGTACTTTTTCACTACGCTGGCTATACGCCTATTAAGCAATTAAAATTTGATTATCTGGGAGTCTGATTTGGGCAGAAATTCAATTACTTAAATAAGAAAATAAAAGTGAAATGTCAACAATGTAAAAAATAGGTACATAAGGATTTAAATCAATAATTAAAAAAAAAAAATCGAGGTAATCTAAATCAGCCAACCGTACTTATTCTGCTGTTATTATAACTACTATAGGATTTTTTTTCGACCAATATGTAATTGTAAAAACATAAAAATCCATTCAATACAAGTATATGGAAATAGTTTGATAATTTAGCAAACCTTGGGATTCTAAACATGACTTTTTGACTGCAGGATGCTTAGTCGATGACGCATCTTTCATAATTTTCGCTAAAATATCTTCCATATTGAGTGATCTGCAAAATATTATAATATTGTTAGAAAAATATAAGTAAAGGCAGTTCTAAAATAAAACTGTAAAAAGGGTTCTCACAAAACAATATCTATAATATAATCAAAATCAATAATAAAACTATATGAATCAAATGATCAGCACACCTAGAAATCAGTTGAAAAACTCATACGTTTTCTTCTCGTCTTGTAAACATTTAGAAATTATTAAATCCAACAAAAGATTTCCATCACATTAAAATCAGAATTTATTAAAGTACATAAGTTGTTAGAGGTGATAAACGGCTTATAACCAACATTTGTCTTTGCAGAAGGATCTCACCATATGGTCACTCATTTACAAAAACATAACCAGAACCGGATCGTTCCCTTTGTCTCGCCAACTTGGCGCTGAATTCAAGCCAAAAAGGCTAATTTTCATGCATAAATCCTGCCGGGTGTTTGAATGCATTGCGCATATGTCGCAATTTACGTATGATTTGCGCGTCCTTTTAATAATATTAACCAATCATTTGACGATAATCTGACTACACTGCCTACAATTTTAACTACAATCAGGGCACGTCACAGATCTGTGGGTCACGTGCATGAACCTAGATACTTGGACCGGAATCCATAATGGGGATTTCGCTTGAAAAATAGTCCTTGAAATTTAGTTAATCTATAAGCCATCAGAGGACGCAACGATTTGCAGCGATAGCAGATTTACATGCAAAGCATAGGAGAAGTTACAAATTTTTCAAATTTTAATTAATTTAAAGAGCTCTTAAACACATTATGGCCAGAAATTGTTTTGCTCCGGGTTGTGATACTGGATATCCCAGCTCTTTAAAGAGAAATAAAGCCTTAGGAAAGAAGAATCCGAGTTTATTTTCAGACTGTATACAATGTTATAACAGACTGTCGTGTGCATTCTATAACTATTTTCTTTTTACCCTCTGACTTTTCAAAATATGTATTTTAAATATTCATCGGCGCAATGTGTACGGAAAAATTTATACAGGTTATGTAGTTTAAATTTTCTTTTTTTCTATAATTCCAATCTAACAAAATTAGTTACAGCTGAACAATTTACAGTATTACAAATACTGTTGTAAAGTGTTTTTTTTTTTTTTTCCCCTCGAAATTCAGATTTTTTTTTTTCTATTATAAATAAATAGGAATGTTTCTTATAATTCTGTTTTTATGTCCCTTTAAAAAAAAAGTACAAATAGTACCATTAAAAGTATATAAATTGGTGAAGGGAAAAATTAAATATTTAACTATTATATCAAAAAGTTTTTCCTATGTTAACATAAGTGACACACAATTGTGTGTCACTTATGTTACACATAGAACAGTGTGTGTTATGCAGAGCCGTCCTTAGCGAAAGCGAGGCCGGGTGCCAGAGCTTTTGCGAGGCCCTTCCATTTCGACCATAGTTGTCAATTTAGCTATTTTATTATTCATCTACCAGAAAACTTTAATAGTGATTTTTGCTTTATTTAATGACAGATATTCGGAAATTTTGGTAGACATTTTGAATGAAAATAAATCCACTAAATTGGCAACATTGCTTCTCACGACGTAATCGGCTTTTGAAAAATCTCGTGCTCTCATGACATACACAGGGGCGCATCGAGGTTTACGCTTTTTTAGGGTTTCGATCATCTCACCAAACCCTATTCGTCCCGCTTCGTTGTCTGTCCGTCTCAGAGCTGGTTCTCAGAAAAACTATATAACTCACAGACTTGAAATTTTGTTTACTTATAGCTGAATACCTACTATGAAGCTGAAAATCATAAAATAAAAAAAAATCTTCATATTTTAATAGAGAGAGATAAAACCCCCAAAATCTAACAGCCTTTTCCTATTAAATTTAAATATTTTTCGTTAGAGCAGTTGCCCACCATTAAAAATCCACAATAAAATACTACAATAATTAATTTTCTATTGAAAGATTTCCACGTGGAAAATGAAAATGAAATAAAAAGTTTCACCCATTGAAAAAAAAGATTTATAGGATGTCCTTTTGGTAATAAAACTGAAATTTTCAAGCATCTCTCAATAATACAAGGAGTAGGAGTATGTGTAAGTACAGAAAGAAAGTTAATAAGAAGTAATTATAGAGAATTAAAAAGAAAATGTATCTGACGTCCTGTTGGAAGTTTAACAGACTTTTTCAAATGTTTGAGAATAATACAAAGAGAGTATCAATACATGATTTTGGAAATATTGGCATATTTTAACATTTTGAAGGTCTCTGTACAATATGTTTAATTTTGAAATTGATTTTTTTCTATCGCATTTAGTCCTCATGACAGATATTATTATGACAGAGTACAATAGCGGGCTTTGCCCGCTATTGAACTGGTTCAGATATTCGAAAAAACGAGAAAAATAAATCGGTAAATTTTTACTTTATTAAAAACATGACTTTTTTTTTTTTTTCTTTTTTTTTTTTTTTTTTTTTTTTTTTGAGAATGAAATTTATTTGGATTTATTAAAGAAGAAAGAATAAAGTGTTTTGAAAGGAATATTAAACGAAACCCTTTGTGCGATCTTCGATCACACTTAACCACTTGTTTAGGTGTGAATATTTGTGGGGAGTAGTATATGTTTTAGTAGAGATTTATAGAGAATCGGACCAATTTCCTTTCATAATACTCGGACTGGGCTCTGTCTATTCTTTTTTCAGCAGATTTAGAACGGGCTGAGAATTCATTCTGGCCGTGTCGTGTCGGAGCGGTTTTTTCTTTCTTTCTTTTTCTTTATGGTGAGGTGAGGGGTAAACTAGTAATATTGTGCAATCGTTTAGAAAAAGAGAGAGAACATCCTCATACTTTTTAATCATCAAATTGCCACAGAATGTTGCAAAAGATACTGTTCCACTGCGAATTTTGTTTATTTTTCGAATTTGAATACAAATTTTGAAAGAGGAGCCCTCTACATACTAAAAATTGTATCGACTTAGAAATAAAAATCTTACTATCAGCCAAGCGTCAGACTTGGGTTAAACCAGCTCCCTGGTTCTGTCAATTTTTTATCAAAGACCACTTCTACAATTTAGTGAATCATAAATATAAGGGGTTAACAATTTAAAACACTTATAACATGATCCGTAATTAACGTGAAATACACTTATATTCTGTATGATAAAGATAATCTTTATAAAAAAGTTTTAGTTGATGTATGACGGCCGATTATTTACACGAGAGATATAGCCTCTAAGGGAGTACCATCCGGGGGTGTGGGTATCTAAGGGATTCTAACCCGCATTTAGGGCAAGGTTCGAAGAAAACCACGGAAAACTCCGAACGGTTAGGGCGACGAGCGCTACAGAGGTCTGAACCCAGCACCTTCCGTCTACCAGCTTTGAGAGCAGAACCTCTCAGCCACTGGTGGGGTTTGTAAAAAAGGGACTTTGTCGGTTTTTTAAACCGAAGACCCTAACTTTTAGTATAGCACGAATGTAAGGGCTCGTTAACCAAAAACACTTATAAATCAGATCCAAATTGTTGCGGCTCAAGCAAATTTTGTATGGTAAACTTTTTATGGGGAGGGAAGAGGTTCTGTCGAAGCTGCCCATATCTTATTGTTTACATAAATATAAGGTGGTAACAAATTAAACACTTATAACTCGAGCTGTAGTCGTCGTAGTACACTCATATTTTGTGTGTTATTTATTATATTAAAGCGACAAAGTCCCCCCCTTTATAAGGTTTACGTTTACCATTACCATACAAAATAAGAGTGTTCTACGATAATTACAGCTCGAGTTATAAGTGTTTTAAGTTGTTATCACCTTATATTTGTGATAACACTAAAATATGGGGGGCTGATATAAAAAATCGAGAGAGTCCCCCCCCCCTATTAAAACTATTACTTTTTTATACAAATTGTGTTGACTGTGACAATTTCAATCCGAGTTAGTTTGTGGTTATCGGGTCCTTATATTCACGCTATATTAAAAATTTAGGGGGCTTCGGTTAAAAAACTGACAAATTCCCCCCCCCCCCCACACACACTTTATAAAGATTAAGTTTACCATACAAAATATGAATGTTTACAACACGAGTTATAAGTGTTTTAAGCTGTTAGTACCTTATATTTATGATACACTATAATATGGATGACTTCGACAAAAAACCGACTGAACCCGCTTCGCCCCTTAAAATGATAACGTTTACCATAGAAAATTTGCATGGGCTGCGGAAATTTGGATCTGAGTTATAAGTGTGTGTGGTTATCGAGCCCTTATATTTGCACTATACTAAAATTTGGGGGGTTTTGTTTAAAAAAAAACGACAATGCCTCCGGTAAAATTATGTCACTTTGTTCACTCTCACAAAATTTGAGTGAGCTGTGACAATTTGATCTCGAGTTATAAGAGTTTAAATTTGTCGGGCTCTTATATTCAGCTTTTTATAAAATTTAGGGGCTGGATAAGAAAATCATAATGGACCTCATGATGTTGAACCATACATCGTTTGGTGGGCTTACGACTAGTGGTTTTTCCGAGCTATAGGGGGCCGAAATGGAACCGACGGGGGAATTTTATTATGAAATAGAGAACTCGCAACAAAATAAAAAAATATTATTTAGCTATTTTGAAATTTGTTTTTGGGGTGCGAGGCCTCCATAGGCGCGAGGCCCTGTGCGGCCGCACCTGTCGCACACCCCTAAGGACGGCTCTGGTGTTATGGGAGGTTGAAGTTCCTGATAATTAAGTTTATATGCATTATTTTACAATTCAAGGTGTCATATTGACCAAAAATATTAAATGTTCCTGTCAAACCCTCTCTAAATGTTTCCTAATGAATATTTCCACGTTGACTATTGTAAGAAATGCACATTCATTTAATAGGGCAGTTGCAATTGACGTCACCAAAAAAAAAAAAACTAGTTGTGGGCACATCTACAAATGAACAGCTTTTGTTTAAAAAAAAAAAAAAATATATATATATATATATATATATATTAAAATTGGTTCAGTAGAAAGTTCAGGGCAGATGACTAAAACAACAGCCTTGTGTTTTAAATATATACATATATATTAATCTTTTGTGTAGCAAAAGAGAGGCAGGGAAATTTTTCACTTCATAATGGTTATCTATCAAGTGAACAAAAATTTTATGATTTACACTATAATGCAGCAGTAACTCTTAATATTAGTTATAAAAAGCTGCAAGTTAATATTATGTATTTAAAAGATTGGAATTATTATATCTATTTTTAAGATTGGGAGGGAAGGAAAAAAAACCCAGAAAAGTATGGAAATAATCCAAGTTTGTTTTATATAGGTATTTTAGGAAATATTTTGAGTAGAAAGTTTAACTTTCATCATCTAAAAAAAAAAAAAAATAATAATAATATTCCAATAAATCTTATGTTACATAAGAAACTATAATTGATAAAGATAGTAAATATATTTTATCTTATCTTTTAGAAAGAAATTAATGTTAGATGATAATTTACATTTAAAACTTACAAAACAGACTTCATGCTAAAAAGCTTGTGTTGAATAATAACCTACTTTACTTCACTAATTTAAAATTATTTCGTTTTTTGTGTTTCAAATTCTTACATTTTAAATATAATTATTTAATTGTTTACTCAGTAAAAATGTTGAAGTAAACAATGACTTTATCTAAAAATTTTCTTGCGAAAAAAAAAAAATAATAAATAATAATAATAATAATAAAAGTCATAATTCATTGTTCTGGAAGTAAAGGGAAGCATAAGCTAAATAGTTTTTTCGAATATAAATTTCACGAAAGTCTAAAATATTTTTTTCTTCTCAAATTCATGCATTTATTTTACTTTTAAAATGATTAATTTGATAATATTAATTTTATGAGAAAAAACTCAGTAGATGGCGCTGCGCCCCGCAGCGATAGTTTCCACGTTTGTCGATGTTGAAAGAGGACCATATCTGTAACGTTGGAGTCCGGTCCATCTCTTCTAGGTTCATGGTCACGTGTGGGTCCGTCAAATGAAACTTTTGTTATGCGCACGCGTCTTTTGAAAAAGAGTTGTTGAATAAATAGGTAATACCTATTTCTATGTGTCAACAAAACAAAACGATCGTATTGTATACACGTGTATACGTGATGGATTACATGAAATTTGTTTTTGCTACTAGAATCATTTAATTTTATATGCATAATTAACAGCAAAAGCTAGAAAATCATATAGAGATAGTATGATTTCAAGATTTAAGATGACGAAGATTATTAAACTTGCGTCTGATGTTGCCGCGTTTGAAAAATCAGGTTAGTGCTTATTTTTATTTAAATTTTAAAGGTTGCTGAATTAAAATTTTGTATATACAAGTTCATTAAAGTTTTTCTTAATTTTCCGATCTTATTTAAATTTCGGCCGCAAATCAATGTTATGGGACTTCTCCCATGTTATGTAAATAAATCGATGATTTCAGAATATTTTTATTTAAATTTAAAAGATAATTTGCCTAGTTAAAATTTTATATGCACCAGTTAATTAAAGTTTTAAAATTTTCCGATCTCATTTAAATTTTGAACGCTAATCAATGTTTTGTAAATAAGTTGAGGATTTCAAAATATTGCATCATCTATCATCTGTGGAATAGTCGCAATGTATATTATATTTAAATCTATCTATATGTACTATTTACTATATATCGTGGTTTAGATAGTGCTTACTTTTAGATTTACTTTTTCTTTCTTCCTTTTTTAATAAAATAAACGATTGAGAAATATATAATTTTTTTAAAAGAATCCATTTTCTTAAAATAAAAGTTGAGTTAACCAAAGGAATGGCAATCTTTTGAAATGGGAATGATAATGTTGAATTAAGTGTATCTTGAACATTTTAATGCAATATCTGAAAAATATGCTGTCTCTTTTACGTATATTTTTACTGTACTTTAATTCTTAAGGTTGTTCTCAAATCCAAACTGGCTACTTTATGTCATATTTTTTACTTTATTTTTGTTCAGAAATGCATGAAATTTGCCGGTGTTCTTATTCAGAAATTTTTGTAATCAAAAGACTTTCATTTTATGACAAAGGCAGAAGATCTTTTAGAAAATACTGTCAAAGTTGGCGTTTTGAACTGAATTCCCGAGACAGCAGAACGAGAAAGGGGAAAATTGTGTCATCATGTGACACGAATCACTTATAACTCGATAAGAAATTTATTTATCAAAAAATGGTAAACTCATTTTGATTCTAATTCACTTCGATTAGTCAGGCCTACCAATTTTATGCCTTTACGTCAGAAAGTTTCATGTTGTTGAGCAGGTCTTTTGAGAACTACCTTAAAGCACTAAATAAGGGAGTATTTTCTATGCAACACATTTAACAAAAAGTGCTGTTGCAACAATATGAATGATATGGCATAAATTGAATATGTTATTCTGTACATGTCATTTAATTGCAAGCCAAGGATAATTCTGTTCTGAAATTTCCAAAAATTAAAAAAAAAATCGGTCACCAGTCCAAAAATTTGGACATTAAAAAAAAAGGCAAGGAAAAAAAAAATCTGGGATGGAAAACAAACTTCTTAATATAAAACGCTTTTAATGGATATTAACCACGAGTGAATCATATTTCTGTAAATATTTACATCAGGGGGTTTTTTGTGCGTGAGTTACGCACTACAAAGGAAAGTCCCGCATAATAAAAAAATACTGTGCAGTATTTCACCACTCAAATTCTTTCACAGACCCATGATTCATCTGTGAGTATTTTTTTAATTTTCATGAAAAACCGCAATTTTTTTTTTCTTTTGCAGAATTTTGCAAAGTCAAAAATCGCGAATTTCGTCAAAATTTACTGCATTGGGCTTAAAGAATAAAGACTGAAACCAAGTTCCTTTTACAAGTGTCAAAAGATGCCGCAAAATGAGAAGAAACAGTCACTATGAAATTTGAGGGGAGAAAATTTACTATATTGAGCCAAAGACAATCCGGATTCCTTTAGCGAATGTCAAAAATGGCACATTTAACAAAAAGTGCTGTTGCAACAATATGAATGATATGGCATAAATTGAATATGTTATTCTGTACATGTCATTTAATTGCAAGTCAAGGATAATTCTGTTCTGAAATTTCCAAAAATTAAAAAAAAAATCGGTCACCAGTCCAAAAATTTGGACATTAAAAAAAAAGGCAAGGAAAAAAAAAAATCTGGGATGGAAAACAAACTTCTTAATATAAAACGCTTTTAATGGATATTAACCACGAGTGAATCATATTTCTGTAAATATTTACATCAGGGGGTTTTTTGTGCATGAGTTACGCACTACAAAGGAAAGTCCCGCATAATAAAAAAATACTGTGCAGTATTTCACCACTCAAATTCTTTCACAGACCCATGATTCATCTGTGAGTATTTTTTTAATTTTCATGAAAAACCGCAATTTTTTTTTCTTTTGCAGAATTTTGCAAAGTCAAAAATCGCGAATTTCGTCAAAATTTACTGCATTGGGCTTAAAGAATAAAGACTGAAACCAAGTTCCTTTTACAAGTGTCAAAAGATGCCGCAAAATGAGAAGAAACAGTCACTATGAAATTTGAGGGGAGAAAATTTACTATATTGAGCCAAAGACAATCCGGATTCCTTTAGCGAATGTCAAAAATGGCACATTTAACAAAAAGTGCTGTTGCAACAATATGAATGATATGGCATAAATTGAATATGTTATTCTGTACATGTCATTTAATTGCAAGTCAAGGATAATTCTGTTCTGAAATTTCCAAAAATTAAAAAAAAAATCGGTCACCAGTCCAAAAATTTGGACATTAAAAAAAAAGGCAAGGAAAAAAAAAAAATCTGGGATGGAAAACAAACTTCTTAATATAAAACGCTTTTAATGGATATTAACCACGAGTGAATCATATTTCTGTAAATATTTACATCAGGGGGTTTTTTGTGCATGAGTTACGCACTACAAAGGAAAGTCCCGCATAATAAAAAAATACTGTGCAGTATTTCACCACTCAAATTCTTTCACAGACCCATGATTCATCTGTGAGTATTTTTTTAATTTTCATGAAAAACCGCAATTTTTTTTTCTTTTGCAGAATTTTGCAAAGTCAAAAATCGCGAATTTCGTCAAAATTTACTGCATTGGGCTTAAAGAATAAAGACGGAAACCAAGTTCCTTTTACAAGTGTCAAAAGATGCCGCAAAATGAGAAGAAACAGTCACTATGAAATTTGAGGGGAGAAAATTTACTATATTGAGCCAAAGACAATCCGGATTCCTTTAGCGAATGTCAAAAAATGGCCACGAAACACAAAAAAGAAAATGATAAAATTCGCTTAAAAAAATATATCTGGTAGGAATTCTGGATTTCTTTTACTAATGTAGAAAATTTGCTGCAAAATGCATAAAAACTAATCAAAAAGTCCAATAATTGGCTTTGAGGTGCATAACTTCAGACATGCAGGTACCTTCCGGCCAAATCTTGCAGTTCTGCATTCAGTGGTCTCTTCAACAAAAAAAATTACATACAGACATACATATAGTTTTTAATCTGAAACAATATACAGTAACTAACTTTTGGAAAATTGGGTTAACCTGAACCCAACTTACAGGAATTTAAACTCAGCCCGAATTGAAAACAATTAGAGTTAACTCAATCTGCACCTGATGCAGGACTTTAATTCTAATATTTTTCTGTAGCTGCGTCAGGGGAGGGAAATTCCTCCCTGCACCTGAATCGTTTCAGAAAATTTGTTGTGAAGTTCAAAAATTATTTTTTTACTCAGAATCACCCCTGCTGCAAGCAAAAGAAAGAAAAGTCTGGGGGATGGAGGGGATCCTTGATTTAGTTTAATATAGAGTTCCATTCCATCATTTTAAAATTCTCATATTCTATATTGAAATTACACAATTTTTCCATTCTTCAAACTATTTTTCAAATGTACAGCATGCGTTTGAGTACTAATTTATGCATGGGGGTGCATAAAAAATTGGAAGTAGATCTTCATCTGAACACCATTTAGCACAAATGTGGATATTTGTTTACAGCATGTCAGTACATTTTTCATATATGTTTTTCAATCTCTGTATATTATTATGTACATTTATCAAATATTTTTTCAATTTCTATAAACAAAATAAAGCAAAAATATGTTTTCTACAACATAATGGGTAATGTGCTGAACTTGCCCCTCCCGCTCTGCTTTGTGGGGAACTTGTGCATCTTACGTGCTTTTACACAGGGATTGATCCAGGTAAGAACCTATTTAGGGCTCCTTCACAAAAATCCATTTAATAAAGCTGGCCCCTTCACAAATTTCCTTTTAATAAAATAGGTCACTTCGCAAAATTACATTCCACAAAAACATACTCTACATTATTATTTTTTTTTTCTTTAAAATGTGTAAATTTGTAAACAAAACAAGTTCACCAAAAAAGAGGCTCAACTTCCGCAGCAGGTACGTTCGCCGAGCTTGGCGATAAGCCGCCACATCCAGCTTTGTTTATCTGGTCTTTTTTTTTCTCCTATTATCATGGTAACCCCATGCAGGTAGAAAGTGACTGACGATTTGTAATCAATTTTGGGTTCTTCCTCAAATGCTGGAAGGGAAGTTTTTGGGAGGAAGAATAGGGAATTTTGAGAAGCAAAGTATTTTTTATAGGAGAAAATAAATATTTTAATTAATATTAATAATTAATATTATTAAGTATTAATAATTAATATTATTAAGTATTAATAATTAATATTATTAAGTATATTAATAATTAATATTATTAAATATATTAATAATTAATATTATTAAGTATTAATATTAATAATTAATATTATTAAGTACTTTTACGCTGTAAAGGGCAAAATAAATATAATCTATATTTGAATATTAAAAGATGCGTTGCGGGTAGAAGTAAGTAGGGGTGTACCGAGTAGCACTTTGGCCGAGTAGCCGAGTACCGAGTACTCGGCCATTTACTACTCGGCCGAGTACCGAGTTGCCGAGTACCGAGTAGTTGTGTGTAAGAAAGAACTATTGATGTGCACATGAAGTGAGCTTAAAAATAACATGTCTGTGTGTGTAGATATATATAAACATACTTCTTGCGCATGTAGTCATACATTTAATTTTACAAAAAATATCAAATTAACTAATTAAATTTGAAATTTAATTATACACCTATTAAAGACTATTTTTGAAAATTCAAAAAATTTAAAACAGTACCATTATTTTTAAAAGATAGAAAAAAAATTAATAAATAAAAGTAAAATTAGCCAATATGAAATTAAAACCCATTCTTCAATTTATCTAACTCACTTTGATACCTGAAATCCGTCTGTCAAAAATGGTTATTGGTTACTGTAATTTTGAATAATACAAATTGTCATTGAATAATGCAAAAAGCTGATGTTAAAAGTGTGGCTTGCACTATTCACAATGTGCAACTTATAATAAAATCGGGTTTATCTACCCTACATGCTTTCAGACATGTTAGTTTATAGCTAAAAACATTGATGGACATTTTAACCACTTTGTAGTTGCATGTTCAAATTTTAAAAAAGTTCAGTCACATTTGTCTAAATCCAAAAAAATTAATCATTACAGTAATTAACCATAAGATGAAACTCAAAGTATAATATGTTGAAAATATTGCATGAATTAAAGCAGCCTCTTTGCCTTTATGCTACTGAAAGTAAGATTAAAAAATTTAACTACAGTTCAGTAGCAATTACTGGAAAGTGTAATGAAACTGTTATTGCCATTCTGAGTAACATTGAAAAGCTCAAATGAAAGTTCCAATCATTTTGGTTGTGGTATAATGAAAGGACATTAAAAAGTGAACTATTAAAACTAAATTTTGAATTGCTTTGGTTTTTCTTAACTTTTCTGTATTTTGTAAACATATTTCTATATACTAAGTAAATAGTTTTTATGAATAATTGCATATATTATATGTTTTTATATTCAAATAACTTTTACAGGTCAATTATAAATTCCTTTGGCTTCAAAAATGATAATAATGCTTAAAAATGAAATTCTTACAACTACTCGGTATTGTACTCGGTACTCGGCCCAAAATTTAGCCGAGTACCGAGTACTCGGCAAATTGGCCGAGTATGCCGAGTACCGAGTAAATACCGAGTACTCGGTACGGCCCTAGAAGTAAGGGCAAAATATATATTAATTAATAAATATAATCTATGTTTGAATATTAAAAGACGCGTTGCGGGTAGAAGTAAGGGCAACAAGGACAAAATAAATATTAATATTATTAAGTACTTGCACGCTGTAAAGGGCAAAATAAATATTAATTAATAAATATAATCTATTTTTTAATATTAAAAGATGCGTTGCAGGTAGAAATAAGGGCAAAATAAATATTAATTAATATTATTAAGTACTTTTACGCTATAAAGGGCAATTAATATGAATTAATATTTTAGTCTATAAATATAATCTATATTTGAATATTAAAAGACGCGCTGCGAGTAGAAGTATTTCGGGTTCAGATTGAAATATATCTGGTTTGGGTCAGGTTGCAGGGCGAAACACATCAATATTTTTAATTTTACATAAGTATTTTCCATTCATAAAAAGCATATTACTTCTCTTTCTGTGGGAAATTTGTCTTTTCATTGTCATCTACCTTCTTGTTGCAATTATCGAATTTAGCTATATCAAATACTTTATCTAGTATCGATTACGTGAATCGACAGCTGCTCTATGACGTCAGCAGCTGTTATCTTGGCACCAATGCTTGGCGCCTTTTTTTTTTTCTTTTTTTTTTTTTTTTTTTTTTTGCCGCAAGCCTTGTACCCGCTGCGGAAGTTGTGCCCTTTTTTTGTTCGTGTTATCTGAACTTAAATACATTACATACACCTGGACGGGGCAATCAGAAACAGTTTGTGTTAAGAGTGTAGTTATATATGGCATATATACATGACATGTTTATATGATGTATATATATATATGGCCCAGGGTTTGTACAGTCCTTGAAAGTCCTTAAAAGTGCTTACATTTTTCAAAAGGAATTTTTGGTGCTTAAAAGTACTTATTTTCATGCAAAATCTGCAAAAAGTCCTTGAAAGCGCTTAATTTTACTCTCGTATTATTTCTTAATTAGGGGTGAAACTCTTCTGCATTTCTTAAAACTTCTGATTTGAAAAAAAAAAAAAAAAAAATTAATCCCACTCTTGCCTTCTTTTTTTCTGAAATTTCACTTCCCCCTTTTGCTCTCCGCTCCACAATACCAAAGCTTAAAATCTTTAAAACTTAATTTTTTTAAACTTTTTTTACTCTATTCGTTACTTTATACTGGATAAATAATCAGTCCTAAATTCCATTAACAATTCATCTGCTCTTCCATCACAATTATTTCATTAAAATTTCATCTGAATTTCACCCTCTCAAAAATTTGCTTCCCCATTCCCCCCCCCCCCCCCCTACACACACAGAGAAAGTTTAAAAACTCTTCAAAACTGTTTAATTAAAAAAAAAAAAAGAATTCTACTCTATTTGTCATTTTATTGTCACAATAAATAATCAATCATGAAGATTTCTCTTCCCACCCGAAATTGGCATTCTCCCTTTGCTCCTTTTTTTTTACTTATTTGTAAATTTTTAGTTAGGTAAATAAATAAGTCATCTATTACAGTGGTGATTGTGTTCAGCTTATATACCTGAATTCAGGTATTCTTTTCATTTTCAGTACCGAAATTCCAGTTTTTCTGATAGTTAAATTCATAAAATAAGACTAAAATATCAATTTCATGTGATTGCTAAACATAATTAAAATTCATATTTTTCAAAATTTGACCTCCTCCCTCTCTCCATATGTAAACGTTTTCTCACTAAAAGCTCAGTTAGTTTTTCATGAGCCCACAATCACCCCTGAATAAACTCTTTCCTACTAAAAAAAAATTTATAAATCTGCTTCCCCTTTGCCCCCTCAGCTCATAAAGTTTAAAACCTTAAAAATCATTGCTTTTTTAAAAAAACTTTTCAGGTCTATCTGCTTCTTTATTGTGACAATAAATAATCGATCATACAGTTTTACTCCTCCCCCCCCTAAACCCCCACAGAAATTGGTGTTTCCCCTGTCCCTTTACCAATTATACAAAATTTGAAATCTTTTAAACTGTTTAATTTTCCTTTTTTATTTGCAAATCTTTAGTATTGTAAATTATCAGTCATCTGTTATACTCTCTCCCCCTCCCCTCTCCAACTCACAAAATCTCTAAAAGACTTTTGGTATTTTTATTTTTCTGCTCTATTTGTTGCTTTATTATAATAATAATAATTAACCACTTGAAGACTTCCCTCAAACCAAAATTGACGTCCCCATTCCCATTTTCCTTGCACATGCACACAAAATTTAATCTTTAAAACTGTTCAATTTTTTTTTTCGATTTAATTATTAATTTTTTAAAACTTAGAATTAATAATTTGACTTTCACACATGCGAAATTGCCTCCTCCCTCCCCTGCCTCTTTCCTACGGCATAAAATTTAGGGCTTAGATGCTTTACACTGACGCTAAAAAAAAAAAAAAAAAATTAATCGGTTAAAAAAAAGAAAAAAGTCGCCAAACTTTGGGGATTGTTTTTCTTTTATGGCAACACGGCTATTAAGCTTATATTTAGATACCGTAGTAGCTTGGCGCAGTCTTGGAAATCGCGCCAACCAAACAGTCGCCAATCTTTTGTTTACATTTTAGCGTCAGTGTAACACATCTGTTCCAAATTTAGTCTTTTTTTTTCTGTAGTAATGGTAAATAACTAAGCAATCATCTAATTACCCCCCCCCCCCCCTCCCAAAAAATAAATTTAAAAAAATCTGCTTCATCTTTCTCCTTCCCCTGTGAAAAGTATATAAAGTTAAAAAACATTGAAGCTCTTTAATATTTTTTTCTGCCCTAGTTGTAACTCTTAAAAAAAAAGATAAATAATCATCTAATCAACCCCCCTCCCCTCCTCTCAAAAATAAATATTTTACTTCTCCACTACATTTTGAAGTGGCAATATAATTAAATAATCACCTTAATTCTCCCTTCCAAAATTTTGGATTTCCTCCCACCTCCTTTCTTTTCCCTCCTGCACACTAAGTTTACAATCTTTAAATTTCTTTTTTTACTTTCTTCTGTCTTTAAAAAGAAGAAAGTATTGGATTTGTGAAAATTTTCGACTTCTGGTTTTCAACGAATTTACATGGTCAGAGATTCTGAAAAACATGTTTTTACAAAATGTCTGTTGGTATGTGACACAAATTTTGTGGGCGCTCTATCTCAAGAATTAATGCACAGAATTTAAGAAAAAAAATATATTCCGTTAGTCTCTGATATAACTTGGTGCTGATTAGTTTTTGATGCAAATCGCCTTACATGTGGTGTTGTTATGCTGCATTTTTCACAATTTCTGCAATAGTTCTATCTCAAGAACTAATGCACGGATTTTCATCAAACTTCAGATTCAGTTAGACATTGACATAAGTTGTTGCTGATTAGGTTTTGGTGTAAATCACCCATCAGGTGGCTGCTGCATTTTTCATGATTTTCGCAATAGCTCTAAATATCTCAAGAACTAATGCACGGATCAAACTTCAGATTTAGTTAGACGTTTACATAAGTTTTTGCTGATTAGGTTTAGATATAAATCTCCCAACATGTGGCCCTGCTATGCTGAATTTTTACAATTTCCTCAATGGCTCTATCTCAAGAACTAATGCACGGAATTTCGTATCTTTAAAATCCTCATGGTGGGCATAGATTGCCATTTAATTCTGGCACTCTGATAGCAAATTTTGAAGTATTAACATGTAAGAAAGTTTTGGGATTGGCACATCTGACTAGTTTTTTCTGCTGCTGTATTTGTTATTTTAAAATTTTCTAAATTTTTACTGCCACATGCTGAAATTCCTCTCCGCCCCCTTCTTCCTGGCCATTTGAATGTTTAAAACTTTTTTTTACAAAAATTAAACCCTTTATTAAAAAATGCATATTATAATTTATTAGTTTATTTAATTTGTAGATCCTTAAATGGTTTTGGTCCTTGAAAGTCCTTAAAAGTCCTTGAATTTTATTTAAAGAAATGTGTACAAACACTGTGGCTTATAAGACGTTAAATGTATATAATGACGGATATGGCACATATATGAGCATTAGAAATATGTGTATGCATATATATGAGGCTTATAATAAGCTTTGCTATGATCTTGGCAAAATCGTAACTGCAATCTTGGCATAATCGTAATTGTGGGGACTGCTATAACATGAAAGTACCAAATAACCTTTTCACAAAATGGACCCCAAGAAGAAAAAAAAAAAACCTTTATCGACCCTTGATATTATTATTGTGGTTATTCACATTAGAAATACTTTTTACTATTATTCATATTACACTATAATACTTTGTATGAAAGTTCACCTTTTTCCTAGGATGGATTATACAAAAGCTTTATATACTTACATAGGTTGGTCACAAAAAAATTTAGGTACTCGTTGATAATTATTTCAATATAAGATATAATAATCTGATCTAATATTGAAAAAATTGTTTGTGCATATGAAACAATGAATAGGTTACCAGAAAATATGTTGCCAAATTTCCATCTTTCTCCAAAGCCATTTTCCCTATCTCGCCAAGGTCGCTATACTGGAATATCATATTTTCTTTTCTCCTTTAATGTAAATTTTATGCCTATATAAAATTATATTTTTTATGTTATCAAAGTATTTTTTTTTTCTCTTAGTTCAAGCTGCAGCTTCTTTACTTCAAGATGGAAAAATTATTGCTGTGCCCACAGATACAATATATGGTGTTGCTGCTTTAAGTCAATGTGATGATGCTATCCAAGCAATATACAGGTTGAAAGGAAGGGACTGCAATAAGCCTATTGCTATTTGTGTTGGAGATATAAATGACATTCCAAAGTAAACAAATTTAATATATTTTGTTGCTGTAAGGATTGTTGTATTTATTTCCCTTTATATATATTTATTTGTAATAAAATTACTTTGAAAAATATACATTAAAAATTTTGTATAATATCCAGTTTTCAAATTTTTAAACTGTAATAATGGAATAAAATTAGTCAGATTATATATGAATGAATGCAGAATACATATGATAACATACTGTTACCAACTCTCTGTTTTATCTTTATAGATCTGCCAGAAAATATTGAAATAAATCTTATGTGAAATGAAATTTTTGCAATTATTTTCCCGCTGCTAATTCATTCTCCCTGCGCCAAATTTCTACTAATCCACAAACATTTGTAATTCCCATTGTACTACCTGTGAATGCAGACAAAGAAATTAATTTCTGAAAAATATGTGGTGATAAATCTAAGAGGTTTTTTTTTATCACCATTTCTGATGTAATATTACTGTATGATTTTAAATGCTTCTCTGCAGTTTAATATTATACAACTTGTAATATTTATTTTATTGAGAAATATTTTCCTTTCTCTCTCTCGCTGCCCTTGTTCATTATACGAGGGTGAATCCGAAAATAAGTTTTCCTTGGCGACTGGACATAGGTGTGTATGAAAGACATAAAATATAATGAGACATTAAAGATAAGATGTAGCTTTATTTTTCCACATTAAGTAAGTTGAGACATTTGTCATACCACTTTATAAGCTTCAAAAAGACCTCCAGGAAAAAAATCAGGGCTCTGCATACGGAAGAAGCGTTGAACGGCAGTTTGCTTTAATCATGTCATCCATTATCTTGACATTTTCGTCCGTCTGGGTCTCGGTCTATCCAACACTTGATAACGTCCCTCACTGAATTGGCAGCACCATCTCTGCACCATTTGTTTCGGCATCACATCTGGCCCATAGACTTCCACAATGCAGTTATGGATTTCTGCTCCCAATACTGCACATGCCCATTCATAACGGACAACCGCTCTCACTACCTCCTTTGACCACAAATTCAAAATGCACCTTCTCTCCATATCTACTGGAACTAGAGTGAGAGGCTCGTCTCTGCCTTGCTCAGGCACTGCGACAGCACCATCTGCTGGATCGCATTTGAACGGTACACAATGGTGTCTGAGATGTCTTTCGCATTCAACCGCCGTCTTGTTTCTCCCATTGCTGTTTGATTTCCTGGGAAAAACTAGAAGGGAAACTTATTTTCAGACTCACCCTCGTAATTCCGTAACTTGAGGTTACTCTAACCCAAACAAAAAATGTTTTAAATCGGTTCTTGGTGTAATGTGTTTAGTTAGTGCTCGTATCTGTAGAGTATTTGTGAATCACATCAATACTCTCAACACAGTAGATCCAAGATGATTTAAAACATTTTTGTTTTGGGACCAAGTAACTTAATTTACAGTAAATCTTTTTTATACATTTAGAAAGCTGACAAAGAAGTTCTTGAGGTGGAAAACAAAGTTTTAAAATATTTGTAGCAATGGCTGGACAATCAAAAATATGCAATGGAGTTAGTTGAGTATCATGACAATTTCTACAATTAATGTAAGATCATGAGCCATCTGAATGGATTCAATGTTTTGTATTTCATACGTAAATGTGCTGCATATTTTTTAGTACAAAATTCACTGAGTTATGATTGAAAACTTCAATTTTCTTTTATATACTATGCTTTTTTTCTTAACTTTTTCATTAACCCTATGAGCATTGAGCCTATCTTTTTCTGTCAAATAGATAGGACAATTTAAAAGGCTGGTGTAAAAAAATTATAAAATTTTTGTTAATTTTTATTATTGCTTAATTTACATAAATATGTAAGGTATTTAGATACCAACACTACATTTTGATCTACATATTTGAGCATTGAATAGCTTTATGGGGTGTTGAGCAGATATGCTAAAATATTGGTTAAATTACTGTTCTCTCTAGACCATTTTTTAAGGGTGCATTTAAAAGTAGTAAAATGCATCACTAATTATACCCAGATATTTCTAGTAAAAAAAAAAATATATATATATATAAAATTATACATGGATAACATTGTTGATTATAAATCACAAACATAACTATATGCAATATATATATATATATATATATATATATATATATATATATATATATATATATATACACACTAGGGGGCCTACCCCCTGTGAGCTACGCTAGCCAACCCCCGCTCAGACTTCGAGGCCTCTAAAAAAATGACAGCATGCTTTGTTTTTAAAATATTGGTAAATCTGTAATTGGGTTGCCATGCTTTTAACGTTTTAATGGGGCATTTTTTTATTATCATGGCCTCATACACAGCTGTTGCGACAATTGACGACTGTTTTCGGGATTGATAAGTAAAATCAATTACACCTTGAAAAACCAGCTTGTATAAAATGGTTAGGTTTAAATTGTGGCTACCTCTCGGACTTTTATAAAAACGATCTGTATTCTATTCTTCCTTTGCATTTAAGGATGAGAAAAATTCCATCTGCTTGTGAATAACATTAAGAACCACGGTATTGAAAAGTACTATGTTATAGACATTTTCAGTAACAGGTTTTAATATTCTCTCCATTTTAGTGCACCATCATGCATATTTTCATGTTATTTTAAATATGTAAATTATTTATTTTAATTAATATGTATATACGAATTTTCTAATAATTATTTATCATACAAAATTAATTAAATATTTTGTGCATGTATGCCTGCATTTATTCGGCATGAGATATTTAAACAAATTTGCTATCCGCGATAATTTTACACCATGTTATGCAGGGTTGCCGGCTTTTAGCCAGGCCAAAAAAAGCCGGCCGGCTTTTTTTGGTTTTAACCACTTAAAAAAAGCCGACTTTTATTAAGAAAAGTGGTTTATAGCTGATTCACATTAGATTTGCATTAGTTTATTTTTAATGCAATAAAAAATATTTCCTTCTAAAAAATTTATATACTTGTTGAAAAGAATATATTAAATTAGACTGCAAGGTGGTGTTTTGAAATTCTGTATTACATAGCTCGACATATACTATACATTTCAAAGATTATATTTAATTAAACAATAACAAAACATCACCATCAAAAATGGAAAATTCTTACATATACTGCTTTTTACTTTTAAAATTGTTGTGGTTTAAAACTTAATAATTTATATATTTAATAAATAAAATTAGCATATATAATACTTGAGAGCATCTATATTTAGTTAGTAATCAGTATTCTAATGTCTTATAAAAATATATTTTAATAAGTTTTTTTTCTACTAAGCAATTACAAAACTCAGGCCAGATAAGTCCATAGGATGAGATTAAATTATGGAATGATCAACGTTGAAAGAGGAATTAGGAAGAATATATACTAATATTTGAGGAGATTTTAGTACATGTAAATGTATAAAAAAAGAGAGAACAGTTAAAAAAATAAATAAATAAAACAGTAATAAATAAATAAAATTCAAAACACCACCTTGCAGTCTAATTTAATATATTCTTTTCAACAAGTATATAAAAAAGAAAAGCAAATGTTATTCATATTACTATTTTTAACAGTATAAGATGGTGTTTTTATTAAATTGCTGTATGTATGATTTTAAAGATATGAGAAATATTAAAACTTGCATATCAATAGCCCCAGTAACTAATTTGTGTGTATGTGTGTGTGTGTGTATCAATCTACAGCAAAACAAAATTTATCTATGACGCAACAATATCTACTACCACTAGAAATAATAGTAACCCATTAATTAAGCAAAATTTTCAATTATAAAGAAAATACAGTAAGAAGATTACAGTAATCCAGAAACAAAGTAAAATTTAGCTTTTTTTTTAAGTACAGTATTTTTTAAGCTATTAGATTAATCTTCTAAAATCTGCAGTGCCCACTGTCATGTTGCATTATTTCTACTAGTGGGTTAATAGCCTTAAAAATTAGTTGATTAATAAAATATGTAATTAAACAACTGTTGTCCTATTTAATTATTTAAAGAAGTAAAACTAAAAAAAAGTGTAAATTAAATTAATAATAATAAAAAAAAGCTTTTATTTAAAAAATATGGCAATAGTTAAGCACTGAGTATGCCTTGTTAAAATTTAGGTAACATATTTACAATTCTGACTCAAATCACCAGTCTGCTATGTGTTATTCCAATATTAATGTCTTCATTATTGAGAAATTAAGTTATTTATTAAATTCGAACTCAATAAAATGTCCTTTTAAATTAGTTCAAAAATACTTTAAAATCTACAGTTTATAAATAATTTGCTTCAACATATAAAAGCCAATTTTGATCAAAAAAGGCCAAATTTTTCAAAAAAAACTGGTTAAAACCAATAAAAGCCGCTGGCCTGCCTTTTATTAATTTTAGCCGGCTTTTTTGCAACCCTGATGTTATGTCACTTGAATATTGTCCATAAGAAAATCTGGTACTTTTCCAGTATAGGATCCTTTGCTTTTAGGTTTGGCGTAATTCGAGTTTAAAAAACGAATAGATTCGTTAATATACATATATTTGTTACCAAAAGTTATGAAAACAAACCCAGTGAACTTTTGGTGCTTTTCTATTATATGCTTTTTGAGCTATCTGATTTCTATTATACGCTTGACGCTTTTTTAAAAAGCTTGGCGCAATTCGGGCATCAGAAAGTGCGATTTGGTGCCAAATGACATAAAGAGCCATGGAAACAAACTCGACGATTTTTTTTGTTTATATGCGTATTTTAATTATACGTATAATATTATTGTTTTTTCTATACAAATTACTTCTGATTACATATAAAATAGGATAAATGACATTTTACGCTAAACAAATTGTATAAATATTGAAAAAATGCTTCTGTATACGAAATGACAAAGTGAATAGGTTGACAGAAAGTATGTTGCCAAATTTTCCTTTTCCGCCAAGGCTATTTTCTCTGTTTCGTCAAGGCCCCATATACTGGAAAAGCACCGAATTTTTATGCTTGTTTATACATGTATTTATATGTATACAATTTATTTATAATTGTCTTTCAATTTACCTCTTTTTGTACATAAAAATATATAAATGGCTTCTTTATATTAAATAAATTGTATAAACATAAATGACATCATTTGGACGAATGTATTCAAAATATTTTCAGTTTATAAATTAAATTAAATGCTGACAGAGACGATTGAATCCTGACGATAGAAATGTGATTTTTTTTTCAAATTTTCATGAAAAACATAATTTAATCACAATCTTGTCTTCATTATCGATTGAAATAAAAGATAAATTCAATTTCAATTTGAAAATGACGAATAAAAAGAAATCAATAATCCCTATCGGGATCCTTTTCGATTTTTTTCCCTTTTTTGTCACAAAAAAACTGAGTTATTAGTTGCCATCATTACAGAAATGTCATTAAAATTAGAAAGAAATTAATATCTCGAAAACTAATTCCAATTTCAAAAATCTATTACCAGTTTTGACATCCGCGGATTTTTATGGACAGTTGGTATTAATTTCACCATCAAGCGTTTAATATTTTATTAAAAATAGCCCTCAAACATAATCAGTCGTTTCATAAAATCGTTTCATAAATTCGTTTCATAAAATCATTTCACAAATTCGTTTCATTAGGATTTTATATATATAGGGTAGATATATCCATATATTTAAAGCTGTTTGCTAATTTTGTCAAATTACAGTGGGTGATCGGTTAACGAACTTAATCCGTTCCAAAACAAAGTTCGCTAACCGAATTGTTCGTTAACCGATCATAGATTTAGTATAGACTTGTATGGAAATTCAATTAATTCGTTCTTAAAAACTAAATAATATATAAAAATTTATATAAATGCTCCCTAAATTTATTTAAATGTCATACTTTTTTTGAGTTTGGGGAATTAAATATTTGACAAAAGCTTATTTTTCCTTTCTGGAGTTTCCAATCTTCCCATTTTAATAATAGGTTTAATATACGTTCGTATTTATATGGACAATTAGCAGTTTCATGGCTTTGTCCGTGTCGTGCCGTACTTAAAAAAATAAATCCCTTTGTAAAACTTTTAAGGATCACATTCATTGACTACAGCATTAAATCATATATAAGTTTATTACTTTGACCTATCAAAAACTCCATTAGTTCTCTAAAAGATTGTGTTTACTGCAGAGCCCAATAAAGCTCAAGTGGAGCCTAGAGCCTGTTAATAATTTAGGAACTAAATTTCAATAAAAATAATTAACTTCCAATTACAAATATTTCTTTAAAAAGAGACACAAAATTTAAAAATTAATGTTTTTGTACTGTTCATTCTAATCTGAGGGCCCTAAGTAAGGCCCGAACCACGGTAGCCCTTGAATTAATTAGGCCATAAATATACAACTGTTTAAATGTTCTCTAAGTCGATAATAGTATAGATGCAATTAAGTACAGCTCTGCAAATCTGAAACACTAGCATTGCTTCTTCTTAGCTTTGTTTTGTGAGGGGCTCGTTAACCGAACATGTGTTCGTTATCCGAACATAAAAATCTCTCGCGGAAGTGTTCGTTAACCGATCTGTTCGTAAACTGAACAGTTCGTTAACCGATCACCCACTGTATTTTCCATCGAAATTCGACCCAATACGCATGCATCAAAAAATCACCGGCCAATGAGGTGAGGGTCTATGACTGTCTCTACAAACGTGTTTGGGATCATATCATCTGTTGTTTTTTCTAGCACGTTGCGTTAAACCTAGGAAGATATTTATCTAGAACTCACTGTGGAGTGTTTAGAATGTATTTATTTTATTTATTTATTTTATTTATTGTAATTTGTATGAATACTTAGTTGTCCATTTCGGATTTACTGTTTAAAAATGAATTTAGGCTCATTTAACATTCGCGAAATCAATCCCGATCGAAATTAGTCTTTTTAGATCTCTATCATTTTGTTTATATAGTACAGAAAATAATTATTCAAACGTGTAGAACACGTAATACAAAATTGGACCACTTAAGCCCGTTTATTATCGGGGATGAATCTTATGGTGTTCCGATTGATAATGAAAACGATTATGTAAATGTCAAAAGACAGTACGCACGGTAGTAATATTTTTATTATTATGTGTTCGAAAAAAGCAGAATCTGAGTGTCTGAATATAAATTATAAAATATTATTTCTTTATTTAACAACTAAATATTTAATATACAGGAATGTGACTAGCTTTATGTGAATGTATAATATATATATAAGTTAAAAGAGTTTCTGAACTTTAACATTATTTTTTAACAGAAATATATTATCTCTATTCCATTTAAAATTTTTGTCATTACATAAGTGTGCTATTTTATTTGTAAAGAGTATGTATGCATTATATTGTTTGTATGTATACAAATCTATAGAATGTTTTGATTTGCAAACTCTTAATATTTGAATAATGTTTACATTATATTTGTTTGTATGTATACAAACAATATATGTATACAAAGAAGTATATATTTTTTAAATGTCAAAAAAAGATAAATTTTCAAACTTGGTATAAAAAACTTAGGTACTTCTCTATTATCCCATCGACCACTTTTCATAACAAAATACTATCGCCAAACTGTATGATTAAATGCCAAAAATGCAGTCCCATTTACTTGATGTCGGAAGCATTATACATGTTTGTTATGTCATCAAGTGGTTTTTAATTCAACATTTGCGTGTATTTTTCATTATGTTTATTTGATGAGGTTATTTCGATTTTTCTTTTGTATATAAAAAATGTTATGTAAAAAAAACCTGGCCATTAATCACATTGTTTTTTGTATATTTATTTTAAAGACGATTACTTATTCTTTGTAATTATTTTTTTGTTGGGGAGTTTTTGGGCAAAATAATATACTTTATAGCTAGAACCAGTTCCGCTTTCATTAATATTTACTTAATCCTTTGACCGCTTAGCAAATGGGCAAATTTGTAATGTTTTTTCTGTTATTTTTTTTAAATGTCAAAAAAAGATAAATTTTCAAACTTGGTATAAAAAAACTTAGGTACTTCTCTATTATCCCATCAACCACTTTTCATAACAAAATACTATCGCCAAACTATGATTAAATGCCAAAAATGCAGTCCCATTTACTTGATGTCAGAAGCATTAAATGTGTTTGTTATGTCATCAAGTGGTTTTTAATTCAACATTTGCGTGTATTTTTCATTATGTTTATTTGATTTTTTAGTTATTTCATTAATTAAAATAACAATTGTATCCTTAAATTCTTATATTTTATTTATTTATTTTGATATTCCAATGAGGTTATTTTGATTTTTCTTTTGTATATAAAAAATGTTATGTAAAAAAACCTGGCGATAGTTTTTTGTTATGAAAAGTGGTCGACGAGATAGAGAAGTACCAAAACTTAATTACGTATATGAGTATATTCCTTGACAGTATTAATCATTACTCAATATTTTAAAACTGCATCATATTTGTAGAATTATATTAAGTTAAACAATGCTTCTATTGAAGTGTGAAGACCCATATATTTACATAATCGTTTTCATTAGCAATCGGAACACCATAAGATTCATTCCCGATCTATAAGTGGTCCAATTTTGTATTACGTGTTCTACGATATTTTTACGTACGTTTGAATAATTATTTTCTGTACTATATAAACAAAATGATAAGAGATCTAAAAAGACAATTTCCATCTGTATTGATTTCGCGAATGTTAAATGAGCCTAAATTCATTTTTAATCAGTAAATCCGAAATGGACAACTAAGTATTCATACAAATTACAATAAATAAAATAAATACCTTCTAAACACTCCACAGTGAGTTCTATATAAATACCTTCCTAGGTGTAACGCAACGTGTAAGAACAAAACAATAGGAGATGATCCCAAACACGTTTCTAGAGACAGTAATAGACCTTCACCTCATTGGCCGGTCCTACCGGAAGATTTTTTTTACGCATGCATATTAGGTCGAACATTGTTGGAAAATTTGACAAAATAAGCAAACTGCTTCCACCTAGATATTTATACGCAATACACCGGAAACCATTTGATAAATTTCATGATTTTTCCGTCATCGATTGATGAATTTTACGATTTTACCGCTAACGATTGTTGAATTTCGCAATTTATCGACTCTATTGATTAACGAATTTCAGGATTTTTTCCATGAACATTTGTCGAATCGCACAAAAAAAAATTAAGATCGTCAAATTGTCCTGGGTAAAAAATTTTCGAATATTGTCAAATGCCTTCGAGAAAAAAGTCTCTTCGTCAAATGATTTTGAAGAAAAAATCGGGAAATTCACAAAATGGTTTCGGGAAAAACTTCACTAAATGGTTTCAAAATTCTTTGAGTGACAGCGGGAAAAAAAATTTCATTTTACATTCAAACATCGCAATTGGCAAGTGTGACTATTAAGTTTAGCCAGTGGTGGCAATAACATCAATCACCAATTTTCAGTATTGCTCGCCGATTGGCGAGTGTTAATTTTGTCTTATATCTCAAACTGTATTTACATATACTACTAGATATAATGATTATGAACCATAATTTTTCTGTTATTGGGCGAGATTCATGTTTTTTCAGCAATTCTTTGACGAAATTCGTGTTTTTACAGCCATCCTTTGAAGAATTTTGCATTTTTCTTGCGATCCTTAACGAAATTCACATTTTCCAGCGATTGTTTGATAAAATACATTTTATTCCACAATTTTTAGATGAAATTTAGTAAAAAAGGGTGATCTTTTGGTGAAATCTCCTTTTCTGCGATTCTTTGACAAAATTTGCTTATCTTTCACAATCCTTTTGCATAATTTACGTTTTTTCTGTGGTCTTTTAATGAAAGTCATGTTTCCCCATGATCCTTTGATGAAATTAGTGTTTTTTCCTCAATCATTTGACGAAATCTGTGATTTTTTCCCCCGCGAAGATTGGTTAGATGTTTTTAGTCTGTAGTTGCCCTAAAAAGTCTGTGACGCCCGTTGCTGCATCGCACACATTCTTCCATGGGGCATCGAACGAAGGGAATTCATCCTAAAGAATCATTGTTTCATTCCTGACATTTCTGGAAAGAAACAACGTTCAACTCATTGGCTGAATTGTAAAGGGCGAAATGTGTTAAACATTAGCGGAAAGAAAGTGCGTAATTTGTTCGTTCATGGAAAAAATCTTGAAATTCTTTAATCGATAGTCAATAAATTGCGAAATTCGTCAATCGATAGCGGAAAAATCGCAAAATTCATTAATCGACAGTGGAAAAATCGCAAAATTCATCAACTGATTTTGGGGGGAAAAGTTTTCGAATATCGTCGAATGGCTTCGAGGAAAAAAATCGTGAAATTCGCCAGATGGTTTCGAAATTTGTCGAGCGACAGCAGAGAAAAAAATCTTTTTCCATTCAATCATCGCAATTGGGGAGTGTTACTATTATGTTTGACCAGTGGTGGCAATAAACTCCATTGCCAAAATTTCAGTATTACTCGCTGTTTGGCAAGTGCTAATTTTGCCCTATACTTCAAAATCCTTTTGATCATCACATAACTGTGCAGGACAATTTTTTTATGGGCGACCATTTGATGAATTTCGTGATTTTTCCGTTATCGATTGACCAATTTTACTGCTATCGATTGTTGAATTTTATAATTTATCAACTATTGATTAGCGAATTTCATGATTTTTTCCATGGACGTTTGACGAATTACGCAAAAAAATTAAGAATATTGTTAAATTGTCTTGGGTAAAAAAAAAATTAATATTGTCAAATGCCTTCGAGAAAAAAGTTGCAAGTTGAAGCGCCTGTGACCTCTTTTTCATGTTATGCATCTCTGGGGGTCCTTCCCCCCCGCAAGTAGGACATTTTTCTAAATTTTGCACGCACCCCTCATGTGATATATCACTGGAAAAGTCTTTGACCGCGTATTCATGTTATGCATCTCCGTGGTCCATCCCACCATTTCCCCCCTCCTAATAGGGGCACTTTTCTAAATTTTGTTAACACCCCTCATGTCATATATTGTTGGAAAGGTATGTGGCTGCTTAATCATATTAAGCCTCTCCGATGTCCATCTCCCCCACTTTGCCCCCCCCCCCAAAGGGTACTTTCTAAATTTTGCACACAACCCTCATGTTATATATCATTGGAAAGGTCTGTGACCACTTAATCATGTTATGCATCTCCGGGGTCCATCCTGCCACTTCCCCCCCCCCCCCCCCCCAAGGGATACTTTCTAAATTTTGTTGACACCCCTCATGTCATATATTGTTGAAAAGGTCCGTGACTGCTTAATCATATTATGCATCTCCGATGTCCATCTCCCCACTTTACCCCCCCCCCCCCCAGGGATATTTTCTAAATTTTGCACACAACCCTCATGTTATATATCATTGGAAAGGTCTGTGACCACTTAATCATATTATGCATATCCGATGTCCATCTCACCACTTTGCCCCCCCCCCCCCCCCAAGGGGTGCTTTTCTAAAGTTTGTTTACACCCCTCATGTCATATATTGTTGGAAAGGTCTGTGACCGCTTAATCATATTATACATCTCCGATGTCCATCTCCCTACTTTGCCCCCCCCCCCCCCCCCAAGGGGTACTTTCTAAATTTTGCCTCATGTTATGTCTCATTGGAAAGGTCTGTGTCCACTTAATCATATTATGCATCTCCCATGTCCATCCCCCCACTTTGACCCCCAATGGGTACTTTTCTAAATTTTGCAGACACCTCTCATGTGATATATCGATGGAACGGTCTATGAACGTTTAATTATATGCTCCCCACTATGAAATTTGTCAAGTTAAAGCAACTATAAATTTTATGTTTATGGTACTATCAAGTTGTTTGCCGTCAAATTTTGACGGGTTCCATCTAGTATATATATATATTTTAATATTTTATTTGAATGTTTAAATTTTACTGCATTGCATTAAAATGATTGAAACACTTAAGTAATCTAATTAATATTAATTACATTTTTTATAAGTTTGAGATATTTTAAATTGTTTTTTGATATATTAAATTTGATAATTAAATAAATCTCTATCTTTTTCCATTTTTCTATATATATATATATATTTATGATGATATTAATTCATTAACTAATAAATAGAAGTATGAAATCTTAATTATTTTCGGTAAATACTATTTGATATATAAGTAGATAGAAGGTAGCAATATGCATTATATAAGAATTCATTAACTTATTAGTAGAAGTATAAAAAATTAATTATTTTATGTAAATTTATACTAATAAAAGAAAGTTTCGCTCTGTGTGTGTGATGGCTAGGAAAATTTAGCGCACCGAAAAGTCTGTAAATTTAGGTATGGATAGTCCAAGGTCTGGCCATGTGCCCCTGAGCCTCAGAATTTTAATATTTTGATAATTAGATTCTCATTAACCATCGCTTCTAAAATATCATCTTTTAAATCAAAATGGCGAAAGAAACGAACCGGCGCATTGGATTTGGAAGCGGAAATGAACGAATTCGAAATTATTTTACTAATTGGCGAATTTTAAGAAAACTAATTGAGATATCAATTTTAAAATTTCTGAGCATATGTAAAAAAATATTCTGTATCTGACTATGATTTTTGAAAAATTCGGTAATTTCTTTTAATTTATGCAAAAAACTGATAAAAAATATGCTTTTTTTCTCTTGGGTTGGTTGGTTGCATGGATTCTTCACAGAAGTAATTAAATAAACCAGAGTAGCGATGCATAAATAAGGATTTCTAACTAAATAGTGTCAATATGGATTGAAGTTATGAGCGTAGAGCCATACGAATGTCGCCCCACCTGCACATGACAAATTACACATACGTCCCCCTGATTGAAATATTTTTCAGGCACATTTTTCTTCATCACAATTAGTCGGGTTTAAGTTTTTTTTTTTTTTTTTTTTACATGACATTTATTATTATGATGGAGATTGTTAGTACAGAAAACTTTATTTAACAGATTCTTTTTTATATTTGCGGGAATGAAGAGGGACAAGGGTCTAATTACATTTACGCTTCAAGGTGTATTTCTAGAAAGCAGTTACCAGAATTTCAGAATAATAGTCTAAGCCAAATTTCAAATTAAGTTCCTAGCTTAATCAAATGAATCAATCTTTAAAGATGTATTGTGATCCTCCTAATTAGTTATTTGCTGAAGGCCACTTAAACAACCCTCTCCCCCCTTCCCCTCCTGACCCGTCCTTCAAGGTTTTTTCTCTAACTCTGCTCCGTTTCCATATCTCAGCAACTATCTTTCCGATTTCAACACAAGTGATTTCAAACATTATAATTAATTTAATAGTCACTCTTTATAACATTAAACTAAATTTATGAGTAGCGGTTACCACTATTTACGAATAATAGTTTAAGCCAAATTTGTAATTAAGTTCAAAGCTTAAGCAAACGAATGAATTTTGAAAGATGCATAGTGGTCCTCCTAATTAGTCATTTGCCGAAGGACACTTGAACAAGCCGTCCCCCCGGCCCTCCCTTCAAGGTTTTTTTCTCTAACTATGCTCCGTTTCCATATCTCAGCAACTATCTTTCCGATTTCAACACAAGTGATTCCAAACATTATAATTATCTTAAATGTCACTCTTTATAACATTATACTAAATTTATGAGTAGTGGTTACCACTATTTACGAATAATAGTTTAAGCCAAATTTGTAATTAAGTTCAAAGCTTAAGCAAGTTCAAAGCTTAAGGAAACGAACGAATTTTGAAAGATGCATATTGGTCCTCCTAATTAGTCATTTGCTGAAGGGCACTTGAAACAGTGGTTACCACTATTTACGAATAATAGTTTAAGCCAAATTTGTAATTAAGTTCAAAGCTTAAGCAAGTTCAAAGCTTAAAGAAACGAACGAATTTTGAAAGATGCATATTGGTCCTCCTAATTAGTCATTTGCTGAAGGGCACTTGAACACCCCCTCCCCCCGGGACCTCCTTCAAGGTTTTTTCTGTAACTATGCTCCGTTTCCATATCTCCGCAACTATTTTTCCGATTTCAACACAAGTGATTCCAAACATTATAATTAACTTAATTGTCACTCTTTATAACATTAAACTAAATTTATGAGTAGTGGTTACCACTATTTTCAAATAATTGGGTAAGCCAAATTTGTAATTAAGTTCCTAGCTTAAGCAAACGAACAAATTTCGAAAGATGCATAGTGCTCCTCTTAATTAGTCATTTGCTGAAGGGTACATGAATAACCCCCCCCCCCCCGGCCCCTCCTTCAAGGTTTTTCTCTAACTATGCCCCGTTTCTATATATCAGCAACTATCTTTCCGATTTCAACGCAAGTGATTCCAAACATTATATTTAAATTAATAGTCACCCTTTATAACATTAAATTAAATTTATGAGTAGCGGTTACCACTATTTACAAATAAGAGTTTAAGCCAAATTTGTAATTAAATTCCTAGCTTAACAAAACGAACGAATTTTTATGCATGCATAGTGGACCTCCTAATTAGTCATTTTCTGAAGGACACTCGAACATCCCTCCCTTCGGCACCTTACTCAAGGTTATTTTCTCTAACTGTGCCTTATTGCAATAACTGGGCTAATAATATTCCAATCTTCTCGAAACCAGCTCAATTTTGTAGTGCGCCTACTATACAGTAACGTAGGCAGCGGGGACCTGTCTCAGAAGTTCGTTCGGAAAGAGGTTTGTTTAGAACAGAATGCTCCCCTGGCGGTGGTAGGGGGAAATAAAAGATTTTCTAGAGCGTACGAGCATGCCGGGTATACGGTTCTGAAGCCATCGTAGACCGTGGCCAGAGTTCTGTTTTTTAAGAGATTTAAGTTTATGACAAGGGCTCGGGCAACGCCAGGCAGGTCAGCTAGTTCTATACTATATATAAGTAGATTATCATAGATGGCAGCACCAGCACTATGTATTAAAAGAAATATCTCTTTTACATAATATTTACTCTTGGTAAGAATCTTTGAAATACTATGTAAAATAAATTTAATTCTGGTTCAATTTAGTTCATATAATAGGATTTTGTCCGATGTTAAGGTAAAACTACAATGATATTATTATTTTATACTATTTATATATATTATTAAATCGAATATAATAAATATGTAAATCAAACTTTATTTTTATTTTTATTATTCCAGTAGAGGGCAGCATATTACTTGTTAAATAAATGTTAATAATATTTTTAATTTACCTATAGAGGGCGCTTATCGCTTGTGTATTTAAATTTTACTTTTAAAGATTAAAATTAAATGGAATATTTGTATATTCACAAATATAAATTTGTTTTTGAGTGTATTTATCACAATAATAAATTTGTGTTTTAAATCAATTTGTGTTAAGGTGTAATAATTAAGGTGTTATTTCAAAATATGTTCTCTCAACTTAACTATCAAATAATTTCTCTCAACTTGACTATATCATCAAGTATATGATATTTCATGATGTGCGCCATGTGGTTGTATTGGTATAAATGAAGACCTTGTGTTGTTTAAGGATTTTTGGATAATTAATGTGAGTAAAATATTTTATCTATTTTTTACAAATTTTTTATTTCCAATTTTATTATTTCTAATTGTTTTCTGGTAAGAATTCAGTATTCCTGGATGATTATACTGATCTTAGCATATATGCCAGTATAATTATGAAATACTGAATTATTTTTAAAACATGTGTGGATACATCTAGGCTGAAGATTATATCTACACGTGTTTTTTCATATCCAATTCTAATTTAAATCTCTTGTTATCCAATTTTCCATTATATTTAGTTCATATTTCATTTCTTAATCTGTATTCACTTGATATCAACTCCAAATTACTAACATTTTATGGTTTATTATATATACAGTAAAACCCGCTTAAGAAGTTTTCCAAGGGAATGGAAGGCAAAAACGTCTTAAACGGGAAATTAAGAATGTTTGAAACAATCATTAGTTTAAGTTTTCATAGTCAGGAGAGGTCTTTTACATTGTTAAAATAATACATAAATTTATATAAAGTTGAGTTTTACTTAAGAAATTTAAACTGATTTGCACATTTTAAAAAAATCTGTCAATCAAGTAAAAATGCATAATTACCTTAGAAACTCTTTATTTAATCCAATGTTTGAAGACAGAGAGGGGACATTTCTCTTTAAGCATCATTTGATATGCTTTTACAGAAAAAATCGGTTAGAGATTTTTGCTTATGTTTTTTCTCGGCAATTTTTAGTTGATAACAGTCCAGTTGTCTTAAGTTTTTAAAAATTTCCTCAGGCACATTTTCAACACTTTCGATAAAACGGCGAAATGTTTCTAGTCCTTTCACAGCATCCGAAAAACTAGGAATTTCCTCGTGCTCTTCCTCAGTGTCACTCATTTCTTCATCTTCTGTAACCTCACAAATATCATCTACTGTAAGCACCTCACATGGCAATATCTCGTCATCTACTGACACATACTCTTCAAATGATGCTGTGAAATCCATCCTTCTTTGTAACGTCTTCCAATCATCTTCAATGTCCAATTCATATTCTTCTGTTGATTTCTCCTTCCAAAAATCCTGCTTTCTGGAAACAATTGGCAATTACAGATGACGTTATTAACTCCCATGCAGATAAAACAAGAACGAAAAATCATGCGTCAAGCATAGATTATATAGCACTTTCCAACGCTTCCAAAATAATTTTACAAATCATACCGTTTAATAAGCTAAAAGCTAACATCCAAGTAAACAATTTAGAAAACGCATAACATATTTAAAAACATAATTTCAGGAATTTCCAACATATACAATATTCGGAAAAATATCCGAATACTTTTATTCAGCCCTGTATAGGATCTATATATTTGTATATATACTACATAGGATGATAATTTTAGTTCAGTTAGGAAACGCGTAGCACAGTTTAAAATTCTCCGTCTGGAGTTTGTCAATAAACAGAAATGTGTTCGCGAACTTTTGTGCTGCCCTGTATAGGATCTACAGAATTTATACACACCACGTAATAGACAAAAAGCAAGTTAAAATTAAAATCGCGTTCAATAACTTAAAACGCACTTCCAGGAATTATTGTTAACAGACAGTAGATAATTCTTTTGCGTGTCCCTGTAAATGAACGATGACTGCTATACACACAATATTCTGTAGTAAGTCTCTTGTAATGCACCTTAGTGATCTATATAAATTTCAATGCGTTTAAAATAGTGAAACATTATTTAAATAAACCGCAGACGATTTTTCTCCATAGACGTAATGTAACAAAATTCTTTTGACTGTCCCTGTAAAGTAACTATAAGTGCTATGCACACGCTGTCCCATATTAAGCATCTTCTAATGCACCTTAGTGATATATATAAATTTCAATGCGTTTAAAGTAGTGAAACATTATTTAAATAAACCGCAAATGATTTTTCCCCATAGACCGCAATGTAACGGAATTCTTTTGAGTGTCCTTGTAAAAAAACTATAAGTGCTACACACTTCCGTTGAAATAGGGAACATGCTATAGATAACGACAATAACATATAAAAATTGCAGAGCAATCCGAGCATATTTACGGGAGTTAGAGCACGGACAGACGGCAGACGGCCAGACAAACCGAAGTCATAAGCACTTTTCAACTAGGTTGGAAAGTGCTAATAAAATGAATAGATTGCAAAACGTTTACTTTTCCTATCTCTCCAGTATTGTCCAGTTTTTCAATCATCCAATTCACAAGCCGTTTTCTATAGTGCTGCTTAAACACTTTAATAACTCCCTGATCCATCGGTTGCAAAACCGAAGTCGAGTTCGGTGGTAGGAAATGCACTTTTATGTTAGTAAAGTTACTCGTGTCTTTGGAATGGGCGGCGCAATTGTCTACAAAGATGATGATGTTCCGTTTATCTCTCCTCATTTTAACATTTAATCTTTTCAAATAGGCTTCATAAATTGTAATCGTCATCCACGCAGTTTTGTTATTTTCATAATCACAAGGCAGTGATTTCACATTTTGAAAACATCTGGGTTTCTTGGATTTCCCAACAACCAAAATTGGCAATTTCTCGGAACCGTCCATGTTTGCACCCAATAAAACTGTAAGTCGTTCTTTATTTTTTTTACCTCCGTGACAATTTTCACCTTTATATGCATACGTTTTATATTTTTTTTACCTCCGTGACAATTTTCACCTTTATATGCATACGTTTTATCCGGTGAAAGATTATAGAAAAGCCCACACTCATCCATGTTAAAGACATCTTTAGGATGATAGCCGGTTATCAAATCTGGTAAGATTTGTTTCCATTCTTCGATTTCTTGTGGATCGACGCTTTTACTCTCACCTTTTATAGAATTGTAACTTAAACCAGCTTTTTTTTTCATTCTATCAATCCATCCATTTGAAGGTGCAAATTCAATCTCCATTTTTTTGGCAATTTCCTCAGCCTTTTCTCTAAGAATAGGTCCACTTATAGGAATATTGGCGGATCTGGCTTGCTTGAACCAAAGTAATAATTTTTCTTCCATAGCTTCATATTTTCCTTTTTTCACTTTTTTAATTTTTCGAGATTTATCAGAGGAGTCGTTTAATATAAGATTGCGTTTTGCTACAATTCCATTCAGAGTAGTCACCGGCATATTCAATCTCTTAGCAATTTCAACTCTTGTTACGTTTGGGTTGCTATCAACTTCTTTCAAAATTTTGATTTTGTCTTCAATTGACAAGGCCTTTCTTTTAATTCCCTTGCCCGACATTTTGAAGAGGAAAAAATAAATAAGAATTTTTTTCGTGAATTTTCCAAGAGAGATTTGACGTTTACACTCACTCAAAAACAGATTGAATGAGCCAAACTGAACACAGCTTTGGTTTGGAATGAACCAAACATAGCTTTGGTTCATTCCATTCCTGGAAAGGGGTGAAAGAGACTTTATTCTAAGAGAAAGCAACTGGTCAACTTAAAGAACTACCCCTGAGTAGGAGCAAACCATTTCTCTTTAATCCCTTATCAGTCACTATTGTTGCAGCCATAAGGGACTCGGACTTACCCTCTCTCTACATTTCATCAGACAAACTGATATGAAGGTGAAATAAAGGTGACGACAATCCTTTTCAATCTTAAATGTGCCCTTTTGAATAGCGAAGAATATAGAGAAATGCTTTTCCAGTACAGAATGGGGGAAAAAAATCCCTCAAAAGACTGAAGTAAACGTGTTTTGAAAGTAAAATTAAGGGGAGAAAAAACTTCTTAAGCGGGAAAAAGTTTGGAACTAAACTTTTTAAACGGGTTATTTTAACATTGTAAGAATAGGAAAAAAATGGGAATCGAAAATATAAACTTCTTAAACAGGAAAACTTCTTAAGCGGGAACTTCTTAAACGGGTTTTACTGTATTTCTCTCTCTCTCTCTCTCTCTCTCTCTCTCTCTCTCTTTAAATATTCTTCATATTTTCAGTATTTTTGGCCAATTACCATTGAAGCACAAGCTATGGTAAAATTATGATTGCACTTGTAATTTATTAACTGTGTGGTATTCTATCTACACATTATTATTAATTATCTCTTTGGAGATTTAATTAGAATGTTACAAGAACTTGATATGTTTTTTGAAATTCAAAGATATTATAATTATATATATATATATATATGTGTGTGTGTGTGTGTGTATTTCTAAATTTGTGTGCCTAATAACTTGCAAAAATTATAGAATTGCCTTATTTTTGTAGGAAAACACCGTAAATTATTCAATGATATTGTAATTTAATTGTACTTAAATATATATTTAACATTAAATATATATTTTCATTCATAGAAACTAAAAGTTTTACTTTGATTGCATTAAAGTGATTTTTGCCAGTTTTCCCTTTTTAATAGTATAAGTGTATAAGTCGCACGTTTTTCTCAATAAAGTTGTATTTGTAAACTGTGCTCAGTTTGATTTTCATTTACAGTAGAGTCTACAGTAGAGTTAGGCTCATTCGACTCGACATCAACAGGGCTTACCGATTTTAGTTCCAAGTGTCATCACCAGGGGGCACTTTCCTAACTCAGGTTCTATGTCCCTAATTATGACAGGGTTTGGCTCATTCGACTGGATTTTGATAGCTTTACAGATTTCGATTATGTTCGTAATAGGCCAGATTGCACCCCCTTGTGGTGGAATGTGAAACTAATGGATTTTGCAGCGTGCCTGCTATGCGGTGCTGCAGACAGCAGGATGTTCGTTCAGTTAGAGAATTATACTATTCAAGGTGGAATTTAAGGCTTTTTTCAGTGGGAGTGCAGCACACCCGGTATACGATGTTGAATTCAGCAGGGACCCGAGCTGGAGGTTCATTCAGTTCGAGGTTTTATATAATTCCAGGCCCCGATGTGAATTAGGGGCCTGCTAGCGGGCGAAGCCAGCTAGTTATTTTATCATTATCTGCATGTAGTAATGATAGTAAAGATCTTTATATTCACTATTAATCACTTCATTTCAGGGTGTAAATGATTTTAATCAAATGACTAAAATCATGATTCAAATCAAATAATTTTTTTTTTAAATCGTTGATTTTAATTTTTTTAAAAATCAATTTTATGCATTGTTTTGAACATTTTATGTGTATATTTTTCTAAATTTTAATGTGGCAAAAGAAATGTTTTAAATGTTGAGATCCATGTCAGTGGCATTAGATAAAATGCAAAGATTAATATCAAATGTTGTCAATATCTTGAAAAATCTGAAGGAAAAGCTGAAAAATTATAGCAATTGTTATGAAAAATTAATAAACGACACAAACAAGCATTAACACCGGCTCGTCTTTTAGCTTTCTTCTTGGATCCTAATTTTGAAGTGGAATGTTTAATAATAAATGAAAAAGGTCAAACTTTAAACTTTGTTAAAGAAAAGTATAACAGTGCCTCCTTATTAAACATTTTACTAAAATTTGTTGTGTACTCTCATCTTTTAATGGAACTTTGTTTCATAAAGAAGTTCTAAAATCCTTAAATATCTTGGAGTGATGAAGATTAATAGCACTTCTAAAGAACCGTGTAGATCAGAAAGATCTTGGTAGAATATAGTTGTGCAAGTACTGCAAAAAGAACTGCAGTGATAGAGAGGAAGTTTCCCACTTTTGGACTTGTACAGAGTAAATTGCAAAATTAATTACGTATAGAAAAAGCAGCTAAAATAGTCTTTATGTTTAAATCTTTAAATAAAACTAATTAAATTAATGTTTAAATTAACTTGAAATCACTTTGTTATTGGTTGTTTATCCTTTATTTCACTTTTTGTTTTTAAATTTTTAAAAAAATACTTTATTGACAATGATTAATAATGTTGAACTTCAAAATGTTTACTTACTATGTATATCATTAGTCCTATAGTATATAACTTTTTAATCTAATGTATATACAGATGTTTATATTGCACAAAATGGAAAATTTTAAAAATCATTATTTAAATTAAAAAAATCCTATTTAAATCAAATAAATCATTTTTTTTTTTTATCATGATTTTTTTACACTATGCTTCATTTATGTTTCAGCATTTAGTAACTAAAAAAAAAAAAAAAAAAAATCACTTAAAGTTCTATGCATTGTTGTTGAAACTTTTATTTCAAACATGCTTTTCATTCTTTAAATGGAAAATAGGAGCTATTTGTCCGAACTAATAATTTATTTAAATAAAATAAGAAATACTGGAGAAAAAAGTTTGTTGAAGTTGAAAATAAAGTTGCTATGTCTTTTTAATTCTGTTGTAATATGACATTTTTCAAACACTTCAAAAATTCTTCTATAGCTTATTGCCAAATTATAGCACACAAAATAACTATAATTGTTAGATTTCAATAAGTAACATTTGTTAAATATCAGTAAATTTAAATTTTTGTCATGTGGTTAGCTATTTTTAAACATAAAAGTAATCTCCTACACCCCCCCCCCAAAAAAAAAGGGGGGGGAGGGATCTAAAAGATTAAACAAGTCTTTAGCCTTTACCTTGTATTTTAGCATCAATTTAAATTTATGTATTTTGTATTTTGTATGTCAGTATATATTGAATGTTATAGAATAGAAAGTTCTTTTTCAGGTGGGGTAAAGTACAATTTCCTAAAAGCTTGCTTCATGACCTTCTGCCTGGCCCAGTCACTATAGTATTAGAGAGGCAGCCTGTGTTGAATCCCAATTTAAACCCAAACATTCAGACCATTGGTATTAGAATTCCCAAGAGCAAATTTATTCAAGATTTAGCTGCAACTTGTGGGGAACCTTTAGCGCTTACCAGTGCCAATATCAGCTCCTTAAATAGCACATTAGCAATTGAGGTAAATATATTTGTATTGTAAAAAGTACATTATTTGTATCGATATATTTTTAGATTATTTTTGATTTAATTATTTTAGGGCTGACATACTTTTCTTTATAAAGTTTTTATGATTGAAGTAAAGAAAAATAAAATTAACAACTGAGGTTATTGATTTTTTCACATGTTTTTTTTTTTTTTTTTTTTTTTTTTTTTCTTTAATGTAATAAAACATGCTCTAAAGTATTATGCCAAATTTTTTAATTATGAATCTTCAAAAAAGTTTTTCTAATTTTAAATCTGCAATATATTTTATTTAACAAACTACAGTAGAAGAGTTTTTTATGCAACATATTTTAACTAATCTTTTTTTTCAGTCTCTTTGTAAATTACTTTTTTATTCTATGTATGTATTCTATTTAATACCTTATTTCAAAATACATTTTAGGAATTTAAAGAAATTTGGCCATATTTGGATATGGTCGTTGATGGTGGTGTGCTTGGAATCCAAGATCCGTATAGAAAAGGTTCAACTATAGTTGATTTATCAGAGAAAGATTTTTATAAAGTAATAAGACCAGGATGGTAAGTTACGATATAGGGATTTATGTTCTTTATTTCATGTTTATTTATTTTTTGCTTTTAACTACTTTATTTTTCCCTACATAAAATGCACATTTTTTTTTTTTTTTTTTTTTTAAGAATTTTGTCCAAAAAGTTGTTTGGTATACAGAGACTATTTTCAACAGCTATATGAGAATGAGACCACACATACCTTCACTAAGTGACTGTATATAATATGTAGATTTTGTGATAAAATTTCATGAATATAGAAGTAATAAGAAAATAAGTGACACAATTTTACTTTTACTTGTCACAGTAGTTTATGTTATCCACTTATGCAGAGAATTTTTTTGTCTTTTGGCCTAATGTTATGAAATTAGATTTAGATGGATTTTGATTTAATATATGACAATTTTGTTTTACATAAATTTTGATTTTCTTTGAAAATTGTCATTTTTAAAAAGAGTTTTGGAAATACCTATTGTGCCTTATTGGTATAACATATAATAATGTATAGCAGATATAGTAGTGGTATTATATTGGAGATATTAATATTTTTTTATGAAATTTTCAGTGAGAGAAAGGTACATATTGCAGAAACCTTAATTTTATGGTGTTTTAACAGACTGTTTCGGAATGTAATATATGTAAACAAATGCAACAGAAAAGCATAAGTAATAAATGCAAGTTAGAGAAAAAAAGGTTCTCAGTCAGGACTTTTATTAGATTCTTTTACTTTTCAAATTCTCAGATTTCTTACATTGAATTAGTATGCTGTATCCTTTATGAGTGATATAACTTTTTTTATTTTTGCTTATGAGAAACAGAATGTGCATTACTTGATAGTCAGCAAAAAAAAAAAAAGCACCCACATTTTAATTACCAAATTATCGCAGAAAAAAAATGAAAATAGCCATTCAGTTGGAAATTATATCTTCTTTCAAGTTGGATTCAAAAAAAGGTTCAAGGAGGAAAAAGTTATACAAAACATTGAAATTTTATGAACAAAGATTTTCGTTTAAAATACATTTTTGCACACTTGAATGGAATCCTGCTACCATCCGCTCTGATGCTGTAAACCTGGCCAGATATATTTTTTTATTTTGCAGTCAAATATTTCCAGATAATTTAAAATAAGATCTGTTATCCAGCCCCAGTTGAATTGTTTATGGGCAAAAAATATTTACCGTATTTTCCGGCATATAACTATTACTTTTGAAACAAGAAATTTGATCAACATTTACAGATGGCTGCTATATGCCAGGTATAAAAATGAAAGCTTAAAAATTGAGCATAAGAATTGAGTTCTCTCGACCAATGAACAAGAAAAGAAGACGACTGTTTGAATGAGTGAGGGTACAATTCCGAACGCTTTATGGAGATTCAAGTAGATAGGCTTGGCAGTAGCGTCGTATATCCCCAGTTCACGTTTGCTTATTTTTTTTTAGGTTTGTACTATTTATTATACTTTTAAATGATCTTTAATGTATTTTCGTGCTGCATATTTCTTGAAGGTTTCTTTGCATAAAAGAGATATGCACATAATATGCAACGCTGAATATACTTAAACATAAAAAAATACAATGCACATTACAGGGCTCGAAATGAACCGGAGCAAACTGCTACAATATTGAGTTCATGAAATGATGACAAATATTGTTCTGGTTCATGAAATTATGGTAAATATCATTCCGGTTAGTGAAATTATAGTAAATATCATTCTGGTTCAGGAAATTATTAAAACATTGTTACAATTCCTGATAAACAATAATATTTATATTGCAGTTTAGGTTTATCCGAAAACATTTGTTAGAACGTACAGTAATGCACTTAACACCACTAAGATAAGCCACCATCCATACCCACAGCTGTGAAGCGATTGCGATATTTCTTACTCCAAGTAAATAACTGAACTCGGCACTCATATTTGATACAGTGATCACGATCCTACATCCAACCTTTTTTAATTCTAGTGTCTAAATAAATATGTTAGGCCACACATCCAAGTTTTTTAATGTTAATCTTTTGATATAATGAAGATGGAAGCAGGCTGAATTTAGGCCATACTGAAGACTTGGAGTTTGTTTACACCCTGCTTGTTGCTATCATTGGCAAAAGAGAAATTATTTGCTGTCCTCCGGCATGTAAACATGGTGTTTTATATATATTGTTTATTGTGCTCGCTATAATTTTTTTATTATTATTTAGAATCTTGAAAGCATTTTTTTAAATTGATTTTGTATGGTTAGAAATAAATTTGTCTGTATTTTCAAAAAAAAAAAAAAATTGTAGTCAACAATAATATTGAAATGGCATTCCAGTATGTGTATTTTCCATTTCGAGCCCTGAGACGTTATGTGCCAGAATATATGGTACGCAGACCTGCCAACATTTGAAAATGAGAAATAGTAGCACACCAAATTCAAATTTATCTGAAGGTTGGTTGGTTGGTGGCTGTTTTTTATGCTGTAAATTTTAAGCGAGCAAATACTAATCAATTAAACGCATGTGTATATCCATAAGCACACAAAGTAGGAGACTCTTTTGTTTTTGCTAATTTTTTTATTACGGGTAGGATTGATTAAACATAATTATTCCTATTCAATTAATGCTCTGTCCACTCCTAAGCCAAATTTCTGAACTTCACAGTGAATTTTCTGAAAGATTCCAAGGCGATTGGGGGGAGGGGATGATGGAACTACGGGTATATCTTCCAGAGAAAAATGTCTGAGTTAGAGTCCTTCATCAGGTCGAGTAAGCCGATACAACCGGGAGTGGGGGTGTCCACTCACGCCACTTTTTTTTTTTTTTTTTTTGCGTCCCTTTGACGAAATTTGCGTTTTTTCGCGATCTTTTGACGAAATTTGCAGTTTTTTTTTTTTTTTTTTCGAGATCTGTTGATAAAATTTGCATTTTTTTTTTTCGATATTTTTTGACGAAATTTGCCGTTTTTCGCAATGTTTTTGATGGAATTTGCCGTTCTTATGCGATTTTCTGACGAAAGCCACATTTTTCCCGCGATCTGTTGACAAAAATTTGTTGTTTTTTCGCGATCTTTTGACGAAATTTGCCGTTTTTCGCAATGTTTATGACAAAATTTGCCACTTTTTCGCGATCTTTTGACGAAATTTGTCGTTTTTCGCAATGTTTTTGACGAAATTAGACGTTTTTTCGTGATTTTCTGACAAAAGCCACGTTTTCCCCGCGATCTTTTGACGAAATTTGCTGTTTTTCGCAATCTTTTAACGAATTTTGCCGCTTTTTCCAATGTTTTTGATGAAATTTGTCATTTTTTCGCGATTCTCTGACGAAAGTCAAGTTTTTCCCGCGATCCTTTGACAAAATTGGCGACTTTTCTTCAAACGAAAGACGAGATTGATTTTTTGGCGATCATTTGCCGAAATACCGATACAGCTATTTTTGGATTTATGCCCTTTTTTTTTTTTTTTTCGAAAATCATTGCCTTAATTTTTCGGAAAATTCGGATCAGAATCACCCTTGAACGTCCTTTTACGAAATTCACAGTTTTTCAGCAATCAGTTGAATGAAATTCACGTTTTTTTGGCGATACTTTGGCGAAATTTGCTTTTTCCCGCCAATTTTTTGACGAAATTCGCGTATTTTCAGCGATCCTGTAATGAAATTCGCATTTCTTAGCTCGATCCTGTGACGAAATTCGTGATTTTTCGCGCGATCCTGTGACAAAATTCGCGATTTTTCAAGTGATCCTGTGACAAAATTTGCGTTATTTTTTTTTTATTTATTATTTATTTTTTTTGCAAAAAATCGTAGTTTTAGACAGATTTTCGTAGCATCGTAGTTTGTGGCTCAAAATCGTAGCAACTACGATTTTTTCGTAGCAGTTGGCAGCTCTGGGTACGTTCTAACACTCTTTAATTATACAAATAAGGAGTTATCTTTATTTATGGTGCCATTTGGAGTGTAATCCATATTTATATTCAAAACTAAGAAAATTAAATTTCTTATTCTCTCTCTCTTTAAAATTTCAACACACATAACGAATTATAATATGTTCACAAGCCACCTTTCGCTTCTCCATAGCTGCCACCTGATACAGCTATCTCGGGTTTGGTGCTGGTTCTGCATACACTGAAAAACATTATGGTTTTCAAGGCATACAGATATACTAACTTTAGAATTTCAAATGTTGAAAGACGTAGCTTGTGCCATTTACATGATTTTAGCAATGCATTTTATTTATTTGAAAATGATGTGTATTTATAATTATGTTTTTGCTCAAATATTGCTTTGATTGTTTTTTTTTTCTTTTTAGCTCACTTGAAAGGACCAAAAACATCCTTCACAGATTTGACTTAAAGGAATTAAGATAGCAGTTTCATTTTTAGATATTATCTGTGTTTTTTTACTAGCTAGGCAATCTCATATTATACACGACAACAGTGAAATGCATATATATGTGAATTCTTTATGTTTAAAAGACTTTTTATAATATTTGTATATAAATTTATTTATTAAAAGTTATTTTGCTGATTAAGTAAGTGCTTGTGTCTTTTTTTCTTTTTAATTTAAAAAAAGTTCATGTTTTTAGCAATACATTTAAATTGATCAACCACAGAAGTATTTATTAAAATTAACTTGTTTCTTTTTAACAAGTGTTTAAACAACAACACAGTTGTTAGGGCAACATTATTACAGTAAATAGTGTTTAAATAAATAATAAAAGTAATCAAATTTGTGGTATGATAAAAAATAAAATCTTCCGAGAAGAATAGCTTACCTCCCTATTCTTTGTGTTTAAGAATTCAGCTAATTTTACTCAAAGACATGAAGCTAAAGTGCATGGAATCCGATTATAGGAGATTTGTTCAAAGTTTTTGTCAATACTGAATTTGAATGTGAATTTTGCCAAATTAGTCAGCTATTGCCAACATGGCCGCATTTATTGTGATTTATTTTTGGTTGCCAAATTTGGAGATATTTTGTCGTGTCAGCAAGCTTGGCAAGAATTTGTTGCTGCAGATATGAATATACCAGTGGACCCATACAAGGATTTCACACTGCAATCGTATATTTTTTAGGTACATGTTTAAACTTAAAAAGAAAATTAAGGATTAAAAATATCTGTAAACAACATCAGTCAAGCCAGAATATTGTCTCATTTATTTCATCAAAGTTAAAGTAAAAACTCATCAAAGATAGATAGCAAAAGGCATGCGCGAGAAAAAAAAATTCACAATCTATTTTAGTTGCATTAGAAGATGACGCTATCTGCTTCTTGAAAATGTGAAACAAAGAAAAATAAATTGAATGCATTTAAAATATAATTTAATCTAATATAACAAAGCATACCTTTTATTCTACATGTGAAATACCACTGCTTCGATCGATTAATGGTGTCTTTTTCTTCTAAACATTTCAATTTTAATTTTGCTTTTTAACCATAAATATAAAATAAACCCATGCGAGAAATCATACTTTATATCTTTTTTGTACTATTTATTTTTTTTATAATCATTGTTGGGCATCATGTGATGCAGTATTTTATTTTTGTGGTAACACTAATTTGAGGAAAACCTTTCATTTCATTTAAGAAAACAATGCTGATTTAATTTTTAATTAACAACAATTTTTAATCAAAAAACATGTTTCAACAAAATGTGAGTGTACTATGTCAGAAGCCACTTCAAAAGCCTTTCGGATGATACCTCATTCATTGTTATGCATTTCGTAAATTCGTAGAAAAAGGATATGAAAAAACATATGAAAGTTGGAACAATGATTACAACAATGAAAGAAATTTTACGAGAAACAACACCTCTATTCAAAAACCTTTTCAGCTGCGAGAATTCATGAATACGGTATATCATGGTTTAAGCTGGGAAAATTCACACTGTTAGTATTCATGAATATGGTATATCATGGTTTAGGCTGGGGGAATTCACACCGTTCATATTCTTGAATACTCGAAGAAGAGGAAGCGCTTCTAATATCGTTGTTTTCACGGTTTTCGTCAGATTTATGATACTTGCGATACATCGTTGGGTAGGATTTTTTGATATCGGTATCACAATATGCATTTTATACCGATTTTATCGATATATTCCCCAGCCCTACTGTGCACAGCTAACATGGCAGGCAGAATGTAATTATGAAGAAATTTTTCCTTACCAGTAAAGTCACTTTGGTAATGCTGTAGTTGTTTTGATTGTGAGTAAATTATATTTATCATTATATATAAATCATATTTTTATTATATTATTGTATTTGAGTTATTATATTGCATATTCAAGAAATCTACCCTATAAATATATATAATCCTTATTAAATAACTAATGTATGAATTCAAATACTCATATATGAAATGAATTCATGAAATGCTTATGTTCACGGGTTGTAATTTTGATAGATATGGAGGTAAACAAAGAGAGTGATAGAGGAGATAGAGGGAAATAAAGAATATAGAGGGAGATAGAAAGATAGGGAGTGAGATAGAGACATAAAGGGAGGTGGACAGATTGAGGGTGGTAGATATATACAGGAAGAGAGATAAAAAGACAGCAAGGGGAAGAGAGAAGGAGATAGATAGAGTGAGTTAGATAGATAGAGGGACAGAGATATAGAGATAGTGGTAGACAGATAGAGTTAGAAAGAGTGAAATACAGAAATAGTGAGTAAGGGAGGAGAAACAGACAGACATAGAAAGACAAACAGACACAAAAAAAAAGTTGTCTGGGGATTGCCGCATGAAGGGCACAGAGGGCAGAGCTCAATTATTATGTATAACATAATTTTTTGTCATCATAAATAGGTGAAACAACTGATTCTGATATCACATGTCCTTGAATTTGAGTACCACTATTTCGAAATAGCGATGCTCAAATTTAAGGACAATTCACTTTATGTAATGACAAAAATTCTGCAATTAAATAACCCAAAAATTGCTATCTGGAAATAATGGTACTCAAATTCAAGGACCCGTGGGAATTCTGAATATTTCCTATTTATCATTACCTAGAAAAAAACAAATTGTGATTAGGTCGATTAATAAATACATTGATAACTGGAGCGTTATTATATTTTTATATAAAAGAAAAAAATAGCATATGGTCTTTTTTCGACTATGCGTAAAAGCAAAATTTTTGCAGGGCAATAAGTAGTACTTGTTTAATATTGTTATTTTGAATATTAAGTAGTTTCCTAATTTGTGTTTTACTATTGTTATGGTTTACTCCTGACTGATCTCATACAAATAAATATTTTGAAGTCTTTAAATTTTCTTTTAAATTTGTCCTACGTTTGGTGTTTAGATAGTCATTATTTTATTATTACATGTTTTTATTTAACTTCATTTGTTGTCTGTTTGGTTCAAATCTTGTAATTGATTTTTGACAGACTTTCTTCTAACAGATTTCACCCAAATGTTGCACATAAGTCTATGATTATAGACTTATAGATAGTCTTATAGACTTATAGATATTTGTCTATGACAATGCACTATTCATGTATTGTCATGGTCATATTTTCAAGAGGGGCAAAGGCATTCTTTTATGTTTTTTTGATTGAAATCAAATATCTAATATAAAATATAAATTTAACTATAAATTTTAAACGTCATGTTTTCCTTGAATATTAAATGAAATGTGTAAGAATATTTATTTGTACTAAAAAGGTTCAAATGTACATATAAAGTTTTTAAAACGTAAAAACCCGTCAAAAGATGTTAAAAATACAAGTGCTTTCAACTGCTCTAAGCATTTATCATCAGGGGAAATTCAGAAAATGTGAAAGTTTATGAATGTACGATGGTTAAATAGCCAGAGATGAGTCTATTCTTTTTTCCCTCCTCCCCTCATTTGAAATAGACTCGTCTCTGGCTATTTATAACCACTGTATATTTAGGAACTTTCAAAACCTTTATATGTATATTTGCACTTTTTTAGTAAAAATAAATATTCTTACACATTTTATCAAATATCTAATGAACAGATTTTGCTGAAATGCTGCACGAAAGTTCATTGTCGATGACATTGTAATGTTCATGTATTGTCGGGGGTAGGATTCAGCGGCAAAAATATTCTTTTATATTTTTTATTGATTTCACATATCTAATGAACCGATTTTGTTCAAATTTTATACACAAGTTCATTGTTGATGAGTATGCAATATTCATGTAGTATCAGAATCATCTCATCAGGAACAAGGTCGTGGAACGAAATTCTTTTTTACATTTTTGATTCTAATCTAATGAACAAATTTTGCAAACAAATCCATTGTTGATGACAATGCGTTCAATTGTTTCAGTGGATTAAATTTTGGATATATATATATATCTATATATATATTTACAAGTTTAAATTCTGGACTTAAAATACTAATCTGGCAACACTGATAATTTTCTATCCATGACATATAAAGAAAATTCTTCAAATACTGAAACAATGTTTATTATAAAAATCTATGAGCCCACTGAACAAAATTTGTCAAGAAATTAAATTCCTTTCAAGAACAAGCTTCGCAAGAAGAAAATTATAACACATACATATAAAGATAATGCGAATTCACAAACAAAATAACACAATGGAGATAATTTACAATAATTCTTTTCCCACACAGTTCCGACCAAAATGCTGCTGATTGCTGTACTGATCAAACAAACTGATATCGAAATGTATATTAGGATTATGTTTTTACTTTCAATCGACTTTGCAAGCATCATAAAAGAATTCATTAAACACAAGAAGCTCAGAATTGCTAATATGTTGATGATTTTACTCTTTATATTATGCCCTCCATTTTCCATAAATTGACACTTTGTTGAATTTACAGTATAATCTTCTTCCTCGGAAGAGCTGGAAGATGTAGAGCTGCATCTAAAAAGGTCAATATAAATAATTAGAGCGCCAAATAAATAAAAAGTGAGCAACAACAACAACAAAAAATAAAATGCAATTCCGAGCATATTTTGGTGCAACATATCTTTCACCCTGGGAACAGGCACACAGAGTATTACATACCCAGGGTGCATACCGTCTTAATTTTATGACACCTGTTTTTAGGGTTTTGTTCATCTCACGAAACCCTATTACTCCCGCTCCCATTATCTGTCTATCACAGAGCTATTCTCAGAAACTGTGTAACTTACAGAGTTGAAACTTTGTGTATATAGCTGAATATCAGCTATAAAGAGCTCAAAATATTAAAATTTGAAAAATTCGTATTATTTTAATAAATAGAGATAAAAAACCAAAATTCTAACAGCCTTTTCCTATTAAATTTACACATTTTTTGTTATAGCAGATGCCAAAAATTAAAAATCCACGATGAAATTCTTTCTACAATAATTAATTTTCTATCAGACGATTTCCACGTGAAAAATGAAAGTGAAATAAAAATCATTAAAATTACAGACATTACATTACAATTAGATAAAACATTAAAAACATATTAAAATTGGACATTTCGGATTTACATGAAAATCCCTCATCAACAAACATTTTTCTTAACGCAAGTCACAGTTCAAAATTACGTTCAGAAAAATGTTTGTTGATGAGCGATTTTCATGTAAATCCGAAACGTCCAATTTTAATATGTTTTTAATGTTTTATGTAATTGTAATGTAATGTCTGTAATTTTAATGATTTTAATATAAATACTAGCTGGCTTCGCCCGCTAGCGGCCCCTGATTTACATCGGTGCCTCGAATATTTTGTATTTTTCAGCTCGCATCCCCCTCGAACCGAATGAACCTCCGACCCGGGTCCCCGCTGCCTTCGGCACCGGATAATCCCTTAATTTGCACATTGAGTAGTATAAACCTCTAACCGAACGAACCATACCGCTTCGCGATGGGACCCATACGACGGGAGATATTTTGAAAAGAAATAGCTAATTCCTTAGCTTCTTTTTTTTTCCTATACAAAAATCGGGATTTTACTAAAATAAAAAATTATGGTCCGAATTCGAAAATTTTTTGAATCCCTGAAATGCAAGCCCACTCGGAGCAAGGATGCATATTTTTCCGATTCGAAAATCCAATATTTAAAAAATATGTATATTGCCCATAAAAACTGGAATCATTTTAAAATGCATCTTTTTATCAATTTATCTCTTTTGGCAGAAAGGCGTCCAAATGTCTGATGAGAACACAGAATGTCTGATGAGTATTTTACTTCTACCCAGTTGAAATACTCTAGAGAAATAAACTAGGGGGCTCAGCCCCTTACTCGCTAACGCTCGCCAACCCCCGGTGAATTGCAAGGCAATTCACATTGAGACCGCTACGCGATCACAGCTCGCTTTGCTCGCTCGCCTTATTTTATTTTTCTAGTAATTCTAGCCGGAATAAGTACTACAATAAATCATTTGAACATATGAAATTGACAATTTTTTTAATGTAAAAAAGTAATTGAAAACTCCGTTGAAAACACAACTAAAAATGCATTTAGTTGATGCTACTAATGGACATATAAATAATTTAAATACCATGAAAAGAGGATCTTGGAAACATAATTAGCACCTATAATATTGTACAGCACGGCTTAAATTCATAAAAAAAAAAAAAAACACTAAGTGGTAGGAAGATAATTTATCATCAATGATTGTTTAAATTTCGTTCAACATTTTATTATTCTAACTGATTATAGATTTCTGCAAAAGAAATTATTTTTACTTCAATAAAACGGCAACAGATGGCAGCAGGGCATTCTAGAAAGTTTATATTTTATTATCTCCGATTTTTTGTGCGAGTGAAATTCGTAAATAAATTCTAAATGAATTCATTTGAAATTAACACTATTTCTCATAATTAAAATGAGGAATCATCTCAGACGCTTTGGATTACGTTCATATTATTTTATTTTTAATAATTGCTAGCTTCAATTTCACTGCTCTGACACTTTCCGCCATGTTGGAGGCGGGGCTAACACAATCTTGTCTGTTCATTGGTCTGAGCTCTGGAAACTACGATTGTTGCCAACGATAAGGTAGAAATTCAGCCCTATTTTCGCGCCACGTAAGACAAATATATATATAGATTCATTTTCCATTTTCATTAATGAGTTTTAATTGATATCTTTAAAAGTTATTGGTCGATTTTTATGAATTTTTTTTTGTTGAATTTGTGATTTTTTTTACACATGTTTGCAAATTTTCGTGAATGTTGAGTAATTATTTCTACTTGTTTCAAAAAGGAATGGAGCGATTTGATCTCGGATGTGTCAACCCGGCATCCTTTACAGCAACTTTTTTCCCGTCTGGGGTCAATGTTGGATGTCTGGTCAGTTTTTGGCCGAAATAAAGAAAAGTTACGGTCCGAATTTCAAAGAATTTGAATTTTTTGAACGACAAAAATCGGCCACGTGTGTATCCCGATTTTCGGATTGATACTTCCGGTAGATTTTTTTTTTAATTCGATGATGCGTTAAAAAGCAACAATTTGGATGTCTGCGATTATCAAAACAGAAATTTTCTTTTCGGGTTTCGATAAAACTGTTTCTTGTTTTGCAAATTTTGATGAGGTTTTTAATTAATAACGTTCTTAATTAGGGGCTGACTTCTTCGAAACTGTAATTCCTGGAGGCCCGGATTTTTCTGAATTTTTTTATACCAAAATCGCCTTGCTGCTCGCTGCGCTCGCAGTGTTTATCCGGGTACAGACACACACACACAGACGTTTACGGAAATTAATAATATAGATAAATATGTTCAGACGTAATGTTTTTGTTTACTTCAAATGAAATAAAAAGTTTCACCAATTGAAAAAAAAAGATTAATATGAAATAAAAATGATTGACGTCATAGTGGTAATAAAACGGAAATTTTCAAATTTCTCAATAATACAAAGAGAATGAGTATGTGTATGTACGTAAAGCAGATTAATATCACATCATTAGAGAATTAAAAAGAAAATCTGACGTCATATTGGAAGTTTAACGAATTATTTCAGATGTTTGAGAATAATACAAAGCGAGTATCAATATGAGTAATAGAGAATAGTAAATATATGAGTTTGAGAAACATATTGAATCATGATAAAAATCTGATTATGGAAATATTTGCATATTTTAACATTTTGAAAGTGTACAACATGTTTAATTTTGAAATTATTTTTTTATATTGCATTTAGTCTGCGTGACAGATATTATTATGACAATGTAATAGCTGGCTTCGCCCGCTATCGAGCTGGTTTGGATACACGAAAAAATAGACCGGTAAATTTTTACTTTATAAAAAACAAAAAACATTTCTTTTTTTTTTTTTTTTTTGCTAAATGAAATTTATTTGGATTTATTAAAGAAAGGATAAAGTGTTTTGAAAGGAATATTAACAAAACCCTTTGAGCGATCTTTGATCACACTTGCCCACTTGTTTAGTAGTAATCTTCGTCATATTTTATCACAAAATTTGTAGCAATTGACTGCAATTAAATAAGGTGAAAATTACTGTTCAGAAATGGTGGTGCTAAAAGTAAAGACCATGTACCCTGAGTATGTCACACTCTGTGCACCTACCACCATGTTAATCAATTCAACTTAACTTGATACTAAATTTATGTTCAACAAAAAATTAAAATGTGTCTTTTCGTTAGCAGATTTCAGTTTAGCGGCAATATTATGGTTAAATTGATCTAATGGGTTAATCTTCTATATAATCACGTCCATAGCCAAATGGATTATATCATAAATGTCATATCATATTTGAACAAATATGATATGGCATAAGAGTGTTTTTTTAAACCTTTAATGCTATTCACATTCATTTTAAAGGACATTGTAGCCATGATGGTAATGCTTGGAAGTGGACCCAATTTCCCATGTTTGTCATTTTGTCCTGACCTTGACAAAAACTGGTGCTGATTAGGTTTGGGTGTATATCCCTCAACAGGTTGTGCTGCTATGCTATATTTTTCACGATTACCATAGCTATATCTCAACATCAGTGGGATGACATTTTATCAAACGCCATATTCTGTTAGACGTTGGCACATAGTGCTGATAAGGTTTTGGTGTATATTACCATTATTCAAAATTTTCTTAATAGTTATATACCCTGCAAACTATTCTTCTCCATAGACCATAATGTAATGGAATTCTTTTGAGTGTCCCTGTAAAGTGTAAAGGAACTATAAATGCTACAACACACTTCGTACTTCATTTTCAATAGCGAACGTGAACGTGCCATAGTAAACATCATTGACATATATCAATTACATGGCAATCCGAATATATTTACGAGAGTTAGAGTATGGACAGAAGGCTTAAACTCTTTTGAACTATGTTTGAAAGTGTTAAAAAAGATATTAATACCAATCTGGATATTTCAATAATGAAAATATAAACTCTCATCAATACTTTACTGTCATAGGAGCACATGGAACTAGGTTCCTTGTTCCATCTAGGAGTCTTGGTGTTTTTTTCTAAAGATTTGGCACAATTCATTCTTAAAAAAGTGAGATTTGTTGGCAAATGATATAAACAGCTATCAAACCTGGTGAACTTTTATGTTTGTTTATAGATAGATTTGATTAAATAGTTTAGTGTATCAATTTTAGTTAATATTCCCCCCCCCCTTTCTTCTTTTTTTTTCTCTCCATCTTTGATGAATTCTTGTTACTTACCCATCATACATAGTATAGGGTAAATCTTGTAATCGTTTTGAAAATTGAAAAAAAAAAATTGATGGACTTAAACGTTTCAGACACTGGAGATTCCGAAAAACATATTTTTAGAAAAAAAAAAATTAGCCGTCCGTCTGTGTGTCTGTAAACGCTCTATCTCCCGAACAAATTGAGATAGAGACTTGAAATTTGGTATGTACTTAGTATGTAATAATGGGAAGAAGCTTATTGAATTTCAGTAATTTCGATTATCCGGAACTATTTTTTTTTTGTTTTTTGGCTATTCGTTCTGATGAAAGGTATATAAAAATTTTCGAAATTGTTTATTTTAAAGAGTGAATATAAAAGACAATAAAAAAAACAAATTTGCATACAGAATGAAGTCGATCGGATAATTAGTTGCTGAGATATTTGTAATCCTATTTCCCACACTCTTCGATTTTTCATGACCCTGTATTTCATTCAAATTTCAATTCAAAGATATATTTTACTTGGAAATTAGACGCTTAATCCGACGCAGTAAACCGTTAGTTAATATGATTATCAATTTTAAAGTTACAAGGATGTTTCTTTTACGCAATTCCGTAATAGAGCATCAGTGGTGCACCCAAGATTTCGCATTGGGTGGGGGGGGGCAGAGGAGGGCTAATGCATTTTAGAGGTCTGCACGGGCCCGTACCCGGCAAAATGAAGGTAAACATTAAAACAGGCCGGGCCGCCAGAATTAGAAGATTTTTGATAGGCCGTGCCAGGTCGAATGACAAAAAAAAAACAGGCTAACAAAAAAAATTTAATGGTGCCGGGTACGGGCCTTGGACTCGTGATTCGTGATGACTTGTAGATTTTTACTTGTTGAAACTTCAGTTGTTTTCATACATTGTCAGAATCAGAATATTCGAAAGATATACGTTTAACAATCTTTTTTTCGTCTTTGAATGAAAATCAGTTCATCACTGTCACTATCGCTACCAATTAAAAAAATAATTTTACGTTTAACCGGCCCGATATGAAAATTTAAACGAAGCCGGTAAAATGTGATGATAACGTTCGCGAGAATAAGTATAATTCTGCTTCATGAAGTGACGCTAGTTTGGCAACATCATCAATAGAGTAATATAACATGTCAAGCGTAGAGATCGGCATCGCGGATGTTTACATCGTGTCTGAGTCCAAGTTTTATTGTTTTAGCATACTCGGGCCCAGCCGAGATCAGGCTTAAATTCTTTATATACCGTCGAGCCGGGTAGGAAATGGACTTAATTGTGCCCAAGCAGTTTGTTTTGTCAAAATAGTAATAGAAATAATAAGTTGCTGTTAACGGATTCAGTGAAAATATACCTTAAGTGATTCTCAAATTCCCAGTTTAACAACATGAAACTCTCCGAAACATTTTTTGACTTATTTTTAACTGTAAAGGCATAAAATTGTCAGGCCTGACTTTTGAAGGGATTTGGAATCTAGTACTGTTTTCCATTTTTTGATAAATAAATAACTTACCGAGATATAAGTATTCCTTTCTTGTGACGATAGGTTTTTCTCCTTTACTGTGCTATCGTGTCCGGAAATTTAATTCAAAACGCCAATTCTGTTAGTATTTTCTGAAAGTTTTTTTTGGCATTTATCAGAAAAAGGAAAACGCTATTCGATTACATAAATTCTGAATACGAACACCTGTCAATTTTATGCATTCCTGCAGAAAATTGAATTCATAAATTTGTCAGAAAGTAGCGCAATTCGATTTGAGAAGAGCCTTAATTAATTACGAAGAAATATTTTCAAAAATCTACTTTTTTATACAGCTTAAAAGTTATGATTTTTTAACCCTCTTTTTCTATTTTCTTCTAAACTACATTAATTCTTTGATTGAATCTTTATTTGAAGGCTGAAAAATCTAAGTAATCATTAATGTTGCTATTCTGTTTTTTCTGCTTGTAAATATATTGTTGTGAGCTCGGGGTTCGAAAGGACTGATGCCAATATATAAGAATAATCAAAAGGCTTTATTCACTATAAACAGTGCAATACGAACACCAATATCTTCTGAAAATTACAAGATATTCAGTAATCTTCAAATCCAATAAAAGCACAGCAAAATTAAATTTCACACAGAAACAATGCGTTCAGTACGACGTATCAACGACAAAATCGATCCGAGAAACACAGTTCTCAATGCAAAGCCTCTCGTATGAATTCAATCGCAGTTGACAGACAACTAACTGAACTGAACTGGTGGAGGTCCCTTATATAGGCTTTAAAGATCTTTCCAGATTATTCCAGAGCTTTCGGATGCTAGAAATTACCAGAAGGTGCTTTAACTCTCGATAGAGTACCCCAAACGAGAAAGGATCCCAATGTAAAGGTATAAGGGGGGGGGGCACCCAACCTGGAGCCCAGCCGTAAGGCTGATGGGCGTACCACCAGGCGGAAAATCCCAACTACCATCCAAATCCACCCAGGCACAGGAGCAGACTAAGTCAACGAGCGTTAATTAAAACAATAATCAAACTCAAAAGCAAAAATGGCGACATCGCCAATGAATCCAGTTGATTCATACTACTAAACTAAAATATATAAACTAATCCTAACATAAAAAAAAAAAAAATAGCAAGGTAACACACAACCTCCTTTTGCTAAAAACTAAATAAAAATTAACTACAAACAAAACAATAAATGAAACAAAATTTTAAGACCAGTATGGTTACACAAGTCTAAATATTATGGAAATAATAGGTGTCTAATGCAACTGTGCTCATCATTATATAAGACAGACTATATTGAAAAAGTTCATAACAGTTCATAGTCTATAAAAGTTCATAGTCTAATTTGAAAAAGTTCATAACAGTTTATAGTCTATAACAGTTTATAGTCTATAACAGTTTATAGTCTATTTTGAAAAAGTTCATAAGTAGTCATACCAATTTAACTCCAATATATGTACGTCAATAAGTAAATGTGAAGTTTTCTTGAGCAGTAAAAGAAAATTATCAATTTAAAAGCGATATCTGATAAAAGAATAAAGATCATTTAAAATATTGTAATTGTCAGCCAGTTTTTTATAATTAGCTGGATTATTCAAAGTTTTGAATAAATTCTGTCTAAGAGTCAAGCCTGAATTGAATTTGAAATGATTCATCATTAAATTACACCTGCCATAAATATAATGTACCACGTCTCCTCTACTACCGCATTCACAAAGATCGTTTTCTCTCTTTCCAATCTTAATCTCTTTCTTAATCTCTTAATCTCAATCTTAATCTCTCTCTTTCTAATCTTAGGGGGGGGGGGGGGGGGGGGGGTTGCACAAAAAGTCGCCAACTTGGCGACGTTTGGCGATATATCGCCAAATTTGGCGACAAAAATAAGTCGCCAAAACCATCGCCAACTTGGCGATAAACCGATTCCTTGGCGATTTTCCAATAGAACTCATTATAAAAACCGATGCTGTAAGGTTGTTTTCCTTGCAAACCACCTGAGGCCTTTAGCATTGAGTTACATGATGCTCAATAGGAAATACATTAATAATACTGCAATTTTCACAATAATAAAATAAAATAAATTTAAACAAATGGAATATTTACAGATATATACAAAATTCATAACAATATAATAAGTTAAAATACATTGTAAAATTTCTCCAAAAATATGTCTGCAATATTCTTTAAAAGAATCTTAATTTTATGTTGAGTGAAATCGGAATTTTTTTAATACAAATTGACGGGCCATGATTTAACTGATTTTGTCACGGGCCGGGTCGGGACTATGTTTTCTTTGATTTTTGTACTTGCCGGGCCAAACTTTTAACTTTTGCAACGGGCAAGATAGATTTCGTTCGGGCCTGGCCTCGAAATTCTGGCCTGTGCCGACCTCTCGACTCGTGAGTGCATTTGCATGACACTCACGAGTCGGTGATCAAGTGACCAGCTGCATTTGCACACTGCAACAGTCGCTGAAATTTACTATAATCACTTCTGATATCCATCCATGATACAAAATTCGTTAATTATTTATGGATATGTACAGATTTTTTACTTCTTTCCTTTATACTTTACGATTACTGAAAAATGTTACAAAAATGCTTTATTTTAAGATATAAAGCTTACATATTCTGTAATATAATATTTTATGTAATGTAATAATACGGTATTCGTTGTAGTGCAGCAACGTAATGAAATTACGATGTGCTGACTACGATGAATTACGATGTGAAGTTCTTGTGCTGACTGTCTCTGCTTTATCATCAGTAATTCGATATCGTTTGAATTTGAACATATGCTAAAACGTATATTATTTATCATAAAGGAACAGAATGAAACATTTTGTGAAGAAAACAGAGGAATATAATTTTATAATAAAATAGTTAGCCTGTTACTATAAATAAAACTTTGATATGAATGACAGAAAATGTTATGTACTTATTTATTTTTCAGTATCAACGGTTTTTTGCCACTGTGTATTTACAGGGGGAAAAATATTCTTATATTAATTAATTAATATTATGAACATTCAATCTATTTTTAAAAACTTTTTAATAGAAAAAAAGAAAAGAAAAGTGCCTTGTTAAACTGATGGCATTGACCTCACGGGGCAACTATTCACACTGATTGCATATATTATACTCTTATTTCAAAGAATAATTCTGCATGAAATTCCCATTTAGCTAAATTAAGGGGGGGGGGGGTTATCTCCCTCATTCCCACCTTTTATACTTAACCAATGAACCTCCAAATCTAATCAGGGGAGCGCCTTATCAGAATAAACAGGTATACCAAATTTGCAGCAAATCGGATAATTCTGTATGAAAAATCCATTTATATAAATTAAGGGGGAGGGATTAGTCCCCGTTCCCTCCCCCTTTATACTTAACCAATGAACTCCCAAAACTAATCAGGAAAGCGCCTTATCAGAATGAACCTATATACAAAATTTGAAGCAAATCGGATATTTCTATCAAGAGTTATCGCGTTACGTACATACAGAGCCTGTGGGCACATTAGCTCTCAGGCTTTGATCGCTTGTGAGCTAATAAATAAAGAGAAAACTGCCCAGTTAAACTGAGGGCATTGAGCTTACAGGCTATTCACAATAATTGTATATTATTTCAAATAATTTGAAATAAACCCTCGAAAAATAAAGAAATTGATAATATATTAACAGGGGGATCAACCCCCGTACCCCCTTATATTTAACTGATGAACCCCCCAAAACTAATCAGGGAAGCGCCTTATTACAATAACATATATACAAAATTTGAGGCAAATAGGATAATTCTGCATGAAAAACCCATTTATCTAAATTAAGGGGGGATTAGACCCTGTTACCTCCTTCATACTTAATCAATGATCTCCCAAAACTAATCAGGAAAGCGCCTTATCACAATGAACCCATCTACAAAATTTGAAGAAAATGGGATAATTCTGCATGAAAAACCCACTTATGTAAATTAAGGGCAGGATTAGCCCCCCTTTACACTTAACCAATGTAACCCCAAAACTAATCAGGAAAGTGGCTTATCACAATGAACATATATACAAAATTTGAAGCAAATTGGATAATTCTGCATGAAAAACCCATTCATCTAAATTAAAGGGGATTAGACCCTGTTACCCCCTTTATACTTAATCAATGAACCCTCAAAACTAATCAGGAAAGCGCCTTATCACAATGACCCTATCTACAAAATTTGAAGAAAATGGGATAATTCTGCATGAAAAATCCCTTTATCTAAATTAAGGGGGGGGGTTATCCCCATTTTCCCCTTTATACTTAACCAACAAACCCCTAAAACTAATCAGGGAAGCGCCTTATCACAATGAACCTATAAACAAAATTTGAAGCAAAACGGTTACTTCTATCAAGAATTATCACGTTACGTACATACAGAACCGGCGGGCGGCCATTAGCTCTCAGGCTTTGATAGCCTGTGAGCTAAAAACTGTTAACATGACAATTTACATCTATTGTGAATAGGAAAGCAAGTCAATTTTATAATATGGAGTCTTCTTTGGCTTGGATACAATGGATACAAAAACAGTAAAAAATGCTAAGACGGAATTGCAATATATCGGTGAGAGATTCCGCTTTAGACAGGTTTTCATCATAGCTGGTAAACTTTAAAGGTCTTTCTTTCGATGGGACCATGGAATGTTTGCGATTAAGATAATATTACGTTATAGACAGGTTTCATTTACACTGGTTAAACTGTATAAGTAAAACTTGTGTAAATAACCCCATACTGTTTAACTTGTGTAAATGAAACTTGTCTATAATGTAATATTGTCTTGATCGCAAACATGCCATGTCTTCAGCAAAAGAATCACCTTGAAAGTTTACCTGCTAAAGGAAAAACCTGTATAAATCAGAATTCTTCACCGATTCATTGCAATTTTGTCTTAGCATTTTTTATTGTTGTTTGTGTCCATGATTCAGTAAATTAGTATCTTGTTCGGCACAGGAGGGAGGGGCAGACCGCCGGATATGCCCTCTCTTGGCTGTTAATAAATTTGAAACTTTACGCTTACGAATATACTAATGCAATTATCCTTAGAAAGAAATTAATATGTATGCTTACCATTCTAGTGATGAAGAGCTATTGAATTATTCTAATCTTAGATGATTTTTTCGAGCTTTGATGATATAAATTCTCCAAATATAAAATTTAAAACTATGGTTATTTTTTTACATGTTGAGTTAAATGTTTTAACACGAATGAGGCTAAAAAAAAAAAAAACAGTGTATAGCCAGAAGTACTAACAAAATAGATAAGAAAAGGAGACTCCCAAGCACACGAGCCTTATTAGAAAAGTGGGATAGATTTAAAAAAAAAAACGGAGTGGTCTTTGAAATTTTTGCTGATCTTGAATGGGTCGCATTGTCCATTACACAGATGTACAACGTAGAAGAAATGCCACCCTCTTTTGGACTTGAATCCGCTTGACCGTGCTAAGAATATGGATGATGGATATGTACTAAGAATAAGAATTGGGAGAATCAGAGTACCGCTATAAGCCTTTACGCTTAACGAATGTCGAAAACAGCAAAAAAATTTGAGAATAAAGATGAAATAAGATACAAAGGTTTTAAAAATTTTCTTAAAACCTAAAAAAAAAAAAAAAAAAAAAAAAAAAATAACAGAAAAAAATATTTTTATAATTTTATAGAAAATTTTATATAGTCACTTCATTATTCAGTTTCAGGGTCTGGGGGGACGGCTTCAGCCCCCTTAGCCCACCCCCGTGGGTGCGCCAATGATGGGGCCCCTCCGCATAAAGAATCAAACGTCCGTGCGTATATGGCCGACGAATTCGGTCAACAGATCATTGGATATGGTGGTCCGGTAGAGTGGCCGCCCCACCAGTGGCTGAGAGGTTGTGCTCTCGAAGCTGGTAGACGGGAGGTGCTGGGTTCGATCCCAATCGCGCCCGTCGGCCTAATCGTTCGGAGTTTTCGTGGTTTTCTTCGAGCCGTGGATTTCTCCATGCGTAAATACGGATTAGGTTCCCTTAGAAAGACCCCCACGAAGGGCACTCCCCCCGGGCCTATATCCCTAGTGTAGATAATTGGCCGTCAATAATCAACCCAACCCAACCCAGTAGAGTGGCCACCGTGTTCACCGGACTTGACTCCGATGGACTTCTACCTCTGGGGATACAACAAGGCACAGGTGTATGTGACTGAGCCTCTGGTTGATACACCGATTTAGCGATACCGGCTAAAGGTAGTTTTGCCGTAAAAAGGACATTTCACCCTGATTTCGATCTCGAATTACTCTAATTCATTTTTTAACTGATCCCTGAATGAAAGACAAAATCATGTGAAAAAATCTCAAACTTCGAAATTTAATAACTGTGTCAATTTTTGTCGTACAGAAGTCAAACTTTTTGTGTTGTATTTGTTATGATATGTGCAAACATTTACTAAATATAACTATAGGGACCGGAAGACCGTATAAAAAGTTAGATTTCGTATTTTTTACAAAATTGATTTTTTACTTTAATTAACGTCGCAACATGAATATTTACCTCATTTTAAACGCTTTTGTAATTGGAACTATATGTCTACAACCAAAGGTTGAGAAATTAAAGGTCGGCGATAGATAACATTTTGCACCCTGTATAACATTATGTCGACATAAATAAGCCATAGAAGATTGGAATTTTTTTCATTGGTCTCTGCGCCGTTTTATTTTCGTGATTGTTTAAAACATTTGGCGCGAAATTGCACTTTCTTAAGACTGATTCATGCACAGGGCCTGTTTACTGTATAGGCCAGGGAAGCCCATGCTTACTCAAAGAAATACAATGGGGCTCCCAAATTCACTTTTCGAAATAAATTTTTAGAAAAAAAAAATGCAATCAAGGTGGAACTTGTCGGATATGGAAATCCCAAAACTTTCTTCTATTTCATACAAGTTAATGCCTCAAAATTCACTATCACACTGCCAAAAAAATCAATATTTTTCGTCATTCTGTTGTACGTCAGCTGCTTGCGAATCGTCGGTTTACCTAGATGCGAGCAGCCGATGTATTATACTAAACTACGAAAAATCCTTCTGGCCTGTACCGGCAGGAAAAGATAGCATCCCTATTGCTTGGTTTTAAGATTTTAGCTAATTCTACTGAAAATACACGAAGTTAAAATGCGCGGAACACGATTACAGAACAGTCATTCTCAGTTCTCTTCAATATTGAATTTGAATGAGGGTATTACAAATTAGACAGACATAGCCAAGTTGGCTTCATATATGGCAACGTATTTTTATCGCCAAATTTGGCGATATTTCACCAATTATCGCATAGCTTGGCGATAATTTGATGTTGGTGAATATAAATATATAGTGTTAAGCATGTAAGTGTTGAAACGATGGTTACAGCAATGAAAGAAAATTTGGCGAAACCATGTTCACTAAAACTCATAAATTAAACCCGTTTACGGAGAAATCCTGCTGTATTGTTTCAAAATGTGAGCCATTTCAAACTCCTATATCTCAACCATTTTTTAAGATAGAGGCAAAACAAAAAATGCTCTGGAATCCTTGGATCAAGGCCGAACATTAAACGCAAAAAGTTTTTAGGATTTCTAATTTTTTTTAGCAACTTTTTGAAATTGAAATCTTTAAATGGCTATCACAGCGCCTCCTCCAGGCGCAATATCCCCAAATTCAACTGGGACCTGCAGGCCAAAGTAAAAAATATATAGAAAAAAATTGGTTCAATTATCTGCATTACTCCGAATTTTCGATGATACAATAGTGAAAATGGAACAAAAATCGTGATCGCAGCGCCCCCTTTTGTCGAAATATCCCCAAATTCAACTGGAACCTGCAGGCTATGGTCAAAAACATATACAAAAAATTTGGAACAAAAATCGTGATCGCAACGCCCCCTTTCGTCGAAATATCCCCAAATTCAACTGGGATCTGCAGGTATGGTCAAAAACATATACAAAAAATTTGGTTCAATTATCTGCATAACTTCATACACTTTTCGATGATACAATATTGAAAATGGGAGCAAAATCGCGGTCGCAGCGCCCCCTTTCGTCAAAATATCCCCAAATTCAAGTGGGACCTGCTGGCCATAGCCAAAAACATAGAAAAAAAAATTTGGTTCAATTTGAAGCATAACTTCATACACTTTTCGATGATACAATGAGGACGGACAGACAGACATTTTGTAAAAGCCTGTTTTTCAGAATCTCTGACCCCTAAAACGTGTAAATCCGTCGGAAACCGGAAGTCGAAAAAAATTTAGATTACAATACCTTCTTCTATTATATATAGAAGAAAGTAAAAAGCATTTTTTTCCTTAAGAAACTTTTATCTAAATTATGAAGCTCGCTCTTTCTAAAGTGTTGTTTACTCAAAATTTTGAAGGTAAACTTTCAAATTGTTGCAACGAAAAATGGATTTAGTAAATGACAAAGCAATTGGTAGAGTAACGTCCCCCTTGAGTAACGTCGGGCTTCCGCTACTTCTATGTCTTAAGCGGGTCATGTAAAGGCACTTATAACAAGAAGTACCCAAAATGTACCTTAATTGAATTTTATTTTTAATGATAATAACGAAAAAGTCTATTTTAAAATGGTTATATTCGAAGCCAAAACCGCCTATAAAGTTGACGAAGCGACCTTCAGCTGATTTCATAGAATTTAAAAAAAAAACTAGTAGATACAACTCGGGATTCTCGAGTTACAGAAGATAGATGAAAATCATTTTTTATTATTAAAAACTCCATAGATTTTTTAGATTTAATATATTTTTTTAACTTCCTCACTAACAACATCACAAGAGGGGAATATTCTGCTATAAGGCCGAATATAGATTGCCACACACGGATTTTATTTAAAAAATAAATAAACTAGCTGAAACTCAGAATAAAAACGCAATGACAACAAACAATTTTAAAATATCTAAATAACAAATAAAAATTCCCCTGTTAAAGTGTTGAGTTGTTCAATAACCATTCGATTTAGAAAAATATTTTTCTACCACTGAGCAATTTTTTTAATGAAATTTAATTCATGTTGCTATGGCAGCAGACGATAAAACGATATCTTTGGAATAAGGGAATAAATAGAAGAAAAAATGTTGTTGATGTTTGTGATAAAATGTTTTTCTTTATTTTTTTAAAATGTATATACATAATTCACTTTTATATTTTAACAGAATAATAAGTTTACTAAATTCGTTACTTACTAAATTCGTTATTAAATATGTTACAATTGCTATGGCCAGTATACACGATACACGTCGAGCCACAATGCCTTTATCATTATCTTTTTAGGCGTAAAAGTTTCGCTACGGTACTCCATTGTGAAGTTTTGTAATTTTTTAAATCTAATATTTGAAAAACGACATAATCATTAGATTTGAAATTTATATCAAGAAAAATACAATTTTTTACCATTCTAACGCAGTTTGTAAAACAATTTTGTGACAAATACTTTTCGAGTTATTAATTTTTTAAGTAACTTCAAATGTTTCATTTTCCGAGATTAATCTGTGGCAACGATGGATTGCTGTGACTTTTCATAAACATGAAAAATGATAGAGATTGAAAGAATAAGCCACCCTGTGTGTGGCTAAAAAAAGCAGTAATTCTTGCAAAACTTAAAAAAAAGAAAAGAAAAGAAAATCGCAACTTTAAAAATTATGCAAAATCTTACCTTAAATTAATTTTTCTGTTAACTGACATCAGGAATATCGTATTTTCATTGATATCTATTTAGAACGTTTTAGTTTTAGTGGCACAGTGGAAAAGTTTCCATTAAAACAAAAAAGAGTTGCAGACGATACAAAGCTTTAGTTGATTTTATAAAATTTTGATTAAAAATAAAGTAATTGTTGCCATAAAACATAATTTTAAAAAAGCAAACCATGATTTGAAGAATTTCACAGTAACAAACTACAGAATCAGACTTTTCTATCAGATCATGGATCTTATCAGTAGATTTCACAAAAGTGTGTTAATGTCATTTTTATTGTCAGAGTCAAATTTTGGAAGAAAATTTAGGACACACTAAAACGCACAGAAATTTTTAGAAAGTTGGGGAAATAATATTAATGTTTTAGTTTTCAATTAGTAATAAACACATTAAGATATTAAAAGTTAAACGTGCATATTTCATGCATAGCATTTAAACCAACACCACCAACACTACCCAACAGGTATTTATAGGATGGTGTTGTTTCAACAGGCATGCACAATTGCACAATCCATGCAAAAAAAAAAGTGGATCATTCACTTTTCAGTAATATAGGACCTTTTCATTAAATATAGAAATATTGTAATGTCTACATCCTTTATCTTAATACAAGCGGAATGAGAAATCGATTACTGTTACACCATTTTGACGTAGTAATTAATAGTTTAACACTAGAACGGCGGCGAGGAGTCATTTTGACCCGTACCAAAAGATAAAATGTCGATTCGAACCGGAAATTTCTTCATAAAATAAGTTAAATAAATAAGTTAAAATTTTTAAATAAAAATTCTGGTGTGAAATATTTTAATGAAATTTGAGTAAAATTTCCCGCCGTTCTAGTGTTAATAATATATTGAATGTCTGTAAGACATTTTAGCTTTATGAATGGAAATGCTCGTTTTCTTTTGAACATGACTCATTTTCGCTGGAAGAAGCGGTCTGCATATTTACCTTTAAAGTGACTAAATAAATAATATTCAAATATTTTAAAATTTGTCAGAAATGATGGTATAAAAACATGTTTTAACTTATTTAACAAAATATAAATGTTTATTAAGCAACAGAAATGCTGATTACTTTCAATCATCGAAAGAACATGTCATTTATGAACAAAGTTCCCTGATCATGAAAAAAACCATTGGCGTAGAAATTGTCTAAGTTGTGGATTAGGATTATGGAAGGTTCTTCATTAGTCACTATTACTTTCATTTGTTCATAAAAGAATTGTTATTGAATGTACTAAAAGTTGATGTATGTATTTATATATGTTATAAGATGTGTGTGAATATATAAGGAACACGTGAACACGGCGTACGGATGAAATTATGTAAGATTTATGTATGTCATCATCTAAGAAAGGAAAGGAAGTATGTAAATATGGAGATAATGTATTAAGAATGTAATATTCAGCATGAAGCTAAATTAAAAATTAAACGTCATTTATCAAGTTTAAGTATTGTGGTAAGTAAATAAATTCTTCATTATATATCTTACAAACGGCTCTAACGATTTTGATGAAATTTTGTATCCTACCGTTTTAGGGCACCAGAAGACCATTGTGCAAGGTCACATGTTCGTGAAAATGCGATTAGTGGGTCAATTTTGGATCACTACGGGTTAAGCTAATTTTATCTAAAAACGGCTCTAACGATTTTCAAAATTTTTTTTATATCTTATCGTTTTCGAGCACGAGAAGACCATTGGGCTAGGTCACATGATCGAGAAAATTCGATTAACGGATCATTTTGGATCACTGCGAATCAGGGTCAAGCTAGTTTTATGTAAAAAATGGCTAAAACGATTTTGCTTAAATTTTCTATCCTACCGTTTTCGAGCACGAGAAGACCATTCGGCAAGGTTACATATTCGAAAAAATTCGATTAGTGGGTCATTTTGGGTCACTATGGGTCAAGATCGAACTAATTTTATGTAAAAAACGGCTGAAACGATTTTCACGATTTTTTTTTTTTTTTTTTTGCCCGAACGTTTTCAAGCACGAGACGACCATTGGGCAAGGTCACGTGTTTGAGAAAATTCGATTATTGGCCATTTTGGGTCAGTATGTGTCAGGTTCAAGCTAGTTTTATGTAAAAAACGGCTGAATTGATTTTCATGAAATTTTGTATCTTACCATTTTGGATTACGAGAAGACCATTTGCGAAAAATTCGATTAGTGGGTCATTTTTGGATCACTACGGGTCTATTTTATCTAAAAAATGGTTGTAACTATGGTTTTGACTAAATTTTGTTTCATATCGTTTTCGGGCACGAGAAGACCATTGGACTAGGTTACATGATCGAAAAAATTCGATTAATGAGTCATTTTGGGTCACATGGGTCAGGGTGAAGCTAATTTTATGTAAAAAAACGGTTGAAACGATTTTGACTAATTTTTTTACTCTACCGTTTTCGAGCACGAGAAGACCATTGAGGCTGGGTCACATTTCCGAGCAAATTCGATTAGTGGGTCATTTTGAGTTACTATGGGTCTAAAACAGATTCAGACTTTCTTAAATCATAAAAGGCAATAAAAAGTTAATAAAAGGTTTGGTCTCACCTAATTTTCTGGTTCTCGTCTTTGTAGTTTCAAATGATGTAGAAACATCTTTAACTAATAAGGATTATTTATTCAAGAGACGATACACTTAGGTAAATGACGATCACAAAGTGAAACACAAAACTATGTACAAATGTAAACAGAAACAACAGTCAGTCAGTCAGTGTTCTACGCGCTTAGCGCCATCTGGTGGTTCTTTCTTTCTCATTTTGCAACATATTCCGCCGGGCGAATTTCGTCTGGAGACGAAAGGGTTGAAAGTTCAAGAGGGCAAAGAAGCTGCACCGGTCTTCTGATGATGATGATGGCTCCGTTTGGCAACCTCACTGTGCATGCTCTTGTCCGATCATCACGTCCAGGATGAGTCTGGATTATAACACCCATTTTCCATATAAGGCGTGGGGTGTTTTCCTTTATGAGAACGACGGTGTTTTCTTTAAGTTCGCTTGGTCGGTCAACCTGTTGGTGCTGATGAGCTGGTTTTAATTCTAGCAGATAATTAGATTTCCACCGTTTCCAAACTTGAGTCAAAATATTTTCTTGATATTTTCTCATTTATTGTTTGGTATTCATTGGATTGGGGAACTGCTATCTTTGATTGGGGTAGAGTTAGCAATCTTCTACCAATTAAGAAATGGCCAGGTGTGAGAGGTTCTGGTTCACGAGAATCGCTGAAAACGTAGGTGGAAGTCTGGAATTGAGAATCTCTTCTACTTCAATCGCAATTACTTCCAGTTCTTGTAAGGAAACTGAAATTTTTTCAAGAATTCTTTTCAGAGACATTTTAATTGATCTTACAAGACGCTCCCAGAAGCTTCCCCACCAAGCTGCTCTTTCAACTATAAAATTCCATTTGATGGACTAAACAAATCTTCCACTTCTTCATTTTTCATAATCTTCCATAGTAAATTTAATTCTCGTTTTGCTTTATGGAAAGTTTTTGCGTTATCACTGTAGATAGTGGTGCATATTCCTCGTCTTCCTACAAATTTTCGGAATGCTTGAATAAATGTTTTTGTGGTCATGTCCGGAGTTAATTATAAGTATACTGCTGTTGTTACAGCACATGTGAAGAGCAATGTGTAGGTTTTCTTAGTCTGATTGTGATCTTTAACCCCTTGGGGACGAGCGACACGTATACGTGACGCATAAGATGCTCAGAATCCTCGATTATTCCCATCAGTTATTTTTTACTGTAAACTTTACCTTATCTAATCCTAGCATTTCTGGGATTCAATTAGGCGAAAATTTCTGTTTTGAAAAACCGGTGGTAAAAGATTAAAAATTCTGTAAAGTACACTCGTCGCGAAGGGGTACAATGGACCTAAATAATCTAGGACTGTAACTTGGAATGGATAGGCTTCATTTATTCTGTCGGCAGGTAGAGGTGCAGGAATGTGGGTGGCAGGTTTAACACGAAGTTTTTCACATAAATTGCATCTAAATATCAAACTTTGTCTGGCCTTTAAAATCCAAGTTTTTTCTCTGAGATGTGTTAACGTTTCCGAGACACCTCCATGTCTTGTTTTTTCATGACAATCTTTGATGATAAGATTTGATAAATAAGAAATACTAGGTAGTAAAACTGGATGAGCTTCGTGGTATGAGATATTAGCTTGCTGTAATCGTCCACCAATCAGGATTATTTTTCTTTAATTTAAATTTGGATTAAACGGTCAAGTAACTGGGTTTGCTGGTACTGGTTTTCCTTGTGTCAGCGCTGAGTATTATTCAGGAAAATGATCCATTTGAGTAAGTTTAATTAGCCAGGGAACTACTTTTCTTACTCTGAGGATTTCTTGTATTGTGGACGAATCTTTGAATCCATGCAGTAATTCGTAATATTTATTTAAGTTTGCTGAATCTTCGGATCTCGAAAAAAGTTTCAAGTTTCGTTGTCAGGAGCATATTCACCACTTCATATTCTTTATTTTCTAAGTTGGTTTCCTGATCGGTATGAATGTTGGATTGTGGCCATTGACTTTCGCACTTCCTTAGCCATGGTGGCCCAAACCACCAAAGCTCCAGGTCCTTCAGACTGGTTAAGTTTTCCCCTCGTGTTAACGTATCAGCAGGGTTTTCATTTCTAGGACAGTGATTCCAACAACCAGGATCAGATATTTTCTTGATTTCATCTACTCTCTTCTTGACAAACATCTTTAATTTTCGAGAATGATTCTGAAGGAGGAGTTCGATATCACCGATCGAGCGCTGTTTTTATCTCAAGAAGATTAAAAGGATAAGATAAAATTTCTTACCTTTTCTGAAGGTGTATCTGATGGCTAAATCCAATTGAAGAATAATCCAGTGGTTGAATCCATGGCATTGGTAAATATCGATCGCACTAATCGCTGGAAACTAAATAATTGTATTAGTAGTTGCACACAAAAATAAATTGGACTTCTTTTTTCATATTAATGATTATATATTCTTGATTATATGAAAACTTATACATAACAAACATTTAAACATTTACGTTTACACTTATAATTTTAGGAAACATATATTTTATCTTATTTGAGCTCGCAGGCTCACGTGTGTTCACGATTACATTTTGGAGAGGACTGGCTAAATTAAAGTCATAAAGAATGAGTTCATAGTTCATGATTGCATCATTGGAATTACTCATACGTCAGAAGAAAAAATCACATATTGCAGGGTCTGAACGTAAGAGTGTAATCAGTATAACAATGTTTATAATTATTGTACAAATGTTTTTTAGTCTATTTCACATAATAACAGTTTATTAATTTAGTAGATCTCTTGAAACATTTATCTAGAGTTGAGTAGGGTCATAAATCTCACTAAGCAATTTATTATGAGTCGAAAGAAATGTTGATCACTTTGAAAGCTATTTTCTTTCAAGGTCGTTCCTTCTTTCCACTTTGCAAAAAGGAAATGAAAGTGGTTTTTCTGGTGATAAATTAGTCGGATGAGGTTAATATTTCTAATAGATTCTTGATCCAGTGAAGAACAATCGTGGAATCTGACCAGAAGATAGTCTTCACGTCCCTTGGTATACTTAAATGTAGTTGAATATTATGGAACAATCTGGCTCCTATAAGTGCAGCAAGAAGCTGTAAACTCGGCAAAGTTATTTCGATAACTGGTGCAACCCTAGTCTTTGAAGTGACTAAATTCGAATGGAAAATTCCGTCAGAGTTGCAAAAACGTACATAAACAACTGCTCCGTAAGCTCGTTTGCTGGCATCTACGAAGACGTGAAATTGACAGTCTGTAAGTTCTTCCATTCCTTTCATTGAGAATAGATGTCTTGGCACAGAGATCTGTTTCAAGTAAAACAATTCTTCACACCAGTCTTGAAATATTTTTGCTAAGTCTGTTGGTAAAGCATCATCTCAATTAAGTTTTTTCTTCCATATGTCTTCAGTAGTATTTTAGCTCGAACTGCAAATGATGATATTCACCTAAAGGATCGTAGATTCTTCCTATAGCTTTTATTACACTTCTCTCCGTAAATTTTAATTCTGTCATACCCTTATTCCTTAAAAGTTTATCTCTATCAACGCTTAAGACATCATCTGCTGAATTCCAGCAATAGCCAAGGACCTTGCATGACGCGGATTCATCGTTAACTTCTTCCTTAAATCGATCTTGCAATGAGCGTACATTTGTTTTCCATTTTCTCATATTAAAGTCTGCTTCTCCCAAAATGAACTTTATTTGTTCGTGGATGGTGTACGCTAAATCTGTGTATCAGATCGTCTACATACAATGTACTGTTCAAAACACTGAAGGCAGTTGGATAAACATCCTTATACTTCTTGGTATGATGTTTAATTGTCGCGTTCAGTAAAAATGAGCTCGATCTTGCTCCAAAATTTACACGTATCATCCTTAAAACTTCGGGTTCCGCGCCTAAATCTTACGTAACCCACAGAAATCTAGTTGTATAATATTTTAATACCAGTGCACCTTTATCTGAAATACTTCCATTAATTATGACAGGCAACATTTATTAAATAATTCTTTTTACGTGACAGGTTTCTAAATTTGAGAAATTTTATTTTTATTTTCAATAATATTTATATAAATTTGACATCAAACTCATTACCAAACAGGGACACTTGTCCTCTGATTCTGTCTAAATTTAATTAGTAAAAAAAAAAGGACGGATATGAATTAGCCCCACCAGAATATTTCACAAACCACCCTCTTCCCTGACTTTCTGACTTTGCTGACTGGTTACGTCCCTGACTAATTGTTTCTGGTCCGGATGGTATTTTGATTCTTGCGGGTCTTGTTCGGATTAACCTTATTTTTCAAAAGAAAGTCCAGAATATTTTTTCATATAAAAAACATACATTTGAATATGAATTAGCATGCTTATATTTCAACCTAAAAGATAAAATTAATATTAAAGGTAGAATTGTAGACTATTTTTCGACAATTGCATTAAAAATGATTAATTTATTTTCCTTTCGGGTTTTGGGTCGACAAAAACTTTTTTATCGGGTTCCGGTTGGGTTACGAATCAATGAAATTTGTTTTGTCGGATGCAGGCGTTCAGGTTGATTTCAAATAGAATTTTTGGGTTCGGGTCTAGCAGGATGACTCTAGTATGAATTCAGCACTAGCTAGATACATACCCCTCCCCCCTGTACTCACACACTTCCAATCACCAGGGCCTGATTATCCAAAAGGCACGTGAAGCACGTGCTTCAGCTTCCACTCTAAAATTTAAGAAGCTTTCCCTTGGTTTCCCTTTATTCAGAGGTTAATCAGGCACTGCCAATCACTTTCATGTGCCTGCTGATCAGCAAAAATTTATGATAATTGATTGAATTGATTTGGAAATAGATAACTCCGCCATGTTTGTTCAGTGTTCAAACAACGCCTTTTGCCATTTGTGGCATATCCTCCAATTTCATACGTAAAGAATCATTCAAGTATTAAAAATCCAACAATATTTAATCAATTCGTTCAGATTGTTTAATTACTTGATTTTCAACTTAAAGCCAGGGCTTAATTTGCGCCGGAGACCACCGGAGCTTAGCTCCGGTACTTCTCTGTTTTTTGTAAATATTTAAATATTGGCCAGAATTCACCGGAGCTCATAAACACTGCGCTCCGGAGCCCAATACAATAACGCTTCCGAAAAACGAATCCTAAATTACCCTTTCCTTTCCCTCCCATCTCCGATCTTTTGCCTTCTTTTGTATCAAAACACTTATAAGTGACGTAATGTGTAGCTCACGTAAGAATGGAGATGAAAAACGCTCGATTTTTATATCAGTCTTCAGGCTTGGGCAGGCTCGAGCTCAATCTGTCTTACATTCATAATTTTAAATATTTCCATTTCAAATCATTTTAATGCTATTTTGATTAGAATAAAAAGTAAACAGAAATAATATTTTTCTATTCTGCATAGCTGTGAACTAATCATTTTTTGTGTTAACACTATTTCCGAATCATAATCATGAGCTCATTTAATCGCAGAATTCTGCGATTAATTAACATTAAGATTAGGCAAGGTTTCTATTTGGAAATAGTAATAACTAAAAAGTGGAATAGTTGATAGCTAAGTATACGCAGATACGCAGATAGATGTATTTAAAATTTTTATTTTGCCCCCCCCCCCTCCCAAAAAAAGGCTTTAAATTTTGAAAGTAATGTATGAAATATAAATACGCAGATTGGAGTGACAGCAGGTTGGGGGGGGGGGGTACGCTACAGGTGTTAGTACTGCAGAATATTAGGGCTCTGGTACTTTATTTTCTTAGAAACTAAGCCCTGCTTAAAGCAATATTTCAAATTATTAAGTTTATAAGTTAAACAATCTCAGTACGTTATTTAGAATATATATATATATATATATATATATATATATATATATATATATATATGGTATATAAATAAATAAATGAAATTTCGCAATCTTTTTTCTTTTTGTTTGGCGAATATTTCTCAATCTTGGCAACCCTGTTATTTGGAATTTTATTCTATTCGATGTAATTTATTGCAATCGAATTTTTATAGTTGTATCACAATATTCCGATTAGTTGAATGTCGAATCACTTGTTCTAAAGGATCTGAGAATCTCTGTGTAGAATTTAAGCTTTTTCTTGTATCAAGATGACATTTGTGTTACCTAATGGAGTTCATATTTCTGAATTTCAGCCATCAAGAGATTGTGAAATTTTTGTTTACAGGATACCTCAATCAGTTTGTGAACAGGAACTGACATCCATGTTCGAAAAATATGGAGATATTTACCATCTTCGCCTAGTTCAACGTGCTGAAAAAAGATATAATTACGCTTTCGTCCGTTTTACGAATAAAATTGCTGTTAAAAGAGCTGTGTTACAATGGAACGGGTATGAAATTCGAATGGAAGAAAGGATATTTGTTTGCAGGTCTATTGAGAACAAAAAGCTTGTTTTATTCAATGTTCCTAGACATCTACCATGTAAAGAGATTAAGAAGTTAATTAGTCTGTATACTAAAGGGTTACAAGATGTCCAGGTATTTGAATCTAAAGATGGAAATAGTGTTAATACTGGATTGGCGTTTTTGATATACGATACACATACTTCTGCTTCTGTTGCTAAAAGAACCTTGAACGCAACTAACGACTTTCACCAGTACAAGAAACCCCTGTATGTAGAGTGGCATACGCCAGGTTTATCATGGAATGACTCTGAAGTAAATGTAAGTTTTTTTTTTCCTTAAATCTACAATTTTCTCGATATATTTATTAATTTTAACCTTTCAGCGGGCGTTAGGAGAGGAAAGCCATCCCCCCCCCCCCTCTGAATTTTGAAATTTTGATTATCAAAAGTTTTCTTTTTCTCAAAAGATAATAAAAAACCAGTCGTTGGGGCCCACCATAATACTATACTTACCCTTCATGGATATGCATAATGTAAAATATTAAAATAAAAAATGTGTAAACTACTTATAAAATACATTGCAATTCGAATAAAATCGTAGCTTGATGACGTCCTAAACTTTAAAGGCTCGATTACTGAATTGCTTAAAAGAAACATCCTTATAACTCCAAAAATAATAATCCTATTAACTAGCGGTTTATTGCATCTGATTAAGCGTCTCATTTCCAATTAAAATATATCTTTGAATTGAAATTTGGATGAAATACAGGGTCATGAAAAATCGAAGAGTGTGGGAAATAGGATTACAAATATCTCGGCAACTAATTATCCGATCGACTTAGCCCTTTATGCAAAATTTGTTTTTTTATTGTCTTTTATATTCACTCCTTAAAATAAACAATTTCGAAAATTTTTATATACCTTTTATCAGAACGAATATTTCGAGAGTCCGAAAAAAATAGTCCGGATAATCGAGGTTACTGAAATTCAATAGGCTTCTTCCCATTATTACATACTAAGTACATACCAAATTTCAAGTCTCTGTCTCAATTTTTTCGGGAGCGTTTACAGACACACAGACGGACGGCAATTTTTTTTTTTCTAAAAATATGTTTTTCGGAATCTCCAGTGTCTGAAACGTGTAAATCCGTCAATTTTTTTTTTTCGATTTTTAAAACTATTATATACTACGTATGATGGGTAAGTAAAAACATTGAAATGTATTATTTCCAAGTGACTTATTAAAATAACTTAACGTAAGAGAGAGAGAGAGAAAAAAGATTTTTCGTCAGGAGTCTCTGACCTCTTCCCCTGCCCCTCGTGTAACACAATACACAATATTTAGCTCTGATTTTTTTTTTTTTTTTTTTAACACTTTCCAACCTAGTTGAAAAGTGTTTATGACTTCGGTTTGTCTGGCCGTCTGGCCGTCTGCCGTCTGCCGTCTGTCCGTGCTCTAACTCCCGTAAATATGCTCGGATTGCTCTGCAATTTTTATATGTTATAGTCGTTATCTATAGCATGTTCCCTATTTCAACGGAAGTGTGTAGCACTTATAGTTTTTTTACAGGGACACTCAAAAGAATTCCGTTACATTGCGGTCTATGGGGGAAAATCATTGACGGTTTATTTAAATAATGTTTCACTATTTTAAACACATTGAAATTTATATATAAGACTGAGGTGCATTAGAAGAAGCTTAATATGGAATAGGGTGTGCATAGCACTTATAGTTACTTTACAGGGACAGTCAAAAGAATTCTGTTACATTACGTCTATATGGAGAAAAATCGTCTGCGGTTTATTTAAATAATGTTTCCCTATTTTAAACGCATTGAAATTTATATATATCACTAAGGTGCATTACAAGAGGCTTATTTCAGAATATTGTGTGTAAAGCAGTCATCGTTCATTTACAGGGACACACAAAAGAATTCTCTACTGTAAGTTAACAATAATTCCTGGAAGTGCGTTTTAAGTTACTGATCGCGATTTTAATTTTAACTCGCTTTTTGTCTATTATGTTGTGTGTATAAATTCTGTATATCCTATACAGGGAAGCACAAATGTTCGCGAATACATTTCCGTTTACTGACGGAGGTTCCAGAAGGAGAATTTTAAACTGTGCTACGCGTTTCCTAACTGAACTAAAATTTAGCATCCTATGTAGTATATATACAAATCTATAGATCCTATACAGGGCTGAATAAAAGTATTCGGATTACTTAGATGTTATCTTTTAGCTTATTAAACGGTATGTTTTGTAAAATTATTCTGGAAGCGTTGGAAAGTGTTACATAATCTATGCTTGACGCATGATTTTTCGTTCTTGTTTTTTACGTCCACGTGTTTAAACAATATCTTCTTCATGAAAAGAAAAGAAAAAAAAAACTTAAATTATCCATTTTGGGAAAAAAAAAATTATCTTTAATTATTTTTTACATTTCTGTACTGCTTTTCACAGTGGATATGTTTCAAGATTGTTTTGCACGGAAATTTTAATATAAATATTTTAAATATATATATATTTTTAGTTTAGATTATTTCAAGTTTATATTCTTCATTAAAAAAAATTGTGGACCTCGGGGGTTTCTGTTCGAAAATTTTGCCCCTTTCAGGATTTCATTCTGCCGGTACCCTATGCAGCGCGTCATTGTAAATTTTACGACAGACGCGATATTTTTACACTTTCTCGCGTGCAACACATCAATTAACATTTAGGAACAGATGCTTTACACTCGCGCAGCGATGTTTCGCGACTTTTTGGTTGGCGCGATTTTCAAGTCCGCGCCAAACCAATAACTTAATACAATAGCTATGTTGCCATTAAAGGAAAAAATCCCCTAAATTTGGCGACTTTTTTCCTTTTAATAACAGATTAAAAAAAAAAAAAAAAAAAAAAAAAAACTGTGCGTGAGTGTATGACATCATAGCCCCGTCATTGGTCGTGGCTTCTTGAACGACGTCATTGGTCGCATGTCACAGTTTCACTCTCACTATCCTCTCTCATTTGTACATAACCCAGTGCGTATAATGCAAATAGCTATAAAAAACTGTTTAGCTGTAATTTATATTGATTGAAAAATGAGTAAATTTGAATACATATATATATATGTATATATATATATATATATATACTCGTATATCATTTTTTTTTATTGAAGACCCAATGTCGTTTATAAATTAAATGGTACGCGCTTTTTAAGCGTAGCGTGAGTTCAAAGCGAGACCAACGACGTGTTAAATATCTTGCATTTGTAATACCGTAACTACCGTGACATAAATATTATGACACACGCCTGAAAAAGAGGGGGGGGGGGGGAAGCGCCTGATGAAAGGTTAACATTCGGACCAAAATTAACCGTTTTAGTCAGATATTGAGAATATCGAATTGAAAAATCAATAAAATAATTTCCATTCGTATTAACTCAAAAAATTACCTGTTACAACGGAAAAATGGCTTAATTATTTTTTAAGATAAATTATGTTTTAGTCATAAAAAAGATATAGAAAATCATAATCCCCCCCCCCCCTTTTTTAGGTGCGTTCGTAATTATATAAATACCTAGCACCTCTATAGTCATCCTCTGGTCAGTCCGTCTGTCCGCATATAACAGCATAAAAACTACCCAACCGAATGGTTTGAAATTTAATATATATAATAGTTGCAGAATTTTGTCGAGTCATTTCAAATTTTATGAAAATCGAATCAAAACTTAAAAAGATATTATTAAAAGTATTCTTCATTATATTAAATCCTATCATACGTGATTAATTCAATGATATCCCATGATAGGTAATGATTCTAGGTTGCCATGGTGATTACGTCCTATTTAAGATGGAGTCATATTATTTCCGTATTACTGAATTTAAAAATCGAATTCGTATACTAAAATTGTTTAATTATAACAATCATATAATCTACTGAGTTTTTTGGATAGATATTTCCGGAGAAATAGATATTAAATGGGAAAGAGAGTCTAAATATGGATTTCAAGTTCTGAAAATTTCAAAGCTAGGCTTAAGTTACCCAGTAGAATTTTCAGTAAATGTCAACAAAAGATAAAATGTTGCCAACTTAAAATGTACTTATTTTATTACGGAAATTTATCATATCATAATAACAGACGATATATAATTCATTTTTTCAGTGAAATAATGACGATGATTCTTTTTTTACATTGTCTTGTATTATATATTTGCGCATAGTATAATTTTAATGTAACAGAATTTTTATTGTTTGTATTGAAACTTAATTTCATAAAATAAAATTAATGTCTGTAATATGAAAATCTGCACATAAAATAAATTTTGTATTCATGCATTTTTGCATAAGAGTGCAACAGCTATTGCACCAAGGTCTGAATATTTATAAAACTAGTTATAGTACGAACGCACCTCATTTGTCACGTTTGACGTAAAATTTCCAACTTATTTTTTCCGAGTTCATAATTTAAAATTTCGTATAAATTGAACGACGATCCAATTACGCTTTAAAAATCAGTATACGTGCTAAAGTGATAAAATATAATAATAATAATAAAATATAATAAGCTTTTGCTCTGTTATTCATAAAATATATTCATGCATAAAAATCATAATTTTTTTTCTCCTCATTTTTGAATGAATGTTATCTTTAAACAGTTAAAGGTAAAAATACGGAAAAAAGAAAACATTTTAAAACATACCTGGATTTGAATTTGGCCTGTAAAGGATTAACACCATCAGTTGCAATAAAATGCTTAATACACAAAATGAATATTTCCCCTTTCAAATATCTACTATTCATTATAAAACTTAAAAAAAAAAAAAAAAATGTTAAAATACCAAAACTTTACTATATCGCACGTTTATTCTTAAAGTGACACATTTTTTTTTTTAAATAAAAGGGGGGGGGGGTTCAGATATTGTAAGTGAATCACAAACATTACATCCTCCTGACCTGTTATTAAAAGTAGGCTCGGATATCTTGAAAAATGGCCGACTTAGAGCACTTTTATCGCTTGTCAAATTTCCGTTACACAAACTCTGATTTAACTGTCTTATCTTCAGGTAATCCGTTGTAAGGTAAGGTAAAGCTCATATGAAAGTAAACAAATTGTTTTTCACCCTTCATATAATAAAGAAAATAATTTCATATGTGTTTAAATAAAAAATAATTTCATACTTGAAAATGTTTTTTGACTTTGAGAGAAAAGAAATGTGTGCGTTTGTCACTTTACGAATAAGTGTGCGTTATGCCTCATAATCCCAGTAGCAGAAATATCGCAGCATGGCCGGGCGCTTTCTAACATAGTCAAAAAAGTTTATGAATTCGATTTGTCTGGAGGTCTGACCGCGCTCTAACCCTCTTAAATATATTTCTATTTATACGTTGCTGGTATATATATATATACCTATATATATATATATATATATATATTTATATATATTTTATGTTTACCATGCTATGTTCCTTATTGAAAACGAAGTATGTAATATTTAAATTTTGTTTGCTTAGACACTCAAGCAATTTCATTTCATTATGATCCATGGGGGAAAAATAGTTTGCAGTATATTTTAGTGTTATTCGTAATTTCAAACATAATGAAATTGATATGCATTTATGAGGCAAAGTAAAACAGGTTTCCTGTAGAATATGGAATGCAAAGCATTTATCATTCACTTATGGGTCAAACAAAAAAAATCAGTTACAATTCAGTCTACGGGGAAGAATCGTTTGCAGCGTATTTTAATGTTACACTGTTTCAAACATAACAAAGAAATTTATATACATTATTGAGGTGCATGCTTTACTGTAGACTGTAGAATATGAATAATATGAATATGAATACGATTTATTTACAGGAATACACAAAATAATTCCGTTACAGTACTGTCTATGAGCGATAACTGCTGGAAGTGCGTTTGGTACATTTGTATGTGTTTTTAAGTTTAACTAAATTTTTCCATATTGCATGATGTGTATAAAATAAATTCTATAGGTAATATACAAAACAAGGCTACAGAAAATAAGTCGAAAGCATTCTTGTCTGTGGGCGTAAATCTCTTAATGGTGGTTTTTAGTTGTGTAATGCATTTTTCAGCAGAATCAATTACATTCAGTACACTAAAAGGTATTTGTAGACATATTAACATAAATTCATATACAGGACTACCCACAGAACTACCAAAAAGGACTACCCAAAGATACATTACCGTCTATGGATGGTAATTGCTAGAAGTGCGTATTTAGTTTTGTTATGCGTTTTTTACCTAAATTAAATTGTAGCTTGATACATATGTGGTGCTAATAAAAAAGCTGTAAATATAACATACAGGGTTGCCCCCCCCTCCCCCTGAAAAAAGTACGTTTTCGTTTTATCGCGGAACTTTCAGTGTTAGGAGTCTTCTAACTGACTGAATTACGTAGTATACAAATCTAATTGATCATATATTAGGCTGCTGCACAAAAGAATTCGAGAACTTTTCCTACTTAGGATGGTAATTGTTGAATTTGGACTTTCAAATATGTTATGCGCTTTCTAAATTGTTTATTTAAGATAACGGTGAAGTTTCGTTACAATATTCTAAAAATGTTGGAAAGTGTTTAATAATCTATGCTTGGCGCATAATTTTCTTTCTTTAAAAAAATTATCGTAATCAGTTTAAGGGCTACCGAAATTTCGAGGCCGAAGGCGTGCCTTCAGTGGGTCTATGGCAAAAATCAGGTCCTGATCCTAAGTGCAATAACAATTTTTGGCCAGGGGAAAAAATTAAGTATGCAATAAATCTAAGTTATATAATAAGTTTTTTTTTTTCGATATAAAGTAAACACATCATTTAGCTAAATAACTTCAATAAAATATGGTTCTCATACTCGCTGTTTATTTCCGCCCATTATATTCAGTATTGATAACGTAATTATGAGCTGTAATTTTCATCTTTTTTCATATTTTATCTATCACTCATAATTCTCAGCATGAATCATAATCGTAATTTGTTATTCTTGAAAGTGATGAGAAGAGAAAAGCATGGGCATAATCAAGGTTTCATTTAGAGTGGCAGACAAAATTTATACTTTTTAAATGTATTTAACACACAATTTGAATAAGTAGTAGTTGATTTATTTGGGAAAAAAACCCAAAAAACTTGAGATTTGATTAACATTCATTATTTTAAAATATTTGTTTTTTGTGTAAACTATTTAAGGAGAAAATGCAGTTAATTTTTTTTTGCACATGAATTAAGCGTGGAAAAATGCGATATTTGCCACACTAGTGTTAATTGAGTCTTACTCTCTCAACTCAAGAGGATTTCTATGCTTCCCGCTGGAACACTATGGAGTTCTTGAAGCAAATTTACTCTTTGGAGCCATCGGCAGAGTGGGAAATTAATTTCTTCCAGTACGAAACTTTTTATGGGCTATCAGTGTTCTTAAGAAAGTTATTAAATTTACTATTGGAAAAAAAAAAAAAAAAAAAAAAAAAAAAAAAAAAGAGGAACGCCTTTCCAAAGAATAAATCCATCTTCAAGCTAAAACATGCAGAAGCAAGAAGATCTTCTGTTGTTTTTATAGTGATGGCTGCATATCGATTTACTTCTTTCAAACTTGAAATTTTTCTTGTGCTGACGAAATATTTCTAAAAAAATTATAAAATTTGTAACATTTGTCAATTTATATAGTATTTTAAAAAGCACGTAATAAAATGTTTTATATCATGACTAGCAGATGCGCCAGGCGTTGCTCAGTATTACTTTAAATATATCTAAAATTATCTTAAATGTAAAAGACAAAAATCTTTCCAAACGAAGAAACCTAGTGTCATGGACCCTACTGCTATCGGCAACGTTCGCTCTCGTTGGTTTTTTCAAACGAACCTCGAATTTTTATGATTTTATATTTTTAAACGACTCTATGGTAGGCAACCCCCCCCCCCCCCCACACACACACACACTGCGTTATGTATTCTATATCATTCATTTTCTCTCGTTAAATAAAAACATTTGGTAAAAAAACCCATTCCAATCGGTCAGTAAAGTGAGCTTTATGTAACCTATCTCATTCTTTTCCTGTCTTTTAAATATAAATAATAAAAATAAATAAATAACAGCATTCAAAGCTGACAATTTAGTTCTTGGGATATTTAATTTTGAAAAACTTCGGAACTGAAATTATTATTACATAACATCATTTTTAGTTTCCCCAAACCACACACACACACACACACACACACACACGCACGCACGCACGCACTTACAAATCTGATTCCCAGGTGAATTGAAACCTGCCTTCGTCTATCTGGAACTAAATTTGCGGACCTCTACGTTCTGTACCTTACCCTAGCCATCACCAACAAACAGGCACACACACGTGGTCATACTTTTTTTTTTAAATTAATATGCTATTGTTGTGGCATAATTTATAGTCTTTATACGTACATCATATTATGTTTAGCTCATTGTATTATTTTTATGTAATTTACAATTTTATGTCATTTAGTTTTTAAAATTTGGCAACACTCAAAAGTTTTGGTTTGTGTTTTTTGCTTTCTAAAAAGGTTGTTCGATGTAAATAAATCTGATAAGTTCAAACTGAAAACGATGTCAGTATTATTACCTGAAAGTACACGCAACAAAATAATTAACGATCATATATGAAAATCGGCTCCACAACAACTGGTGACCCGCATTTTTAAATAAATATTGCTCAATAACCGTAGCAATCTATCTAAATAAATATGCTTCCAGACGATGAAAAATCAAAAGATTCTACGCAAGAACTATGTAAGGTGAGTGTTAAAATTCCTCCTTTTTGGATTGATCGTCCGGAAATTTGGTTTTTTCAAGTTGAGTCGCAGTTTAAGATAAGCGGAATTGTTTCTGAGGAAACCAAATTTAATTATTTAGTATCGCAATTGGAACCTAAATACGTTGAGAACATATGGGACATTGTAACAAAAGATAGCGATACGAAGTACACGGAATCTAAAACAAGACTTTTAGACTTGTTTAAAGAAAGTGAAAGCACTCGTATTAAAAAACTAATTACTGGAATTGATTTAGGTAATTTAAAACCCAGTCAATTATTACAGAAACTGCGATCAGTCGCAACATCAGATGTATCTGAAAAGTTAATAAAAACCTTATGGCTAGAAAAATTACCAGATTCTATGCGAAATATAATACTTGTTAGTGATGAAGAGCTACCAAAGCTGGCGATTATGGCTGACAAGATTGCCGATATGACACCTTCTAGTGATATTTGCAGCGTATCTTCTACTTGTAATTGCTCGAACACCGAATTACTATCCAAAATCAAATCCCTTGAACAGCAAATTGCCCAATTAAGTGTTGATCACATATCACGACCACGATTACGGAATAACTCTGTTTCTGGCAGAAGATCTCGAAGCAATTCTAAAAAGAGATTTAATCCTCGAGGAAAATACTGTTTTTATCATTTCCGTTATGGGGCCAAATGTCATCAAGATAAATGTACTCCGCCGTGTAGTTGGTCAACTGATTATTCACCAAACCAGGGAAACGCCAAAATGCAGTAGAGAATGCGGCAGGCTCTTCTGCTAATAATTTTACGGATTGTCGCAAATTTCGCTTATTTGTTAAAGATAAAAAATCGAAAGTGCGATTTTTGGTAGATAGCGGTGCAGATGTTAGTATTTTACCAGCTTCTAATCAAGATAAACAATCCGTGGATTATAAACTGTATGCAGCAAATGGTACAGAAATTGAAACATATGGTATGAAGATGCTAACACTTGATTTAGGACTTCGACGGGAATTTCAATTTCCTTTTATCGTTGCAAAGATCAATAAAGGCATTTTGGGAGCTGATTTTCTAAACAAATTTAACTTGTTAATTGATTTGCATAATAAGAAATTGATTGACGGAATAACTCAGCTAACTATTACTGGCGAAGTTGCTGCCGTCAGTGAAGATAGTGATGTCGGTACTGTAAATAATACCAATAAATTTTATAACCTGCTAAAGGGATATCCCGAGATAACCAAACCAAATTTATTTTTATCAAGTGTAAAACACAATGTTCAACATCACATTATAACACAAGGGCAACCTGTCCATGCTAAAGCAAGACAATTAAATCATCAACGACTTGCAACAGCGAAACAAGAATTCCAATTCCTGCTCAATAATTATATAATAAGACCCTCCAGTTCTCAATGGTCAAGTCCTCTTCATATGGTTACGAAAAAGGATGGTACTTTTCGCCCATGTGGAGATTACAGACAACTCAATGCCAGAACTGTTCCTGATAGATATCCTATCCCTCGAATAGAAGATTTCCATCATATTTTGAAAGATACAACTATATATTCTAAAATTGATTTATTTAAAGCCTACTACCAAGTGCCCATTGCCGAAGAAGATAGGTGTAAAACAGCAATTATTACTCCATTTGGTTTGTACGAGTTCAATGTAATGAGTTTTGGTTTAAAGAATGCACCAGCAACATTTCAAAGATTTATTAATGAAGTTTTTTCAGGTCTAGATTTTGTCTTCGCCTATTTAGATGATATTCTCATCGCATCTACAGGTGAAGAACAACACAAGAATCATCTCAAATTGGTGTTTGAAAGATTAAACCATTATGGACTTCGCATTAACATTTCCAAATCTGTCATGGGAACACAAGAAATAGAATTTTTGGGATATTTAATTACTCCTCAAGGCTCACGTCCTTTACCTGACAAAGTTCAAGGCATCGTTAATTACAAACTTCCAACAACTATTCATGAACTTAGAACATTCCTAGGCATGATTAACTTTTATCGTCGATATTTAAAGAACGCTTCAAAACATCAATCTCTCTTACATGATTACCTCAAAGGAGCAAAAAAGAAAGATAGACGAAAAATTCCTTGGACAGATGAAGCGAAAGAACAGTTTCAACAATGCAAAGATGATTTAGTCAATACTGCACTCTTATCATTTCCAAAGTCTGAACTACCTCTGTCACTAAGTACGGACGCTTCAGATTCGGCGATTGGAGCAGTAATTGAACAGTATGAAGATAATGGATGGAAACCTATCGCATTTTATTCTAAGAAACTAAATGATGCACAAAAGAACTACAGTACTTACGATAGAGAATTACTTGGTATTTACCTCTCCATTAAACACTTCAAGCATTTGCTAGAAGGAAGAAAATTCACGATATATACAGATCACAAACCTTTAACCTTTGCTTTCCTACAAAAGCCTGAAAAAGCATCTCCTCGTCAACTTCGTCACTTACACTACATTTCACAATTTTCAACTGACATCCAACACATTAAAGGTCACGACAACATCATCGCAGATACCCTATCCAGAGTGGAAGAAATTTCTTTGATCGATTATGATAAAATAGCAGATGAACAAGATCAAGATGACGAATTCCAAACTTTAAAGGCAACCACAACTTCCCTGAACTTCAAGCAATATCCGCTACCTTCTGGAAAGTCTTTGTGGTGTGAAACCTCAACAAGTAATATTAGACCATACATTCCTGAATCCCATCGCCTGAAAATTTTTCATCAAATGCATGGAGTATCCCATCCTGGAATCAAATCATCTGTGAAACTCCTGACATCAAAATTCATCTGGCCAAGTATCCGAAAAGATGTACAGCTATGGACCCGATCTTGCATGGCTTGCCAAAAGAGCAAAATTAATCGGCACACCAAATCAAGTTTCGGTGAATTTCAACCGCCATCGGAAAGGTTCAGTGACATCCATGTTGACCTTATAGGACCTTTACCACCATCGAACGGAAATATTTACTGCCTGACCTGCATCGACCGGTATACTAACTGGATGGAAGTAGTTCCGCTGAACAACATTTCAGCCGAAACAGTTGCCAAAGCATTTTACGGTAATTGGATTTCTAGATTTGGAACCCCATGCCGACTCGTCACGGATCGTGGTGCACAGTTTAGATCAGAGTTGTTGAACGCACTGTCAAAAATGTGTGGAATAAAATTGCAGCCCACGACTGCCTATCACCCCCAATCCAATGGAAAGGTCGAACGGCTTCACAGATCTTTAAAGACCGCACTAATGGCACACAATAACCTGGCCTGGAGTGAAACACTGCCAACTGTTCTTCTTGGTCTACGCACTGCCATGCAGGAAGATTCGGAATACACCATTGCCCAGATGGTCTATGGACAAAACATACGATTACCTGGAGAATTTTTCCACGAAAGTACAACTCAAACAACACCTGATACTTTTGCAAAACAACTTCAACAAGTAATGGAAGAAGTTGGACCAAGAACTGTGTCAAAAAAATATGTTCAAAAAATATTTGTTCCAAAAGACTTAAAAACCACGTCACATGTATTTATTCGCAAAGACAGAGTTAAAAAGCAACTGGAACCCCCATACGAAGGTCCCTTTCAAGTCGTCGACAGAAATGAAAAATATTTCACACTCAAAATCAAAGACAAAACTGTTACTGTGTCCATTGATAGATTAAAACCTGCGTATTTCTTGCAAACATCAGACCTTCCTACAAAAAACCCAACAAAAACAAAACAATCTGCGAAACCTAAACAGGATTTACCTCCTCAAGTTCAACAACTTCCTGAAAAACATTCACGTACGGGACGAACGATCAAACTTCCTGTGCGATTTCGCGATTAATTTTGTAATTTACTTTTTTCTGTATATATTTCATTGTATTGTATAGATTGTACCGTAACTTTGTTACTGAGAGGGGAGTACTGTTGTGGCATAATTTATAGTCTTTATACGTACATCATATTATGTTTAGCTCATTGTATTATTTTTATGTAATTTACAATTTTATGTCATTTAGTTTTTAAAATTTGGCAACACTCAAAAGTTTTGGTTTGTGTTTTTTGCTTTCTAAAAAGGTTGTTCGATGTAAATAAATCTGATAAGTTCAAACTGAAAACGATGTCAGTATTATTACCTGAAAGTACACGCAACAAAATAATTAACGATCATATATGAAAATCGGCTCCACAACACTATTATTATTTATTAATAATTATTTTTTAGTTTGTGAAAAGCATAAAGTTACCTGGTTTGTTTTATTATAGCTTAAAGAATGTTCCTGATTTCATCCTCAGCACCGTTACATAGCATAATTTGTTGCTGCTCACATATTAATTTCATTTAAACCATTTATAAATTTTAGAAATTACTCCCTTTTTTTCTGGGCATTTGAAAATAACATTAGCATATAAGTTTAAAAAGTATGAAAGGGTTTTCTTACTGCATTAAGTTATAACCTGTTAAAATTAACTTTTTGCCTTCCTTTTTTTAGTTTTTTGCTGGAAATGAAATCGATCCTCCTTTTGGATACTATCCTGTTTTTGCTGCCGCAGCTGAATACAATCTGTGGACTACGTACGGTTATCATGATTTGTACAGATATTATCCTGAATCAGTTGCTGTCGGGAAATATTCAGGTATATTTTATGTTTAGCCGTTATAATACTGTTCTCAAATTCCCTACTCAACAACGCGACACTTTTTGAGACATTTTCAAACGTAAAGGCATAAAATTGGCAGGCCTGACTATTGAAGCAATTTGGAATAGAATGGTGTTTTCCATTTTTTGATAAATAAATTACTTATCGAGTTCTAAGCGATTGTTGTCACGTGCAGACGGGATTTTTCTCCTTGTCGCGTCCGGAAATCGGTTCAAAATCCCATCTTTGACAGTATTTTCAGAAAGATATTTTGACTTTAGAAAAAAATGGAAAACACCATTCAATTAGTAAGTATCTGAATAAGAACACTTGAAAATTTTGCGAGTTTCCGAACAATAACGAATTCAGAAATTTCAAAGTAGCCTTTTTGGATTTGAGAACAACCTTATAAGCTACTATTTATACATGTATTATTCCAATATTAATGATTTTAATATTGATAAATAATGCTATTTATTATATTCTATCTCAATAAAATGCATTTTATATTAAGTTAGGAAAAAAAGATGGATATGATAAAGCTCATTTGTTGTCCCTGATAAGATCACCCCCCCCCTTTTTTTAAAAAGATTTTTCGACTGTTTAAATATAATTTAGGATCTGTTTTACCGTCTAATGTAATTGATTTTTGTTGTTGTTGAAGATTGTTTAAATGTGTTATAAAATATAGGAAACGTAAGGTTATTTAGCAAATAATGATGAACTTCATTTATATCAATTTGATTCTTTTCTTCTATATGAAACTCTCATTACACCATTGTAGTTTGTTTTTAATAAAATGACTTTTTGATACACATACTGTTGGCAAAAAAGCCGCCTCTGCTCTGCGCTGTAGGTTACGCGCGCTAATACTTAGATAAATAAATATAGTATATCATTCTGGCCATGAAAACACAATTAATATAATAATATAGGTAATTTCTTACCTTTATCTTTCTTCAGCAGCAGTATTCCTCGTACTTCAGGTTGGTGCACATTTTTAACTGCTGTAATCCATTTATTTCGGAGCTACAGTGTTAAAAACAGAAATGTTGATTAATGAATTATATTATTTATATTGAGTCCACACTTGAGACGATCATTTTTGTAATGGAAAATTATATTTTAAAACTTTGGCTTAACATTTTCAATTAATATTTTACATACAGCTGCCTTTTGCAGCAACAGATTAAAATTATTACATCTTTCTCTATTGAGATAAAAAGGGCAACTAAGCTTAATAATGAAAAGAGTTTTTTTGAGTCAGTGTTCTTTTGATGTTGTCAGACAGACGCAACATGCGTGGGTTGATATTAAAACTAATTTCGCGAACATATTTCACATATTAATATCATTGTTTATCTTGAGTAGGATGATTTGTCTAAAATAGAAAAATCTGTTCATTATAGAATGATTTATTGTCACTTAATGTATTTATTTGCGTGCTCAAATGTTTATGTCCTTGAATTGCTTCCTGTTTTGAAATCAGTTAATGATATCTGGGATGGTTATAAATCCATCACCCTTCCTTAACCATCTCAGATGCATCATGTAATAGTTGCATCGATTCTCGATGTTTCACAAACTGTGGTTTGCCCAGTGGCTTGGTCAGATGCGTCTGCTGTCATGTCTTGTGTTGGGCAGTAACGAAGGTCTAGTATACCGTCTTCTTTCATTTCTTTTATCGCGTGATAGCGAACGTCTATATGTTTGGTTCGCTTTGAGAATTTTTCGTTCACCATCTTGATGCAGCTCTGGTTGTCTTCGTACAGTTTTACTGGTAAATTTTGTTGTAAGTCCAGGTCTGCTAATAGTTTTATTAGCCATGCAATTTCCTGTCCTGCACTAGCTGCAGCAACGAATTCAGCTTCTGCCGATGAGTAGGCAATGCAATTTTGCCTTTTCGAGTACCATTGTATCGGACTATTTCCCAGCATGAAAAGGTTTCCAGTAGTCGATCTTCTGGTCTTTGTGTCTCCTGCCCAATCAGCGTCAGAAAAACCGATGAGTTGTGGTTCTTGATTTGTATTCAATGTGAGGTTCAGGTTTCTTGTGATGTTTAGATAACTAATTATACGTTTCGAAGCGTTCCAATCTTTAAAACGTGGAGTTTCACATCTTCTGCTGAGGATGTTAACGGCGACTGATATATCTGGACGTGTAGTGGTTCCTATATATAACAATGATCCTATTGCTTGTCTGAATTTTGTGTTGTTAGGCATTAAATTTTCGTCGTCCTCTAATTTGTGAAAACCGGCATCCATGGGAGTGCTTATTGGTTTTGCGTTTTCTAAATTGAATTTTCTTGCGAGTTCTTCTATTTTTAACCTTTGATTTAATTTGTATCCATTTTGTGTTTTTCTTATTTCCATGCCTAAATAGTGGGATACTTCCCCAAGGTCTTTTAATTCATATTCTTGCTTTAAAGCTTTTATTATTTTTTCGATTGATTCGTTTTCACCGCCTATTAATAAGTCATCTACGTAAACTATTATATACGTTGTGATGTTGTTTTCTTTTCGTGTGTATAGACATGAGTCCGCTGTGCTTTGTTGGAAATTCAATTTTTTTAAAGATTGTTCTATTCTTTTATTCCAAGTTCTCGCTGCCTGCTTAAGTCCATAGATGGATTTTTTCAATTTGCAGACTTTGTTTTCTCTATTTTTCTCAATGTAACCCTCCGGTTGCTTCATATAGACTTCATCTTCTAACTCGCCGTATAGAAAAGCTGTGTCTATGTCTATGTGTCTCACGTTCAACTTCTTATATGCGGCTGCTGCCAAAACAGTTCGCACTGTTGTTTGTGACACTACTGGGGCGAAAGTCTCGTCATAGTTTTCCCCGTATTTTTGGCTAAACCCTTTGGCTACCAAACGTGCTTTATACTTTTGAGTGTTTCCGTGACTGTCTAATTTCTTTTTGAATGTCCATTTGCAACCTATAACCTTTTTGTTAGGTGGAGGATCCACTAATTCCCATGTGTTGTGTTTTCGCAACGAATTTATTTCCGCTTGTGTGGCTTTAAGCCAATTTTCTTTTTCTCTGGGATTATTTATTTCCAGTATTTCATTCCAACTACTAGGTTCTATTGTATCATTATTTTTTACATAACAGACATATCTGTCTGGTGGTATCCCCCTGTTCATTCTTTCGGATCTTCTTGGTTCATTGGTCGGTTGTTTGGACGCGGTTGGTTCTTCGGTTGTGTTGTTTAGCTCTGTTTCAATGTAATTTTTGTCGTCATATGAGTTTTCTGTCTCTTTGCTTTCTTTTAGGTTAATTTTACTATTTTCCATGAATTTCACTGTTCTGCCAATTACAATTTTATTTTGTTTTGTGTATATGCGGTATCCCTGTGAGTTGTTATCGTATCCTACAAAAATCCCTTCCTGAGCCCTGTCGTCCAATTTTCCTCGATGTTGTTTATTCACGTATACGTAAGCTTTGCACCCGAATGTTCGCAAATAGTGTAAACTCGGTTTGCGATTAAACCATAGCTCAAATGGGGTTTTATTTGTCGATCTTGTTGGTAAGCGATTTTGTAAATGATTCGCGGTGTTAATTGCTTCTCCCCAAAATCTTTGTGGCAGATCTGCTTTTCTCAGTAGGCTTCTAGTCATGTCTAATAGCGACCTATTTTTCCTTTCTGCAATGCCATTTTGGCTCGGACAATACGGAACTGTTAATTGATGTTTAATGCCCCTTTTTCTTAAGTAATCCTCTATCCCTCTATTTATGTACTCTCCCCCGTTATCGGATCTTATTGCTTTCGGATATATCCCGAACTGGTTTCGAACCATAGATATATAGTCGATTAGTTTATCCTGTACTTCATCTTTATGTTTTAATAAGTATATTACAGTAAATCTAGAGTAGTCGTCAATGAAAGTTACAAACATTGTTTTACCACCTATTGTGGGGGTTCCTATCGCTGTGCATACGTCCGTGTGCACTAGATCGAGTACTCTACCTGTTTTGTTTCTATACACTGTTTTGGGATAGGGAGCATCGCATGTTTTTGTTTGTATGCATGTTTCGCATGTTGTTCCATGATTGCAATTATTTAATTTTATGCCATAGGCTAAGTCGTCTTTAACCATTTCCTTTATGGAATTATAATTTCTATGCCCTAGGCGTTTGTGCCAAAGTTCCAGGCAGTCTTTACTTTTGCATTCATGTGCCATATTTACTATATTCCTATCTGCATTTTCTAATAATTCAACTTCGTATAGGTTATTTTTCATTTTTGCCTCCAAATAGATTTTCCCATTTCGTGACAGCGTGCATTTATCTTTATCAAATAATAATTTATATCCATTCTTTGTGGCTTTACTAACTGAAATTAAATTAGATTCTAGCTCCGGTACATATAACACTTCTTTTAACGTAATTTTATTTATGCCTCCATCGGATGTTTTTGTCGTGAATGTAGTTTCTCCGGTACCTAACGAGTTTAGAGTTTTTCCGTTGGCAATTATGACGGCTGTTTTTTCTGTGTCATTTAACTTAGTAAACTCATTTTTATTGTTTAGGATATGTGAAGATGAACCAGAATCAATAATCCAGGTTTGTTTTCCTGCTTTGTCTATTAGAAAGGCTGCGTCGCTGCCTTTATCTGGTTTTGTTTCTGACGGAGAAACCTTTTATATGCAGTTAATTAATCTCCACGTGCAGCGAACGATTGAAAAACATGTTAAAAACCAGACCCCAATTAACTATAAGTACTTTAAGTGACAACCGCAGATGCAAAACAGTGAATAAAACCAGAGACTGTCGAAACTAACTAATTGGAGAAATACTGCAGATGTCCCTCCTTCAAACTACAGCTGTTTGTCCCGCGCGTGTGCACAGAACTCAAATAACAATCTCCCTTCAGTTTCCAAAATGTTTCCGAGCAGTTAAGACGCTCTTGTATATATATGATGTAAATATATTTTAATATAATGTAAAATTGGAGCACTTATACGCAGCCTCCAAAATGCGATTTTAAACATGTACATCTAGCCAAGAATTATATTATATTCAAAGGAAAATGAATCTTCTGTTTATTTCACACAATTGTTATTTTCTACTAATACTATTTATTATTACTCCAATATAAGTGAATCAATGGATCAGATAAATATCGCTACAACATTATGGATTACTGTGGATATCACTTGGCGCAAAAAGGAAAATTTCAGGTAAGCTGAACAAACTTCTTTAACATATCAAAAGATGAAAATGTATATTAAATTTGAAGACTGATTTAACTATTTATAAAAATAAGAAAATTTATTACGCTACCGACGGTTCCCCAACAGTTTCCGTTCTATAATTTCTCGTGTTTACTGATTCGCGGTCAGTGTTTCCTATCTGGTTATCCGATTGTTGATAACACAACGATGAGTAATATTTATTTTTGTATGTTTGTTGTTTTTGTGTATTTGGGTGATTGTTTCGATTTTTCAAATGCCAACATTCTCTGTACGTGTGATTTCTCAATTTGCAATACGTGCACTGTTTATCTTTTTTAAAGTTATCATTAGGAAATCTTTTCTGCGTTTTAAACGCTTTTGATGAATTTTCACCCTGGTCTGTGTTTTCAACCCTTCTGTTGTACTCATCTGTTAATTTACTTCTAATAAATTGTGGTGTGAGCTCGTCCTCATTTCGCGATTCAAGGGCAGTAATTAACGTATTATAACTAGGGGGTAGCGAACACAGCAATAAAGCTGAAAGATGGGAGTCGCTAATTGTTTCCCCGATCGCTGAAAGTTTGTCAATTAATTCTAGAATGTATGTTATGTGTTTGATTAAGTTTCCGTTTTCTTGGAGCTTGGCTCCATAGAGCTTTCTTAACAAAAATAATTTACTAGAGAGGTTCGCCCGTTCGTGTATGGTTTTAAGTGCGTTCCAAGTGTCTCTAGCTGTGTTAAGCCCCTTAACATGAACAATTTGAGAATCGTCAATTGATAGGTTAATTATGGCTCTTGCCTTCCTGTCTTTCTTTTCCCAGTCAGTTGTGACTGGCGTGGGCCTATCTTCGGTTATTACGTTGAATAAGTCTTCTCTAATCAGTAACATTTCAGTTTTAAATTTCCAATTACTGTAATTACTTGCGTTAAGTTTTTCTACAAGCTGTATCTCACGTGATGCGGCCATTTTACTAGTTATTTAAGTTTTGTTTTTAAAGAGGAATTGCTCTTTTATTATTTTATATAAAACTTCTTATATATATCTAGTTTTTCTTCAATTGTTTAACATTTCATATATATCAACAAAAAATGCACAATATTTATTTCATCATCAAATAACTAACTATATTTTCAATAATTTTCAATTTCTTTTTCATGTGCACACATGTATGGCCAGTAGTTTTTTTTTTTCACAAATATTATTTATCTACTAAAATATGAGACTTTTTCAGTCTCATAATCGACTGTTGGCAAAAAAGCCGCCTCTGCTCTGCGCTGTAGGTTACGCGCGCTAATACTTAGATAAATAAATATATATCATTCTGGCCATGAAAACACAATTAATATAATAATATAGGTAATTTCTTACCTTTATCTTTCTTCAGCCTGGCGGTTCCCTTTCCGTGGTCCCGACCCGACTCCTTAGATGGAGGAGGTGACCGGGAGCGGAACAGTGCGCGGGCGCTCCATGGTTTGCGTTCGTTGCGAGACGGGGACAGGAGAAGACCGGTCTGGGTTCCTCATCGTGGTCCGCCAGTGGGAAAGGAGTCTCCGCAGGGCCGGAGACGCCACGCTATGGCCCATTGTGGTTCGCCCATTTGGGTTGTGGGCTCGTGGGTCTCCTCCTCGCAAGCGCAGGTTCTCTGCGACGCGAGCACAGCCTGTGATCGGAATTTTCCGTAGGTGGCAGGCAGACGACTCAGTAGGCCAATCCCAAGGTTCACGTGGATCTTGGGCAAAGGCTAGCAAATGCCAGCCGGATCCCTCCAAAACTTGACTAAGGAATTGACGGAAGCACGATCGATCTCTGTAGAGCACGAAATCGTGATGACTCTGTAGTGCACCGATCGTTGGGAGATACGGCATGCAGCAACTATCTGCAACGAGACGGAGGCAGAGGTGAAATAGTCCCAACACGAACCCCCATACTCGTGGAAGAGGACCTCACGAAATCCACTGCAGCTGGAGAGTTGTGAGCCGACCTCAATGGTCACCGCAGGAAGTGCCTGAATCGAGGAGACGATCACCATCCGAAGGCGGTCAGCCAGAGACGCCAGGGACGCGAACGTTCTCTTCGAGGAAAGGACCACCCTCTTTCTGCCATGTGATTACGAGGAACCGGGCCGGAGGCTGCCGACTAACGCGGCATCGATCAGCTGAAACTCGAGACCTCGGTCCGAAACCCAGTCCGAGCACGTCTCTCGTGCAGCCAGGAATTTCCACACCTGGCGGGCGGACCAGTGGCACGCCTACTAATTTTCTCGCTACTAATCTCGATCGGGCCCGTCTCTTTGGCGCGCTTAGAGGAAGTTTCCGCAACCTCTAGAGTCCGATAGCGGTGTCTTAGGATTCTTCCGTTTTTGAGTGATATTATATGTGGATGATCTCGTAGTTCTGGAGTTGTCGCTGGGTTACCGGCTAGTTCTGCCTAGTCGGGTTCAACCTCGCGCCAGACTGCGTAGGGACAACCTATCCGAATCCCGTCTATGGGAAAGAACCGAATTTCCTCGTGGTTCTGGGTCGGAGAGAGGCCTCTTCTGCTCCTTTTTTATTAGTGCATAACATGTGAACCTCACGGCCAACGAGCCCAGTAGCTTGCCCATCCATGCATGTCTATGATCGGAAGCCGTGGGAAAGCAAGAGCCGTCGGAGTAACTCGACATATGACCGAGGGACCGTTTCCCCCTGTGGGGTTTCGCGAACGAGGTCGTCGGGGGTTCTTCGGCGGTTCATCAGGTGTATGTTCCACGCGGAAGTTTCCCCAGAGCAGGGTTACTGCCGCAACGACCTATGGGGTCGATACCTGGTAAAATGGTCTAGGGTTCGCAGAGGTTCGGCCCATGACCGGTCGCAGCGCCGGACGAGACAAAGTCCTGGTGCATTAAAAGTCCTTCAGAGACTTGGGCGCGATGGTCGGAAGCGTGCCGCGGGCTACCCCCGAGGGCACCTGGCGGCGCAGGATAGTTTTATCTTTCTTCAGCAGCAGTATTCCTCGTACTTCAGGTTGGTGCACATTTTTAACTGCTGTAATCCATTTATTTCGGAGCTACAGTGTTAAAAACAGAAATGTTGATTAATGAATTATATTATTTATATTGAGTCCACACTTGAGACGATCATTTTTGTAATGGAAAATTATATTTTAAAACTTTGGCTTAACATTTTCAATTAATATTTTACATACAGCTGCCTTTTGCAGCAACAGATTAAAATTATTACATCTTTCTCTATTGAGATAAAAAGGGCAACTAAGCTTAATAATGAAAAAAGAGTTTTTTTTAGTCAGTGTTCTTTTGATGACGTCAGACAGACGCAACATGCGTGGGTTGATATTAAAACTAATTTCGCGAACATATTTCACATATTAATATCATTGTTTATCTTGAGTAGGATGATTTGTCTAAAATAGAAAAGTCTGTTCATTATAGAATGATTTATTGTCACTTAATGTATTTATTTGCGTGCTCAAATGTTTATGTCCTTGACATACAACTAACATAAAATAAACTACGATAGTGCTATGGAAGCTTCATGTCGAAAATAAAAATCATATTGCTATAATTGTAGGTTTGGTGATATATATATCAATGGATGTATAGCTTGATATATATCATGATATGATATTTTGAAAATAAATATCGGATATATGATTTTTGATATTTTAATGTGTATGATATTTTCGCTATTTTTTAATGTATATGATATTTTCGATATTTTAATGTATATATTTTCGATATTTTAATGTAGATGATATTTTCGTTTACAGGGATACACAAAAGAATTCATTTCATTACATTGTAGTCTATGGGGAAAAATAGTTTGCGGAGAATTTTATTGATGTTACCTTATTTATTTCAAACTTAATGCGATTAATATTAATCTCAGGAGTATAGAATAAGTAGTATTTGTAGTTTGTTAACATGGATGCCGAAAGTAATTCAATTCCATTACATTATGATGTTATGGGGAAAAATCGTATGCAATGCATTTTAATAATGTTATGTTATGATCTTCAAATATAATGAAATCGATCAAGTGCACTACAACATTTTCTACAGATTATGCAGTGCATAACATTTATCATATTCATTTACTCTGAGACAAAAAAAATCGGTTACTGGACTGATTACGATCTATAATTGCTGTGTCGATAGTCGCTAGTGGTAGCCCTGCTTTCGGTCAGCGGAATGTATATGTCCCGATACGTAGTCAAATTGTTAAATATTTAAGTACAGGGTGTCCATAATTAAACGATCCTACTTTAAAGTTGTCTACAGACGAAACTATTGGTCAGAAAGTTGTGAAATTTTGTGAAGGACATAATGAAGGAATGGGAATTTGTTTAAGCGAAAAAAAATTAGTTCAAAATTTCGCCACCAGATGGCGTTTTTAATGAATTACACACTTAGCATACATTTACGATAGTTTACATATTTTATTGCAGCAAAACATGTTCCACATGACGGCCATCATTTTCAGCTACCATCTAGAATCGTAAGATAGCATGTTTCACAGTTGACAGCAGTCTGTTCTGGGAAATGCTAAAAACATGTCGCGAAAAAAGTTTCGTTGTAATAAAATTTGTAACCTATCGTAAATGTATCCTAAATGTGTAATTCATTAAAAAACGCCATCTGGTGGCGAAATTTTGAACTAATTTTTTTTCTCCATTAAACAAATTCCCATTCCTTCATTATATGGCCTTCACAAAATTTCACAACTTTCTGACCAATAGTTTCGTCTGTAGACAACTTTTAAAGTAGGGTCGTTTAATTATGGACACCCTGTATATAAAAACTCTGCCCATTCAGACGTAAAAAAAGACACATTCGCCATATGCGAGTTTAAAAAACAAGGGGGAATGTAGCGATTTGAAAGAAACTAACTGAAACATTACTTTTAAACCTTTTAAAAAAAAAAAAAAAAAAAAAAAAAAAAAAAGAAATTAAAACAAATGTGCTACCATCCGATTTGTTTTAGAATATGTTTTTTGGCGTGATACATGTTAAAAAAATACATTCTAATAGCATCAAATAAAATTTGCGTCGTTTAATTGGAAAACTTTTAAGTAAGTGGAGATTGTTGGTGTTGGTTTAATAATTTTGTACATGTACATACAACATACATATATGTATACATTGTATATATATACATTGTATATATGTATACATTGTATATATATACATTGTATATATGAATTTTGAAAAAAAAATTGTTGAAGGTTTAATTTTTTTTTGTTGTTGTTTTCCAGATAAAGTAACTCTACGTAGCATGTATATCCACTAAAGGATACACTGCAAGCGAAGGGGGTTAAAACTGATGAGTCCCCTTAAAAAAGTCCGATTTATCCGGAATATGTTAGAACTTTCGTTACAATAACAATATATCCCTCTTATAGGGGACTTGGCGAGATAGAAAAAATGGCCTTGCCAATAGAAATAATTTTTATTAATTTTTCTTTCAACCTATTCACTGTTTCATATAAACAAGCAATTTTTTCTATATTTGTACAATTTATTTAATATGCAGGAGCCATTTATCTATTATATACAAAAATGAGTAATTTATCTAATATGTGTTATATGAAGCATTTTAAAAGACCTATATAAACAAGCATAATAGTTCATCAGTTTTGTTTTCATAATAGCTGTTTATATCATTTATCAACATATCTCACTTTTAAAGCCTGAATTGCAACCCCTATAACAAAGAAATAGTTGATTACCGTACCAAGTCACATACGTATTGAAAATTTGACTAATAAAACTTTTTCATAACATAGAAAATTTATTCTCTACCTTTGCAATATTGAAGATTATCATGGCTAACATTTTCTTGAATCAACTTAGTTTATTACATCAAAGTTCAGTTTCACCGTTCTTCTCAATTGTTAAACAGTAAAGGTAGATTGTACTGTGGTATCTATATATTTAAAGCTAAAAGAGCATTTTATCAAATTTCACATTCACAAGAAAATGATTCATTTTCGCATGCGTAAAATTAAATCTAGAGCCTATCCAATTTTAGAGTACTACACTCCAACGAGGAAAGGGTGGCCGAGTAGTTTAAGACGCGGTGTTTCGCTGTACCGTTCTTCGTTTCGATACCCACTCCAGACAGAATGATTTTTCTTATTTTATTGGCAATAATATCGATTAAATAAATGGAACTGGTGTACAATTTCTGTTATATTTGATATGACCTTTATCAAGGTGTCTTATATATACTAAGATGAACATGTGATTATTTTTCGTAAAGAAAAGAAAAATAAAAGGAGAGAAAAGAAAAAGAAGGAAAAACATTCATACAGGAACTCTAAATTATCTTGATATCCATGAATTAATAATTAAACAATGTGTGAAAATGTAAAATAAAATTCCAGTGATTAAAAAAATATGTATTATAAATTGTTAGCTGCAAACAGCAAAGTTTAAATTCGGGGTTTTAGAATTAGACTGATAAAAATTAATTTAATGACAAATTTTAAAGGTCGTAGTTAAAAAAAAAAAAAAAAAAAAAAAAATCAGAAATACTAAATATTGTTATTGTTTCAAAATATTAGGACTGTGGTAAATAAAATTTAACAACCGACAATATTTTTTAAAATTATTTATTTTATATTAGAAGTATTTAAATTAAAAGATTTTGCATGTAGTTATCGATTAAATAAAGTGATCTAAACTTTTATCTATATTTTGTATGACCATTATCAAGAAGATATTTGTATAACTAAGAAAAGTATATGATTATTCTCCTTAAAAAAAGAAACAGAAAAGAAGGGAAAAAAGAAAGAAGCAAAAATATTCATATAAGAATTATAAAATAAATCACCTTGATATCCATGTTTAATATATAATTAATGTATGAAAATGTAAAATAAAAATAAAAATAAAAATAAATATATTATAAATCGTTAGCTGCAAACAGCAAATTTTAAGTTCTGGGTTGTAGAATCAGGCTGATAAAAATAAAATTAATGAAAATTTTTAAAGGTCGTGTAATTAAAAAATAAATAAATTAGAAAATACTAAATATCGATATAAAAAAATGACTTTAGTAAATAAATCATTCAACTAATATTTTTAGTTAAATTCTTGCTAAATTAATTCAAACATAATAGGATGTTAATTAGAAGCTTAAAATTATTTCACTTCATTAGTTGAGTAGACTGGACTGACAACACCATCTATCGTCTTATATGTATAGGAATCGCTTAAACAATATAACAATTCACCAAATTTTCAATACTTAATTTAAAAGCAACTAACTAAAAATAAAAGCATATTTCTAAAGGAACTTTCAAGTTATTTACCGTCAAATCTTGACGGGTATCGGGTACTATCTAGTATATGTTTAAACAGTTTTTCACCCTTAACAATTTGGAAAAATCATTTCTTTGATAGTTAAAAAAAAAATAAAAACTTAAAACTGTCATTTCTCAATTTTTGCCTCCTGCGGCCCATGCCTAAATCCGGCCCTGCTTCTTATTTAGAAAATTGCCTTTGTTTTCCATCTTTATTTGCTATCGTACAGCATTTTTCGCTCACAGTTTAAATGTTAAAATGACTTATTTGTACTTAAAATTTATTTTAATGCATTTTAAACACTTTCCAACATAGTTGAAAAATGTTTATGAGTTCGGTTTCTCTGTATGTCTATCTGGCCTTGCTCTAACTCTCGTAAATATAATCGGATTGTCATGAAATTTTTATACATTATTGAATTTTACTATAGAACGTTCGGTATTGAAAATGAAGTGTGTAGTATTAATAGTTCATTTACAGGGACACACAAAATAATTTCATTACATTAGGGTCGTTTGCGGCGCATTTTATTGATGTTACGATATTTCAAACATAATGAAATTACTATGCATTACTGGGGTGGACTGCAGAAAGCTTTTACCGGAGTATACTAATAGTAGAATTTATAGTTCAATTACAGGGGCGTACAAAATATTTCCTTTACATTATGATCTATGGGGAAAAATCGTTTGCGGTGCATTTTGAAATGTTATGATAAAAAGGATCCCTAAGGTTCAGTACAACTTATTTTCTATAGATTATGGAGTGCGTAGGATTTATCGTTCATGTACAGAGACGCACAAAAGAATTCCGTTAAAAGACTGACTATGATAGGTAATTACTAGAAGTGCTCTTTCCGCTGCGATATGCAATTTCATGTAATTTTCAGTGTATTACGTGTTTACAAATTCTGTAGATCATATACAGGGCTGAACGAAAGACTTCGAATATGGACAGCAATTGCTGAATATGGTTTTTTGCTGAGTTCTGTATTTTTTAAATTGCTTATTTAGGTGTCTCATTTCAAAAAAATAAATTTCTTAATAATATTCTGTTATCGTTCGAAAGTGTTTCATAATCTATGCCAGATGCATGATTTTTCGTTCTTGTTTTTTGCTTACATTAGAAAACATAATTTATAATGATGTCATACAATTAATTCTATTTCAGAGTTTTATTCCGGTTATGTTGACGGCTGATCTGTAGATGAATATTTCGACGACTATTATTGGAAAAGTTGCTGGAGGAAATTATTTTAGATCATCTGTCAAGATAAATTCATTATTTCTGCGTATGCTTATTGTTTATTATACCTATTTATTGGAAGTTACTAAAATAACATGTATTAAAATGTATTATCAGATAGTAAAATATTAATAAAGCATGTTTTCTGTTCAATATGTCGTCATTTTTATTGCCTAAAACACATTTAACTCGTTGTGATGAGTATCATGTATACGTCTAATTTTAATACCAGGAATTTTTTCCAGAGAAAATTTTTCATGCCTTGCATTCATAATATTTAAATTTTAATTGCTTAAAAGACGTATAGCCAACATAGTGAAAAAGCATCCAAGCCGTGACTCGAACCCGGGTCATCAGTAGAGCGCACTGACGTTCTACCAACTGAACCACTTGGATTGACACCCAGCTTGGCATATCTCACTATATGCTGATGACCCGGGTTCGAGTCCCGGCTTGGATATTTTTTCACTATGTTGGCTATACGCCTTTTAAGCAATTAAAATTTAAATATTATGAATCTAAGGCGTGAGAATTTTTCTCTGGAAAAATTTCCAAGTATTAAAATTAGATTTATTCAATTATCGATGCTGGATTCTCTTTGGTTGCGTGTTTGCCGCAGGGTTGGTGGCTCACGGAAAATATTCCATCTTGTCCTGTGTTTGTAGCCTTGCCAACATGTTTTAGTGAGAAGTGCCAAGCTGGGTGTCGATCCAAGTGGTTCAGTTGGTAGAACGTCAGTGCGCTAAACTGATGACCCGGGTTCGAGTCCCGGCTTGGGTAATTTTTCACTATGTTGGCTATACGCCTTTTAAGCAATTAAAATTTAAATATTATGTATACGTGCTGTGTAGGATGCAGACAGTCCTTAATTTTCACTACCAATATTTTCGAATAGGAATTTTCGCTTTATTTAATCACAGAATTTCTGCGGTTAAACAAGGCAAAAAGAATGTTATTCATGAATAGTGGTGTTCAAAAATTAAAAATTGCAAACAACACGCTCGTCGCAAAGGGGTTTAAAAACATTGCAACTTATTTGTTATAGTAATTTTTTGACTGATATCAATATTAAACAAAAATTTAGCTCCTTGGCGAAATGCGAAAAACTAGGCATTATTTAAAACATATGACGTAGAAAGTATCAGGGAAAAAAACCAAAAAAAAAACCACACACATTCGTTACGGTGTTACTAAAATTAAAAAAAGCCACGCTGAGCCAGTCCCCTCTTTTTTTTTTTTTTTTTTTTTGGCCGATATTCCGAAATTGGCTTTTATGCAGTGAAGCATTTTAATAATAAACTGCACATTGTAAAATGTTTATTAACTAATTTTAAATCCCATTTTATTGATTTAGAATTTAATAAATAACATAACTTCTGAATAATGCAGACGGATATTAATTATAATAACATATACATAGAATAGAGCTGCTAGAGATTTGTAGTCAGTATTGCAAATATGTCAGCTAAATTTAAAGAATGCGTGCCAATTGCTTTATTTGAATTTTAACACTTAAAAATTTTTTTACTGCTTTAAATAATTATTTTATTTTTAGGGCAATAGTTGCTTATTTATATATTTAATTACTTAATTTTAAGGGCTATTGATGCGAGTGTTATTTTTTTCCCTTATAAATATTTAAAATATATAGTTATTTAATAGACACTATTTTTCACTTTTGAAACAGTTATTAGGAATAAGATAGCATGAATAATTCTTTTAAATAATAAGTATTTCTACACTTTATTTTAACAAGTTATATTTTAATTTTTTTTTAATTCCTTTTTTTTTTTTTTTTTTTTTTTTACGTTTACATGTACTAAAATCTTCTCGCATATTATCTCATTCCTCTTTCAACATTAATCACTGTATGATTAAATCTCTTCATGGACTTATTTAGATTTAATAAATTATAAAAGTAAATAGTAGTATGTAACAATGTTTCCTTTTTCATGTGTGGTGATTTGACATCCTTTAATGTAAACTAGCGATGCACCAAATATTCGGTATGTATTCAGTATTCGGCCATATTATCGAATATTCGGTTAGACCTAATATCTTGTATTTGGCCAAACTGAATATAGAAAAAGCTTTTAAAAATATCTTTTAAAACTTTAGATAAATTTTATTTAATTTTTATTTTTATTGTTTACTTTTTTGACAACTAGGTGTTTCTAAATATAATGGAAGATAATGGTATTATAATAAGTAATAAGACAAACAGTTATTGTATGGGAAACCATAATCGCAATCCACTTATTCAAACATAGAGTATATCTCACTCCCAGTCGAACTTTCATTTTCGTTTAACTTTAACAATAGTGAAGATATTGTAACGATATATTTCAACATCAGACTTACTTTGCTTTCTGTGAAATATAACAAGAAGTGCTAGAAATTGCCACCATTGCAGTGCACACACACATTCCATCATTCAGAATGCAGCTGACGGTACATATGCTGTGTCACTAAAATTCAGTCACTTCCAATGATTTCATCACATTTCATACAAAGCAAAGTTAATATGATGAAAATGTCGCTAAAATATCTTCATTATGTTAAAGTTGTGAACGAAAATTCGGGTCCAGCTTGTAGTGAAACACCCAGTTTTTTTACTTTTATTATTATTGAATAAAGGGATTTCGATGCTGGTTTCCTGTACAGTCAATGCTTGTCTTGACCGCATTACCTCCCTCGAAAGTTTGTTCTGAAATTTTAGGAACACCCTGTATACATTTCCAACCTCTGAAAATAATCGTTCAATTTAGACTCTCTGGTACATTCAAAAACTTTCTTGCTAAGTTGCTTCAATATATTTTTATTTTATGCTTTCTAGTAAATAACACTATTGACTGTAAAATATTCCTTCAAAATTTCTTTTTGATTTTAAAATATTTGTTTTAGAATATAAGAAAATTTTATTAATTTATTTTAGTTAACAGGAGAAGCCGGAGTTTTTTTTATTTATTAAAAAAGTTTTAAGACTACTTTCTTAACCTCTAAAAGGTGGATTAAAACTTTGTGCCGTTATATTAAAAATAAATGTGCAACGTTAAATGAGCACAAATTAAAATCATTTCCAATGGCAAACAGCTGTTTCAGCGGTCATGGCCTAGGAGTTTTTAATTCGTTTTTTTTTTTTTACCTTTTGAGTTGGCACTGAAGATGGAGCTTAAGGGCTCTGAAACAGCTGTTTGCCATTGGAAATGATTTTAATTTGTGCTCATTTAACGTTGCACATTTATTTTTACTACTTTCTTAAATAATTCAAAGCGTAGATCTCTCTTAATTATTATTTTTTGTTGTAAAGCTTAATTGTGAAAAAGTTTTGTTCATCAAAATTGTCTTTGTGTTAAACATGATGTAAAATTATTTTGAAATTTAACTTTTTCAAACTTTTAAACCCAGAAATTTAGGAGTATTCTGCTAGCCGGATGTTCGGTATTCAGCAAAATAGTTACTATTCAGCTAGACGAATATTCGGTATTCGATTCACCTGTTTACCAGACCAATAGTGTGTTACCGGATATTCGTTATTCGGCCAAAATCACTATTCGGTGCATTCCTATACAGTAAATCACTTTTTCTTTAATAAAAGTCGTATTTTTTAAAATTAAAGCCGACCTTTTGTAAGTGGCTAAAACAAACAAAAAGCCGGATGGCTTATTTTGCGGGTTAAAATCCGGCAACCCTGATTCATGGTTGGTTGATTTTATGACGGCCGATTATCTACACGAGGGATATAGGTCCTAGGGGAGGGTGCCCTCTGTTGGGGTCTTTCTAAGGGATCCTAACCCGTATTTACGACAAAGTTCGAAGAAAACCACAGAAAACTCCGAAGGGTTAGGTCGACGAGCGCGACAGGGGTTTGAACCCAGCACCTCCCATCTACCAGGTTTGAGAGCAGAATCTTTCAGCCACTGGTGGGGCTCCTGATTCATGAGCACCGGAAGCTTACATTTTCTGTATTCCTGATAATTTTGAAGAAAGAAAAACGCAAAATTTTATTCATTTCGAATGACTTTAAATATTTATACAGGAAGAGATAAACAGGCTCAGAATCTTTTTTTGTCAGGAAGATTCTGCCTCCACCTGTGCAGCAAAAAAATTTAATTATGTCTGTTTTAAGTTCAAGTGCTTAAAAATAAAATCTTACACGAGAGGTTCACGAAAAATGATTTATAATAATAATATTTCTTAATTGTCGTATTTCTGTCTTGCTTTTTTATGTTAATATGTTTAATAATAATTGTCTTGCACTCGGGTTCTTACAATTAATTCTTAGTTTAGCGCATTTAATGTTTATATTTTCTATTTTTGAAATGCATTCGTATTTTTAAAATATCTCATCCGGAAATTAATATTTTTAACTTATTTTTTCTGTGTACTATTCTTAAAGGATGTCTCTTTCTTAGTTGTCAAAATATTTCCAAAATATATATACTAAATTTATAATTTTATGCGTTAAAATCTTAGCAAAACTGAGAAATATTTTAACACTTCACATAAAACTAAGTATATATTTCAGAAATATTTTGAAAACTAAAAAAGAAAGAGAAGCCCTTCAAGAAGAGCACACAGAAAAAAATAAGTTAAAAATATTAATTTATTGAGGAGATATTTATAAATATGAATGCACTACATTCGGTTTTCGATAATCGTTGCCACAGATTAATCTCGGAAAATGAAACATTTGAAGTTGCTGAAAAAATTAATAGCTCGAAAAGTATTTGTCAGAAAATTGTTAGACAAACTTCGTTAGAAAGATAAAAAAATGTATTTTACTTGACATAAATTTCAAATCTAATGATTATGCCGTTTTTCAAAAATTATCAAATTTCACAATGGCGTACCATAGCGAAATCTTTACGCGTAAAAAGTCCTCTTTAATAAAAAAGCTATGCGTTGCTGACAATTAGGATTTTCGATAATCGTTGCCACAGATTAATCTCGGAAAATGAAACATTTGAAGTTGCTGAAAAAATTAATAGCTCGAAAATGTTTTGTCAGAAAATTGTTAGACAAACTTCGTTAGAAAGATTAAAAAAAAAATGTATTTTTCTTGACATAAATTTCAAATCTAATGATTATACCGTTTTTCCAATAATGAATTTCAAAAATTACCAAATTTCACAATGGAGTACCATAGCGAAATCTTCACGCGTAAAAAGGTAATGATAACGGCCATGTGTCCTGACGTATATCGCGACCTAAGTAATACAGCCTATAGCACGAGTCACAAGTTATAGTAGCCTTATTTTTCTGTTAAAATATAAAAGTTAATTATGATGCCACGAGTGCATGAGTTTTATTTAATCTCTATAATAAAACCGTAAGTCATGTGACTGTCATCAACAGTTCCGGAATGTCCGTTTCACTTTTTCATATGCCAGGCGGCCATTTTTATTAAAAAATATTTTTTCGAATAAAACTTCATAAATGTGACATTTTTAGAAAGATCGTTCAAAATAAATTAATATTTGTGAGATGACTTACGTTCAATTATGTATATATTCTCCAATAACTTCAGTTGAAATTAGCTTCGCAGTTCAAATTCTCTATCCATGAAAGTAAACAAAAAAAAAAAAATGATTCATTCGTCGTGAAGGTTTAAAATATTAAACCATTAAACCATGGAGATAATCTTTCGTAAAGTTAGTTTTCCATGAAAGATTTTTTGGAGCGCTGCCTGGTGTCAAAAAAATAATTCGTACCAGTGACACAATCAAAGTTTACCATAATTATGTGCTATACAACTCAACTTCATTCTTTATCTTTTCTTGATGTAAGCTGAATGTAAACAAATACAACTCATGTAATGATATTTAATGAATCAAATTTCGAAACAAATTGTCAGTTAATTTGGTATTTATGTATTATACGTGAAAGGAAGAGAGACCACCGAAAATGATTGTTAATCACCAATCATATTTACCATTATTAATGACCAATCGCTTTCAAAACAGTAATTTAATATACATTTACAAAATACATAACATCATTAAGTACTTTTGTGTTATTTGGGTGCAAATCTCGACAATAGAATTTTTGAAATCGCCGATACTAGCTTTTATTTTTCGCGTGTGCAAATTAGAAACGATACTTTTATTTTGAAATCAAATGTTCTGATGGAACAGCTGTCGTAGACGCACCGGGGCACTATATTAACTATAGAGTTGCAATATAGACAGAAAAAACGGGTTGCTGTAATTAGAATTATAGGCGGTAATGTTGGTGTGACATATTTACGTGATTATCAAAACTGGCTTCCAAAAGTTCAATGTTTCACCAAACCATACTCGAAAATTACGTGTTATAATATGCACTCCGATTATGTCACATTATTCAAGACGTTTTAAATGAGAATAATGATAGATTTTCTTCTTGATTCTCCCGTAATCAAGTCTACAGCCAAAGTTAGCAAGAAACAAACAAAAAAACAAAAAAATATTGGCAACAATATGGTTCAGTGTAAATGGTGGATATCATTAAAGACTTTCACAAAATAGACTTCATTGCACCAAATCGTATTAACTAAAATACGCCATTTGGCAATGGATCCAATTACGGAAAACTACTTAATATGTTTAAGAATCTTCTCATTAGCAAGCATATTGCAACTGATAAGCAAACGGATATGAAGCATAAATGCTTAAGTTGGTTAAGCGGTTTTTGTCAAAAAAGATGAAATACATAACAACAAAAAATATGCGAAATGCTACCATGATCGAAAAAGTTTTTGATTTGTCTATTAGAATCTTCCGGTTTGGCGAAGGATTATGGAAAAAAAATAAATTATGAATAAAAGTAACGTGTTACAGTGCTTAACATACATTTAAGGGAGACCAAACTGGTCACCAGTGGCGGCTAGTTTTAATATAATCATCTTGTAAACAAGGTTTTGGAACATTTTTTTCGAATGGGACTAATAAATTGGCCAATACTATATATTACTTTGAGTTTAAAACAGGAGAGCGCTTTATATTATTTAGGCTTCCTCAGGAACTTTTGGTCAGAATTGAAAATTTAATATATCAAAACGTCAGAAATTAAATCGCGGCACTAACTATAACAACTGTCTTTCATTTCGTTTGGATAGATTTTAATTAAAAAATATAAAATCATTCAACATTGATTTTAGGTATTTTCAAGGTTATTATCACGGTCCCGGGCAACGCCGGGAATGTCAGCTAGTCTTTAATATTATTCTTTCTTATTTACTATGCTATTTACCATTTATTAATTTTACTAAAATAATGTTATTTACTATTTTTAACAATGTTATAAATTTAATAAACATATATTACATTTTATTTATTTTATATTAATTACCATTTTAACAATGTTATTTGATAATGTTAAATTACTGCGTTTGAAAACATGACTGGCAACGATAAACAAGATTGATCGCCAAAAATGGTTGCCAAGTACCAATCTCCTGGCACGGATAATACGCAAGTACCCAATGCGGTGACAACAAATATTTGATGTAAAGTTATGCTTGGCTGCAACACAATTTTTCTTCTATTTTATAAACAGAAATTTGGTATCACCTGATCCTAATTACTTTCCCCTTTATTTAAATAACCTATTCTCCTTATTTTATATTATTTCTCCACTCTTTATGAATATAAACAAAATATAATTATACAGATTAAATTTTCTGTTATTTTTAGCACGTTTGAAATTAAAATGTAAAACATAAGAAAAATGAAAATAAGTTGCATTTAATCACTGTTTTTATACCATTTATTGTATCAGCAGAAAAAAAATAGAGTATAAATGTGTCAGTAGTAGTCTGAGGGAAGATTTAGTAGCTATAATTAAGAAAAAAAAAATACATTTTTTACTCTCACTGATTTTTTTCCCCCTAAAAATTAGTTTTGAAAAGTAAATTTGGGGGCCCTTTGTATTTCAGTGGGTAAGCTCGGGCTTCACGGGACTATTCCGTAAACAGGCCCTGCTGATGACGATCCTTAACTTAATTGATATATTTCATTTCTATAAGAGTATAAAGTTGGAGCGTGGAAAATAGTAATTTCTTATAGTTCTGCTTTTAAATAAAATGTTTTATTGATATTTCTTAAGATGGCGCCACCAAACATTTTCTTAAATAAAGATGATCTATGAAAATTATGCACATCCCTGGTTAGACTGTGTTGCATAACTACAGTATATAGCTCTCCTTTTATATCGCTCTTTTGCATGAAAAATAATGCGTCCTATCTAAATTAACTTTTTAAATACCTTAATTTCTGGCTTATAATACGCGGATCAAATAAATTTGTTTTGAAGTGGGAAAAAGAAAAAAATATTTTAACAAAAAATAAAACCGACTGTACCACTTACTTTCGTGTTTTGTGGTAATTCTGTATTGTCATCTACATTAGTATATTGCTCCGACTCTAAACCGAAAATTCGATTTGAAGTCATCCCGACCCAAACCCGATATTTTAATTAAAATTATGAAAAAAAATCTGTAATTGTATTTCTAATTTCAGTTTAATATTTTATGTTGAAAATTAAACATATACATACTGATTTATATTCCAACAAAGTTTTTTTCATTCTAAACAATATTGTGGACATTTTTTTTTTTTTTTTTAAAGGGTTACCAAACTCGTCAAAACCGAACCCGAAACAGTTAGAATCAACACGACCCGCAACGAAAAAAAATATTGCCGGTCCGGGGTTCTATCGGGTTCGGATAAAATGCAGAGCTGTTGTTATCCACAATAATTTTAAATCTTATTGTTATCAATATCTCTTATTTTGATGCGCAATAGACGATGATATATTAAAATTTCTGAGTTATTCCTGTAAAAAATTATACACGATAAGACGACTTCTTTAAAAACGGAAAATGATGCTGTGTACAACTAAATTTTTGTGACGATTGCTCAATTTTTATGAAAGTTAAAGCCGTTAAAGTAAGAAAAAGACACGAAAACAGACTGACAAACATATTATTTTTAGGTCCTAATGTTATTGAAACGGGACCATCTTCAGACCGAGAGCTTTTCTCTCCCCCCTCCCTCGACCCCCCCCCTAAAAAAAGGCCATTCGTTTAAGAGTTATCCGTGGGCATACATAGAAAAAATGATGCAAATGAATTGCATAATCTCCTTCACTGAAAGTCTATTAAAAATCTTGTCTAACAAACATGTTTGTTAGAATACGGATTATACGTCCGAAAAACTACTTTTAGAAATTTGTGGTTTTGTTTGTTTGTTTGTTTGTTTGTTTCGTAAATGTTTATAATTGCTGAAAGTTTTAGTATTGTTGTAATTGAGAAATACGATAAAATATGAATTTATTAAAACTGAATTTAATTTGATATTTTCATTCATAATTATTGAAAGTTCCAAATCGGATAATATACCCTCCAATAAAGAGTGTTCGGAATAATGCATTTTTTTTTTTTTTTTTTTTTTTTTTTTTTTTTTTGTAATTCACTACTTTTTCCTGTAGAAATGATTTTTAGAAAGCTTTTAGTTGTACATATATTTTGTTTATGTAATAAATGATAAATATAATTAAACATGAAGTAATTGAATTTTAATTTAATTTGATGTTTTCTCTCACAATCATTGAACAGTTTAAGTTAGATAATATCTACTGAAGATAACTTTTCAGGAAGGATATTGGAAATGCCTGCCTAATATCGCTGAAAACGAAAGAGACAGGCCGCGGCACTCCACCGCTATCGGCTGCTTTTCAGCATATCTTGATCACATAGCAGTTCGACAGCTGGTGGAAATCAGCCTATTTTCAGGACGTGACAGCCAAGAGTGGTGGAAATATCGCAGCTTACATAATATAAACTCTGTATTCATTAAAAATACTAATTCTCTTTCACGGGTATATTTTTTTCTTTAAAAACGTCTTATTCATGCTTAAAAGAAGAAGAAGAAGAAAAATCTGTACACTTAAGTTAGTGAAAACACGGAGAAAAAGTTGAAAAAAAAAAATAAGGGCATTCTTCGTATAGAAATATCAAAATTTATAAATGAGAAATATAATTAACATAAAGTTATTTAAATTGAATTTAACCTGATATTTTCACTCATAATCGTGAAGAGTTTTAAGCTAGATAATACTTACTACAACTCCACAAGAGAAAAGTTGGAAATGTGTATTTAATGTAATCTATTTGTCCGTTTGAAATAATTTCATGACTACATTTTCTGTTTAAGAAATGGTTTATTTATATAAGAAGAAACAAAAAATAGCATTTGTATCCTTAAGTTAATGCGAACACGGTGACTCTAAAAACTGATGCTTGGAGAAAAAACCGGAAAAAAAATAATAAGGACATCCCCCCCCCCCCCCCCCCCCCTTAGAAATGTTTGTTGAATTGAAATAACTTAATAAAACCTTACTGCTAAATGATAGTTTTATGTGTTAAACATTCGTATTGAAGTGGAATAGTTTATAACAATTAACTTTAATCCTGCTTTTAACATACAATATGCAAAAATAAACAACTATTTTTTTTTTCCTTGTAGCGGAAAAGGAAATCAAAATCAACCTTATGTCAGCCAATTATTTTGATAACGAACATACGCTTTAAAAAAAGTTTCTATAAGGTCACCTAAATTTTTCTTGTTTTAATGATACTTATTTACTTTGTGTTGTTTCGTGTATTTACCTCGATAAAGATATGAGTCAAAAATAGAAAAAGAGAAACACTTATTATTTTTGTTTGATTCTTAAAAAAAAAAAAATAAAAAAAATGACGTTATGATTGTCTAGAAATAACAATAAATGCAACAGTTTGTTTTTTAAGATTGATGAAGTTTATGGATGACCAAGGTCCAAAAGATTTACTTACAAAATTTCTAAAAATTCTATAAAATTAATGCAAAGTACGTTTTTAAAATTCGAAAAAAAAAATTAAAATCAGGAGTACGCGGCGATTTAAATCAGATTGATTAAAATCACGATTTAAATAACTATGATTTAAAAAGAAATCAAGATACAAATTTTATTTTTTAGAATACAGTGGTGGACATAATTCTAAGACACCTACCTAATTTGCTCACCAGTGGCTGAGAGGTTGTGCTCTCGAAGCTGGTAGACGGGAGGTGCTGGGTTCGATCCCAATCGCGCCCGTCGGCTTAATCGTTCGGAGTTTTCGTGGTTTTCTTCGAGCCGTGGATTTATCCATGCGTAAATACGGGTTAGGTTCCCTTAGAAAGACCCCCACGAAGGGCACTCCCCCGGGCCTATATCCCTAGTGTAGATAATTGGCCGTCAATAATCAGCCCAACCCAACCTACCTAATTTGACATACAATGAAAGAAAAGATTCAGAACTTAAAACTGCTTTATCAAATACGACAAAAACATAAATTTATTCTGTTATCATACGTAATTGTTTTACAGAAATTATATTTTTATAGAGTTTAATAAAAAAAATAAAAAAATACAATGGACAAAATTATAGGACACCCTAACATTTTAATTAAAACAGCTGCTTTTTTTTCGAAATATGCAAATTTTCTGCACGCTGTTATGACGTCAGCAGTTAATTAAAGCGGACGATAACCGACTTCACGCATTTATAAACATGCCACGATGTACCGAATGCTCCAGCACATTTTATAACATTCTTTAGGTCTTCGACACATGTAAACTACCTCCTATTTCAGTAAACCTCACGAGCTAAGATCCCCCATAAGTGGTGGGATATGATTTAAGTCTGGGGAGCGAGAACATTGATACTTTGCTCTGAAAGCCACTTTTTTGTTACGTGTGATGTATGAATCGACGCGTTATCGTACTGGAAAGTGTAGTTTTCGCCACAAAGAAGTTCACCGTATATGGCTAGTTGATCTTTAAAAAGATTCTTATACTTTTCGAAATTCATTCTTGAATGCACAAAAACGATATCGGTTTTCTCTTGAACCGAAAAACCAGCCCAAACCATTACTGAGCCTCCACCCATTTGGCGCCTCACATCAGGGGACTTCTGTAAATCATGCCAATAATGGTGAAACCCGTCAGGACTATCCATGTTAAACTTTTTTTTCATCAGAAAATAACACACAGTACCATTTGGAGGTTCAGGCCATAGTTTGTTTAGCGAAGTTTAAACGGTCCATTTTGTGCCGCCTTAGAAGCGGTGTTTTTTTCTTCAATTTTTTAAATTTCACATGGGAAGCATTATGCAACACCCTGCGAATGGTTCTCCTTGAACAATTCAGTTTCAAAACATTTTTAATGCCTGTAGTGGTCATCTTATTCTGTGTAGCGAGCGAAATCACATGGCGTCTGTCTCTCGAGGACAAGCAAGGAGTACGTCCAGATTATTTAATCATAATCACCGATCTATTACTTCCTCTTTTCAATACATTTGAAATTGCACATCTAGAGCGTTTAATAACTTTTGAAATATTATTAACTGAAGCACCAGTTCCATTTAATCTCCAAATTTTGCGAATTTTACTTTCTTTTAATTCTGTACCTCGTGGCATGTTTGTAAATGAGTGAAGTCAGTTATCGTCTGCTTTAGTTAACTGCTGACGTCATAACAGCGTGCAGAAAATTTGCATATTTCGAAAAAAAGCAGGTGTTTTAATTAAAATGTTAGGGTGTCTTATAATTTTGTCCATGGTATTTTTAATTTTTTTTTTATTAAACTCCATAAAAATATCATTTCTGTAAAACAATTACGTGTGATAGCAGTATAAATTTATGTTTTTGTCGTATTTGATAAAGCGTTTTTAGGCTCTGAATCTTTTCTTTCACTGTATGTCAAATTAGGTAGGTGTCTTATAATTATGTCCACCACTGTATGTAGTTTTCCTTGACTTATAATAAATTTTAAACAACTTACATGTTATTTAGATCAAATAAGTCAAAACAGAAATAAGTTGGTAAGTGAGATCGAAGATCGCACAAAGGGTTTCGTTTAAAAACATTTAAAAACACTTGTTTAAAAACACTTTCAAAACACTCTATCCTTTAATTAAAATACATTCAAATAAATTTCATTATCCATAAAAAGAAAGAAAAATCGGGTTTTGGATAAAATAAAAAGTTAACAGTCGATTTTTTCGTTTTTTGAATTTTTTAAATAGAATATCATTTTGAGTATATATATCAATTTTTAAAATCCCACCCTTAGTTTTAAAAATTTCAATATGCCTTAAAATTTGTGAGTACGGTTTTTAATTATTCTAAGCATTGTGTAATTATTTTTTTATCTTTTGTATCCGAAAGTAAATGAAATAAATAACTTTTTTTGGTAAAATAAAAAGTTACCGGTCGAAATATTTTTCCGATTTTTAAAAATTAATCAGAATATGATTTTGCATATGTATACCAATTTTAAAATCTATATATGATATGGTTTTAAAAAAGAAGAAGAAAAACCCCAAGAACCTAAGAATGACTCTTTTACATTCCCAATTGTAGCTATCTGTATGTATTTCTTCTTTTTTTTCTCTGTGAGAGCACTAACTGAAAAAAAAAAAAAAAAAAAAAAAGGTTACAAAGTTTCTTGAATGTACAAAATGCTGTAGATTACAACTTAGATGAGTTGACAGAAAAAATAAATTTTACTTATTTTATTTGAGTTGTATTAAACAAAATAATAATAATGCAGAAAAACCTGAAAAGAGCTTTTTATGTATGTGTATGCGTGCGTGTGAAACTGGGAAAATTGTTTTTGGAAGTGAAAAATATTTTCTGTTTTTCTAAACTAATTTTTGCAGTAAATAATTTTTATCAAACTATTGTCGTAGTTTATTTTAAAACGATCTATATCTTACAAAACTACTTCCACCAACCCAAAAATTAACCATGTTCAAAATTTGTGATAGATTTATTTAAATATATATATGTATATATATATATATTTCCCCAAAAATACACGCATTAATTTAGCAAGATTTTTACAAGAATACATGAAGTATGAAAGCAAATTATTTTGGAAACCTAAATTTTTGCAATATCTTAACGTAGGGGGAAAAAATAATCATAAAAATCCTATTTAAGTCCAAATAATCTGATTTTAAGGGGGGGGGGAATTCTAATTATAATTTAAAAAAAATCCGATTATTTTGATAAAATACTAAATGAGTTTTTTCACCTCCTGCTTAAAATAAATATATTCTAATGCTGAATATGTGAATTTTCATTCTAAACCCAATGAAGTCATATTTAAATGCTTACACCAGGGCCTACAACTCGACGTACAAAAAAGGTGAATTATAAGCATTCAATAAGGCCCCTAACCCCGCTGTATACAAAGATGGGATGTCAGGTACATGCCCTCTGGGAACGAGGAAGTATTTTCAAACAACAGTTTAATTTAAAATTTCACAACAAATAAAATAAAGTAATACTTTTACTCTTATTAACCTTTTGATTACGGGGTTCGGACTACCTAACGAACAGCGACTACTTTTTATTCTATCTCTTACCACTTTTGAAAAATAATATCTGCTATATGCTTATACAAGTTATTGTTAATAGATATCTACCACCAAGAAAATGTTTCGTAAATTCTAGAACGATTGAATATTAAAATAGCGGCCAGTCTTGCCCCATAATCAAAAGGTTAATATTTGTATCATTTCATTGTTATTTCTAAAAATAATTTTGTTAAATGAAAAAGTAGGGAAAGAATTATGTACAAATATAAAAAACTCCCCTCGTCAAATATAAATGCATGTTATGTCACTGCACCCTTTGCACACTAGAAAATGTACAGCTTATCTTCGCAGATCATTAAATATAAATATATATTTTTTAATTTAATCCACCGAGACTGGAAATGAAGATTTTGATGATAATAAAATTAAATGTCAGCTGTATATCATTGAAAGTGTGCAGTGAGTGAAGGTGTTTCTAAGCGAGTTTCACCTTATATTTATGATTATATTATACAGGTGGGAAAGGAAGCCAGAATTATTAATTGTTCAGTGACAGGCAGCATGCGCATATGCGGGTGAAAAACAAGTTAGATAACATCAGTAATTTGTCCCATAGCGAAATCGTTGATGTTCGAAATTAAATTTTAAGCATATACATTATAATTTATAGTTAGGACAAAGAACCAGTTATAACTTCTTTGGTTAGATTACTTAATTTAGAGGTCGGAGTGTGCCGTATGCGACAGGCACTTGATTTTGAAAGTCCCATCTCGCGAACCCCTTGCCGAACAGATTTCCTGGAATTTTCTCCAAAAGCTTCTGTTAGAATATGTTAATGACTGCGTTTTTCCCGAATGTTTATTGTGAACACTTTAAACACACTGTAAAAAATTTTCCGTAAATGTACCGTAAATTAACGGCACTTGTACCCTTTTCACTCTTTACGGTGAGTACCGTACTTCTAAGGTATATTAAGCGTTAAGAAAACCGTATATGTGCCATTTCGATTATAAACGGTATTTATATTGTAAAATGATTGTTTTTCAGTAAAAAATCGCTATTTATACAGTAAAATAATTATTTTTCAGTAAGGAAAAAGCTGGTATCCCCGCCTCGGTGTACGGCAACCCCTAAAGTGATGTTCTTGCTCTTGTTACGTAATGCGTGCAAGCCTGAGGAGAGGAGGGAGAGCAGCTGGTACATATACTTTAAATATTTTACGGTACATATACCGTCCAGTTAAATTACGGTATATATACTGGTAACAAAGTTGCTAGTATATGTACCGTAATTTTTTGCCAAATTTTGACCAGGGACCCACTTGAAAAACTGGGCCCCAGGGAAAAAAGTATTCATCGAGCCCTCTTAGCCAACACGGTACAAAGATGGGATGTCAGATACATAATACCCTTTGGGAACAAGGATGCATTTTTAAAGAACAATTTAATTTAACATTTAAAAACAAATGAAATAATGTAATGTTTGTAAATAAAGTAATAATATTAAGCGTAATTATTATTATATAATAACAGGGTTGACAACTTCTACGCCTTTTTAAATCAAATATTCATGTTTTGAACCAGAAAAATATTTAATAATTTGTATACTGAATTTATTTAATGACATGCAGTGCTTTATACTTTACTAGCAAGCTACGCCCGCTGCGCTGGTCAGTTTCTACAAATGAACCTTGAAGCAAACAAAATATATCGTTTAATTTGACCTTGTATTTGAAAGCAATCTGTATATTTACCTGGAATATCCTTCCACATTACTGAAAAATGACGTGATTGCGCTATTATATTTTCTAATGTGCAGTCAAAATTTTAGCTGTTAAGGACCAACTCTTTTATTTGGTCATTTACAGTTAAGGTTTGCTAAAGAATGATAAAACTATATGCAATATACTAAAACCATCACTAAAAATTATCGAACTAACAATGCAAACTAATTAACAAAATCCATTCAGTAGAAGTTTTTATAAAGGCTAATCTTTTATAATCGGGTTCATCTGATTATAGAACTTTTCCACGTAATTCTAAAACAGAACAATATAAAATATACTAAAACCATCCTTACAAATTATCTACTTAACAATGCAAGTCGCAAAAAATACGCCCAGTAAAAACTTTCAAAAAGGCTAATCTTTCGGAATCGGGTTCTCCTGACTGTATAACCTTCACACAACTGTTTGACTAAGCAGCGTAGAACAATATGTAGTACATTAAAACCATTCCTGAAATAGCATCTGACTAACAATACAATTCTCATCAAAATCCGTCCAGTAGAACTTTTTCAGAAGGCTAATCTTTCATAATCCGAATCAAATACTGAAAAAGCTAATATTTGATAAAAAAAATATCACCTGATTTTCGAATTTCCCCCTATAATTCCTTTCTTTTTTTTAAATAAAATTAATAACAGCTTTTTCTTTTATTTTTCCAGCTGTATAGCCATTTCAATTCTTTCTGCATCAAAAAAAAAAAAAAAAAAAAAAAAAAAAAAAAAAAAAAAAAAAAAGACACCTTTTGTCTTAAAATCAAATTGTTTAGGATCAAAAGTAAAATCAAAATCGCCAAAAACAAAAGATAAATCGCGAAATATTGTTTCGATAGCAATCTTGCCCCTTGGATAATTTTTTAAGCATTGCGAACATTCCCAATCATGTTTAAATTAAATATTTTCGTTTTATAATATTCTCTCATCAAAACTCTTTTTTCTTTCTTTTTCTTTTTTTTTTCTAATTAATTTAACACAGTTTTTCTTTTATTTTTGGAGATGTATAGCCTTTTCATTTCTTTCTGCAACAATAATGATCGCCAAAAAAATAGCAATGGTAACCTTTTCGGCCAAAATAACAAAACTTTCTATCATAATTCAATAACTAATCTACGTAGAACGTCGTGTTATACATATAAACCTTCCTCTTGAATCACTCTATCTATTAAAAAAAACCGCATCAAAATCCGTTGCGTAGTTTTAAAGATTTAAGCGTACATAGGGATATAGGGACAGAAAAAGCGACTTTGTTTTATACTATGTAGTGATTGCGTTTGTAAAGTGAAATTTGCGGTACTAAAATAATTATTTGATTAAAAATAAGCGTAGAAGTTAGCAGTCATGTAATAATAATACTAATATTAATATTTGTATCATTTCATTGTTATTTTTAAAAATAAAATGTAGATAAAAAGGCGGGGAGAGAAAAAGAAAGAGTTGTATAAATATAAAAAATCCACTTCGTGAATCATAAGTGCATACATGATACGGGTTATACCCGACAGAAACCCGAAAATTCTGTTTACAGTCAAACCGAACGCGACAAAAAAAAATATTTCGTCAACCCGAAACCTAACCAAAAACGACACACTTCAACTCGAACCCAAAATACTTAAACCCGAATCGAATTGAGCCCGAAGCGGAAGACAATTAATTCATATTTTAATACAATTATGGGGGAAAAAACTCTACAATTATATCACTAATATAAATTTTATCTTTAATGTTGAAAATTGAACATTTTTATACCCATTAATGTTCAAATATATAGTATAGGGTGTCCCAAAAGTCTCCGTACAACTTCAAAAATTTATTACAAAAAATAATAATAATAGGTCTACAGCAAACATAATTACAACAGTACATAGAGTACTAACTTTAGTTTTTTCTACTGCCTTAGTAAACTTCAACATGAGATCCTTTCGTAGCACGAAGAATATCAAGACGATATTCCAATTCAATCCACGAACGTTTTAGCATGCTAACATCAACAGTAGCTACTGCTGTTTGGATCTTTTGTTTCAATTCCATGAGACAATTAAATTTTGTTCGGATTTCATCAAATAGTTGTAACTACTGTTGATGTTAGCATGCTGAAACGCACGTGGATGGAATTGGAATATCGACTTGATATTCTTCGTGCAACGAAAGGATCTCATGTACAAGCATACTAAGGTAGTAGATTTTTTTTTTTTTTTTAAGTTACTCTATGTACTGTTGTAATTATTTTTGCTGTATGCCTATTATTTTTTTTTTGTAATAAATTTTTGAAGTTGTATGGAGACTTTTGGGACACCCTGTATTTTTTCCTCCGAAAAAATATTCTAGACTCTTTTTGAAAATCTGGCCAATCTGAACGCGATCACCAAGGGTTAAATCCTGAGCCGAACCTGAAACAAGTAGTCAATCCGACCCGCAACAAAAAATTTAGCGTCAACACGACCGGACCCGATCCGATGCAGGACTCTTAAAGTAAAGTAATATCTCAAAAGTAATATAAAATCAAATAATTTCTGAAAATTTCATCTGCGTAATACTAAAAACACAACTAACAAGAAATAAATGAAATGCCACAAAAAATTGAATTACACGTTACTCAATAAAATTACATAAAACTTGGAGAAAAACTTAAGCGAAAACTGTCAATAATTGGTGTCCGACTTCTTTATTGGCGATTGTTTGGCTGCAGATTTCATTTGAGGCAACCCTTGACTGTCCGTCGATTCTTCGTTGTGGGCGGGGGCGCAAGCCCTTGCAGAAAAGGGGCGGCACCCGGAGCTTCACATTTGGGGCTCTAATTATACACCAGGCCCCATGATACCTACTTCTCTAAGCAGTCATCCAAAAGAAAAGAAATAATAAGAAAAAGAAAAAAGACAGGAGAGATGGTCCGCCCCGTCTGTAGAAAAATATTCTTGTGTCATGCACGATGTGTTGTTAGTTCTAGAATATTTTTCCGGACAAAAAAACGATCGGTAATTATGATTTTTATTTTTTTCCCCACTGAGTAGGAAAAACTTTGAACGGGCGTTAACCTTCTCATGTTTTTATATCTGTGGTGTGGTATTAAATGGTGGTAAATAATTATATTTAGCTTTCTTCGATCTGAAAAGTTGTTTTTATATACTGTGTAAATAAGGATTTCGACTTGGGTATTTAAATTCATCATACAAGAAAAACCAGTCGGATGGTGCCAATCCCAAAACTTTCTTCTATCTCATACATGTTAATACTTCAAAATTCACTATCAGAGCGCCAAAATTAAATGGCAATCACGAGGATTCTAAAGGTTCGTTGAATTGTTTGCATTTAAAAGGAGATTATAAGCATCGTATTTTTCAAACAAATCGTTGAATTTCGGTATTCACCCTCTTAGATGTTTGCAACCAAAATTACTAGCCCAAAGTGCATAAAAGCGACACCTGATGGGCAATATACACCCAAGACTAATAAGCATCTATTTATGTACAGAATATGAAGTTTGATAAAATTCCGTGCATTAGTTTTTGAGATATAACTATCGCGAAAATTGTGAAAATTGCAGCATAGCAGCGCCACCTGTTATATGATTTACACGAAAACCTAATCAGCGCCAACTTATGTTAAGGTCTGACAGACTGTGAAGTTTGATGAAATTCCGTGCTTGAGATATTACTACTGCTAAAATCGTGTAAATCCTGAAAAATGCAGCATGCAGCGCCATCTGTTGAGCGATTTACACCAAAACCTAATCAGCAGCAAGTTATATTAACATCTAACTGAATCTGAAGTTTGATGAAAATTCGTGCATTAGTTCTTGAAATAGAGCTATTACGGAAAATCGTAAAAAGTTGTAAAAATTACAGCGCCACCTATTGGGAAATTTACACCAAAACATAATCAGTTACAACTTATGTCAACGTCTAACTGAATCTACAGTTTTATTAAATTTCGTGCATTAGTTCTTGAGATAGAGCGCCCACAAAATTTTTGTCACATACAAGCACACAGACAGACATTTTCTAAAAAGAGTCAAATCGTGTTCAGGACCTTCTAAAATGTATAAATTCGTCGAAAACCGGAAGTCGATATTTTTCACGAATCCAATACTTTCTTCTTGTAAAGATAGAAGAAAGTAAAAATATACCCGGTTATAGTGAGGATGGAGATGGAAAAATGACAGCATTTGCTTGTTATAATAGAATATTCTCAATAACCAAGTTCGAGATTTGATGAAACATAAAAAAAAAAAAAAAAAAGTAAAAGTTCAGTTGAAGTATTAAAAACTATAGAATGTTTATCTGACAATGGCAATTTGAAATTATTAAATTTACATTAAATCATAATATATAGCTGCCAACCGTTAGGTATTTCTAATGCCCCTAAAATTTAACGCTCCAACGCCCATAAATAAACTTATATATATATAGTTTTTTTTTTTTTCAAAATTCATAGGTTGTATTAAAATGTTTTACTAAAAATGAATAATACAAAGCAAATGTTATCGAAAAGTATATGTTATCAAGTAAATGACACACAAATTCAAGATCGTATCACAACAACAAAAATTAATCAAGCATTTGAAATCCTACAAATGCAACATTTAACAGGCAACAGAAAAAAAAATTACTGCTTTTTTATCTACAAAAAGAAGACTAATTAAGTCCTTGCTTGTTTGGAGGAGATACAAAACTTTGGAAGGTTATCATATATTCTAATAAGAGCAAATCTTGTGTGTGTGTGTGTGGTTATATATGCAAATTTTATCTTAAAAACTGCTCTAACGATTTTGACGAAATTTTGTATCATACCGTTTTGGGGCACCAGAAAACCATTGGGCTAGGTCACACGTACGAGAAAATTCGATTAGTGGATCATTTAGGGTCATCATGGGTCAGGGTCAAGCTAATTGTATCTAAAAAACGGTTCAAACGATTTTGTCTAAATTTTGTATCCTAACATTTTCGGGCACGAGAAGCCTATTGGGCTGGGTCACATGTTCGAGAACTTTCGACTAGTGGATCATTTTTCGGTCAACGCGGGGCAAGTTAATTTTATCTAAAAAGGCTCTAACGATTTGGATTAAATTTTGTATTCTACGAGATTCGAGCACGAAAAAATCATTGGGCTAGGTCACATGTCCGAGAAAATTCGATTAGTGGGTCATTTTGATCATGGGTCACTATGGGTCAAGCTATTTTTTATCTTAAAAACAGATCAGAGGATTAGAACTAAATTTAGTATCCTACAGTTTTAGAGAACGAGAAGACTATTGGACTATGTCACACGTTCGAGAAATTTCGATTAGTGAGTCATTTTGGTCATGGGTCATTATGGGTCAAGCTATTTTTATCTTAAAAACGGCTCAGAAGATTTGAACTAAATTTTGTATCCTACGGTTTTTGGACACGAGAAAATCATTGAGCTAGGTCACATGCTCGAGAAAATCCGATTAGTGGGTCATTTTTGGGTCACTGTGGGTCAAGCTAATTTTATCTAAAACGGCTCAGACTATTTTGACTAAATTTTATATCCTACGGGTTTCGGGCGCGAGAAGACAATTGGGCTTGGTCACATGTTCGAGAAAATTTGATTAGTGGGTCATTTTTGTCATGGGTCATGATATTTGAACTCAAAGCTAATTTTGACCGAGTATAGCTCGGTCCGCCCTGCTCGTAGTATCATATTATAAAGTCCGAGAGATGTGAAACTTTTTTTCTATGTTTAGAAAAACTCTTCTAGATCCCAATCAATGCGCCACGGTATATATTCACTTAAATCTAAGCCTTAGAAGTCCTTTCAAAGAGGGTTAACAGAATTTTGTTATTTAATCGCAGATTTCAGTGATTAAATAACTCATAATTGACTATTAAATTTTAATGGTAAGGAAAAAGCGTAAAAAATGGCAGCAAATGTAATATTAGCTTGACATTCATTTTAATAATTTTTCATTTCTGAATTTATTTGTCGAAGTTAATTCTTTGATAGAGAGGTAGGGTTGGGGTGGAGCAATTGAAGACATCATTCTTACTTTAGAAGTCTACACGGTCCGGGGTCTGGGCACTTTGCATTCGAGCCGAGCCAGACTTCAATTTTTCGGACCAAGCCGGGCCTGGACTTCATTCTTCCTAGAGGTCTTCACGAGCCGAAATTTTCTGTCCCGGCCTGTGCAAAAATCAGTAAAATGATGTCCGGCACAGCAATTTTGCAAAAAATGCATATATTTTTAAATGCTTATTATTCTACAATTAAAATTCTTTTTAAAGAATAGTGCATTACATTTCTAGGCAAAAAAAATTAAAGTACAGTAAAACCTGTGAAAAAGAACCTGTCTTAAACGAAAAAAAATGTTTTGATCCGTACAAAATGAGTATAATAATCCGTGCTAAAAGACTATAATACATTTACAACAGACGATGTACCTGCTATAAGAATGTAACGGATTTTTCTAATTTTACTGAATCTACATTTGAATGTAATTATGTAAGTCAAAATTTTTTTACTAGTGTTTATGTACGTAGTTGTCTAAGTGGTCATTAATATTGTTGATTATTCCATGCATTTTGAACATAATCTGAAAATAAAACATATGCATAATTAAGTGTACTTTTTGAATAATTTTAATTGTGGGATAATGTTGCTTCAGAAATATTGTCATGTGTTGTAGAAATCCAGTCGGACCCTTAGCTCGACTTTTAGCCGAACGTTTAGCTTTTAAACCGGGCCGGGCTCGATACAACATTTTAGATTTTATATCGAGCCAAAAAAATGATACGGGCCGCGACGGGCTCGGACAAAACTTTTTGCTTTTATACTGGGCGGGGCCGGATCAGGGCCTGGAAATTTCGGCCCGTGCAGTCCTCTACTTACTATATTAATCTATTTATTTAAATATATTTTTAGTAAAAAATATTTAAGTTTTTTGCGACATTTACATCATGTGTTTCTCTTCTCTTTAATTCAATAAACTCACTATCGGAAATACTAGTACTACTAGTACTACCAATACTGGTACAACTTTTTTAGTACCAGTTATTGGTTTGAGAAAAAGTAGCATTTAAGAGAAATGACCGCATAAAACACTGAAAAAAAGTGTCGATTTTACAGTATAATACTGGCATCCCAGCTGCCCGTATTATACTGTAAAATTAACAGTAATAAACAGTAAAATAAGCAGTAATACGCTACCGCGCATGCGCGACAGCGTATTACTACTTATTTTACTGTTTATTACATTAAATAACTTATTACTTAATTTACATCTTTTTTTTTTTTTTTTTTTTTTTTTTTCTTTCTTGCAGTGAATGTAATTTTTCCAAGTGTTCCCCCTTCTCTGTTTCATTATAAAAGTATAAAACGCACATGAATTATTACACTTTGTTTAGGAAAAGTGAGAAATCTGTAAATTTTTTTGCAAGTTAGCAATTTTTTTTTTCGTTGTAATCCAAACTTTCCAACGGTAATTACCATGATTTGAAATTTTTTACCACGGAGTAAGGAAAACTTTGAAAGGATGTAAACTTTCTCATATTTTTACATCTATGTGATGTGGCATTAAATCATGGTAAATAATTATATTTTGCTTTTTCAGACCTGACATTTTTTTTACGTGTAATGCGTAAATAAGTATTTCAACTTTCATATTTAAATTTACTGTGAACAAAACTAGTCGGATGTGCCAATTCCAAAAATTTCTTCAATATCATAAACGTTAATACTTCAAAATTCGCTATCACATCGCCAATAAAATCAATATTTTTCATCAGTCTGTTGTACATGAACTGTTTGCGAAGCACCCTTCTCTGCACGGGCAGCCGATATACAACACAACTACGAAAAATCGAAAAAAATGTACAATAATCGCTATCACAACGCCCCTTTCCGGCGGAATATCCCCAAAATAAACTGCGACCTGCTGTCATAGTCAAAAACATATACTATAAAATTTGGTTCAATTCTATGCATAACTTCATACACTTTTCGATGATACAATAATGAAAATGGAACAAAAATCGCCACAGCGTCCCCTTTCGGTGGAATATCCCCAAATTCAACTATTACCTGCAGGCAATAGTCAAAAACCTGTAAATGAAAGTTGGTTCAATTCTATGCATAACTTCATACATTTTTCGATGATACAATGAGGACGGACAAACATAGATATTTAAAAAAAAATGTTTTTTCGGAATGTCTGACCCCTAAAACGTGTAAATCCGACGAAAACTGAAAATCGAAAACAATTTCGATTACAACAGTTTCTTCTATAATGGATATATATATATATATATATTACTCGGTTTCGGTTATAACGAGGATAATGTAACCATAACATTTGCTTGTTATAATAGAGTTCTTGTAATAACCAAGTGTTCAAGATTCCATTTGATGAAACATAAATAAAATAAATAAAAGTTCAGTTAAAATATTTTAAAAATTACAAAACAGTTATTCTGAGAGGAGAGATTTTAAATTGTTAAAATTTTATATTAAATTACTAATATTAGTTTGACATTCTTTTTAATAATTTTTCATTTCTGAATTTATTTGTCGGAAATAATGAGGGTGGGGATTGAAAAAATCATTCTTGCCATATTTATTTATTGATTTAAATATATTTTGTTTAGAAATTATTTTTAAAGATTTTACCACATTTACATCATGTGTTTATATTCTCTGTAAACTTAATGCCGGAAATATTGCTATCAGTTACTGGTTTAAGAAAAAGTAGACATTTAAGAAAAATGACTGCATAAAAATAATTATTTTTCAGGTGTGCTCTCTCCCACTTTTCACTAAAAATATAGAACACACATAAATTATTACACTTTGTTTAAAAAAGTCAGGAAACATTGCAAAAATGTTGCTCGTTGTATTTGAATTTTTCTCGTTATATCCGATTTTTCTGCAATGTATTACTTACCCATCATACGTAGAATAGGGTAAGTCTTGTAATCGTTTTGAAAATCGAAAAAAAAATTTTGACGGATTTATACGTTTCAGACACTGGAGATTCCGAAAAACATATTTTTAGAAAAAAAAATTTGCCGTCCGTCTGTCTGTGTGTCTGTAAACGCTCTATCTCCCGAACAAATTGAGATAGACTTGAAATTGGGTATGTATTTAGTATGTAATACTGGGAAGAAGCTTATTGAATTTCAGTAACCTCGATTATCAGGAACGCTTTTGGGACGCTCGAAATATTCGTTCTGATAAAAGGTATATACAAATTTTCAAAATTGTTTATAAATTTTGCATAAAGAATGAAGTTGATCGGATAATTAGTTTCCGAAACATTTGTAATAATATTTTCCACACTCTTCGATTTTTCATGACCCTGTATTTCACTCAAATTTCAATTCAAAGATATATTTTAATTGGAAATGAGACACTTAATCCAACGCAGTAAACCGTTAGTTAATATGATTATCAATTTTGGAGTTATAAGGGTGTTTCTTTTACGCAATTCAATAATAGGGCATTTAAAGTTTATGACGTCATCAAGCCACGATTTTATTCGAATTGCAATGCATTTTATAAATAGTTTACACATGTTTTATTTTCATATTTTATATTATGCATATCCATGGGTAAGTATTATGGTGGCTTCCAACGACTAGTTTTTGTATTAGATTAACTACGGTCTTTCTATTTACTTGTTAAAACCGGATTTTCGTTACATCGGAGGTCGTTATAAACGACTTCAATTGTAATAATAAAAAGAAAAGGGCAAAAGAGATACTAATCTGCCCATCTGTAGAAAAATATTCTTGTGTTATGCACGATGTGTTGTTAGTTATAGAATATTTTTTGGGACAAAAAACGATCGGTCATTATAATTTGTATATATATATTTTTTTTCGAATGAGTTTGAAAAATTCAAACGGGCGTTAACCTTCTCATGTTTTTATATCTGCAGTATGGCATTCAATCATGGTAAATAATTATATTTCGGTTTTTCGGATCTGAAAAGTTGTTTTTATAATACGTAAATAAGTATTTCAACCTGCGTATTTAAATTCACCATGAAAGTAGAAAAAAAACTTAAACATCGTTTATTAACTAATTTTTGTAAATCAAATGAAAATTGTTTAGCATGTTATTGTTTTGTTTTAGTATTTTTCTTCTAAAATATTCTTTCGAAATGACAGCTGTTTAAGAAAACATTTTCCGTGTATTAAAAATTCAAAATAATTGCTTTAGAATGAAAGACAAACAAAGAAAAATAAAGCACAAGGTAATGCATGTTTTTTTGAAAAGAGGAGCAATTTATCAAAAGTTGTTTAATAATTAGAGTTGTTCAGTCGTATATTTTTAAATGATTTATCTTAGAGAAATGAGATTTTTATAATAAATAACTTTTACTTTTCCCCTTCTAAGAATAAAATTTCTTTCCAGATAGAGTAAACTCTTGACTTTATGTTTAAAAATAAAAGTCTTGTTATCATTGCGTTTCAATTATGCTTTGAATTTTAAGAGATAAAGTATGGATTGTGTGGAATTCAAAGGCTGTAGTACCGTTTTACTGAATCTTTACACTGCACTGAATTTAAACCTTTCCCCGTTGAGGGAAATTTCTTCAATTAAGGGAAAATTTTATTTCATCGCATTAACACATTTATGCCCAAGGTGCATTTCACACCACTTTTTTTGTAAATAGAAATTTGGTGTCTTATTTTATCGATGACTCCTCGATAAAATAAGACACCGAATTTCTATAAAAAAAAAGTGGTGTGAAATGCACCTTTTCTCATTTTACTAAAGCGTCCCAAAATTGGGACGCTAGGCATAAATGGGTTAAGAGGCTACTTCACTCTGGCGAAAACACCCGCTCACTAATGTTAATCCTATAGGAGAAATAACTTAAGATATCTCGTTCGCATTTCAATATTTTTAAATGATTTTTTTTTTTTGCACTGGATAGCTGAGGTCAATCTCTATGCACGCTCCTTTGTACTTTTTCGATTTTTGTTGCTGTTTTTTTTTTTTTTTTTTTTTTTTTTTTTTTTTATTGAGGCTACTTTCACATACGAAACCGGTTCCGAAAATGAAAGTATCTTAATTAAAAAAAAAAAAAAAAACTTGTAATCAAAATCGAAAAAGTACGAAGGAGCGTGCATAGAGAGTGACCTCAGCTATCCAATGCAAAAAAAAAAAAAAAAAAAAAAAAAAAAAAATTGAAATGCGAACGAGATATCGTAAATTATTTCCCCCATAGATTAACATTAGCGAATGAGTGTTTTCGCCTGAGTGAAGTAGCCTCTTAACACAACAGTAAGTATGGAATCTTCCGGGGGGGGGGTGTCCTTTCCTAACTTTTATTCACCACTAGCTATTAAAGATGAGGCGGGCAACCCCGGTAGGCACGGGCTCAAAGTGAAAATTTTATTTATTTACAAATTAAAAAATGAAAAAGAAAATTTTCTAATTTAGGTACGAGAATGTAGTCTAAATTTCTTAAAGTGTTTTACAATCATTTAAGAATCAGTTTGAAAGGAAATTGGATTGTAATTGATGGAATATAAGGAGAAATATTTTATCTGATTATGAAGTCTTTGCACGGTCAGTGTTAGTAATAACATAATGAATCCGTCGGATATCCCTTATCTATCCCCGGTTTGTGTTTGACTCTTTTTTCAGGACTACTGGAAAACAGAATTCATATCTTTATGTCCTTGTCATGCAATGGTATTTTAAAAGAATAAGAATTGTGATTTTTCCAGATTTCTGTCTACAAAATTCTGGTTGCATATAAGCAACAAATTTGCTATTTTAAACAGATTTACAGGCACTTGAAAATCATGAAAAGTTGTCATGAGGGGGTATTTAGGATTAATATTTATTTCTATATAAAAGTAATTTTTTAAATAAGAAAATTAATCTTGAAACAATTTTAAAATGTAATGAACAATTTTCTGCTGCGTACTTTCGGTATTGGGCTCGGGCGGATGATAAAAAATTGTTAGGGCTCAGTCTCTGAAAAAAGAGCTCGAATTCATCTCTACTGCTTATATCTCTACGAAATTTTGGAAATACACAGACCTCCAGAAGTTAAAGTACAACTGAATTTTGTTTGACCTATAAACAAATGAAGGATCTGGAAGGAAAAACAATGATTACTCCCTTTTTTGCGAAATTTGAGATGACCAGGTCATTAGTTAGCTTAAAAAGCATGCTGAGGTTTTCCTTGTGTGAGAAAGAAAATTCGGATAGCTCTCTCTTCGATAGTTCTCCCCCGAAGGTACCCTTCCTATAATAATAAGTGAAATATTTTTCGATTTTTATTCAAACTCATTATATTCCATATGTTCTATGAGAAATCTTGATTCCGTTAATCATTTTTAATTTGTTTTAATTTGTTTTGAATAAATTAAAGTTATTACTTATTTCATACATCAAACGCTCTAAATGAAGACAATCTGCTACGTGAATAAGGCAATACTGTAATGTTAACCTTGTACAGTTTTTAAAAAATCATGTTAGATGTGTTCATATATATTAGTAATATACTTTTTGTTTGTAGTAACATGTTAAAATTGTTTTTATTTGCTTATGTATTTTGTTTCATGCCATTTCAAACCAACTAAGTTATTGTTATTATTATTTTTTTTTTTTGCTTATGTATTTTGTTTCATGCCATTTCAAACCAACTAAGTTATTGTTATTATTATTATTTTTTTATCATTAATTAGCAAAGCATGTTTTTATATTTGATGAATACACATTGTTTCTTCTCCTTGCATTTCAGGATATTTTTTAAAACGAAGGAAAGCATTTAAAATTAAAACTTCCGTATTTTTTCCATTCAGCTTTAACTCATGTTATGGCAAAAAGTTAGTTAGGGATATTTAAAAAAAAGTAAATGACAAAAGGTAACCTTTGTTTCTTCAGATGGAAATTTTTGTAACATCATCAATGTTAATGACACTTGATCATCATCATTTAAAAAAGTGGTGGAATCTGGGCGTATAGACATCTAGGTAAAGGCCAAATTTTCTTCTTTAAGGTGGATCATTTGTTTATCATTATCATCTGAGTGGTACAATACCTAAGATACAATACAGGGAATGTTTTTGAAATTTTTAAAAAGATATAATTTTAATTAAAGCATCAAATTATCGTAAGTTACACTGAGACAACAAGGATAAAGCTCATATAGTAATAACGGATTTTCTCTGGGTGGTTATTCATATTTCTTGTCTTCGTCATATAGATAATTAATTATTCTGTAGGTTGTTTTTCTTATAAATATTTGAATTTTTTTAAGATTAAAGTCAAAATTCCTGTTCCATGATTATCATCAGTAAGTACTACTTGCTAATTAAAATTCTACACTCAATTTTTAATGAAAAGTTTGTGGAAATGCTGATTTCATTAAAAAAAATATTTTTAGGGTTCCGGACTTAAAAAGTAAAACGTAACCATTATAAGATCCCTCCTGTGTCTGTATGTCCCTCTGTCGGAGCCCATTTACTCATAAACTATGGGACGTCGGAAAGTTATAAAGCCTATTGACTTGCATATTTTCAGATTATTAGTCATTGACAAATATGTTTAGGAAAAATTTAGGAAGACCAATTAAGTTACTTGAAAAGACAAATTTTCTTTTTGTATATCGTGTAGGGTATAGTGTGAAAGATCTCGTAATATCGAACTCAAAAATACATTTTTTTTCTTTTTAAATTTTAGGTATTATATTTTCAGAGATATCGTAGAAAATAGAAATACACTGCAAAAATATGCCCCTCCCCCGGCCTATTTCCGAATCTACTGAAACTAAAATTCTGAAAAAATTAGGGGTAGTAGGAGTTTATTTAAACTTTGCAGGAAAACTATAGCGATTTTTCTAGGTCACGTAGTTTTTGAGAAAAACTCATTTTTCTGTTACACACAACCTTTACTTTACGGGCGGTCAGCGGGGGAGTTGACAGGCGTTCGAGATATCTATCGACGCAGAATCATCCAAGGATAGTTGACAATGATTTTCGAAAAAAAAAATTGTCTGCAATTAGCCGAGATATTAATTAAGTTACTTGAAAAAAAAAAAAGGATATTTTTATGTATCGTGTATGGTATCGTTCGAAAGATTTCGTAACACCGAACTCAAAAATATATTTGTTTTAATTTTGGTATTATATTTTCAGAGATATCGTCGAAAGTGTACTGCAAAAATATGTCCTCCTTCCCTAATATTTCCGAATCTACTGAAAATAAAATTATGAAAAAAATTAAGGGTAGTAGGAGTTTATTAATTAATAAATTTACTGTACGGAGCCCCTTTGAGCCCGAATTATACTCGCACTTGACCGATTTATTTATTTTTTTTAAACGATTTTTACTTACCCATCATACGTAGTATAGGGTAAATCTTGTAATCGTTTTGAAAATCGAAAAATTTTTTTTGACGGATTTACACGTTTCAGACACTGGAGATTCCGAAAAACATATTTTTAGAAAAAAAAAATTTGCCGTCCGTCTGTGTGTCTGTGTGTCTGTAAACGCTCTATCTCCCGAAAAAATTGAGATACAGACTTGCAATTTGGTATGTACTTAGTATGTAATAATGGGAAGAAGCCTATTTCATTTCAATAACCTCGATTAACCGGAGCTATTTTTTTCGGACTCTCGAAATATTCGTTCTGATAAAAGGTATATAAAAATTTTCGAAATTGTTTATTTTAAGAAATGAATATAAAAGACGATAAATAAACATAAATTTTGCATAAAGCATGAAGTCGATCGGATAATTAGTTGCCGAGATATTTGGAATCCTATTTTCCACACTCTTCGATTTTTCATGACCCTGTATTTTATCCAAATTTCACTTCAAAGATATATTTTAATTGGAAATTTAACGCTTAATCAGATGCAATAACCCGCTAGTTAATAGGATTATTATTTTTGGAGTTATAAGGAAAAACCTCTTTCAAGCAATTCAGTAACTGAGCCTTTAAAGTTTATGACGTCATCAAGCCACGATTTTATTTGAATTGCAATGCATTTTATAAGTAGTTTACACATTTTCATTTTAATATTTTACATTATGCATATCCATGATGGGTAAGTATTACGGTGGCCCCCAACGACTATTTTTATTTGTATTGTGTTCATAAATGTGTGCATTCTAAAAATTTATCGATTAGCTCCAGTCACTACTTGTATCAGTCTATTTCTTGTACCTGGAGAAATTAAATTTTTTGGAAGTAGTCAGTGGTATTCTAAAAAGTCGATTTCGTTTCAGTAAAGTTTAATCTTTTTTCTACTGCCCTGTGTTATTTCACTGAATATGTTATATTAAGATAAATAACATGGTATTTTTTTATGTGCTGACAAAACAGGCATTCGAATAACTGCAATCAGTTTTAATTATTATTTTTAATATGTGGGTTTAATGAAGTAATAAATTATGAATCTATAAAAATGAGGAATCTGATTACTGCTTCATTAAAATAACTTCTTTAAAAACAAACGATTCTTTAGGACTTACCTCAGTTATTCGAATATACAGGGTAAGTCAAAATGAATATAGCGATTACAAACGGCTATAACTATTTATGGAGAATAATTTATCGATAAGATTATTACAGAATGTAGACGGAACTTCAAAATTTTGTATACATACGTCATAGATGTTCTATGTGACTTCCCTTGGTCACACGGACAACATCTAGGCGGTAGTCCATTTCACTCCATATATTCTGAAGCATTTGTTCAGTCACCGACGCAAGCGCATTACAAATGCGTGCTTTGAGTACTTCAATTGTTTTGGGCATGGGAGGCACGTATGTCTTTCACATAACCCCATAGATCGGTCAAAGTGGAGCCAACGATGTGTTCTGCTCTTGGCCACCGAGATCTCCGGACTTGACATCCTGCTATTTTTTCCTATGGGTTTATGTGAACGACAAGGTGTATGTGCCTCCCATGCCCAAAACAATTGAAGAACTCAAAGTATGCATTTGTAATGCGCTTGCGTCGGTGATTGAACAAATGCTTCAGAAAGTATGGCGTGAAATAGACTACCGCCTAGATGCTGTCCGTGTGACCAAGGGAAGTCACGTAGAACATCTATCACGTATGTATACAAAATTTTGAAGTTCCGTCTACATTCTGTGTTATCGATGAACTCTTTTCCATTAAATAGTTATAGCCGTTTGTAATCGCTATATTCATTTTGACTTACCCTGTATATATGGCAGGTACATATTGTGTCTTCCGAGTTATCCCTTTTGCTGGAGAATAATTTTTTTATTGAAAATTTCATCTTTTACCGAGGAAATATATTATGCACTAATAAAGCTTATATGATCCAAAAAATACATCGGTATTTAAATAATAAATATCAATTACCCTTTTCAAAAAAAAAAATCCTTCATTAAAATAATTTTTTTAGAAGCAAGCGATTCTTGGGACTTACCTCTGTTATTCGAATATATATATGGCAGGTACATATTGTGACTTCCGAGTTATCCCTTTTGCTGGAGAATAAATTTTTTATTGAAAATTTCATCTTTTACTGAGGAAATATATTATGCATTAATAAAGTTTATATGATCCAAAAACTACATCGGTATTTAAAAAATAAATGTCAATTACCCTTAAAAAAATGGTATATTGCCATCTCCTACTGTTATGCAAGCGTTGACTGCGCATACTTTGAGTTAATTTATCTAAACGTTTCTGTGAGAGGCTTTTATATTTCTGCTTTAGTGCTATAATTAATTCCCTTTTGCAAATAGATGGTGCTTTACATATAACAGTGCATCATCAAAGATCTAAGAGCCTTTCAAAAGCACCCAAACTGAATTAGTTCCGACGAATATGCAGGCCAACCCATTCGGTTGAATTCTTCAATTTTGCTACTGTTTTCCAACTCACACTAAACGACGGAATTATTGCCTAAATATACAAAACAGGTTTCAGCAGCACCTTGAAAGTTTTCACAAAAGTTACAAAAATCTTGTTACTGTAACTTGAATAGGTTTTTTTTTTTTTTGTCTAGGACAACAAGTTCAGTGCGTTCGTTGATGATTATGTATATCTCACACCATTATTCCATCTCCATCACGTATGTATTGGTCAATTTCAATAATAGTATTTATATCGCATCAGCACTGCGATGTTCATATATCAGATGAAATGCTGTCTTACACTCTAAATAAGAAAGAGTGACTATTCACTCCGGAGGAGTGGATATTCACTCTATCACAGAGTCAAAATTTGCCCAACCTCTTTAGAGTGACTATTCACTCTAGGAAAAAGTGAAATTCTTGACTCTCTGAAAGAGTGAATACTCACTCCTGAGAAGTGAATATTCACTCTGAACAGGAGTGGATACTCACTATTTCAGAAGAGTGACTATCCACTCTTGCAAAAGGAGTGAGTTTTTTCACCCCTGATAGGAGTGAATAGTCACTCTTTCAGGAGTGACTAAAATTCTTGAATTAAAAAAAGAGAAACTCATTTTTACACACGCTTGTTCGTAGGCGGTCACCCTGCGCTCGTACGAGAACTGGTACCTACAGCATGCTACATCCGCTAACAATAAAAAAGTTCTTATTACATTATTTTAGCTTTGTCTCTTTTGTGATATTCGAGCACACTTTTTATATTTGTGTAAAAATCACAAATATTTACGGTGTTTCTCAACTGTGTAAATAAGAAAACTGAAACCTTCTTTCTGTATCATATAATACAGAGACTGTTCGCACATTTTTTAGACAAATTTGATAAATGATTTAAAAAAAATGGAATTATTTTAGAGGAAAAAATTCTGACAACAACTTATTATGTGTAATTTATATTATCGTCTGATACTTTCAAATTTATTCTTATTTCAAGATTGCGCATGCAAAAAAGCTGTGAATGGGAAGATGCGTTTTTTTTTCCTTCCGAACAGAAGTATGCTAATTCGACAGTCTAAAATGATTGCAAAGCGCATAATATAAAAACTTTTTAGTGCGAAATAAACATAACAATTAATTGGAAAGTGCTATTCCAAAAATCAGTACATATACATAGTAAAAAGATACCAGATGAAAAAAAAACAAACAGGGAAAATAGAGCCCATTTCAAGGCGGAAAAAGAAGTTTCAGGTAAGGATGTAGGACTATCGCAAATTTATCTTAGAATGGGAAAATAAAAATAAGAATATTGGACAAAAATGTTACAATCAATTCATTATATTATTAAGAGAATGTGTTACATCCGATATTTACAGAAAAAATGCCATTTTCTTTATTACAATGACTTTTAAAGGGTGAAACTGCATCAAAGCAAAGCTACTGCTCATACTTCAAAAACTACCGCTGTATTTGTTGAAAACATTAAAAACTCACACAGGTACATTGTATTTATACCTTTCAACATATTCCTCCAGTCACCTAACACGTTTCTCTTATGGTTTATTGTGCATTTGGTCTGCTGAAAAGAGCTCTTTCAAAGGGCAAAACCACCACGATTGATCGAATCTGGAAAGTTTTTAAAGAGGCATGGGAAGCAATAACCCTGTAAATTTTACAAAAAACCTTCTACCATCGAAAGCATTACGCAGAATTAGAATCAAGAAACAAGATTATCATACAGATTATTTCAGAAAGCAATATTCATGTTTTAAACGTTAAAAACAACAACGCCGAAATCGTCTAAAAAATGTGCGAACACCCGTCTGTACATTTCCGCTATGACAAAAATTCCGTTACAACAAAGCAGTTATTTATTTATTCATTCATTTTTTTCTTGCTAATAATGTTTCCATAATTAGAGCACGATTAAGATTGTCCGAGGCCCAGGGCCTGTTTACCAAATAGGCCCGTGAAGCCGAAGCTTACCCACTGAAATACAAAGGGGGCCCCAAATTTACTTTTCAAAACTAATTTTTAGGGGGGAAATTTCAGTCAAGGTAAAAAACGTATTTTTTTTTTCTTAAATTATAGCTGTTAAATTTTTCCTAAGACTATTACCGACACCTCTCATCTGAGTTTATAACTACAATAATTCAATTATCAATAATAAATATTCTTGCTTTGTGTACTTGGGTCAAGGGAATAGATTTTATAGGTTTTTGAGTGTATTTTACATGTGATTTAAACATCTGGTAACAATCTATCGCTATGTTATAAATTATAGTACTTGTACTAGCAAAAAGTACATTTGATTAGAAATTGCCATAAAGCTGAAGTTTTGTGGCGATTTCTTCTTGCAATCAAATAAGAGTATTTACTGGTACCGTTGCATTTGGTCTTTACTTATGTATATTTTCTGTTAAAACCCTTTCCGGCACAGTGGTCCCACTCCGGGCACACCTAATTTTAATTCCAAACTTGCATACGGCATGAAGAATATTTTAATAAAATTTTGTTTTTACAATGAAAGCTTAAAATAAGGAGTTCTTATTTTCTAAAAAAGTCGTTTGTAAATTCCGGTGTCAGTCAGTAATTTCTCATTTTATGAACAGAGTTTGTCTGTGCCGGAAAGGGTTAACAGACTTCAATAATTTTTAAATGTCTTCCTGAACTTTGCAACTCTTTTGCTCCAAACTCTTAAGGCAACATGTCTAGTTACTTTTTAAAATTTGATAACAATTCTATCACACGAATATCGACCAAATGCCTTCTTTGACTTACTCCACAACTCGACATTATGAACAATTCAGAAAATTATATTACTTCTTAAAGCAATGTATAGTTTAAGAATCAAAACTTCCAACTTAAAATTTCATTAAAAATATGAATCATCACATGATTTTACTAAGACTGAATCGAAAGGTTCCATTTCACTCGTGTATCGGAGGGTATCTCTAGTAAAATGTAGTGTAAAATCTAGGACGGTTCCACAAATTGTGACACTGTGACTGTGTGACAGACGTATGAATTAATATGTTGTGACATCACATCTAAAAAGTAAAAACAATTCGGCAGTCATTATTTATACATTGCATAATAAAGTTAATAAAAAAATACCTATTTTTGCTTACGTAGTATCAAGTATATTTTTCTTTTTTCATTGAATTGCAACAGATTGAAGTAAAAACACTCCAGATCTTGACGGTTTTTCGGTATTTATTTCAGTAGATAATAGGTAATTTATAACTCTTTTTAGAAAAAATTAAAAACATCTGTCAGTTTTATAAAGCAAACAAATATTAAGCTATGACGTATTTGTTTTTATTGAAGCAAATTATTCCATATTTAATACAGATTCATTTAAATACAAAGTTCATACATGACACAATACGTCTCACGTGTCATTACAACTCATGAAAAAAAAAAAATTAAAGTTGGTTTTAATCTGTTACACATTCGTAAAAAAAAAAAAAAAAAAAAAAAGTAGTCGCAATCGTTTTTTAATATGAATTAGCTATAAATTAACAGTTGGTAAAATAATGTAATGTCACTACAGGGGAGGGGTGTAACGGCATTCGAATGTGACAATTTAAGAATTGGAAAAGAAAGAGATAAAAGACCTCGAATTTTGCTTGACGCAATTAATGAATGATCTCGTAGGAATTTAAGTAATGTTATCCACTTATCTGATTTTTGTTAGTCGTGTGATTGTATCACACGATCACTGAATTAAAATCATCACATCATCTTCGTGATGCTTTTGCTAACAATGAAAGATTTATTATTCAGAAATGACTGTCTTTTTAAAAATAACTAGTTTGAAAATACATATACATTGTTGTTTTCTGAAAGCCATATTCCGTTAAACGAAAATTATAACTTTAATGAAATTTAATCATCGTGTTATAAAGCCAAGTTTTATACGATCTTCGTTCAAAAAGATATGGGAAATATTAAAATATTGTAATACGAGCAAATCTTGTGTGTATGTATATGCAAATTTTATCTAAAAAACGGCTCTAACGATTTTGATTAAATTTTGTATCCTACCGTTTTGGGGTATGAGAAGACCATTTGGCTATGTCAAATGTTTGAGAAAATTCGATTAGTGGGTCATTTTGGGACCACTACGGGTGAGTGCATTTCATTGGGAATGAAAGTTGAAACAATTGTTAAGTTGTTGAACAGTTGGCAGTAAACGAAGTCGCAAAGTTGGCAACATGCGATATTTGGCGAAAGGTTGGCGACATTGGCGAGATTTAGCGAAAACTTTCAAGATTACAAGATCCCCAAGATAAAACATATGCTTGGCGCCAAATATAAGAATGTCGCCAAGTTTGTGATATTTCGCCAAATTTTGGCGACATTTGGCGAAAAAATTGGCTTTTAGAATCTGAAGGAATTTTTCAGAAATTCCCAATAGAAACTGAGGTACATGATTCACTCAATCAAAGCCCATAGAACGTTCTCGAAAACAGAATTCAACCAATCAGGGTACGCCGACTCTCCCGCAGTTAATCCCATACCTATATAAGAAAGTGCTTTCTCACCTGTAAAAAGGCGTTCAGGCCTAAAAGCCCTGCTACCAAAACAATGTGTGCAACGAACTAAAAGTTTAGTTTGGAAGGCTGTCCTTTTGTTGTAAATATGTAAGTAATGTAAATTTTACAAATATATACATAGTTTGAATATTGATTGCTTCTGTAAATAATTCTGTTATAAAATAAAATGCTTTATAGCAATAATACAACGAAAATTTATTGTTATATCGAGTTGAACACAAAGCTAATTTTAACCGAGCATAGCTCGGTCTTCCCAGCTGGTTAGAAATTAACTATAACAAAAAATATGTAAAAGCCCTTTTTTGATTAGTGGGCCCGAATTTTTGCGAAACCTTTTGTCCAAATGACATGAAATTTAGCGTCTGGACAAACTAAGAAGAGAAATATTTTGCCAAAACTGTCACTGAGTGCTAAGGAAAATTTAAAACTTACTTCAAATTTCACATGTAAATGGTTCCCAATGCATATCTACATATCATTTGATAATATATGTTATGCCCAATAAACTGACAGCAATATAATTTTTACACGGTGATTTGCGGTAGAAGTATGTGCAATCATTATATGCACCGCTACTCCAGGACTGTATCTGTGAAAACTCTTTATTATTATGTTTTTTTTTTTTTTTTTTTTTTTTTTTTTAAAGGGGGGGGGGGGGTCTGTCGCCTTCGAAATCCACGTTGTATTATTAATTTGATAAAATTGACACTCTAGAATTCGTTATCTTAAATTCTTTGTTTAAAATAATTCAAATATTTATTTTGTGATAATGACATTATTAATTAACTTAACGGTTAATTATTCTCATACAAATTTTATTATTAATTGATAATCCGAATTGTTAATTTATTTGAAAATTACTATTTGAGCTCCTCCCACAGTGTTGTAATTTCTACAGGTCCATCTTTAAGAGGCTAACGAAATAGACAAGTCGCCTCGTGTACCTTTTTTCAGACCGCTTGAGTCCCGTGGTGCTTGAATGCACAAAATGAGCATCACGTGACTCTAGCGGTCCAGCGAAAGGTAGTGCGGCAGCCTCTCTTTTTCGTTAGCCTCGTCTATAATAGAGTGACGACATACGAACAATAAAATTTGATTGCTCGAGATGAATTTGAACAAAATCAAATCGCCAGGTATCCTGACAAGCCTTTCATTATTGCCAAGTTAATGTTTGTTGACTTATCTCACTCGTCCAGGCGGGTATCTCCAAATTTTGGGATGTGAGTTACCATAGTCTGATCAAAAACTTCAATCTGAGCATGCGCCCTGTGCATATGTCGTCACTTTTTAATAGAGGAACTCCATCTACACCCAGTTGTGAATTCAGAGGGCAGTACAGGGAAAGCATTCCCAACCGGAGCATCGAGGGATTATATTCCTATTAATTGTTAAAAAGTGCAATCCCTTTTTCCACCCCCCCCTCCTCTAGGAACTTTATAATTCCCCCTCGGTGATGCAGAAATCCCCCTTGGAGAAAAGTATCTGCATTCAAAACTAAGTATATATCAATGATGTGATTTCATCACATGATCACTACGTTAACACGTTCACTACCGGGTTAAAATTAACGGAATTTTATTTTATTCAGAAATTCCTAATTCATACCAGAAAATACTAATAGCAATATTTGTATAATTTAATGACAGACATTTCGTGATTACATAAAATAAAAAAAAAAATCCGTCAAAATTTCCGGTATGAAATCGTAATTTTGGATTAAAAATGCAATGTCAAATGAGTGGCCAAGTGACGACGCCACGTATGCGTCCTCGGTAGCCAACTTGCTAATATCGTCATACAATCCTCGTGATACTTTCGCTTTCGCTAAAACAGAAAGGTAGATTATTCAGAAATATCTATCATTTTAAAAAGAACCAGTTAGAAGCTGTATATCTTTTTGTTTTTATGAAAGACCAATTTAGTATATGTATTTAAAAATATAATTTTAATAAAATACATTCATCGTGTTATGAAATCTAGTTTGATTCAATCTTCTTTCGTAAAAATATTTTGAAGAACTTGTGAAACTATATTGATGGAATTATTTAGAAAGACCTTTCAATCCTATCATTTTGAATAAATTTCATTTTATTATGTGTTAAAATGATTTCGTCAAATAATAACTTTACAAATTCCTCCTTCTTTACGGGGGGGATTTCTACTTCTTTGGCCTAAAATTCACTTTTTCGGTTATAAAGAAAAAAAGCTATCACCTTCGGTCTTTTTTCATTATATTTATTTAAAATTTCACTTGTAGATTTAAATTTTTGTGTAAAAAAATAATGATACGCCTTCTGCGACGGGGTGTACCTGCAGGCGCGCGCCGTGAACTTCCAATCGGGCGATCGTTTTTCTCTGGTCGCAAGCATTTGAAACAAATTTGGTCGCCCAATTATGAAAAGGCATTCAATTCTCTGGAGCTTATGCCAACATTTTGACAAAATTGTGACCATTTAACAAAAAAGGTCATTTTTTCACTTTTTTTTTTCACCTTTTGCGAGTTTGAGAAAATAGTTAATCAATGAAAATTATACTTTTCGGTGGTATAAACTGTATCAAAAACGATTTTTTTTTTTTTTTTTTTTTTTTTTTTTTTAAATGAAAGAAATCGGTCAGATAGTAGTACTCGAGAAAAATGGTCGCCCAGTTTCAAAAACATCGTTTCGAGAAAAACATGTATAAAATTTTGCAATAGCGTTGCCTTCAATGAACAGTGTTACGTTCAACGACCAAAAAATATCGTAAAGAATTGGAATATCACGAAACCACTTTAGAGCAACAATTTACATACTTAAAAGACGCAAAAAATGCAAAAAGACAAAAAAAAAAAAAAAAAAGCGAAAATTTTTACTCAAAGAAGTATTCTTTTCCCCCCTTAAGGATTCAAAGTAAAATTTCTTGCTCATTATATGCAATGATTAGCTTATATAAAATAATAAAAAACAGAGCTAGTTCTTTCTTATGCCATTATTCTCGATTAAAATATGCCATCAATTATTTTATACACTAAAACCTACTAAAACTGAATCGCTAAAGACCGGATAAATTCCGCTTTAGACAGGTTTTAAAGCGGAATCGTCTTAGCAGGTATAATTGTTTACTATTTTTTCGCTGGGACCATGAAAATTTTCGTTTAAGGCAGGGTTCAATTATAAACAGGTTACGTTTTTACAGTTTTACTCCCTCTGATTTCTGCAGTTATACGATTTCATCATATATTCACATGATCACTAAATTTAAATTATCATATCATTCTTATGACACTTTTGCTAACCCAGAAAGGTACGTCTCTCTTTCTAAAAATTACTAGTTTGAAGTTGCATACCTTTTTGTTTTCTAAATGGCCTATTTAGTTACACAAAAATTATGACTTTAATTAAATTTAATCCTCTTGTTATGAAATCAAGCTTGATTCATTCTTCTTTCTTAAAGATAATTTGAAAGACTTGTGAAACCATATCGGTGGAATTGTAATTAACATGAGCATTCAATCCTATAATTTTGAAGAAATTTCATTCTATTATATGTATTAAAATGATTTTGTCAAATAGAAGCTTTATGGAATCCTCCTCCTTGAAGGATTCAAAGGAAAATTTTTGCAATCTAAGCATTGGAATATGCAATGATTATCTTTTATAAAACAGTAATAGAAAGTTTTTTTTTTCTTATGCGCCATTATTCGCGAGTGAAATCCATTTGACCTAGTTTTGCATTGTGTCGAGTAAAATTCATTGTAAAATCATGTTAAAATGAACTTTAATTAAAAGATATATTGAAACACTACAATTTATTTTATTATATCTAATTTGATTGCATGAATTCAAAGTTTTTGGAGCAAATTTTAAAATGTTTTTTTTGCGCGCTATTTCTTTTCACTAAATGCAATTTTAATAAAATATTGTGATTTTATAGCTCTTTAAATTCCCCCTTGGCACAATTCAGTTGTATAAATTTATTTTAATCAGGTAAATAAATGTAATAGAAAATCATTAAAACTGATTAACTAAATAAGAGTATTTAATTTCTTTTTTTAAACTTTTTAGAAATAATCCTTTCATCTAATACTAAAGTTTATGGTGCTAGATTCATTTTTATTTAATAGTGTATGATAATCTGACATTTTAAACTTACCACAGCTAGGAGGAAAATTAAGAATAATGTAAATAAAGGGTCAAGGAGAAAAATGATGATAGTCCACCTTTTGTGAAATTTGATATGGCACTGCAATTTTGTAGCTTGAGAGGCGTACTATTGTTTGGAAACCATGGATCGAAGCTAAAATGAAGATAATTCGTTGAAAATACATAAGATAGAAAAATGATAAAAGACTTTTGAAAAACAGAGTTGAAGGTATAAAGAAGGAAAAAACGGACAAAACCCTTTGAAAAACGCCCCACCAGTGACTGAGAGGTTCTGCTCTCAAAGCTGGTAGACGGGAGGTGCTGAGTTCAAACCCCTGTCGCGCTCGTCGACCTAACCGTTCGGAGTTTTCCGTGGTTTTCTTCGAACCTTGCCGTAAATACGGGTTAGGATCCCTTAGAAAGACCCCCACGGAGGGCATTCCCCCTAGGGCCTTTATCCCAAGAGTAGATAATCGGCCTTCATAAATCAACCAACCAACCAACCCTTTGAAAAACACATTTGAATCGCAGTTGGTATAAAAGGGAAAGAACGAAGAAAGTTGACACTCATAAAAGAACGAACGATGAATTACATCATCTAACTCTCTAACTCTCTGTGACTATCATCGTTCCTCCCCCCACTCCTCGGCCCTACAATTGTGTGGAGACGTCCATTATACTGGATAAATCTTTCTTTAAGTTTTAAAGAGGAAATGATGCATAGAAATTTTCCTGTTAGCTACTAATATCATCCTATTTATTTTTAAAGATCAATGTTACATAGGGTTGTTAGAATTAAAAAGTTCGCCTATTAGGAAGGCTTTTGAACAGGTTCTAATGCTCCAAATGGAGTAAAATTTCATTTGTACGTAATTCAAAAGATGCATTTTGTGAAAAAATAAAATAAAAATAAAATAAAAATTAAATTAAAAAAAAAAATATAACAAACAAACAAACAAAAAACAAGAAAAATAACAATAACAAACAAGAACCAAAAAAATCATGCATCTGGCACAGATTATGAAACACTTTCCAACACTAACAGAATATTAAGAAATTTCTCTTTTTCATATTAATGAAATCGATGATACTCCGACCTGGTATCGAATTCTTTTGTGCGTCTCTGTAAATGGACGATAAATGATACGCATTTCATAATATATAGAAAACATGTTGCAGTGGACCTCAGTAATCCTTTTTAATTTCGTTATGTTTGACGTATCATAACATTTAAATGCATCGCAATTTTTTTTTCTTCATAGATCATAATGTAATTGTGTGCTTTTGTGCATCCTTGTAAACGAACTATAAATGTTACTTATTCTACACTCCTGAAAAAGCATGTTTTAGTTCATTTCCGTGATGCATATCCATTTCGTTATGTTTGAAGTATCGGAACATAATTAAAATGTATCGGGAACAGTTTTTCCCCCCATAGACCATAATGTAATGGAATGTAATCGTCACAGACCATAATGTACCGCGCATGCGCGGCAGCGAATTACTGCTTATTTTACTGTTTATTACTGTTAATTTTACAGTATAATACTGGCAGCTGGAATGCTAGTATTATACTGTAAAATCAACAATTTTTTTTTTTTAAGTGTAAATTTGAAAAATATTACTTAAAAAAAATGGTTGTACAAAGCCTAAAAATATATGTAGGCAAGAAATCCTAACACTCGATAATGTGAGGCAATATTTTTGCTATCTTTTTGTTAATTCCAAACGCAGATTTCTGAAATTGTTTAAAAATATTCACGTTCTACTGGTTTCCGTAATTATGCAGATACAAGAAATCCTTTTCAAAGAAAACTAAACAATTTTTTATTAAAACATGTTAGATTCTTGACCTTAAAAGGCTCATTTTGGTGGTTAATTTCGCGAAAACGATTTCATTCTGCACAAATGATTCTAAACAAGTAAGAAGTCAATAAATTTTTGCAGCAACCTGTTATTTTAAATAAAGTTCAAAGCGTATATATTTTTAAGAAATAAGTAGGTTTTTGTTCCACGAATAAATAGATTTTTGTATAAAATAACTAGGAGAAAGAAAAATAGATATAAAGATAGGAAGATAAAGGAGTTTTATTTGCTGGATATTTGGGAATGTACATATATATGTTATATAGACTATGTACATATATATGTACATAGTCTATATTACGCTGGAGTGTGCCTGAACACATTTTCACTTAGTTGGAAAATTACAACTCATATAAATTATTTATCAGTTAGAATAATTGTGTTAAAATTAATTAAATGCTGTTCTATTGTCAGTTTTTTTTTTTTTTTTTTTTTTTTAACCGATCTGTATAAGTTTTCCGTACAAACTTCTCTCATAATTCAAACTGAGCCTGCTTGGTGTGATTTTGGTTGATTATTTTATTAGAAGTTTACCATATACGTAATATTAGATTTAGTATAATTTTATATAAATTTATGGTAATTAATTTAACTTAATGCGATTTTATATAACGGTGTTTCCAATGAATGTAGTTTGTTACAGTTCATTTAATGCACAATTATGTCTAATAAATATATTTTCGTAAGTATAGAATGCATCTTAAAGACTGATTGATATGTGCAGTAGTGTAGCATGCCAGATATAACTTAATTTTGTACTTTTATTAAGGCGATCAATCATGATACTGCTTTTACTGATAATTGCTGCCACTTAAATTTAGTTATCGACAGGTCCTATTAATATTATTTAAAATAAGCTTTTATTTAATCACGGCGATTATTATACTGATATGGAAGAAACTAAAATATTATATTACACTTCAAATAAGGTTTCTACACTCGGGTGATGATTATATTTGATATTATAATCGATACAGACGTTTATTAGAATGAAATTGCTTAAAAGATTTCATTTAATATGTTTTAATAAAATTCTAATGTGAATAGTCATCTACCAATGTTTATCACCAATATGGTATATCAATACGGTCATCGGTATAATTCATGAATGAATGTAATACATCAATAGTTTCGTCTCTGCTGTGCATGATCAGTTTATTTTAAATAGTTACACATGTTTACCCCTAGGTAGCACTCCTACAACCCATCTTATTTCAGTTAATCACCACTTATCCTAATCCTAATCCTAATAATATTATAAACGTGAAAATGTGTTAAACTAAACTGCTCCTCAATGTGTGTATTAAATGGTGTAAATATTGGACAAATTGCTTGTGTGTTTTATATATTCTTTCATTCTTTGCATAATTAACTTTGTTTAATATATATTATTTTTCATAAAGATATATAATAATCTGATGATTAATGAGATTTTAAAATATAAATATTAAAGGCTGCTAGAAAGTGCTTTCGAAATTTTCGCTTTTCTTGCCAAATTCAACCCTGAAAATTTCTCCACCTTGCCAATCAAAAAATGTTTTAAAATTTGAATTTTTATTATATTCTTAAAACTCTATGGGTGAGGGAAGCTTTTTAATGCTGTATTATTTTTCAGTGTCTCCTAAAGTATATATAAAAAAAAAATACTTATTTCATGAAAAACAGATACGTTGTTGAACAGAGAAATAAATAAATTATATTTGTTTTACCAAATCTAACTTTTTGTTTGAAGTGGCTCCATAATATCTTCTTATTAAATATTATCCCTTCTTACACATAAATTGTAAGAGAATCATCTATCTATAATGTATTTCAACAAAGAAAGCTATCGAATATTAGAATGTATAACACTTACTGAAAATTGGAAACCACTTATGACAGTACTAAAGTGTTATTGAAATTTTCCCTTTTCAAAATTACAATATTTTTACTGAGATTAATTATGGCTGCATATTTTAATATTATTATAGATTTATATTATTTGCAATGGATCAGGAAGAATAATCACATTATGCATTACCTGTGGAATATTTTGAGACTTTAATTAATAACACCATACCGTTTTTACTCAGGGAAAAATTTGACTTGCTTAGTGCTCAGAAAGAAATAAAGTTTACATCTTTTATATTTCAATAGTCTGAACGAACAGGGGGTGGACAGAATTGTATCATAAAAATAATAAAAGCAGAAAAGCATGTGCATTAAAAGAAAAAAAATCATTCTATAATGTAAAAAGGAAAATTAATTAATATTTTCTTTCACCAGTCTCGTTTGAAATTTTACAAAATCCTTTTGCTGTAGTCTCTAAATATTAGAAGTGTACTGTGGCCAGTCCAAATATTTATTCCAATTCATTCTAATATATTAATTTTAATAATGAACTAATTCTGAACGTAATTTAGCGAATTGAATACCGGAATGAACCATCACGAAAAACACCTTTTAACGGCACTCTCTTTCTCATTTTTAATTAATTAATTAACACATAGGATAGTACGAAAATTAATGCAACGTATGCATTCGATCCCGGATGAATCAGATTTTCTCTTTCTTCTTTTTCTGTTTTAATGGGACAGTATAAACTTTAAAAGAAATGTGTCACTTTGGTGGCAAAACATGGCTGAATGTGATAATACTGTGTATAACATCAATGTAATACTGTGGAATATGACAAATTGATTTGCCGGCGTGCGTGTTTTTATTGCTGGAAAAGGAGTTTTACAGGCACAAAGATTTTCAACTGCTCAGTCGCAAGAGGATTTTAGATGTGGCATGGAAATTTTAAAATATCACTAATTATTATATTTCAGTTATTTTAAGAATAAATTTACAAATAATGCAAAAATGTAGATTTTTTTTTTTTTTTTAAATTTCCATTCTGAATGCCATATTTCTTTTAAATGAACATTTTTGTAATTAAGACGATTAATAAGTATCAAAATAAAAAATGTTTTTTTTTTTTTTTTTTAAATTAAACCGCTCTTTTAAAAGCATTCAATGTTTGTCTTAAAAATAATGCCTAATTTCATGATTGCAGTTCATAAATTTTCCTCAGAAATATCCGTTACAATATGTTAATTTGGCGCGGGCAGAGAACTCTATAATGAAAAATTCATTCTTTCCTTTTTACGCTTGGTAGAAATCGCGAGCTAGTAAATTTAGTTAAAAATATATAATTTTTGCTCTGTTTCTTTTTTAAGATATGGCAACGGGAAAGAAGAATGCAACATTATTTAAAATTGAATGATTTTCTTTTTAAAATTTCTCAACGTATAATCATAATTTTATTAATGTGAAAGTATTAATTGATTAAAATATATTACATACTTTATTTTATATATATATTATATATTTTTTAGTATTTAAAATATTTCATTGTTGGAGTTTCACGGACAGTTGGCATATTTTGGCGAGCGTCGTTTGGTGCATGATTAAATTCATTGTTGTTGCAACTCGTATGCCATTGTAACCATAAAGAATATTTGGCGATCTATCACTCGTGGTCAGCTAACGGAAAAATGCCTTAAAATTAATTTATAATTTAGTTCTAAAAATATTAAAATTTTGTATTCTCATCGGAAATACACATGTGAACATAATTTTTTTATAATTCTTGCATATCAGGTAGTGAGTGAAAATTTGATTGCAAAAATCCATCTTTACGTACAAAAACCAAATTGGATTAAATAAAAGAGGATAAAAATGAAACTAGATGACATTTAGAATTCTATCCCTGAAAGAAAATTTCCAGAATATTTCTCTTCTAAAATTATGAGTATTTCAGTCCAATAAAGAAAGTGTTCGAAAAAATCTAAAGTTCAGCTATTTTATTCGTAATATACATACAAATAAATAAATTTTTTCAATAAAATTCAATTGTTATAACAAAGTTATACTAAATTTTACATTCTTCTATATACATAAGAAAGTATTGGAATTGTGGAAATTTTCGAATTCTGTTTTTTGATGGATTTGTATGTTTATGGATATCCTGAATACGATTTGACCATTTTTTTAAAATGTCTTTCTTGTCTTTCCGTTAATCTGTTCGTGACATACATTTTGTGGCATACATTCTGTCTGAAGAACTAATGTACAGAATTTAATCAATCTTGAGTTTCAGTTAGACCTTGAATAAATTGGTGCTCATTTGGTTTGTGTGTATATCGTCCTACAGATGGCACTGCTATGTTGTGTTTTTAACGATTTCCGTGATAGCTGTATCCAAAAAACTAATACACGTAATTTTATTCTGTTAGATCTTGACATAAATAGATGTTGATTCTATTTTGACTTTGATCACTCAACAGGTGGCGCTGCTGTCCTATGCTTGGGAAAGATTCCTAACCGGTACAACAATCAATTGACGCAATTTAGTGAGCGTGGTTTTCAGTATTATTAACTTCATTTTTGTAACTCTCATACACTTTTAACAACATTGTTGCCAGAATAATTAATTTTGGACTTCAACTTTTGGCTCTGTATCTGATTACAGAATATTAGCTCGTATGTTTTTTTGCGATAAATATTATAGATGCATCTTATTTTCTATTGTATAGAAATACACCAAACTTTATGTTTGAATTTTTGATTAAAAATGTATTTTAAATTTAAATTTTGCAGCATTTAAAAAATATTTTTAGTTTTATTTGAAGCGAAACTATTTTCTCTCTTTCTTTTTCTTTCTTTCTTTTTAGAAATATTTACATTTTAATCACATATTTTCCAGATAATAATTTAGTAAATATGCTTTTCGATGAATATATTATTTACAAAAATAATGATTTGCATTATTAAAAATTTATCATTTCATCCTCATAATTAATCTCAGCCTTCTCTGGTTAATTGAACGTTATGATTTACAACAAGTCATTCAATTGTTAAACTAATAATTTTCAATGGCATTTTCCTTTTTTAATTGTCATGAAAATTGATTATGTAAATATAAAATACATAAATCAAATCTAGTAAATTCTACCTAATATTATTACTTTCGCAAGCTAAATTTTAAATGTACATTTATAATTATTATAATCAGCATTATAAATTCAGATTTTTAAAAAATTGTATTTCTTTTATAATATTTTTTTTTCAGTTAAAAGATAATTTTAATTTCCTATAAACAAATATACCGTACATTCCAGCATATAATGAACAATTTTCATACAAGAAAAATGATAAAAATATAAAAATGCACGCGTAAAAGATGAAGAAAAGATAAGCTTAAGAATTGTAATTTCTACATTAATGAACATGATATTTATTTACAAAAATGAAAGGGTAAAAAATAAGAGAAGATGAGCGTAAGAATTGTAATTTCTACATAAATGAACATGGTATATATTTAGAAAAATGAAAGGGTAAAAATGAAGAAAAGATAGGCCTAACAATTTTAATTTCTACATTAATGAAAATGATATATATAAATGAGAGGGTAACAATGAAGAAAAGATGAGCACACTAATTACGATTTCTACATTAATGAACATTATATTCATTTACAAAAAATTATTAATTTTCTTTGTGCTTGTACTACAGGGGGCGTAAATGTGCTAATTTTTGGGTACCACTATTTCAGAATAGTAATCCTTGCCTTATTTAATCGCAAAAATCTACAATTATAGTATAAAAAAAAAACATATACTTATTTTGTACTAGTTATTGCACTTTTCAATGTTGTTTATTATATTTTCATCTTACATAGCTCATGAAAATATTTTTGCAATTGGTGGTGGTGGTGGTGGTGTGTGTGTGTTTGTGTGTGTGTGTGTGTGGGGGGGGGATACGGCGAACATACTTAAAAATAGAAAAATGTAATCTAAAATTTTAGGTGCGCATTATATGGTAATTTAATTAACATTATTTAATTAACATTTATGCTTAAATTTTTGGTTTTCTTTCTTCACAGAAAAGTGCTTACATTTTCTTTACAAAATTTAATTAAAGGGATTTATATTAGAAAAAAAAATACAATTAGGTAAGTTTAACATCTGTGTTTAAGATAAAATGAGATTTGAAAATTAAAAGCAATTTCAACTCATAAAAAAAAAAAAAAGAAAGAAAGAAAAATAATATTTAATTATATTAAGAAATTAAGTATTTATAATAATTATTTTTATCTATATTAATTAATTTTTCTAATAATATTTAAATATCTCTGGTGATTACTAGGGTAATTATAAAAAATGCACATATGGCAATATAAATCAATTGAATGAAATTTTCAACTGATACCATATTATATTATATCATACACAGCCATTATTGATATAGTTTTGCATATATGGATTTTCATTTGTAGTGGCAGAAGTAGCACTTAATTCTCTTACAGATTTTATATTTGAAGTTAATGTGTTTTATGTATGAGAAAAGATATTTTTGTTTCAGATGAGGGACATTGCACAGGAAAAAAATAATAAAAATAATAAAGTAAAAAGCAGCAAAATAAAATTTTTGAGAACGTCTGAACATATTATTTTATATAAAAAAAAATAATTTTGTACAATAAAAAATAAATCTCCCCGGGAAATAAAAATAAAAGGAAAAACTTTCTTTAAAAAATTTCCGTTTTTCATTAAGCATTCTTATCTCTAATCATGTATCACGAGTTTTATAGTGATTGGATTTTATGTATATGCTACGTAGAGTATATATATATATATATATATATATATATATATATATATATATATATAAAGAAATATGCACCCCTTTTAATTATTTTATCATTTCATCATGAATCTTTAATTTTTTTTTTTTTTTGAAGTAATTGTCAGTATTTTTCAAAAGAAATTATAATTTTCCATAATAACATTATGTACTTTTTAAATGAAATGTCTGTTATAAAATATATATTTATCCTTTATTTTTACTTACCCATCATACGTAGTATAGGGTAAGTCTTGTAATCGTTTTGAAAATCGAAAAAATTTTTTTGACGGATTTACACGTTTCAGACACTGGAGATTCCGAAAAACATATTTTAAGAAAAAAAAAAATTGCCGTCCGTCTGTGTGTCTGTAAACGCTCTATCTCCCGAAAAAATTGAGATAGAGACTTGAAATTTGGTATGTACTTAGTATATAATAATGGAAAGAAGCCTTTTGAATTTCAGTAACCTCGATTATCCGGAACTCTTTTTTTCGGACTCTCGAAATATTCGTTCTGATAAAAGGTATATAAAATTTTTCGAAATTGTTTATTTTAAGGAGTGAATATAAAAGACAATACGAAAACATAAATTTTGCATAAAGCATGAAGTCGATCGGATAATTAGTTGCCGAGATATTTGTAATCCTATTTTCCGCACTCTTCGATTTTTCATGACCCTGTATTTCATCCAAATTTCAATTTAAAGATATATTTTAATTGAAAATGAGACGCTTAATCAGATGCAAAAAACCGCTAGTTAATAGGATTATTGTTTTTTGAGTTATAAGGATGTTTCTTTTCAGCAATTCAGTAATCGAGCCTTTAAAGTTTATGACGTCATCAAGCCACGATTTTTTTCGAATTGCAATGCATTTTATAAGTAGTTTACACATTTTTTATTTTAATATTTTACATTATGCATATCCATGATGGGTAAGTATTACGGTGGCCCCCAATGACTAGTTTTAATTTTATCATATATTACAAGTTTTACACGTTTTAAGCACAAATTTCAGAACATTTTCATTTCTAATATATTAAATTAACAAAATTACAGATGCACAACGAGGTGTTGAAGGATTTCAAATCAATAAACATTATTTAAGAAAACGAATGCAAATATAAATGAATAAATAAAATAAAATAAAAGTAAAAAAACATTAAAAACAGGTGTTCATTTGTTAATGTCTGTAAATTTACTATTTATTGTCCATTTTACCAATTTTCATTCAGACATTATTTAAAAAACATGGTCAAAAATCTTCACTAAAAACGTCCCCCATTTAAAAAATGTAAAAGTTTCGAATAAAAAATCTTCACCACTCCACAAAAGCGAGTTCGCCCTAGCTAGAGCATCATCAGTTGTGATCTTCAATTCTCTGCCTCTCCGCTATATATATATATATGACTGCTGGTTGAAGAGCTCCCCTATCGGCATACAATTCTCTCTCTCACTTTCTCTCCCCCTCTTCTAACATTTTTTTTCCAGCGGCAATCAAGTAATGAATGAACCATATCATTGCATGCAACTTTGGATGCATTGATTTATATTGATTCTCTTATTAAAGCATTATGTACATTTTCGTAGTTCGCTATTTTTTAATAAGAGAATCAATAGAAATCAATGCATCCAAAGGCGCATGCAATGATATGGTTCATTCATTGCTTGATTGCCGCTGGAAAAAAATGTTAGAAGAGGAAGAGAGAATTGTATGCCGATAGGGGGAGCTCTTCAACCAGCAGTCATATATATAGCGGAGAGGCAGAGACTTGAAGATCACAACTGATGATGCTCTAGCTAGGGCGAAAGCGCTTTTGTGGAGTGGTGAAGATTTTTTATTCGAAACTGTTTTTACATTTTTTAAATGTGGGACGTTTTTAGTGAAAAATTTTGACCATGTTTTTTAAATAATGTCTGAATGAAAATTGGTAAAATGGACAAAAATTGTAAAATAAAAGTTTTTAATCTTTTTAAACAATAAAGTTTGTTTTAAAAAATAACAGTATAGTTTTCCAGTTTATATAAATATTAAAAAATTGTATTATATTAGATAAACAAGAAAATATAAATTTTGCATATAAAATGTAATTATGTCTCAATATTAAAAATATGTAAATATCTAAGGCAGTGCAAAGTGTATTTTATTAAACATTAACGTATTATCAATATTGTCTTTATTTATTTAAGATAAATAAATTTTTGAATTTACAAGATCCAATGTTTTCTGTTCCTATCTGTAAACCTAGCGGTTTTGAAACAAAAATTAATATAAAAGAATAATATTATTAAAAACAAAACCACAAATCTGATCTGACTTTATATAATCTATTTTCGCGTAATTTTTAAATAGTTTATCTAGATTTTGTTCTTTCAGTAAACAAAAATATAAATAAAATTAATCTTTAATTACTTACCTCTTCGATCTACTCTACTCTATAATGTAGGTGACCCAAAGATGGCCATAGTTAAGCTTTGAGGATTTTTTTTATACTTTTCTGGATGGGTGTGTGTTGCTATATTTTTGTTTGTAAAATTTAACGTAAAATTTAACCCTTATCTCTAACACATATCAAGTATAAATTTCTTTGTAAAATAAAATTTAACTACTTTTATAATACAATTTCAAAATTGTAGCTTGTGGGCCACCTTTGGCGCATAGTGTTCCAGAGGTGGCCCATATATTGAAATCACTTTTAAAATGTGAAAAAAATACTCGCCAAACTATTTTGCTTACTATTATGCTCTGATGATCCTTTCTATCTTTTGATATCTTTCGAGCTTTTCTTCTTAATCTTTTTATCTTATGATACGAAAAGACCTTGGAGCACTTTTTGTGCACGGTAGTTCAGGGATTTTCTTGGAGTTACTGACTTCTTTTGAGTGATCTCTGGTGTTAACAGTAAATGGTAATAAGTTTTTTCAGATATTTATGTAGAAATTTTGAAATCGTTCTTACTACACTGATTTCCACATTTGTTTTCTAAGGTGGCCACCTTGAGAACATGCGTATGGTCGCCATTTGCACGCCGTAAAAGTATTAATCTGATACATTTCTTAATTGAAGTAAACGTGGTTAAAGAGAAGGAAACAAGCTTTCAGAAAACGTATCATACCTCAAAGTTCTAAGAATTTAAACACGTGTAAGTTAAAATATCTTCTTACCTGGATATTAGAAGGACTACTCCTCAAAAGTGAAATCACTACATAAAATGTCGGAGGATCAAGGTCATCGCTTTAAATTCAGTCACGTGCACTGCAAATACATGACTGACAATGCAATAGCATCATTTTGTGATTAAAAATTAAATTAATTCTACTTTTGAGGGGTGTGCTACCTTAGGGACACTGGCCATCCTTGGTCCACCCACCTTATATGCAGAAGACATAGCAGCAGGAAAACTAGTTGGCATGGTCATAGAATTGGAATGCATTTAGTTACATTCAGTTACTATAATTATTCCAGCTGGCTTAATTTAATTTAACGTTTATCAGGCTGTATGTAATCCTTACTAATCTGACAAACATTTGGGGTGATCATCTTCATGAAAAGAAAAAGGTTTTTCTTTAATAAGAAAATAAGAAAATTGATAAAATAATAATAAAAAAATAAAATAACTTAAGACAAAATACGAAATGGATTTCATAACGGGAAAGATTTAAAAACAAGCAGGATAAGTGACGCCCACTGACAAAGAATCTACAAGTATCCAAAGAATCAGACGTTCTTTGCCACAATAGCGTCACAGCGGAAAATATTTAAAAACAAACGGGATCAGTGATGCTCATTGGCAAAGAATCCAGGGAATACAAAAAACTATAAAAAATTTTCTCTAGGCAAGTATGAATTTTGGCGCCACCCCCCTCTCCTTTCCAAAATAAATTTATAGAGAGATGTTTTCAATCTATTCTCTTACTTTTTATTTTAAATATGAAATAATTGTTAGGAACTATATCAATCTTAAGATTTTTAGGTTGATTACTTTATAAATGGTCTATTGCAATCACTTCGTTTATACATATATATATATATATATCTTGCAAATCATGTCATCACAGTAACGTCCGGAATACTAAACCAATTCGATCTAACTGGGACAGTGTATTGATTTTGCAAGTGTCTTGGATGACTTCGTTAATCAAGTATGTAGGTCTTATAGTTCATTTACAGGGACACACAAAAGCAAAACATGCAAAATTTGTCATTACGATATCGGTCAAAATATTGAACCAATTCAATTGAACCAATATTGAACCAATTCAAACATAATTGGGACTGTGTATTGATCTCTGTATATTGATCTTGCCAGTATCTTGGATGAATTCGTTAATCAAGTATTGTTCTGGCACCTCTAGGTGTCTACCTAATGGAAAAACCGACCCTGTTCAAAGCAAAGAGTATAAAATTAAAGAACACATCTTTACTTTAGGTTGTCCGATTCCATGATATTTTTGCCTAAATTTCGTTACATGTTTTTTGTACCGAATGACGAACCAAATCATCTTTTGGCACCCCATTCTACTGTGGAGCACGGAATGTATGCCTCCCCCCCCCCTCCCTCTCTCCTAGTTTTGAAAGAATTTATAAGAATCCGAAAGAATTTATAAGAATCCAAAGAATCACACATTCTTTGCCACTGACTTTGTGAGGTTGAGCAAAAATCTTCCCTTCTTTAGAGTGCTATGAGTTTTTTTCGAAAACCAATTCTCGTGATGTCACGGGGTAATTTTTATGATCGCGAGAAGACTTGTCTCTTATATCGAGATGGATTTGCCCCAACCCCAGATTCGTTTAATTCAAGGTTCGTTTGGAAAAAATCGACCAGCGAAGCACCGTTAGTAAATACATATTTCAAGAAAAAAAAAACTGAGTTAAAAACATAAAAAAATAGAAAAGTAATATGCTGTTTCCTTAACTACTTTTATGAACAATTTTATTTTATTATTTAATACAAACTATAGTGACCTCTCACTTATACGCAATGTGCGGTAATTATTTTTTAGTACCACTAATTCTGAATAGAAATTTTTGTCTTATTGAATCGCAGAATTCATAAGGCGAATATTACTTTTCATAAAAAGTAGTACTGAAAAATAATTACTTTAAATCGCATATAAATGAGAAGCCGCTATGTTGTTTCAACAAGCAGGGTGATACATAATATTTGATATTTGTAAATTAGTTCTTCACTTAAAGGAAATCAAAACCATCTTTAAGTTGGAACTATTGCAAGATTAAGTTGTTTACGTAGTGATACTCATTTATTTTCATCTCCACTTCATGTCAGATCCATCTGACTGAAGGAGGCATATATAGAACAAAGTATCATTATTTACTTAGCTTCATTATCTCATTTCTCCTGCTTAAACAAATAGCTAAATAAATTAAAATATATTTTTTTTAAATTTAAAATAAAATATGTATTAAACAGACAAAAATTATCCTTTACATTATCAATTTACTAACACATATTATGGCAGGTCAGTCTTATAAAATATGTTGAAAGTTTTATAAAACAGTTCGCCATCACAAATATGTTAAAAAGTTCTATAAAAATAGTCCGCCACCACAAGAACGTTTTCGCTGTAACTTACAGCATCGTCATGCTACGACGCAGTGCACCACGTTTTATTTGAAATGTGCGATGACTCTTCAATAAGGGATAAACAGTCTAAATGTCAGGTGATATGTCTGCTCTTGGGACATTAACGCGATTACTCGCAAATTATTTTATTTCATTGTTCTAATAATTTTCCCAATCATACGCATAAAACTATATATTCATATCCGTTAGCGACAAATTCTCGCCAAAATTGGCGACATTTGGCGAAATATCGCCAAATTTGGCGACCAAAATAAATCTTTATAAATGAAGCCAATGTGGCGAATTTCTTATTCAAATTCAGTATTAACGAATCTTTTGTAAACGTGTCTTTGCATTTTAACTTGCTGTTTTCGTGTAACATTAGCTAAAATTTTAAAACGAAGATATAGGAAAGCTACCTTTTCCTCCCGGTACAGGCCGGAAGGACTTTTTTCTTAGTCAAACATTTTTTTTTCAAACAAGCTACAGACCTTAATATTGGGCAGAATAATAAAAGGATTGCATTTTTGGACAAGTAATTACGTAATCTATGTGCTTTTATAAAATCCAGTGTAAAAAAAATTATTTTATATCCTTAATTAGCAAAAAACTGTTAATTAACTTGGCGATTAAAAAATATGCCGAAACAGAGATAAAACCCACCAACGACCATGTACCATCTGTAATATAATAGCACAAATCAGTTACAGGTTTTAACCACATCAAATTTCATCTGCGAGTCAGCCATTTTCTTCTGAAGATATTTTTTTTAAATAAAACTTCATAATTATAAGAACACACATTTTATCAGACAATTAAATATGACTGCAAACTGAGGCAGATGACTGTTTCCGACATGAATAAGTATGAGAAATTGTCAGTCAAGGATATTGGTCTGGGTGGCTCAGTCGCAGAGTGTCAGCATGGTACGCATAAGGTCCCAGGTTCGAGTCCTGGGTCCTGGCCCAGGTCAATTTTTCACTCATGTTTGTTCAGTGTATTTAATTGTATGATAAAATACGTGTTCTTATAATATTGTAAAATAAAGTAATCAGACGTAGTGTTTATGCTTTAAAAGTTATTTTAAATATATAATTTACGTTTTTAGAAAGATCTTTAAAAATAAATTAGTTTTTGAGGGAAGATGTACCTTCTAAAATGTATACATTAAGAGTTATCGGCATTTAAAATTTCTTTCCAAACGTAAATAAAATTTTTGAAATGAATTAAATGTGATTCATTTATTTCTAAAAAAAAAAAAAAAAAAAAAAAAAAAAAAAAAAAAAAAAAAAACACGGTAAAGGACAAGCATTTCGTTCGCAGGAATACTTTTCACGTCATTTTCCTATAAATTAATGAAATCCAGTTGTTAAATTATTTTTTTTTAGAAGTGAAGTTTCCATTTAAATTTATTGTAACAGTACAATGTTTAATTGAATAAAAGTAATGTAAATCTAAGAAATTGCTAAGAAATTCCAAACATGCACAGGGCAACGCAAAAAATAAATAAATAAATAAATAAACAAAAAATAAATAAATAGATAAATAAATAAATAAATAAATAAAAATCAGCTTTCAGAAATTCTAAAAATTGTTCATATATCTTAATTACAAGCTAAAGGAGGGTTTATTTCTATATTATTCTATGTATAATAGTAATTTCAGAAAATATATTAAATTCCAATGCGGTCTGTTTTAAACTTTAAGATAATTTATAACACATGATAAAAAGTTTATAAAAAAGAATGGCTCGTCACATTTCGTGGAGGGGGTGGGGAGGGGTGTCAACAATAATTCTATCTGTTTGAAACTTTACGATATTTTATAACACATAACATAAATTTTAAAAATAAAGCCGCGTCAAAAATTATAGGGAGGGGCGGAGCACGTTTTGCCTACATAAGGGGGGGGGGAGACTTTTCTAAATTTTAACGATATCCATCATGTCACATAACTTTACAAAGGGCTGTGACCACTTATTCATGTTACGCACCACAGGTCTCACCCCCACATTTTGCGCCCCCCCCCGACACTACTCATGTGATATATTGTTCGAAAGGCCTGTGACCGCTTATTCATATTATGTATCTTCGGGGTCCATCCTCCCACTTTCAAAGCCCCCCAAAGGGGGCACTTTTCAAAAATTTTCCGACACCTCTCACGTGATATATCGTTGGAAAGGTCTTCCCCCACTTTGCCCCCCCCCAAACGCGATTAGCTTTCACCACCAGGGGGCGCTTTCTATCTCTGTTTCTATGGGTCGGATCACATCGAGGTATGGCTCATTCGACTCGACATCTATAGAGATTTCCGATTTTAGTTCGTTTTTTCACCACCAGGGGCACTTTTCTATCTCTGGTTCTATGGGCTGGATCACGACGGGGTATAGCTCATTCGACTCGACATCTATAGCCTTAACGATTTCAGTGCCCGAGGTTCATACAGAACAGATTGCGCTACCTGGTGGTGGAAGATGGAACTTGAGCGTGCGCAGCACGACTGCTAAACGGTGCCGAAGGCAGCGGGGACCCATGTCGGAGGTTCGTTTGGTTAGAGGTTTATACTATTCGATGTGCAAATTAAGGGATTATCCGGTGCCGAAGCCAGCGGGGAACCAGGTCGGAGGTTCGTTCGGTTCGAGGTTTATATTATTCGAGGTTTTACAAAATTTGAGGCCCCGATGTAAATTAGGGGCCCGCTAGCGGGCGAAGCCAGCTAGTGCTAATAATAAAAGAGCGTGATATCACGTTTGATTTCAAATGCAACGCTGACACGCTATGTACGTATTCCATTTTTATTCATTTCATGGATAAGTCAGTGATATTTTTTAACGGAGGATAACAAGTATTAGAACAAACCACATTTAGTATGTTGTTTTTAAGAGTGTAAGTTTAATTGTAAAGTCATTAGTTTAATTGAAAAATCGACTGGTATTTCTAGTTAACCCTTTAAACAATGACTGAAAGTAAAATGTAATTTTAAATTATTTCTCATGTTTAGAATATTTAAATTATGTTTAATCTATTTTTTAAAAAAGAAATGATATCTACAAAAAAAACTTTTCAAAAGTAAAAAAAAAAGCCAAGCGTAAAAAAAAAAAAAAAAGTTGCGGCTAAAAATGGTGTGATATCAAATTTCCAAGCTGTTATATTACTTAACTTTTTTCCATTAAATAAGTTATCATATATATAAGTCGAGTGCCTACGTATATGTTAATAGAAATCGTTTTCTCCTGTACTAAATACATCCTAACGAGTTTCTGAAAATTCAATTTTTTTCAAATTATGCATGATGGGCTTGGCGGCCATCTTTCCATATTGCAAAGCACCCAAATTTCTAAAGTAAAAGCGTAATATGTTTGCAATGTAATATGTTTTTAACAATTTCGAGCTTCAGATTTTAACTACGGACAGATAAATTAGATAAGACTGATATTTTGAGAAATTGATTTTTACTAGTTTGAAATTATTAATTACTCTACAAAATAAATCATAAGATGAATCTTTAAGATAAGTCATCATTATCTTAAGATACAATTTTCAGAGCATACAAGTCTATAAATGAAACGCTTAAAATGTTTGCTTAAATAACAATTTTGAACTTCGGATTTTAACTACGGATTTGGGTGCTTAGAATTTTGTGAATAATATGCAAAGATGGCCGCCAAGCCTATCATGCATAATTTGAAAAAAATTGAATTTTCAGAAACTCGTTAGGATGTATTTAGTACAGGAGAAAACGATTTCTATTAACATATACTTAGGCACTCGACTTATATATATGATAAATTATTTAATGGAAAAAAAGTTAAATAAGTAATATAATAGCTTGGAAATTTGATATCACACCATTTTTTAGCCACAACTTTTTTTTTTTTTTTTTTTTTTTTTTTTACTTTTGAAAAGTTGTTTTTGTAGATTTTATTTACTTTAATGAATTGAGATATTCGACTGTTAAACCTAATTTTCACTGAAGTTATCTCAGAATCTATATATTTTTTAATGTAACACATCTCTCAAGCAAACATTTTTTTTGAACGATCTTTTTAAAAATGTAACTTTTACGCAATTTTATTCGAAAAATTAATTTTTAATAAAAATGGCCCCGTGGCTATGGAAAAAGATGTGGTTAGCCCGTATTTGTTTTCCTCAGTCACATAGCTTGCGCTTTTATCATATAGATTACGCATGATAAGATTTAATAGAATAAAGAAAACTTTTATTAATATATTTTTAAGTTTTTATTCAATTTTCATAAAATTTGAAATGACTCGACAAAATTCTGCAACGATTATATATATTAAATTTCAAACCATTCGGTTGGATATAGTTTTTAAGCTGTTATATGCGGACAGGTGGACAGATTAGACAGACAGACGGACGGACTATAGACGACGACTATAGGTGCTACGTATTTATATAATTACGAACGAACCTAAAAATATATATTATAAGATAATTCAATGTATTTATTCAAACGTTTTAAGCTCACTTTATTCAAATTTTACAAATGCTTTTCAGATTTTTTTGTCATTGTCGGTATCTTCAAAAGTTGCGGTAAGTGTAACATCTAGAAAATCTGCAATATTTAAAAAACAAAAAATAATATTGATAATAATTTCTAAACTTAAAATTATTAAAAACTACCTACGCTCCACAATGCTAAAAGACAGACTTTTAGATCGTACTATCAAGATCCAGACTTTTTTTTTTATTATTATTATTAAATTGATATACATGATATTATACAAAAATTGTCAATAATGAAAGCGAGAAATGCTTCACTTCACTAAGTGTTTTTTTTTTCTTCTGTTTAAATATTCTTTACTTATTTCTTTACAAAATAGTGTTTAAAATGTTTTAGTATTTTATATACTCTGTAAATTTATGCTTTTCTTATTAATAGATGTACAAAGTGCAGATGACAAAATAAATTTTCTTCTCAAATAAAATTTAGTTTAATTATTTTACTACTTTTATGTTTATAATTTTACATTTTTGTTTTAAGCAAAATTGTGATTTAGCAGTTACAGTAGTACATTAAAACAGTGTGATCAATTCAAGAGTATTCCTTAACCATAACCTTTCACATTAATAACCGAGGTTTCATATCTATGCGATATATAAGATCTTTCTCTTGCGCAAATCTTCAAATTGTTGCTCTTGATATTTAAAACTATGCATTGAGACATCGATGTAATATTTGACCTTCGTTTGGGAAAATAATGATGCAAAGGAAATTTATTAAGAAAAAGTTTCAGTAAAAATATTAACTATTGTTAAAAAACAAAAAAGCAAGATTTTTTATTTTATAAAGAGAACAACAGTAACCAAAATCTAATAATAATAATAATAATAATAATAATAAAACTTCACTAAAATAAAAAAATATTTAATTGTGAATTTGCATGAAATTTGATTTTGTCGAATTGTGTTTTAGTGATAATGTGATTGATTTGTGAAATTTATTAAGGGAAATTATCAGCAAAAATATTAGCTATTGTTAAAAAACAAAAAGCAAAAATTTTTAATTATTATTTATGAAGAGAACAGTAACCAATATTTAATAATAAAATAAAAATAAAACAAAAATTCACTAAATTAAAATATTTAATTGTAATTTTTGTGAATTTTTATAAAATTTGATTTTGGTGAATTCTGTTTTTATAATAATGTGATTTATTTATGAAATTTATTAAGAAAAATTAGCAGCAACAATTTTAGCTAATTTAAATGACATGAAATGAAGATTTTTTCCTGCAATTATAAAGAGAAAAATAGTAACCCTGATATAATAACAAATTTAAAAAAATCAAACCAAACCCACACTAAATTAAATAAATAAATAAATAAATAAATATATATATATATATATATATATATATAGCAGTATATAAAAAGATTAATTTTTTTATAAATTCTATAATATATATAAGTAGTTTAACATAGATGGCAGCACAAGCACTTTGTATTAAAAGAAATATCTCTTTTACATAATATATACTGTAGTTAAGAATCTATGAAATACTATGTAAGATAAAATTAATTATGTGTATATTTATTGATGTAATAGGAATTTGTACGATTTTAATGTAAAACTATAATGATAATAATATTTTCTAATATTTATATATCATATTAAATCTAATATAATTAATATATAACTCAAACTTAATTTTGAATAATTCCAATAGACGGTAGCACTTTACATGTCATATAAATGCTAATAATATTGTTAATAGTAATTTTAAATTATATATAGAGGGCGCTTAACGCTTGTGTATTAATTTTACTTTTAAAGATAAAAATTAAATGGAAAATTTGTATTTTAACAAATATAAATTTGTTTTTAAGTGTATATCACAAAAATAAATTAGTGTGTGTTTAAATAAAATTGTGTTATGGTGTAATAATTAAGGTGTTATTTCAAAAAATGTACTCTGAACTTACCTTTCTAATAATTTCTCTCAACTTCACTATCATAATCACGTATGAGATATTTCATGATTATCGCCATGTGGACGTGTTGGGATCATGAAAACATTGTGATTGTTAAGATTTTTGGATAATATTGTAAGTAAAATATTTTATCTACTCTTTCCAGTTTATTTATTTCCAATTTTAAAATTTTATCTATTCTTTAAGGATTTTTCCAATTTTAAAATTTAAATTGTTATCTGGTAATAATTTAGTATTGTGTTGTATTAGGTTTTATGGATGATTACTGTTAGTGGAATATTTGGTCTATTCTTTGCGGATTTTGTTTCACATTTTATTATTTCTCATTGTATTCTGGTAATAATTCATTATACCTGGGTGATTCTACTGATCTTAGCATATATGCCAGTAAAATTATGAAATAATGAATTATTTTTAAAAACACATGTGGGTACATCCAGGCTGACGATTATATCTACATGTGTTTTTTTTTCATATTTCTTCTCTTGTTGTCAAGTTTTCCATTGTATAAGGTTCATATTTCATTTCTTAATCCATTTTTATTCAAGTGATAGCAACTCCAAATTATATATATTTTTTTTATCTTTCACTCTCTCTTTTAAATTTTCTTAATGTTTTAAGTATTTTTGGCCAATTACCATTGAAGCATAAGCTATGGTAATATTATGATTGCACTAGTTAAATATTAGCTATGTGGTATTCCGTCTTCACATTATCATTAATTATCTCTTTCGAGATTTAAGAAGAACTTGATATGTTTTTTGAAATTCGTAGATATTATAATTATATATATATATTTGCCAATTTTATGAACTGTTATAAAATTTTATTTTTCTGAATTTTATTTCCCAGATATTGCAATTTATTTCTTAAATTTATTTAATAAAATTATAAATAAAATATTATCCATTGTTAAAGGACAAAAGCAGGAATTTTATAATATTAACAAAAAAAAGTAAACAAAATACAATAATACATAAAAGTAAAACAAAACCCAATTAAATTAAAAAGATTTGTTTGTGATTGAACTCATGTCTACATCCCATAAATCATTCTAATTTCTTTTAAGAATGGATATTTTATGGACACGAGAATAAAATAATGCTTTGAAAAATAAAATAGAAGAATTGAATTGGCTTTCCCCCTAAAAATCAATCATTTCCCCACCAAAACAAACTTGGCGCTACGTTTGGCGGAAACTTCAACATGGCGCGGATCATCTCTTGCCGCTTACACTTGCAGCAACCATTGCATCAGCAGTCATAACCTACCGCAAGTCACTACCGCAGGCCGCCTAATGATTCTCTACAATAAATCAACACTAATACTTATCACCTACTCTACATTGCGCTCTACCAAATCTCGTACAAATGTGGTTATGGTTCGGTCTAGCATCGCTCTAGCAGACATTGCACATTCGTGTTTCTCAATGTGAATTTATAAGATAATTTTCCCGAACATTGTTATCCGTCATGAGTACGGCAGATCTGTCACCTCGTCGCCGGAGGAGACGGTTCCTAGTCGGCAACGACGAAGCGGAATTGCCCGTGAAAAGAGAACCCGAGGAGGATATTAAGGTAGGTGTGTCCGATGTTTGTTTTGGATTATTGAGTGGAGTGTAGATGTGTGGCGGGCCTATTCAAACAATGATTTAAGACGGGCGGTGTTAATAGATGCATGCGAGTGGCTTGTATGTCATTTCTAGTACAAGTGGACATTATTTATAAAACGCAGAGCAGCATGCTTCTGAGTTATTCAAACTTGGGCGGCCGCAGAACGTAATTCAGGGAGGGGAAACATTTCGGTAAAGATATGCCTGTGGTTCGAAAACCTTTGCCACGTTTTTTAAAATGGAGGATATAGATATGAAATTAGCTAAATTAAGAATTTTTTGCCAGAACTCTAATGCAACTTTTAAAACATATCAACAGCAACAACAACAAAAAGAATACGGAAATTTGACAATAAAAAATTATAAAATATTCAAGTATAAATTTCTACAAGCAGTTTTCAAAAAGGAAATTTGAAATTTTTTTTTTCTCGTCAGGGTGCTCTGCACCCCTTCTCAGAAGCCTCCGTTTAAGATAAATTTTAAACACATGAACATTAAAAAGAAAAAGTTAAGGTCATGGGAGGTTTTACTGCCGAAAAATTCTTAGTTGCTCTTTCTCCTAAAGTTAAATTATTTTAAATCACTTATTAAGAATACATTTTACTTTTTTTTTTTCAAAAACAAAAAAAGAATATTTTAATAAATTTCAAAATCCAGGATGAGGTAACGACCCATGTTTTTCAAGCAACCATCTCTACCAAACATATGATAGGAATGAATAACTGAAAATTCCTTTCAATATACTAATACATAATAAGACATTAAATATAATAATAAGGTTCTACAAAGGTAAAAAAAGAAAAAAAAACTAAGAAAACTGCTTTGTTGGTGGAATTTTTCTACTACAGTGGGCTATGATATTTGCGAATTCTTTTAAATTTTTAGGTGCATTCGTAATTATATAAATTCGTAGCACCTATAGTCGTCGTCTGGTCTGTCCATCCGTCTGCATATAACAGCGCAAAAACTACCCAGCCGAATGGTTTGAAATTTAATATATATATAATTGTTGCAGAATTTTGTCGAGTCATTTTAAATTTTATGAAAATCGAATCAAAACTTAAAAAGATATTAATAAAAGTATTTATTAAGTAATTTGATTTTTAAAAAAATTGGTACTTCTTTGTTATAGCAGCTTCTGAGGATTAATCATCAAGCGACCGAGATGTATCACCAAGTTATCAGACATGTATGACGTTATAGTCATATATGACGTAATGGCATTTTATAACCTCTATGACCAAGTTATAGTCACATTCTTCATTCTATTAAATCGTATCATCATACGTAATTAATTCAATGATATCCCATGATAAGTCATGATTCTAGGTTGCCATGATGATTACTTAATATTTAAGATGGAGTCTTATTATTTCCGTATTACTGAATTTAAAAACCGAATTTGTATACTAAAATTGTTTAATTATAGCAATTATATAATCTACCGACAGTTTTTTGGATAGATATTTCCAGAAAAGTAGATATTAATGGAAAAAGAGTCTAAATATGGATTTCAAGTTCTGAAATTTTCAAAGCTAGGCTTAAGTTTCCCATTGGAATTTTCAGTAAATGTCAACAAAATATTAAATGTTGCTAACTTAAAATGTACTTATTTTATTACGGAAATTAATCATGTCATAATAACAGACGATATACGGTAGAGAACCGATCATCCGAACTCCAGTTTACCGAACTGTCCAATTATCCGAAAACCCCCTTTTTTTGTCTGATTTTTTTTCAAGACGACCCTTGGAATTGAAAACGTTTTCAGGATCAATGGATCGAAGAAAATGAAAATGAATGTTATGAAAATGATCCATCACAAACTTTGAATGTTTAGAAACAGCTATGAAATGGTTGGAATGATAGGAGAATGCTGATCTTATACAACTTATGTATTGACTTATATATTGTAAAAGTTAGTGATATAGCAGCATTCAAAATAGTATCTTATTGGAAGCTTTTTCTTTCTTAAATTTCATATTTTGCAGTTCAGAAAATGATAAAAAATATTTAAAAAATTGAAAAGATAAAAAAAAAAGATAAAAAAATAAAACGCAATGTTTAAACATTTCAGCACTAACCAGTCCTAAACCTGGTTAAAATCTGAAGGAAAATTGTGTAAACACAAAAGATTTTTTTAAATCTACCAACCACTACTATATTTATAAAAACATACAAGTGTTCCATAGAAAAACTGTTATACGTAAAACAGGCATTTTAACCATTTTGGCCTAGTCAGGAACATTCCTAAAATTGCCTATCTAATTATCCGAACTTTTGCTTATCCGAACTAGCGCCAGTCCCGACAAGTTCGGATAATCGGTGCTCTACTGTAATTCATTTCACTGAAATAATAACAGTACGAACGCACCTCATTTGTCATGTTTGATGTACAATTTCAACTTGTTATTTTTAACAAGCGGTGTTAGATGCATGCGTGACCTATATGCCGTATATAGTACAAGTAGATATTATGTATGTATGCTTTCAAGGACCATCTCTCATAAACGTATTACGGTAAAAATGAATAATTGAAAATTCATTTCAATTCACTAACACACAATGAAAGACTAAAATAATATTAAAATTCTAAAAAGAAAGAACAAGAAAGAAAGAAGAAGAAAAGAAAGAAAGAACAGACAAATAAAAACTCTGCCTTACAGATGAGCTAATACTATGTTGACCGGCAATTTAATTTAAAATAGCTTTTTTATCGCAAATTTTTGTTATCAAAATTTTTGATTAATATTAAGAGAATTAATAATAATAGCCATATTAAATCGTAGATTTCTGCAATTAAATAAGGGGGAGATTATTATTTAAAAATTCTGTTCATAAAAAGCATAAAATTTGGCAGCTATGCAAACACGAGTATACTCGTCACCTGTCAACAATGTGCTAATTACACAGACGAGCTACTCAATGTATTAAACACCACATCCTCCTCAAACCCGATTTTTGATGTGTTTTACTTAACGAATATTTCTTTTTAAGTTTTCCAGTCGTGCCATCCATAATCAGGGTATTTTTTTTTACAGTCCAATGTTTGTTTTGGATTATTGAGTGGAGTGTGTTGATGTGTGGAGGGCTTATTCAAACAATGAATTGAGTTGCTAGATGCATTCGAGTGGCATATATGCCATATATAGAGCTAGTGGACATTATTTACATTGGCGCCAGCAACGAAATCCTGGGAGGGAGAAGATTTTAAATCAGATGTGTCTGTAGTACACAGAAAACATAAAACCCAATGTTGGTCGAAAGATCCTAAGTTATGTGCCCAAATTGGGTCATGTCTGTTTTGGTTACCACTGTGTATCCATTTTGGACACTGTTAAATACCCATTTAATTTTTTTTTTTTTTTTTTTTTTTAAATGGGTGTTTAACAGTGTCCAAAATGGATACACAGTGGTAACCAAAACAGACATGACCCAATTTGGGAACATAACTTAAGATCTTTCGACCCACATTGGGTTTTATTTTATTTTTTATTATTTTTTTTTTTTGTGTACGCAGCATAAGTCAGGGGCTTTAAAATACAGATTATAAATATAAAATGAGATTAACAAAGAATTTTTTTTTCAAAACCTCTAGTGCAAGACATCTTTTAAACATATATATCAACAAAAAAAAAAAAAAAAAAAAAAAAAAAAAAAAAACCCCGCAGAAATTAAACATTTAAGAAATATTAAATATTCAAAAATAAGCTTTTACTAGATTTTTTTTTTTTTTTTTTTTTTTTTTCAAAAGGGAGAACTGAAACAATAGTTTTTGTTTTGCGTCAGGTGGGATTCTGCCACCTCTGAATCACTACTTCAAGATAATTTTTAAACACATGAGCGCAAAGAAAGAATTAAAAATGGTCCTGCCCGGAGAATTGCCAAATATTCTCACTTCTTTTTTATCTTAGTGTTTAATTATTTTAAGTAAGGAATAATGCATTTTGCTTTTTTTTTTTGTTTTCCTTTCTCAAAATCATCAGAGATGAAGAAAACTCAGTTAATTAAATTTAAAAATCCACGGTGTGGCATTGGCCCTTTACTGCCCTCCCTTCACTTTGTTTCCGCCACTCGTGATTATTTATTTAATATGGTGAAGAAAATTAGTATGTTTTTCAAACAACTATCTCTAATAAGCATATTATGGTAAAAATGAATAAAACAAATTCATTTCAACATATTAATAGATCATTCTATTGGAAAAAAGGTTACTTTCTAAAACTTTCTATAATATATATTAATAGTCATAGTTCATCTTTCACCTATTTTAAGATTTATATAGGTGGTCGTATGTCTTCTCCTTATTTGATGTTTAATTTATTTTCTAAAGATGTAGGGGGTAATTTCCTTATTAATATTATAACAAAGGATACAAATAGAGTATGCTTTGTTTTACAATGCCATGCTTATTTAGGGTGGATATGAAACGTAATAACACACACACACACACACAAAAAAAAAAAAAAAAAAAAAAAAGAGAGAGAGAAAGAAAGAAACTTTATGTTTTATAAATTATTTTTCTTAAATAAATTATGCTTACCTTTTAAATCAAGAACGGGGACACATAAAGTTCATGACCACTTCTACTTCAAAATTAATGACAATCGGCAATGAGCACCTTCACAACTGAAATAAAAAAGGAATGCCTCCTGCCTCGGAATATTTTTTACTAGGTACTGTATTTTGGAAATTATAGCACATAATTTTATTGTAATGGATTATACAAAAAAGGTTTGTAACAGTAATTTTAACATAACTTTTGAAAAAATTTTGTCTTTTCGGAATAAAATTTTTCCATATAAAGGAATGTTCAGAGAAGAAGAATACTTTACTACATGAAAAATATATTCAGCACATTCATAAAATAAGTGAAGACGCAAGTAAAGGAAATTAGGTATAACATGTTACGGATGTGTTACACGCTACCTCCGTTTATTAAATAAATAATAAAATGAAATCAAATCATCAATCTTAATCCAATATATATACTTTTTAATGTGTTCTATTATGTAAAACCTCTAAAACATTTTTAAAACTATATTTTTTCAAAAATTAACTACCATGCACCATAAAAGTAATGTTTTTTTGTATAGAATGTCCCTAATACGTTATGAGAGGCTAAATATAATTAAAAAAAAAAAAAAAAAAAAAAAAAAAGGAAAGGAAAGAGACTATTGGTAGATTTTATCTGCTAGAGTGGGCTATTTATGAATATTTTAAAATTTTTATTTGAGCCCGACAGTTTGAAATCCGAGTCCGTCCGAGCTCGAATAATATCGTTTCACCATAACCCAAACCCGCTCGACCCCGATACCAAAAGTACGCATTAGAAAACTGTTAAAAATATTTTAGCATTTTTTCGACATTAATTTTCTCATTTAAACATTTCTTCTTACATTGAAATAAATATCAATCCAAAATACTCCCTCGGAACAACGTTTCTTTATTTTTACGTCCCTCAAAATCTATTTAAAATAGAAAATTTAACAGCCCAACCACTGGCAGAAATCTGTAAAAGTCTCAATTCGTATTATTTTAAAATATCATTGTACAACTATAGCAGAAAGACACGAGTTCTGTTTTCCAGTAATTCTAGAAAAGAACTTCCATAAGAGGCAGAACTTCAAAGAGAAAGCGAGGATAGACAAGAGATATCCACAGCTTCTTTATATTAATCACACTGATCTTGCCAAGGCTTCAGAATCAGATAGCATATTTCTCTTATATCCCATCAGTAACAACTCTTTCAGGTTGATTTTTCAAGGATTGTAAAACACTTTACGAAATTTAAACAATTCTTGTTTCTTAAATAGCAACTGAGGCCGAATCCGTTTCGGGCTCGGGATGAATCCATCCATCTCCAGCCTGTATGGGGTCATCAGTTAATTAGGGTACACTTCAAGAGGGGGGGGGATAAACAATGGGTGACAATAAATCAATCCCGGAGAAAATGGTTGAATTGAACAATGATTTTACATATATTTAAGGTTATTTAAGGTGCCGGGGCAGGGCAACGGCGGGCGAGTCAGATAACTATAATAATAAAATTAAAAAAAAAAAGAAGAAGAAGAAATAAAGCAGAGAAAAATAAGAAAACTATCTTATTTGCAGATTGTAGTTACCTGCGAGAGGTCAATGGTCGAAGCGGCAGGAAACTATCTATTTTTTTTCCTACCACCATTTGCAAAGAAAAGGGAGAAAAATCCAATTGAGCAATTTTTTCTGGAGGAAAAGGGGAAAAGGATCGTATAAAATTTAATGGGAGGTGTATTTCATTAACATAATATTATTTCCCACCTTATTTTGACCACTTTTGCTATTCACATTATGTCTATTTATTTCCAATAATTAAAAAATTAATTCACGTTTCAATCTTTTTGGGGTACACTGTATATAATATATTTTAACATTTTGTAAAATAATCATTCTTTTACGAAATTGTATTTTACATATTTCTTGTCAACATAAAGTTATATGCATACGTTAATTTTCTTTTATTTAATGAGGGACATTCTAAAAATATGTATCATATTAAAATGGATTTGAATTAAAAAATGTATATAAAACGATTTAAATTGCCTCCCATTATTAATAATGGATTCCAGTTTTTGAGTTATAGAAACAATTTTAAATAGTTAATGTTAGAGGCTCTTCAGTAATGTATACTTAAATTTCCTTTAAATCCTGTTTTCCTTTATTTATTTCTTTACTTTTTAAAATCAAATTTTAAGCACAAACACTCAAAAAAGAAAGATTTTTAAATACTTTTTAACTATGATGAAGCTTCGAAAAACTGAAAATATTCCTATAAAACAAGTTCTATCAGTAACTTAATAGGTGACTTGAATAACTCTTTGAAATATATTTCTTAAGAAAAAAGTTAAGAGAGAGAGAGAGAGTTTTTTTTTCCAAAATAGCTCTCGTTTATTTGTTTGAATAGGCTTAATGTATGTTAAAAATAAGATAACTTTTACTACAAACAGTTTTATAAAAAATAATACAGTACTTACCTGCATAGAGGTTTTCGTTGAATATGTTCAATAAAGTTAGATCGATTTAGAATTGTTTGTTTAACTAAAGACTTCTAAACATAAATTTTAACGGTTTAATTTGGTATGTTATTATTATTATTATTATTACGAACAAATACATATAGAACATCGCAATTAAATATGTATTTTTTTAATTTCCTGATATCGATCCGGATGATTGGGATACGGATCATTGTAGCTTTACTGTAGTAATTTAAAAACCGATTAATTTTCTAAAAAAGTGAAAAAGTGTTAATAAATGTAAAAGCAGTGTCTCAATTATTTGGTTTCATATTTAAATGATTTATTTCGTATTTTTCCAACACCCATAATATTTCCTATTAAAAAATATTAATGTATTTTTATTTTTGAAACGAACCTTATATTAACGGATTTTACTTTTGGGACAGTCCTCAAATCAGACATTTTCTTTATTTTGAATATTGTAGGAACTACTCACAGAAACTTTATGATAATCTATATGTAAGCTACTTTGAAAGTCCAGATTCATATTCTAATGTGAAAATCGTATTATCTGTACTGAAAATTTTAAAGTTTGTATTTTTTTATAATATGGAGAACTTAAACCCTTAGAATCTTTACCCCCTATGGAACCCTTAAAGTTATTTTTTTAATATAAATTTTAAAGAAGACTTAACCGAATAGCTATTTTCGTTTTTTTGTGTGACAGTTTTGCTATTAAAATATATGGGCTGTTCTCTCTCTCTCTCTCTCTCTCTCTCTCTCTCTCTCTCCCCCCCCCTCTCTCTCTTTCGACTGATTTTGTGATTTTGTTTCTAATTGTTACCTATTGTTTTACACAAAATATATTTTTAATGAAGATATAAAAAATACTTGTTTTTATATCAAGATTTGTTTAATGAAGATTTACTTTAAAGATAAAGATTGATATTTTACCTATATTGATGATAGAAAAATGGTTTTTAATTTGCTTATTTAAATTGATTTAAAAATTATGTTAAGCTATTGTTAAATTAAATATACTTTTTAAAAATATGACTCTTGTAGTAAAAAGTACTCATAAAAAATAACTTTTATATCTTAAAAAATGTATTATTATTTTTAATAAATATTTTTGTAAATGCTGAAGACAAATTAATACTTATTATTTTCTGTACTCAAAAATAAAAATAAAAAAATGTAAAAAGTGTTATCTTTACAAAAAATGTATAAATTTTTAAATGCGGCTAAAATTAATATTTTTTAATTTTAAGAAATTAAATTTTAGTTAAAAAAATTACCGTTGAAACGGAATATATATATAGATGCCTCAGTACCAGGTTTACCAACTTTAAAAGGTGGTAGAACACATTACAACAAACAATCTTGATTTTAGAAACCAGAGACGACATCTATTAATTTAGTCAAAAATACAGGGTGGCTCACTTCAATATTAAGCAAGACTTTTGTTCACAACTTTAACAGTAATAAACATATCAATATATTTAAAACGAAAAGCGGATTTCTTAAGATCGATTTCGGCTGATCTAAGCATGCATAATGAGCATTTTAGGATGCTTTTCTTTAGTTAAACGGAGTGGGAAACAAGCTTTGAACTGGTTTAATTTCAGAGGGACTTCGAGCGAAGTCGAAATGGCCCAGTGGTCTAAGGCGCCAGAAAGAGGAATTCGGGTTCCCTAAAGGGAGCGAGTGCTCCTGGCATAAGATGTTTCTCAGATATTGTTTGTATTCTGATAACTCAGTTCAAAAATGTGAATCATATCTTATTCAGAAAAATTTATCATCCAGAATATTTTTTTTTTTTAAATTATTGATTTCGTACTTAAAATTTAAAGATTTGGCATGTAATTATCGATTAAATAAATTGAAATTATCTACATTTTTTGCTATATTTTTATTACGATTGATCGATAAGGCATGTATTAAGAAAAGTGTAGGTGATTATTTTCCGTAAAATAATAAATAAATAAATAAACAGAAAGAAAGAAAAATATTTATATAAGAACTTGTGGTGCCATCTATTGGTATTGTAATGCAGTTAAATGTTTATATTTGAGAAAACTAATTAGATTTAAAATTTTTTTTTTTTTTTTTTGTAAAATATTTAAGGAAGAAAAAAAACCTTAGAGTAGCTTTTTTAAAAATCTAAAATTTGAATTCCCTGGAAAATGTTCTGTTGTCTGTACTCATGTAAAGACAGTTAATATGCAGCTGGTCCCAAGACCGGTTATAAAAGGGGAGATTTTTATTTCTTTTAACTATATTGCTAACAACTATTCTGTAAAAATTTCTGACATTTTAATGATGATATGAACTTTTTTTATAACTCCTTTGTTATGTGAACCTTTTTAATAATAAAGGTTCCAAAGAACATTTAAGTTCTTTACCGTCAAGTTTTGACGGGTGCTATCTAGTTTAAACTAAATTTTCAACAGACTTTGTGTGAAATTTTACGATATCATAGTGGAAGGTGATCGAATTAGCTACTATTCGTTTCAAACAGCGCTAAACCAGACGCTCCATATTTCGGAATGCAGTTGGCATTATATACGGTGCCATTGGTCGAAATACTGTGCATTTTCTGAATTTCCGATAACGTAATCTCATTTCACACAAATCAGGGTAAGTCTGTTGAAAAATCTTTATTATTGTTAAAGTTATGAACAAAAATCCAGGTTCAAATTAGAATGAGACATCCTGTATTTTGGTGTCAATAAATGGATTGCGACCTTGGTTTCCTATTACGAACATCGTTTGTTGTAGTGTGCTCTACTACTGGAGTCCTGCGCGGGTCGGATTATACGGACCCGAACCCGAAAATTCTATTTAAAATCAATCCGAAACCCCACCCGAACCTGAAAAGAAAATCATCTTGAATGATCTTTTCTGTCCTATCAAAATCAAAACTTTTTATAGCACACTGGCTCTGATTTTTTGGGGTCGTTCTTTATTTTAACAAGGTACTTCACGTCCTCCACCGTGGCTTTCTGAGTGGTACCAACCAATAACCCCTACTTAAACACCATGGCTGGATAAACCAGCTGTTGTTTTTCAGTGATTTTCGTTTTCATCTAATTATTAGCATCACTTGTGTCATCTCATCATCTGTATCAATCGTTTTACTTCATCACTACTCATTTTGTTTACCTCATCACTAGAAACCTTCTACATCGTATTTTAATTATTCATCACTTCTTATTGTTTGCTTAAATTTTGATTAGCATTTCCACTTACTTATTTTCCACCTAGCCCCACGTGGTGTTTAACAACGGGCTCAGCTCCGTCCGAATATTGTAATTTTTTTTCTTCTAAGACTTCAATAAAGGGAACCGGGAAGGACATCTATGCTCTACAAATTATGTAGAGCATACAAACTTAGCTTTCTCGTTTGAGCAGTCCATCTTAGGCAGTCAGATCAACCCAAAATCCAATTCGAATTCGACATACTTCAACCGGAATCCGACCCGAACCCAAATATTAAACCTTATTTTAGTGCATTTAGGGAAAAAAATTTACAATTGTATCTCTAATATCAATTTTACCTTTTATGTTGAAAAATGAACACACACATACATATATATATATATATATATATATAAGGTGTCCGAAAAGTTTTCCTTCCCTGGAGGAAAGATTTTTCGGACTTTTCCTATCCCACGACTTTTCAAAGTCTGAAAAGTCTTTCCTCCAGAGAAGTAAAAAAAATTCGGACACCTTGTATACGCACACACACATATACTCATTAATGTTCAAATATTTAGTTTTTTTCAAATAAAAAAATAATTTAGATTTTTTTTTGAAAAATCTGGTCATCTCGAATCTGACCAGCAAAATTCAAATCCAAATCAGAAATCGACCTGAATTCCGAAGCAATTAAAATTAACTCAAATCGAACCTGACCAGCAACGAAAAAAAATAGCGTCCACCCGACCCGACCTGAACCACGGGCCGAGCCGGATTCGGATAAAATCGGGTTATCCGACTCTTCTGCAGGAGTCTATATCTATTGCCTCTTAAGACTTTGTAAACGTGATATTGAGACACCCTGTATATAAATGTATACATTTCAAAAAATGAAAAAAAACCGAGTAAATTATAAAAAATAAAAATTAATAAAATTTTGTGTCCCTGGATCAAGTTAAATAGGAGATTAAATATGGTGTCTTGAAAAATGTACACTGGCCTCCAAAAGTTAAGATACAACCGGTTTTTTGCGTCTAATTTGCAAATGAATGAATATAGAAACAACAAATTTGGAGGAAATGTGCGCTAAACTGTTATTTATTAAATGTGACATAGAAATTTACTTAAGTTAAACGTATAAATGAAATTACAACAAAAAAACACTCATGGTGGAAAATTCCATTCTTGGAGAAATCAGTACATCGCAGTATTATGCAGTAAAATGTGACAGAAACATTAAAAAACTGGTTCTAATACGGAATATGTCCACCCCGGATTTGAATGCATTGGCGGCATCGATTTTCCATGCTCTCAATTAAATTGTCGGACACCGAAATAGGTAACGCTGACCAGACTTGGAGTAAGCCTTGTTCCAGCTCATTTAATAACCTTGGAGGAGAACTTAAAGTCGCAAACTGTCTTCCAAGATAGCCCCAAAGATGTTCTATCGGATTCAAGTCTGGAGAGTGAGCTGGCCATTCCATTCTCTCCAAACCGTGATTCTCAAGATAATCCTCAACAACTACAGCTCGGTGTGGTCTCGCATTATCATCCATTAGAATGAAACCATTGCCAATAGCACCGGCATATGGGCGCACATATGAATCAAGGATCTCATCCCGATATCCACCAGTCACAGTTCCTCCTTGGAACACATGCAGGTCAGTGTGGCCTCCGAGTGAGATCCCTGCCCAAACCATGATTCCACCGTTTCTGTACCTGTGTGTTTCGACAGTGTTTGATTGATGGTATCGAGTGCATTGTTCTCTCCAGATCAGAAGACGTCCTGAATCGCTCTCCAGTATGAATCTGGACTCGTCTGTGAAGAGTACAGAAGCCCACGTTGTCTGGTCCAGGAAACATGTTATCTTGCCCAACATAAGCGGGCCCTTTTCTGTCGTCTGTTGAGGGGGACACACACAACTGGTCGCCTTGCATAGAGACCTGCATTGTGAAGACGTCTTCGCACCGTAGTAGCGGAGATTCTTCTCCCTGATGCTGCAAAGTGGTGTGCAATGAGTTGCGGCAGAGTAGTGCGTCTTCTCCTTCGGGTCGAAAGAGCTAGAAACCGGTCCAGTGTGTTATACTATATATATATATATAGCAAGTGTTGTAACACGTGGGCGGCTTGGAGCATGTCTTCTGGACACAGAATTTTTGGATTCATACTGATCCCAGAGTCGTTGGACTACACTGCGAGACACATTGAGCCGTCTAGCAGTATCGGCCTGTGACAACCCCATTTCCATTCATCCTACAGCCTGCCATCTTAATGAATTGGGCAAATGACTTCTAGACATTTCTAGACTCTACTGGCTGTTGTGAACAAAACTGACAATAATAGTTCGAATACAACAAAACTTACACGCAAAATTACGAAAACTTCGTAATTGCATATTTTTCTCTCATTCACAAATACCTATTCTTTTCTATAAAATAAAAGTGGTAGCTGTAATTTTTGCGTAAGTTTTTTTAAAGATTATTATTGTCATTCATATAAACTATGAAGTTTAATCTGACTGCCATTTTTTGTCTGGTGAGCTTTGAAAAACATGTTGTACCTTAACTTTTGGAGGCCAGTATATAAAGAGAGTATGATAGATAACTACTCAATCACCAGTGCCTTAATGATTTTCGTTTTAGAATCTACAGTTTTTGGAACAAAATAAAATACTGGTTTATATATATTCGCGCTCATTTCTCATTTTAAACCTACAACAAAAGTCATAAGTATCCCTGGAGGATACAGTGTCCCAGTGTGGGAAAGTCATAAGTATCCCTGACCACCTCTTTCGTGATTGGTCATATGATGTAAAGAACTTTTCTCTGAAAAATAATTTATCTAAGGTAGATTGGCTTGTGATTATTTAATTTATTTTGTGTGCAATTTAGAAAAATATTTCAACATGTTTAAAAGGAATAATGATGTCATTATATACCAAGGTTGGTTAACTTGTATCACTTGATTAAAAATATCAACAATTTAAATAAAAATTCCTTAATTCAAAAATTTCGATTATTTTTATTCACCTTGTAAATTGAATTAAAAGACATATAGAAAGAAAGAGAGTTACTTATTCAATGAAGAATGAACAGAAGCTTTAGTTTTAATTATTGTAATTCTTTTTTTAAATTCTATTGTAATATTCTTTCATAAATTTTCGTGCAAGGCTTTCGCAGTGCAAGCTTTGAGATTATTTGTTGATACGTTTCTATTCATTTTTAATTCACTGCAATTTTCAATCAGCAACAACAACTTTTAACAAACTTGTGAGTGTACTATGTCAAAATGCTGTTAAAAAATATCTCGTATGATACCCTCATTCATCGTTGTTCATTTTGTTTTTGCACATATTGACATCAGAAATAAGATATATGATTAACTTAGGTTTGTTTTTTCTTTTGAAAATAATTGAAAATAGCTTTTTAGGAATAATTTCATGCACTTTCTAAAGGTAGTAAAAATATATATTTAAACTATATTTAAATTAATGTGAAATTTTATTCATTAAAACTTCATAAGACCATTAATTTGGGACAATCTAATTTTTCATTTAAGGAAAGATAATATATATAAATCAATGAAAACGCTCATATATATATATATATATATATATATATATATATATATATATTTAATTTCTAGTTTTGGTACACAACAAATAACAACAATGATAAATTAAATTTAAAAGAATGATGAAATCTACCTCTGATTCTGACACGTGTGCAGCCTCATTTATAGGATCGGTGACATTTGGAAATAAAATAAATAAATCTGTTAAAGAAAAGACGCTTTTTATTTGTTATTCAACTCAAAAACAGTCAAACCATTTTAGTATACCCTGTATATGGATATATGATTGAATGCAATGTGGAATCAATTATGAATCTAAATCAATATGGATTTTAATTGTTTTGGGACATAAAATGTATGAATTCTTAAAACTTTTGCTTAATGCAGGGAATTTGAAGACTTGTCAAATTAAAGCAGAAAAGCAAGCAAAAATATTTCGGCTATTTTTTATTTTAAATAAAATTTCGTACAACGGTATTTAATAAAATTATCTCAAAATACCGATCTTTGATTTCTTGTATGTTTTAGTTTCGACCGATTTTAGTATTTCACACCAATATTGATCAATGAAAATATGTTACCTTCACTCCTTCTAAGAGTTGTCGCTTGTAAAATTTCATGTAGTTCTAAACTGCTTGCTAGGGAGAGCATCAACATCCTATTTAATGAAGCTAAATTGATTTATAGTTCAAGTTTTTATTTACAACTTTTTGTGAGGGAATCTATCGAAATTTATTTAAGAAGCTCGAAAGCATGTAATGATACGTTGTCATTTAATATTCCGAAGATTTGGGTTGAGTGGTTGAATAATAGTGGGATGCGGTCTGTAGATGGATCTAAGAGAGGTGTTAAAATTAAAAGTATAAAGGGCGTTGTACCTTCTTTGATAGTGACTGTTCAGACTATCTGGTTTTTAATTAATTTAATCTCTGGTTTTTTATGTACATTGTATTTGTGGTTTGTGTATATTCTGATGACGATTTGATGAACAAATCGAAACATGTAAATTTTAAATTTTAACATCTTTAATGTTTATGTTGACGTCTTTTAAGCAAAATAAAAAGTGTTTTGGTGCATATTTTAAAAGTTAGTTCTAAACTCTTTTAAAAAAGCAATAAACACATGGGAGAATTTTTTAAAAGTAAGGCATGAAATAAAATGCCATGTGAATGAAAATGTTCCACGATTAATTTCATAAGCTCTTTTTATTACTTTCCAACATAGTTGAAAAGTGTTTATGAATTCGGTTTATCTGCTTTGTCTGTCCGTTTAACACTGTGACGAAGTGGGTTTTTTTTTTTTTTTGCAGAAAACATTGACAAAGCGGTTCTCAGTGTTTACCGAATCGGTTCGCAATTCTCAATCACGGCAATCTGTTGTTAATTTTATACAAAGTGTTAATTTTATGTTTTTAATTCAAAAATCTCAAATTTCAGTTATTTTTAAACAAAAAAAAAGTATCGTTTTTTTATGTGTTTGATGCAGAGGCCTGTTTTTTTTTTATACGTGGACAATCATTCAATCAAACACCGATAACTGTCAAACTGGCCCCTGGACACAGGTAATCCCAACGTTTATCAATCCTTAAATGCCTACAGAAGAGGGATGTTCCAACAATTTTGCGGAATATAGCGGGATCTTGATTTAAGACGGAAATGTTGAAAATTATAAAATTTTAAAAACTAGGTATCAAACCCCAATTAATTTTTTTAAGGCTCAGAATATTGCTCACAGGATGAAAAAAAATACAACAATATAAAAAATTGGACTTATAACAATTTTATTTTCATCAGTTACCATTATCGTAAAATCCCGAAAGTAAGCCCTTCTCCCACTTTTAAGCAATTTTGATTTTCTTTTCCATTCCCAAATATAAGCCCCCCCCCCTTCTCTCACATACACAAAAATTTTTATGCACAAAAAATTGATTTTAAAAATCAAAGGGAGGGAATTTTCATACTTTTCACATTTTTGGCAGACTTCCACTTATGTTTTTATATGATGTTAACCTCTTCGCGACGAGCGTCCTTTACGGAATTTTTACTCTTTTACCACCGGTTTTTTAAAACAGAAATTTGCGTCTAATTGAATCGCAGAAATGCTACCATTAAATAAGGCAAAGTTTACAGTAAAAAATAACTGGTGGGAATAATCGAGGATTCTGAGCATCTTAAGCGTCACGTATGCGTGTCGCTCGTCCCCAAGGGGTTAATGAAATCCCTCCCTTCACATGAAATGTCTGTTTCCTTTCTCTACCCTCTCCAACATTTTTCTACAGCAAAATTTTTCATCTTTTTTTGCAGTTTGACTGCTCTTCCCTGGATCACATGTATATTTTATGTTTTGAAATAAATATGTTCTCTAAAATAACTCCCCATCCATTAACAAAATACCAGCTGTGAGAACAGCAAAACTACAAAAAGACTAAAATCTTCTCTCTGCCGTCCCCCCTCCCCCTCCATGTCTAGAAATTCACTCCTTTTTCTGTGGATGGATTATGGAACTTTAAGGGGAGAATTAGATGACTATTTATTTATTGTTGCTACAAAGTAACAATACAGCATAAAATGTTTAAAAAAATAGTTTTAAAGATTTTAAAGTTTGTGTGCTGGGAAGGGGGGGGGGGAGAAGCAATTTAGATAATTATTTAATTCTAGTTACAAGAAAGTTATAAATAGATTTAAAAAAAAATAAAGACTTCAAAGTATGTACTAGGAGGGGGTGGGGACAAAGGAAATAAAGAACACTTTTTGGATGAGAGGGGGGAATAATGTAGATCTTTATTTAAATATTGTTGGGGAAAAAATCACAAATAGAGCGGAAAAAAATTAAGAATGTCAAAGATTTTAAATTTTACGAGATGCATTTGGAGGGGAGGACCTTCATGAGATAAGGTTAGGGGGGGGGGCAGTGGGAGAGAAGCAGAGATTTTAGGAGGAGGGAGTTATTTATTTTTAATATAGAGTATTTAATAAGTCTGAAAAGAAGTTTAAAATTAAAATGTTATAAAGGTTAAACTATGCATTTTTGGTACCAGAGGGGGGTGGGGGGAGGACAGTAATTTTGAGAGGAGATTTAGATGATCGATTATTTATTGTTACAATAAAATAAGAAATTAAGAAAAATATTTTAAAAATGAATATTTTTTTTTTTTGGGGGGGGGGGGGGGCAGGATTTTAAGGGGGGGGGATTTATTTTTATTTTATTTTATTTATTTACTTTTTTTAAATATGCCGAAATATGGAACATTCTTGACCTTTTTTACTTCTAAATTAATGATAAAAACAGGTTTTTAAATGATTTTTTTAAAAACTCCCCATCCATTAACAAAATATCAGTTGTGAGAACAGCCAAACTACAAAAAGACAAAAATCTTCTTTTTCCCTCCATCCTTCCCCCCCCCCCATCCATGTCTAAAAAATTCACTCCTTTTTCTGTGGATGTATTATGGAACTTTAAGGGGAGAGTTAGATGATCATTTATTTATTGTTGCTACAAAGTAACAATACAGCATAAAATCTTTAAAAAATAGTTTTAAAGCTTTTAAAGTTTGTTGGTTGGGGGGAGGGAGTAGCAAATTTTTTGGGGTGGGGGCAGAGAAGCAATTTTGATAATTATTTAATTATAGTTTCAAGAAAGTTATAAATAGATAAAAAAAAAAAAAAAATTAAAGACTTCAAAGTATGTACTGGGGGGGGGGGGCAAAGGAAATAAAGATGACTTTTTGGATGGGAGGAGGGGATTAATATAGATCCTTATTTAATTAATTGATGGAGAAAAATAATCACAAATAAAGCAGAAAAAAATTAAGATTTTTCAAATTTTACGAGATGCATTTGGAGGGGAGGATCTTCATGAAATAAGGTTGGGGAGGGGCAGGGGGAGAGAAGCAGAGATTTTAGGAGGAGGGATTAATTTAGGTGGCAGGTTGGAGTTATTTATTTTTAATATAGAATATTTAATAAGTCTTAAAAGAAGTTTAAAATTAAAAAGTTATAAAGGTTAACCTATGCATTTTGGTACCAGAGGGGGGGGGCAAAGGGGGAAACAGTAATTTTCAAAGTGGATTTAGATGATTGATTATTTATTGTTACAATAAAATAAGAAATTAAGAAAAATATTTAAAAAATGATTTTAAAAAAACAATTGGGGGGGGGGGGGGGCAGGATTTTAGGGAGGGGGAAAAAACAGGTTTTTAAATGATTTTTTTAAAATTTCGATTATAAGCCCCCTCCCAAATTTAATCTTTTTTTATTTTGAAAAAGGGGGAGCTTACAATCGGGATTTTACGGTATTGGTTTTCACTTGTTTTTCCTACTTTTCCGATACATTCCCTTCTAAAAAGTGATATATATATTCTTCCCTTATATAAGCAAGACGATATATAAGGGGAAAAAATATATCGTTTCTCATGCTGTGGGACTTATAGAACAACTCTACATAGTTGACAAACCTTGGGAAAGTACATACAATTTTCTCCTATGTCGTGGAAATTCGTCGTTTCGGCACACTGTGCGTTTGTCCGTGCTCTAACTCATGTAAATATATTCGGATTGACACGTAATTTTTATATGTTAATGAAGTTTACTGTAAAATATTCGCTATTGAAAAGGAAGTATATAGTCCGTTTACAGTGGCACATGAAAGAATTACGTTACATCATGGTCTATGGCAGCCGCACTCGATCCGCTGTCCGGATGTAGCCCGGTAACCTTTAGTGTACGGACTACAGACACACAATTTTTAATCCATATTTATAAAAAAAATGAGATGCGCAAAAAATATATTTACGACTTTCATTATTGTTTTATATATTTTTATGGGAAGACGAAATCTGCCCTGATATTTATAATTTAAAAGTATGCTATTTCCTTATAGTTAAAAGATCTGTTTACATAAAGTCCTAATTGCGTTACAGGAGTATATACATATTTTAATCTTCACCACTAACCAAAAATTATTTAAAATTTATTATATTTTCACTATATATTTTCACATTTTTAAAAGCAAAAATGTTTTTGCATTGAGAAAAATTCTGATTTCTTAAAAAATTCATATATATTTTTTAAATCTTTCGAACTTGGAATTTCTACATTATTATATTATTACGTTTTATATTGGTTATATATCTAAAATTAATTATATTATGTGTTTTACCCAGCTTTCTTGTACTATTTTTGTTATCTTACTAATTTAACTAATTTTTTCGTTTTACATTATTATATAACTTACAAGGACGGTATCCATAAGAGCATACTCAGAAAAAAACAAAAACAGAATATTCTTGTTATATCTTTACAAATAAATTTCCTGCGGAACCTCGATATAGCGTCCGTAACAAAATAATGAAATTTTAATTTTTTGGGCGGTTGGCGACACAATGAAATTTCGAAAAATACGTTTTTATTATAAATACTATTTAAGGAGAAAACATTTTCTACTTTTCATACTGAATTCGTTTAAGTAAGTTTAAGATAAATAAATACCCTTTTATAACTGCAGTTTCGTCAAATAAATTTATATGTATTTATACTGAGATTTAACGATCGCACTATATAGTTTAGAATAAAATTTTAATTGATTAAACTTGCTTCAAATTGAAAATTAAATTTCGATTCTGAGCACTGTCAATTTGACTTCGATATTTTTAATGTCGGAGACAAGAAAATAAAAGTATTGTTGGCATAGAAACAACGACTTATTGAATATCGAAATGTATAGAGACATCGTTCTTAATTGGGCAGTTACTTCTAAAATGCACTTAAAGCTTATCCAGCTGGTGAAACCGTGTAAAATTAAATAACTGCAGCAACACGCAACATGTATATATTATACACACTTATAGAATAAATAATACACCATTTCATCGTTTAAGTTCAATTTCATTAAGTACTATGCATTTAAACACTCATTTAACAAGAATTTTAAATGCGTTAAAATCGCTTGCATTTGACAAGAAAATGTGTTGCTCGCTAAATGGCATGGAGCATTCGTCTTTTCGCGCCAAATACTCAAAAGTATTTTATTTTTTTACAGCTTTTCTATTGGGAATTCGCAGCTGAATTTGATTGATACTTTATAACGTACATGAGTAGTTCAATTAGAATATATTTTTTTCAAAATATTCCGAGTATGCCCTTTAAGGAGACCTGCCTTGTTAGTGTGTTGCGACCCACCTAGTGAAATAAACTTATGTTTGCGGCCGCGTGGAAAACTAGTCGTTGGGGGCCACAGTATTACTTACCCATCATGGATATGTATAACATAAAATATGAAAATAAAAATGTGTAAACTATTTATAAAATGCATTGCAATTCGAATGAAATCGTGGCTTGATGACGTCCTAAACTTTAAATGATCTATTGCTGAATTGCGTAAAAGAAATATCCTTATAACTCCAAAAATGATAATCATATTAACGAACGGTTTACTGCGTCGGATTAAGCGTCTCATTTCCAATTAAATTATATTTTTGAATTGAAATTGGAATGAAATACAGGGTCATGAAAAATCGAAGAGTGTGGAAAATAGGATTACAAATATCTCGGCAATTCATTATCCGATCGACTTCATTCTTTATGCAAAATTTATGCTTTTTTATTGTCTTTTATATTCACGCCTTAAAATAAACAATTTCGAAAATTTTTATATACCTTTTATCAGGACGAATATTTCGAGAGTCCGAAAAAAATAGTTCCGGATAATCGAGGTTACTGAAATTCAATAAGCTTCTTCCCATTATTACATACTAAGTACATACCAAATTTCAAGTCTCTATCTCAATTTTTTCGGGAGATAGAGCGTTTACAGACACACACACAGACAGACGAACGGCAATTTTTTTTTTCTAAAAATATGTTTTTCGGAATCTCCAGTGTCTGAAAGGTGTAAATCCGTCAATTTTTTTTTCGATTTTCAAAACGATTACAAGATTTACCCTATACTACGTATGATGGGTAAGTAAAAAGGTTGAATATGGCTTGTATTTTTTTTTTAATTGCCTATTTAGATTTTTCATTTCATTGTATGGGGAAAAAAATTCTGAATAATATTCTGATAGTGTTGGAAAGTGTTTCATAATTTATGCCTGATGCATGATTTTCCGTTCTTGATTCTTTTTAACTTTAAGACTTCACACTATCTGTATATAACGAGAATTCCACTTCATGATCCAGTGCACCCCAATAATTTAAATCAATGCCATTTGAATCATTATAATCATTTTTAGAATTTGTTTTAAATTACGTGTAAAAACCCTGATAAAAATGATGTACTTATATAAAATAAAATATTAGTTTTTTTATTTTAAAAATGCAAATAAAATTTATGAATATTTTTTTATTACTTTCAAACTGATAGGAAAAAGCATATAACATTTATTGTACGTATATTATTTAAATTTAAATGATAAATTATTTTAATAAATACTATATGTGTAAAGAAAGATGTGTAAATGTAAGAAAAAATCACTGAAGAAAAATTTAAAGTAGAACATAAATTTCACATGGATTGAAAATAGTAATTTTTTAATAATTTTTTATGAGTATCACAATGAATCTTGGATATAATAATGTAAAAATAAATAATATCCAACCGTTATAAGGTAAGTCAATTAGTTCCTTTTCATACACACTCGCAAAAAAAAAAAAAAAAAAAAAAGTGTCTAATATATTTTATGTCTAGTGCGCAAGCTGCACATTCCATGGATCGATAATCTTGACAACTTTCTTTTTTACATTTAGAACAAAACATGTGTATTTTTAAAATTTTTATCCCGAAAGCAATAAGCAAAATATCTTTCTATGTCTAATGTATACATGTAACAGCATCTCTTGAAATTCTCGGTCTGTTTGCTTTTTCAGATTAGCGTATAATTTCGTGATCATCATCAACTTCAATTTCACTGTTCGAAATTTGATTTATACTTAATATAGCTACATCTGACCCGTGTAATTTTTCCTCTTAATCAATTTCCGAGTCACTCGACAAATCATTTGGACAGTTCTGGTGAACTTTCCTCGTCTAACATTTTGTTGTCCATCTCCTTCTGCTTTTCTTACCTCTATTATCTCGTTACTCTCATTTCTGTGGTTTTATCTATTGAAAACTTTTATATACAATATGTAATTGAATATAGTATAATTTCTAATAAAAAGTAACAAAAACATTAACGTAAATTGAACTACATTAACTATATTAAATTGAGTGCATTAACTCCATACTGTGGTTAGGTAAACTCCAGAGTCTCTTATAATGCAATGTTTGCAGAATTAAATATGCACGATTTAGGATTTCTTAAGTTATAAACTTGATCTACTTACAAATAATACAATTAAATCCCTTTTTGAAACATGAAACATGTCATTTTTATATTAAAAGGTATTTTTATGCCTTTTGTGTAATTTTTTTATCACTTTAAACAGTAATTACATCTGTAATTTAAACTACTTAGTTAAGGAAACAGTCATTGTAACAAAGCTTACATTACTTTGTTCAAAAAATTGTAATTTTCAAAATATATAATATTTCATTTTTAAATATTTTCACCATTTAGTAAAATACATTCTTGTAGTCTTCTTGACATACCAATGAAAAACGAAACAAACAAACAAACAAACAAACAAAAAAAACACAACCACTAAAACGTCATGGAACATATCCCATAAACCCACAACAATGCATTTCCATTCCTTAATATTGATTGGATCTGGTTTATAACTTGTTTTGTAAGAACTAAAAATGAGTCCTTTCGTTTTTAGCGTCGAAAAATATTAAAATTAATAAAATTCACAGTATCACAACTCGGTAAGTTTCAGTCGTAAAAGAATGAGACTTTTTTTAAATGCCCTTCTTAGATGACGGCAACAGTTTTTGTAAGTATAAGTTATAGGAAAAGGAGGTTGTATAAAAAAACAAGTTTCACATTTTAATATGTGTACAGCCCCTTGTAAATAAATACCATACCTAAAAGCATATACATGATTTGTATATTTTTTGTAATTGGAAGTATGTTTCTATCATCAGGTGGTTTAAGAGATAATCGCCATTACATCTGCTTTGAATCAACCAGTAATCACAAAAAACTATGCATCAATTATTCCACAATTTTCCTTGCAATTAGTATATATTGTTTCTTTATTTTAAAGTTACATAAAACTAAAGATTGAAATATTCCAAACTTTTTTGCAATTTCTAATTGAGTGCTAAGTTTTTAATTTAGGTTTATTTTTATTAAGTATATATATTTTTAATTAAGTTTTCTTTTTTAAGTAAAGTGGCAGAATTGTAAAAAAATGTCCAAACTGTCCCTGGGACAGTAGTGACATTTTTTTGTGTTTTGTCTGATAAAAACTCCCATATCATATATATTTTTCAATAATGTTTGTGCCCATCTACTACTTATTATTCTGCAATATATCGGTGACTATTAAAAATTCAAATTGAGCGTAATAAGGAGACTTTTAAAAATCAGATAGTATATGTGCAGCCAAAAATCACACTTATGGGAGAATGATACATATGAGCAATTATTTGAAACATATTTATGACCTAAAATGAATACTATAATAATATCTATGAACTATATTATAATAATATAATAAGAATAAATAGACTGTTAAAAATTTGCAGCAAACTGTCCAGTCATTTGACCGTTTTTATAAAAAACGGTTACATAACCGTAATTTAACTCTATTATGACCATAATATGGACAATAATATGGTTAAAATAGTGTTAAATTAAGGTTATGTAACCATTTTCTATAAAAACGGTCAAATGACTGGACAGTTTGCTGCAAAATTTTAACAGTGTATAATCATATCTATAAACATAAAATATCTATGAACTATACACTAGATCAATTAGATCAATTCGTATTTGCATATTCAAGGACGTTTATCTTTTACTTGAAAGTGAGACTTTCTTTTTTTTTTTTTTTGAATTCTATAATTCTTCGATAAAATAACGCAGACACGTATACGCTTGAAAAATCACTCACAAGATTGAATATACTTCATTACCCCCATTCAAGTAATTCCCAAATCGAGTGCGAGAATTAGATCCAAATTAGACTGTCACAGAAGAAAGAACATTATACAGAAAATAGTAATCTGGTCCATTTCAAAATGTGTAATAAAGGGTGGGTCAAAAGTCCGTAAACATTAAAAAAAAAAAAAAAGTAATTGGTGTACGAGAATGAAGTTTAGACATAACTGATTCTCATGATCGAAAATTTTAAGTAAAAAAATAAATAAATAAATAAATAAATAAAAATAGTTTGAAAAATTTACTATAGATGGCGCTGTATTTTCTAATGTGTAAAAAACATAAAAAAAATTCAAGGTAAGCTGTTACAGACCATTTTTAATACCATCTACTACCATATTTCAACGTTTGGAATGAAATTAAATAACATTTGGGTGTGATTCCAGGTACAAAAAGAATAGATATTTAAATATTGTAGTAGATTGTACAAAACAAATGGTCTAAACAGCTTCAGTTTTTTAATGTATTTTTTCAGCTTTGAAGGTATATGGGACGATATCTCAGATGTGTGATTTCTAAGTCCCCAGTATATCTCTCGGCATTTCTTTGCAATATAAATTCTCATTTAATGTTAAAATGTTTCTCAGTGATTGTTCTAAAATATTATGTTACTTCTACTGTGAAAGTCTGCTTTTTTTTTTTTTTTTTTTCTGAAATCGAATTTAAATATCTCAAAGTCAGCACTGTCCTCTGTCCCCGACCCATAACTTGATCATTAAAACCATCAACAAACAATAATTATTAATTTTTTTTGAAAAACCAATGCATTTATTATTTATATGAATATCATGATGGAGCATAATAATATAATTTTTATATGAGTGAAATGTGTAATTTTTTTTTTTTTTTGTTGCGTCCCCCAATTTTTGGTCACTACTGTCCCGTTGTATGAATATCTTATTTCTATACCAGATGGCAGTATATGCAGTCATTTTCAGTATTGTTTCCAGTACAGCACATGTTGTTCGTAAAAAGTCGCCAATCCTTGCTGTTTGTTCATAAAAAAAGATTTCCAGGATTGAAAAAAATGGGGAAAATGTAAGCGTACCTCCCCATTAATTTAATTATTGATATATATATATATATATATAAAGAGAGAGAGAGAGAGAGAGAGAGAGAGAGAGATCTTACTATACAAAGTATAGTAAGTTTTGAAGAAGCAATATTGCAAAAGGTCACTTGTCCCTTAAATGTCCCCCCATGCGTCGGATAAAAACTGCCATAACATATTAATTTTTAAATAAAGTTTGTGCTCACCTACTAATTATTAGTCTGCAATATATCAGTGGTTATTAAAAGTTCAAATTGAGCATAATATCAGACTTTTAAAATTCAGATATCTGTGTAGCCAAAAATCACACGTGCCATATCTATGAGCTAAAATGAATGGCTCTATAATAAGATCTATGAACTATATATCTTATATAGTATTTCTGTTGTCAACATCTCTTTTTCTAAGTAAATAAAAAATTCCGAACGGTAAATGAGATACCATATGAAAGGATTTTGAAGATGATTCTGACATAGTACACTCGCATTTCGTTAAAAGACGTATTTTGATTAAAAATTGCAATTAATTAAAAAATAAATCGGTATTGTTTTCATAAACGAATTGAAAGGTTTTCCTCAAATTAGTGTTGCCACAAAAATAAAATACCGCAACAATAATTATAAAAAAAAATAATATTCAATAAAGATAAAGTGGGACATAGTTGCTGCACTGGTTTATTTTACATTTATGATTAAACAGCAAAATTTAAATTCAAATGCTCAATTTATTTTTATGTATCCCATGTTTTTTTTTTCGAAACAGATGATGCCACCCTCTAATGCAGTTAAAATACAATTGATATATATATATAGATTACGGAGGTGTGGCGGAGTTGTCTGGAAAATACGCATGGTTAATTTATATATATATATATATATATATATATATATATATATATGGGGCATTTTGATTTACAAATACGTTTGCTAATACACATTTTACAATGGACTATGATTTCATACTTTTATATGCAAATTGATGTAGTTATATTTACATATTAATTAATTCATTTTAATGTATTCATATTCATTAATATTTAATAATGTTATCGATTAATTGTATTTAGATTAATGCCGACTGTGAACAATATCATATTAACTTCTAATACAATGTATACTTTCTTAAATGCTAATATAATGCATTGTATTAATTTTTATTAATTGTTCTACCCTCTCCACTTAAATCATGTGTATTTAATTTTTAACAATGTATGTAGAAACATTAAATGTAACTAATTAATTTCAATATTTAATTAATATTAATAATAAATCCTTAGCATCTTAATTCTTATAATTTTTTATTTAAATTTGATTATAAATTAATTTACGTGATGTTGCATTTCTGGCAACGATATTTAATTGTGGCTATGTCACTGCTAGGTACCAAATATTTATCTAAAGCATTGATCAATAATTATTAATTTCACCATTTTACATAGAACTTTTTACATAGAATTTTTCATTAATACATCCATTACTTTTTTTTTAATGTAATTGAAAAATTTATCAACATAATTTAATTTATTATTTAATTATATTTATTTATTATTTAACTATCAGTTATCATTCTTTAGACAGTATTTGTTTTAATCTTTAACTAATAATAGTAATCATATGCTTTTATTAAATCATAGAATATTCACTAATTTTTCATAGATGGCAGCACCTTATTAATTCCTTTGAAAACATGTTTGGTGTTCTATTTTAAATTTTCTACAGAGGGAGCTGGTTCTATATTGGTTTGTGTTTGGCTTTGCTGTACACTAATATTCCTTGGTCAGTCATCTTTTAAAACTTATTTTGGCAACATGTAATGATTTTCTCCAATTCATTGCCTGTGTTATGTGTTGACTCCTGTTTGGATCATGTATTCTATCTGGTAACTGTTATTTTCTTTTCTCTATATCCTTTTTAATCTTGTTGTATTTTGAACTTTATGATTATATTTACAGTTTTTTTCTCTTTTTTATGGGTAAGGTTGCTTTCCTTTTTAATATTGTTTTTATTTTTTGAAGTTTATGATTTTTTCACAGTTTATTTCTCTATTTTGGTGTGCTAGTCCCGAAATCATATTCTTTAGCAATGTTATGGCTAATATGATGATGAAACCACACATTTTATTTGTGGTAATTTAGGCATTTGGGAGCTGAAGATTCTGTCTAAATTCCACAAATTTCATTTTTTCAATTTTTAATTTAATTTCTTCTTCTTCTTTCTTTCTTTCTTTTTTTTTTTTAACTATGTAACTGGAATCTATATTCAGAGTGTTGGGGGAACACTATTGTTGTCAATTAATTATTACATTCTAATTCATAATTTCATAGTTTTTGTTGGTGTTTCGGTAATGTTTCATTAATGGTTAATATATATATTTGCCTTTGCTATCTTCGGTCAGTTTTTATTATAACTTTGATGGAATAAAGGAGATGATATTCTGGCTTGACTAATGTTGTTTGCAGATATTTTTAGTACTTAATTTTTTTTAGAAGTTTAAACCTGCATCTAAAAAATATTAGATATTGCTAAAAAATATTAGACTGCAATGCGAAATCCTCACACAGGTCCACTGGTAATAATATAATACGAATAAATATAATAATATCTATAAACAACATAATATCCATAAACTACAGGGTGTTTCAAAATCGTATGTCAGAAATGTAAAGGCAGGTAGAGGAAACCTAAATAAGCAGATTTCGTATAGGAATGTGGGTGCGGAAATGCAGCGTTGAAGTGCTAGCACGTAAGGTAGTACTAACAACTGATAAGTGAAAAGACAAGTAATGACAAAGGAAAGCAACAATTTATTTATCAAACAGTGTACAATAGCTGCTCAAAAGAGTGACCACTAACAGCGATACAAGATTCACAGCGACGGCGCATGAATTGGCGTACATGAGTAAAAACGTCAAGCATGTCATGCACATTTCCAGTAGCAACAGACAATTGGGCCACCAGATCTTCTTCAGATGTTATGGGAGTATCGTACACCTTGCTCTTAATGTGAGCCCAAAAGCATGTCAAATCTGGGGAGCGCAGGGGCGAAGGAACGGGTCCGTCCCGTCCTATCCAATGTTGACAGTAGACAGCGTCCAGGTGATTCTTGCCGTTCCTGCTGATGTGAGCTGGGGCTCCATCGTGCTGCAACAACATTCCTGTGCGAAAAGCTAGAGGAACATCGACCAGAAGATCCGGTAAGACATCTTGTAGAAAGATGCCTTATGTGTGGTCGTTTAAACGGCTAGATAGAATGTACGGTCCTACTAAGTTATTGTGCACAATGCCTCTCTCAACATTAATGGAAAACCTTTCTTTGTAGCCATGTGTTCTTGTGTCATGTGGGTTATCATGAATCCAAAAGGGAGAATTATGGGTGTTAAACATACCCGAACGAGAAAAGGCAGCCTCATCGGTGAATAAAACATCCGCATGGTATTGGATGCAGCATGCTCTAGGTACCAGCGGGAAAAGTTGACATGCAGAGGATAAACGTCAGGCTGCAATGAATGCACTCTCTGTAAATGATACGGGTGCATCCCGTCTTCATGTAAAGTCCCCCAAACAGTTACATGGCTCGCACCCAACGCACGTCCAACAGCTCTCGAGTTTATCGAAGGACTATTCTCTACTATGCGTAATATTGCTTCTTCCCCTGCAGGAATTTTGCGATATCTTGCAGTGCCCATATCACGCCTGGAAGCATAAAACGATCCACTCGCCCACAATTCCCGATGAAGACTCTCAAATATTTGGCGATCCGGCAGATTCCTACCCCGGAATCGTTCCATGCATATCCTTTAGCAGCCGCCCCGTTTCCTTGCGCAGCCCCATACGTGAAATGCATGTCGGTAAGCTCCGCATTGATGTAACTATGCATGTTGCTCGAAATCCGTGTGGAAATGACGATTCAAGCCAGCCAAGCGCTTTTATCCGCCGAAATCAACAGCGCCCTCTACTGCTTCAACACTGTATTTCTGCACCCACATTACTATACGAAATCTACTTATTTAGAGCCCCTCTACCTTCCTTTATATTTCTGACATAAGTTTTGAAACACCCTATTATTATGTTACGTCCTCTATAAAAGTCTGTTTTTTTAATGGAATTTAAATAGCTCAAAAGGCACTACTGTCCCCTGTCCCTAACCCATAACTTGATCATTAAAACCATGAACAAAGAATAATTATTAATAACAATTTTCGAAAACCCAATGCATTTATTATAAAAATGAATATCATGGAGCATAATAATATAATTTTCACTGAAAAAAATGGATACTCAAAATTGAGTAAAAAGTACTCAATTTTGAATACGTCACATACTCAAAATAGTTCCGATCCAAATGTACTCAAAATTGAGAAACACATGTACTCATTTTTGATCCCATGGATGTATTCAAATATGAACTGCTATGTACTCATTTTTGATCCCATGGATGTATTCAAATATGAACTGCTATGTACTCATTTTTGATCCCATGGATGTATTCAAATTAAAAAATTTTTATGTCGTTAAAATAAAATTTATAGGATAAAAAAAAAAGTTACTTCGCGAGGACAACCTTATAAGGGATACATACATTTCCGCTCATTTTTTTCATTCCTGCGTGAATTTATAGTAATTAACCAACCCTTGCCCATGAGAGGAATCGAACCCGTGATGTCCTGTGTACTGACCTGACGACTCAGACCAACGCCCCATGAGTGGTCACGCCTCCTTCTCAAATGTTGTTAGTTATTTTATGATGCAAAAACTTGAGGTTTCATCTGTAGATGGATTTTTTCAGTTCCAATGTTTTTAATATTTTCTTTTCATAATTTTCAATATTTTGCTGTATGATTTGGTGCCTTATAACAGATAAATTTCAATTTATTATGTATTATATACGTAAAACATTGCATTAAGAATACTGATTGCTTCTTTTTGCAACAGTACCAACAATTTCTTTATTCGAACATATACTTTTTTAAAATTATTTGCCTGATTATTTATTTATCAATTCTAATAAAAACAACAATTTATCTTAATCAGACGTGTTTATTATATGCTATTAAAATATTTTTTTTTAATGTCTTATTTTAAAAAAATTACGTAAATAAAATTTTTTATAATAAATTCAATTATTATATTTCATCTATGCTGAGAGCTTTTGCGTACGGTTCGGTTAAACTAAATAGTTAAAAAAAATGATTTTTAGAGACAAATTTGCAATTAATGACCTTGGGATAGGTAGGTTTAAATCTGGACTTATTGATGTTATTCAAATTAAATTAGTTTAATTTATAAAAATATAAGCTAAAGAAATAAATTTAAAACGTTATAAAGTTAAAAACTTTATTTTTATAAAAGTAAAGAAAAAATATTAACTAATTTTATAAATTTAAGGAAAAAAATATAAACTTTGTAAAATTATAATTTATAAAATAATAAATTTTAGCGTAATTCATAAATTTGTAATCCAAATCAGCTTAGTTTAATACCAATTTGCATAGCTATAATTTGCAAAGATATTATGTTATGAAACTTTTAAATAACACATTATTATCTTACGTTAAAAAAGTTAAAATAAATTTTTAAAAAATTAGTGGGGAAAAAAATCATAATTTTGAAGTACTATCAAGGAAAAAAAAAGTAGATGTGTAAAATGTGAGAGGAAAAAAAAAAAGAGTAAATATGTTGTAGTGGATCCACTTTGATGAAAATCCCGAACAACCAGATCCACTTTTCATTTCTCTTATTCTTCGTTTTTCCTTCAAATAATAGCTTTTTAGGCTCCGAAATTTCGTCATTACACATTCTGAAATATACAAGTATGTTGGGTTTGATCATATGTTCATTTTTTATCCAAAAATACTCATTTCGAAATGAGTACATGAACTTACTCATTTTTGAGAATACATATGTTCATTTTTGATCTAAAAATACTCATTTCGATATGAGTGCATGAACTTACTCATTTTTGATAATGCACATGTTCATTTTTGATCCAAAAATATTCATTTCGATATGAGTACATGGACTTACTCATTTTTGAGAATGCACATGTTCATTTTTGATCCAAAAATACTCATTTCGAAATGAGTACATGGACTTACTCATTTTTGAGTGCCTCATTTTTTTCAGTGTATATGAGTGAAATGCGTAATATATTTTGTTTTTCGTTGGGTTTAAAGTTGCATTCCTCCCTTTTTTGGTCACTACTGTCCCGGTGTATGAATTTCCTGATATTTCCACCAGATGGCAGTATATGCAGTCACTTTCAATATTGTTTCCAGTAGAGAAGCTCATGGTGTTCGTAAAAAGTCTATATTGCTTACTGTTTGTTCATAAAGATTTTTTGGATTGAAAAGAATGGGTAACAGGTAAGCGTACCTTTATTAATCTTTATTATCACTACTGTCCCCATTGTTAATTTAGTTATTGATATTTATAGATTAACAATTAATAGATCTAGCCATTTAATCCTAGGTTTGATATCTCTTTGAAAACAGTGCATACAGCATTCCAAAAATGTTTTTTTTAATAAAGTTTGTGCTCATCTACTAATTATTATTCTGCAATATATCAGTGGTTATTAAAAATTCAAATTGAGCATAGTATGAGACTTTTAAAAATCAGATATCTATGTAGCCAAAAATCACACTTATGGGAGAATAGCCCATATGAGCAATTATTTGAATCATATCTATGAACTAAAATGAATGGCTACATAAAAATATCTCTGAACTATATACACTAGTGTGCAAAACTTAAGCAACAAACACAAAATGCTAATTTCTGAACACGTGAGTACTCAAAAGGAAATTCTATAAACAGCAAGTGTAGAAAATAGGTACTTCCCTAACAGCACAGACAGACGACGTCTTCTTGACATCACAAATGGTCACAATTGTCACAGTCACTGCAATGAACAGAAATGTTATATCTTTCATTCGTCTCATTTTTACTCTCATTTGGTCACTCCACTGAACAGTCACCATAACTGCTGCTTTTTGACGAGTCACCAGGTGACTTTACAATGAAGTCATCTTGTGACTCTCATGTGACTGTCATTTTGACACTCCATTGTAAAGTCATCATGATAGCTGTTCTGTGACGAGTTCCCAAGTGACAGAAAATGAAATCATCTGGTGACTTTTCACAAAGGAGTCTTTGATGACTTCACAATAGAGTGTCGATCACTGGAAAGTCACCATGCGACTTCATTGTGACATTATTTGGCGACTCATCATAATGCAATGCTCACAATGACTTCAAAGTTCAGTCTTCAACTGACAATGACTTGAGAATCACAAGGTGACTTCATTGTAATGTCACCTAGTGACCCATCACAAAGCGACAGTCACGGGGACTTTTCAGTGTTAACAATCATTTGAGAGTAATAATGAGACAGTGAAATATCTCATATTTTGATTCACCGTAGCGATTGTGACACTTTTAACCATGTGTGACGTCAAGGGAACTTCACATCGACTGGGCGTGCTGTTAGGGTAGTACCTCTTTTCTACACTTGCTCTTTACAGAATTTCCTTTTGAGTACTCACGTGTTCAGAAATTAGCATTTTGTGTTTGTGGCTTAAGTTTCGCACACCAGTGTATAATAATATAATAGGAATAAATATAATAATATCGATAAACATAATTATATCTGTAAACTATATGCTGATATCTACGAAAATAAATGACATAGATATAAATAACCTACTGGATATAAATAACAAAGGTATAAATAAGATAATATATATAAATAACATAAAAACATATAAATAACATATATATTATAACATAAGTAGATATAAATAACATAAAGACATATAAATAACATATATAACATAAGTAGATATGAATAACAAACTAGATATAACTAACTAAATAATAACATAACTATATAACATAAATAGATATAAATAACATAGGTATAAATAACATATTGGTATCTAGAATGAACTATCATAAATATAATAATATCTATGAACTATATCTATGAGCTAATTTGAACTGTGTGAGCAATTTTTTTTCTTCTCTAAACAAAACTTTCTATCATGAGAAGGTTTTTCGTCTTAATCGCATTTTCGTTCAATTATATTTGATTTTTTTAAAACTTCAAACTATGTCAAGGACTTTTGCTCCACCCTGTACATTAGCTGGAGTTTTTAATATGGAAGCTAATTAGAGTGCGTTGAGAATACATATATACACTTTCATAATTTTTAATAAGCAATTATATCGAAAAACATATTTTTCTTAAAATGTAATATCATTTCGATAGCAAATAATTTCGAATGTTTTTTTTTATTTTATTTATTTATTTTTTTAATTCACGCTTAACATGGGATGCAAATCGAATCCTTAGCGTAAGTTGACTACACTTCTATTATGGGGCAAAAGTTTCTTAATCTTTATGCCATTCTTCTAAACGAATTGCTATTTCAAACACTGGTCAAAAAAGAAAGAAAGAAAAAAAAAATTCCCATGCATTTTAATCGCCAAATAGTCACAGAAAACGAAAATAGCCATTCGATTGGGAATTATATGTCTTCCTTAAATTTATATTAAAAAAAAATGGAGGTTTGGGAGCCGTCTCCATACTGAACAAGAAAGAAAAAAAATGCACCAAGCATATATTATGAAACACTTTCCAATATCTTCAGTTAAACTTAAAGACGCATACCACAACTGAAAACGCCCTTCGAGCAATTATCGCTCATGGACAGTATATACTGTAACCGAATTATTTTATGAGTCCTTGTAAATGAACGATAAAATACTATGCACACCATATTCTACAGCAAGCTTCTTCTAGTGCACCTCAGTGATGTATATCAATTTCAATATATTTTTACTAGAATAATATCATTAAAATACATTACAAACTATTTTTATCTATAGACCATAATATAGCGGAGTTCTTTTGAGTGTCCCTGTAAACGACCTATAAATGATACATACTACATTTTTAATGCCAAACATGCCATAGTAAACCTCTGTAACATATATAAATTGCATGATAATCCGAATATAGTTACGCGAATTAGAGTTCGGACGGACAGGCGAACCGAAATCATAAACACTTTTCAACTATGTTGGAAAGTGTTTATTAAAGTGCATATGCATGCTTCGTAAAAAATTGAAAGAGGATATTACTAAATATTGCATTCAAGGATTAGAAACTAAAATTTTAAATTTATTTTAAAAGATAATACATTAGAAATTTCCGGATGAGACTTGCATATTACGATTTAACTTTGGCTATTAACCGACATACTGTTTATACATGTTGCTATGCAAAAAAGAAGTATATTTCCGACAAAGATGTAAATGCAGAATGTCCAGCTAAAATATTGAGAACCACCAACACAATCGCCACGCCCTCAGTTACCACGCCTTCAGCACACAATTCCTAATGAAAGACATTGCACTCCACCCTGTGCAAATAATACTAATGGATTCTGATTAATATCTAATCAATAAATTATACGTACTTAGATTTATACATACAAAAAAAGTACTAGCTAGTGTATGTGTACACCTTGTTATTAAAGAGTACTGTCTAATACTTAAGTTGGGAGTGGTTTGTTAATCTCATATTATACTTCATTTAAATACAAATGTTCGGAAAGCATTTATTTTTATTTTTCACTAAAAATAAAAGGATGTAAGATTGTTGTCAAATCTCGTGCAAATAATATGATTGTAATTATTTGGAAATCATAATGAATATGTATGAGTAGGAGACAAGATTATCTTTACAGCTAATATTTCCCTTTAAAGCTTTCAGAAATGTAACCCAGTATTATAGACTTATGTATGCAAAAATGTAATCGCTAGTGTATGTGTACAACTTGTTATTAAAGAACACAGGTTAATACTTATTTAAGTTGGAGATGATTTGTTAATCTCATTAGGTGCGTTCGTAATTATATAAATACGTAGCACCTATAGTCGTCGTCTGGTCCGTCCATCTGTCCGTCCGTCCGTCCGTCTGTCTGTCTGTCCGTCTGTCTGTCTGTCCGTCCGTCCGCATATAACAGCGCAAAAACTACCCAACCGAATGGTTTGAAATTTAATGTATATAATTGTTGCAAAATTTTGTCGTGCCATTTAAAATTTTATGAAAATCGAATCAAAACTTGAAAAGATATATTAATAAAAGTTTTCTTTATTCTATTAAATACTGTCATATGTAATCTATATAACTAGGACTTCCCTCAAAGGGATTAGTCTGAGTGATATTGCTGAGAACATAGGGTTAACAATTACAATATAAAGAAAAAGAGCAAATTAAATGATAGAATTACAAAATATCATATATAAATTCATATACACTGTTAAAAAAATAGAAAAGAAGTACCGTTCATCAGATGTGTTGTCATAATTTTTTTTTACATGCGGCAAAGAATCTCATTTTCTTAAGCGCGTATTGCGCAAAACTTGAAAAAAAAACAAACACCGCCGGATCTTTCAAAACGCCAAGCTTTTTAAAGTTACGTAATTGGATTTGCAACCAATAGATTATTCTATCAAGCATGGCTTAACGCAAATTTAATTTCATTGTTGCACCTTTTTTTGTGTGTGAATTTAAAATTTTTCTTCCTTGATTATATATCTATTATTTGTATAACTGTTTATAGAAACTCTTACACTTCAAACCACATTGATAGCCTGCTTTGCTACAAGCCAGATTGCAAAACTATAGTCCAAATTACTATTAAAGTATACAAAAAATCTTTCAATGACTTTTGTAAAATAACTTTTACATTAAATCTCCATATCGGCAAAATTGAAAAATTAGATATATTTCAAAGTTAAGCTTAACAGATACTTCTTGATTATTCTCTAGGAGGCTCTGCCCCCTGCGTCTTTACTGCGCCAATCCGCAGACTTTTCTTTTGCCTGTCTGTCTGTCTCTCCACAATCTGTTTGTTTCCCTATCCGTTCTTCTACCCGTCTCTCTAACCGATTGTCTATCTCTCTACACGTCTCGCTACCTGTCTCTATGTTTCTTTACCGGTCTCGCTACCCGCCAATCTATTTCTCCAACCGTCTGTCTATCCGTCTAACTACTTGTATGTCTAGCCGTGTCTTACATCCACTTCGCTACCCATTTGTTTATCTGTCTCACAACTTGTCTATATGTCTCTCTACCCGTCTGGCTATACGCCTCTCTACCCATCTTCTTACCCATCTCCGCACCCATCTACTGTCTCTCTACTCGTCTGTATACCCGTCTCACTATCCGTCTGTTTTGTACCTGACTCGCTACCAATCTCATTACCCGTCAGTCAGCTCGTCTCTGTACTCATCTCTTTACTCGTCTCTTTTATCTACCACGCTACGCGTCTCGCAACCTTTCTCTCTACATTCCTGTCTACCGGTGTCGCTACCCGTCTCGTGACCCATCTCTCTACACCTCTGTCAACCCTCTTTTTACCTTTCTCTCTAGCCGTCTGTCTATTCGTTTCGCTACCCGTCAGCCTACCTATGTCGCTACTCGTCTCTCTGCCCGTCTGTCTACCCGTTTGTTTACTCGTCTTTCTACCTCTCGCCACCTCTTCCCAATATTTAAACAATTCATTTAATATACAGAAGCCGTTTATCACTTATTAAATGCAAACAGAAGTAATTTATCTAATAAGTGTAATCAGATGCAATTTTTTTTAAATACATACATAAACCTGAATTCATCAGTTTTGTGTTCATAGTTGTTTATATCATTTGACAGTAAATCTCAACTTCTTAAACCTGAATTGTCTCAAGCTTTTTAAAACAAGAACGAAAAATCATGCATCAAGCATAGATTATGAAACACTTTCTAACGCTTCCAAAATAATTTTACGAATCATACTCTTTAATAAGCTAAAAGATAACATCTAAGTAATCCGAATACTTTTATTCAGCCCTGTATAGGATCTATAGATTTGTATATATACTACATAGGATGCTAAATTTTAGTTCAGTTAGGAAACACGTAGCACAGTTTAAAATTCTCCGTCTGGAGTTAAATAATACGGAAATGTGTTCCCGAACTTTTGTGCTTCCCTGTATAGGATCTACAGAATTTATACACACCACGTAATATACAAAAAGCGATTTAAAATTAAAATCGCATTCAGTAACTTAAAACGCACTTCCAGGAATTATTGTTAACATACAGTAGAGAATTCTTTTGTGTGTCCCTGTAAATGAACGATGACTGCTATACACACAATATTCTGTAATAAGTCTCTTGTAATGAACCTTATATAAATTTCAATGCGTTTAAAATAGTGAAACATTATTTAAATAAACCGCAGACGATTTTTCTCCATAGACGTAATGTAACGGAATTCTTTTGACTGTCCCTGTAAAGTAAGTATAAGTGCTATGCACACCCTATTCCATATTAAGCTTCTTCTAATGCACCTTAGTGATATATATAAATTTCAATGCGTTTAAAATAGTGAAACATTATTTAAATAAACCGCAAATGATTTTTCCCCATAGACCGCAATGTAACGGAATTCTTTTGAGTGTCCCTGTAAAAAAACTATAAGTGCTACACACTTCCGTTGAAATAGGGAACATGCTATAGATAACGATTATAACATATAAAAATTGCAGGGCAATCCGAGCATATTTACGGGAGTTAGAGCACGGACAGACGGCAGACGGCCAGACAAACCGAAGTCATAAACACTTTTCAACGAGGTTGGAAAGTGTTAAAAACCACAAGGTCTGTATAACTTCAAAGTACCCTGAGGGTTATATTAGCTACATGTTTTTAAGTTAAGTGAAAGTTTCTTTATCGCGTTTGCAGCCAATTGCTTATGTCAGAAAGCGTGGCTTAACGCCATTTTAAATTCATTACTGTAACTTTCTATTCTTTTCTTTTTTTATCTTTTTTTTGGGGGGGGGGGAAGGGTTTCAAATATATACATGTTGTTTGTATTATTAACTAATACCTTGTAGACCGAGCTTCATTTGAAACAAATATAAAATACTTCTTCTACAGTTTTTTTTAGGAGAAACTTTCGTAATTGGGCCCAAAGCCAATCGGAGCATTTAATATCATTATTATAACTCTTATAGAGTTAAAACAATATTGTTGCTAGCTTTACTCTTGTTTGAGATCAGCCTTGCCTGTGTATCTGAATGGGGAAAAGTTTCGTATCCTATGTCGGTTGGCGAAAAAAAATTAAAATGGTGCCAAAAGGTAGTTTTAGCATCTTACAAAATTTTTCAAGAGAGCGGTAAAACATGTTTTTCAAATATTTACAAACATACGTTTATTAAAGCATGTTTTTGCACCATCTTACAAATTTAAGCAAGATTCTAAAATAAAATTTGATCGTCATATTCGACATTTTAATAAGTAATGAAAATACATAAACAAACTTATTTAACAAACCTAAGATGCATTTTTATGATAAATAATTGTTATTGTCAGGAGGGTAAATTGTAAACAATTAATAAACGGCTAGTAAATAATAAACCAGAAGGATCCATGGGAAGCTTTCGCATTGCAATCTTTCAGATTATTTCCTGGTATGTTTTAGCACTTATTTTTAATTAACTGATTTTTTTTTTTAATCAAACAACGCGTTTTAACGAAATGTGGGTGTACTATCTCAGAAACTTGTTCAAACACTTTCCGAGTGATACCTCATTCATCGTTGTATGTTTTGTATGTGCATAGAAAAAAGGATGTTGACAACAGAAATAATATATATGATTATTGCTTGTGTTTAAGAAAATGGAAATAGATTGCCAGAAAATTTTTTGTTAAATTTTCTTCTCTCGCCAAGGTCATTTTTCTAGGTTCTCTAGGACCATATACTGAAAAAAAAATGAACTATAAAAAAATTGAAACACTGAATCAGATGTTTAGGGAATTCATATGAAAGCACTTCCTATTATTTTGCAAAACTGTTCCAGAAATGTCTTAAATACATAAATCAATATTTGGCACACCACTTTTTTGCAAGCCTAAGGGAACTTAAACATGGGATATTCGAACTTTGTGGTCCGGCAGCAATTTAAGTGACGTCAGAAATATTAACAGCTTACTGAAATATTAAAAAATAGGTACTTTTCTATTATCCCGTCGATCACTTTTCATAACAAAAAAGTATCGCCAAACTGTAAGATTAAACGCCAAAAATGCAGTCAAATTTACTTGATGTCAGAAGCATTATACGTGTTTGTTATGTCATCAAGTGGTTTTTAATTCGACATTTGCGTGTATTTTTCATTATGTTTTACTGATTTATTAGTTATTTCATTAATTAAAATAACAATTGTGTCCTTAAATTATTATATTTTATTTATTTATTTATTTTGATATTCCAATGGCAACCGTTTATTTGGCGTTACAGTTTGGCGATAGTTTTTTGTTATGAAAAGGGGTCGACGGGATAATAGAGAAGTACCAAAAAATAAATACTTAGAATTTTTGTGAATCTTAATGAACTGTATATCTAAATGGAAGATAATCCTTAAATTACGGGCACAGATGTCATATACGCACCACATTGGCGCGATTGCAACAAAATGGCAATTTTATGCCTCACATGGTAACCCGGTTATTTTGTTTATATTGTTGTTTATTTAATTTTATTTTTAATTTTAATTCTAAAAATTATTTTTATTATGTATATCAGTATTTAATTATATCAAACTATCATTTATTTATTTTTATTTCCTTTTTAAAAATAATAGAAAGCTATTTCATTCATTACGTTATTTTATTTTTATATTGAAATAAAAAATCACGTGCTATTATTACACATACTATTTGTAACTGATATTCAAAAACAAAGTTTTCACCAAATTGGCGGGGGAAAACAATTGCGCCAATGTGGTGCGTATATGACTTCTGTGCCATATTACGTAATCTACTGGTGTTCCGATACAGTACGCATATACACAGCCATGATTAAACAAAGTAAACAAATAAACAATAGGTGACGCACGCGTAAAAATTAAATAAAAACCCGATTAAAAGCTCGATTTTTTGCAAAAAGTACGCTCATGAAATAAATTAGCAATCGTATTTTAATTGCATTATAGGATGACGTCATCTGATAATGCAGTATTTATTTTTGAGGCAACACTGATTTGACGAAAATCTTTCATTTCATTTATGAAACTATGCCGATTTAATTTTTAATTAACTGCTGTTTTTAATCAAAAAACATGTTTTAACGAAATGTTAAGGGTGCTATGTCAGAAGCTGTTCAAAATCCTTTCATATGCTATCTCATTCGTCATTCTGTGTTTCGTATTTTCTTAGAAAAAGGGATGTTGACAGGAGAAATAATATATATGATAGCATTTAAAATCTAAAAATAGAGAAGTGGTCCGTATAAAAATGCAAAATATAACATTATACGCTTGATATATGCAAATCTTTTTTTTATTTTTCAATATTTCCGAAGGCACAGATAAAAAGGTAAAAATCTCTTTTCCAAATGCCAAATAGAAAATACACAAAATAGAATGCCAAATATACAAAATAGAAAAATATCTGCAAAAAATATATATTTACATAATACTACATCTGCAAAAAAATAAGATTTAGAAAAAGTAAGCCAAATCCTGCAGATCCCAACAATCACGTCGAAGAACTTATCACCAAAAAAAAAAAAAAAAAACTCTCCAAATCTTACGGCACAGGAGATGGATTTTTTCCTCTGAATGCAGAATATTAGTTTTTTTTCTTGTACGATGGGTGATTATAATATAATTGTTTCATTTCACATACCACATACCGTTTGATATATTAGTACGTTTATGTTATCCTGGCGCAGTTGATAAATCGCCAAATATTGTTCCTATAACATTTTCATATTGAATTCATTTCATTTAAATATAAATCTTTCACTAATTTAATTTAAAATACATGCCTTTCATTAATTCCATTTAAAATGCTAAAAAGAGAAAAAAAAAAGAAATAATGCCATAAATCGAAACCTTTTATGTAAACACCAAATATATATTTTTTTTATTTACACACGCGAAATAAAAAAAGCTGCTATTGCTGTGATTTGCGCCAAATCTCTAATACCAAGTCTACCAAGTTATTGCGGAGTTTTTCTGTCAAACAGAAAAAAATCCAGATTAATTTTAGATTTCTACTAAATTGAAATATATTTTATTGTGCTGAATATTAGTGCGTGCATATTTTTTTTCTCCATGTACTCCATGAACTTTTCAATTCCGATGGTCTATGAAAATCTCCCGCCGGTGAAAATGACGTACGCACAAAATTTTCGTGACGTATGTACTTTAATTGTGCTTTTTTTATCTATTTTTTTAATATAATTTCCAAATGGTTTGTCATTTATTCTTGGTAATAAATAGACGTCGTTGTCCCTTTATAGGTACCTGCTGTAAAAATTTGAACGAAATCCGTTAAATATTTTTTGAGTTATGCTTGACAAAAGGTTTTAATATCCATCGTAGCTATATATGGGGCAAAGTAATACTGCGCTGTGTATGAGTCTTCGTTGCACTCAGACAATAAAAGTGCACGTCATGTGGCTGAGGAAAACAAATACGGGCTAATCACATCTTTTTCCATATGCCAAACGGCCATTTTTATTCAAAATTATTTTTTCGAATAAAATTGCATAAAAGTTACATTTTCAGAAAGATCGTTCAAAAAAATTGTTTGCTTGAGAGATGAGTTACATTAAAAAATGTATAAATTCTGATATAACTTCAGTGAAAATGAGGTTAACAGCCGAATATCTCAATTCAATAAAGTAAATAAATAAAAGATTCATTCACCGTGAGTCATAGAAATATTAACCATGGAGGTAATCATTCGCGAAGCAAGATCACCATGGTGAATTTTGCAGCATTGTCTGAGAAAAAAAAAATTCGCATCTGTAAACATGGCATAAGTAATAAGAACAAGTGGGTAAGTGTGATCGAAGACGCTCAAAGGGTTTCGTTTAATATTCCTTTCAAAACACTTTATCATTTCTTTAATAAATTCAAACAAATTTCATTTAGCAGCAACAACAAAAAAAAGTCATGTTTTTTATAAAGTAAAAATTTACCGGTCTATTTTTTCCTTTTTTCGAATATTTAAACCAGCCGGATAGCGGTCCAAGCCCGCTATTATATTCTGTCATAATAATATCCATCATACGGACTAAATGCAATATTTAAAAAAATAATTTCAAAATTAAGCAAATTGTACACCTTAAAAATGTTAAAATATGCGAATATTTCCATAATCGGATTTTTATCACGATTCAATATGTTTCTCAAACTCATATATTTACTATTCTCTATTATTTATATTGATACTCGCTTTGTATTATTCTCAAACATTTGAAAAATTAGTTTAACTTCCTATATGACGTCAGATTTTCTTTTTAATTCTCTAATGACGTGTAATTAATCTGCTTTGTCCACTTACACATACTCATACTCCTTGTATTATTGAGAAATCTTAGACATTTTCCGTTTTATTACGACTATGACGTCAATCAATTTTATTTCACATTTATCTTTTTTTCCATTGGTGAAACTTTTTATTTCATTTTCATTTTTCACGTGAAAATCGTCTGATAGAAAATTAATTATTATTATTATTATTATTATTATTATCTCTATAATAAAAGCCTAAGTCATGTGACTGTCATCAACAATTCCGGGATGTCCGCTTCACTTTCTCATATACCAGGCGGCCATTTTTATTCAAAATTATTTTTGCGAATTAAACTGCATAAAAGTTACATGTTTAGAAAGTTCGTTCAAAATAAATTAATATTTGAGAGATGACTTACGTTCAATTATGCATATATTCTGCTATAGCTTAAGTTGAAATTAGGATCGCAGTTCAAATTCTCTATCCATGAAAGTAAACAAAAAAAAAAAAAAAAAAAGAGATTAATTCGTCATGAACGTTTAAAATATTCAATCATGGAGGTAATCGTTCGTAAGGCAAGTTCTCCGCGAATGATTTTTTGGACCGCTGCCTGGGTGTCAAAAACAATAATAAAAATTCGTACCATTGAGACAATCAAAGTTTACCATAATTCTGTGCTATACAACTCAACTTCCAGATCTTTTCTTGACGTAAGTTGAACTCATGTAATAATATTTAATGAATGAAATTTCGCAACGAATTCTCTTAATTTGGTATTTATGTATTATACTCGCCAGGAAGAGAGATCACGGAAAATGATTGGAAATCGCCAATCATATTTACCATTGTTATGACCAATCGCGTTCAAAATAGTAATTTAATATACATTTATAAAATACATAACATCATTAAATACTTTCATGTTAATTTGCACAAATCTCGCCAATACCATTTTTTAAATCGCCGATACCAGCTTTTATTTTTCGCGTGTTCGAATTAGAAAATATACTTTTATTTTTAAATCAAATATTTTGATTTATATTATTTTTTTTTTATTTTTTTTTTTTTATTTTTTTTTTCTATTTTAAATGAAGAGTGTAAATGGCATGTATTTTAAATTGTATGTAATATAAGTATTTGAAATTAAAGCTAAGTATTTTAACAGAAATGAGTGACAGGTTTATAATTTAAAATTAAATTAATGCAGTATGAATGGTGGTGATATGAGCAATATTTGGCGATTTATCATTTGAAAGTAATCATCATTAAAAATGGTAAATAATATGGAATCAAACTAAAATAATACAAAAAATATCAATGCGTGTTACAATGCTTAACATACATTTAAGGGAGACCAAACTGGTCGCCAGTGGCGGCTAGTTGTAGAAAGAATTTCATTGTGGATTTTAAATCTTTGGCATCTGCTATAACGAAAAATGTTTCAATTTAAAAGGAAAAGGCTGTTAGAATTTTGGTTTTTTATCTCTATTTATTCAATTAATACGAATTTTTCAAATTTTAATATTTTGAGCTCTTCACAGCTGCTATTCAGATTTATACACTAAGTTTCAACTCTGTAAGTTACATACTTTTTGAGAATGGCTCTGTGACGGACAGACAACGGAGCGGGGGTAATAGGGTTTCGTGAGATGAACGAAACCCTAATAAAAAAGGCATCCCCATTTCGCTCATAGCAGACGATATAATTTATTTCACTGAAATAAAAACCATAATTTTGTACATTGTAAAACTAGTTATAGCACGAAACGAACGCACCTCTTTTGTCACGTTTAACGTACAATTTCCAACTTGTTTTACACTTTATTTAAATGCAAATGTTTGAAAAGTATTCAATTTTATTTTTCACAGTAAATAAATTGTGAAAATAATATGTTTAAAATTATTTGGAATTCAAAAATGAATATGCATGATAGATTACCTTTGAAGTTGATAGATGTATTTAAAACTATCAGAGATATAACCAAGTTTTATAGACATACATATAATATACAAAAGGTACTAGCTAGTGTATGGGATTAAAGATGTTATTAAAGAGTACTTGCTAATACTTAAGTTGGGAATGGTTTGTTAATCTTGTATTATATTTCATTTAAATGCAAATGTTTAAAAGCATTTATTTAATTTTTAACTAAAAAAAAAAAAAAAAAAATGTAAGATTGTTGTAAATTTCGTGCAAATTGTAATTATTTGGAAATCATAATGAATATGTATGAGTAGCAGACAAATTATCTCTGCGTTGATATTTGCCTTTAAATCTTTCAGAGATGTAACCAAGTATTATAGATTTAAAAATGAATTCTATTTAATGCAGACTTCCAAGAGAGGCCATTTTTTGTCCGTATTAAACGATGTAAATTATTGAATGGCGTAAAATAATCTCTTTCGTTGAATAAACTGAATTCAGTTTTTGACAGAAATTTAAATAGGTTACCAATTTAATGCTAAAATAAACAAAATTTTCTTTATTTTATAATTTTACTTAAAAAGCAAGTTAGAGACAATTTTTTAGTGAAAAAGAATAAATTACTGAGGACAAATAAAATATACAAAGAAATTGCCGTTCTTAATACGCAATTTAACATTAACCAGCTGGGAAGACCGAGCTACTCGGTAAAAATTAGCTCTGTTCTTCAAATCGATATAAAATCGACGTTGATGTGACAGTTGTATTTCTTCAGCAGGTATGCGTTTCCGGAACAACGTCTATGTTGCTCAAGAATGTTCTATGGACTCTGATTGGTTGAATCATGTATCTCGGCTTCTATTGGGAATTTCTAGAAAATTCTTTCAGATTCTAAAAGCCAATTTTTTCGCCAAATATTGCTAAGTTTGGTGACATTCTTTCATTTAGCGCCAAGCATGTGTTGAGAAAGTTCTATGTACCTTGATTGGTTGAATTCTGTTTTGAGAACATTCTATGAACTCTGTTTCGTTGAATCATGTATCTCGGCTTCTATTGGGAATTTCTAGAAAATTCTTTCAGATACTAAAAGCCAATTTTTTTGCCAAATATCGCCAAGTTTGGCGACATTCTTTCATTTAGCGCCAAGCATGTGTTGAGAAAGCTCTATGTATCTTGATTGGTTGAATTCTGTTTTGAGAACATTCTATGAACTCTGTTTCGTTGAATCATGTATCTCGGCTCCTATTGGGAATTTCTAGAATATTTCTAGTCAACGTTTTCGCCAAATATCGCCAAATTTGGTGATATTTTTTCATTTGGCGCCAAGCATGTGTTTTGTCATTGATAATCAAAAGTCGATTTTCTCGCCAAATCTCGCCAACTTTTCATTAAATATTGCCAAATTTGGCGACATCTTACCAATTATGCAACTTCGTTTACTGCCAAATGTTCAACAACTTAATAACTGTTTCAACCTTCATTCCCATTGAAACGCATTGACCCGTAGTGATCCGGCACACCTGCATGGTCGTCCAGAGTGGCCATTATCTTCGAGCCTGAAATTTATGCGCTTAAACGTCTCAAACCAACTTCGAATTGTGTCATCTAAGACAGCACTTTGTCCATATAGAGCACAAATTTTACGAGCAGTCTGACTAGCATTTTTACCTTTTTTGAAATAAAAACGCATAATTAAAGAAAATGAATTTTTTGGTTCTCCATTCTTAGCACCGTATTGAAACAAAAAATATGCTACAACCCAAACAAGAATTATGCAACGCAAGCAGAAAAGACCGAATTTACATATCTGGGTCATTCAAAGTCACTCCTTATCAACAGTAGCAAAATAACTAGACGAAATCGCGCTTCACTTTTTTAAAACCCGCAGTACTTTCCGGATGACCCAATATAATAGACGAATATCGTTCTTTGATTATCGTTTTGATGACTTGCGCAAAATGAATGTGCATCGGCGTTCGTGATAATATAAAATAGTAAACGAAGGTGTTAAAAATAATAGGAAAATTCATCTCATTTAAAGAGCAGTTTTATACGTGGTTTAATGCATAATTTAAAAAAAGTTTGTTTTTATCGTTTAACCTCAATAGTAAACTTAAGTATTCTTTAGTATACTTTCGAAGCATATATTCAAGTATACATTTCGAATCTTTATTGTTATTTTCCCGATTTCATTCATTAATATCACTTTTTAGACTCTTTTATTATCATTACTTGATTCATGTATGTAAAGATGGAATTTTATAATTGTTTTTTCACCCACTTTCTGATATGCTAAAAATTATAAAAATTATGTCCATATGTGTGTTTCCAATGACAATACAAAATTTTAATATATTTAGAACTTAATTATAAATTAATATATTCATTTAAAGCATTTTTTTCGTTAGCCGGGCGCAGATGATAAATCGCCAAATATCCTTTATGGTTACATCTATATACGAGTTACAACAACAATGGAGTTAATGATGCGCAAATTCGAATATGCACATTCAAATAAAAAGTTTTTTAATGTACTAATAAGGGTATTACTTTCGTATTAGCGGTATGCCAGCGTTTAATAGCCAAAGAAATGGACAGATTTCACTATTTATAGTAACTTATTTTGATTAAATCAATGTTTAAGCGCGTAGTTCGATTACACATCTATTAAACTTGCGTTTTATTTATTTATTTATTTATTTAGTGAAGTTTTAATTTTCTTATGCAATATGAGCCGGAAACAAATGCTGAAATATTTATATTGTTTAAAGCGCAAACATGTTCATCTTCTGCAATCGGATTATTTAATCGGATGGATTAAAAACATAATGATTCGTAAACATTGTTTTAAAAATAATAAACTTCCGTAAACTGAAATACAGTTTTCAAACAAATTGCATCTGAAAGTGTATTTTTGTTTCTATTTGACGGTGTAAAAATTGAAGTTGTGCAGAGTTGAAAAGCTAATAATTTTGAGAAAGAAAACGAAATTGATTTCCCAAATTGTTGACACTGTCGATATGACGTCAGCGTTACTCACGGTCCCGTCACTTCTGTTAAAAAAATATAGAAAGTTAATTTCATAATTTACATTTCATATATATATATTTCAATGTATGAAAATCACATATTTATGTTTGGAATGGCTAATACTAACACCACAGTTAAAAAAAAAAAATCTGCGTAAAATAGTTATTATTACAGAAGATATGAATGAAAATATTAAAAATAAATTTAACGTTAGGAGGTTAAAACTTTGGATCTTTATAATTCCCAAACTTCTTCATTGAATAGCTTACCGTTTGGCATCCAAAATTTAAATTTTGTCTAGAATCGAAATTTTAAACTAAATTTTGGTGTTAGTATTGACAATTTTAAAGTTTGTTACTATTTCAATATAAACACGGTTTCCTAATCTTATTTCTTTAATAAAAGTTTCAAGAGGGTTTAATTCTCAATCAAACTACTGCTGCTTCCCCCCCCCCTTTTTTTTTGAGATAATTTGGTGATTAAATTGTAAGGGGTATGTTTTTTTTTTCTTTCTTTCTTTTTTTTTTTTTTTTCTTTGCCGAGTGTTTAATACAAGTTTAATGCTGATTTAAATGTTGCGTCTAAATGCTTTTCACGAAAATGTCCATATTTTGATGGTAAAATTATACATTTTTATGAAATAAAGTTCGTAAAACTACAAAGACACTGCAAGGATACATTTTTTGTTTGTTTGTTTAAATTTAATAAAGCGATTTCTCAAATCTTCGAATTAAAAAAATCGATTCTTTTTTTATTTCTTTATTTATGAATCTATTTACAGATTTTTTCCAGCTAAGGAGAATTATTTACTGAGGTGTAAAATTAACGCTAAATTTATTTAATCCGTTCAAGATAATATCAGATTAGCTTTTTCAGAAAAGTTAAATGAAAGGTGCCTTCTTTTTTAATGTCATCTACTGAAACAACTCAATTCTAACATAGTTTTTATAGCTCTGGGCAAAAAGGTTAATAGTTTTTTCTTTCTAAATAGCTCTCACATAGGTTTTTATAGATTTAGTTTTCTGAACTAAATTTTTATAACACTCTTTTGTACCTTTTACATTTTTTTTTCAAAGAAAAATATTCACATTTTGTACCGGAAGAATTTAATAGTTTTTTTTCCCATCTATGTTCTAAAATGTGATAAGGATAAATAATTTTATTAGATAGCATGCTTTAGTTGATTCATAAAATCCGTGTTTTTTTTTTTTTTAAATGTATTAAGTAGTGTTTTGCGTTTAATTTCTCTTGAGAATGTTATATTTTTCTATTTCTTCGAAGCGAAATACAATTAATAATATTAATTCACGTAAAATACGGTTAATGTTAGCTCAGAAACCACTACTTTAAAAAAAAAAAAATCGACGAATATTTTATTTTATTTATCAGATAATGAGGTATGATTCGACGAATGAGCATAAATTTCAGATTCTTATTCTGAAAAACTTTTAATACATAGCTGAATACCAATTCGTCGGATTAATAGGCTATCGATAGTGTGCATAAAAAACGATATTCCACATATCTATATTATAAAGGACAAATGTGTCCGTGCGTAACGCTGACGTCATTTTGCGAATGGCAACACTTGACGATGAAATTCCGGTTCAGCAATTTTTGCTACTGTAATTTATTAAACTTCTAAACATTGCACATTTTCAATTTTTACACCGTCGTATAGGGAAAAAATGTACTTTCAAATGCAATTTGTTTGAAAACTGTATCTTAATCGACTGATTTATTATGGCTTTTAAAATAAATTTTAAGCATGATTAAAAAAAAAAAAATCTATCTTTATCGTTTGCAGACGATTAGAAAATATTAATACGTTTTCACTTAAAACAATATAACAAGTTCAGCATTTATTTCCAGCTAATATTCAATAGCAAAATTAAAACTTCATCAAGCAATAAATGAAATAGTATAAATAAAACACAAATTTAACAGACATGTAATTGAAATAAGCTCTTAAAACCACTGAAATGATCAGAATAATAATAATAATAATAATAATAAACTGCTGTAGATAACGAAATTTCTTCGGATATTAACTTCTGGCACGAGGCCAAAACGAAATTACCGCTTTTAATAAATTTCAAAATTTTATTTGAATATACAAATTGACATATTTAATATAAAAATGTTCTTTGGTGCTGTTAGGGGACAATCTAAAAGATGTTATTCAATGTAAAAAATCTATTAGAGTTTTCAATTACAAAAAAATAAATGGTTTTCACATATATTCTCTATTTCAGGAAGCCCTGGGTGGATATCCTAGTTAGATTAATAGTTCAAATACACATCTAAATTGCATTATTGTACTTTCTCTACTGCTGTACATAGTACACATTTCAGCAGGGTGCGTTAATTTTACAGATAATACATACGTTATGATTTGTAGAAACATTTTTTAATCTAGTAAAACAATAGTTTTAACTTGTATTTTTTGTCAAATCATCATACCTCAACCTCAAACAGTTAGATTTTTTAAAGATAATCTTTATTTTAATATAACAATTCTGCATATAAAAGGTAACAGCTAACAACCCCAATGTTAATCAGACGGAACTTATTAGAACGCTTTTTCTAGATGAAGAAAATTATTTACTGAGGTGTAAAAATTAACGCTAAATTAATCTAATCCTTCAAAGATATATCAGATTAGCTTTTTTAGAAAAATTGAAATGAAAGGTGTATTAATTGTTTTAATTTTTATGTTCTTTTCTGATGGATTTTATGCCTTTATCTTCTTCTCTTTTTCATGAAACAACTCAATTATCGTAGGTCTGATAGTCATAATAGGCAGAAACATTAATAGATTATTATTATTATTTTTTTTAATAGTTCACATAGTTTTTAAAACTTCCCATGACTAAACTTTTTGTAACTCTTTTTTTACCCTTTAAATAAACGATATTTTTGAAAATACATATTTTTTCAAATATATTTTCCAGAAGTTAACAGTTTTTTTTTTTGTTTTGTTTATACTCTACAAAAACAAGGATAGATAAACTTGTTAGACAGCGTGCTTTAATTAATTGATGAAAATGTTGGTACGTTTTTAACGCATGAAGGGTTTTTTTCTCGGTTAATTGCAGTTGAGAATCATGTTTTCCGATTATACAAAGTCTGGAATAATTAACAATATTAATTAACGTAAAATGCAACTATTTTTAGCTTAGAAATTGTAACTGTATTTTCCGGAAATGACTTGGATATCTTCTTTTTCTTTTTTTTTTTTTTTGTAAATGAGCATAAAATCCCAGATTCTCATTTTAAAGAACTATTATAACTTTGGATATATAACTGAGTAACAAATATCTAGATTAAGTTAACATCGATAATATATAAAAAAAAAAACGATATTTCCCATATGAAATTAATAAATAAAGTACACTTGTAAAGCGAAGTATTGTTCATTTTGTAGGGCTATGCAAATTCCATGGAAACATTTGATAAAGCAGGTTGCGCTACAAATTAGGGATGTTTTATAGATTGTAGAAGCATTTTTTAATCTAATGAAACAGTTTCTGAAATTTTACGTATTTTATTAAATCACCATAATTTAACCACAAAACATTTTTTTTTTGGAATGAGCATAAAATCCAGATTATCATTCTAAAAAACAATTATAATTTTAGATATATAACTGAGTACCAAATATTCAGATTAATTGGGTATCTATAATGTCCGAAAAACAATATTCCGAATATCAAATTAATAATTAAAATAAACTTGTAAACTGAATTATTGTATATTTTGTATTGCTATGCAGATTTCATTGAAACATTTGATAAAGTTGGATGTGCTGCAGAATACGGATGTTTTATGTATCCGTAGAAACATTTTTTAATGTAATGAAACAATTTCTGAAAATGTACATTTTATGTCAAATCACCATAATTTATCTCCAAAACATTAATTTAATTTTTCTTTTTTTTTTTTTTTTTTTTGAATGAGAATAAATTCCAGATTTAAATTCTGAAGAAATATTATAATTTTGGATACATAAATGAGTATCAAATATCTAGATAAATTGGATATCAATAATGTCCGAAAAAACGATATTCCACGTATCAAATTAATAATTAAAGAACACTTCTAAACTGAATTATTGTAGTGTACTACTAATGCAGATTCCATTGAAACATTTGATAAAGCAGGATGCGCTACAGATTAAAGATGTTTTATGAATTGTAGAACCATTTTTTAATCTAATGAAACAGCTTCTGAAAATGCACATCTTTTATTAAATCACCATAATTTAACACCAAAACTGTTTTTTGAATGAGCATAAAATCTAGATTCTCATTCTAAAGAACTATCTGGTTATCTAACTGAGTGTTAAATATACCGATAAATTGGATATCAATAATGAGATAAAAAACGATATTCCACGAATCAAATTAATAATTAAAGAATACTTCTAAACTAAATTATTGTTATTCAGATTCCACTGAAACATTTGATAAAATGCATGCGCTACTGATATAAGATGTTTTATGGATTGTAGAAACATTGTAAAATCTAATGAAAAAATTTCTGAAAATTTACATTTTTTTGGCAAATTACCATAATCTAACTCAAAGCATTAGTTTTTCTTTCTGTTTTTCTTAAAGAGAATCTATTTATCTTAATATTACAACTCTTCCGGTAAACGGTAACGGCTTTTTTCCCATTGTTAATAGGATGAAACTTGTTAGACTGCTTTTTCTAGCTAAAGAGAATTATTTACTGAAGTGTTAAATTAACGATAAATTAATCTAATTCATTCTAGGTTATATCTCATTAACTTTCCAGAAAAATTGAAATGAAAGATGAATTAATTGCTCTCTTTGTTTATGTTACATACTGAAACAGTTCAATTCTAACATAGTTATTTTAGTCCTAAACAGAAAGGTTAATAGTTTTTTCTTTCTAAAATAGTTTACATGTTTTTCAAACTTTATTTTTTTCTCGGACTAAATTTTTTGTAGAATCTTTGCTACCTTTATATATACATATATATTTTGCATAGAAATACTTTATATTCTCTGTACCAGAATTAGTTAATAGATTTTCTCTCTATATATATTCTACAAAAAAAAAAAAAAAAAAAAAAAGTAGTAGAAAACATTCTTAGACTGTATGATTCAATTGTTTCATTTTTTTTTTTTTTTGGGCTTAAGCTGTAGTGCATGGAGTTTCTTTTTCGTTTAATTAGTATTGATAAAGCTTAGAAACTGTAACTAAATTTTCCAGATTTTTTTTAGGGGAGGGGGGAGGTGGTGATAGTCAGAGAGTCAGATAATAATGAATAACTCGATGAATGGGCATAAATTAGTTGGGCAAAAGGAGTTGTTTGTTACGCATCCAAACTTGAGAATACACATGATTATAAGATAGTGAAGCACATATCTATCTGCAAATTTATGATACAGTGCTACTAATTTGCCATTGAACTAGTTAGTACTGTACAATTAATGTTTAAAAAATTAATTTGGTTAAGAAATTTGTGTTCATCCTGTATTTCTATATTAATTACCTCAAATATAAAATTTAGGATAAACAGTCTAGTGCAGAAACATCTCCTGTAGAGTGATCTAAACCAAAAGTAAATTAGCATAATTTTGTATAATGAGGATTGTGCAAATTGTATGTGATAATTCCAGATTCTCATTCTAAAGAATTATTATAACTTTGGATATACGACTGAGTAGTACCAACTGTCTTTAATTATCCTGTTTTGTTTCGGTTCCGGTAATATCCATAAAAAATGACATTCTACCCATCAACCTAATAATTAAGATACACTTCTAAACTGAATTACTGTGCATTTTGTACTACTATACAAATTTTATTGAAACGTTTGATAAAGCAGGATGCATTACAGATTACAGAGGCTTTATTATTTGTAGAAACATTTTTTTTTTTTTAATTTAATGAAACAGTTTCTGAAAAATTGCATTTTATATCAAATCAACATACTTCAACCCAAAAACCTTTACATAAAAATAAACAACAAAAGCAAAAGACAGAATCTATTTATCTTAATGTTACAAGTCTACCTGTAAGCAGTAATAGCTTTCTTCCCATTGTTAATCGGATGAAATTTTTTTAGACAGCTTTTTCCAGCTAAAGTGAAATATTTACTAGACTGTAAAATTAACACTAAATTAATCTAATCCGTTCAATATAATATCAGATTAACTGATTAACTGTCTCTTTTGTATGCTATCTATACTTAAATATCCGCTTCTAACGTAGTTCTCATAGCTCTAGGCAAAAATAATTTTTTTTTTCTTCCTAAGATAGTTCGCATTTTTTTTCTGACTTTTTTCTTGAACAAAACTTTTTATAACTCTTTTTCACCTTTATATAAAAAAGAATATTTTGAATAGAAATATTTTACGTTCTTTACTGAAAGAATGTAGTTTTTTCCCCTTTCTTTATTCTAAAAATTGGTTGGTAACTTTGTTAGACAGTATGCTTTAGTTGATTCATAATTTCCCTGGTACATTTAATACATGAAGCAGTTTTTTTTCATTTAATTGCTATTGAGATTCTTATATTCTTGTATGCATTAAAGCCTAAGATAATTAACGATATTAATTAACGTAAAATGCAGTTAATTTTAGCACAGAAATCATAATCATATTTTACAATGATGGCTTACATTAAAAGAAGAAAAAAGTCAAACAAGCTGATGAATAAGCTAAAATCAAATCAAATTACTGTCAAATAAGCTCAATGAATAAACATAAATTCCAAACCGCCAAAATTATTGGTACAAAAATTTAGGGCTGATAATAAACATCAAGACAAATAATTTTTGTACCAGGAATCACGGTTGCAACCCATTTATTTAATAATACAAGGTATCATACCTTTGAAAGTATCGTAACGATACTTCGTACTTTGGGGAAATGTGATGGGCTTTATGGAAAAATGTGATGGACTTTATGGGAAATAAGATGAAATCCCGGTAAGTGCTGAATATGCGCTGTATTTCTGTCAGTGACCATAAATGGCCACAATACACTGAACACTGAATACACACTCGCTGAACTTAGATGCTCCAAAATTCAGAATTGTATCTATCCGTATAATATATACGTTATTACAGTTTCCTCTATAAAACTTGCTTGTCTTGAATGCATTGTACAGTTACACGTTTGTATTAATAATTTTGAGATAACTTTAAACCACACAGCTAAACGCCAATTATCTCGATTAATTTGATATCGATTTAGTCAGAAAAAACTATTTACTACCCCCATCATATTCATAATTAAAATACAGAGCGTCAACAATGTCTCCTTACAATTTGAAGCTTTTATTACAAACACAAATGAACGGATACATGCATGGAAATTAGTACAATATTAGGAGTATATGTATTGAAGTTTTTTTTTTTTTTTGCATTAATTAACAAACCTCTATATGTGCCCCATTGGTTGCACGAAGTACGTCAAGGCGAGAATCGTCGACGTTTTCCTCTGATACTCTTTTTCTCTCACTCCTTGCTTGACCCAATACTGAGCCGGTCTCCATGAATTTCTTGTGCCCACGTCTATCATTTCACAAGAAACGGTGAATGACACAAGAAATTCATGGTTACTGTTAAAAATTAGGTAGCTAACATGTTCGCCAAGATTATTAAGCCACCAAGAAAATCGATGCCCTTTCCGACACTCACGGATCTTATGAAATGCCTGTAAATCTACTTTTACAGCAATAATACCGTATAGGCCGGGAAGGTCTTCTGAAATTCAGTAACAGTATTAATTCTGCTGTTTCGTTAGTTTGATTGCATTTTTAATGGCGGGTTCATTCTGCTAAATCACTGGTACTGGCTTCGAGCCCCCTCGAGTTCATTTTGCAAGGTGGGCACATTATTAATATATATACTATCATCTATCTTTTTATATTACTAGGGGGCTCTGTCCCCTACGAGTTACGCTCGCCAACCCCTGTTCTGACACCACAAACTCTAAAAACACGCTAATTTGATCGGCTTTAAAACGATTACGGAAGATTGAATAATAATTAAACGATCAGTGGCGATCGCCTGTAATCGGGTTTCTAATTATTTTCCTTTGACTGAGAGATTTTTACGTCGAATCAACTGCTGTTGAAACAGCTACCAACTGTTTTCGTGATTGATTAAATAAGATCAATTAAACATTTGAAAATCAACTTATGTAAAATGGCTAAATAAACAATGTCGCTGCATCAGGGAATTTTATATGGATGGTATAAGAAAACTGTTTTCAGTAAGGCGTTTTAAACGTATCGTTTCCAATATGACTTTTTTCTATTATTAAACGTAAAAATATAGTTTTTAATTGAAGGGATATATTATTATTTACGCTATTTTAAAATTTGCAAAAATAGGTAAAAGATTTTGTCGAAATAAATGAATCTCTCGTGTAAATATATTTTTAAATTGAAACTGCTTGGAAATATTGTTATTTGAGCATTTTAAATATGGCGTAAGTTTATTTTAAAATTTGCAACACTAGGTAAAAGATTTTGTAGAAAAAAAATGAATCTCTTGTGTAAATATATTTTTAAATTGAAACTGTTTGTAAATATTGTTATTTGAGCATTTTAAATATGGCGTAAGTTTATTTTAAAATTTGCAATAATAGGTAAAAGATTTTGTAGAAAAAAATGAATCTCTTGTGTAAATATATTTTTAAATTGAAACTGTTTGGAAATATTGTCATTTGAACATTTCAAATATGGCGTAAGTTTATTTTAAAAATTGCAATAATAGGTAAAAGATTTTGTAGAAAAAAATGAATCTCTTGTGTAAATATATTTTTAAATTGAAACTGTTTGTAAATATTGTTATTTGAGCATTTTAAATATGGCGTAAGTTTATTTTAAAATTTGCAACAATAGGTAAAAGATTTTGTCGAAATAAATGAATCTCTCGTGTAAATATATTTTTTAATTGAAACTGTTTGGAAATATTGTTATTTGAGCATTTTAAATATGGCGTAAGTTTCCCAGTTTAATGCTTTGAACGCATAATAATTTAATTATTATTTTAAAGTTTTATTTATCTTTTTAATATTCACACGAAAGTACATTTTTTATGCCGTAATTTTCTCCATTTACTGCTTTTAACACGTGATCATTTAATTATTATTTTAAAGATTCATTTCTGTTTTTAATAGTGACGTGTAAATACATTTTTTAATTGAAAAGGAATATTATTATTTGCGCTATTTTACAAATGGGAAACGATTTAAATAGATGACTTTTTCAAATATGAAATAAATATCCCTCAAAATAATAAAATTTGAATAAAAAAAAACACTCAAAATATTAGACAAATTAAATAAGTAATTAATTACACACTGCACACCGCAAGATTATCAACTATTTATATTAGCATTTAAGGAAGTATACATTGTATTAGAAGTTAATATGATATTGTCCACAGTGGGTATTAATCTAAATACAATTAATCAAAAACATTCCTAAATATTAAAGAATATAAATACATTAAAATTAATTAATGAATATGTAAATATAACTGCATTAATTTGCATATAAAAGTATCAAATCATAGTCCATTATAAAATGTGTATTAGCAAACGTAGGGGTAAATCAAAAAGCCCCATTTTTTCCCTTTAATAAATAAATTAACCATGCGTTTTTTTTCCAGACAACTTCGCCGCACCTCCGTAATCTAACATCTACCCACCCATCCGTATATATATATATATATATATATAACTAGCTGTTACCCGTGACTTCGTTCACGCAACATTAAAAGAAGAATAAATACATTAATTAAGCAAAATATTTCATTCCCGATAATTAAAAACGTTAATAATTAAATAACTATTTATCACATTTCACAGGAGACAATACGGTATTTTTTGTTATAGGGACCTTGACATAACACAGTCTCAAAAAAGTGAAATTTTGTGCCAAATAATCGCGAAAATGAAATTGCAACCAATGCAAAAAGGAGGGCCAAATAAAACCGTGGAAATAGACGAAATGGGTAAAAACAAATGTCAATTTACTTGGTAGACAATTTTACTTTTAACGCCTTTGTGAAACGTTTTAACAGCCATCCTTCAAAAAAAAAACCCTTATTGGAAATAGTATATGCTTTTTCTTTAAATTGAATTCTGCCTCCTTGGTTTAAAGTATAGCTAAAACAAATCTTGTTTTCTAAATGACAGTATGTTGACAGGCAATTTTTGTTCTCCAGAATAAATTGATTCATGAAGTTTGAATATGTGAAAATATGTTTTTATTTTTCAGATAATTTACTGAAAACAATATTTTGTTTTTACCATCTATTCAAAGTGAAAATAAATTCTGTTTTTCAGTTTTAATGAGAAAATGGTGTAAAAAATATACTGATCTGTTTTATTTCTCTTTTTTTATACACAAATATGGAGTAATTTACTTTACGTTTTTAGAGAAACTTCGTTAAAATTTACAAAAAAAGAAAAAAAAAATCTTGTCATTTAATTTAATTTAATTTTTTAAATTCTGAGAGTTTGTGTGACATCCTCGGAACAATGATAACCGGTATTAAATAAATCGCGTTGCGTTCGATAGTCTAGGAGTAGTTGCGAAATACAAACACACGGTCAGATTTTAATATAATAGATTTTTGTTCATTTACATTTTCTTAAAATTATGATGTGAATTTTATAAACCGGGAGGCGACAGCACAGACAATCACCTCATCGAGTTCACGGCTGAAATTCCAGAATTAGTTAAAACTCGATTTGCATATTAAAACGCAATCTGTCTGCCAAGTCATATCTTGGTGGAAAACACCTTAAAACCCGATTTTAGCGGCTGACTCATAGGTTTACCATTGTGTTTTCCTGCACCCAAAGGTATGAAAACATGGAAGACTGGGAGCAGGAACACACAATGATAAACCTACGAGCCAACCGCTAAAATCTGGTTCTCGGGTGTTTTCCACCAAGATATGACTTGGCAGACCGATTGCGTTTCAATATGCGAATCAAGTTTTAACTAATTCTGGAATTTCAGCCGTGAACTCGATGAGGTGATTGTCTGTGCTGCCGGCTCCCAGTCTATTAGCAGAATACTCTTATCTGTATATAACGGATACTCATGCTTAATAATCAGTATAGATTAAAAAAAAAAAAAACATTTAAATTTTTTGTTATAAATATGGCGTGAAATTCATCTACTTTTTATACTTACTGATCCTTGTATTATTAATGTAAGGAATTGATTCACACTCATTTTAAAACATATTGGAAAATTCCCGTTTTATTTCAAATATGACGTCTCTTTTTCCCCATCAGAGAAATCCCTTTTTAATGACATAATTCTTGTTAATTTTCTTTTCCAGGCAATTAATTTCAATACTGGCGTAGGGGAAATTATGTTACTTTAACGAAATAATATTAAATCTTATGTTTTATCAACAAAAATGGAACTATTAACATTCCGTCATTTTTTTTCAGGTAATCGAGTTATTTCTTTTAGTTTTAAGAATGAAAATAGCTATTTCTCGCTATCCATGACATCATTTTCGACATAGATAATTTTGCGGAGCATATTCTTGACATTTGCTAACCATTTTCTTTTGAAATTTCTTTTTACTTTTTTAAAATTTAAATAAACAATACGGTATAGTTATATTAGCCGTGCGCAGACGGTAAAACACCAAGTATTGTTACCATACAAAAGAAAAAAAAGTGAAGAAAAAAGCCAAGATCATTTTATTTCACCAATCAAAGCTTTTCCGCTTTATTTGCGATGCATGACGTCATATTCGCCTGTTTCCTATGGTTACGCAACCTTGTATTATTATCAAAAACTAAAAAAAGTACGTTTTATTTCTAATAATATTACTTAATCTTCTTTTTAATTCTTTAATTTTTTTATTTCATTTTCATTTTTCACGTGAAAATTTTTCAATTGAAACTAAATTTTTGAGTAAAAATTATTCTTCCGGGTTTTGAATTAGTTTTGGCAACGATAAAGCATTAACAACGGTAAAGTAAATTTAACCATTTTAAAATATTATACGAAAAAATGTCCATTTATTCTCTATGAAAATAACGAAATTTTGAATTATTAAGAAAAATATTTAAATAAAATAAACAAAATCCGGCCTATGTTCATTTGAGGGTTATAATCAATCTATATGCAAAAATACAGGATCATTAAATGCTCCATTTTGACGCTGGCTTCAGCCTAACATTTGCACACAATCAGATTTATAATATTAAGGATTATAATATCTTTGAATTAAATATATATATTATAAATAATTATATATATATATAATTATTTTTAATATTTATTTATTTTTGTTGCTTTCTATATTTGTTTTAAATTTCGTAATCGGACACAGATGGCAGCACTGAATAGAAATTAATTTTAGCTAATAATATTTTCCAAAACTTACATAATTTATTCTTTCTTATTATTATAATCTTTTAGAATATTTTGTTGCTTTATAAATTGGATGCTTTAATTAAATTTAGATTAAATAGTTTTGGGTATCGAATTAATGATTATAACTCAATGTTGAAATTAGTTATTAATTAAGAACATTTTTTTGGTAATTAATGATAAATAGTGTGTATACTTATTTTACGATGCGATAAAATTAATTTTAATATGTATATATATAATATATTTATTTATTTTAGTTAAAATCTTTTATTTGTTTGAAGTACTCTATATATTATTTTATTTGTGAAAATGGGACATAGATGAAATCACTATGCATAAGAAAATCCATCTAGAATGCAGAGGGCAGTATAGTTCTATTCTACATTTTTTTTTTTTTTTTTTTTTTTTGGGGGGGGGGGCTAGATAATAATTAGACAATTATTTCAAATAATTGTTTTTCTCAAAATTAAATGTTTTTTTTTTTTTTTTTTTTTTTTTTTTTGCTTACTGTGTGTTTACTAATAATTTTTGTCTAATACATTTCATGTTTTTTTTTTCATGTATTAATGTCTCAATTTAAATTAACTGTAGCTGTGGTCATAGTTTTATGCGATCTCACGTGATCAATTCAAATGATGTTCGTATGCTGGTTTTGCATAATTTTATAGGTTTGTGAGTAAATTTGTTTTATTATCTATCTTTCATGGGTTTTTTTTTCATTCGTTTACTTCCATTAATGCAATATTTCTGGCAGAAATATACTGATCTTAGCATATTTGCCAGTATATTTTATGGAATATTGTATTATTTTTTTAGACAGGTGTAATAGGGCGGTTCGATTTTTTTTTTTCACAATTTTAAAACCTACCTATACGGAAAAGATATGTTCTATTGTATGGAGATTAAGAGAAAAATAATTTCAAAAAATAATTTTAAAATTTACTACTGCCGCAATGGGGTTGAAATTTCGAAATTTTTTTTTAAAAAGACCTAATTTAAAAAATATATAGAAAAATCTATATAATACGAACGTCAAATTCACCTAATAAAATTTTATAAAACATATTGATAAGTTACGTTACTATCGAGGTGCAATAAATCAAAACACAGTTTTAAAACATTAAAACTATAAGATGTCAAAATCCATGAGCCGGCTCATGGATTTTGACATCTTATAGTTTTAATGTTTTAAAACTGTGTTTTGATTTATTGCACCTCGATAGTAACGTAACTTATCAGTGTGTTTACATTGTGCTTTATAAAAATACCTAATTTTGGTTAGATGTTTTTCGACTCAAAATATTTGTTTTAATATTAATCAAAACCTACCTAAGCGGAAAAAATGTTCTATTGTATTAAAAATAAGAGCAAAATAATTAAAAAAATAATTTCAAAATTTAATACTGCCGCAAGGTGGTTGAAATTTATGCATTTGAGTCTTTTTACAGTAAAAAGTCGAAGTGATTTTTGTTAAGTAAAACATTCATTTTAGTATTTTTTTAATATTTATTGCAATGAGAGGACACTACCTTGGTTACAAGAAAAAAACTTCAGCTTCTTATTTAACAGCTTCTGTAGTATTAAATCAGAAAAAAACCTAAAAAATCGTCGAAATTGCCGTGCGCGGTAATCACATTTGGTGTTGAAAATTGGTTTGAGTTTCGTGATTCAATGCGATTTCTTATAAAACCGTCTCTTCTATATGGTCCACAGACAGCAGAAGATGCTTCCGTGACTGTTTTGACTATTCGTTCTGTAGCTTGAGTGTGACGCGGAAACCCTTTGATAGTAGATATTATTGCCTCTGGAATGATATCTGGATTTACTATTGCTTCTGAAATCATGTCGTCACTAAATCGTTCAGTTAGTGAAGTTTCTGTGACATTTTCCCACTTAATCAAATCAATATAATCCGTCGCACAAAGGTCTAAAGTTGCTAAATTGAAAATACGGATATTATTCGTTGCAATGGTTGGGATTTCAGTAGACCGTTTGACTTCACGCGCTTTTAGAATTCTTCGAAGGGCCAATTGCCTTATGTAAGTTCTGTCGTCAGCTAACATCGATATCAGGATAACTTCAGGATGGCTAAAAAACCCATTTCTTCTAATAACAGGATCTATGACGTCCTTCAGATCACTTGACAAATAGCACAAGAGAACGATTGATAGATGCAAATGCTGTGCACCATAGAATACCGATCGTTTCGTTTTGATCTTGAACCACATAGGCGCATAGACTTTTACGATGACCGTCGTTAATGTTACTAAAACCTCGGGTGGATTTTCGTAAGCTACATAGAGCCTGAGAATTCTGTTCGTGGTTGTAAGCCACCTTGAGTGAGACACATTTCCAGGGTTTCTCGTCGATAGATTTTCGCTGCAATGTCCGCAGTTGATGGCTTCACAAATTTCCATTAAGTACAGTTGATCAGTACTTAAGTCTTTCTCGTTAGTCACTTCACATAGTGTTCTTTCTATTGACATGAATGAACCTACAGGTAGCTTCTCACATTCAGCCAACAATTTTCCTATTTCACCAGTGAAGCTTCTGGGCCCAGTCGTGGTTCCATCCACGTGCGTGAAAAGATGACGTGGTGGAAGCTCATTGGCGTGTAACTTGCACACAAACTATAGAAGTGGACGCTTTAGGATCAGTTCCATATTTCGAATAACACCTCCTTTGACACCTGTGTTAACAGATGGTTCGTCGCAACCGATCACAACCAACTTTGTTAGATCTATATTATTGTCAACGCATGACAAAAAATTTACGATGTGTTTTCCAATGATTTTCGCTCTCCCGTAATTTACAGATAGGTGGCCCATGTACTCGGAACCAAGCTTATGACTTTTCTTCTGTTGTTTTCTAGTGATATGGTCCTGTCGTTACGTCCATCGAAGTATAAACCTAACTGGTCATGGTCATAATCTTTTGCAACTGACTGAAGCGAGAGAGTGGTTCTTGGCTTTGTTCTCTCACGCCGAATTTTATTTATGTCAACAACGTTCGATACATCGCTTTGTGAGATAATGTCCACACCTTGAAGCGCAGCCTGTTCGGTCGGAAATACCAAAACGGCCCAGTGTTTTGTCTACCGCTGGAAATTTCGTCACTACAGATGTGACAGTGGCGTCGTCAGCGTTTTGGATCCCGCTTTCAATGATAGCTGATGATGCAGAAAACTCAGTATGCTCGCACATACGCCGCTTCAATTTACACCCATTATTTATATTCATATTCAAATCTATTGAACTGGAAGAAACATCAGATAGTGTTTTGTTTCTCTCCACATATTGCTCTTGCTTCAATTTTCGTTTCTCGGTCTTAGTTATTTGTAAAGTGACTTTCCGATGCAGGGACCCAACTACCATTTTTCTTTCAGTTCGCTGGTCTAATAGAAATTTTCCCCCGTTCATTGGTACTTTCCGGTCTTTCTTACAGCAGCAATTACAAGTACAATGGTTTACAAGTATGTCGATATATCAAATATAGCATTTGTGTTTTTTTCGGAAAGCGTCAATCTGATTGCGGTAGCTTTCAATCTCTTTTCTTTCTTTGTAAGATTTTAAGAAGAGCGCGATATTTGTCGTGGTATGATCATATTTTTCTCAAAATGCTGTAGTGGTCAATTATTGGGATTGAAGCTCGTTTCCAGGTCTCTTCTAATTTATTAACAATTTCTTCACACGAGGAGAAAAGTGTAGATGTAGACACTGTTTCCTTGCTTCGGTTTTCTTTTGAATGCCAACATGCGCACTTTATTACGTTTTCGTATAGGTAGGAAGCATTTTCGTTGACAAATCAAAGCCAGACCCAAATATAGGACAAATCATGTCTTTTCTTAACATCGCCATGGTGCAGTAATATTCAAAGTACACTACGCAACACAATGCACAATCAAAGAAATCTTATGCAATGAAATCGAAATTCATTTCACTTTGCGAGAACATCGTCCGATTCCGTAAGCCGCTAACTTTGGACTGAGCACGCGAGCGGTGTGAACACGTTTACCATTATTATCCAGATCCACGTGGGCGTGTCGTATAACTTGGGAAAGATTCCATGACGTAGCGCTTCCGACTTATGGAGGGGTGTAGGGGTGGAAAGATAAAGCGGGAGACTGACAAAGCTGGAATTAGCATTTTTTTTTCTTTTCGAAAATTCAACCCACTTGCTTTTTTTAAATTCTTTAGTTGATTCAGCACACTTCATTTCTGACTAACATCAATGGTTTCATCATTTATTGCTGTCTTTCAATTATTAATTTTTAAATTTCTTCTTATAGTATAATGTGGGACAATGTCATAATTTGTTCTATTAATCCATCATCTTACATTAATATACATTAATATATTTTGTCTTATTTAACTGTTTAACATTTGTCTTTTTATAATCCCCGTCCTATTTAAATATTAATTAATTTATATATTTTTTCTGCACTGTTATAGAAATTTTATTTATATGTCTTTTTTAAATTAATTTATAAATTAATTATTTTCTTCCCCTAACCCTTATTTAATTATTTATTTTTATTCATTTTTTTAAATTATATTAACTTAAATTGAGTTAAAAAAAATTACCTGTTATTTTTATCCATCTATGTTATTAAATGAGGCATTGACATGAAAAAGGTAGTAGGTCAAGAAAATCTAATTTTACAGGGGAAGCAAAAAACGGTTTTACACTGCTAAATTACAAAGTTTTATTCACAAAAAATAAGCATATGAGATCCATGTATGAATATCTCAGCTTTACAACTTTTATTTAAATCAACATACTTATTTTAAAGTTAAAGTTACTTCTCCTATTAAAAATCTCAAAATCGATTTTTCTTGACTTACTACCTTTTCCATCTCAATGCCTCAAATATATGATTTACTTCAACCCGACCCGTGCAGGACTCTAATTTGAATCCAAGTTAGACACACAGTATGCTTTTAAAATATAAAATATAAATACACATATTAAATACACATGAAAACATAATACATTGCTCAAAATATTGTTATCCAGATTCAATAAAAATTCCATTAATAATATTATAGAAAGGAGATTATTTATTTATTTATTTATTTATTTATTTTGCACAAAATTTTGTTAACGAGATTTTGTACGAGATTTCTTGCTTGAATTGGATAAATAAAAATTTCGTGCCTAATTCAAAGCTTGTGCAAAGGAGTTTTTGATTCTAATTTCGTAGTGATTTTAAGAAAATGACTGAACTAATAATTTTGATTTAAGGAAAGATTCTTAAAACATTTTTAGTAATTATGCTTTATATATATTGAAAAATGTAAGTTTTTAGACTAAAATTGTCGAATTTGTTTAATCAATCCGGGGATTGATTCACGTCTTTACTGTGCCTAAATCATAATCATGGGCTGACAACAACTAGAAGAAGATGAGTTATATCTTTTAGGAAATGACAATACAAAAATGCGGGATAAATAAAAATTTCGTGCCTAATTCAAAGCCTGTGCAAAGGAGTTTTTGATTCTAATTTCGTAGTGATTTTAAGGAAATGACTGAACTAATAATTTTGATTTAAGAAAAGATTCTTAAAACATTTTTAGTAATTATGTTTTATATATTCTGAAAAATGTAAGTTTTTAGACTAAAACTGTCGAATTTGTTTTATCAATCCGGGGATTGAGGCACGTCTTTACTGTGCCTAAACCATAATCATGGGCTGACAAAAGCTAGAAGAAGATGAATTATATCTTTAAGGAAAGGGTGATACAAAAAATATAATATTGTATTAAAAGATAAGAAAAGATAATTGTTCTATTAATAGCAACACATAAAGATTATATGTTCTTCCATGTGTTTTGAACCTTGTACCCACAGCTAGCTGCAATGTTGAATTCAGACATTTTTCCGCGGGAGGGATTTCTGGAAAAAGGACATTAATATTTTCGGGCCCAGTTTTTTTTCTTTAATTTTGGGGAAAATTAGTTTTAGGATTCAAAAAGTAAAGGTAGCTATCCAGCTGAGAAAAATTATGGTTTACCAAAATTTAATGAATATCTCATTTACTGAAATCAAACAATCTTATCTATTTTGCGTATAGTTAATTTAACAATGGTTTATGGAAGAATTTTTGAAGACGTTTGAAAAATGTCATATTACAATAAAATTAAATAGACATAACAATTTTCCAATACTTATTCTTTAAAAAAAAATCATAAATTTTGGGTTTGGACAAGTAGACCCTATTTTTAAATTTAAAATTGTTTGAAATAAAAGTTTTCGCAGCGGTGTATACACGTGTAAGCAAACTCCCCCTCCCCCCCCCTTTTTATAAATCCTGCACCATAAATAAAGTGATAACAGTAAATGCAAAAAATATATTCAAAAATCTTTCCCTGATTACGATATTTATTCTTATCTGCTATGTATACATGTAGATATACATCGGAAATTGGTGCCAAAATGTTAAAAAATTAACCAAGTTTTTTTTGTTGCAGGTTTCTGTAACGTGGCTGTAGTGTAGCAGTGTCAGTGTCCAGGAAACTCAACCACGTACCGAGAACTGGTCGACCATCAACCTCAGCTGAAAGGGTGAAAGAAGTCAGACAGTTTTTTGTGGGAAGTCCAAGAAATCAGTGCATAGGGCCTCACGTGAATTACAGATGACAACAGCGTCTTGTGATACCAGAGGGTACACTGAGTTTTTTCCTGATTTGTGAACATTTCCGATTTCCTGGATACTGGCACTGCTACTGACACTGCCTATCTATGCGTGTATATGACGGATATGAATAAATTATGTAATCAGGGAAAGGAAAGACTTTTCGAACACCCTGTACTATGATTACTCACATGCAGATAATAACAAAAGTAATTGCAAAGACATGTCCTATTATTAGGACGCCAGTGCCGAAAGGCTTTAAGAGTTCGAAGTGAGTAGAGAGGAATTACATTTCTAAATCCTTAATAAATCAGGAATCGGCCGGTGGCCGACCATTTTGTTGCTACGAAGGAGCGGGGGAGGGGGGGGGGGTGACTTTGTCCGGGTCACCTCTGTATTCACCATGAGATAGCAGTCTGGAGGCGCATTAGAGTAGATGGCAGTCTTTTAATTTTGATTTTATTATATATAGAGATATCGCATTTCTGCGGGGAATCGTAGTTTTAAGTCAGAAAAATTAATTTCTTAATAAATTTAATCAGAATAAATAATTAATAAAAACTATCCACCTTTTCTCGGCTTACTGTTACACGTATTTGATTTAGTTTTTTCAAATAAACGCATTACTTTAATTCAATGTTTTTATTCGTAATTTTTTTATTTAATTATTTACTCGAAATATGTGTTCGAAAAAAAAAATAAACAAAAAGAAAAAATTACTTATTAACTTAAAACAACTTTTTTTTAATGTAAAAAAGAAAATTTTTATCCAATCTCTGTAATTTCCGTTCCTCTAATCAATAGAAAACTAGTATGTATTTTTACTAATTAAAATTACGCACAATGTTATACTATAGTTTCTCACATTTCATTTTCAATGCAAAAATTTCATTTTCTTTCTTTCTTTGCACGTCACTTCGCATGTATTTTTAAATCAAAGTTCTAAGAAATGTATTATTGATTATAGTTTTTTACAACTTTTTTTTTTCTTACGAGAACTACCATTAGTTTAATTAAATAATAAACAACTCATTTTTTTTATGGCCTCACAATAACAAATTGGAAATTCAAACCCTTTCTAAGATCTTGTCTTACAGGCGCGGCGCTTGATGTGTGGGTTAAAATCCAGAAGAGGTATTAACTCGGTATAAAATAGCCCGTATCGTATAGAAGCGCCGCTGACGTAACCTGACACTAGTGCGGAGCAGGAGGTATACAACTCGGCCCAGGGCAACTAATGAGACACCAGATCTCGCAGCTAATGTTGCCACGAAGGAAGAAATATTGGGGATGGCTCTTCTTCCACAGGCGCATGGCGCAATGCGAGACGAATCGAAACCAGATACCAGTTTTGGTTCTGGTTCCGAAAAAAGGAAAAGACTGAAAGGAAAAAAAAAAAAGGGGGGGGGGCTGTATTTGCTGCAGCCACGCACACAATCGTACATTCAAGGCAAACAAAACCAAGGGTTAAGGAAAGATGATAAAAAAAGAAAGAAATAGTAAAAGAAATTCGGAAAATGCTTCAAATTCCCTCCCCCATTCAAAAGAAAAGAGAGATCTGCAGAAATGAGAGTAGAAGTTGTAGTTTTTTTTTCTTCTCATTCCTCGTCTCGTGCAGTAAAAGTTGAAACTTAAGAACTTTTTTGAAGTGATGTAAAATGGCCAAGAAAGAGGATGCCTCCGCCGAAGGTAAAGGGTGCGGATATAACATATCGGCTGAAAAGGGTTTCTTTTTACGTACAATAATTTTGGAGATTTCCTTGGAAGCCCCCTCCCTCAACTCTTTTCTAGGAGGGCGAAATTGGATAAAGGGGTTAGGGGAGAGGAGGGGTCTGGCCCGAGGTTAAGTTCCTCTTAGCGATTAGCGTTACGCGGTAACTGGAAACTTACAGAATTTGGGAAAGTGTAGAAAAGTGTCGTGTTTACATTTCATGTCTGGTTGTCAGAGGAGGTTAGTATTTGTTTGCGTTCACTGCGGATTGTGTTCATTCGCGTAATAAAATATTCATGTATTGGAGTGTAGAATGGAAATATTGGAAATTGAAAAGTACATTTTCCAATCATTTAAATGGCGACGGATTTGGATTGAAAAACCATATTTAAATGTATTTCCTGCTGGTAATATATTTTCTCTTTCAGGCATTTTGAAGATTTTAATGATTAAATATTTTGTTTTATGAAATAACTTCCCAGGTCTTCAAAGTTCAGTTTTTGTTAATTCCTTAAAAAGCTTTCAAAAAAGAAAGAAAATGCCAGATAATAATAATAATAAAAAAATAAAGATAAAAAAAAGTAAAAGAAATAAAAGAAATCCATAATTAATGTAGCACTGAAAACTTGCTTAAATGAAAAGACTAATGCTTTAAACATAATAGCGACGCCCAGTAGCTCAATGGTTAGTGCGCTGCTCTGCCGCACCACATGTCCCAGGTTCGCTTCCAGATTTAGGCAAGATTCCCTCAGTTTTTCACCCCTTTCCAGTCGGGGTCGTTTCACGACGCTCGCTTTAATTGCTTTTTCCACCACAAAGGTCAAGTCGGGGAAAAATGTATATTATATTATTGGCTTAAATTGAGAATGGTGTTCTATTGTGAGGGGTGACCCGAGCGGTGTGATGCAGAATCTTCCAGTCGATAAAATGTGCACCAAACGTGCTTGGGGAACCAAGCGTGCCATGGGAGTTTCATGTTAGGCTGACCACTTGACCGAGACATATGTCATGTAGAACCCAGAACCATGATTACGAAGGAAGCATAATTGGACACTGCAGGTCATGATTCTATATGGATTGTAGCGCAGTGGTGTTTAGTTTCTTTTTATAAATATTACAGTACTAGCAGACCCGCTCGGGAATATTTATCTACAATTACCTTAAATGTAATATACAAACGAGCGTAGTGATGGAGCCCCCGGTGCCTTTGCCATAGTATTGGGAGATCGTAAAAATTGCAATCGCAATAAGGGGGGGGGGGGCTTCCTTCTTCTTTCATATGCGAAATCGAGTAGTACAACTGTAGCAGAACACGAAAACAAATTTCTTGCATTTTCACCAATAACTACAACATCTCCCCATATTAAGTAAAGAGCAGTATTGCTTTTCGCGTTGCTTTAGCAATTGCTTTGGCATGCTTTCAGTTAAAATTAAATTACGAGGATAGTAAAAATTTCCCCAAGATTCTTTGTTTCGTTCGTGTTATTAAGACTTTAATTTCTAACCAATAATTGCTTACGAAAACGTTAATAATAATAATAATAATAATAATAATAATAATAATAATAATAATAAACATCATCTAGTGTAAGAAAGTCTTATGTATAATACTTTTAACAAGCAATTTAAAATAATTATTTTTCACCTTTTTCATTAATTTTTTCTATTTGAATTTTTAAAAAATCTTGAAAAATCATTTCAAATGTTCAATTAGTTTTCGAGATATTTAATTTTGTAAAACGCTCTTTATAGCGCAGCCGAACATAGAACCCACTTTCGGAATTAAAATATAACCACCGGCAAGTCACATGATGAAATCTATGCATTGCAGAAAAAAGTCATTATTTCATTTTTACCTTTCCCGAGTCACGTGGTTCAATAAATGCTGAAGGGGCAACACGTGTTGCTGCCCCTTCAGCATTTATTGAACCACGTGATTCGGGAAAGGTAAAAATGAAATAATGACTTTTTTCTGCAATGCATAGATTTCATCATGTGACTTGTAGTACAACTGTAGCAGAGAGAAGAGAATTGAAAATGAAGTACAAAGAACGTTCAGAAAATATTTTTAATAATAAATATTAATAATTTTTAAGGGAAAGATACCGTTAGAACCTCGAAGATACCGTCTATCCATAAATTTTCGTTATTTTTTAAAGTCTGTGGAGAGTTACGTGATGGCAATTTAAACTGCAGAAAAATGGAACATTTTCTCCCTCTGCTGGAAGAAGCGTGTTACCCAGTCTCACAAGACACCAAACTTGCGAGGACAATCGAAGCTCGTTAATTAGCGTTCGATGAGAAATTTAATTAAAATCTCGGCTCATTATCAAAAACTCAAAAATATGAGTCTTAGGTGAATTGGAACATGCCCCTGTCTTCGGCTATCCATAACCAAATTTGCAGACCTCTTGTGTGATAGATTTTCCTAGCCATCGATGCACAAACAAACCCCTACGCCTTTCCACTTATCTTTATTATTATAGATTTTAAATATTGAAATTTTCGCGATTAAACTTTGTGCTAGTTAATTTTTCTAACTAAAAATTTTATTTTGTGACGAATTTTCAGACCCCCCACTCTTCGAAGAAAAAAAAAATGTGGATATTCTACTGAGTTTCAGGGTTAAGATACTATAAGAATACCACTCAACGATATATTAACTATTATTTTTACAATCTAATTTCTAAAAATGAAAATTTGTCTGAAGCAAGAGTTGTGAAATTTTACGTATAGGTGTGTATTAAAGCACGGCCGACGCAACTAAAGTAATCCGGAATCAAAATAATGTATAGTTAATTTTTAATTAATAAAAATCCAAAAATCTAACAGCCATTTCCAATTAAATTTAAACATTTTTCGTTATAGTATTTGCCTACAGTTAAAAATCCACAGTAATTAATTTTACAATACATAATTCTACAATAATTAATTTTCTGTTGAAATATTAATTTAAAACAGATTTAAAATTATAGAACTTAAATTATAGAAATTAAATTTGTAGAATACTATTTTAGTTTTTACTTCTGCTATTAACAAGGCCAATGTTGTCAGATCATATTGTTTTACTTGCATCAAATAGCCAAATGATTGGATCTCACGATTTATTTCTGTTGGGATGTTTTGATTCTTTTCAAAATTTAAAACACATTTTAAAATTATAGTTCTTAAAATATACAAATTAAGTTTATAGAATGATGTTTTAAGTTTATAATATATTTTTCCTTGGAAAATAAAATAATTCAGTAACAGTAATATATTTTCATAATTAATATTTGCAGAAATTTATTTTTGTATTGATGCATCTAAATTTCTAACTTCTGTTTTTTTTTGTTTTAATAATAATAATAATAATAATAATAATAATAATAATAATAATAATAATTTTCCATGCAGACACACATATACAAAGAGAGAAGGAAAGAAGAAAAAAAATTAAATTGCTTGTAAAAGGCTATTTTTACATATAATATTAGATACTGATGGCCGAAATAATATTTCTTTCATAATCATCTTTGTTAGCGAAATGCTTCATCTCTAGAAACAAAAAACTGTTCTTTTAGTATTTTATAGATGATGCGTTAATGTATTTAATGTTTTTATCAACTCATCAATATGTGTATGCTCTCTACTATATAAGCACGAATATCATACACAGGAAAATAATTCTTTTTATTACTATTATTGGTAAATATTGTAATATATATTATGAAAGGATAACATAGGTTTTTCAGCGAGGCCACTGTTTAGCGACCATTTTTTCCAAACAATAATCTTCGTGGTAAACTTCTTTAACATGTGCAATGGAAATTTACCTTGAAAATTAATGTTTGGAAGTAGTGGTCGCGAAATAAATAGTTCTCTTTATTACTATTATTAGTAAATATTGTAATATATGTTAGGAAAAGATAACATATAGGTTTTTCAGCGAGACAACTGTTTAGCGATCAATTTTTTTTCAAACAATAATCTTCATGGTAAATTTCTTTAACATATACAATAGAAGTTTACCTTGAAAATTAATGTTTGGAAATTGTGGTTGTGAAATAAATAGTCGTCTCGCTGGAAAATTTGACTAACTTGAATTTCTAAGAATGACCAAACATAATGAACTAAATTATGCATTTTAATGTGTTATAAATTTAATCAGTTAAACCAACTCTGTTATTTAATATTTTATTATTTAAAATAAAAACTTTTAACTTTTGCAATGTTTTATATTTTAATAATTTTAATTATTGTTGAGCGTGACAGTATGATCCATGATTGTTAATTATTACTCTTGTTAAAATACAGTAAACTCTCTCTAAGGAGGACTCTATGTAAGACGAAAATCTGTCTACAGTGGACAGACTTTCAATTCCCAGCGAGTCCACAGACATAAAGTAAATTTTGTCTAAGGGGGAATAAATACTGTCTACCATGGAAAATTTTCTCGGTCCCGATCGATTTCACCGTAGCCCTCTCATTAGAAAAGTTAACCTTCATCTGAGGCTCCCAACTTAAATGATAAAACGCAGTGTTTTAGAAAAGGCTTTCGACTAAAATTTATTTTGAATGATGTCTTTTAAATATCACTCAAATTCAAATTCATTTATCACTTCATTTATGGCATAAATGCAATATGGTATCGCAATCTTTAATAGCATTTTTAATTCTGCTAATTCAAAAATTGATTTGAGAAGAAAAAAATCGGTAACCAGGGGGTTAAACAGAGTTTATTGTAATGCATTTATTCAATGAAATTACTTCGATTGTATCCAACTCAATGAGCCAAAGTTAAATTAGACATATGCTGGTAATACTAGTATTTGTATCTTAAATAACTGTTGAAATTAAAATATTAAAAATACACCGAACAAAACATTAAGAAAAAGGCTTTATCATTAATTACTCCGACATTACACTAAGATAGAATAAGATAGGAAATAAAAATTATGTTAATGAAGTAGTCCTCCCACTTATTTTTAAAAAGTTAAACTTTTTTTTAATTTTCATACAACCTCCTTAAATAAAATTAGTCAATAAGATAATTTTGATCCAGCAAAATAATAAAAAAAGAAAACTGCCCAGTTAAACTGACGGCATTGAGCTCACAGGCTATTCACACTAACTGTAAATTATATTCTTATTTCAAAGAATTTGAAATAAGCCCTCGAAAAATGAAGAAATCGACAATATATTAAGAGGGGGGAGCCATCCCCCGTTTCTCCTTCTTATAATTAACCAATGAACCCATAAAACTAATCAGAGAAGCGCCTTACCACAATGAACCTATGTACAAAATTTGAAAAAATCGGATAATTCTGCATGAAAAATCCATTTATCTAAATTAAGGGGGGGGGGTTAGCCCCCCGTCCCCCCTTTATACTTAACCAAAGAACCCCCAAAACTAATCAGAGAAGCGCCTTATCACAATGAACATATATATAAAATTTGAAGAAAATCGGATAATTCTGCTTAAAAAACCCATTTATCTATATCAAGGGGGGTTAGTCCCCCCGTCCCCCCCTTTATACTTTACCAGTGAACCCCCAAAACTAATCAGGGAAGTGCCTTACCACAATGAGCCTATATACAAAATTTGGAGTAAATTGGATAATTCTGCATGAAAAACCCATTTATCAAAATTAAGGGGGGGGGGGTAGCCCCCGTTTCCCTCCTTTACACTTCACCAATGAACCCCCAAAACTAATCAGGGAAGCCCCTTACCACAATGAGCCCATATAGAAAGTTTGAAGAAAATCGGATAACTCTGCATGAAAAAAATCATTTATCTAAAATAAGGGGGGAGGATTAACCCCCCCGTTACCCCCTTTATACTTAACCTATGAACCCCCAAAACTAATCAGGAAAGAACCTTATCACAATGAACCTATATACAAAATTTGAAGAAAATCGGATAACTCTGCATGAAAAAAATAATTTATCTAAAATAAGGGGGGAGGATTAACCCCCCCCGTTACCCCCATCATACTTAACCTATGAACCCCCAAAACTAGTCAGGAAAGAACCTTATCACAATAAACCTATATACAAAATTTGAAGAAAATCGGATAACTCTGCATGAAAAAAATAATTTATCTAAAATAAGGGGGGAGGATTAACCCCCCCGTTACCCCCTTTACACTTAACCTATGAACCCCCAAAACTAGTCAGGAAAGAACCTTATCACAATGAACCTATATACAAAATTTGAAGAAAATTGGATAATTCTGCATGAAGAAACCATTTATCCAAATTAAGGGGGGTTAGCCACCCGTTCCCCCCCCCCCCCTTTATAGTTAACCAATCAATCCCCAAAACTAATCAGGGAAGTGCCTTATCACAAGGAACCTATAAACAAAATTGGAAGCAAAACGGTTATTTCTGTCAAGAGTTATCGCGTTACGTACGTACATACATACATACATACATACATACATACATACATACATACATACATACAGAACGGGCGGGCACATAAGCTCTCAGGCTTTGATAGCCTGTGAGCTAAAAAGCTGCATCTTTAAAATTAACTCAATTAGGATAAAAAGTAAAAAAAAAATGATTTATACCACTTTTTCGTAGCAAATTTAAAAGATTATTTCATCAATAAAATTAGGGACCATTTACAAATTGATGATGGCGTTCTTTAGATTAAAAATACGTTAACAAGTGAAAAAAATTGCATCACGAATGAAGCATAACACAGGCAATGATCATGTAAAGAGACGTAGTTTTAAACTCTAGAAATATAGTTAAACAAATAAAATAAAATAAAATAAATAAAGCAATTTACAAGAGACTGTTCGAAGTGTTTTTATCATCTTCAATACATAAATGGTTTCATTTAATAATGCTTTTGTGAATATTTTACAGTTCTTCGCCACTAATATTGTTTCAGACATCGGTAATCTTTTATTTATGGTCAACTACATATGTATTGCCGCCCGCGTTCCTTTTTTTCCCTGCAATATTTCGGCTTACAGATTTACATTTCTAATTTGATATATGGTCTCTATTGTCAATAGGGTTAGTTGGTTGGTTGATTTATGACGGCCGATTAACTACTCCAGGGATATAGGCCCTAGGGGTAGTGCCCTCCGTGGGGGTCTTTCTAAGGGATCCTAACACGTATTTACGGCAAAATTCGAAGAAAACCACGGAAAACTCCGAACGGTTAGGTCGACGAGCTCGACACGGGTTTGAACTCAGCACCTCTCGTCTACCAGCTTTGAGAGCAGAGCCTCTCAGCCACTGGTGGGGCTCTATTGTCAATAGGAAATTTTTAATTAAGCATAACTCATTTATTTTAAAGATATACAGATGTACAGTTTTATATAATGATCTTGTTACAGAAAAATGATAAATTTTCTAACTGACAAATTTTATCTACAAGAAACGTATAAAATTTAAATAAATTATAAGTAAAAAAAGTTTTAAAGACAAATATTTATTATAATATACTGAAAAGGACAAAAAATGTTGGACAATTGATTGAAATAAATACCTTTTTTAAGTTTATAAAAGAAATAAATTAAATTGCGTGTGATTTTTTATCATTTTGTTTTTATAAAAAAGAATTGTTATACTTTAAATCCAGCTTCCTGGTTAAAAAAAAAAAAAAAAAAAAAAAAAAAAAAAAAAAAAAAAAAAGAAACAATCGATCAACGTTTACTTGAGGATCGAACCCACATCCCTTCGTGGAACTGAATATGGCACATTTACCAACCATGCCACGGTTCAATCAAACGTACGCTTATTTCTGAAGCAATTAATGACATTTACGTGATCATATACATCATGACAATTGAGTATCCTTGTTGAACAAATGTTTTAGCGTTCTAAGGGATGGCTGAGGCAAATTTCATTTTTTTTTTTTTTTTTTTTTTAATTTTTTTTTTTTTTTTTACAGAATATTGTATTGTCATCGGAAATACGTCACACTACCAATAATTAAATCAATTGTAACACAGGAAGTGTGTTAAAATTGGATTGCAAGATTTGAGTCGGGCGGACACACAAGGCAAGTTAAGTAAAAATTGTAAATTTTTGAAAGTTAATTGCAGTACTATTTTATTAGTCTTATTTCCTACATTTTTAACACTTTTGTAATTCAAATTGCCTACAAATCTGTAACAGAGAAAAAAAAAATAGAGCGCGTTTCAACCTTTTTGAGACATCCCGTTTACATAATGTGAAATTCGTTGCTCCACAATGAAAATGTATTCAGCAATTCGAAATACAAACAGTGTATTATGAATTCTTATACTATTGATTCTTTTAAATGAAACATTCAAAAAACATAATTTGAAATTTTCTTAAATCTGATAAATTGATTTGATAATATTTAAGAGATATACACAAATTAAAAACATCTTTTACTTAAGCAAGGTGTCAAATACATGTAAAAACAAAATTTCCAAAAATTGACATGTTTCGGTTTAAGAGTCATTGCATGAGCATATCAGGCAGGGGGTTTCCATCACCATCTCAGAATTTCTTTATTTTTTTTTTCTTGTGTTGTCTTGCCCAAGGAAAGAACAAATCTCAAATATTTTTGTTATATCTCTTTTAGTTTTGGAGTTAGGGGAGGTCAAAGTTCCCTAGACCAGGGGCGTAGAAATAATTTTGTGTCATTTTTGCCACTTTATTCTCTCAACTGTAATTGGCTCTGATGTGCTTCAGAGAATTTTTGTTCTCTAACTGATACTATACCTTGAACATTAACATCTCAAATTGAAAATTCATTTGAAGATGGTCAGAGCCCCCATACAGGGCCCTCCCAAATACCCTTAATTTCGTAAAAAATTGGTTTTTAATAATGCTTTAAATCTTGGCTCTGATGTGATACAGAGAAATTTTTTGCACAATGTACTTAGACATTTCCATATAAAATGAATTTAAGCTTAATATTTTTTGAAGGTCCCCGGAGCCATTCGGTATGGGGGCCCAAACACGGACCTGAACGCTAATTTATGTAACTTCAAAGCATTGGTGTAGCAGGCTCTGACCTCCTACATGAAAACTTTTTGCATGGAGTTGTAGCATTAACATAGTAGTTTCATATTATGAAAAAATATATTTTGAAGGTACCACCATTTTCAAGGAAAATCCAATAAAGCACACAGGTTTTGGTGTGGTAATTATGTGTTTGAATTTCTTTTTTTTTAAATGTAACTATCAAATATTTAGTTAATTAATAAGAATAAAACTATATATTTTGTAAAGGTAGAAAAATATAAATGGCAACACGCCAATTTCAGCTCCAGAATCGTTTCTGGCGCCTGATCACGTGATGCGAAGCGTCTCCCGAGAAAGTCCCACACGTGTTCTATGGGATTAAGGTCCGGGGACTTTGCAGACCAATTCATGTATTGAATATCTTCACTCTCCTGGAGCTCTTCGACAGCCAGTGTACGATGAGGGGGGAGCGTTGTCGTGCATGGAGAGGAAGTCCGGACCCACAGCACCTCTAAAAAGATGCACGTGAGGCAAGAGAATCTCGTAGCAGTAGCGGGAACCAGAGACTGAACCTCCTTGGAATACGTGGCTACCAAGCATGATACCAACCCAAAGAAGATCTCCGGCACCTCCAAAACGGTCCCTTTTGATGATGATGGAGGGGTGATTAAGTGTTCCCTGCTCTCTCCAAATGTGTATACGTCCAGAATCGCTCGTCATACTACATCGGCTCTCATCCGTAAAGAGTACTTGACACCACTACTGTTGTGTCCAATTCTTATATTCCTGACACCACAGAAACCTGCGTCTCCGATGAGCAGGCATTAGTTGTACACGTCGTACTGGTCGTCGTGCATACAGGCCACCTTTGTGCAGCCTCCTAGCCACGGTAAAACATGATATCCAACGGCCAGTAGTCTGCTCCATCTGCCTTGCGATTTCTCCAGTTGTCTGACGCCTGTTTCATTTCGCCTATAGTACAATATAATGGTCCTCCACTGTTGTTGTTACGCGTGAGCGACCACTGCTAAATGCTCGGACAGCTGTTCCCTCCGTTTGAAATACACTCCAGACTCGTGAAAAGATGCTATGAGCGATACCAAACTCTTGTGCCACACTTCGACCTTCTTCCAACTTCCCAAGGATTCGACCTCGTGTAAGGTCATCCAGATGACATCTTCTGGATTGCCTCTTGGCCCTATCACACAAAAATAGCAAAAAAAAAAAACGTCATTGAAATCACATTACACAGTGTCAGATTTTATCAAATTTATGAACGGTCACCGCCTCTGTGCTTTTATCCCCTTAGCACCTCCTCCTTTTACGCCATATGCCATATATAGGCATGGTCCTCCTGCTCCATTTGTTTCAGGTCTATCCCCTGATTGGTCTTTCATTTAGTTCTGTTGCCTTTTTTGGCTTTTATGCTAATTTATCAGCTCCGTCCTCAATTTTTGCACACTTGTGTATCTGCACACATATATGAATGAATATATATATATATATATATATATATATATATATATATATATATATATATATATATATATATATATATATATATATATATATATATATGTGTGTGTATACATATATATTTATATATATATATATATCACTGGCGCCCAGCTAACCGAAAAGTACCTTTACATTTTTTCAATGAAATTGTAGTTGAAATGTTATAAGAAAAAATTACTAATCCTTTGAAATTTCTTTTCTGAAAAACATTAAAATTTTCACAAAATTAGTTGTAAATGGAATATGTGTATACATTATAACAATTTTTCTCCATCTGACTCAACCTATTTATGTGTATAGCATTGTACAAAATGTCCCAGGGATGTCAGGGGAATATCCCAAGTAGGTAGGTACTTTATTGGATTTTTCTTGAAAATGGTGGTACCTTCAAAATATATTTTTTCATAATATGAAACTACTACGTGCATCTTTTTAGAGGTGCTGTGGGTCCTTACTTCCTTTTCATGCACGACAACGCTCCCCCCTCATCGTACACCGGCTGTCGAAGAGCTCCAGGAGAGTGAAGATATTCAACGCATGAATTGGTCTGCAAAGTCACCGGACCTTAATACCATAGAACACGTGTGGGACTTTCTCGGGAAACGCTTGGCATCACGTGATCAGTCGCCAGAAACGATTCTGGAGCTGAAATTGGCGTGTTGCCATTTATATTTTTCTACATTTACAAAATATATAGTTTTATTCTTATTAATTAACTAAATATTTGATAGTTACATTTAAAAAAAAAAGAAATTCAAACACATAATTACCCCACCAAAACCTGTGTGCTTTATTGGATTTTCCTTGAAAATGGTGGTACCTTCAAAATATATTTTTTCATAATATGAAACTACTATGTTAATGCTACAACTCCATGCAAAAAGTTTTCATGTAGGAGGTCAGAGCCTGCTACACCAATGCTTTGAAGTTACATAAATTAGCGTTCAGGTCCGTGTTTGGGCCCCCATACCGAATGGCTCCGGGGACCTTCAAAAAATATTAAGCTTAAATTCATTTTGTATGGAAATGTCTAAGTACATTGTGCAAAAAATTCCTCTGTATCATATCAGAGCCAAGATTTAAAGCATTCTTAAAAACCGATTTTTTACGAAATTAAGGGTATTTGAGGGGGCCCTGTATGGGGGCTCTGACCATCTTCAAATGAATTTTGAATTTGAGTTGTTAATGTTCAAGGTATAGTATCAGTTAGAGAACAAAAATTCTCTGAAGCACATCAGAGCCAGTTACAGTTGAGAGAATAAAGTGGCAAAAATGACACAAAATTATTTCTACGCCCTGGTCTAGGGAACTTTGACCTCCCCTAACTCCAAAACTAAAAGAGATATAACAAAAATGTTCGACATTTGTTCTTTCCTTGGGCACGGCAACACAAGAAAAAAAAAAAAAAGAAATTCTGAGATGGTGATGGAAACTTTTTTCTTTTTTTGCCTGATTGGCTCGTGCAATGACTCTTAAAGTATAAAACCATAATCATAAGTACACATACATCGTCAAAAACAAACCCGAATGACACTGAACGCTACAATATATACAAAATACAACACAACAAACAACGCCCTCTACAATCAAACACCTAAAGTAAAAGCACAGAAAAACATTAAACATCAAATCAAGTTTGTATACACAATTGCCCCCCTCTATTCAAATTAGCCCCATAATAGCTTTTAAATAAGAGGATAATTGGAGCTTTTAAATAAATATTATGGGGCTAATTTGAATAGGCGGAGGCAATTGTGTATACAAACTTGATTTGATGTTTAATGTTTTTCTGTGCTTTTACTTTAGGTGTTTGATTGTAGAGGGCGTTGTTTGTTATGTTGTATTTTGTATATATTGTAGCGTCTAGTGTCATTCGGGTTTGTTTTTGACGATGTATGTGTACTTATGATTATGGTTTTATACTTTAAACCGAAACATGTCAAGTTTTGGAAATTTTGTTTTTACATGTAAGTGACACCTTGCTTAGGTAAAAGATGTTTTTAATTTGTGTACATATTTTAGAAAAGGTGAAGTTTTTATGTTTTTAAATTTTGGAATTAAAAATCAGTTTTAATATTTAAGAGTATGAATTTTCAACGCTACTGATTTCTTTTAAACGAATCGTTGGGAACTCAATTCAACCAGACCATTAAAAAGCACCTCTAGAATTTGAAAGTCATAGCTCCAAAAACTATGTCCAAAAATTTGAATATATATATATATATATAGTATGACCACTAAAGTCCCTTGCCACCCTCTTAACTTCGGAACGGCTAATGCTATATTCATGAAAGTGGTGTCTTCTAGATGTAGTAAAGTAGGCATGTGCTATACAATGAAACCGCCTACAGCGCCACCTGGTGGAATGCTGCGGAGTTAGCATTCCTATCTCGAAAACGGAAAGAGATAGAGAAAAAAAGTGATTTACAAAGTTGTAGAGTATCATCGATGTAGTACGAAAAGACACCTTGTGGGCATTAATGCGAAGAATAGAACGGTTAAAACGCGCATTTTTTTTTTTTTTTTTTGTGATTTCCTACATTGTGACGTGACAAAACGATCTTAGAAAGAAAGAAACAACCAGTTATGAAACAGCAGGTTTGTGCGACCCCTCCACAAACATTGCAGGACATTAAACGACGCTAATACGGACGCTTGTGCCAACGTGTCAGCATCTATGCTCCAATGTGTGCAACGTGAAATTCAAACAAGCATCCAAATATGCATCGCATCTGACGGTGAGAACTTTGAATATCTAAAATAAAGGTATATTATTATAACTAGTTGTTTTTTTTCTTTCTAAGAACGTTTTGTCACGTCACAGTGTAGGAAATCACGAAAAGACAAATGCGTGTTTTAACCATTCTATTCTTCGCATTAATGTCCCCAATGTGTCTTTTCGTACTAAATCGATGATGCTCTACAACTTTGTAAATAACTTTTTTTCTCTATCTCTTTCCGTTTTTCAGATAGGAATGCTAACTCCGCAACATTCCACCAGGTGGCGCCGTAGGCGGTTTCATTGAGTAGCGCGTGGCTACTTTACTCTAGACACTACTTTTACGAATATAGCAGCAGCCGTTCCGAAGTTAAGAGGGTGGCAAGGGACTTTAGTGGGCATACTGTATATAAGGGTATTTACTTACGCATACACTTTTCGTCATATCAGTTCGATTAGATTCCTCATCGCGTTATTTCCCATTTCTTGGTGTAGTTGTGGCATATTAAAAATAACACAGTCTTTTCCTGAGAACTGACTTTTATTCCTTTTTAGTACACGATGATCCTTTTTAACACTTTCCAACCTAGTTGAAAAGTGTTTATGACTTCGGTTTGTCTGGCCGTCTGGCCGTCTGCCGTCTGGCCGTCTGGCCGTCTGCCGTCTGGCCGTCTGGCCGTCTGCCGTCTGCCGTCTGCCGTCTGTCCGTGCTCTAACTCCCGTAAATATGCTCGGATTGCCCTGCAAATTTTATATGTTATAATCGTTATCTATAGCATGTTCCCTATTTCAACGGAAGTGTGTAGCACTTATAGTTTTTTTACAGGGACACTCAAAAGAATTCCGTTACATTGCGGTCTATGGGGAAAAATCATTTGCGGTTTATTTAAATAATGTTTCAATACTTTAAACGCATTGAAATTTATATATATCACTAAGGTGCATTAGAAGAAGCTTAATATGGAATAGGGTGTGCATAGCACTTATACTTACTTTACAGGGACAGTCAAAAGAATTCCGTTACATTACGTCTATGGAGAAAAATCGTCTGCGGTTTATTTAAATAATGTTTCACTATTTTAAACGCATTGAAATTTATATAAGGTTCATTACAAGAGACTTACTACAGAATATTGTGTGTATAGCAGTCATCGTTCATTTACAGGGACACACAAAAGAATTCTCTACTGTATGTTAACAATAATTCCTGGAAGTGCGTTTTAAGTTACTGAATGCGATTTTAATTTTAAATCGCTTTTTGTATATTACGTGGTGTGTATAAATTCTGTAGATCCTATACAGGGAAGTACAAAAGTTCGGGAACACATTTCCGTATTATTTAACTCCAGACGGAGAATTTTAAACTGTGCTACGTGTTTCCTAACTGAACTAAAATTTAGCATCCTATGTAGTATATATACAAATCTATAGATCCTATACAGGGCTGAATAAAGTATTCGGATTACTTAGATGTTATCTTTTAGCTTATAAAAGAGTATGATTCGTAAAATTATTTTGGAAGCGTTGGAAAGTGTTACATAATCTATGCTTGACGCATGATTTTTCGTTCTTGTTTAAGTTAGGCCCAGGGAATTGAGAGTCATAATTATGAAATTCATAACTCCGACAACTCTGTTTAAAACTTTAAATTAAAAAAAATACCCGAGCTCGAATTCTTGATTCGATTGACGAGTTTAAAAATAATTATAAACATTAAAAAAGGCTTTGTAATGCATTAATTCACCATTAAACAATGTTCAGATACTGAAAGAAAAAAAAATCTGCTTCTTTTTAATGCTATTTTGCCATTACTATTTTTAAAAAATATATATATTAAATAATTTGAACTAAAAAAATGTGATTTTAAACTTATTGCTGAACAATTAAAACAGATTTTTAATGCTGTTGATTTTTTTTTAAAGGAACGTTAAGTAATTCAAACAGTGCTTTAAAAAATACCAACAGAATTTTAATTCTATGACTGCCATTAAACTAAGCTTAAAAAAATAGATGAATGTTATGAATTTTTAATTTGATTAATTCTTTAAATTAAACATTAAATATTTCAAACAGAGCATAGAAAAATAATTTGAAATTCATTGATTCAGCAAATTGAAAATAATTAAGAGTACGAATTTTTAATATTATCGACTCTTTTAAGCTGAATGTTAAATAATTCAAACAAAACATTAGAAAATATCCTCAGAATTTAAAATTCATAGCTTCAACAACTATACTAAAACATTTGAAAAGAAAAAAATAGCTAGCTATGATTTTTTAAAAATTCAATTGATTCTTTTAATTAGAACAATTAATATTCCAAACAAAACATGAAATTTTTTTATGTAATTCGTTGATTCAACAATTAGAAAACAACTCAGAATAATAATTTTTAATGCTATTAATTATTTTAAACTGAACGTTAAGTAATTTAAACTGAACTTCAAAAAATATCTCTAGGATAGGAAGCTTATAACTCCACCAACTATATTGATTCTTTTATATGAAACATTACTTCAAACAAAACATTAAAAAAAAAAAAAAAAAACTTCGTTAATTAAACAATTTGAAAATACTTCCGTGTATGTTTTTTTTTTAAATGCGATTAATTCTTTTAAATGGGACGTTAAATAATTTAAACAGAACATTAAAAATATCTCCAGAATTTGAAATTCATCGTTTCACCATCTATGGTAAAAAGTATGATAAAAACTCACACTTTGAATTTTTAATTCGATCGATTGTTTTAAATAGAATATTAAATATTTCAAATTAAGCATTAGAAGAAAAAATTTAAATTTATCGATTTAACAGTTTGAAAATAATTCAGAGTGGGAATTTTTAATTCATTGATTCTTTTAAACGCAACTTTAAGTAATTCAAACAGAACATTAAAAATATCCCCAGAAATCCAAATTCATAACACCAGCCGCTAAAAAAAAAAAAAAAAAAAAAAAAAAAACAGACTTTGAAATTTTTATTTAATTTGATTCATTATTATTATTTTTTAAATGGTGCATTAAAATTTTCAAACTAAATATATTTTTTTTTTAAATGTGAAATTTATTGTGCTAATTTTGAATTTGAAAATAATTCATCGTATGAATTTTCAACGTTATTGTTTTTTAAGTAACATTGAGTAATTCAAATAGAACGTTAACAACATCCCCAGAATTTAAAATTTATGGCTACACCAGCTATGTTTAAACAAAAGAGAAAAAAAAATCTTAAAGGGAAATTTTAATTCGACAAATTCTTTTAAGTAGAACTTTAAATATTTGAAACTAAACATAAAAAAATATATTAAATTAATCCATTTAACAATTTGAAAACAATTCAAAGTAATGCTATTGATTTCTCTTTTAAACGAGAAAGGCAGAAATTAAACAGAACATTAAAAATATTCCCAAAATTTAAAATTCATGGCTCCACCAGCTATGATACAAAATTTGAAAAAAAAAAAAAAAAATCAGAATGTGAATTTTGAATTGTATTGCTGCTTTTAAATAGAACATTAAATATTTGAAACTAAACATTAGAAAAAAAATGAAATTCATTGATTCAACAATTTAAAAATAATTCAGAGAATGAATTTTGAATACTATTGATTTTTTTCAACGGAACATTTAAAAACTTATACAGATCATAAAAAAATATCTCCAGAAATAGAAATTCATGGCAACACAAGTATAATAAAAAAAAAGGAAAAAAAATCACATTTTATTTTCTTTAATTCGATCTAATATTTTACATAGATATTTTAAACAAAACGTGAAAAAATGAAACAAGTAGATAAGCACCCCCCCCCTCCCCCTCCCTCCTCTCGACAGGAAATTTCTTTTTATCTCTAAGATGTTTTGATTGTTTCAATACAAATTTAGGATATAAAAAATATTCTTAAGATGTTTTGATTATTTTAATATAATTTAGCATATAGAAAAATTCCTTTTTTTTTTTTTTTTTTTTGGATATTTTGTTTGTTTTACTATAAATTTAGGATATTTAAAAGAAGTTCTTGTTTTTAAGATGTTTTGATTGTTTTTATATAAATGTAGCATATATCTGTTTTCTAAAATGATTCAATTGTTTCAATATAAATTTATGATATTAAAAAAAATCTTATTTCTAAGATGTTTTGATTATTTTAATATAATTTAGCATGCAGAAAAATTATTTTTTAGGATGTTTTGATTGTTTTAATACAAATTTAGGATATAAAAAGTTCGTTTTATCTAATATGTTTTGAATATTTTAATATAATTTACCATATAGAAAAATTCCTTTTTTAGGATGTTTTGATTGTTTAAAAATAAATTTAGGATGTTTAAAAGTTCTTATTTTTAAGATGTTTTTGATTGTTTTAAATGTAGCATATATATGTTTTCTAAGATGTTTTGGTTGGTTCAATATAAATTTACGATATTAAAAACATCTTATTTCTAAGATGTTTTGATTAATATAATTTAGCATACAAAAAAATTCTTTTTTTAGGATGTTTTGGTTGTTTTAATATAAATTTAGGATATAACAAGTTCGTTTTATCTAATACGTTTTGAATATTTTAATATAATTTTGCATATAGAAAAATTCCTTTTATAAGATATTATGATTGTTGTAATATAAATTTAGGATATAAAAATTTTGTTTTTCTGAGAGAATTTAATTTTTGTTATATAAGTTTAGAACATTAAAAAAAAAATCTTATTTCTAAGATGGTTTGATTGTTTTAATATAAATTTAGGTTATAAAAAAAAAAAAAAAAAAAAAAAAAAACTTTTTTCTAAGCTGTCTTGATTGTTTTAATATAAATTTAGGATATACAAAAAAATTCTTTTTTTAGGATGTTTTGGTTGTTTTAATATACATTTAGGATATAACAAGTTCGTTTTATCTAATACGTTTTGAATATTTTAATATAATTTTGCATATAGAAAAATTCCTTTTATAAGATATTATGATTGTTGTAATATAAATTTAGGATATAAATATTTTTTTTTTTTTTTTTTTTTTTTTTTAGAGAATTTAATTTTTGTTATATAAGTTTAGAACATTATAAAAAATATTATTTCTGAGATGACTTGATTGTTTTAATATAAATTTAGGTTATAAAAAAAACTTTTTGCTAAGCTGTCTTGATTGTTTTAATATAAATTTAGGATAATAAAAAAAAATCTTTTTCTAAGATATTTTAATTATTTTAACCTAATTTAGCATATAATAAAAATCTTCTCTGAGATTGTGATTTGATATAATTTAGGATATCAAATAATCGTTCATCTAAAATGATTTGATTTTTTTTATATAATTTAGCATACAGAAAAATTCTTTTTATAAGATGTTTTCATTATTTAACTATAAACTTAGGATATACATTTTTGCTAAGATGTTATGATTGTTTTAATATAATATAGGACATATATTTATGGCCTGTCTTATTGATGTTTACTTAAGTGTGTGATGCTAGATCAAAAACTGCAAGATAGATCAAAAGTTTCTTCAGCAAATTTTAATGTATTCTAATTACATCAATTAGATTTTGTTTCTACATGAAGCGCGCATAATACCATCGCAGTTTTTTCATACGTTACTACGTGAAAAAATAAAGTAAAACATGTCTAAACCTACGATGGTCATATGAGTGCTCCATAACGAAAAAAAATCTAATTAAAATTAAAATAGATAATTAAAAAAAAATAAACCTATGTGTTTTATCTTGTATATCATTTTTTAAGACCTTCATAAAGGGAACCGGGAGGGACATATATGCTTTACAGACTTGGTCTCCTCGTCGAGCAGTCCGTCTCAGGCTGTCAATCAACTCATTTAAAGAATCTTCAATCAAAATTCAATTAACGGTGCACTAAATATGAATACTAAATTATATAAAAACAATCAAAGTATCTTACAGAAACGAAAATACATTTCTACCCTATTGGGGGTGACGATGACGAAATGGTTAGCTGCCAAACCCGTTTTGAAATTTATTGATTCAAGAATTTGAAAATAATTCAGAGAATGATTTTTTAATGCTATTGATTCTTTTAAACGATAATTGAACGTTAAGTAATTGAATAAGACACCCTCAGAATTTGTAATTTATAACTTCACGAACTATAATAAAATAAATTGAAAAAAAAAAAAGACTTTTGATATGATTATTAGCAATAAATATAATAAAAAAATATAAGAAAATGAATTTAAAATTTATTGATTCAACAGTTTGAAAATACTAATTCAGAGCATTAATTTTTAATGTCATTGCTTTCTTCAACGTAACGTTAAAGAAATTAAACAGAACATTAAAACTATCTCCTGCATTTGAAATGAATGACTTCATCATTTATGATCCCCCCCTCCCCCCCCCCCCCAAAAAAAAAGAGTATTAGTTTTAAATTTGGTTAATGTATTTGAAATTTGTTCCAGCATTAACTATACTTAAGGAACTCTGTAAAAAAAAAAAAAAAATTCAAGGTACGAACGGTTAAACTATTTCTTTATACATCTGTCTAGATTAAACAAAAGAACTAGCATGCTTAAAAGAAATTTAACCGCTTGTTAGTTTGAATTCACTATCTCAGATGCATTTACAATTCCGCCAGGTGTTCAATAAGTACATGATCTTGCTTCAATTTTGAGTTAATTTTCCGCTTGTCATTTTCATCATAAGTTGAAGTTACGCTTTGTTCGCTATTACATGTGAATTCGAAACTTGTCTTTTCCTTATGTTACAAATGTAGATAAAAATCCACAAGAAAAAAAAGAGGGATATTTCTTAGAGCTTAATAGAAGTGTACCAGAAGCAATACTTATTTTTTTTTTTAATCAAGAGTTACGGAATTTATCCATAGGGGAGATGTGGCAAGAATGGGATTTTTTTAAAATTTATTTATATATGTTCAGGTTCATGTAAGTCCTGTGATAGTTTTCATAACAAAAACATTTCTCACTGAACCACGTTTTTCTCGGTTTTGGATCCAATTGTGCTATAATGACGTTTTGCCTTACCTGAAACTAAAAAAAAAGAAAAAAAAAAAAAAACATTCATTCACAAGCATTCAATGTGCATCTTAAAACTCACGCCTACTTCCATAACTGCAATTCATGTTCCAAAAAAATTCTGTTACAAAATGTTAATTTTGCGAGGAAGCCGATTATGAAAAATTTGCCGCTTTGATTTAAGCTTGGTAGAAAATGCGAACTAGTGAATTTATTATATATATATATATATATATATATATATATATACATAATTTTTTATCTGTTTCTTTCCTTAAGATATACGACAACATGATAGAAAAAAAAAACATTATTTAAACTATCTATTCAGAATTTCTAAATTGCTTTCTCAACAAATAATTATAATTTAATTAATATTAAACTATTAATTGATAAAAGCGTATTTAAAATAAAAACATGGGTATTAGACTCTTTATTTTTTATTAATATTTTATTTTCCACTTTTTAGTGTTTAAAGTATTTTATCGTTAAAGTTTTTCAGCCAGTTGGCATATTTTAGTGAGCGTGATTTGGCGTATAACTGTTGTTGTAACTCTTATAGAGATGCAATCACAAAGAAAATTTAGCGATTTATCCCTTGCACTCGGATGGCGGAAAATTTCCTTATAATTAACTTATTAATTTATAAATAAGTTTCAAAAATTTTAAAATGTTGTATTATCATCAGAAACACACATGTCTTACATAATTTTTTATAATTTAGCATATCAGGAATAATTTTCATATCATTTCGTCATGACCGAAATTCCACCATAAACCAAATTAAGTTAAAAAAAATAATAATAAGCGTAAAAATTACGACATAGGTGAAAATATTTGAAAATTTTAATTTTCAGACCCTTTAAAATATGTGCAGATTTTGTCCCACTTTAATCCTCACGGTTAGAAGGAGTGGGACATACACTATATTGCCAAAGGTGACCGGTCACTTGCGATTTTAGACATTTTATTAACTATCTAGAAACATAAATGAGGAATTAACCTGAAACTGCAGGTGTGTAAACAGTATAGTATAGGTTATATATTTCCGTGAAGATTTTTTCACGAAACCCCACAGGGTACTGTCAACAAATTGAAAAAGAACGAATATCTTTTGGATAACTCTGTAAAAACTAATGTAGCAAAGGCGTTCAAATTAGAGATTATTAATAAGTGGCTTATTGTAATATACTGTGTTCATTTTTATGAGGATAGCATGTATACTTGTAGAGAAATTAAGGTTTTTATAAAAACAGTCCCAAATTTCGCCTAGTTTTTTGCTTATAATTTACAGAGTTCTTAATATAAAAAAAATTCTTTTCAGAAAATATGACAAACAACATTGTACATAATACTCTGCAATCAGAATTAAAAAATAATAAAAATTGGATGAAAAATGAGCAGGTTTACTAAAAAATGTTTCACTGCGCATGCGCGAATGCAATCAAGATATAATATGCATAATGTATTAGCTAAGTATATAGAGCAACTTTTGTGAAAGTCTCAAAATCATAGCTTGAAAATTCTGAAAATTATCGTCGATAGAATAAGCTTGAAATCCGTTGTTCCCAAAAAGAAGCAAAAAAGATGAGGGGTTGTATCAAATATCTGTTGATTAGTGCCAAGATAGCGTACACAATATTGCACATACTACTACATTTGGATACAACCCCTCAATTTTTTGCTTCCTTTTGGGAACAACGGATTTCGAGCTTATTCTATCGATGATAATTTTCAGAATTTTCAAGCTATGATTTTGATACTTTCACAAAAGTTGCTGTATATACTTAGCTAATACATTATGCATATTATACTTTGATTGCATTCGCGCATGCGCAGTGAAACATTTTTTAGTAAACCTGCTCATTTTCATCTAATTTTTATTATTTTTTAATTCTGATTGCAGAGTATTATGTACAATATTGTTTGTCATATTTTCTGAAAAGAACTTTTTTTTTATATTAAGAACTCTGCAAATTATAAGCAAAAAACTAGGCGAAATTTGGGACTGTTTTTATAAAAACCTTAATTTCTCTACGAGTATACATGCTATCCTCATAAAAATGAACACAGTATATTACAATAAGCCACTTATTAATAATCTCGATTTGAACGCCTTTAATACATTAGTTTTTACAGGGTTATCCAAAAGATATTCGTTCTTTTTCAATTTGTTTACAGTCCCCTATGGGGTTTCGTGAAAAAAACTTCGCGGAAATATATAACCTATACTATACTGTTTACACACCTGCAGTTTCAGGTTAATTCCTCATGTATTTTTCTAGATAGTTAACAAAACGTCTAAAATCGCAAGTGACCAGTCACCTTTGGCAATATAGTGTACTTGTAAAATAGAGGAAAAATATAAGGAATTACAAAATATGTAAAATTATGAAATTAAATATTTGTAGCGTTTTGGGAACACAGACAAAAAATAAATAGAACGTGTTCCAATAACTTTATCTCTTTCAATGTTTCATTCCTCTCTTAAGGTAGTACTAGCGGAACTTCGCCCGCTACACTGGTCGGTTTATTCCAAACGGACCTCGAATTAAACGAACTTAGGATTGTGCGCCCCGCTGTCTTCAGATCCGGTCAACTTGGATTTAAATAAAATACAAAACCATTTCTTTAATAAAGATTATTTTCATTTATTTCTATTTAGTAAGAAAATTTCATTTAGAATCCTGCAGAAACTGCATCAACAACGTATTTTTAAAAGCTGTGATTGTTGATTTTTTTTCTTTTCTTTCTTTTTTCTTTTCTTTTTTTTTTTTTTTTTTTTGTATTAATATGGAAATGTATGATCTATAAATAGTGAATATTTATAGCTATATATATGAATACTTATATATGTCTTGTCCAACTCTATCCGAAAAAAAAAATATTTTCATTATTGCATACAATTATTTTAGAAGATATTTTTAATATCTTGGGTTTCTTTAGCGCATTTTTGAGCGTCAACCGTTGGACGGTCAAACGAAATTAGTCATTTGTATGACTCTCAGACTGTCCGCCTTTTTTGTCCGAAGGGTGAAGCGTTTTTCTTCAACAAAAATTGATCCAGGCAACAAAATGGCTGCTTGTAAAAATCATCTGAAGGAAAAGCAGTCATTTCAAAGAAATAGAAAGTTTTTCTTCCCATCCGAAGTGAGGAGAATGACGAATGGGTTTCTCATTGTATGGGTTTGAACCGTTGCCAGTTGCCTTTTGTTCAGCCTGCTTTCAAAATATAGAAGGGGGATCTCCCCCTTCCCCCTTCCCATTTCCCCTTCTGTTCCTATTTTCAAAAAAAAAAAAAAGATAAAACATGCGCACTAAGGTCAATTTTATGTGAATCTTATCTTAAGGAATGCGCTTTTAGCTTTAAATATATGGATGTTTAGTATATGTACTACCACATTAACGATGTTTATTTTAAAATGTAATTCATTAATGATTCGTATGCACAATATATATGGAATTATGGTAACAGTTGAGAGGGTCGGGGCAAGAAAGTGGCAAACCACATTTTTGGGGAAATAAATCTAGCACTGTAATCTGTTGCTTAATATTGTAAATTATAATATCCAACATATAATTTGTTTCTAATGTCACTTGGTGGCAGCATATGTGACAGGTTTCGTTTTTGCCCCAGATGTTTATGCCCCCAATGAAGATAGGTAATTTACAAAAAACCTTACAGTAATATCATTAAAGCAATGCCATATTGTTACTCAGAATATCTCAAATGTTACTAAGACATTGGCGAGAAAACTTTAGGTTATATATCTTGATTTGAGTATATGATCAAATTTTCAAATTGAAATATCTCAGAAGTTATATAAAGAAATTATTATTAGAAGTTATATGAAGAAATATCTCAGAAGTTATATAAAGAAATTATTATTAGAAGTTATATGAAGAAATATCTCAGAAGATAACAGGTCAGCAAATTTAGTATTGTCCTGCTCCTCCCATTATCCAATTCTTGCTACATTAACCTTATGGATAAAATCAAGTGTTTAAATATTTTATAGCTTCTTAACCTTTTTTTAAAATCCTATTAATTTTTTTATTGCAAAGATATTTATATTCCTGAAAATATTAGAACTTTTTTTTTCGTTTATTTGCGTATGTCCAGATTCACGTATGTTCTCCTAGTTAAAAAGAGAATGTTTTGGCGTACTATGCATTGTGACCAGGGCTTTACAATGCGGTCACCATTGGTGGCCAAAATATTTTATCTGGTAACTGAAAGCATCAACATTGAAGGTTGAAGGATCTAATCGTGATTCATTTGTACGGTTTATTTAATGGCTATAAACCAGAGAAAGCCATAGATAGGCGGTATTTTGGATTAAAAAAAAAATACAAACATATACACTAGGACATATGCCAATAGTTAAATGTTTAGTTAGTATGCCAATAGCCAAAAATTTAAAACATGTAGATTTTGAAGAACTAGCACAAAAAAGTGTTTTGTAAAACTATTATATAAAGTAAAATGCCCTAAAACTGACACTTTAAGGATATTGGTCAATGATTTGCTTAAGTAATTTTTTTGAAAATAATTTTCATATTAAAAAAATATTGATTTTAATGAAAAACACTTGTTTTTCTTATGATGCTGCCTGCTTTATTCAGTCAAACTTTAAAATGTACGTTCCTATATTTAATTTTTTTAGAGTTATAGTTTTTATAAGTTTCGTCAAGGGGAGGGGGAGGGGGGGGGGAACTTAATCTATATATTTAAAACGCTAAGCGTTTTGTTTCGACAATCCGTGAGAACAAACTACTACATCAAATTACATCATTCTTTTTTTAAATGAAAGATATTTGGTCACAGATTTGTTATCGTACATTCCTTTGTTCGAAAATGTAATTAATTAGCCGTAATCTTAAATTAAAATTTTACTTCTGTTTATGACGTCATAAAGTCGGCAATCGGATTAACGCCCACTGTTGCGACGTACAGAGTTTATTTTCTGAACTCAATGATTGCGAGCATAAAAAATAAACATTAAATTTTAAAAGCACGTGACTTTTAGGCCGAATTTTTCAATTTGTAAGTTAAAATATAGTTAAAATGTTTAAGTATTTCGGTAAAAATATTTATCCGTGTGTTTTATAAGCAAATAAAAATTCATATTTACTGCGACGCCACGGAAATATTGTCCATTGGGTTCATTTATCACTAAGCATTATAACTTTGTTGATGCCATTTTTTTTCATTACAATTAAATGCAAAATATATTTTTATTTGTATGCATGGTGCTTAAGTACAGCGCCTAGAATACATAGTGTGGAAACCGGCTACAAAATAGTACTAAAAAATTGTATCCAATAAATGTACAACGTTGCTGAAAATATTAGGATGGGTTCACAGCGCCATCTGCTAGCTCTTGACATTGTACTAGAATGTTTCGGCTGGTGGTAAGTATTTTAAATACTTAAATTATATAATTTTCTCCTCTGACTTAGTGATTTTTATAAGTTTTTTTTTAAATTATGAAAGCATGGCTAAAAAACGTGATACGCATTTTTTTGTCTCTGGCTGCAACATTATCGTAGGCTTCGTAGGAGCACCGTTGCACATTTATAGGCTACAACTTTTTAGCACTTCTTAAAGCATTACACCATTTGCCGGTTTCCACACTATGTATTCTAGGCGCTGTAGCTTAAGCATAAATGTACGTGTGAAAAGTTTGTACCGGTGAAAATGACGTTATGCTTAGCTTGAAATGCATTTTAACATTGATAAAAGTAAAAAGAAAAATTTATATGATTGTGTCAACATGGCGTAATATTAACTGATATTTCAATTTTTAATTTTAAAGATTAGAACTGGAGCCTTTATTGGTTGCTTCATCTTGATTGCATACCTTGATTACATGTTACCAATTACTTTTTTTAAATTATAGGATTAAGTTATAGGAATTATAGGATTTAAATTATTAAGATTTCCTTTTTTAATAAAAAAAATTCACAAAAGTAAAGAATTTCAGGAAAATAAAAAAATTGAAATAATGATTGTATTTTTAGCTAGAATAAACCATGTAAGGCTAATATTTTATAGGAATTATTTTGGTAGGTTTGTTATAAGTTCATTTAACAGTTCCTTATTAGCGGCAAAGTCTTATTTCTTTCACTGTGAATTTTCCTTTCGATGTCAAAAAATGGTAGTCTACTTTTGGATGCCAACCAAAACACAGTGGCAATATTTAGAAATGTATAACGGTTGTGACAACAAACGGCACTATCGCTTTAGCTTTCATCGCGCTTACATCCCTTCTAAATACTAAAAATTTTTTTACTACATTTTACAATTTCAATTCTTACATCCTCAATTAGAAAAAAAAATTAGCTTTCGATTGAAATTTATTTGAAATCTGCCGCTTAATTTAACGACTTTTTAAATAATTTTCAAGCATGAAATATTTTTCAAATCTAGCTCAACAATGACCATCCGTTTGTTTTAATAATGTAAAATAGCCCCTTGGAAAGTTGTAACAATTGAAAATAGGTATCCCTAACCTTCATGAAAAGTGAAAAAAAATTAATAATAATAAAAACCTGATAAATCATAAGATCAGATTATCCATAAGATAGGGTATTTTGGCGCTAATATAAAATCTGTCAAAAGAAAAAAAACTATTTTTAGTTTATGATTAACATAAAATTGATATGTTGAATTCGTTGATGTATATGTTGAATCAGAATATGCTAGGAACTGTTATTTATTATTTTTTTAAAAATCCATTGGATATTTAACTGTATAAGAGACCGACTGTGATGGAAAAGGAATAATCATCCTGTTTATGTAAAGGGATAGAAGAAACCATACAAATAAATTACAATTGAAAACATTGAAATTCTCCATCATCTGCATATTAATTTATTATTTTTAACAAAAATTCTTCATTTTTACATAAAAATTGATTAGCTTAAAACAATGGATTCGTTTTAGAAGATATGGATTTGAAACGAACAATGATTAAAGAGGACATTTTAAAACTTTTAATTTAAACATTTTAAAACCTTTTTTAGCGTCGAATTTCAAGGGTGCCTTTGGGGGGGATGCAATACATATGCGCATAGGAGCTCATTCGATTGCAATATCACAGGGGGGGGGGGGTGCTTATACTATGTTCTTTTATTTACTGAATATGAGATGAAAGTAGGAAATTTGTATGATACTTTATTATAGGACTATTTGTATGATACTTTATAGGTCCATAACCTTTTTTTTTTTTTTTTTAACTTTTTTTTTTTTTTTTTTTTTTTTTTTTTTGTCTCGTGGAGATTATGGTGGTAATGTCAAACTGATTTGCATTACACATTTGTTTACGGAGTGTTCATTTGGAGTTTGCAACGGAAATAGCATTTCACTGATGGGGGGGGGGGATATTTTTTAAAATAAAATATTTGAAAGACTGTTTCATACGAAGCCCTACTTAAATAATAAAGAAGCTTATTTTACTGATATTATTATAGTATTTTTTTCCGTCACGTTTTGACGCGTTCTAACTAGTTTATATTAGTTTTCTAAATTAATTTACTGATTGGGTTGAATAAAGGCAATTCAAGGTATATTATTACAAGGCACATATTAAACTTTTTCAATCAATTCGTAAAATAATTTTAGTGGTTTTTGAAAAATCCAAGATTAAATAAAATTGTGGGCAAAAACTGACAACGGTGAGGAGGAGGTATACAGTTTTTACTGGCAACCAGAAATTTTTGCTGGCTGCCAGATTTTTTTTTTCAATTTGCAGATCTCTAATTGTGACCATCATGATTAATTAAACCTTTCTAGAAGTCGATTCTAAAAAAATAAACTTAACCAAACTGAATAAAACTTGGTGTAAATGCTAGTTAGATTATGAAGAATAAATATATTTAACACGCAATAAGATTTTTACCACCAGTTGCGAAAATGGTACGCCAAGCTGAATGTGAGCAGCAAAATAGACAGAGGAACTAAAAAAAAAAAAAAAAAAAAAAAAGTACGTTTCTTGTGATTGTCTAATAATTTATGGACTTTTTTGTTTGTATGCCTACTTTTTTGGACATAGGAACTACAAAAAGGAACATTTCAGATGTCTAACATTTTATGGAGTCTTTAGTTCTTATGCACTGAAACGCAACTTTTTATCCTGGCATCAAAAGTTTTTTTTGTTAAACGTACTTTCCAGGTGTGAATAGTACTTTCACAAAATTTTATTGAATTTGGTCCAGTGGATTTTTTACAATAAAACTCTTAACTATGACCACCTTGTATAAAGGGTGTCCTAAAAAGATTGAAACGTGCTTTAATTTTTTGCCTGTTGGTGGCAAACTAAATAGCAAAAGTGTTAAAAATAAAGTAGGAATTAAGATTATGTTAATAAAACTGCCATGTTCCTAATTTAAATAAAAGTTACATATTTTAATTTTTGTATAAGGTTTCTAGGTCCTATGAGTTATATTTAGAAAATATTTCTTCACTCTTTGACAAGTATACTGAAAAAAAAAAAAAAAACCAGTAATTTTACAGTAAAAAGTAATTCCATTAAAGAAATTCCATTAAAAAAATCAAGTCACGTAAGTAATGTATATTGAAATCCAACATTTTGACATTGAAAAAACAACAAGTTGAAAATTGTACGTCAAACGTGACAAACGAGGTGGGTTTGTACTATAGCTAGTTATATAAAAATATTCAGATCTTGATGATTTTTAATTTTGTGAAATGAATTATATCGTTTGCCGATTAATTTCTGTAATAAAATAAGTATCTCGACCACTTGACGATTAAACCTCGGAAGCTCCTATAACAAGAAATCGCGGATTTTTATTTATTTATTATTATTATTCAAATTTCTTAATAAATAATTTTATTAATATCTTCTAAATTTTTAATTCAATTTTCATAAAATTTGAAATGTCACGACAAAATTCTGCAAAGATAATATATCTTACATTTCAAACCATTTGGTTGGGTAGTTTTTGCGCTGTTATATGGGGACAGACAGACGGACGGACCAGACGACGACTATAGGTGCTACGTATTTATATAATTATGAACGCACCTAAAAATCGAGAACTCTGAAGATTTGAACTCTGTGTGGCATTAAAAGGGCTATAGATAAAATAAAAAGCAATAAACATTCTTTTATTTAACTCAACTTGATTCTTGGTATATGTAAAGATGGAATTTTCTAATTGGCTTTTCACTCACTTCCTGATAGGCTAGAATTATAAAAATTATGTTCAGAGGTGGGTTTCTGATGACAATGCAACATTTTAATATTTTTAGAATTTTATTATAATCTAATACAATAATTTTAAGGCATTCTTCCGTTAGTCCGCCAGAGGTGATAAATCGCCAAATATTCTTATGGTCACAACAGTAAAACAGTTACAACAGCAATGGATTTAATGATGCATCAAACCAAGCTTGCCAAAATAAGCCAACTTCTTATGACATTGCAACAATGAAATATTTTAAACACTTACAAATAGAAAATATAAATGAAAAGAATAAAGAGTGTATTGCAGTTAAAAAAAACTCTTTAATAGTTCCATCTTAATTAAATTATGATTATACGTTGAGAAATCAATTTAAAAATCCTGAAAAGGTCATTTAAATAATGCTCCCCCTCTTTTTCCTGTTATCATATCTTAAAGAAGAAAAAAAGGTACTTCTCTATTATCCCGTCGACCACTTTTCATAACAAAAAACTATCGCCAAACTTTAACGCCAAATAAACAGGAGAACGTTGCCATTGAAATATCAAAATAAATAAATAAATAAAATATAAGAATTTAAGGACACAATTGTTATTTTAATTAATGAAATAACTAATGAATCAATAAAACATAATGAAAAATACACTCAAATGTCGAATTAAAAACCACTTGATAACATAACAAACACGTATAATGCTTCTGACATCAAGTAAATGGGAATGCATTTTTGGCGTTTAATCTTACAGTTTGGCGATAGTTTTTTGTTATGAAAAGTGGTCGACGGGATAATAGAGAAGTACCAAAAAAAATTATATTTAAAAAAAATAAATCCATCAGCACGCGCTTTGTACCATGCCTAAAAAAAGGCGGTGAATGTTCCGTAATCGGGTTCGAAACTCACGCCAAATCAACGCATATTGTAAAGGAGAGTTTTTGAAAAAATCATGAATTTCAGTCATGAAATTAGGTGTGATTTTCGAGATAAACATTGAATGCTTATAAAAGAGTATGTTAAAAAAAATTTTTTTTTAATACTCATTTTGTATATTTATAGTTCTCGGATCTTTACAAAACTTCGTCAGACTATATTAGGTTTGTCTAAATACATTTTAAGCAAAACAAGTTGGAAGTTGTACGTTGATCGTGACATATGAGGTGCGTTCGTTTTATAACTAATTTCACAATGTAAAAAAATCATCCTTATTATTTCAGTGAATTGAATTATATCGTCTTCTATGAGCTAAATTAGCATGCCTTTTTTTTTTTCTTATGCCACGTTTACAAATGCGAATTTTTTTTCGACACTAGATAGCGCTGTAAAATTCACCATGGAGATCTTGATTTGCAAATGATTGCCTTCATTGTTTAATATTTTTATGATGACTCATGATGAACGAATCTCTTGTGTTTATTTACTTTAATGGATTCAGATATTCGGCTGTTAACCCAATTCCCACTGAAGTTACCTCAGAATCGATACACTTTTTAATGTAACTCACCTCTCAAGCAAACAATTTTTTTGAACGATCTTTCTAAAAATGTAACTTTTATGCAATTTTACTTTTAAAAATAATTTTGAATAAAAATGGCCGCCTGGCATATGAAAAAAGAAGTGGTTTGTCCGTCTTTATTTTCCTCAGTCACATGACTTGCGCTTTTATTATATAGATTACGTACGATAGGATTTAATAGAATAAAGAAAACTTGTCTTAATAACATGTCTGTTCAGTTTTGATTCGATTTTCATAAAGTTTGTTTCAATACAAACAATTACAATTCTGTTACATTAAATTAGACTATGCGAAGTATCCAATACAAGACAATGTAAAAAAAATCATCGTTATTATTTCAATGAAGTGAATTATATCGCCTGTTATTATGATATGATTAATTTCCGTAATAAAATAAGTGCATTTTGAGTTGGCAACATTTTATCTTTTGTTGACATTTACTGAAAATTTCTATGGGAAACTTAAGCCTTAGCTTTGAAATTTTCTGAACTTGAAATCCATATTTAGACTCTTTTTCCATTTAACATCTATTTCTCCGGAAACATCTATCCAAAAAACTGTCGGTATATTATATGACTGTTATAATTAAACAATTTTAGTATTCAAATTAGATTTTTAAATTTTGTAATATGGAAATACTATGACTCCATTTTAAATATGACATAATCACCATGGCAGTATAGAATCATTACCTATCATGGGATATCATTGAATTAATTACGTATGATAGAATTTAATATAATGAAGGAAACTTTTATTAATATCTTTTTAAGTTTTTATTCGATTTTCGTAAAATTTGAAATGACTCGACAAAATTCTGCAACGATTATATATATTAAATTTGAAACAATTCGGTTGGGTAGTTTTTGCGCTGTTATATGCGGACATACGGACAGACCAGACGACGACTATAGGTGCTACGTATTTATATAATTACGAACGCACCTAAAAATGTATCTCTATCGCGTGCAGCTCGATTACGGAAGAATAATAACCCGTTTGCATTTAAAACAATATAACTAGTTCAGCATTTGTCTCCGGCTAATATTCCATAACAAAATTAGAACTTAATAAATAAATAAATAAAATAGAATAAATAAAACACAAATTTAACAAATATGAAATCGAATAATTAAATTTTTACCCCGCTGAATAAGAAAAAAAATGTAGTTTCAAATGTAGTTTGTTTGAAAACTGTATCTCATCTTTATGAATAATTATGGTTTTTAAAATAATTTTAAAGAATGATAAAAAGAAAAAAAATCTGTCTATCACGTGCAGCCCGATTACAGAAGATTGCACTTAAAACAAGATAAATAGTTCAATATTCATAGTTTTTACACTGTAGAATAAGAAAATAAATCAACTTACAAAAATAATTGCTTTTAAAACTGTATCTCAATTTGCTGATTTTTTTTTTACTGTTTTTAAAATATTTTTCAATCATGAATTTTTAAAATCTCTCTCAATAATGAATATGCAATTCGATTACGAAAGTTTAATTCGATTGCACTTAAATTAATATAAATAGTTTAGAATTTTTTTCCGGCTAATATTTCATAACGAAATTAAAACTTCATCGATAAATAAATTAAATAAATGTAAATAAAACAAAAATTTAACAGACATAATTGACGAGTGAAATTATCAGAATCAAAAACGCTGCTGTAAGTAGCGAAACCTTTTTTTATTTCTTCCGCTATTAACTCTTGGCATGCGGCTAATACGACAGTATCGATTTTAATAAATTTCGAAACTTTATTTGAATGCATTAGTGATATTTTTCATATAAAATTGCTTTTGGTGTTTTAATTTGCAATTTAAAAAAATATATTAACTGTAAAAAAAAAAAAAAAAAAAAAAACAGTGGAGTTTTGAAAGGAAAAAAAATGGTTTTCACCTATATTCTGTAACCCGGGAAGGATCCCCTAGCAATATTAAAATCGCTTTGGTAAACAGTTTTTAGGAAGAAGTTACTTATTTACAATTGTGTGTACATACATTTAACAAGTTTTGCAAATCACTTCGTAATCCGGGAAACACAATTATAACGTTAATATTCCGCAAATACATGTTTGTTATTCACTGGTGATCGTAGAATTTTGGAGAATAGAATCCTAGAGTTACATCAGTTCTCGCCGAAATACAGGACAGCATGATATAAAAGACTCCGATATCTGGTTTCAGAGAAGGTGTCTGGTAGCGGCATGTTCTGTCACCAGAGTGTTAAAGCAGATCGGGGTTGCCGGAGAGAGACAAATGCGGTATGGGATTTCATGTGTTTTCTATGGAGTTTTCTCGCCAAATGATTTGGTATTTAATAGAAAGGGATTCTTAATGCTGTCGTTATAGGCTATTGTGAAAGACGCATATTACATAAGTTGTAACTTGGCGAAGAATTTTAATTAAGTGTACCCCCTTTTTTTAAATACATTTAAAAAGCGAGTTACTCAATTCGGTAACATATACAGGGTATCCAAAAATGGTTGAAACCCATTTTGATTTTTTTTTAACCTGTTGAAGATAAGGGACTGTCCATTAATTACGCCACACTTCAAGAGGTGGGAGGGCATAAGGTCTACAAAGTGGGACAGGGGGAGGGGGTGAGTAAAATGTTATAATGTCATATTAAAAATATGAAAACAATTAGGTAGGCATTATTGCAAACAACATTAGAAATTTCATTAAAAAATATGTAATTTTATTGAGGTAGTTCATTTTCCCTTTTCCTTTGAGTTACAAAAGCTTCCAGAAAAAAAAAAAAAAAAAAAAAAAAAAAAAAAAAAAAAACACAATATCTTAACAGTTTATCATATTTACAATAAATCGTATGCAATTATTATTATTATTATTTTGCATAAAATTAGCCCTGAATTAATAATTGCAAAATTAAGACGTCACAACAGAGGAGAGGGTATCCTTCTAGTGTGAGAACCTATGACGAAAAAGTTTAATGTTTAAAAAAAAAATAAAACCCGCGAAATTTGCGTGATGTAATTCTCTATGAGTAGATAATGTACATTCTAAAAATGTTCAAAATAAGGTAGAAAATAATATGTTAACTACATAATCCAGGCATTAATTATGAAAAGTATCACTAGTGGGATGTCATCTGTTTTTTTATAGAGTTTTATTGCAAAATGATTTGATATTTAATAGGAAAGGAATTCTCAATGCTGTCTTTATAGTCTGTTGCGAAAGAAGACTATTTCGTAATTTGAAATTTGAGAAAGAAAACCAGTGTATTTTTAATATCGGTATATTCAATATATTTTTTTAAATCTTTTTTTCTAACACACTCAGAAAAAAGGAGTTACTCAATTCGGCAAGATATACTGGTTATCCCCAAAAAGTTGAAGATTTGCATTTATATTTTTGATGCATGATCCCTCTTCACAACGGTCAATTTCCAATTAAACATAACTCATTCAATTTTAAGAGTATGGGCATAGAGTTTTCTGTAATGATATTGTTGCAGAAAAAAAAAAAAAAACATTTTTAATTCACTATTTTTGTCAAAATGTAACTTTATGGAAATTAATTACAGGACTATTTCAACATAATACCCCCCCCCCCTACCTTATTTTCACTTTTTGCAATTTACATTGCCTACAGCCAATAAAATAACAGTAAGGCCAAATAATAAAATGTCCAACAATCAATAAAATAAAGCACATTTCAACTTTCTTGAGACACTCTGTATATTTTAAGCATGTTTAAGTAAACTTTTCGGACGGAAACACCGATTAAAAATAATGTATTTAATTTTTCTTTTTTTCAAATGACTCAGTTACTCGATGATTGTATTATTAATATATTTTAACCATTTCTATAAGATTCATATTGCATATAATTATTTCCGTGAATTTTAATTGTAAAGAAATTGAGCATGATTTATCTCTATACATGCTTATTTTATTAATTAACATACCTTCAGTCACTTTATTATTAATTCAATCGCTCACATTGTAACACATTATAACAATATATATATATATATAATTTTACGTTACACTAAGTTTTTTTTTCGTTTTTCTATTCATCTGTAGATTCATAAATTGACCTATAACGGAAATATATTTGTTAAAGCATTTTCCAAAACCTTCTACTCCGATTATCGATATTTAACCTCGAAGTTTTGAATTCTGAGTCTAATATCTGAATTTTATATAAATTGCGAATTTTCGGCATGCATACACGGTACTTTCCAAATTTTATCACCAAAGATAAAAAAAAAATTCCTTATTTAATTTTCTTTTAAATATTTTTTCCATCCGTCATACTCGACAAGTTCGCCGTAACTAATGCGCTGTGTCGATAATTTCTTCGTCTTTCATAACGTTACACACGACATAATACGTTCGACCATCTGAATTTATAATTTTTAGGGTTCCGTACTTAAAAAGTAACAAGAACGAAAAATCATGCGTCAAGCATAGATTAGTGTTACATAATCATGCGTCAAGCATAGATTATGTAACACTTTCCAACGCTTCCAAAATAATTTTACAAATCATTACCGTTTAATAAGCTGAAAGATAACATCGAAGTAAACAATTTGGAAAACGCATAACATATTTAAAAACGTAATTTCAGGAATTTCCAACATTTATTTCCAACATTTACAATATTCGGAAAAATATCCGAATACTTTTATTCGGCCCTGTATATGATCTACAGATTTGTATATATACTACATAGGATGCTAAATTTTAGTTCAGTTAAGAAACGCGCAGCACAGTTTAAAATTCTCCTTCTGGAGTTTCTGTCAATAAACGGAAATGTGTTCGCGAACTTTTGTGCTTCCCTGTATATGATCTACAGAATTTATACACACCACGTAATAAACAAAAAGTGAGTTAAATTTAAAATCGCGTTCAATAACTTAAAACGCACTTCCAGGAATTATTGTTAACAGACAGTAGAGAATTATTTTGTGTGTCCCTGTAAATGAACGATGACTGCTATACGCACAATATTCTGTAGTAAGCCTCTTGTAATGCACCTTTGTGATATATATAAATTTCAATGCGTTTAAAATAGTGAAACATTATTTAAATAAAACGCAGACGATTTTTCTCCATAGACGTCATGTAACGGAATTCTTTTGACTGTCCCTGTAAAGTAACTATAAGTGCTATGCACACCCTATTCCATATTAAGCTTTTTGTAATGCACCTTAGTGATATATATCAATTACGATGTGTTTGAAATCGTGTAACATCATTAAAATGAACCGCAAATGATTTTTCGCCATAGACCGTTGTGAAAACTCTTCTGAATGTGGGAGTGTTCTAATTAAACAGGCCTTTCTAACGACGAACACAAGTTTAATAAAACGACGACGTCACGATGACAGATACAGATGACAAGGACATGTACATTAAATAAACACAAAGGATTAATCATATTTTTCAAGATTCATGACCGGTAACATTTACTCACGGCCATTTTCATAATAATTCTGGTTTCTAATATGACAGACGATGTTCTTACTCGCTGACATTCTGAGTTCTACTGCCGCGCTCTTTTGTTTCTCCAGAAGGGGGCGCTACTAGAGCAAGAAAAGGCATGCACAGTCCTCACACCTCCCCCTTTCGAGAATTTGATTTAGTTTTTTGAGACAAATCAATATCTAGCAAATATCTAAATAAACAAGTAAAACATATTAATACTAAAATTCAAACACTTAAAGAATATTAAAGAAAATAAACAAATAGCTATAACACTATAACACTAATATACTAATATTTTTAAGTTCTAGGATAAAGTTAAAGTTTTTAAAGTTCAGACTTGTAACACACAGAAAAAAAAAGAATGTTCAAAGTTTTTTTAAGTCCAATGTGAGGCATGTAGCCTACTTAGAGAGTCAGCATTCGCGTGGAGTTTCCCACGTGCGTCGGTACGTTATTTGGGCTTGAAAACGTAGTGCAAGGGCCCATCTTTGAAGGCGCGCACTTTGAGGTGCACAGTCCGTGAGGAATTTCAAAGGATTATGATCGCTCACCACAGTTACTTGCGAACCATAAATATAGTGTTCGAACTTTTTCAGGGCGAAGATAACAGCATAAGCTTCCTTTTCGATGGTAGCATAACCCTCTTGGCATTTGGAGAGCTTTTTACTTATAAAGCAATGGGGTGCTCTTGTTCATTTTCATCTTTTTGAGATAGACAAGCGCCTATCGCATACGAAGAAGCATCTGCGTGTATAATAAATGGTTTCTGAAAGTTCGGGGAATAACAGATGGGTGATTTACTGATCGCCTGTTTCAACTCAGAAAAGGCTTTGTCACAATCCTCAAACCAAGTAACTTCATTGGGGGCACGTTTCTTGGTAAGTTCAATCAATGGACGAGCTATGTCGGAGAATGAAGGAACATAGGATCGGTAGTAAGATAAAAGACCTAATATGCTTCTGACATCTTTCTTTGATTTGGAAACTTCTAAGTTTTGTATCGCTGATACTTTGTCGGGATCAGTTGCATATATACCGGATCCTACCACATGACCTAGAAATTTTATTTTTTTTAGTTTTCGCCGTCTTCCCGTACTAAATGTATTGTTCATTCGGCGAAAGCCATCACGTGTATACTGTTTCTTCCTTACAGTTTCCTTTATTTTCACTTTATCATAATTTTTAGAAAGTTCAGTTTCATTTTTATTTTCGTCGATTGTCACTTCCTTAGTCTCTGTAAACTCATCAATCTTCTCAGATTTCTTCTGGCATTTTTCTAACATCATGTTGTCAGGATGATTTAACTTAAGGAATACATCGGGTTCTTTCTTTGCTATTTCATGTGATTTCACACAACCATTGACTATAATGTAGTCGGAATTTTCATCGTAAACAAAAGGTTGTTTCTCGCTGAACTCAATCGTGCTGGATTCGGAACTTCCATCAAGTATTTCTGGCATTGTATTATTGAAAATAGAGTAAGATTCTTCTGTTGTCGTGACATCAACTTTTGAATCTTTATTTTCAGAAATTATGCTTCGTCTTATATTTTCTTCCTTCATGTCTGCTGATGCAATCAAATATTTATCCGAAACACTTGCATTCTTTTTAGCATAATTTGCGGTTTCGTATTCGGTTTCTTCATCAGGTGTGACTACATAGTTTGAGGATTCGGAAATTGAAGTTACATTGTTAACTATAGGAGTATCTTTCATAATATTGTGTTCACTCTGTAAATAATTTTGGACATTTAAATCTTTTGAATTATGTAAAATTTCTTCTGCTTGCATAATTTGGGGATCTTCTTCCTTATAATGAGTTTCCGTTTCGATTTGATCTCTACTCTCTATTACGATTAAGTCGGCAACAGTACATATGTCATTTTCATTATTATTAGTTTCTTTCGTGATCGATTGTGTAATACCAGTACGCGGGTGAGGATTATTTTTCGTCTCATCGAATAATTTATCCAAGTGATATAAGAAATTCTCATGAACGAAAAAGCTATTAAATTCATTTTTGTTAGCTGTCGAACACTGATTTAACGAAGGGTCGTTTTTCTGTTGCCATTTAAATTTCTCTGAATCATTTATAAAAGTATCAGAGTCGTCGCCAGGTGTATGATCAATGTTCTCGTTTGCATTCGCATTTTCAACTGACACATGGTCTAAAATTGAAGCAGAGAGATCTACAGTGTTGGTTTCTTTCGTATTGTCACTTATCGCGTCAACATTACAATTTAATGCCTTTTCATTTTCATTATATTTATTCAAATTATTTAATTCATTATATGTATCAAGAGAAAGTAATAAATCATTAATTAAATTATCAACCACAGCACATATTATCATAATATTAGGATATATCTTGGGGTTTAATTTATCAACTGCAATACTCAATGGGATATTTATTAAAGGAGCTTTCAATTGGTGTCCGAATGCAGATTGCAATATTATGGTACCACAAGGATTTTTAAAGTATTCGGGTACACAATCAGTCTTTATTATAGAAATTTGCGTTCCACGCCATGTAATATTTTATTACCACATTCGATATCTACTGTCGGTAATGTTTTAATTAATTTCGTTTCTTTTCGTGGTGTTTTCAAATTAAATAACTCATCCAATTTGTCTCTAGCAGTGAGTGCTTTTTCATTTGAATTCGAATTATCTTCCCTATCAACTTTATTGGCATTGCCAAATAAATAACTACATATCGTAACATTATGGTATCTACCGCAATTAGTGCATTTTTTATTTTTTATGGTACAATCTTTAGCGACGTGTTTACCTCTTTTTAAGCATAAAAACCAGCGCCCTTGAGCTCTTAATTTAGCTATTTTCTGCTCAACGGGTAATTTATTGCACTCCTCAGTCGAATGACTATTACTCGAACAAATTATACAAAAGGTTTCAGAGGTGGCTAAAATATGAGATACTTCAGAATTAATTCTATCACTAGCGAACATTTGTCTACGAAATGCAGGCGAATCATTATTATACGACTGTTTTGACCTTGGGTTATCTAAATTACCAGTTAAATAATTTTGTTTTTCTCTCGACTCTATTTCGGTACGAATAAATAATAACAAATCATCAATGCTTGATTGCGAGTCGCTAGAATTTTTTATACATTGCTTATTATATTCTAACGAAAGATTATTTGGCAGGGATTTAAGAATTATAGGTGTCAACAGGTTATCAAATCCATTTGATTTAATGTCCAAAGACCTGAGACTTCTTATTTAGCATTGAATGGTATCAAATAATTTTCGTAGAGCGACTACGTCATTTGTTTTCAATACGGGTTTCAAAGATAATAAAGTATTTATGTGAGCCGTGACAATGAGATCCTTTCTGCCAAATTGTTGTTTCAGAATTTGGATAGCTTCCAAATAATTTTTATCTGATAACGCAAACCCGGAGATGGAATTATACGCGCTACCGCTTAAATAACTTTGTAAATAGCTCATTTTTTCAATATTTGACAGTGAATCATTATCATGGACTGCTATTTTGAATGAGATCCAAAAATTTTGAATTTACTTATTTCGCCGTAAAATTTCTCAATCTTTAAGGTAGGGAGTTTAACAGATTGCGAAACTACTTTCGCATGCTTATTATCGACGTGAGTTACGGAGGAAATTTCGTTTTTGCTATTATTTTTCAATTTCTTGTTTATTCTAAATTTCCATAAAGTTATTTTTTCATGATATTCGATGAAAGCTTTTGCGTCTTTTTCGATTTCATCCTCATCATTAATTAACGATAAAATTTGGGCATCTTGCCGTTTGAGGTCAACACCTTTCTGTTCCAGCTGAGCTAAATTTTCTTCTATTTCCTCAAAATTCGGTGATTCCAAAATCCATGCATCTTCGATCTTTTTAACGATAGAGGTAATAGATGCTTTTATTGCGCCTCTAGTTTTTTTAAGCTTAGTCAGTTGATCCGCCATGCTTAAACAAAAAAAAAATACCTTACCTCTATAAAAGTTATCCTATATATTTCACTATAATCTTTCACTCAGTAATCAAATAATACAGCCTGTTATACATCCATTAGTTCTGACACCAATGTGAAGACTCTTCTGAATGTGGGAGTGTTCTAATTAAACAGGCCTTTCTAACGACGAACACAAGTTTAATAAAACGACGACGTAACGATGACAGATACAGATGACAAGGACAGGTACATTAAATAAACACAAAGGATTAATCATATTTTTCAAGATTCATGACCGGTAACATTTACTCACGGCCATTTTCATAATAATTCTGGTTTCTAATATGACAGACGATGTTCTTACTCGCTGACATTCTGAGTTCTACTGCCGTGCTCTTTTGTTTCTCCAGAAGGGGGCGCTACTGGAGCAAGAAAAGGCATGCGCAGTCTTCACAACCGTAATGTAACGGAACTCTGTTGAGTGTCCCTGTAAAAAAAGTACAAGTGCTACACACTTCAGTTGAAATAGGGAACATGCTATAGATAACGACAATAACATATACAAATTTCAGAGCAATCCGAGCATATTTACGGGAGTTAGAGCACGGACAGACGGCAGACGGCCAGACAAACCGAAGTCATAAACACTTTTCAACTAGGTTGGAAAGTGTTAAAAACGGAACCATTATAAAATCGCTCTTGTGTCTGTTCGTCCGTCTGTCACCACCCTTTTTCTCGTAAACTATGAGACATTGGAAAGTTCAAACTTGGTAAAGTTATATAGCCTTTTTACCCCCACATTTTCAGATTATTAGCGATTCACAAATATGTTTAGGAAAAATTTAGGTGTGTAAATAAGTTACTTGAAAAAAAAAAGTTTTCGTTTTGAGTATCATGTGGGGTATCGTGAGAAAGATCTCGTAATATCGAATTCAAAAATATATTTATTTTAATTTCAGGTATTATATTTTCAGAGATATCGTCGAAAATGCACTGCTAAAATATGCCCCCCCCCCCCCTCTACTTCCGAATCTACTGAAACTAAAATTATGAAAAAATTAGGGGCAGTAGAAGTTTATTTAAACCTTGCAAGAAAACTATAGACACTTTCCTATTTAACGTAGTTTTTGATAAAAACGCATTTTTACATTACACACAAACTTTACTTTAACGGCGGTCAGCGGGGGAGTTGACGGGCGCTAAAAGTAACTATCGACGCAGAATCATCCAAGGATATTTGATAATGATTTTCGAAAAAAATTGTCGGTAATTAGTCGATATATTAATTAAGTTACTTAAAATTTTATGTACCGTGTAGGGTATCGTTCGAAAAATCTTATAACATATCGAACTCAAAAATTAATGATTGTCTTAATTTTAGGTAGTGTATTTTCAGAGATATTGTCGAAAGTATACTGGAAAAATATGTTCCTCTCCTCTTATTTCCGAATCTACTGCAACTAAAATTATGAAAAAATTAGAGGTAGTAGAAGTTTATTAATTAATTAATAGTAATTAATACATTTACTGTACGGAACCCTTTGAGCGCGAGTTATATTCGTACTTGACCGATTATTTAAAAGTGTTTTTATCTAAAAAAATATTTTTTCTTCAATTTAAAATTTTTAAAAATATATAGAGAGAAGAGTACAGACGTCAAAATAAATAAATAAGATAGAGACAGAGAGAAAAAGACCACCCCATACATCTTAATTACCAAATTGTCTCAGAAGAAATCGGAAATAGCCATTCGACTGGAAATTATGTCAATTCATGTTTTAAAAAATTAGCTTAACTATTTATCAAGCATACACACACACATGCAAATAGAACTATTTGACACACACACACACAAATATAGAACATATATGCTTTTTAAAACATATTTTTTCACACAAACCTTTCTAGCAAAATATCAGATATATCAACAAAATGAGTTGAAAAGATTATTTTGAGAAAAAAGAGGTTTGATCCTCTGATCATTTGAGCATTGCTCACTGAATGCTCGAATGCTCAACTGCTCTTGCTTCTGTGGCTGTTAAACACCCTGTATCTTACTACTACCATTAGCCGGTCGCCGGTGATAAATCGCAAGATATTCTTTATGGTTACAACTGTATACGAGTTATAGAGTAAATTATGTGACGAACTACGCTCGGCAAAACTTGCAACTGGCTGTGAAATTGCAACAAGGAAATATTTTAAGTACTAAGAAAATATATAAATAAAAAGTAAAGTGTCTATTAATTAAAAAATATATACTCTTTTGTCATTTAATTGCAGCATAAATCAAAGCAGAGAATTTTTCAAAATCGGGCCCACGCCAAATTAACGAATTGTTAACTGAATCCTTTGGAACAACATGAATTGCAGTCATGAAATTTGGCGGGATTTTTAAGATAAACATTAAATGCTTTAGAAGAGTGGTTTTTTTTAAATCTATTTTTACCTTTACACTTATTATTTTCTGTTACACTCCTGGCTTCAGTATTATGTAAATTGACTGATGTAGACACATACTCATATGAAACGAAAATATTTCTAAATTAATCCAGAGAAGTTATGTCATGTGTCATGTCTAAGTGGCAGGATACATTCTTCAAAGTTTTTGTTCAATAAATCTAATGTTTGTAAAATTTATTCAATGATAATTTTATTCAGTTTGTACATTTTCACTAGTTCGACAATTTCTACTACGTTTTCTGTTTTAACCCTTTTCATTCCAGAGCAGAAAGCATGAACTTTACCAGAAAATATGAGAACATCTATGTGATTTTCCCACATGCTCTTTTTAAGAACATTCAATGAACATTCAATAAATCTAATGTTTGCAAAATTTGTAAGAATTTTATTCAGTTTGTACATTTTCACTAGTTTGGTAATTTCTAGTACGTTTTCTCTTTTAACACTTTTTATTCCAGAGCAAAAATCATGAACTTTACCAGAAGATATGGAACATCTATATGATTTTCCCACATGCCCTTTTTAAGAACATTCAATGAACATTCAATAAATCTAACGTTTGCAAAATTTGTTCAATAAGGATTTTATTCAGTTTGTATTTTTTTCACTAGTTCGACATTTTCTACTACGTTTTCTGTTTTTAACACTTTTTAGTCCAGAGCAAAAAGCATAAACTTTACCAGAAGATATGGATTATCTATATGATTTTCCCACATGCTGTTTTTAAGAACATTCAATGAACATTCAATAAATCTAATGTTTGTAAAATTTGATCAATAAGAATTTTATTCAGTTTGTGCATTTTCACTAATTCGACAATTTCTACTACGTTTTCTGTTTTAACCCTTTTCATTCCAGAGCAGAAAGCACGAACTTTACCAGAAAATATGGGAACATCTATGTGATTTTCCCACATGCTCTTTTTAAGAACATTCAATGAACATTCAATAAATCTCATGTTTGCAAAATTTGTAAGAACTTTATTTAGTTTGTACACATTTTCACTAGTCTGGCAATTTCTACTACGTTTTCTCTTTTAACACTTTTTATTCCAGAGCAAAAAGCATGAACTTTACCAGAAGATATGGAACATCTAATATGATTTTCCCACATGCCCTTTTTAAGAACATTCAATGAACATTCAATAAATCTAATGTTTGCAAAATTTGTTCAATAAGGATTTTATTCAGTTTGTATTTTTTTCACTAGTTCGACATTTTCTACCACGTTTTCTGTTTCTAACACTTTTTAGTCCAGAGCAAAAAGCATAAACTTTACCAGAAGATATGGAACATCTATATGATTTTCCCACATGGCCTTTTTAAGAACATTCAATGAACATTCAATAAATCTAACGTTTGCAAAATTTGTTCAATAAGGATTTTATTCAGTTTGTATTTTTTTCACTAGTTCGACATTTTCTACTACGTTTTCTGTTTTTAACACTTTTTAGTCCAGAGCAAAAAGCATAAACTTTACCAGAAGATATGGATTATCTATATGATTTTCCCACATGCTGTTTTTAAGAACATTCAATGAACATTCAATAAATCTAATGTTTGCAAAATTTGTTCAATAAGGATTTTATTCAGTTTGTATTTTTTTCACTAGTTCGACATTTTCTACCACGTTTTCTGTTTCTAACACTTTTTAGTCCAGAGCAAAAAGCATAAACTTTACCAGAAGATATGGAACATCTATATGATTTTCCCACATGGCCTTTTTAAGAACATTCAATGAACATTCAATAAATCTAACGTTTGCAAAATTTGTTCAATAAGGATTTTATTCAGTTTGTATTTTTTTCACTAATTCGACATTTTCTAGTACGTTTTCTGTTTTTAACACTTTTTAGTCCAGAGCAAAAAGCATAAACTTTACCAGAAGATATGGATTATCTATATGATTTTCCCACATGCTGTTTTTAAGAACATTCAATGAACATTCAATAAATCTAATGTTTGTAGAATTTGATCAATAAGAATTTTATTCAGTTTGTGCATTTTCACTAATTCGACAATTTCTACTACGTTTTCTGTTATAACCCTTTCCATTCCAGAGCAGAAAGCATGAACTTTACCAGATATGGGAACATCTATGTGATTTTCCCACATGCTCTTTTCAAGAACATTCAAACATTGAAAAATAAACCTGGAAGAAGTGCAACCGTATTCAACTAAATCTCATCACAAAGTAAGTTGCAAAATTTAAAATGTTGCATTAAATAAAATAAACCTATTGTGAGTAGCTTTTTCAGTTTTACAGATTTGGAAGTTTTATTTAAATTAGAGGAAAATTTAATATTTAAATATCTCACACAATAAGATTTCAATTAATTTTTATTATGTTTTTTAATATATTAATGTTTGCAAATTTTACTTAGATTAGGGGTAAATTTAATATCTAAATATATCAGACAAGAAGACTTATTTATTTTTATTTTAATTAATTAATTTTTATTTATTTTTATTTATTTTTATTTTAATTAATTAATTTTTATTTTATTTATTTTATTTATTTTTATTTTATATTTTTATGTCAGGAAATAGCTGTAAACAAGAACAAAAAAATATTACGAAGTAGTTGTATAAAAATATTATACGACTTTTGGCTCAATAATAATTTATAAAACAAACATTTTATAAATTGTTGTAACCTAGAACAATTTATAAAATATTTTCCTGCAAATTAGACTTTTTAAAAATTAAAATCCGATATCTAATTATAAAATAAGTATCATATTCTAATTAATTTCACAGCAAGTGCTTGCCTTAAATTTTAAACGATTAAAAGTAATTACTTTCTTTTAACAAGAACCCAATCATTTGCATAATTTAAAAATTCATCCCGAACAAGTAATTCAGTAAAATTATTAAATACGAAGGGCAACAAGTTGATATATCCTTATTAAAAGAAAGCGCTTGCGAGAGAATATGAAACTTAGTCTTAATTTGTATCGAATAAAGTGGTGGCGAATATATATGAAACATGTTCTTTTCACGATGAAGACAAACAGAAAAGATTTTTCATAAGTCATGAAATTTTCAACAAGAAATAGAATACGGTTTAATGGTGGTTTACGTAAATTTTAAATTGTAACTATGTATCCAGAATTAGTCATTACTATTTAAAAGTTACGCCTTGACACACTACCATAAAATTAAACGTATGCTACAGAAAATAGAAAGCTTCTCTTTATATCTAAACATTAATATCTTAAAACGATAAATGTATCTTGAACCTGGAGCAAAACCCGTATACAGTAAAATCCCGTTAGTGTAGACAAGGGAGGCCATTTTTTGTCCGGATGTAAGCATTTCAATGGTGTAAAAAAAAAAAAAAAATCTCATGCATTAAATAAATTGAATTCAGTTTATGACAGAATTTAAATTGCCTACCAACTTTATGCTTAAAGAAACATTTTATTGTTTAGTTTAGTAATTTTTGTAAAACAAGTTTATGACAATTTGTTGATACAAAGGGATAAATTACTCGGGACAGACAAACTATGCAAACAAATTGACTGTACTTACATAATTATACTTTAATTTAAATAATCTTTCACTTTCCTTTGCGACAGTTGAATAATATTTTTACCAAACCATTTTTTCAGATTTACATCACATTGTGATTGGTACTGTAATATGAAGAGACACTAGCAATTTTTGAATGTATTACGTTTCTGGTTTCATTTTCTTCGTTATTGTCTTTAACAATTTTTTGATATTTCAATAGCCAAAATGACACCAAAGTTGCTTTTAAATAAACAATGTACAAAACTAGATTAGATTATGCATGGTCAATTTATGAAAAAAAAAATGTCTGCGTTATCCGATGAGTAGTTACGCACTAAGCAATGTCCTTAAAATAGATTACAAATAGGAAATAACGAAATTATCCTTATTAACCAGAGGTGTCTTATACGGAGATGCATTAACCAGAGTATAATCCACAATATAAGAACCGATAATTAGATAATTATAACACAATGCAGAGAAATATATCCAAAAATGTGATATATATATATATATATATATATATATATATATATATATATATATAAATGAAAACACATGTGAAAAACAAAGGATAAGACATTATAAAAAGCAATGGAGTGGGCACTGCAGGAATTATACCCAATAGGATGAAAAAGCCAAAATTGGAAAATTATGAATATCTTATAGAATCTTTATAAGAATATTCATAGTGAATATATGTTATTTCATCCAATATTGTCAGCATTATGCCTAAAATCGACAATATTAAGCCCCTAATAACACATATATATATATGAAACAAGACAACTAAAAGCCTACATGAGTTCAAATAATAAAAAAGTCCTTCCGGCCTGTACCGGGAGGAAAAGGTAGCTTTCCTATATCTTCGTTTTAAAATTTTAGCTAATGTTACTCGAAAACAGCAAGTTAAAATTCAAAGAAACGGTTACAAAAGATTCGTTAATACTGAATTTGAATAAGAAATTCGCCAAATTATTGAGCAATAGCCAAATTGGCTTCATTTATGAAAACTTATTTTGGTCGCCAAATTTGGCGATATTTCGCCAAATGTCAAAAATTTTGCCAATTTTGGCGCCAATGTCGCCAATTTTGGCGCTAACGGATATGAATATATAGTTTTATGCGTATGATTGGGAAAATTATTACAACAATGAAAGAAAATAATTTGCGAGTAATCGCGTTAATGTGCTGTTTTGTTTCAAAATGTCAGCCACCCTAGAATTTCAAACTGCTCTATCTCAGCCATTTTTTAAGATAGAGGTAAACCAAAAAATGCTCTGGAATCCTCGTATCAAGGCCTAACACTTAATTAAAAAATAAATTTGAATTTTTAACTTTTTTGTATATTTATTTTAGTTTTAAATTTATAAATGGCCGCCATTTTGAAACAAAATGGCGGACCAAGCTGGCCAACGAACTCGGTCGAGACATTGGTGAGCTTAATACACACAATTAGTTTCATCAAAATTGATTTATAAATACGAGCGTTATCGTATGACATAGGTCAGATATATATATATATATATGGATATATATATATATCTTCCAAGCTTCCATAAAAATCCATATAATTGAATATATATATATATATATATATATAAATCAACATTTGAACTGAAGGTGGTTTTGGAGTCTGGGGGTCATGATCGGTAAAAATATATCGAAATTTTCCGGAACTGCTTTCCTCCGAACGGCTGCAATAGGTAGCTTTATACTTTTTTGTATTGAAAGCTATCTAATAAATAAATATTCAACTTAAATAGAAATAAGATAAATAATCAATTATTAAACTTAAATAGAAATTAGATCATAAAATAATGTCCAAGACTCACCAAAAAAGACTAATGTTACTGTAGATTGAACAAGATTATAAGTACTTGACAAACAGCCACTCGTCATTAACTCAAAATGGCTGCTATATCATGTATATATGATAAAATTTAAGTAGTATTAAAACAAATACGAAAATAAATTTACACTTTCATTAGCTGATTTGAAGCCTTTGGTATGTTAGTTTTAGTGCTATAAATATTTATTACAATCGCACTGTTCACAACTGTTTTATATACAGTTTAAGCTTATGAAAATTGAATCTATTGTCGCACAAATCCCGTCTTAATCATAAAATTTCAAGATTCCGGTGAAAACAATGCAACATGTAAGAGAGGGTCTGCCTGCTTAGATGATAGCTGCAACTAAATATTTTTTTCTCTGAACCTTGTGGTTTCGACTTAGCTCATTTCACAGTACTCATAACACAGGTAAGTTTAACGTTCAATCAATTTGCAAGAAAATTGTTTCAACATTTTTCTACATCAAAAAGTGGTATGGAGACAAAATTAATGTAATAATGTCTGTGAAAATTTATGAAGTTTTCAGAATATTTGTTCTGCAAACTGGATTTTAAAAAAATTATAAAATCCGATATTTAATTATAAAACCAGTGTCACATTCTAAATAATTACGCCCCGATTGCTTGTCTTAATCTTTAAACAATTAAAAGTAATTACTTGGTTTTAACAAGAACCCAATCATTTACATAATTTAAAATCTCATGCTAGGCAAGTCACAGAATAAAATTATTCGATACCGAGTGCAACAAATTGATATGTTTTCTCTTTAAAACACAGCGTTTATGAGAGCATTTACAACTTAAACCTTAATTCATATTTCATAAAGTAGGGACAAATATAGAAGCATGTACTCTTCACGATATAAAGGAACAGTAAAAACTGTCATAATTTAATAAAATAAATAATTAAAAAAACAGTTTTTTAAGCCGTTTTAGGGAAAATTGAAATTGGAATTATGTATCCAGATCTATCAATTACTATTTAAAAATTACATTATAAAACATGACCATAAAATTAAATATATGTTACAGAAATTATAAAGTGGAGCTTTGGTTTACTTCGAAACACGAAAACTTAATATCATCAAACGCTAAATGTATATTGAATATGGAGCAAAAACTGTATATAATGAGAGGGAAATAATAAATCATGATATATATAAGATATATAATAAAATATAATGTATAAGAACAAATTACACTTTCAGTCGGGAATGGTGTTGCTAATTCGATACTTTTTAGGTAGCTTTCATTACAAAAAACTACCTATTGCAGCCGTTCGCGAAGGAAAGCAATTCCAATTTTTTTTTTTCATCGATCATGACCCCCAGACCCCCAAACCACCCTCGTTCAAATGTTGATTTATATATTATATATATCTGACATATGTCATGCTGTAACTCTCTTATTTATGAACCGATTTGGATGTGACTGAGTATGTGTATAGGAAGGACATATGGTCTCGACCGAGTTCGTTGGCCAGCTTCATCCGCCATCTTGTTTAAAAATGGTGGCCAGTTAAATTTTTTTAATTTTTAAAAAAAATCTAAAAGATCTACAAAAAATTTTATAAATTGAAAAAATTGGTTCTGTTAAGTGTTAGAACGTGATACAAGGATTCTGGAAAATTTTTTGGTTTTTCCTATATCTTAAAAAATGGCTGAGATATGCCAGTTTGAAATTTTAGAGTGGCTGAGATTTTGAAACAATCTGATATTTGTTATGCTGTAACTCTCGTATTTATGAACCGTTATGAATGTGACTGATCATGTGTACAGAACATAAGCAAGGTCTCGGCCGATTTCGTTGGCCAGCTTCATCCGCATCTTGTTTCAAAATGGCGGCCAGTTAATTTTTTTTAAAATTCAAAATTGTGTATAAAAAATTATAAATTGAAAAAGTTGTTTTCATTAAGTGTTACTCTTTGATGCAAGGATTCCGGAACATTTTTTGTTTTGGCTTTATCTTAAACAAGAACGAAAAATCCTGCGTCAAGCATAGATAATGTAACACTTTCCAACGCTTCCAAAATAATTTTACAAATCATTACCGTTTAATAATCTGAAAGATAACATCTAAGTAAACAATTTGGAAAGCGACTAACATATTTAAAAACGTAATTTCAGGAATTTCCAACATATATTTAAAACATATACAATATTCGGAAAAATATCCGAATACTTTTATTCAGCCCTGTATATGATCTATAGATTTGTATTTATACTATACATAGGATGCTAAATTTTAGTTAAGTTAGGAAACGCATAGCACAGTTTAAAATTCTCCTTCTGCAGTTTCTGTCAATAAACGGAAATGTGTTCGGAAACTTTTGTGCTGCCCTGTATATGATCTACAGAATTTATACACACCAAGTAATAGACAAAAAGTGAGTTAAATTTAAAATCGCGTTCAGCAACTTAAAACGCACTTCCAGGAATTATTGTTAACATACAGTAGAAAATTATTTTTGTGTGTCCCTGTAAATGAACGGTGACTGCTATACACACAATATTCTGTAGTAAGCCTCTTATAATGCACCTTGTGATATATATAAATTTTATGCGTCGTTTAAAATATTGAAACATTATTTAATTAAACCGCAAACGATTTTTCTCCATAGACGTAATGTAACGGAATTCTTTTGACAGTCCCTGTAAAGTAACTATAAGTGCTATGCACACCCTATTCCATATTAAGCTTCTTGTAATGTACCTTAGGGATATATATCAATTACAATGTATTTGAATTTGTGTAACATCATTAAAATAAACCGCAAATGATTTTTCCCCATAGACCGTAATGTAACGGAATTCTTTTGAGTGTCCCTGTAAAAAAACTATAAGTGCTACACACTTCAGTTGAAATAGGGAACATGCTATAGATAACGAAAATAACATATAAAAATTGCAGGGCAATCTGAGCATATTTACGGGAGTTTGAGCACGGACAGACGGACAGATGGCAGACGCCCAGACAAACCAAAGTCATAAACACTTTTCAACTAGGTTGGAAAGTGTTAAAAATGGCAGAGATATGGCAGTTTGAAATTCTAGGGTGACTGACATGTTGAAACAATCTGGTTTTTGTTATGCTGAAATTCGCATTCAAATTCAGTATTAACGAAAACCGGGAATCTTCTATAATCGGGTTCCAAGCCATTTAGCTTCGGGTGTTTGAGTAAAATGAGTTTAATTTTTAAAAACATAGACTATGAAAGCTATACCTTTTCCTCCCGGTACAGGCTGGAAGGACTTTTTAAAAATTCATGTGGCTTGATTTCTACCACTTTTTGAAATAGTGTTGCCTTTCTTAATAACAGATTAAGTAAGACCAAAACAAAGCGGATTAAGCTATTTCAAAGAAGCGGTAGCAATCGAGCAATCGGAACAATAATTAAAAAAAAAAAAAATAGTGGACTGGTAAAGCACTTGTAAGCGGATTTGAAGCTTCTTGTATGTTGGTTGTATTGCTTTAGAAATATGAATGTTCGGAACTATTACTCAACGATAAAATTTGGGAAAATGGAACCTGCGCATTAAAAAAACCTGTTTTAAACGGAAACTTTCTTGATCCCAGTGAAAATAACTGAATACAACAGTAAGAGACGGTGTTCTTATTAAGCAGAAAACGCGTCTTAAACGGAATACAATAGCAAAATAAAAGCACAGGACGATTTTCCTCATAACAAAGAAACCTATTTAAAATGTAATTTTCTTTCGTATATACTATATATATTATAGTTCCGATTTATCAGACTTTATTGCACTTAGATTATAGGTAGATATATAAAATCATGTAAAATTATTTCATGTTTATTTTGTTTTTAACATTTTACTAAAACTTATATTTTATAAATATAAGTAGTAGCCTAGAACAATTTATGAAATAGTTGTTCTGCAAGCTAAAATTTAAAAAAAAAAATTAAAATCCGATATCTAATTATAAAAGCAGTATCACATTCTAATTAATTTCATCGCAATTGCTCGTCTTAAATTTTAAACAATTAAAAGTAATTACTTGCTTTTAACAAGAACCCAATCATTTGCATAATTTAAAATCTCATTCCGGGCCAGTCATTGAGTAGAATTATTCGATACCAAGTGCAACAAGTTGATATATCCTCATTAAAACAAAGCGTTTGTGAGAGAATATGAAACTCAACCTTAATTTGTATTGCATAAAGTAGTGGCGAATACTAACGAAGCTGCGTAATTAAGTCGAAAATAATTTCTTGGGAAAAATTTAAGACGTTTACAATAGTGTGTCATGTGATATTCAAACATTTGTTTTCAGCGAAGAATCTGATTAAACAATTTAGTTTAATCAGTGCTTATTTTCTGTTTTAAGCCGAAATGCAAATTGAGGAATAATTGTGAATTTATTTTTATAAAGAAACATTTTTTCGTACGCTACCAGTGTTTGTGTAATTATTATGAGTATTTTTTTGAAGATGCATCATAAATAATTGAAAGATCATATTTAGAAAGACTTCATAGTTATTAAGAGTTTTTTTTTCTTTTGAAGATTTATTTTTATTAAAAGTAATTAGGATGATGATATATAAGAAAAACTAAGTAGATTCATATAATATATATTTTGTGACTAGTATACTTATATAATATGATAATACTAACTGATAAAAGACGAATATTTAAAGATAAAATAAGAGATGAAAAATATCTAATTAGTTTCAAGAAGTTGCTAATAATTTTATGTTAAGATGTTTTCTCAAACTAATATATTTAAATAGGATAGAATAATAAAAATACATTTTCTTTCTCTTTCTTTCTTTTTCTTTTTCTATTTTTTTTCTTTTTAATGAGAATGGTTTCGCAAAAAATACATCATATTCCAGAAAACTGATAAAGCTTTCACATAAAAAAAAAAAAAAAAAAAAAAAAAAAAATTAAAGCCGATTTCTGGTGTTTAATTTTTTTTCTTAATTTTACCGAAATCTTCTTTATATTGCCCTTCATTGGATAATAAAAGACTAGTCTCCCAACACTCATATGAATTCTATGTTAAACTGAAAGGGGATTAGAATATATAATATTTAAAAACAAAGCCGACCTAGTTTCTCAGATTAAAAAAAATAAATAAAAAATTCAGTTTTGATTTACAGAAAGATCAAACATAGACTTCTTGCATTACATAACAAAGTTTAATTGCCCTACAAATTAATATATAGCAAAATGTATATGGTTGATGTAAAATACGGTGACAGAGTAACATGAGTAAGATGCTGGGAAGAAAACTGATGCTTGGATAAAACTGGCTACATATATTAACCCTTTCAGGGGCAAAGTACTTTCAGTACTAAAATGTCGAAATAAATGACTGGCACTGAAATTTACAAGCAAGTTTTTTTGTAAATATCAAAAAGGCTATATTTCACGTACATATAAAATGGAAAAGATTTTAGCAAAATTCTGGTACCAATGTGGCGTTTGGGAATTAAAATTAAGTGGTTTCATAAACATACCACTGCCCCTAAAAGGGTTAAATTAGGCTCTTCAAACATACCACAAATTACTTTATTTCTGCTACTGTGATCATAAAGATCCTCCAATAAAGGACATAACATTATTAAATACCATTACCAAGACATTGCGTTGTGTGCTTTTTTTTTTCGAAGAACAACCTTAACTTATGAGGATTAAATAATTCGCTAGAAAAGAAATTATAAAATTCAAAATTACTTTAAGCAATAAATAGCCAACCAATAAATACCAACCAATAAATAATAATATTTGATACATGATGCAAAGAAAGATGATCAAATTTTAAATTAACAATTCATAAATTTCATTAAAAAAAGCTATTTACAAAGAAACGATTAACAAATAATGAACAATGAAAATAACAAATAAAACTGAAGTTATATCAACTGAAGTTATCTCAGAATCTATAGATATTTGAATGTAACACATCTCTAAAACAAACAATTTTTTTGAAAGATCTCTCTAAAAATGTAACTTTTATGTAATTTTAATCGAAAAAATAATTTTTAATAAAAATGGCCGTCTGGCATATGAAAAAAGAAATGGTCAGCCCGTATTTGTTTTCCTCAGTCACATGACTTGCGCTTTTATTATATAGTTTACGTACACTGCAAAAAATAACTGTTGATTTTACAGTATAAAACTGGCGCCCCAGCTGCCAGTATTATACCGTAAAATTAACAGTATTAAATAGTAAAATAAGCAATAATACGCTGCCGCGCAAGCAGTAATACGCTACCGCGCATGCGCGGTAGCCTATTACTGCCTGCGCGGCAGCGTATTATTGCTTATTTTACTATTTAATACTGTTAATTTTACGGTATAATACTGGCAGCTGGGGCGCCAGTTTTATACTGTAAAATCAACAGTTATTTTTTGCAGTGTATGATAGGATTTAAAAGAATGAAGAAAAATTTTATTAATATATATCTTTTTAAGTTTTTATTCGATATTCATAAAATTTGAAATGACTCGACAAAATTTTGAACGATTATATATATATATTAAATTTCAAACCATTCGGTTGAGTAGTTTTTGCGCTATTTTATGCAGACGGACACACGGACCAGACGACGACTATAGGTGCCACGTATTTGTATAATTACGAACGCACCTAAAAATGAGCAACGCAAGTACAAAAACCTACATCTATCAATAACTGCTTAGACAATGATTATTTTATAAAGAAACATAACTTGAACAATTATCAAAAAAAAGCACCAATACTTTGAAGTTGAAGTCTCTCATCAGTCATTGGCCACAACTCAGGATGCCCTTGGGTGGTTGCGACGGAAAATCCACAGTCATTGCACTGTCTCATTGCTTTATATATATATATTGTGTTATTAAAGCAGGGTGGCTCAAAATTTTAATTAGATTAACTATTGAAAACTAACGATTAAAAGTTTAATCATGACTAAAGATTGACGATAAAGTTCAATCGTCAATCTTTAGTCATGATTAAACTTTTAATCGTTAGTTTTCAATAGTTAATCTAATTAAAATTTTGAACCACCCTTGATTAAAGTTTAATTTGCATTTATGATTATGCCGATTGGGGCAAAGAATAACCAGTTCTGGCTACACATATAGTATTGTTGACTGCTGCATAGCGAAAGCTGCGTAGTCATTAGACTAAAAATTTATTTAATCCGAACCGCATACGGCTGAATTCAAAGAATCATATCCAGAAATAGAATATTATATATCCACATAGCTACATCAAGTCAATGTCCTTCTTAATCTCTTTATTTTTCTTTATCTCAATTTGAAAAAAAAGCGCGGGAAAATTCTCATTTGTTGATTATTGGATGATTCTAGCACTACTCCCTTGATGCTGTAAGCTGCTCTCGAAGTTCACTCTCCTACTGGCAGGAGCAGCTAAACTTTGTCTTTCGATCTCTCCACCTTGCTGTAAATTAAGTGTAATAATAATATCCAGAAATAGAATATTATATATCCACATAGCTACATCAAGTCAATGTCCTTCTTAATCTCTTTATTTTTCTTTATCTCAATTTGAAAAAAAAAAACGCGGGAAAATTCTCATTTGTTGATTATTAGATGATTCTAGCATTACTCCCTTGATGCTGTAAGCTGCTCTCGAAGTTCACTCTCCTACTGGCAGGAGCAGCTAAACTTTGTCTTTCGATCTCTCCACCTTGCTGTAAATTAAGTGTAATAATAATATCAAAGTCATTGTGTTATAGTGCGTGGAAATCGCCCTCCTGGTGCCAACAAAAATAAAATCATTCCTCTTACACAGTTTGCTCCCATAGAGATCAATTTAAAAATAAAATATACTAATAAGCAATTGATTATACATTATAAAAATTATACAGCTACTATTCATTATTCTCAATAATGTATACAACAATTATTCTATCCGCTTTCTGTGCAGAGTTATTAATTTTTAAAATGTTGATTGGGCTAATTTTTCCCTGTCAACGAAGATGCGAAGAGAAAAAAATGAAAGTTAGTTTTCTCTTCAACAACACATTAAGCATAGACTGAAATAAGGGTCTAAATCTGAAACGTTACGTAGAAACATCTAGAGGGAAAATAAAAGACACTTGCCTCTTATTAACCAGATAGTAATAAAAAAGCTGGGGATAATAAAAGACACTGTTGAAAGTACTATAATAATAATAAAAAAACAAGTGGGTAAGTGTGATCGAAGATCGCTCAAAGGGTTTCGTTTAATATTCCTTTCAAAACACTTTATCCTTTCTTTAATAAATTTAAACAAATTTCATTTAGCAACATCAACAAAAAAAAGTTCATGTTTTTTATAAAGTAAAAAATTACCGGTCTATTTTTTTCCTTTTTTCGAATATCTAAACCAGCCGGATAGCGGTCCAAGCCCGCTATTATATTCTGTCATAGTACTATCCGTCATACGGACTAAATGCAATATTTAAAAAAATAATTTCAAAATTAAACAAATTGTAAACCTTCAAAATGTTAAAATATGCGAATATTTCCATAATCGGATTTTTATCACGATTCAATATGTTTCTCAAACTCATATATTTACTATTCTCTATTATTTATATTGATACTCGCTTTGTATTATTCTCAAACATTTGAAAAATTAGTTAAACTTCCTATATGACGTCAGATTTTCTTTTTAATTCTCTAATGACGTGATATTAATCTGCTTTGTCCACTTACACATACTCATACTCCTTGTATTATTGAGAAATCTTACAAGGAGACCGCCAAACATTATGCGCACAGATTTTGATGATTTTAAAGTATGTTGTAGGGATCATACCTCTAACTATTCAGGTCAAAGGTTTCCTTCAAATGGGCTTTAGTTTTCGAGAAATTTCGTTTTAAAGTTAAGGATGCATTTCAAATGCCATTACTTCGCTATCTGGACAAGGTCTCAGTGGCTCCGTGGTAACGTTCGCGATTTGAGAACCGCAGATGGGTGTTCTGTCCTCTCCTGTGACTTTCACCTTTTTAAACAAATTTTATATATTTGTCGCGTTATAAGTTGTATGCAGAATTATGAATTCTGCATCTTTGAACTTTTTGATATTTTCCTAATAAATTCCATTTACATTTTCGAATATGAATTAATATCAACATCTGAAATATATGTAAAATTTGAACTCATTTTACGCTATAAAAATTTTTTTGCGAAAAAGTTTTGATTTCTTATGAGTAGTTCAAAATTAAGATATTAGTCAAAAACACAAAAAGGCATATGGAGACCATGATAAATAGATAATAATAGTTTATAGGTGAAAAGTATATTGTAGTATATATTTTATATATTTAAACGTACAGGGTGACCCTTCTTATCGCCGACCAATAGCTAATTCCTAAACCGTTAGTTACAGATATAGTTCCGATTGATCACAGCGCCCCCTTTCGTCGAAATATCCCCAAATGCTAATAGAACCTACTTGCCATAGCCAAAAACATAGAAAAAAATGTTATTAAATGTGAAGCATAACTTCATATACTTTTCGATGATACAATAGTGAAAATGGAACAAAAATATCGATCACAGCGCCCCCTTTCGTCGAAATATCTCCAAATTCCGATAGAACCTGCTTGCCATAGCCAAAAACATAGAAAAAAAAAGTGGTTCAATTTGAAGCATAATTTCATGCACTTTTAAATGGTACAATAGTGAAAATGGAACAAAAATATCGATCACGGCGCGCCCTTTCGTCGAAATATCCCCAAATTCTAATAGAGCCTGCTTGTCATAGCCAAAAACATAGAAAAAAATTGTGGTTCAATTTGAAGCATAACTTCATACACTTTTCGATGATAAAATGAGGGCGGACAGACGGACAGACAGATAGACATTTTGTAAAAACATGTTTTTCGGAATCTCTGACCCCTAAAACGTGTAAGTCCGTTGAAAACCGGAAGTCGAAAAAAATTTCGATTACAATACTTTCTTCTATTATAGATAGAAGAAAGTAAAAAGCGCAAAAACTTCAATAATCGTGGAGGACAAAATTTACTATATTAGGTTAAAAGTTTAAAACCGAAATCTTTTTAGGAATGCCGAAAAATAGCAAAGAAACGCGGAAAATCGCGGAGGGCAAATTTACTATTACAGGTTTTACGTTTGAAATAAATTCCTTGCACGAATGTCAAAACATCGGCGAAAAACGCAAAATAAAAATGCATTAAACAGCGAAAAAAATTCAAAAATCGCAGCGAACAAAATTTACTATAGTGGGCTAAAATTTTGTAACCGTAATTCTTCACGAGCTTCAAAAAATCGCCGCGAAACGTTAAAAATCGCAAAATTCCAAATAAAATTCGTTAAAAATTCAAAAATCGAAGAGGATAAAAGTTTGAAACTGAATTCGGTTTTACTAATGTTGAAAAATCAACGCAAAAAAAAATCTAAAATTCACATAAAAAATTCGCGAAAAATTAAAAAATTGCTGTACGAATTCCGAATAAACTTTACTGAAAAGAAGACAAAATTTACTATAGTGGACTAAGACATTGTAACCGGAATTGTTTCACAAATGTAAAAAAAATACCGCTGAACGCGCGAAAAAGCTAAAAATCACATTAAAAATCACAAAAGACAAAATTTACTATAGCGAACTAAACCATCGTGACCAGAATTCTTTTAAGAATGTCAAAAAATCGTCGCAGATCACGAAAAATCGATAAAAATCCCAATAAAAATTTCAATAAAAATCGCTAAAAATTGAAAAATTGAAGAGGACAAAATTAAAAAAAAATATATAAACCTATGAAAAATTTTCAAACATTGACCAGATCACAAATATAAAAGTATTTGTCTGTGGAGAAGATTTTAATTATTTAGAAGGACTTACGGTTGCCCGAACCTTTCCAGATTTTTATACGATTTTTATATTTTTTATTCTAGATTTTTATAATTGACCAACGAACGTGTGAAAAAGTTGTGTATATTTTTTTTAATCCAAGTGTGCGTAATATTAATCCTATGGACAATTGCACAAGAAAAACGAAATTTGACAAAATTGACTATTTTTTTCGAAGAGTTAATATTCATAATAATTTTCAAAACGAATTGCATATTTCGAAATGGAAATGAAAAATGATATTTTCTGGCATATTTAGCTTTTTGTAACTTGCTCGAAAGCGCATAATAATCGATACAGATTTTTAAAGATTGCAGAAATCGAAAGAATCGCAAAACGGCGCGGCGTAAGGAAAATAAACTTTTTTGAAAGGTTAATATTAATATATTTTCAAACTAATGGCGGTGTTTGATAGAGCAAAATCAGTTCTTTAATTTAGTGTAATCAGTTTTTTCCGTACTTGTTTTAGTTCGGCGGATACAAGGATCGAAAATCGGGAGAAAATGGAAAACATGAATTCAATGTTTCTCAATTATTATTTTTATTATTTTTATTTTTTTTTGAAAAGGTTAAATTTGATATTTTTTCAAACCAACTGCGGTGTTTGAAACGTAAAAGTACTAAATTTCAGAATATGTAAAACGCTTTTCTGTATATTAAACGGTTCAGCCATGGCGAGTTGAGAAAAACGGAAAATAAAACGGCCGATCTCGCACTTTGTTTCATCTCTGCCTCGCGGTTGCGGAAAAAGAGCAATTGAGCATTCGCGTGCAAATTAATTAATTAATTAATTAATTTAAAGAAACTGCTGTGAAAAAAAGTTAAAATCACATAAAAAATAAAAAAAGTATAATCCAAAATATCCGAAATAGGACTTCGAGGTGAATAACTACATATATATCTTTCCTTACAAAATTTTTTAGCTATGCGTGCAGAGGTCTCTTCATAACACAGTCCACAGACACACAGAGTCACAAACTTCTATCTTTATTATAGTTATAAATATTCTATATTTTCTATATTCTAAATAGCTTGGTAGTTAAGATAAGAAAAACATTTGGTCACAAAAAAAAAAAAAAAAAAAAAAAAAAAAAAAACCTTGGCTGCCAGTGGCGATTTGGCAACCACATTTTGCAAGCCCTGTATATAAGATACGTGTATGTAATCATATAAATAATGAAATAATGTATTTAAATATGGAGAAAATATGTGAATCCTTTGATTACGATGCAGGAATTGCGACTGTTTTTTATATTAAACACAATTTACAAATTTGTATCACAAAAACATTTCTTTGTGGTACATTTCTATTGAAAATATCGCAATATAAGTGTATTCCAGAGAGTATATTCCTCGAAAAGTGGTGCGAATAGAATTAAAAGAAAGTCCTATCGGCCTGTACCGGGAGGAAAAGGTAGCTTTCCTATATCTTCGTTTTATAATTTTAGCTAATGTTACTCAAAAGCAGCAAACTAAAACGCAAAGAATCCTATTACAGAAAATTCGTTGATGCTGAATTTAAATAAGAAATTCGTAAATTTTGCCAAGTATAGATAAGTTGGCTTCATTTATGGAGACATATTTTTGGCCGCTAAATTTGGTGGTATTTCGCCAAGTGTCGCCAAGTTTGGCGAGAATTTGACGTTAACGGATATGAATATAGATTTATGCGTATGATAGGGAAAATGATTGCAACAATGAAAGATAATAATTTGCGAGAAATCCCGTTCACTAAAACTCATAAATTAACCCCAGATTTGTTTTAATCTGCTGTCCTGTTTCAAATTGTCAGCCACCCTAGAATTTCAAACTGCTATATCTCAGACATTTTTTTAAAATAGAGGCAAAGGAAAAAATACTCTGAAATCCTTGTATTAAGGCCTAATACTTAAGCAAAAAATAAATTTTAATTCCGAATTATTTTCTATATAATTTTTGTTTTAAATCTTTTAGTGGTCGTTATTCTGAAACAAGTTGTTCGGACAAAGCTGGCCAAAGAAGATATAGGTCGAGATATTGGTGAGCTTAATACACACGCTTAGTTTCATCCAAATCGGTTTATAAATACGAGTGCTCTCGTATGACATAAGTAATATATATATATATATATAATTGTAATACCTTTGAATTTCAAAATAGGGTGTTTATAAAGTCCCGGACCCATTTTGATGTTTAATAACTCATAAAATAATAAAGATAGATTAAAATTAATAACATAAATGGTTAGATAGACTCAAAAAGTTTCATGACCCTTGTCAATGAACTTCCACGTGTGCCCCCTTCGTCGCACGGAGAATATCAAGTCGATAGTCAATTTCACGTCAGGTAGCGGCAAGCATGTCGGCATCCACAGAGGCTATTGTGGTTGTAATTTTGGCTTTTAAGTCATCAATGTTCACCACTCTCCTCCTGTAAACATTTTCCTTTAGAAATCCCCAAAGGAAAAAGTGCAGCGGCGTTATATCAGGTGACCTGGGTGGCCAAGGAATTGGACCTCCTCGCCCAATCCATCTTCCTGGAAAATGGTCATTCAAAGAAGTACGAACAATGGTACCCCAATGAGGTGGTGCACCATCTTGTTGCAAAAAGACATGTGGCTGAAGCTCTTCTAGTAGTGGAAATACGAAGTTTTCCAACATGTCTAACAAGATGGTGCACCACCTCACTCCGTTCGTACTTCTTTGAATGACCATTTTCCAGGAAGATGGATTGGGCGAGGAGGTCCAATTCCTTGGCCACCCAGGTCACCTGATATAACGCCGCTGCACTTTTTCCTTTGGTGATTTGTAAAGGACAGTGTTTACAGGAGGAGAGGAATTACAACCGCAATAGCCTCTGTGGATGCCGACATGCTTGCCGCTACCTGGCGTGAAATTGACTGTCGACTTGATATTCTCCGTGCGACGAAGGGGGCACACGTGGAAGTTCATTGACAAGGGTCATGACACTTTTTGAGTCTATCTAACCATTTATGTTATTAATTTTAATCTATCTTTATTATTTTATGAGTTATTAAACATCAAAATGGGTCCGGGACTTTATAAACACCCTTATATCAACATTTGAACGGATGGTGATTTTGGGGCCTGGAAGTCATGATCGGTGAAAATATATCGAAATTTTCCGGAATTGCTTTCCTGCGAACGGCTGCAATAGATATTTTTGGTTATGAAAGCTATCTAATAGTCCGCTGGGACGTATAGGTGCTAGTGTTGCTAGGTCCACAAGCTTCTAAATTGGGCATAAAAATACAGTAAATTATGTCAAACTGGAACTTGTCTATAATGGAATCCCGTCTTAAACGTAAAACATCCACGGTCCCTACGGAAGGTATGGCATACAATTATAACTGCTAAAACGGAAATCTGCCTGAAACAGAATATTTCGTTCCTCATTTGAGATTCTGTCTTAGAAGGTTTTACTGTACTAAATAAACATAATACATCCTACACAGTAAAATCTGTGAAAGCGGAATCACTAGGAACCGAAACAAAAATCCTTCTTAGAGAGGTTTCCGATTGGGCGTAGTTATAATTGCCTGGTATTTCTTCAGCAAGGACTGTGAAATTTTTAAGTTTAAGGCAGATTCCATTATAAACGGGTTCCATTTTCACAGGTTTTACTGAACAAAGTGCTCTAAAATCTGTAAAGATAGAATAGCTAAAACCGGAAAAACATTGCGTTTTAGCGATAATACTTTTTACCAGTTTTCCATTATAGACAGGTCCTGTTTTCACAGGTTTTACGGTATTAAGTTCCAGTCATTGCAGACTAATGAAAAGCATGGTACTAAAAGAAATTGAAGACATTTTGTACATCATGAAATACAAGACTTTTGGCGTCCCACGCAGTCGTTCCGCGGGACGGGTCTTCAAACCCCTGAATATGGAGCGGGGCGTCCTGCATAAATCGAGTAACACTAGTCCTGAACCGTAGTCAAAGGGTTAAGTGTGGAATATTCAACAGATAATTTAGAAATTAAAATTATATTAATCTTAACTACTCTGGGGGCGCGTAAATAAAATCCGCCTAGAATACAGTTTGTTAACTCCTGGCCCGTTTATATTTTTGCTGTTCACGGCCCACCCCGGTTCGCGCAAAAATCAGTGTAAACAGGCCCGACTCGGTCCGTTCAAAAATCAATTAAATCAGGCTCGACTCAATTTCTACAAATTTTTTTTGTAATCCAGAGCATGCTGAATAGCGCCATTAATAATCACTTAGACTTAGACTCATTGGAATCCTACATTCAAATAAAGATTCATTCAAAACATTAATATCGTTCAGAATGAAAAAAAAAGGTGGTTAAAACATCATAGCTTTTGAAGCTGTATAATTAAAGAAAAAGGAGATTTTTGAAAATATTTCTCTGTAATTTATTAAGTTATATTTCCAAAGATTCCGTTAACAAAAGTTTATTATCACTATTATTATTTTTACAAAACAAATTGCCTGCCAGACACGTCCAAGGAACAATTAAGTCCAGTACTGACAAGTTATGTAGGCCCAGTATGTGGAAAAAAAAGTTTGATCCCTGCCCGGCTGAGCCTGATGAAAAAAAGAAGCCCTGGTTCAGACGGGATGTAACTGCTCGATGCCGATCTCTACGATGGGCATGTTATATTTCTGCATTGATGCTGCCAGTCACATTTATACTTACCCTCGCCCAGTCACATCCATTGAAACATTTTCATATTTTATTGGCCTAGTTTGATCTTTTTAAATTTTTATATAAGGCCGATTGGCCCATTTAATGTTTTCATCGGTCCCTCCTGACACGTTAAAAAAATTGTCTTTAATCTGTCGGCCTGGGTACGGGCATCGGGCCAAGCCCGGGCCTGGGCAGATCTCTACCTAGAATACAGTTTTTACACTCTTTTATTTAACTCAACTTGGGTTTTATATGTAAAAATGGAATTTTGTAATCGATTTTTTACGCACTGCCCGATAGTTTAGATGGCTAGATTTATAAAAATTATGTACACTACAGGTGTGTTTCCAATGACAGTACAACATTTTAATATTTGTAGAACTTAATTTAGAAAAAAATATATATATTAATCTTAAATATTCTAGCGCGTAAATAAAATCCGCCTAGAATACATTTTCCCCCTCTTTTATTTAACCCTTTCATTTGCAAATGTTGAAATGATTGAATGACACGAGGTTTTAGGAGCAAATTTTGTTAAAAGTAAGTTAAAGCTTTTCTTTACGTACATTATAAAAGCAAAATTTTATTCTAAAATTATGGTGCCATCAATTGTAATTAAGTGGAATATATAATATCCCTTTACCCTTCAAGGGATTAATTCAACTTGGGTTTTGTATGTAAAGATAGAATTTTGTAATCGATTTTTCACTCAATTCCTGATACGCTAGAATTACAAAACAATATGTACACAGGTGTGTTTCCGATGACATTATAATATTTTAATATTTTTAGAACAAATTATCAATTCATAAATTAATTTTAAGGCCTTTTGTCGTTAGCCGGCCGCTGACGATAAATCACCAAATACTTACTTTTTAAAATTTACTAAGTTTACAACTGTTTACGAGTTACAAAAACAACGGAGTTAATTATACACCGAACAACTCTCGCCAAAATAGGCCAACTGATTATGAAACTACATTAACGAAATATATAAACACCAAAAAATAGAAAACATAAATAAAAAATAAAGTGTGTAATATAGTTAAAAAACAAGTGTTAACTAATTAATAGTTTAATATTAATTAAATTATGATTATACATTGAGAAAACAATTTAGAAATTTTGAATTAATGTTTTTTTTTCTTTCCTGTTGCTATACTTAAAAAAGAAAGAAACAGAGTAAAAATTATAATTAAAAAAAAAAAATTTTTTTTAATTACTATTTCGCGTTTTTCCCAAGGGTAAATCATTGTAGTGTACTTTCCATAATCGGGGGCTAAGCCAAATTAGCGTAATGTAATGGAATTTTTTTTTGGATGAATTTTTTATTGCAATCATGAAACTAAGCGCGATTTTTAGGATAAACATTGAATGCCTTTAAACGAGTGTTTAAAATGTACATTTTTCTTTATTTTTATGATTTAAAATTGTTATTTTAACTTTTCCAATCATAAAAAAAGACCTTAAAAGAAATCTTCATAATGTTATATCGTAACGAAAGTATTGCATTTCCGTTATGCGAAATATCCAGCCACATGGGATGATGCTCAGCCAAAAAATTGCAGCGCTATTGAATAAAATCCTACGTTGTGTGTGTGTGTGTGTGTGTGTCTACGGAAAATATGATATCGGCATATCAGTTTCGTCCGAAACCAGGAATGACAAGAGCCTATAAAGATATAAAGAAAAAAATTGCTAGCAAATTTCTCTATAACGTAATTTGATATTCTTCGGTGTCAAATTTGCTTAACACATGTTTCTTACTCGTAGAAATTCTACACGAATAGGTCAAAGGGAGGTCAGTTCTCTGCCTTTTTTTTTTCTTCTTCCCTTAACATTCACTCGATTTCACGAATTATTATATGATTTACTAGAATTTCGTGGTTTTACATTTCATTGAAATATAAGATTTTCTCTTTTTCGATAAGAGATAGATATGCGTGTTTTAATCTGTATGGACGATATTTTTCTACACGGAGACGCAGTTTGAGGATTTCAACAGAAATATAAGTTGGAATATTTTCTCGATTTTTTTTTTTTTTTTTTTTTTTTTTTTTTAATGAAACGGGAACTATCTCAATGCGCTTTTTACTCTTCAGCTTACATCACATAAGGGGTTAAATGTGATGTGTTCGTTTATATATTTTAATTTATTTTAAAATAAACTTTTATCTAGTTGATGCTTTTCTTTTTTTTTTAGGTAGATTTCGTAAGAAATACTACCTATTACATTCTCCCTTATGTTGGAATTTCTGAAAAAAGTTTGCAGATCTACGCCGATCATGACTCCTAGAACATAAAACACCGCAGTTCAAAACTTTATCTATCTATCTGTATCACTTTTTGTATGGATACGATAACTTCCATAATTCCGCACAAATCGCTTCCAAACTTATACATAAAATCAAAGGGCATAAAATCTCAGCCAAGTTCAATAATGGACAAAATCGGACCAAGCGGGGGGAAATAGGGGGGGGGGGATCTTTTGTGAAAACACAAAAAACCCATAACTTCTTAATTATGACACATATCGAATCCTTTTAAAGTTATTATTACTTTTAAGAACTGGGTCAAAAATTTATGATGACAGATTTTTGAGATCATTAACAATGACCGAAAGGGGGGGGGTGATAAAGGGTTTAAGAGAAAAAAATTCATAACTTCGTCATTTTACAAGATATCAAATCCACTTAAATTTATTATAAATCTTCTTAATATTATCTACAACTTTTATACTGACAAGTTTTTGATAAGACCAACTCTTACAGCAAAAACATAAAAATAAAAATAAAAATAAAAATAAAAATAATTAAATAAATAAATGCATAAATAAAATAAATAATAGATAAATAAATAAATAAATAAATAAAATAAAAAATAAAACAAAAAAAGGGGGGTGGGTTAGAAGAAAAAAAAATTCCATATCCGTTAATCCGCCACCAAGGCGATAAAAAAGAATGTTGGCCTAATGAATAGTTTGGACAACTCTTAGAGATGTTGTATATAGAGTTGCATTATTAAACGCGCGTGAAATTGGAGTATAATGGGGGGGGGGGGGGGACTCGTCAAAACCGGCCAGATAAAATCGTTAAACTGGGTTTATCTCTAATTTTGATTTAGTTTCTATTGGTGAAATTAGTACTTACTTAAATTCGAAATCTACCTGTGCCTGGTTGGGCGAGCCGGCAGGGATTTTTTTCTACATACGTGGGAACTCCAAGAAAATAAAATATTCAAATACAATAACATTTGACACAAAGCCGCTAGTTTATACTCCGATCATCTCATTAAAAGTAAAAATGCCTATCTAATGCCCAACAGTCCTTTAGTGCCCGAAAACCGTAAAATGCAAAATTTAGTCTAAATTGTCTGAGTCGTTTTTTAGATAAAATTAGCTTGACCCAGAGTGATCCAAAAACTACGCACTAATCGAATTTTCTCGGACATGTGACCTAACCCCAATGATTTTCTCGTGCCTGAAACTCGTAGGATACAAAGTTTAGTCAAAATCGTTAGAGCCGTTTTTTAGATATAATTAGCTTGACCCGCAATGACGCAAAAATGACCCACTAATCAAATTTTATCGAACATGGGACTTAGCCCAATTCGTTTCTCGTAATCCAAAATTGCGAGTTTGCATACAAAATTTAATCAAAATCGTTTGAGCCGTTTTTTAGATAAAATTAGCTTGACCCTGACCCGTAGTGACCCAAAATGACTCACTAATCGAATTTTCTCGAACATCTGACCCAAATGGACTTCTAGGACCCAATGGACATCTACTACCCAAAACGGTTAAATACAAAATTTCGTCAAAATCGTTTGAGCCGTTTTATAGATAAAATTTGCATAACCACACACAAAATTTGCCCGCATTATAATATATGATGATATATATATATATATATACAAATGCCCACGAAGCTATCCAGCCTTAGCAATGCCTAACGGAAGAAACAAGAGAATGAAGTTAGGGCTTAATAACTTCCGGGATGTGAAAGACAGTTCAATTTTTACATCCACTTATTATTGAATTTAAAGCTTTTCAATTTTTCCAGTGATATCTAAAAACTCGTATTTCTATCTAAACCGCATTCTTGTACTTTATTGTACAATTAGTTTATTTTTCATTAAATTTTAAAATGTGTTCAGGACTTTTGTCCCCATCATGTACAATTTTCTGGCCTTTTTTAAAGCTTAAAACAACGTTGAAATTTACATTTAATTGAAATTTTCGAAGTTTACATTTGGATAATGATTATATTTTAATCTCAAAGCCAAAGCGGTCATCCGAAGTATTAAACGCCCCGGACCTGGTCGATGTTTTAAACTTATTTAATTTATTATATATATACATATATATATATATATATATATATATACAGTCACTCCCAAAATTGAGTATACACAATCTGATCGTTTCTAAATTTGTGTGTAAAAAAATTAAATTCATAGGAAAATATTTTCAAATATTAGAGATAATAGTGTATTCAGTTCTCTAACAAAATATCAAGAAAAAATGCAAAATATTGAAATGGTTTTTATGAAAAAAATTTCAAAGACAGTAGAAAGCAAAAACAAGAGTCACAAAATTGAGTGTACACTTTTATTAAATGTTATATAACAATGAATTAATTCTTTGTAGCAAATCCATTTGCTCGAATTACAGCTTGTAATTGTGTAGTCATTGATTCCAAAGGAGATTTTGTGATTTCCACCGATATTTTGGCCCACTCTTCTTTCAAAACACTATTCATTTGCTCCTTACTTGTAATGTGATGCTTTTGAACCGCTTTCTCCAATTGAGACAACAAATTTTCTATTACATATAAATCCGGGGAAAGTGGTGGGGTATGCAGTTATGACGACAGTTATATAGAAGCCACAACTTCACAATTTTAGCCGTATGCTTGGGATCGTTATCTTGCTGGAAGATGAAGTTCGATCCCAAACCAAGCTTGTTGGAGATAGCTTTAAGATGATTCTTAAGAATGTTTAGATATAACATCTTATCCATAATACCATTGATAAAGACAAGTTTTCCAACTCCTCCAGCAGCCATACAACCCCATACAAGGACAGATCCACCACCATGTTTGACTGTCGGTATTGTATTCTTAGGATCCAGCTCAGTCCGAGGTTGCCTCCAAACTTTGCCATGCCCATCGGATCCAAAAAGGTTGAATTTACTTTCATCACTAAAAATCACAGATTTCCAAAAGTCTTATGGGACTTAGAGATGTGATTTTTAGCAAATAAAAGTATCTTCTTACGATTAACTTCACTGATGAGTGGCTTTCGCCTAGGTACACGACCATTATAGCCATAGACTTATAGCCTGCTTGTCGGAGAGTCCTGCGCACAGTTTCTTCAGAAACATTTCTCTGTATGACTGTACTTAAAGATGCAGCAATTTTCAGGGCACTGTTCATTGGATTTTTCTTCCCAATACGAATAATTTATCTTTTTGTGGTATCGTTGAGGATTTGTTTGCGTTCTCTTCCAGGTGTATTCACCCCTGTTCCAGTTTTGTGGTATTTCTTAATGATTTTTTTAATACACCCATGACTTCTGCCAATTAAAGAAGTGATTTCGCAGAGAAATTTCCCTTCAATTGACCATTTTATACCCAAATTCCGCTCTTCTATTAAAGTCTCCTTTCGATTGCTCATTTTGTATTAATTTGACATGATACTTATTACATTGCAAAACTTAATAGGAGTTAAAATCAACAAGAGTCGATACAAATATAAATACAAAACATTTTAAATAAAAAGTGGTTAATACGAATTAATTTATTCTACTATATACTTAATTATGGGACACTCATTTTCGTCTTAGATTATATGTGGAAATTTTTTTGCTGATTTTACTTCAATATTGTGGATACTTCTCAACCTTTTCTTTAGAGTCTATATGCAGCACCAACTGAAAAATTTACAATTCGATTACAGAAAATTTCAATCTTTTACACGTAAAATTCCAAGCGAATACCTAGTGTATACTCAATTTTGGGAGTGACTGTATATATAATCATCGTTTGTACAACTTCGGTTAAACTGTGTTTAGGATAGTTGTTTCATTCCGCAATGCTACTGGGTTATCTTTGATACATCTTGATGCAACAGTTTTATCCCATCTTAATCCAACAATACTTTTTGAAATTGGTTTTACAGTACAAATTTTAAAGGTGAACATCCAAAGTTTGTTTACGTAGTACTAACTTCAATGCACAGTTCTTAACACAGTACTAACTTCAACAAAGTCTGGTAAAAAATTTTGATATGATAATACGTTGAATGAATCACAGCCCTTTATATAAAATAATCATACGAAGCTACCATTACTGTTAAAAGTTTGAAGCAAACTGTTCAGTCTTTTCACCGCTTTTATGGAAAACGGTTACATAGCCGTCATTTAACTCTATTCTGACCATATTATTGCACATAAATTATGGTAAGAGTAGAGTTAAGTTACGGTCATGTAACCGTTTTCTTTAAAAACGGTTGAATTACTGGATACTTTGCTGCAAATTTTTAACAGTTTATAAATAATAGGTAACGATTGCTTAAAACGATAATATTAAAAAATATATATGTTCAACAATTATGCATTATTATTATTATTATTATTATTATTATTATTATTATTATTATTATTGTTGTTGTTGTTGCTGCTGCTGTTGCTGTTGTTATGCATATTACTTTATCAACGAGTAAGCATTAATGTAGTGCATTTGATAGACATGGAATGGGTTAAAAACTTGTAAACAATTCATAAACCTTCCACTTATAGACAGAACGCGAGAGGTTTGGAAAAAGCGGGCAAATAGTCAAGTTCCCAAGATGATTTTTCTGTTTTTTCCCAAAGTTCCCAGGAGTCCAAAAAATATATTTACTTAAGAAATTCAAACAAATTTGTTATCGGTTTAGTGAAAATTGATTATAAATGATCAATATTTGAAAAAGATTTTCATTTCTTTTAAAGTAAAGCCGGAGTCATGTTGAAGAAAACCCATAAACATAGGCTCCAAAGATTCCCATATTGAATGAAGCCTATTATATTAAAAAGAGAATTAACTGAACCATCTTTGTGTAGCGATTAGTTCCTTTATAATAGCTTCAACTTGTAGAGTACTCAGAATTTTTGCAAGACCAGGGCTCATAAACCTATCATCAGATCTCTTTATATGCTCTTCGAGAAACATCATTGCATACAACAGTCCCACCACCACACTATCATAAAAAAATAACTGATTTTTTTTCGATGCAGATTTTTCAGGCGAATGGATATTAAATTTTAGTCACACACTCTTATTTAACAATTTAATGTTATTTTTTAAAACTTGTACTGTATCAGTGAAAATGATACATGATTTATGAAAAAAAAAACCCAGTAATATTGGCAGGAACACATAAAAACGACATTTTAAGCACCAAAAATGTTTACTAAAAATTGCTGGCTGATTTTGGCAATACTAAGCTTGCCGTCGTCAGTGCAAAAGTAATAGAGGAATTTTGGCTCATATATATATTACGATAAATTGCAGGTAATAAGGACTGTTATTAATGACTACCGGTTTTTTTATTATGGGGTAGTCACCATGAAATTTTCGCAGTCGTCACATCATTAAGTATGTCCATGGATTCGCCGAAACCAGGTACTGAAGGAACTCCACCGAATAATTGACACACATAGCCGAGCAGCAGTCAATAACAAGACTCGTTGTAGGCGATCAAAGGTATTTATTTGTAGCAATGTCATCCGTTTACATAATGCAGAATAATTAATTCGTCAGCACGGGAGTACGATGTTCATATTCAATAGATAACAGACGCTGAAGACACTGCCATACCTTAGCTACACTTTTATACAATATGGAACACAATGTTCTTAGATGACCCACTATGTACAAGGGAAAGTCAATGTTGAAGTAAAAAAATGGGGGTCGCTGGGGCCGCGTATTAGCTTAACAACCAAAAATGAGCAAAATCTGGCGCGTCCTTGCCCGAGCGGTATCTTTTATACACAAAATATCGGTGTAAGAACACTAACGCGCGAAAATTACCAACCAATAGAGTGGAAAAAGGGGTGTGGCCAATAAGAGAGCGCCGAAAAACTTAAACATCAATGGCTATGAAATCAGGTTAAGGGCGGCCTAATCTGACGTACAAGAGAGAACTCATTACAAGAATTGGATGAATTTGGAAGGAAAAAATAAGCGCGCGAACGCAAGGGATGATGGGACAAATCGAACGATATCTGAAAATAATAAAAGAAAAAGAATGTAAAGAAAAAATATTCTGAAAGAATAAATTTCACTGTCTCAATAAAAGGAATTTAATCAAATGCTTTGTAGGAAGTTTTTGCAATTTAGAATTATTTTTAGAATAGGGATTTAAAGAATATTTTGAATAAGATATAGAATTAAATCAAACAGGGGATTTAAGATATAAATAAAAGACAGAGAAATATTAAAATAAATAAAATAGATAACATTTAGTAATTTAATAGAATTGTGATAATTTGGAATAAGGACTAAGAAAATGGCGAAAAGAAGAGAAATTTTTTTTATTATTACATATATATAGTGTTAGAGTAGACTAGGGATGGGGTTGTATCGATCACTATATTTGCAGAAAAGGAAACTATTCCCTATGAGCAAGAGTTCAACTATCACTTTTCTACTGATGACGGCACGCTTAATATTATCTGCAAAGCGGTTTGAAATTTTCAGAAGATCCTTTGAATACTATAAACGTTGTTTTTATGCACTGTTCAGGATTCAGCAGTAAGTCATCGCATTTTTCAACACAGGCTGGACCTCGGAAATGAATAAAAACGGCATACATATTAATCAAAATATCAACAAACAAGTAAGTAGAGTAGCAAAATTACTGTATCTTCTATTACTACTTAGATGCAGTACTACTGTAATTGGTAGTTCTACTAGCAATTGAGTAGAAGATACAGTTCAAGCAGTAATAGTTCACCGTACTCAAAAGTGTTTGTATGCTGATGATCACGAACTTATTGATATTGTGACTATTTTCAATAGAAATCTTTTAGGAGACGGGAAAATTTTATTAAATAAAAAAAATTACTGTACATGAAGTGCATTAGATAAACATGAAATGGGTTAAAAACGTGTAAACAATTCGTCAACCTAACATTCACAGACAGGACGTGGGAGATTTGGAACAAGCAGGCAAATATTCAAGTTCCCAAGATGATTTTTTTTTTATCCCAAATGTTCCCAGGAGTCCAAACAATATATTTACTTACCAATTTCAACAAGTTTGTTATCGGTTTAGCGAAAATTGATTATAAATGGTCGATATTTGAAAAAAGATTTTACTGGCAATATTATCATCAAAAAGTCGATAAAGTGTTCAAGTATTTTCATGCAACCCCATAAAAAATACTGCTTTGATAGAATGATCCTTTTAATAGATAAGATGTTGTTAAACAAATAAAGAACATAATCATATTTTGTCACAAACAGGATTTTGTTACAAAATCTGGACCTTTGTAAGATAGACAGACGGAGGAATTTACACCTAGACGAAGACATTAACAATTTTACCTACACTAAAAAAAAAAAAAAAAAAAGAAAGAAAAAAAAAAGAAAGAAAAAAATTCTTGATTTTACAGTATAACACTGGCATCCCAGCTGCCAGTATTATACCGTAAAATTAACAGCAATAAACAGTAAAATAAGCAGTAATACACTACGCTACCGCGCATTTTACTACAAAAGTGCATTACTGCTTATTTTACTACCTATTTATACAATCAAAGTTATCTTTCATCAATATTTTATAAAAAAAGAATATGTATATACATATTTTTTCTGTTTAATGAATTTTTTTAAACAACTTCCCTTATTGCGGTGAATACAATACAGTTTTTAACTATTCTACTCTTATTAATTTTTTTTAGCCTCTTTTTTTTTCTGTTATGAATCTTCATAATAAATTAAATTGTCTAATTACTGTGGAATATAATTACATTTCACGCTCATCCAACGGTTAAAAACATCCATTTTCTTTCTAAAATAGAAAAGATTTTTTGCTGCGTTTTTGTTTTATCCTCAGGTTTCTTGCTTTTGTCTAGATGATTATTTTTAAAGAAATATTTTTTCGAGGTCACATGAGATTTGTAAATTTGATATGAAATCAAATCTTTCTTTCTGTGAAATAATTTCGCTCGTGCGAGTATTGTTAGAATCATGTTCTCTTTTATGCTGTAAATATGAGATACGGGAAAGGGGAAAAATGCTTTTCTTTGAAAATAAGGGATGTTTAAAATACAGCCATGTTCAGGAAATAAACTGTACAGGTATAGTACTAAAACTTTTGAAAAATGCTTAATTATACTGTTCAGCAAATTTTAACGAACTTTATTTTTCTGAACATACATTGCGTGTTTACTATAGATTTTAAAGCGCTAAAAATGTTGTTAAAAATTTCCTATCACCCTCAATTAAAAAAAAAAAGTTTACTTTTAATTTTTGGACTATATCGGTATGTGTATATATAGCAGTTATGATAACATTGCAGTATCATTTTAACCGCGTTTAATCTACAAACACATTTTTTTTTTGAGTTGCTAGCTAATGTAAAAAGAGAATGGAAACAAATTTTACATTGATAATTTTGTTTATAAGACCTTCATGAATTTTTATACTGAATTTTGTTTATGTTTGTAAAATTTCTCTTTAATTTTTCTAAAAAATAATGTACACTGTAACTTTTCAATATTATAATCTTACTTTTCGGCTATATAAGTGCTGATTTATTGATTTATTTTATTATTAAATTCAAATAACAATATTCATGTATTATATTACCCATTGCGAAAATGTATTAAACTTAGCAAAAAAAAAAAAAAAAAAAAAAAAAAAAAAAATCAAAATTTATGGATGATGGGAACTTTTTAATACCGTAATATTTTTCAGCATCCCCTAAAATATAAAAATTATCACCAATCACGTTGTTGAGCAGTCTTATTATCATTCAAAGATTTTTCCATAATTAGATGTTCTAACTGTTTATAATTAAAAATCAGCAATTTATTAAACCATTGAGAAAAAAAAATCATTCGGTTCACCAATATTTATTTTCTTCTATCTTTATTAGATGAAAGTATTGGATTCATGAACAATTTCGACTTCCGGTTTTCGACGGATTTATACATTTTAGAAGGTCCCGAACACAATTTGACTGTTTTTAGAAAATGTCTGTTTGTGAGTCTATCTATCTGTGTGTCTGTATGTGACAAAAATTTTGTGGGCTCTCTATCTCCAGAACTAATGCATGTAAATTAATAAAACTTTAGATTCAGTTCGACCTTGATATAAGTTGATGCTGATTAGTTTTTGGTGTTAATCTCCTAACAGGTGGTACTGCTATACTGTATTAATCACGAATTTCGCAATAGCTCTATTTCAAGAACTAATGCACGGATTTTCATCAAACTTCAGATTCAGTTAGACGTTGATATAAGTTGTTGCTGATTAGGTATATATTGAATTTCATAATGCTGGATTTTTTAATTATAAAAGGCACAATTAAAAAAAAATTATATTTTTTGAAGTATTAACATGTACGAGATAGCAGAAAATTTTGGGATTAGCACATCTGACTAGTTTGTAATGTTTCAGCACCTTAACTTATCTTTTTAAAATGTATAATCCAAAATCTTTCTTCGAACGCTGATTTAAGCTCAGATTAAGTATATGGTTACTCTGAGGATGTAATCAAATAAAAATGGTGTCAAAAGAAAAGGCATTGCGTAGTCGTATCCTACAAATTTATAGCAACAACAACTTTTCGAGATCATATACAGGGTCTAATTATGACCAAGGCACAGAAGGCTAGTGTTTTCAGTTTAGGCGAATTCTAATACCACCATTTTCGAATAGTAATTTTCCCCTTATTTAATTAAGATTATTATTTGAATTTCTCGGTTCGAATAATTTCGTTAATTTCATTTCCTTAAGGCTGTTTGTCAGCCAACTTCCGAATTCTCCTCGCTAATGTTAAATCTATGGGAGTAGAATGCTTTCGTATATTTAAAATATTTCCTCAGGAAATTAATATTTTTAGCTTTATTGTTCTGTGTACTCTTCTTAAAAGATGTCTCTTTTTTACTTAGTTGTCAAACTATTTGTAAAATCTATGCTTAATTTAATATTTTATGTGTTAAAAGCTGACCAATTCTGAGTAAGGTTTTAACAACATTTCACATAAAATTAAATATATATTTTAGAAATATTTTGACAACTAAAAAAAAAAAAAAAAAACATTCTTCAAGAAGAATACACCAGAAAAAAGAAGTTTCCCTCACCCTCATATGAGGCTCCTAAATTAAATGATAAAAAGCAATGTTTTAGGAAAGGCTTTCAACTAAATTTTATTTTGAGTGATGTCAGGCCTTCATTTATGGCATAATTTTTTTTTATCGCTATCTTTAATAGCATTTTAATTCTGCCAGTTCAAAGACTAATTTGTGAGAAAAAGATCGGTAACGAGAGGATTAAAAATAATAATTTTCTGAGGGGATATTTTAAATATACAAATTATTCACATATCCATATATGTTTAAAATTAGCGAAGAGAATTTGAAAGTTCACTAACTAACAACCTTAATAGTGTTTTTAATAAATAAATATTCTGGTATTTAGGATTCAAACACCTCTACCGCGTCCCAATTTTTAAATATTTTGATAGTTATCAAATATAATTTTTTTTAAAGAAATATTTTCAAAAGTTACTCAATTGTCTTCAGAATAGATCCTCAACAAAGAATGTAATCTCTTTCCACCTCTGTTTAAGTTCCGGCGTTAAATTAGACATACAATGGAATCTACATTTGGGATTTTTCGCTGCGAATATCCCAATAATTGCGTTAATTTCACTTCCTTCAGAATCTTTTCCCCTCTATATTAGTAATTCTGACATTAATCATTTCCTATATAGGTATTCTACTCTATTCGTTTCCAATTTTTTTTTTTTTAAATTATATAGTTTTTAAGTATATTTATTTCTAAAGCTATATTTTGAAAAATTACCAAATTATTTTCAGCATAGATTCTCAATAAATGATCTATTTTCTTTTCATCTGCACGTAACTTGCCGGCGATCAATTCGATTTCACAATGGAATCTTCATTTAAGATTTCGCGTTTTGAACAATTTCGTTAATTTTACTTGTTTATGAATTTTTCTTTTTCCTTATATGAATATTCATTCAGTTAAGAAACATTTCAATGATATTTTTATCCGTATTTTTCAACTGCTTCTACTGTTTCCTATTTTCAATACTTTCCAACATTGTTCAAAAGCGTTTATGAAATCGGTTTGTCTGTATGTCTGTCTGTCCGCGCTGTAACTCGAATAAATATACTCGGATTGTCATGCTATTGATATATGTTATTAAGGTTTACTATGGCATGTTCAGTATTGAAAATGAAATATGTATCACTTATAGTTCCTTTACAGGAACACTCAAAAGAATTCCGTTACATTACGATCTATGGGGGAAAATCATTTGCGGTTTATTTTAATAATGTTACACTATTTCAAACATATTAAAATTTATATATATCACTGAGGTGTACTGTAAAAGGTTTATTATAGAATATGGTGTGCATAGCAATTATAGTTCCTTTACAAAGACGCTCAAAATAATTTTGGTACATTACGGTCTATGGGAAAAAATCGCTTACAGTTTATTTTAATAATGTTTCACTATTTCAAACTCATTGAAATTAATATATGTCACTGAGGTACATTACAAGAGGCTTACTATAGAACATTGTGTGTAAGTAAGCATTATCGTTCATTTATACAGAGGCACACAAAAGAATTCTGTTAAAGTTCTGTCTGTTAACAGTAATTGTTGGAAATACGTTTTTAGTTGCGGTACGCGTGTTTAGATTTAACTAATTTTTCGCCTATTAATTACTTTGTGTGTATAAATTCTATAGACCATATATAGGGCAGCACAAAACATCTCGAGTACATTTCCGCTTATTGACAGAAATTGTAGAAGGGGAATTTTCAACTGTATATGCGTTTCCTAACTGAACTAAATTTCGCATTCTATGTAGTATATATACAAATCTATTGATCATATACAGGGCTTCACAAAAGAATTCGGATTTTTTTCCGCATATTGTTGGTAATTCCTGAAATTGGGTTTTTAAATGATTTATGCGTTTTCTAAATTGTTTACTTAGACTATAGTTGTATTGTAACATGCTATTTAAGTGTATATTATCTTAATTTGATGTTGTCTATATAGCATTGTGTTTTATGTGGTTATAAAATTATTGGCATACGTAAATAATTGTCAATTCAGTTTAACCTTGATTGATTTTCATAAATATGGTTTAATGAACTACTGTTCAATAATAAGTCAATTGTAACCTGAATTGACTATAAACCTGTTTAATTCTTCAACAAATCATAGATATTTATGTTGTAATGTAAGATTGTAGTATAAGCATTAAAAAAGTCATTTGTAACGCAAGCTGCTAATGGAATTGGTCTGCCCGTTGGGATTGCACTACACAGAAAAAAATAAAACCGAATTTGGGTCGAAAGATTATTAGGTATGTGTCCAAATTAGGCCATGCCTGTTTTGGTTACCACTGTGTATCCATTTTGGGCACTGTTAAATACCCATTTTCAAAAAACCACTGTGTATCCATTTTGGTCACTGTTAAATACCCATAATTGGGTTTTATTTTTTTTCTGTGTATCACTCAAAAGCGCAGGCAGAGTTACCGAGGTGGTCACCCCTGTCATGCCTTGTTTACTTAGACACCATCTTTCACCTTATTAAACAGTAAAGATTTCTAAAAGTATTTTGGAAGTGTTGGAAAGTTTAACATAATTTATGCTGGACGCATGATTTTTCGTTCTTGTTATTTTTCGAACACATGGTGTAAGAAAAGTGTTGTAATAACGATTTGTGTGTGTGAGAGAGAGGGAACACGATAACTCCCAAACAATACTTCCGATTGACCTCACATTGGGCGAATATGTTATAGGCTACTATCGCAAGAACTGTATATATTTTTGCACAAACCGGCTGACGGATTAGGTATTAAATCCATATTTAAACCGTTTTCAAACCATTTTTAAGATTCTATAGGGAAAATCACCAAGAAATGGTGACAGAGTATAAATAAGATACTTGTACCCAATATGGACAGTGCTCTCAATATATAGGGGGACACCCCTAATATCTTTAAAAGTAACAATTTTGATCGAGAGATGACACTACATGTCCGTGAAGAAAAGCAGTTGAAAATATAATTAACCCTGGAAAGTGCGAAAATGCGCGCTGTTCGTCATTTGGAAGGAAACTTGTTGTTTCGTGGTGTGCTGATCGTAATTACAGGTAAGTTTGAATTCTTATTAGATATGGTAAAATTACTTTAAACATTGAAAAGTGGAGTGTTTTAGAAAGCTGATAAAACATATTTTCGATTGCTATTGCATATATTGCTTTAAAATGTTTTCTTTGTTTATTTATTACAAGATTTCGTAAAACTACACCCGATTCCCAATATGGACACCTTATGTCCACATTGGAAGTGCAGCAAGTGAATCTGCAGACAGATGCAATAAAGCTAAGCAAAACCAACTATATTATTTCAGAATATTTTGTAGTAACTGAGGTGCTTTGCATGGGTCTTCGAAGAGCCACAACCGAAAATGACCCCCCCCCCCCTTCTAAAGTGCATGTTCTGAAGATATTTACTGTCCCCCCCCACACCCCCGCAATACTTTAAGACATATATTTTATCCCCTCTTCTCTAAAATCCCTTGGAAGAGTGGCTCTTCCATACAGCCTGTGTAGTAGGTCAATAAGGAGCCACCTGTCCCTAATATATACATGCATGTCCATAATAGGAACAGGTGGTTCCTTATATAGACACTTGTAAATATTTTTTGTTTTTATCATTTAAATTAAATCAGAATAATTATAAGGTCGATAATTTTAATAATGATAGTCAACAGTTCAGGGATAGTGGTCATATATTTCTGGAGTCCTATGACGTATACACGGGTGTGAATAAAATAAATTTTCCTTGGGGTGTCCATATTGGGTACAGGTACCTTAATAAATATTGCGGCGATGTAATCAAGCATTATTAGCCCAGAAGTAACATCTCCTGTTTCAAAACGGGAGATCCAGCGGTTCGAATACAACCGATTCCATTGTGCCAGAAATTTTATATACTAGTTACCTGCCTGGCGTTGCCCGGGCCCGAGATAATACCAGTCTTAGAGCAAGGCGTTAACCCCCTCTCTCCCCATACCCGCAAATATAATGAATAATTTGTTCGAGAAAAGCACCTTCACCTACATTGACGTGATCATTAAAAAAAGAATTAATTTTTTCTGATAATTATAACATAACGAAGACGCTACGCTAAAACAGCCGGTAGATGACAACACTTCCCATCCTCAATTTCCGATCTATATCTTAATTAGTTATCTAAATTTTTGTTCATTAGTAAAAAATGACAATTATTTCCTTTCATTTTCTCAAACTAAATGGAGGGATTGGCCAGAAAAACAGATTTCTTTGTAGTTCAATTTTTAATGAAAGCAGATCCCTGTCTGAAATTTTCTCGGATTGTTTTCACTGGCGCCGGCAGATTTTCGGCAGTTTTTTGCATAAATTAAGAAAAATTACCAGCCGACTTTTTCAAAAATCACATAGTCGGATGCAGATTTTTTTTTTTTTTTTTTTTTTTTTTTTTTTTACATATGCTCAGAAATTTTCAGATTGATATCTTAATTAGTTTTCTTAAAATTCGCTAATTAGTAAAATAATTTCGAATTCGTTCATTTCCGTTTGCAAATCCACAACAGCAGTTCTTTTCTTTAGCCATTTTGATTTAAAAGACGTGATTTTCGATGCGATGTTTAATGATATTCTAATTAATATCTTGAGTAATTATCAAATTATTAAAATTCTGAGACTCATGTGCACATGGTCAGACCTTGGACTATCCACACCTAAATTTTCAGACTTCTAGGTGGGCTAGATTTTGCTAGACATCGCCAACAGACACACACACAGAGCGAAACTTTATTTTATTAGTTAGATATCTGCCAATAGATTGCAGTACGGTTCTTTAATTTCCTTTTCAATTCCACCTGTCATGATTAATTCAGATTTTCTCAATAGATGGCAGTAATGTTCCTTAATTTCTTTTTTTCTTTTTCTTTTCCTTTTTCTTTTTCTTTTTTCTTTTTTTTTTTTTGTCAAGATCTTTAAGCTTTATTGAAGACTTTGTTTGAATCATTAAGCTTGAATATTTGTGAATCATTCTTTTCTCTTATAATTCATCTACTGAATTTGTAAATCTTTCGGCAACATGTGAAGATTTGTCAAGTCATTCATGTTTTCCTGTTTTTTATGAAGAAATTTCTGCACTTTTAACTATTTCATTTTTTTTTTTTTTTTTTTTTTTTTTATGGTATATTAATGTGCGATAGCCCAAATCTTGTATTATTTTAGCTTATTATAGCTTGTACAAGAATGAAATAGTACATTTTCTTGTGGAATCTGTGGTAATTGGGGCCGGTTGATTCTGCTACAGTTTCACAAATATTTCATTATTTTACTTTTTTTTTTTTTTGGTCATATATATATATATTTTTTTCTTCCCCTTTTTTTTTTACCCTTTCTGTATATTATTCAAACAGGTTATGTATTTACCAAATTATTTTTGAAATGAATCTTCAAAAAATAATTTTCTTTCCATCTGTATTTGAGTGCTTGTGTTAAATTAGACATGCAAAGTAATCTAGATTTTGTATTTCTCGCTTCGAATAATTTCGTTAATTTCATTTCCTTAAGAATATCCCCTTCCTCCCTTGAATATTCTAGCAGTTAAGAAATCATTTCCTTAGATGTTTATTTCAATGTCCTCAAACGTTCTACCATTTCCCAATTTTTGAAAATTTTGCAATAGTTATGAAATATATTTATTTTCTGAAGAAATATTTTGAAAAGTTAGTAAATTATTTTCAAAATTAATCCTCAACGAAGGAACTATTCACTTTCCATCTACCATGTGCCAGCATGAAATTAGATATATAGTGAAATCTAGATTTTGGATTTCTCGTTCCAATTAATTTCATTCCTTTAATTTTTTTTTAATTAATTTTTTTTTAGACATGAATATTCTGCTTTTTAAGAATTAATTTCCTAGATATATATTTTTAAAATTATTTTTAAGTATCTCTGCCACTTTTGAATTTGTTAAAATTTCCCGATAGTTATGACATATATATTTATTTACGACGAAATAGTTTGAAAAGTTACCAATTTGTTTTCGAATAAATCTTCAACAAAGGATCTAGTTCAGAGACGGCGAAACTTTTTACGTCGGTGTGCCAAATTTTTCGAAAAAAGATTTTACGTGACACTGACGTTTCAACAATCGAAAAAAGAGTGAAAAAAAGTTGATCACAATTATGTGAATTTATTAGGATTAAAAAAATATGCGGGTAATACACTATATTGCCAAAGGTGACCGGTCACTTGCGATTTTAGACGTTTTGTTAACTATCTAGAAAAATACATGCGGAATTAACCTGAAACTCCAGGTGTGTAAACAGTATAGTATAGGTTATATATTCACGTGAAGATTTATTCCCGAAACCCCATAGGGGACTGTCAACAAATTGAAAAACAACGAGTAAAAACTAAAGTAGCAAAAGCGTTCAAACTCGAGATTATTAATAAGTGGCTTATTGTAATATACTGTGTTCATTTTTATGAGGATAGCATTTATACTTGAAGAGAAATTAAGGTTTTTATAAGCACAGTCCCAAATTTCGCGAAGTTTTTTGCTTATAATTTGCAGAGTTCTTCATATAAAAAAGAGTTATTTTGAGAAAATATGTCAAACAACATTGTACACAATACTCTGCAATCAGAATTAAAAAATAATAAAAATTGGATGAAAAATGAGCAGGTTTACTAAAAAATGTTTCACTGCGCATGCGCGAATGCAATCAAAATATAATGTGCATAATGTATATAGAGCAACTTTGTGAAAGTCTCAAAATCATAGCTTGAAAATTCTGAAAACTATCGTCGATAGAATAAGCTCGAAATCCGTTGTTCCCAAAAAGAAGAAAAAATATGAGGGGTTGCATCCAAATATACCAAATATGTAGTACGTGCAATATTGTGTACGCTATCTTGGCACTAATCAACAGATATTTGATACAACCCCTCATCTTTTTGCTTCTTTTTGGGAACAACGAGCTTATTCCATCGACAATAATTTTCAGAATTTTCAAGCTATGGTTTTGAGACTTTCCCAAAAGTTGCTCTATATACTTAGCTATATTATGCATATTATATTTTGATTGCATTCGCGCATGCGCAGGGAAACATTTTTTAGTAAACCTGCTCCTTTTTCATCCAATTTTTTATTATTTTTTAATTCTAATTGCAGAGTATTGTGTGCAATGTTGTTTGACATATTTTCTCAAAATAACTTTTTTTTTATTAAGAACTCTGCAAATTATAAGCAAAAAACTTGGCGAAATTTGGGACTGTTTTTATAAAAACCTTAATTTCTCTACGAGTATACATGCTATCCTCATAAAAATAAACACAGTATATTACAATAAGCCACTTATTAATAATCTCGAGTTTGAACACTTTTGTTACATTAGTTTTTACAGGGTTATCCAAAAGATATTCGTTCTTTTTCAAATTGTTGGCAGTCCTCTATGGGGTTTCGGGAAAAAATCTTCATGTGAATATATAACCTATACTATACTGTTTACACACCTGGAGTTTCAGGTTAATTCCGCATGTATTTTTCTAGATAGTTAACAAAACGTCTAAAATCGCAAGTGGCCGGTCACCTTTGGCAATATAGTGTATACATGTAGGTATTAAATTGTAATAAATATCGGTTACCATATCATTTACTTTTAACAGAATGCAAGCTGAATTGTATTATCTTACAAGTGGTATCCTTTTCAGTTTTTCGCGTCTTTCATTTCAGAAATTAGTAAATTAATAAGTGACTTGAAATGCATAGATAGAGAGGGAAATCGTCAAAATGGCGAATTTCATACAATGTCGCTATAATTTCATCATTGGCATTTTTGCTTATATTGCCTGATAATCTGTCTTTTCGATATTTTCCAAACCATCTTTTAATTTGCATACCTGCTAACATTCAATGTTTTTTTCAAGCTATAAATATATAATTTGAACCAGATAACTATAATTATATAGTTCTTTTTTCTTTTTTTTTTTCTTTTGCTGTAAATATTTTAATTTCAAAATTCCTTTTATTATTATCATTATTATTAATATTGGATATTGTTTTAAAATGTGATCAAAATTATTTTTATTAACTGTCAATGTAACGGTTATATACAACGTGCATTTCTAAAGGTTAACGTGGTATTTGATAGCTAACATGTTGATGATACGGTATGTTTTACTGCAGTTCATCTTTTTGTCTTACAACTCCTTATTATACGTTTTTGTATTTAATAATGCTCCCTATTTATTGATTTTTGCACATATCACGTTCAGTTACTCAATATTTGTCCATTTTTATTCAAATGTCTTTCAATTTGACTCGGTATCGGGCAATTTGAGTTAGTAATTTTGGTTCATGGCTATTGACTCAAACAGAAATCAATTACATTTTATTTATATTAGTGGAATATCGCCCTTGAAAAAGTGTTCCACTATATAAATTTCCAATTGCTTCTTTAAATAATTTTCACTTTCTACATAGCTTTTAATGACTTATTTTAATTTTGAGAATCTTAAATTTTTGGATTTATGTATTGTATTGTAATTATCGGTTTATCTATTGTCGATTATTTATGTGGTTCAATGGTTATTATTTACAAAAGTTTTATTATGCATATATGTAGGTATAATTATTCGTACAACAGTCATTTACCGGATAATTATTTCAATTTTTAACACATCTACTCGTTTCCGATTTTTACTTTTTTAATTTTTAGATAGTTTTCAAATACATTTATTTTCTAAAAAAAAGTATTTTGCAAAGTTACAAATTATTTTCTAAATAATTCCTCAACAAAAGATTCTCTTTCCATCTATATTTAAGTGCGGGTATCAAATTAGACTTAAAATGGAATTTAAATTTTGGATTTCACGCTCCAAATAATTTCGTTAATTTAACTTTCTTAAGAATATTTTTTCCTTGCTATGAAAATTCTGGCAGTTAAGAAATGATTTTCTACACATTTATTTCAATGTTTTAAAACACCTTTCTCTATTCTTTTCTCTTTTTTTTTTCATTTTTTTTTTCAGTAAGATTGTTTTCAAATATATCTATTTTCTAAAGAAACATTTTGAAAAGTTAACAAATTATTTTCAGTTTCAGAATAGATCCTCAAAATAAGATATAATTTTTTTTTCATCTACATTTAATCGCCGGTGTCAAATTAGACATACAATGGAATCGATTTTGAATTTCACGAAACGAATTATTTCTTTAATTTTACTTGTTTAAGGATGTTTCATTTTCTTTATAAAAATACTAGCTGATCAGGCCCGTGATAATAACCTTAAAGAAACCACAAATCTGTATGATTTTACATCTTTAACCCGATTTTGTATAAATTTAAATTTTTAAATGAAAAATTCGCGAAAAAATATTGACATTTAGGGGTAAAAGCGCTCGTAAGAAGTCATTTTCTTGTTGCCTGAATTCTTTGAAATTTTTATCGATTATAAATATAACGATTTTCAGTCTATATGTAAAAATTTCCTGAAAAAAATATTGATATCTTGTTGTAAAAGAAACATGTTTTCTCCTCTATTTTGTTTTGTTTTAATTTCGCGCCGAGTCACCTTTTTTTAATTATTTCGCATAGGTCCTTTAACAGGATAATAATAATAAAAAAAGATAGTTATTATCGTCCGAACCCTCTAAAATTGTAATCGGTCATAAATATACTTGTATCCAAGGCCTCTTTAAAATTTCGTAAAAAATATGGAAACCTCTGTCGAGGCCGAGTGTAGCCGCGCCGAAACAACCCGCGTTTTAGCGTTTTCATCGAAAATTTGTCAGATTTTATGTATTTTTAAATACTTTTACTCGTCCGAACGTTTCGAAATTTTGATAAGTGATGTAAATAGGTCTGTCAAGATGCTCTAAAAAGAATGTGTGGAAATACCGACGTTTAGTTACTTTTAGCGTAAGGAAAAAGATCGTCTTCGGGAGGCGCGAAGTTACCTGCGGTCGGAAATTTTTTCGAAGGGGTTAAAATTCGCACTTTTCAAAACCGATTTAACTGTCGAAGCGAAGAAAGTCTCAGCTTTAAATAGGTATTTTTTGTGAATCGATACCTCTGAAAGGTAGCCCTAAGGCAGCGTCGGCGAAAGGGAGAAAAATCCGACCACGAAAACTATCCTTTTTGAATTTTTTTTTCAAAGGATTTAAGTACAATATTTTTTCTAACTGATTGCGGCATTTAAGACATAATTGTAAGAAAATTAAGAATGTATCTTCCATATTTCCGTATCCCCAATGATTCGGCCTATGGATGTTAAGAAAAACGGCTAAAATAAAACAACGTTTGGTTCTTCCCTTCTACGCGCTTCGGAAGGAGGAACTGAGCATGCGCGCGCGCGCCTCCGCCGATTTGTAAAATAAAAAAAGAAATCGCTTTTTTGATGAGTTTTTAATTAATATCTCTGCTAATTATCAAAAAAAATAAAAATATGAGTCTCAAGTGCATCAGGACATGCCTTGGACCCCCCCCCCCTCATGCAATTTTTCAGACCACTGCGCACGGTAGATTTTTCTAACCATCGCCAACAGACACACACACACACACACAGTCAAACTCTTTTATTAGTATAGATTCTGCCAGTTAAGAATCATTTCTAGATTTTTATTTTCAATTTATTGCAATTGCTTTTACCGCCTCTCTCTCTCTCTCTCTCTTTTTTGAGATAATTATTAAATATATTAATTTTCTAAAGAAATATTTCGGTAAGTTACCAGTTTACTTTCAAGTTAAATTCTCAACAAAGGATCTATCCCCGTTTATGTGTTTCCATATGTGTTGTCAAATTAAACATGAAATGTAATCTAGATTTTGGACTTTTCTTTTCAAATAATTTCATTTCTTTCTTTTTTTTTTTCGATATGAATATCCTGGTAATTAAGAAACATTTGCAAGATATTTAATTCAGTGTTTTTCATTTACCGTTACCATTTCCCAATTTCTTAAGTTTTGTGGTAGGTTTTCAAATGCATTTATTTTCTAAAGAAATGTTTTGAAAAATTATTTTCAGAACAGGTTTCTAACTAAGGATCTATACTCTCTCTCGGCATTTAAGTCCTATCATCAAATTAGAAATACAACGGAAGTTAGTTTTTGGATTTCTCTCTTCAAATAATTTTGTTAATTTCACTTCTTTGAGAATGTTTTTGCCCTTATATGAATATTTTGGCAATTAAGAATAATTTATTTCAATGTTTTCAAACACCTGTATTTGTCGATTTTTTTTTTAATTTTTTAGCTAGTTATCAGCTAGTTGAAATGTTATCAAATTATTTTCAAAATATATACTACTTAATTAAGGATCTATTATCATTCCATTTGGACATTTAAGTGCCGGCGTCAAATTAGACACAGCACAGAATCTAGATTTTGGATTTTTTGTTTCGAATAATTTCATTAATTCCACTTACTTGAGAATGTTTTTTCCCCTACGTGAATATTCTGGCAGTTACGAATCTTTACCTAGATATGTATTTCAGTGTTTTCAAATACCTTCATTCCTTTCTGAAATTTTAAAATTTTGTGATAATTATCAAGTAAGAAATATTTTGAAAAGTTACCAAATTATTTTTTGAATATATTTCCAACAAAGGATCTATTCTCTGTCCACATTTAAGTCCCCCGTCAAATTATATATACTGCAGAAGTTAGATTTTCGATTTCTCTTTTCGAATAATTTCGTTAACTTCGTTCCTTTAAAAATGTTTCATTTTCTGTATGGATTATTTTGGTAGTGAAAACCGAAGTATTTTCTTCAATGTTTGCTCGCCACCTTCATTTCTCTTCTCAATTTTGAAAAAGTTTTGAGATAGTTTCCAATTATATTTATTTCGTCATTTTTTTTTTTTTTTAAGTTCAGTGTTTTCCAGAATTTATTTTAACAAAGGATCTACTCATTTTCTTTCTGCTGTTAACTACTGTCAATGTGATACACAATGGCATATAGATGTTTGATTACCATTTACAATAAATTCGTTCATTTCATATTCAGTGGGCAAAGTTTTTTCTCTATCAGTGTTCGGGAAATTAAAAGTCTTAAATATTTCATAATCTTCAATTATTCTTCATAGTCTCATTCATATTCTTGAATCATTTCTACTCGCCTAACAACTTTTTTTTTTGTATTTTTAAGAGTTTTAAAACACTTTCCCTGCTGATGATACAAAAATGCACGATTTCCTTATATAATTTTTTCTGGTAAAAATAAATGTTTGGATAAACAACAGTATTATTATTATTTTTAACTGGAATGTTAGTTTAAACTAATTAATTTTTGGTTGCAAGTCGAATTTTTTTATATTTAAAAAGAAATTGTGATATTATAATTTTAGACTCTTTACAAAAAATGTAACGTGACTGTACAAACATTCTAAGTGCGTAGAAATATTTCCTTAATAATAATTAAAATTTGAATTTTTCGGATTTTTTTATTTAAAAAAGTGTACTTGTAAGTCTTGGGGGAGGGGGTAGAGCTTAAACTTCCAAGATGTTTTCTGTACTTGGTAAGTGGATTAAAACCTGTAATTGATATGAGACATTTATTACATACGTTCTCTCCAATACAAAACATTTTAAAGGTTTTCATCTGCCCTCAAAGAATGAAAAAATAAGTTTTCCGAAAGAAATTCATGTTCGTCATCTTGCCTCACATAGGGGGTAAAGGTGATGAATATATAACCATATTTATTATACATAACAATATTTATCAAGACACATATAAAATTTTATTCAACACATTTTACAACAGCCCACACACATTCATAATTTATTCAAAACATGTTGTAAATTGAAAATTCAAAAGCAAAAGTCATATCGCCAGGTCTTGGCTTGAACTACATCACAGATACTAAAATCAGCATGAACCCAAGATTTGCCCATGAAGCATTGGGATAAGAGTTCTTCCTTGACCTGTTCCCAAAGATAATGCAGTCTTTACTTTCATAACCTTCCATATCATTGACAATTGTCATCCTCATCTCTTCCCCCTCCTTCCGACATATTTGTTTTAAGTTTATCAATTTATCCTTCATTGTAAACAACCTATATTTCAAATGAATTTTTACGTTTGAAGTTGTATTTTCGGAATATTTTAGCGAGGGATTGAAATAACGTATTATAGATGAATAATTCCTTGCGTTGTGAAGTCCAAAAATTACATCAACACACTTGACAATCGAACTTCGGCTCACAGGTTGCTCTGAAGCAAATTCTTGATCGTGAGTTTACATGAACCTCCAGCAAGTGCAGTTTATATGAGAAACTTGGCTTCGGTAAACGTTACATAAGAATTCGTCCATCCACCTGACCTGAAAAACAAACTGAGAAACGTTTGTTAAAACCAACCTCTTCTACTGATCAATAATTCAATAGTCTACATGCTTACAATATTCGTTTTGGCCGATCAATTTAGTGAGTACAGCCAAGCGAATGAGGCAACGGTTCCCTCAAAGTTAACAATGTACGGTGAACTTGTATGTTCCAGCACATTTCTTGTATCCCCGTTATAATATTCATTCGTAGTAGCAACCATTGATACGCGCGAATAAGCCTACAAAACCTGTACTCCACTATGACCTCAATGTTTTTAGTCATTTTACCTTTCAGTTGGATGTCTCACTTATTTGCAACCATTTCTGTATGTAGTGCTAATTACCGCATATATAGTGAATGGTTCATAAGACATGCAGTTTCCGAAATGCTGTTCCACAGCCCTCTATCTATCACGACTTGGCTATCGAAATTACATATATATCTTTACCTTTTCTCATGTTGCAGTGATACAAACTATTACTTGTCAAAGCATAGTCCTAAGCAAAGCATGTGATAATTTTTAGAACTACGGTAAATAAATTCTTCTTCTAATTTTATTCTTAAAATTCACTTTAAGACTTCATGATAATAAAAGAAAGGTAGAGAAAGTTTGTCCTACCTTTTGAATCCGCGAAGGTGTAGTAAGTGTATCCAATTTTACTATAAATCCAATGGCACTATTTAATAACTTCTTTCGATCACTGATGAAAATAAAAAAAAACATCTTCTCTAAATAAAGTATTGCTTCATTGTATAATTTCTAAGTTAATTATTTAATTACTGTTGAAGAAAAAGAAAGATTAATTTTACATTATAAAATTTACATCACACTATAAAAAGTTAAAACATTTAATTTAATAGAATTGTTCAGCAGGTCTGCATTAAATAAAAGTTACTCAGAGACTGAAGTATTAGTTCTTGGATGAGAGAAAAAAACACAGTCAAGTCTACGTCATTTAGCCTTGAACTCTTGAGGTTACACGTGTAAGTTCTTTAATGAGAATCTCACAGAAAACAGAAAAGTACTTTGTCAGCGCACACGTGTTTCGTTTCACCAGCTTGAAGTCGGATGGATGAATATTCAGGCTCACAATAATAGATGAAATGTTTATATCAGAAATCACTCTTCTAACAGCATGTACAGTTGGAACAACCTATACACATTAATCACAAAATTGTCACAGAAAAAATAGCAAAAATAGCCATTCAACAGGAAATTATTTCTTTTTTTATTATTTTTCGTTTAAAAAAAATTGCGAGGAGGTCGTCTTCATGCTGAAATTCAACCAAATTCCCAACTGACGTTTTTAATACGAACATCTAAGTTTGACATCATATTTGTGATTGTATTTTTTGGGTAATTTTTCCTTGTGTTGAGTGGCTTTGCTCAGGTTGAGTGGGTTGAGTGGCTTTTTCGGTTAATTTTTCCTTGGCATACCAAATGGTAAGTAGTTTAGAAATTAAGATTTAAAGTTTGGAAATCCTAATTTTAAATTCATGTTTAACTGTTGCAAAACAAAAATGGTAACAGATTGCAAGCTTTTTATGATAACTCAAATAATCAATAAAATACTTTTGCACTTTTTGAAAATTAATGACTTGGGGGGGGGGGAGGGGGGATAAATATTTATATTTTTTATTGGCGAATAGAATTTTTTACTGGCTACTGGATTTTATCAAATTTGTCAAGCCCTGGTCATAAGTATAAAAAGTCATTTTTTCTAATAGTTGATCACTGACTGCTAGTTTTCATGATCCTACTATTTGACCATACGTCTCAAGTACTGTATAACTACCACGGTGTAAGCAGTATAGAATGTAGGGAAACAACTTTGTTGTATAGGATGTAATAGTAACTGACCAACTACTGGGAATCGATCAACTATTGGTGCATTCAACCTATGTATTATATGTAAGTACACACAATCATGCAAATATAAAATTATGCTTCGTCAACACGCGTAATGTTTTACCTACTAGTATTTAGTATAGTGTGCTCGCTAAAGTCCGTTGTCACCCCAATAATTTCTGAATGGCAAGAGCTATAGTCATAAAAGGGGAGGGGGCCTATGTATAGTAAAGTTGCCATGCGCTACGTAAAGAAACCACTTACAGCGCCACCTGGTGGTTAAATTTGGAGTTAGCGTTTTTATTTCAAAACGGTACGAGATACGAGAAAAAAGGTCAATTACAAAGTTGTTCAGCGTCAACGATTTATTACAAAAAAAACATCTTGCTCACAAAAATGGTACAAATTAAAAGCACAAAGTGCTAATGTGTTTGATCGTGTTGTACAAAACTGCACTTATCGGAAATGAGGCTCATCTATCAGTGATACTCAAAATGGGGTCCTTCAGCAACAATACACATTTGGACACGGGATTTCACTTCCCGCTGCACATTGTACAACATGGAAGATGACACGCTGGCACAAGCATCCGAATATGGTTTCGAAGTTGCTGCAATGTTGGTGGAGGGGTTGCATACTCCCGCTGTTTCATGTATCCCCACCATTTATACAAGAGGGGAAAAAATACTTTTTCACGGTATGTGATATTAAGATTTATTTACCTAAATATGAATACTGTATTTCTATTGCCAATTGAAACTCTGGAGTGTGACCTTTTCTTTTTTCTTCCGCATTATGTCGCGTTACAATTATGGGAGTTTCGCACCAAATAAATATGCATTTTACGCCTTCTACTTTTAACACTACTTTACAGAAGGAGTCTTCTCTTACTAAATCGATGGTGCTGAACAACTTTGTAATTGACTTTTTTCCCCGTATCTCTTACCGTTTTTTAAATAAGAACGTTAACTCCAAATTTAGCCGCCAGGTGGCGTTGTAAGTGGTTTCCTTGCGTAGCGCATGGCAACTTTACTATACCTAGACCCTAGTGATGGGAGTATTCGAATTCAAAATGTCTGAGGTCTCGATTCAGCCAAGTTCTCAAGTGATCTCGATTCGGACAAAAGTATTCGAATACAAGCCACTTGGCATTTATGTCAGCAACGAAAACAAAAACCGTGGTTTTCATAGTGATGGGAGTATTCGAATACAAAATGTCTGTGTTCTCGTTTCAGCCAAGTTCTCAAGTGGTCACGATTTCAGACAGGAGTATTCGAATACAAGTCACCTGGCATCTATATCGGCGACGAAAACTGCGGTTTCCGACTGTTATTCAGTTCTCATAGCTGGAGTTTTCTATGGTTTCAAAAGGTGCGCCGGCGAATGCTAGACTACTCGGCGTTGTTTGATACTTTTCTCTGGAATTTTGCGGTTAGCAGGGTGATCAGCGCTCGTTTAGTTTTGAAATTTTGTTTTATTTTTTTAAGCGTACAATCAATTCAACTAATATACATATATACTTTTAGTTAAATCGATCATATGGATTTTAATTTAAGAAAACGATTATAATGAACAACATTCTGTGAATTTGTATTTAAGAAACATAAATATAATTATTTTTTTTATTATTAAATTTTTAAAAATTTTACGATCAAAATAATTACTCATAGTGGAAAATAAAATTGTACGTTCGTAAAAAAAAAAAAAAAAAAAAAAAAAAAAGAAAAAAAAAACAGAAAGAAATCTTGATTTCGCTAATTAAAGAAAAATTGCTTACTTTTACGGGCGTATGCAGGGGAGGGCCGGTTCTTCGCCTTCTAAATCTTAGAAAATAATAAGATATAACTTGCAATACTAAGAGACATGGACGTCGGCAGAATTATACATTGGGACGGGCAAGATTTTGGAACACGCATGGCAATGGGCCACAGTCTAGTCTGCTTTTAAAATTGCAGAATATAAACAGGAAATAATCTAAACTAAGATTTTTTTTGTCAGAGTTATCATGCAAGATAATTTTTAAACTTATCAACATGAAAAGCAATACAAGAATTTATCAATTAAGAAATACTAAATATAAATAAGTTTTCTTTCTTTTTTTTACCAACATGTTTTTAAAAAGGAAATTGAAGCAGTTCTTTTTTCCGTCAAAGGGCTTTGCCACCCTGAATCCTTTTTTTAAGATAAGTTTGAAACACATGAGCATTAACAGGAAAGTAAAATTAAAAAATCCCTGACGGCTCGGCCTACAGGCACAGGTAGATTTCGAAGGCGCAGACCGTGAGGTGCCTGTTTGTTAAGAATTGCGGAAGAAATGACCTTTTTGCCATGATGCGGCATTTGGAAACGCCCACTTTGAAACCTAACTTGTTTGCAGGCGGAGCCGGCAGGGTTTTTTTTTTTTTTTTTTTTTTTTTTTTTTTGCTATAAGCAAGGCCGTACAGAAAGACCGCGGTACCCGGTAATGTTTCCAATGCGAGCCCCTCATCATAAGCCTGATAAAATAAAACCTGCTTAAACGAAAATGTACAGGAAATTCCATTTTGAATAGCTTTTTCGTCTTAAAAGGTATAAATGCATGGAATTATTTGGCTAGACCATGATTTTTTTTCCGTTTACAGCAGAATTCCATTATAAACAGTCTTTACTGTATTAGTAAATAGATATATTGGATAGTATTTTTTTAGAAAATCTATATAGTATTTTCTTACAATTTTATTATTTTTCTTTTACAGTATTTTACAGTAGTATTACAGTTTATGAGGCGTTGGTAACACCTTTTCATATAAGGACTTCTATAGAAATTTAAAATATTGACAATATAACTAAATTTTAATTCAGTTCATGAGTTAAGTCGCCGATTTTCTGACGCTATTGCAACTTTTGTTATTGTTTTACAATTTAGAAAATACTTGTTCTATAAAACATAAATAAATAAATGCCTGCATCTTTGCTATGTGCGTTCGGCTGACTTTGAATAAAAGCTGGATTTTGTTTCGAACGTTTAATGCCTCCTGAGCACCCCCCTCCCCCTCCTAGCCAGTCCGTAAAGACGTTCAAGTAACTTCTGACTTTTGAATATTATTATTTGTTAATTATTTTAAGTAAAATTTTTATGTAAAAAATACCATTCTACTTTTTCTGGTATTTATTTAAAAACCAGTACCAAAAGTCGGGCCCCCTAAGAGACTCGGGACCTGGTAATTTGTAACAGCTCTACCCCCCTCTGTACGGGCCTGGCTATAAGGGTTGGACCTATAAAAAACTTGTCAATATAAAAGTTTTAGATAATATTAAGAGGATTTATAATAAATTTAAACGGATTTGATATCTTCAGAATTGACGAAGTCATGAATTTTTTCTTATAAACCCCCCCTCCCCCCCCCCCTTGGGGCCATTTATAATGATATCAAAAATCTGTCCTACATAAATTTTCGGCCCTTTTCCTAGAAGTAATAATAACTTTAAACAGATTCGATACGTATCATAATTAAGAAATTATGGGTTTTTTTCTGTTTTCACGAAAAGCCCCCTCATACCCCCCCCCCCCCCTGGTTCGATTTTGCCCATTAACGAACTTGACCGAGATTTTATGCCCCTTGATTTTATTTATTAGTTTGGAAGATATTTGTGCAGAATTATGGGAGTTATCGTGTCCATAAAAAAGTGACATAGATAGATAGATATATAGATAGATAGATAGATAAAGTTTTCAACTGGGGGTGGTTTTGGGTTCTGGGAGTCATAATCGGCGTAGATCTAGAAAATTTTTTCAAAAATTCCAACTTAGGGGAGAATGTAATAGGTAGTATTTCTTCGAAATCTACCTAAAATTATCTTACCCTGGGAGGGGGTGGTGTAGGGTTCAATGAGATACAGTCATCCAGACAAAAAAATTCTTGCCTTTTTTTTTTCTCTAATGACAATCGTAATATTTATATCAAGACTCAAAAACATTAAAAAGAAAAGAAATTGTTCTGCAGCTGTAAATTATAAAACGTTATCATAAACAAAAGAGAAGCGTTTGTACGAAAATTAAACATTTCATTTGCTGAAAGAGGCGCTACTCATACTTTTCTAATAGACTGATGTGAATCTGACACGTGATCATAAAAAAAAAGCAAACGATTTTACGTAGAATAAACATTCGAAGAGTGAAACAGACGAAATGTCGTCCCTCATTTATTAGTTTGAATGAAGTCTGGAGTAGTTCTTAGTGCTACTACATTTGAATACAAAGAATCGATTCTGATATCGATTCTGAAAAGTTTTCGAAAACTAAGGTATCGATTCTTAAAAGATCTCGAATCGGCCCATCACTACTAGACCCCACTTTTATGATTATAGCTCTTTCCGTTCAGAAATTATTGGGGTGACAACGGACTTTAGCGGGCACATTGTAACTGTATAGTAATACATTTTTCTATTATCTTTGCATTTAGTTGCGTCGCATCCGTTTCACCGTGACATCAATTTCGTAACGCTTTCCATTCATCGATTCCATATTTTTCTTCCTTCATGAGCCACAGCATAAGAGTTATCGTACCTAAAATAAAGAAAAAATTACATTAAACTCCTTAACACATTAATTCAAATATTGTCTCAAATATTCAAGCAGACTTATGCGCGTTCTGAAAATGACACAAAAACTACATATCGAAAGAAGTATCGCTCCGGTGCTAAAAAATAAAGCTATTTTATTACACAGAAATAGTATAACGAGTATATTACATCAATAACATATCAAATTGCTAATAACCCAGTTTTGCATCGCTGACGCTTGATTGTTAAGCTCGTTTTGGTTATAAACTAAGCTCGCATAACTAGCTGAAAACTTATTTTACATTTTTACTTTCTATTATCTTTACAAGAAAAAAATATTGGATTCATGAAAATTTCGACTTCCTGTTTTCGAGGGATTTATACGTTTTAAGAAGTTCTGAACACGATTTGACTGTTTTTAAAAATGTCTGTCTGTGTGTGCGTCTGTATGTGACAAAAGTTTTTTTCTGGGCACTTTATCTCAAGAACTAATGGACGGAATTTAATAAAATTTTATATTCAGTTAGATCTTGACATAAGTTCTTGTTAATTAGGATTTGGTGTAAATCTCTCAACAGTTGGCGCTGCTATGCTGCACTTTTCAGAATTTACATGATGTTAGTGATAGTCATATCTCAAGAACGAATGCAAGCACGGAATTTAATAATACTTTACATTCAGTTAGACATTGATATAAATTGGTGCTTATCCATTTTGGGTGTAAATCGCCCAACAGGTGACGGTGCTATGCTGCATTTTTCAGTATTTACACGATGTTAGCGATAGACATATATCAAGAATTAATGCACGGAATTTCATCAAACTTCATATTCTGTTAGACATTGACATAAGTTAGTGCTGATGAGGTTTTCGTGTTAATCACATAACAGGTGAAGCTTCTATGTTGCATTTTTTATTCTAAAATGCATAATTAAAAAAATTACGCTTTTTGAAATATTATAACGTGCATGAGATAGAAGAAAGTTTTGGGATTGGCACATCCTACTAGTTAAGATATTGTAGTTAAAAATAAATCTATCGCATGCCTGGAAGAAAACATTTCTCGTGAGATTAAAGACACTTCAGAGAATAGTAATATTTTAAACTTGCAGGATATTTTATAAATTTTATGGAGTTGTAATAATATAATTTGCGTTTTCTAACATAGGCACTGAAAGAACGTAATCTACGAAGGTGTAAGATTTTGTCGCCTATATAGACCAAAGTTTTAACTGACTTTTTTTTTATGGACAACATAAACATGTAAAAAGCTAAACTGAAAAATTTTATCAGAACCCCTTGTACAAAACAATTTTTAAAGTATATTACCATAAGAAGCAATACAGAAATGAAAAAAAATATTAAACATTCAAAAATAAATTTCTACCAGCATTTTTAAAAAAGGAGAATTAAACTTTTCTTTTATTCAAAGGGATAGAGTTCCTCTAAACCCCTCGTTTAAGAAAAATTTTAATAACACGTATGTAAATAGAAAAACAGAACTGAAATGACCTTCTGACTTCCCTCCCTCTGAATTTTTTTTTTTTTTAAATTCCTCTTTTTCTGAGTCTTTAATTATTAACTCATAATTAAAAATAAAATTTACTACTTTTTTCAAGATCATCAGATAATAAGAAAATTAAACTAGTTCAATTTAAAAATGTAGGAAGGGATAATAGCCCCCTCCCCCTCATTTAACAGCGCCCCTGTATCGTAGCGAAAAGAAATCTATCGCTTACCTGAAAGAAAACATTTCTCGCGAGATTAAACACACTTCAGGGAATCCTAATATTTTAAACGTGCATGGCATTTTATAAATTTTATGGAGTTAAAATTTCTTTTATACCATTTTTTCGGTTCCTAACGAGATGCAAATATTTTTCCCCACTCGTTTTGAACCTGAGCCAGGAGCGCTGTGCAATACATAAAGAATTACCCAGGATAATATGTCCTTCCTCAGTGGGATAAAAAAACCCGAGAAATGTACACTCTTTTCCGGAGACTAACGACTGTTTGACGGTTGCAAGAAACCAGAGAAGTCTTCAAAACAGCGAATCTCGGGTTTCTCAATATTCAGTAATTTTTTTTTAAACATTTGTTTGGCATTTTTTTTTTATTCCTTTAAAAACTATCTTTATGAGTAAACTAGATTTTAGTTATTATTTTAAAGTTTTTTCTGCGCCCCCCCCCCCCTTCGCTTTGAAAGAGTATATTTAGGTTTTTTCTTTTACAAAAAAATAGAATTATATTTGAGTTGTGTTTCGGATTAAAAAAACATGAAAAGTAATTTTGCTACTTGATCATTACAGCGAGTTGTTTTCTTTATTTCTCTGATATTCGATATTTTGTGAGTTTCGAGCGCATATTCTGTTTCGTAAAATAATGAATTTTAAAAATTATTTTTCATGGGACTGCAATTTTCAACATTGTCATTTTTTTCCTTCTTGAAAGTATTTCTATTGAAAAAACATATATATTGACTTTAAATGTAACTGTTCATAATGAAGTAAATTTGTCAAAATCTAACCTTTTTGTTTCTATTAAAGTGTTTCGAAAACCATTTACAAATTTATTTTGAAAGGAAAATATTTTCTTTTATTTATCTTTTGGTCAATCAAACAGTTGAATTGTAACATTTTATATACAATTTAGGCAGGAATCCAAGATAAGTTTTTTGTTATTTTCGAAGCGAAATTGACCAATCAAAAACTTGCATTTTTGCGAAATTTTCGCTTTTTTTCGAAAATCTCGCAAAATACAGGCTTCAGGTTGGTCAATCTCGTTTCGAAAATAGGGACAAATCTATCTTGTTCCCTACCATAACTTTGGATATTTGCGCTGACAAAGAATGTTTTTAGTCAAATCTTTCATTATAAAATACATATGTATGTATATATGAGGAGGTTAGAATGACAGTGGAGTAAGTCAAAAATTTGAAAAATCTAGATAGCCGTATTTTCACTGAACGTATATTAATTTCTGTGCAGTGTGACAGTCAAATAAGCCTTAGTTCACTTAGGGAGTCGCTAGGGAGCAAAACAAGTTGGACCACTTAATACAACGGCAATACGACAAGTTTCAGAAAACCCTTCATTTCTCAAATTACTAAATATTGACTTAATCCATTGTCATTCTAACCTTTCATAGATATATCAAAAAATGATCAAAGGATTATACATATTTTGTAAATTTTTTATCATCCTGTGTGCATTTTGGGATACATAGGCAAAGATCCAGTTAAATTTTTGCAAAAGTGGAATTTTCGAAAATTATAATTTCATCCTACTGCGCATCATTTGTGCAACTTTATCAAGCAAAATGACCAATCACTTAAGCTATAGTACCTAGAAGATATAGTGGGGCAGCAGGCTATTCCCACTGAGCTCTAATATAGAACGGGGAGCTAACTCGGCGATCTGCTTCATCTGCTAAAACCGTATCGCATCATTTTAAGCGTGACTTCTCCGCCAATGGGAAACAAGAGCCTAAACAAGTCACGGGAAGAAACGCTCAAGCTAATGTTAAGTCTATGGGAAAGTTATTTTAAAATTTCTCGCTTGCATTTTAATATTTTTAAATGATTTTCTTTTTCATAGGATAACTGAGGTCGATCTCTAATGTTGTTAGTTTTTACATTTTAGATTTTTGTTGCAGTTTTTTTTTATAAGCGAACATTTGCAATTTTGGAACCGGTTGGAACCGGTTCTGAAAATGAAAGTACCCTTATATAAATTACATTGCTTTAATTTCCGCCCACGCTGGATTTCAAGTGAAAGTTATTAGCAGGTCAGGCCGTCCAAATGTTCTGACCATAGCCGTTACATCTTTGTAATTTTGCTACATAAAATGGAGACTTCCTTGAAATGTAGAAAACAATATTATTAATTTACCTCTTCTCAAATTTTCATTTTGTGCACGGGATTCTAAAGTATCTAAGAGCATCTATAATGCTCAACTCTCAAATCCTTCTGTTTCATACGAATATAATTAAGACCGGATCCTTCCATTTTCACATATGCATCCACAATGTATTGCTGAAAGAGTTTACCATTACTGTGCAAAAGTCTAAAACCACTACGCACAGAGAGTCTGCATGCATAAAACTGGAGTTGAGTCACTCGATTTCTCTTTGCTGATTGTCTTTCTTCAACATGCACAGTTTCACTGGACCAATCCCATTCCCTTCTTGTAAAAAACAAAGGGTAGACCATGGGATCGCTGCACAGACTGATTGGGGAAATATTTTTACAATTATCAGCAACTGGATAGATGAAAATGTCTCCATTTGCAGGAGGCTCTCCATCATCACCGACAAATACTGCAGCAACTTCTGTCCGTGAAGTACGTGCATTGTATCTCCGCAAGTCTAAAGTTGGATGTTCCATAAAAACTATTTTTACATTTACTGCTGGATTCGACTGTATCAACAGGATAGATGCAAATGTCTCGATTTGAAAGAAGCTCTCCATAATCACCGACAAGTACTGCAGCAACTTCTGACCATGAAGTACGTGCATTGTATCTACGCAAGTCTAAAGTTGTCTGTTCTATAAAAATCTTTTTTTTTCATTTACTGCTGGATTCGACTGTATCAACTGATACATATGTAGACGTGATTCAGCGAATGGATTTATGCTATGAAGCAAGATATCCAGCTTCTCCATAACTGGGCATAAGCAGCCTTCATTATTCCCCATATGCATGCCAGTCGTTTTACTGGAGTCAAATATATATAACTGTCCATAGCCAGGTTTGTTCTGCTCATTTGAATATAAAGAAGAAACCATTTGATAAATCTGGCCATGTATATGGAAGCAATATGGACCAGTTCCAGGAGGTGCCTTTATATCAGCTCCCATAAATGCGGAGGCTAAAGCAGTATTGTACTCTCAAATATGCTGTCGATAGTTTTCAGCCTCTGGTGAACTACCACACAGCAATTCTTTTAGCATAAATTTGGAGTTTCTGTGAGATTTTGAAGAGATACTTCGCCATCATGGCAGCATTTAGTATAGTTTTTATGAGTATTAATTTCACTTTTCTAGTAAAATCCATGGCAAAAATTGCACACCTCAGTCATATTTCCACAGCTATACTCCTCGATGTTCACTTCAAATTGTGAATTCACAGAATTTCGCTTGTGCTGGATGTCTATATAATGGATGTCAAAATAATTTTGACGTTGATTGGACCGTTCTGTGACTCGACTAAACCTATTAGCTTCAATTCGAATATATATTCTTTCAATCATTTCGTCCACAGTTTCAGCAACACGCCGTTGTCCTCTGCGTAAATTATAAACTTCACGCTGTAAATTCATAGTTGCAGAAAAACAAATAGCAAAAGATTAGCGAAACATTAAATCATCAGTAAAAAAACATAACTGACGTGTCTAAATCATGGATGGCTACTTACTTATACATCTAATACTGTCTCGATATATTAACCTTCGAAACGGTACTGATACATCCATGGTCTATCTGAACCACCTGACTTTGAGCGACTCAAACAAGTTTGTCGGTGTGATATTTGATTATTCTAAGGTCAGTATTTATGGTCTACGTTAAAATAATTAATTTTATTGGACATAGTCAAACCACTCATCTAAATGTATGTAATTACCGCATTAAAAAAAAAGTTTGTATAAAAAGTGAACTCATTAAAAGGTAGGCCTAATACAATATGCCAAATACTTTAGACCTACCTTTTTAACACTTTCCACGAATTCGGTTTGTCTGTCTGTCCATGCTATAACTCAAATTGGTAGGGAATTTTTATATGTTAATAAAGTTCACTATAGAATGTTCGCTATTGAAAATGAAGTGTAAAGCATTTATAGTTCGTTTACAGGGACACTCAAAAGAATTCCGTTACATTATGGTCTATGGAGAAAAATCATTTGCGGTACATTTTATTTAAATTGTTTATTTCGATTTCTCATTTCATTTATGAAAAAAAATAATAAGTTTCTTAATAATATGCTATTAGTATTAGAAAGTGTTTTCTATGCCTGATGCATGATTTTTCCTTCTTTTTATTAAACAAAAGCGACAATTTTTTTTTAACTCCACAACATCTTTTTTTTTCTTTCATGATTGTTCTAATTAACCGGAGTTTTGCATTTCAGGATTTCGTCCATATAATCGTGGTCTCACTATATTATTTTCAATGCGTTACAATATTTTATTATTTTATCATCAACACTGAAAAAAAAAAATCTTGATTTTACGGTATAATGTTTATTACTGTTAATTTTACGGTATAATACTGGCAGCTGGGATGGCAGTATTATAACGTAAAATCAACTTTTTTTTTCTTTTTTTGCAGTGTAGAGTGGCACTTTACCATACTTACTCATACAGAATAAATTTTTGAATATTAATCCGACGTCCGAATTCTTTTTAATGCTGAGCATTAAGTTTCCTCGTGTTTTAAATCATCCGATGCTGTTCTTAACAGACCGAGGATCACGTTCTTAGAAGAAATCGACCTTTCCCCATCAATCCTTTCCCTTATACCCTCCTCGAATGGCGAATAATTGATACGTTCTCGAAGTTTGCTTTTCATTAAAGTCTCCCCTTGCCAAATGATTTTAGGAAAATGAAACATCCTACTTGGATTTCGTAAATTTCGAGAATTTGATGCTATAGTGTCTTGAGTTTCTAAATAAGCGTGAATGGAGAGAGAGATATTGCTAGACGGAAATATATCCGTGAATTCAATGTACGGACATCTTCGGGGTAAATGGAAAATTTGAAACTTTCACTTCTCAGTAAAAATTTTACTAATGAACTGTTTCATAACGGCAACGCACCTCTCGGAATTTCCAAGGATTCTGGAAACGCTATTTAAGATTAAAAAAAAAAAAAACTATTTAATATTTAAATAGCAGAATTTGCAAACGAAGAATTTGTAACATTTTCCTTTGATTAAATAAGGCGAAAATTTCTAATATAACTGTACGCATCCTGAAACAAGATGATAAATTTCTTTCATATATGGTAAGGTGTTAGTAAGCTAAATATTTATTATTAATTGAAAATTTCAGGTTTATTAATATGAACGTTGGGATATCACTTTACATAGGTGTTTTAGTTAATGGTGAAAATGATTAAAATTAACATGCTGTTAGGCCCGTAACCTGGAACTCATTATACCTATATTAGCGGATATAAGTTTTAGTTAAGGAAAATTCGATTATGGACAAAAGTTGCAAAGATTATCACCAGGCGTCACCGGCAGTATCTGCAGACTTCTCTACTGCAGACGAGTGAATCTTTATATGAATCTGTTTAGATACCGCAAGAGGTATGCTAAGAGGAAAATGCAACTCTTGCGTATGGATTTCCTATGTATTACATTAATGTTTTTCGAATTTTAATAAAGATCGAATAATTGTACATCATGCACTACCAGATTACCGCTCGTTCCATCATATCTCGCTGCATGGGATTTTGGTTAACAGAATCTTCATCAATCTTTTCCCTACCCTCCTCGAATAGCGAATACTTGATACATTCTCGAAGTCTGCATTTCATTATAGCCAAATAATTGCCAAATGATTTAAAAAAAATGAAACAACCTACTTGGATTTCGTAATTTTCGAAAAATTTGATGTTATACAGTCTTCCCAGATTACAAAATTTATTAATATCCGTAGTGATATTACCATAGATAGACATGTGAAACTGGTGCCAAAATGTTGAAAAACTGACTTTTTTTTTTCTTGCAGACTTCCATAACGTGGATGTAGTGTAGAAGTGCCAGTGTCAAACCGAACCACGTACCGATAATCGGCCAACCATCAACCTCAGCTGAAAGGATGGGAGAAGTGAGACAGTCCTTTGTGTGAGGTCCCAAGAAATCAGTGCGTACGGGCTCACGTGTATTATAGATGCCAAAAGGGGTCTCGTCATACCAGAGGGCACACTGAGCTTTTCCCTGATTTGTGAAACACTTCCGGTTTCCTAGGCACTGACACTACTACACTACAGCCACGTTACAGAAACCTACAAAAAAAAAAAAAAAAAAAAAAAAAAAACTTGGTTAGTTTTTTAACATTTTGGCATCAGTTTCACATGTTTATTTTATAGAGAGAGGATATGAATAAATGTTGTAATCAAATAAAGAGTTTTCGGACACCCTATACTATCTTGAGTTTCTAAATAAGCGTGAATGGAACGCAAGTTTGAAATATATCCGTGAATTCAATATACAGACATTTTCGGGCAAAATGTAAAATTTTAAACTTTATATATCAGTAAAAATTGCACCAATGAAGCATTCCATAATAAAATAATAATTTCCAAACATAAGTTAGCAAACTAAAAATTTATTCTTAACTTAAAATTTAGAAATTTTTAGATGCACGTTTAACGATTTCATATGTTACTCAAGAAGTATATTTTATTTAACCAGTGAAGTGCTATTAAATATACACTGGTGTCCAGAAATTAAGGGGCAGTGACCAATTTCAGACGTTTCGTCGAATATCTTATTGAAACTCGTGAGGAAATGTCCGGAACTTTCGGTGTTGAACTTTCGGGATGTAAAGAACATGTTTCACGTCATGTTTTTCAGTGAAGATTTTGTCGCGAGGGCAATTAGGGGGGGGGGAATAATAATTTTAATAATAAAATAATATTTTCGATCACCCAAGTAACAGAAAATGGTAAAAATGGTCTGTTGCTGTAGCAAATGACTATGCAGGTCCTGTTCAACATTTGTTTGTACTTGTGTAGGCATAGCACGTATATTCGTGAAGATGTTAACATTTCTGTGAAAACTTCCAAAGGTTTTTTTTAATAGCATGCAGAGTTTTCAGCCGAATTTAACACCGCTTTCCAAAAACTGGACAAAAAATCGTAGAAATAGTATAATATGATTAAAATATTAATATATTGAATATTTGATGGGATATAGGTATTTTTATTAAATAAATTTTAACTGCGCATGCGCGAACTACAGCAAAGATTTTTTGTCAGGATTTGATAGTCAATACTAATGGGGAACTCATATAAAAAGACCAGTGAAATATCGTCAAAACTCCAAAAGTTACAGAAATAATTAATAAATTGAAAAATAAGTCCCATAAGATTACATGGGACTTATTTTTCAATTTATTAAATATTGCTGTAATTTTTGGAGTTTTCACGATATTTCACTGTTTTTTTTATATGAGTTCCCCAATAGTATTGACTATCAAATCATGACAAAAAATCTTTGCTGTAGTTCGCGCATGTGCAGTTAAAATGTATTTCATAAAAATACCTATATCTCATCAAATATTCAATATATTAATATTTTAATCACGGTATACTATTTCTACGATTTTTTGTCAAGTTTTTGGAAAGCGGTGTTAAATTCGGCTGAAAACTCTGCATGCTATTAAAAAAAACCTTTGGAAGTTTTCACAGAAATGTTAACATCTTCACGAATATACGTGCTATGCTTACACAAATGCAAACAAATGTTGAACAGGACCTGCATAGTCATTGCTACAGTAACAGACCATTTTTATCATTTTCTGTTACTTGGGTGATCGAAAATATTATTTTATTATTAAAATTATTATATCCACCCCTAATTGTCCTCGCGACAAAATCTTCACTGAAAAACATGACGTGTAACATGTTATTTACATCCCGAAAGTTCAAGGGCATTCCAGACATTTCCTCACGAGTTTCAGTAAGATATTCGACGAAACGTCTGAAATTGGTCACTGCCGCTTCATTTCTGGACACCAGTGTAGTATGGATAGATGTTAGTTAAAGATGAAGTATTTGAAAGTCTCGAATTTCGAAACGATTGAGCTTAACATAATCAAATTTGACGGATATATGGGTGCTAAATTGTTTTAAAAAATACCACCAAGGAACGCCAGCAGTCGCTGTACGAGGAGTGAATCCTCATATAAAATCACTTAAATGTTGCAACGCTGAAAGGACATTTTACGCGAGTTATAATTTCAAAATTATTTTTGTGAAAAAATATTAATTGTAACCTATGAACTTTTTAACAGAAATAGCTTTCTCGAAGATACAAATATGCGAATTCAAAATTATTGCTGATTCCGCCAAGTAATTTTTCAGTTATTCTTAAAAAACATTGTACCCTGTTTTGTAACGATTAAAAATGAATTTAACATTAGCAGTTCGAAACTTTAAACCTGCAAAATTGCTAAACTACAATACCGAATAATTTGCTGCTTGGTGTCCGAGAGTTACAATTTACCGAAGAATGTAAATATGTTGTCAAAATTATATGCTCGCATTGAAAATTTTCAGGTTTTGGTAAAATTCTATGACATGTTTATCTTATATAGACGACCTTCTAATCGTCTTATATAGACGATATATAGACAACGCTTTAAGCAAAATTTCAAAGTTTGGTACAATTCTATGACATATTTATCTTATATAGACAACCCTCTAAATCGTTTTATATAGACGATATATAGACAACCCTCTAATCGTCTTATATAGACGATATGTAGACGATCCTTTAAGTAAAATTTAAGTATGTAGCATTAATTAGTAGACATTATTACAAATTGATTGGCACAATCACATTTGTATGCAATGATTTGCGGCAGAGTTACTAGGGAGTGTTCTCCCTCTCCCTTTTTTTTTTCCTTTTGAAGACAGTACCTTAAAAATAGAAAGAAAAAAAAGAAAAGAAAAAAGAAATCAGCCTACTTATCGGAACTGAGGCGGAAATCTTTTAAAATAACATAGAAATAGAATATTGGCAAGTTTTATAAAATATCTCACAAATGATTTTTGATAAACTATTTTCCTTTGCAGCAGTTTTACAATTTTTTTTTTCAGATTCTATAGATAGTATGATGAGATATAGGAAAACAGTAGTAGGGGTGTCACATTTTTAAGATCACAGGATTTATATGAAATATTTCTTTCAATCCAATACGAAGTAAGGCCAATAAATTATACGCAATCATATTTTATCATCAGATTATTTTTGGTACTGGTTTATCAAATGGCTTATCAAAAATGTTACACAGAAAAAAATAAAACCCAATTTGGGTCGAAAGATTCTTAGGTATATGTGCCCAAATTGGGCCATGCCTGTTTTGGTTACCACTGTGCATCCATTTTGGGCACTGTTAAATACCCATTTAAAAAAAAATTTTTTTTGAAAATGGGTATTTAACAGTACCCAAAATGGATACACAGTGGTAACCAAAACAGGCATGACCCAATTTGGGCACATGCCTAAGAATCTTACGACCCAAATTGGATTTTTTTTTTTTTTTTTTTTGTGTAGTGAGATATTTTAGAAAGCTTATTAATATTCAATGTTTGTTTGTAAGTCTTTACACAATTAAAAAGATATATATAATGAAATCATTCATTTAGCTTTTTAATAGGAGACTGTCACAAAAGCTTTTTGATCAGCCATTTGTTTTCAGTACTTTTGCAATGGGTTTTGAGACTTGGTATTTAGCATGATGAGGTATAGGAAAACTGTAGAAGGGGTATCATTTTCTTAAGATGATATTACAGGATTTCTATGAAATATTTCTTTCGATCTATTACAAGGCATAACCAATAAATTATACGCAATTGTATTTTTATCATCAGATTATTTGATGCGCATGTTTCTCATAGGATCCATTCATTGTGTTTTGAAAAACAATCTCATATTCCTATTATGAAAAGTTACTTTGTTTATAATTAAGTTTAGAACAAATGATGTTTTGAATTTCACCTCTTATTTAAGCATCTAAAATATACAAATGGGAGTAAAAAAACACCTTCATTCTTCATTGTTAAACAAATATCTCTCAGATATAGTTTATTTTTAGGAAATCCCTTACGCAAATATTTCTTTTCTCTTTCGAACTGTATTTAAAAATTTTCTTCTAAATACAGCCCAATTTTCGCCTAGACCCGCAAGGCCCGGACTTTGGGCCCTGAAATTTTGGGTCCCCAGAAATAAAACTCAGCTTGTTAAGAAAACGTCCTAATTAGATTATGCTCTAAAGTTTAGTTGCAAATTGGATGGATTTAATACGAATTAAAATTATTTATAATACTTAACTAGCTGACCCGCGTTTGCCTGGGTCCGTGATAAAACCTTAAATGAACCTCGAATAAAAAATACTGATAATTAGTGATAAAAATGCTCGTAAGAAAACATAAAAAAAAAAAAAAAACTTTTGTTGTCCAAACCCTTTGAAATTTGTAATGGTTATAAATATAAAGCTTTTACAGACCATGTAAAAATTGCGTCAGAAATATCGTTATCTGGTTGTAAAATAAATATGTTTTCTTCCCCAGAAAAAGGACCCTTTTTCACATTGTATAGAAGGGGAGAATTCTCCCCCGCCCATTTCCCTTTCCAGCCTTCAAAAAAATGAAGTGCATCCCTCCCTTTCCCTTTTGTTCAGTCCTCTCTCAAACAAAGCAGGTGGAAGAAAGAATGCTCCCTCCAGGAAGGGGGAATAAAAATAGAATGAAGAAGAACTTAGAAGGAGTATTTCTTAGAGGTAGGGTTGTGAGCAGTGAAGACCAATAGGCGAGCTATTCTTTCCCCATCCATCTTGATTCTTCTTAATTCCATTTCCTGCGTTTTCACCCTTCAAAAAAAGTTGAGGCATGCGCAGTAAGGTCGAATTTGCGCTGAAAAATTAAGACTTTTGCTTCTTGCTTTAATATATTAGATAATCATCTAAACTCGTGATTCCCAACCTTTCTACCCTTCTCCTCCACAACCAAAGATAATTTACAGTGCCCTTTCCTACATACATATAGTTGTTTATTGCTCTACAAACAATACGTATTCTCTTTTTCTGACAAGGTAGGGTTTGTTAAACATATTAAACAGAAAAATGCAACTTTGCTAACTGAAAATAAAAAATTATCACTCAAAGCATTTTGTAAAAATTAAGTGAATAATATTTAAGCAGAGTGTTGTACCAGAAATGTATTTCTTCTTAATAGGGTTATAATAATATACATAATATTAATATACATAGAATTTTTCCACATTTTTAAAAATTGTATACATAAATCTGAATTCTGAACTTTTTCCTAAGCTACAAACGATCGACGTTTGGTTTAAACTGTGCCAATCATATTCGCAAGTTGTTCTCCAAATTAAAATGATTTCATTGAAGCATTGTTTCTTTTAAATTAATTGTTTTTTTCTTACACATTGCTGTTTCTGGTTATCAATATACTATTTTTCTGGTGAATCATTATAAATTAGATGCATTTCTAAAATAAGTGGTCATTTTCTCTTTGAAAATTCTTTAAATGTTTCTTTTGAGATCAGCTACAGTATTTACGAACACTGTTATTAATAAGAATCTGAAAGCTCTTTCTCTCTATTGGCTCTAGTGAGATGTGTCTATTGAGTAACTTTGCGGATACTCTTATTACCATTAGTGAGATTAAAATAAATGACATCGACTCGCGCCTCCCCTGCAGATGCTCCACGCCTTAGAGATGGGTTCGGGCTCTTTTTTTTCTTTTTGGAGTGCAAGCTCGAAAAGTTTTGTGTCATCAGAGCCTAAACCCGATATCGAAATTACGCAGTAGAAAATTGTTAATAACATTTTTAAATTGTTTCAAGATTAATTTTCTGTTTTAAAAATATTTTCTTACATAGAAATGAGCATTAATCCTAAATACTCCCTCATGACAACGTTTCGTGATTTTTATGTCCCTGAAAATCTGTTAATAGATTTTTTTTATTTATACCCTATCACAGATGGAAATCTGGAAAAGTTACAATTCTTATTATTTAAAAATATGCTTTTACAACTAAGGCAGAAAGAAATGTGTACTATTTTCCAAGTAATATTTCAAAATTACTTCAAACAGAAAGCGAGAATAGACAAGGAATATCCCGTGGCTTCTTTATGTTACTAACACAGACCGTACAAAGGCTACAGAGTCAGATAGAATATTTCTCCTTATATCCCATCAATTACAATCCAGTTCCTTTACAAACTGATTTTTAAAAGATTGTAAAACACTTTAAGAAACTTAGACAATATTCTTGTTCCTTTAATGCAAGTTTTTTTCTTTTTTCTATTAGCGAATATATAAAATTTTCACTTTGAACCCGAGCCCGTCTCATTTCTACCACGCCTCCCCGGTTGGTTGGGTCACTACCTCGGTAGCGGTTGAGTACCACTGATTTAAACTACGTACTAAACGGTGACGAATTGCAAACACTCAGCATTAAACGCATATAATGCTGTCCAACACGTAAATAAATAAGAATGGGGCCAAAGGGCTTTAAAATTCATGATCTGCCTTGGGCTTCAAACTGTGTAAATCATACTCTGCTTCTAAGCCAGAACCAGGGCCTGATTATCCAAAAGGTAAGTGAAGCACATGCTTCCCCTCTAAAATTTAAAAGAGGCCCCAAACTGACTGTAAAGAGGGCCCTCTAATTCCCAGTTTCATTTTTCAATTGTTTTTTTTTTTTTTTTTTTTTTTTTTTTTTTTTTTTTTTTTAAGAAAACTTGCTTAATTCAAGAGGAAATCCATGCACTTATACGAAACTTATTTAACAGGGAAATATGAATGTCACCAATATGATGTAATTAATCACATAGCATCCTCATGTGTCTGTTAAAAACCACCCGAAAAGTTGAGCATTCAGCTATACAGTACAGGTAAAATGGGATTTTTTAAACAACTGATGGCCATTCCCAAAATTTGGGAAGAATTTCGTTTTGACACTAGAATTGAATATCCGATGAGTCCCTAAAAATAAAGTTGTTTTACCCTATTGTTTTTTTTTTGGGGAGGGGGGTGAGAATAGGGGAGAAATTTAACTCAGGGAAATGGGGGATACTTTTTTTTAGGTCAATTGGGGTATCGTTAGTTATGCATTTTTTAATTCTGAATCGAACGACACCAGCTGCAATTCGATACAATGATTCGTCACAAAGTTACACCAGGTTTTACAAATACGAAGTCGACGATTTTACCTCAGTGCAGTTAATACAAGTTTTTACAGAAACAACTGATGGCCATTCACGAAAATTTGGGAAGAACTTTGTTTTGGCACTAGAAAAGAAGATCCGATGAGTCCCCTAAAAATAAAGTTGTTTTATAGTGTTCAGGAGGGGCAAAGAGGAGGATTTTAAATCGGGGGGGGGGGGCGGTAATACAACCTTTTTTAAATAAGTCAAGTGGGGTTTCGTTTACCATGTATTTTTAAATTCGGAATCGAAGTACAGCACCTGTGATAAAGATATATCACAGTTTTATCTTTTTTAAGTATTTTATTTTTCAGCTCAATGTATTTCTGTATTTTTATAGCCTTTCCAGTTTAATTTGCCATTCCTTTAAAGCTATTTATCAGCAGTCGCGCGCCTTGTACGTTGCTTTTTTGGCAAGGCCGTCTTCCCCCTCATTGTGCTTCGCGTTCGTTGAATCGGCGATGTTGTTTTCTCTGCGAGGCATCTTCGCGCTTTGAGTTTCAATCGGCGCTGAGCTGTGACGTCATCGTCATTTGGCGGCTCGCCGCTCCTGCGTTGTGCGCATGCGTCACCGCCGCTCTGGTTCGGTGTGTTTTCGGGAGCTGTTTTTGTCTTGGCGCTGCATGCGAAAGGGGCGTGTCTTTCAAATACAAATTGGAATGGTTCTTTTAATTATGAAATGTTATTTTGTTTCTGATTTGCTCTTTTAATTTTCACGTAATTCCTAATCAACAAGTTAGTTTAAATTAATCTTGCTGTCACATTTGTGCACCCCTGTTATGGGTATTTATACTAATGTTGCACATTTTTCCAACAGAATTTTAACAAAAATGATGCTGTAAATTTTTGCAAAACGTCGTCTGATCTGAGGCCTGGCCTGTGCCGGCGCTCGTATCCTAGAATTGCCATGCGCGGATTCTTTGGAGATCAATTTCGCTTTTTCAATTTTTAATTATTCTATAAAAATGCTGTTGTAAATTTTAAGTTTAATATTTTAAAAGTTTTAAATCAACTGGTAATTTAATTCTGCATTAATTCTACATCCCTTATTGGATTCTGCCAGAAGGAATATTTTAAAGATTCTTTGAATTTTACGTAATTTGAGCCAGTACTTTTTAAAGACTTGATGTGCAGCTTTCATCTCATCCTTCCTCCTTCAAGAAAATGTAATAAACATTATTGGATCCTAACCTAAACGAGTTCTTATTTCAAGTAGTATGAGTCTCTTATTTTTCAACAAAGAACAAGTAAGAATGTTTAATTCATTTTATTATTATTTTTTATTCTCTTCTCAAAGAATATTGACCTAAAGAACAGATGCACAAATTGTGCAGGGTTAATTGCTATTTTAATCACAACTGCAATATTTAAAAGTTCACTATACGATCTATTCTTCCATCCATTAAGATAATAATATTATAACGGCACTTAAAATAATTATTTTCATGTCACATTTGGCGCCGTTTATTCTTTTATGAAGAGAAAAGTTAAAATTTTTATTTTGTTCTTAAAAATTATTCTGAAAATTTGAAACTTATAAAATAGAATATATTTGAAGATTTGATGCTCTATTAATTAATTTATATTAAAAATGGAATATAATTTGAAGATTTGCTGATTTTTATTAAATTTTCAGAAGTTAAAAATAAATATTCTTGTGCTGCTGAAATTTAAAAAAAATTTTGCACAGAAGATCGATGTTTGCAATACATCGTTGATTTCGGAACTTTTGTTATCAACTGGCTTGCATATATTTAATAATTTATTTATAATTGAAAAATTATATTTTAACAGAAATTAATTTTTATTATGGTATTTTTCCATGAGATTTATTGAATATTTTATTATTTTATGCAAATTTTCATGAAGAATGAAATTAAAAAAAAAAAAAAAAAAAAAAAAACACCATGGTATATTAAAAAGAAAATTTTTTGAATATTAAGAAAAAATTTATTGAGTATTAAAAGAAAAATGTATTGAGTATAATTGAAAGAATTTTGTTGAATATTTCAGAAAGAGTTTTATTGAGTATTTCATGAAAAATTATTTTTACTGAATATTTATAGAAAATTTTATTGAGTACTTGCAAGTACATTAAGTATGAAGTATTACTGAAGAAATGTCATTTGTTGTTGGTTAAAACTTATGCATTATTTTGTTATATTTTGAAAAGTTTTTTTACTAAATCCAACTAATTTGATGATTTTACTTATTTATGACAAATGAATTTAAATTTTATTGCAACATAATTTTATGCAATTTTCATATAAATTTTGGGTAATAATTGTTATGCACTTATATATACTTGTTTATGATATATCAGTATTATGTGCATTATGTTAAATACTTAATTTTATATGATTTGAATTATTACTAATGCAATATGTATGACTTTAAAAAGTACATACTTAGGCCTTTAAATGAATTTAAATCCTTACAATGGATTGTTTTTGTGCACATTTATGCTATTTAGAGTTAATTTTATATGCTCTATATATTTTAAAAGTCCTAGGCATCAGTCAGAATTTAAGGTATTCTTGACTTTTTGTTGCTTTAAAATTGCAACTTATTATTATTATAAATATTTATGTCTAGACAAGTCGGAAGAAGAAAGATATTACCGACTCTTTTTATATTGCTTTACTGTTGCAACTATTTTGATATGATCTCATTGCTAATTTAAATTGAATATTAGCTTTTTTTATATACATGATGATATTTGTTTTGAGATCAAGATTAATGGAAGGTATGCCTTTCTTTGCTAAAAATGCAATGGGGATTCTGTATACTATGTTATATTGTATACTATAACATTTTACATGATTTGTGATGAGATTTTTGAATGTACTACAATGATGTATATTCTTTCTCTTTTTCTTTTTGGTCGCTGCACATCACATCAAATTTCATTAATAATTAATTTACTTTTCTTGGCTCTAAATTTAAGTAATTATGTCATTTTTACTTTGGCATTTAAAAATTTTGTCTTCCCTTTGTCGAAAAAGGCTTTTACTGTTTTTAACCCTTTTTCTCCTACTGGTCAGTCAAAATTTTGGTCGGTGAATGGGGGTATTGTGATAAAGATATATCACAGTTTTATCTTTTTTAAGTATTTTATTTTTCAGCTCAATGTATTTCTGTATTTTTATAGCCTTTCCAGTTTAATTTGCCATTCCTTAAAAGCTATTTATCAGCAGTCGCGCGCCTTGTACGTTGCTTTTTTGGCAAGGCCTTCCCCCCCCCCCCCCCCTCATTGTGCTTCGCGTTCGTTGAATCGGCGATGTTGTTTTCTCTGCGAGGAATCTTCGCGCTTTGAGTTAGTTTCAATCGGCGCTGAGCTGTGACGTCATCGTCATTTGGCGGCTCGCCGCTCCTGCGTTGTGCGCATGCGTCACCGCCACTCTGGTTCGGTGTGTTTTCGGGAGCTGTTTTTGTCTTGGCGCTGCATGCGAAAGGGGCGTGTCTTTCAAATACAAATTAGAATGGTTCTTTTAATTATTAAATGTTAATTTGTTTCTGATTTGCTCTTTTAATTTTCACGTAATTCCTAATCAACAAGTTAGTTTAAATTAATCTTGCTGTCACATTTGTGCACCCCTGTTATGGGTATTTATACTAATGTTGCACATTTTTCCAACAGAATTTTAACAAAAATGATGCTGTAAATTTATGCAAAACGTCGTCTGATCTGAGGCCTGGCCTGTGCCGGCGCTCGTATCCTAGAATTGCCATGCGCGGATTCTTTGGAGATCAATTTCGCGTTTTCAATTTTTAATTATTCTATAAAAATGCTGTTGTAAATTTTAAGTTTAATATTTTAAAAGTTTAAATCAACTGGTAATTTAATTCTGCATTAATTCTACATCCCTTATTGGATTCTGCCAGAAGGAATATTTTAAAGATTCTTCGAATTTTACGAAATTTGAGCCAGTACTTTTTAAAGACTTGATGTGCAGCTTTCATCTCATCCTTCCTCCTTCAAGAAAATGTAATAAACATTATTGGATCCTAACCTAAACGAGTTCTTATTTCAAGTAGTATGAGTCTCTTATTTTTCAACAAAGAACAAGTAAGAATGTTTAATTCATTTTATTATTATTTTTTATTCTCTTCTCAATGAATATTGACCTAAAGAACAGATGCACAAATTGTGCAGGGTTAATTGCTATTTTAATCACAACTGCAATATTTAAAAGTTCACTATACGATCTATTCTTCCATCCATTAAGATAATAATATTATAACGGCACTTAAAATAATTATTTTCATGTCACAGCACCCGCAAGTTGATACGATTATTTGTTACAAAGTTACGCCGGGTTTTATAAATACAAAATCGACGATTTTATTTCAATGCAGTTAATATAGGTTTTTACAGAAATAACAGATAGGCTTTTATGAAAATTTGGTAACAAATTTGTTTGGCACTAGAAATAAAGAGCCAGTGAGTACCGAAAAATTAAAATTGTTTTACCGTGTTTTGGGGATAAAAAGGGGAATTTTAATTCAGGGAGGGGGTTGGGCTTCATAAAATCGTCGACTTTGTATTTGTAAAACCTGGCGCAACTTTGTAACAAATGATCGTAACGACTTGTGGATGGTTTCAATCGATTCAGAATTTAAAAAAATACATAACAAACGATACCCCACTTGACCTATTTTTAAAAAAAATAAATAATTTCCCCCTGAGTTAAAATCCCCTAACACCCCTAAACACCGTGAAACAACTTTATTTTTTGGGAACTCATCGGATCTGCTTTTCTAGTGCCAAAACGAAGTTCTTCCCAAATTTTCGTGAATGGCCATTAGTTGTTTCCGTAAAAACTTATATTAACTGCACTGAGGTAAATCGTCGACTTTGTATTTGTAAAACCTGGCGTAACTTTATAACGAATCAAACGAATCATCGTATCGACTGGCGAATAGTGTCGCTCGATTCTGAATTAAAATATGCATAACTAACGATACCCCCCCCCCCCACTTGACCTACTTAAAAAAATTAATATCTTCCCACCTCTGAGTTAAAATTTCCTTCCCCTTCCGAAAAAAAAAAAAAATGGCAAAACAACTTTATTTTTAGGGAACTCATCGTATCTTCATTTCTAGTGCCAAAACGAAGTTCTTCCCAAATTTTCGTGAATGGCCGTCAGCTGTTGTATTGTACTCAATTTTTGATCTATTTTACCTTTACTAATAGGTACTAAATATATCTGAAGTACATACAGGGTACATAAAAAAAGCTGTTTAATGAAATATATGTGACCTAGGCTAAGCTACCCCCGGGAATAATTTTAATATCATTGGTAAGTTTTCATGAATGAAGAATTTAGAAAACTTTTGCCAAAAGAAAAGGGCCCCCCAAAATGATACCGTGCTTCCCCTAGATTCCGAGGTTAATCGAGCCCTGTCCAGAATCATTTAGTTTTGTGGATTTTTTTATTTATTACACAATCTACAGGATGGATCATAATTCAATAATCATTAATTTTTTCTGATAACTTTTGAACCAATTCTATTTGTCACAATAAAATTCAAAATGTGTAAATTATGTGCATCCCATCCCATCGGTGTTTCAAAAAATTATATATATATATATATATATTGGATTTACGGTTTGAATTCCTTTAAATTACAATTTCACCAGTGTTTTATTATTTTCGTATAGACAATTATTGAAAAATGCATGCATTTTTCAAACGATATGTTCTAGCAAAATTAATTATTCTATCATACATTCTTTAATAAAACTATATCTCCTACTAAAATAATGAAGAAAATTCCATTAAAATATTTTGATATATTTTAACTTACGTAAACATTTTATGTGAAAATCAATTTTTTACCAATAGAAAAGTATCGTCTTCATGATTATTTATAAGTAAGTTATTTATAGTTTGCGATAAAGTAAATTGTGAAAAATTGTTGATGAAATTAGTTTTTATGAAAAGAGAATTAGGTTTTTGAACTAAAATTAAGTTTTAATTCTAGATATTTTATTGAAAAATATATTAAAAAAATTATAGAGAAAAAATGCTGAAAAACGGTATGTATATCCATCTTTTTAATCAATGGATATTTACAAATGCTTACAATTTAAAGTAATAAAATATTAAGAAATAATTAATTAAATAGATAAGTATATCTATCTTTTTAATCAATGGATATTTACAAATGCTTACAATTTAAAGTAATAAAAATATTAAGAAATAATTAATTAAATAGATAAGATGAAAGTTCCTCAAATATGATTGGATTTCATTTAACGTTAGCTGTTGATAAAAAATAGTGGTTCGGTATAATAACTTTTTTCAATAGGAGTTTCGCCAAATTAGTTTCAGGCGACGTATTTCTGACGCCAAACTTGAAAGTATTTCTTCAAATATCGTCAAGCCTGATGATACTTAGCGACAATTCGGCGCATATGCACGTGTAAACGTGCGCGCGCTTATGTGTTATGTGTATGTGCCTTTGTGTGTGTAAGAGAGTGTAAGTAAGTATACGTCTACATATACACTGAAAAAAATAGGTACTCGAAATTGAGTAAAAAGTACTCAATTTTCAACATGTCACATACTCAAAATAGTTCCGATCCAAATGTACTCAAAATTGAAAAACACATGTACTCATTTTTGATCCCATGGATGTATCCAAATATGAACTGCTATGTACTATTTTTGATCCCATGGATGTATTCAAATATGAAGTGTTATGTACTCATTTTTGATCCCCAGTGTAAAAAAAAATTCCTGAAAAAAAAAACGGAAATTGTACTGGCAATCGAGACGCCTGTACTATTTCCGTATTTCAACGGAAAAAAAAAAAATCCGTAAATTCCAGGAAATTTTCCGTGATTTCTGAAATTTCCGTTTTATAACAGATATCTTCCGTATTTTTTTAGAAATTTCGATGTCGTTAAAATAAAATGTATAGGATAAAAAAGAAAAAAAAAGTAACTTCGCGAGGACAACCTTATAAGGGATACATACATTTCTGCTCATTTTATTAATTCCTGCGTGAGTTTACAGTAATTAACCAACCCTTGCCATGACCGGAATCGAACCCATGATCTTCCGTATACGAACATGACGACTTAGACCAACGTGCCATGAGTGGTCACGCCTCCTTCTCAAATGTTGTTAGTTATTTTATGATGCAAAAACTTGAGGTTTCATCTGTAGATGGATTTTTCCAGTTCCAATGTTTATAATATTGTCTTTTCCTAATTTTCAATATTTTGCTATATTATTTGGTGCCTTATAACAGATAAATTTCAATTTATTATGTATTATATGCGAAAAACATTGTATTAAGAATACTGATTGCTTCTTTTTGCAACAGTACCAACATTTTCTTTATTCGAACATATACTTTTTTTTAATTATTTGCCTGATTATCTATTTTTCAATTCCAATAAAAACAACAATTATCTTAATCAGACGTGTTTATTACATGCTATTAAAATATTTTTTTAATGTCTTATTTTTAAAAAATTATGTAAATAAAAATTTTTATAATAAATTAAATTATTATATTTCAGCTATGCTGAGAGCTTTTGCGTACGGTTCTGTTAAACTAAATAGTTAAAAAATGATTTTTAGAGACAAATTTGAAATTAATGACTTTGGGATAGGTAGGTTTAAATCTGGATTTATTGATTTAATTTAAATTAAATTAGTTTAATTTATAAAAATATGAGCTATCGAAATAAATTAAAAACGTTATAAAGTTAAAAACTTTATTTTTATAAAAGTAAAGAAAAAATGATAACTAATTTTGTAAATTTAAGGAAAAAATCATAAACTTTGTAAAATTATAATTTATAAAATAATAAATTTTAGCGTAATTCATAAATTTGTAAGCCAAATCAGTTTAGTTTAATAACAGTTTGCATAGCTATAATTTGCAAAGATATTATGTTATGAAATTTTTAAATAACACAATATTGCCTCACGTTAAAAAAGTTAAAATAAATTTTAAAAAATTAGTGAAAAAAAATCACAATTTTGAAGTACTATCAAGAAAAAAAAAAGTAGATGTGTAAAATGTGAGGAAAAAAAAAAAAAAAAGAGTAGTAAATGTGTGGTAGTGGATCCACTTTGATGAAAATCTCGAACAACCAAATCCACTTTTCATTTCTCTTATTCTTCATTTTTCCTTCAAATAATAGCTTTTTAGGCTCCGAAATTTCGTCATTACACATTCTGAAATATACAAGTATGTTGGGTTTGATCATATGTTCATTTTTGATTCAAAAATACTCATTTCGAAATGAGTACATGAACTTACTCATTTTTGAGAATACATATGTTTATTTTTTAACCCAAAATTCTCATTTCGATATGAGTACATGAACTTACTCATTTTTGAGAATGCACATGTTCATTTTTGATGCAAAATACTCATTTCGAAATGAGTTACATGGACTTACTCATTTTTGAGTATTTCATTTTTTTCAGTGTACGCAAGATTAATATACACTGCAGTGCATATAGTTACATTTCTCCTACTGTTTTAACAGGTCGTTATTATTTAATACCGTAAAATAATACTATCAACGTTACTGACAGTTTGTATTTTATGTAATAGATTAAATAATGTCGTTTTGGAGAGCATCATTAAAATTTTTTGAAATATTAAATAGAAATTTCACATAATTTTAAGGTAATTTATTTTAGCTCCAATAACTGTCTTGCACAAGAATGATATCAGAACAATATCATTATAATCGATGTTTAGTCGATTTAGCTTTCCCTTTTACCTAAAATTTAAAGAATCATTAATGGAGTTTTTTTTTTTTTTCATGTCTGATTGTTATAATTTAAAAGATTGCTTTTGTTGATATACTGAAAGCCTTTTTAAACAAAAAAATGTGATCTCTTCAAAATAATTTTTTTTTTTTTTTTCAAAATGCTAAAAGAAAAAGATTTATAATCATTAATATCTGTGATATTAATGGTTATAAATCTTTTTTTTTTTAGCATTTTGAAAAAAAAAAATGCTAACATGCGGTGGTGGTTTCTGATAGTGGAATAAAACATGCATGCATGTTTTTAGACCTTTTTCTTCCGTTAGAATAAATGACTGCTATAATTTGAAATATTGCTTTTATTCATATACTAAAAGCCTCATTAAACGATAATATTTCGATATTTTTAAAGCAATTCATTTTTTAAATGTTTAAAAGGACATATGTATATTAATATTGCATTTATTTGTGTTTTTAATATTTTTGTTTTCATTAAAATGTACAAGCGCTTGTGATTTACTTTAAGATTCCTTGGTATTGGGAAAAGGATAAAAGGTAAAAAATAATTTTTGAGAATGTTTTATGTAATAGATTTTTTAAATTATTATTAGAAATGATTTTTTTTAACGTTTTCTGACATACACAGTATAATAGAATTTATCCGGACACCCGTGGTATTTCATGAAAAGTACTTGTTGTGTTAATGTTTAACATGTGTAACAAAATAATGTGTAAAAAAAAATGAATTTGTAACAAAACGGATTTTTCTGACATAGTTTTGGGAGTAAATTTCGGGTCTTGAGAGTATAGTAAAATAGGTACTGGAAATTATTTCAGATCCTGTAGTATTTTTTGATAGTCTTGGTGTTGAGAATAGCACTTCTTACTTTTTTTTTTTTTTACTTTTATAATGGCTAAAATTAAAACACGGTATTCCATTCTTCGTGCCTTGCTGAGAGAGAGAATTGTAATAGGTAGTCAGTTCAAAATCCTCGTTGGTGAAAGTCTGAAAGAGTAAGATATGCTACTCTCATTTAAAACTGTCACGGGAAACTAGTGACAAAAGGTTCCAGAATTTTTAATTGAATCAGTAAGGTTCAACAATGGGTAATAAAGTGAAACCCCCCAGTAACTGACACTTTAAAGATTTTTTCTACAAATCACTATTACATCTATAATCACTATTACATTTAAATCTATTTTATACTTATCTTTGTTTTTCTAAATATAGTAAAGATACATTAAAAAATTATTGTTGACAAAATTTTGAAAAAATTGTAATTTTTATTACTAAAAATTAATTTTTGCCATAAATATGGTCAGTATCTCCAGTTACTGGCACTATTCCTTTTTTGAAAAACCAATAGCTGAAAAATAAGTTATAACAGTTAAGACAAATAAGTTACCACTCGATGACATTACTATGCAGAATTTTACAAGAAAATGCTTATTTGAGTTAGATTTCTGCTCAAGTGTCAGTTACTGGTTAGGTGTAAATAACTAGGGGTTTCACCCTATGTTTAAATTTATAAGCTTGAATAATATTTTTTCATTCTTCGTCTCTTTCTGCGATAGAAAACAGCAACAATAACAATCTAATCAATTTAAATTCAGCGTGGGTGGAGGAAGATTGAATGTGTAAGAAATTCTACTCTCAGTAAAACCATCAAAATATTCTCAGAAACTGGTGACAACAGTGTCGGCTTCCTCTTCATATTCGTCCACACAACTTCGAAATAAATCCGGTCTTTTGATATGCTGCCACCACCGATATGAAAACGTGATATCGGGCACGATACTTGATGTATATTCAAGAAAAACCTAACTCTTTCAATTAAAGTTAAAGTAACAATTTATTAACACTATTTACATTTAAACTCGGATGTAAATTATCCGGTTTAACACTAAATCAAAACAATTACAGAAAACGCTCTACGTGTACCGTTAGACTACGTTCATTTATTCAGAACCGAGATTTCTATTAATCTCACACACTCCAATCCTGCGTTCGAACTCACTCCGGTCTCAGCGCTCATTTTCCGAGCAACCTTCACCCTTCGCCACCACGCTAGAACTCAACACTGGTCTCAGAGCTCCAACTCTGAACGACCTTACACCTTCGCTTCCCACGTTAGAACTAACTTCCTCTCTGGTCATTCTCCCTAGCACCTTTCTGTCTACGGGGCTACTGGTCTGTTTCCAAGGGTCGCTTGACAACCGTTCCTCCCTCTTGACTGATCTGTCTTCCTAAACAAAAGGGTGCAATAGTTTTTCTTATCTATGAAAGACTACATTGCAATGGAAATACTTCCTTCATTCTGTTCCACTCGCCACCCTTCGGATTAAGATTTTCTAAAGGACGCCTTTAACGGTACACAATAGATACATATACAATACATACAATATGCTAATCCCTTAAGAATAGCTTTCAACTCTTGCAGCTGATTCTAAGAAACCTGACACTCCCCACCTTAGCGGAAAATATGCCTTTTAGGGGCTAATTTTCCTCAAACTATGTAATGTCTGAGAAGAGTTCAACAGTTCCTTGATAGGTTTCTTCATTACTACAATTACATGAATATTTCAAGGTGTCTGAAAATTTAACTACTGACATCTCTAATGAACCATATACTAATGTAATAACTACAAAAAAAATACACAATATGCTAATACACTTTTATAAACACAGGATGCACATACAATTATAAATACACACAAAAAAAAATAAAGTTACACTAGTATTATGTCATTTCAATGTCAGTCCTTAGGCTGAGATTGGTCAGTCCTTAGGCTGAGATTGCTGGAGGCGGAACTTTTTCCTTCCAGTGCTTCCTCGTTAACTTAATTGGTACATCCCTTTCCGCAATGCACCCGCTTGAATGGCTAACTTCTGCCTCTGATGTCCCAATTAAATCGTCCTCTAACCAATCAGGCACTTGCCTGTCCAAGTCCTCTTTGTACGTAATAAAGACATTGTACAATTTCTGCCTTATCTTACCCCTCTCCGGTTTACGACCAATCCGATTTTTCTCCATTTCTACCAGTTTGATAGGACCCATAAATAATTCCTTATTTTTCCTTAAGATTGATTTTATGTCCCCAACTTGAATATTGGTTAACCCTTTTATTTCAAATCCCTTCCTGTCTTTATTTTCCGGTTGTTCTCTGTCTAACAACATATTTTTCCTACAGTCTTCAAACTCCCCGTCACTATCCAAGACAATTATCGACTACTTTATTTTTAGCCATAAATGCTCTCATTTCATCTTGATATACCAGTTTCTTACTCCCGTCCCCTAACTCAACTATAACTGCAGGTCGACATATTTCCTCTTTCTCCTTATTACTCACATTCATTTCCCTCGTTAAACGACATTCTACACATGATTCACAATATATTTTAGCTTCCTTCGCCATATTTTCCCAATAAAATGAATGCTCGATTCTTTCTAACATTTTCTTAACCGTCTGATGTTCTCCATATAAGGAGGTATGCGCTAGTTTTAGAACTTCCTCCCTTCTAATTTTAGGTAATACTAATTGAGCTACCGTTTCATCTACCAATTTCTCTTTATGATATAATAACCCATTAACAAGATAGTAAGACCCTTTATCATTTTCAGCTAATTCCCAAGCTTTCTCTAAATCTTTACAATTCATTTGGGATTCCTGAAATACATTTAATCTACTTTCCGTAACTTGATTAATCTTACTTTTCTCTATCTCGGCTTTTTCCTTCTCCTGACTTTGTAAATTTTCCGATCTCGTTTCTACGACATAACGGTTATTATTACCATTTCTAATCCTTTCCCTTTCTTTCACTTTATTCCTACTATCTTCCTTACATTCCCTTTCTACCGATTATCTTAATGATTTCTCGTTGTTTAACCCTGACAATTCATTAGCCACGTCAGGATGTAAAATTACCTGTTCCTTACTATTATCAATTATCGCGCAAAGTACATCCTGATGAATTACATTAGTTTGACCGCGTTTTGGAATAGCTAAAGGTAATTGAATTAACGGCGATTTGACTGCCTCACCAAATATCCCTTGTAAATAGATGCTACCAGCCCCTCTTAGTTTCTCTGCTGGTACTAAATCTTTATGAACGACGCTAATTTGGCAACCAGAATCCACCAATCCTTTTGTTATCTTCCCATTTACACTAACTTCCACTTTCTCGAGATTATTTTACTTCTCTCCAATAACTTTAGCTCTCCAATTCCCTCTTGCTCCGATTCTTGCCATACTCGCTCCCCTTGGTAATTCTTTAATTCCTCGCACTGAGACATTATTGATACTAGCCCTTGGTTCTTGTCGGTTATTAATTTGATTACTTCCCTCATTATTTCCTTTTGTACAAAATCGCTGAACATGTCCTCGTTGAGAACACTTGAAACAGATAGGCGTCGTATCATTAGGTTTCTTATATTCCGGTTTTCTACCCAAAAATGGACTAACTTCATTATTCCCATTTTGTCTCCAATTACTACTAAATCCCTCATCTTTTGCCCTTCTAGAATCTTCATTATTAACATACCTTTCTTTACCTTTATAACTCTTATAAGTTACCGCATAAGATTTTTGTTTAGCATCAAAGAAATTATCACATTCCTTAGCAATTTTCGAAACTTCTAACCAATTACTGTGCTGAGTTAATCCAATATGCATCGCGGTTTCCTCATCTAAAGTATTTAACAATTTATCCGTGACAATTAACTGATTAACCTTCTCATACGTATCTGCACCTCTAATCTTACAATAATTTTCCTACGTTGCTATTAAACGCGATACAAACAATACATGAGTTTCATTTTGATTCCTTCTAGCCTTCTTAAAGTTTTCCAAACACGCCTTCGGTGTCGGCTCGTGTTCTCTTAGAACTAATTCCTTTAACTTCTCATAACTCTCAATTTGTTCCCTAGTCGTGTATATTAGCAAATTATCGGCCTTATCCCCTAGCATATTTAGTAAAATTTCGGCCTGCTGGGTTTCCGGTACATTTTTTGTTTGGAATGCCCGTTCTAAACTGCTAAAAAACAGATTCCATCCCTCAGTCCCTTCTGGAACTTTGATAGACAAAGTTTTAACACTTTTAATCAATTTCTCTAGGCTACTCTCGTGATTAGATTCTCTAGTCCCATTAGCGTTATTAGCCGAACTTTGAATCTTTATCCTTTCCAACTCTAACTCATGTTCCAATCTCAATTTTTCAGCCCTTTCTTCTCTATCTAACTTCTCACGGTCTAACTCCCTTTCTAACTTTTCCTCCCTTTCCAAGCTTTCTTGTTCTAACCGTTCCGTAACAATAGTGTTAGATAATTCCATAACGGCTCCCTCTTCATATTCGTCGCTCTCCACTATCTTTTTCTTAAGCTTAAACCTGGTATCATCTTCCGAGACCTCAATTCCTAACTCTTCACATATCGCCTGAAGATCCACCCTTTTTAATTTTAGTAAGAAAGCCATACTTTCTACTGATAATTATTACCACCCTACAATAATACTTAAGCACAATATTAAATTAATACTTCCTCAAATCCTACCCTCATAAATTACCTCCACACCTTGTACTATTTAACATATTTCAAATAAGTAATAATAAAATGATAAATTTCCTTAAACAACGTTACCCCACAATTTGCTTCCAATAACAAAGTAACAATAATCTCAATTTGACTATTATGCAATACAGATTTTAAATTTATACCATTAAATAATAAAATACAATTTACACAATAATACTGATACGTTGCAATTTGAATAAAACACTGATGCTAATCCCTACATAAAAATATCCACCTAACAAAAATTTGCATGAAATACACATAAATTCCTAAATTTAATCTCAATAAAATATTTCAATTTCAAAATTAGTTCTCACATTAAAAAGTAAATCACAGCACTTTTTTTTTTCTTCTTGGACCTGAAATTCTTCCTTGAAGGTTATTTCAATTTAATTTAAATTCTACACAAATTTGCCTTCCTCATTTACTATCAATATTTCAAACTTAAAGCAAACAATATCACTTAATTTAAATATTACTTTAATAATAATTTAAATTTAAGAAATTTCAATTATTCCTTCCCACTATTAACACAATGCATTAATTTTAATCATTAATCTTATCCGTTTAAAACAATTAGAAAATCACTTCTAGTAATTAATATAAGATCCTTTTCTTAAAACAATAGTCTAAAATGGTTGTTAATATCTCATTTGACCAATTATTATATTGCACATAAATTAACCACAACATTAACTTAAATTACCATCAATTATACACAATAAAAAACAGTAGGTTCGAGAATGTCAGTAGAGTAAAATGATCAAAACACCTTACCTCGTACTTTGTTCGCTGGACAATTCTCTGCTCACTTTTCCACAGGGTAAATCTTGCACTCTCGGGCCAATTCGGTGATTCAATCCCGTCGCTGCCAACATTGTCGGATTCCACTTCTCCGTCCACACAACTTCGAAATAAATCCGGTCTTTTGATATGCTGCCACCACCGATATGAAAACGTGATATCGGGCACGATACTTGATGTATATTCAAGAAAAACCTAACTCTTTCAATTAAAGTTAAAGTAACAATTTATTAACACTATTTACATTTAAACTCGGATGTAAATTATCCGGTTTAACACTAAATCAAAACAATTACAGAAAACGCTCTACGTGTACCGTTAGACTACGTTCATTTATTCAGAACCGAGATTTCTATTAATCTCACACACTCCAATCCTGCGTTCGAACTCACTCCGGTCTCAGCGCTCATTTTCCGAGCAACCTTCACCCTTCGCCACCACGCTAGAACTCAACACTGGTCTCAGAGCTCCAACTCTGAACGACCTTACACCTTCGCTTCCCACGTTAGAACTAACTTCCTCTCTGGTCATTCTCCCTAGCACCTTTCTGTCTACGGGGCTACTGGTCTGTTTCCAAGGGTCGCTTGACAACCGTTCCTCCCTCTTGACTGATCTGTCTTCCTAAACAAAAGGGTGCAATAGTTTTTCTTATCTATGAAAGACTACATTGCAATGGAAATACTTCCTTCATTCTGTTCCACTCGCCACCCTTCGGATTAAGATTTTCTAAAGGACGCCTTTAACGGTACACAATAGATACATATACAATACATACAATATGCTAATCCCTTAAGAATAGCTTTCAACTCTTGCAGCTGATTCTAAGAAACCTGACAAACAGATTCTGAAATTTTTAATTGAATTAGTAAAGTTCAACCACAAGGTAATCGATTCAAATTCAGCATTAATGAAAGGCTGAATCTGTAAGAAATTCTACTCTCAATCAAAACCATCAACACTCTCAAAAGAAACTGGTGACAAGAGGTTCTAAAATTTGAATTGAATGGATAAGATTCAACAACAAGGTAATAATTTCAAATTCAGCGCTGATGAAAGGCTGAATGGGTAAGAAATTCTACTCTCAATCAGACCCGTCAACACTGTCACAGGAAACCTATAACAAGAGGTTCTGAATTTTTAATTGAATTAGTAAGGTTCAACAACAAGGTAATCGGTTCAAATATTAATATTGACTATGCTTATGTTAAATTTTAAATACTGGTAATTGATATTCTTTTTTTTTCTCAGTTGGCAAACAAGTATTAAATTACTCAAAGTAGGTACTGACTTATTAGATGATCTAATATATTATCATTTACATATGTAATTAAATTCTTTCAAACTTACTCTCTTAGTTAAGTTTAACCCTCCAAATTGGATTTTCGGAATACTGTTTCAAGAATCTTGGTGACTCTTTATGTAAATAATAATAACAATAATGATATTAAAATCAAAATTGTATTATAATAAATGAGCACATCCTGATAAATTTTGTCTCTTTAAATGCTAAAACAATGATATCACTTTATGTGTAAATTATTTCTGATTGCATTTTAACCTAGGCATAATTACTTAAAGTACTGAGTCATTATAGAATACTTTTTTAACGATGAAAACAATTTTTCTGAATTATATAATTTTAGATAACTTATACATTTTATTAATCGTTTTCTTCCATAATTCCAATTTTCTCTCTACATCTTATGTGTGGTCGTATTCTCTATCATTTGACATCATTGGGATACCACTATAAGATGTTAGTACTTCATCTATAGGCTTGCCTTCTTGCAATGTGTCCAGCGCATTTCCATTTTACCCGTTTAATTCTCTCCGTGATGTAAAAAACTTTCATCTGACTTCTGATTCTGATCCAGTTTATTCTTTTTTTAGTCTCTTCTAGTTATGTCGTCGGTACCATGTCGAACTATCGAATGTGCAAAAATGCATTTTTCATTATTTTTAAAAATGGGCCGATTGCCACCACTAAATTTTAATATTTTTCTTCAGCAGGGTTGCCAGTTTGGCCTCTTCTTTTTATTCAGAAATTCCGCATTGATACCAGAAATTTCAAGCAGAAATTTTTACTTTATTTAATGACATCTATTTCGTGATTACTTAAAGTAAAATGTTTTCTCCCAAAACTTCCGGTATGAATTCAGTATCTCTCAATCAATAAGAAGGCCAAACTGGCAACCCTGTTGTTCACAGAAATTTTATTAGAATTCTTACTTGTCAAAGAATTCTAATAAAATTTATTGGTAACAATCGTCCCATTTTTAAAAGTAATGAAAAATGCATTTTTTCACATTCGATAGTTTGACATGGTAGCGACGATGTGTAGCATACATCTTTCTATACTTCGCTGTGTTCTTTGTAATATTTGTACCATCCGTTTTGTTAGTCTCCATGTTGCTACTTCATAACTCAGTACTAGTAAAACGCACTGGTTAACCTTGACGGTAACACCATAGACTTTTGAGGCGTATGATGCTGATTAAATGACTTATAGGCCTCACAGTCCTATGAAGTTTGTTGATAATATTTCTAACATAATACCCCCTATTATAGAAAGGAAATTTTGATGAATCTCATTGCAGAGGCCTCAGAGGACTAGAGTGTGACATGAGCAGTGAAAAAAAGGGTGTTACCGCCAGGGTTAAATACTTTTTTTTTCAAGAAAAGAGGCATACTGCTCTTCAGAACAACACTATTCTTTTCAAAAGTACATTTTTCTTTTTCTTTTGTTAATTTCATTCATGATGTTGTTTCATGTGTCCTCGGTACTTATAAGTCTGCATTTTTCAGTGATGTTGAAAACTATCTTTTTTCTGAGTGGTGAATGTTGGCAATATTAATATGAAATAGTGCTCTAACTTCGAATGCCTACATTTCTTGTCAATATTGCACAATATTGGAATGAAATATTTCATCATTTTATAACCCATACTTCCCATATAAATCCAATATTTCTGCAAAATTATCATTTCATCACAAATATTTCCAATGTAAAGCCAATATCTCTGTAATAGTGGCATTTAATTGCCAATATTTTTAATGTAAAGCCAATATTTAATTGATATAGGGATATTTTTTTGGACTTGTTTCTGATTAATGCAGTATTGGCGCGCTATATGATCCCAACATAACCAATATTGGTTTACTACTAGGGAAGTCTTAGTTAATTCAGCCCTCTTATGAGCAAAAAAAGACCGTTAGCGCAAATCAAATTAAACTGCTTCCTCCAAGCTAAATGCATTCGGAACAGATACGCAAACTTAGAGATGGCCCCATATGTATTTGTATACATCTACAAAACTAAGCCTTCTTTTAATAGTGCAAGTTATAAAACTTTTATGAAAATATTTAAATATTTTACCCCAATGCTTAAAACTTTTGTCGATTCCCTGCATATAACAAAACAAAAGACCTAAAGAAGAACCGAAAGGCGTATTTCTAGTCAAAAGTATTTAATTTAGAGGGAGCCTTAATACTGCGGTTTCGCACATTGTACTTTTTTAACAACTTTCGTACCTAAATTTAACTGAAAACTCTTTTTAGCTGTTTTCCCAATTATGGTCCACCTACAAAGAAACGAATGTAATCCAAAACCTTCTGCTTAAATATCTAGCTAATGAAGACAAACAACTAATAGATACAGACTGTGCAATTTCGTATTTTAAGAGCTTTTTGGCGATCGAGTTACAAGTTTTGGAGAAGTTTTGCTCGCCAAGCAGAACTAACGTTCATTATCTGTTCTTTGTATACTTTCTGAGTTATTTTTTAGTAATTATTAAAATCTTTGTAAATGTCTGTTTGGGGTTCAAATTACTAGAGAGTAATTATCTTTGGGGCATTATCAGGTGTATTTAATTATTTGAAAACAAAAATAATAATAATAGAACTCGAGATATTTCTTTGACTATTTTGTTAATTTTTTTAAGAAAATTGGCGTTCGAGAAGGATTACTTAAATATATGACTGCCGCTTTGGGATTTTTCCATTAAAATTCGCCATTAATGATTCTGGTAAAATTTGATACTTGTTTACTATCTACCATATATTAAATTTAAACATCATTTGTGTTTTACTATTAATTTTATATTTTAATATGTATCATTTAATTTGTTTGAGAAATTCAAAGCATAACATTTTTTTCATTATAATAATATTTTTTTTATAAAGAATTTAATGAGTAATAATATGTATATTTATTTGTTTTTTGTTTTCGGGGGGGGGGGGGGAGTGAAATAATTGCGATTCAGGTGGTAAATTTTAGTCAACTAATGATACATTTTTTATTATTATTATTATAATCTTTTTTTATCGAAGCAGAATACATAAAAAAGGCCTTACATATCTACAGAAACGCAAGTCTGAAGTGAAAACTTTGAGAACAGATGATTTCGCCTAGCAATAGATGTTTTTATGTTAAACACAGTATGTGCTGTAACTGTGCTCTAATAAGTAAAAGTACTATAGTCTGTGGCGGCGAATTTCGATTTTTATAGCTCATTCGATTCGTCTCATAGAGCTTAGTAATTTTATACCTCGCATATCGGCTGTTGAGTTTTTTATAATGACACGGGGCCGGGTCAAAGTTCAAAATTTCATTCGGTGAAAATCAGATGCCTTCAAAGAAATAAGTGCGATTTAAGTTTACTAATTGTTTTTACAGTGCCATATATTGTCAATAACTACTATAAGGTTATATTATTGCTGTTATTATAAGAATTTGTAATTGCAGATAAAATATTCGTATGCTACTTGACAGACAGGTTTTCGCAAGTTATGATGTCTTCGTCTAGTTTTGTGTTTCAGATTGAAGACATACAAATTATTCTGAAGTGTGTGCCTGCAAATTCAAACTTGTCTGATTCAACCGCTGGATTTAATGTGTTTCCGTCCTTGGAAAGTCTTTGTAAAATTAATTCAAGACTACATTTTAGCCAACGAATTAAATATTTCCCTCATGACTAGGAACAACGTCATAAAGCTTCAATAATTGACACATTATCAGTTTGTATCAGTTAAGTTCATTCCTATGTTCAAGTATGGATTTGCCAAAGGAGGATACATTGATAAAGACGAAAACTACGTCACCCCTGCAGACTACTGTTTTAAAATTCCAGAAAGAAAGCAGAGCTGTTTTGAATGCGTCGTAAGCTGAAGAAGCCTTTGCTCGTTGTGCGCACTGTGAGAAAGATTTTTGTTTTACTCTGTTCTTCGGAATGAGCAATGTGACAAACATTGACTATCATCAATGCCTGTCAGTGTAAGAACCATAAATAAATTTAAATCTTACTCATTTCTTTGGTGGCAACTGGTTTTCAATGAACCGATTTTTAAACTTTGACACGGCCCCCTATCATTATCAAAACTCAATAGCCAATATGCGAGGTAGCAAATTACTAAGTTCGATGAGACGAATCGAATGAGCTGTAAAAATCGAAAATCGCCGCCACACACTATAGTACCTTTACTTGTAAGATACAGCGTGTTTGTTAATTACACTCTTTCTTTTAACTCTACTTGGTTTTTGTAGCTAAAGATGGAATTTTATAATCGATTTTTCACCCACCTCTTGATATGATAGTATGATAAAAATTATGTACACAGGTGTGTTTCCGATGACAATACAGCACTTTAATATTTTTGGTACTTAATTATAAATCAATAAATTAATTTTAAGGCATTTTTTCCTTTAGCCGGCTGCAGGTGATAAATCGCCAAATATTCTTTAGGGTTACAACTGTTTACACGTTACAAAATCAATGGAATTAATGATGCGTCAAACCACGCTTGCTAAACTATGCCAACTGGCTGTGAAACTGCAACAATAAAATATTCTAAACACCACAAAGTAAGAAATATAAGAGTGTGATATATTTTTAAAAGAAATACTCTTTTATCATTTAATTGTTTAATATTAATTAAATTATGACTATACGTTGAAAAAAACAATTTAGAAATTTTGAATAGATAGTTTAAAGAATGTTTTTCTTCCCTCTCCTGTTGCCATATGTTAAAAAAGAAACAGAGCAAAAACTACAATAAATTCACTAATCCGCTATTTCTATTAAGTGTAAATCAAAGCGGTAAATTTTCGATAATCTGAGTCACGAAAAATTAACGTATTGTAATGAGATATTTTGGAATTACATGAGTTGCAATCATGAAATTATGCGTGATTTCCACGATAACGATGAATGCTTATTAAAGAGTGTTTTTTTTTTAAATACTATTTTTACATTTATTTAATAAACAAGCATTCTTTTTTTTTTTTACATTTACCCCGAAAACAAAAATAGTGAAAAATAAAAAAATAAAGTAAACCTTTGGAACAACACAATATATATATATATATATATATATATATATATATATATATTTTTTACATTTACCCCGAAAACAAAAAATAGTGAAAAAGAAAAAAAATAAAGTAAACCTTTGGAAACATACAGTATAAAATTATGCTTTCGAAATAAAAGCAAAAGGAAATATTACGTTTATTTGTTTTATAAGAACATAATAGTTCTAACTTCTTCAATATTTTAGAGGGCAATTTAAGTGGTTACATACGCTCTCGGTGGCGAAAAATTGACATATTTTGGATTTTTTTTTTTCGGAAGGGAGTAAAATTAATTGAAAAACTAATAATTCCACATGTTTTTTATTGCTTCAAGTATTATACATATACATATAAATATATATATATATATATATATATATAAATATTTCTTTTCTTTTCTTTCTTTTTCTTTTTCTTTCTTTCTTTTTTTTTTTTTTTTTTTTGTTAAACTTGGTTACATATTACGTCAGAAACCTGCGTATATGTAAGTATTGACCTGTACCAAAATGTCCGGGCTAGCTGGGCAGCATCCTAACTTCCTGTAGAAACAAAAAATATTAAAATCTCAATTTCTTCTTGTAAAATAAGGTTGTAACCAAAGGCCATTGGCTCAATTTTTTTAATTTTTCAAAAATAAAAAAATTGCGCTATAAAAAAAAAAAAAAAAAAGTCATTTTTCTTTTAAAACTTATTGAAAAAATATAAAAATAAAAATTTTCGAAAAATGGCCCGATGGTCCTTAGACAATATAATTATGCGGCACAAATTTTATCCAAAAATGTTAAAAATTTTTAAAGTTACCATGTTGTCCATGTTGGAAAAGGTAGTTTTCATAAAATCACGTTTAAAGCTTTAGTAGAAAAAAATATATACTGATAATTTTTTTTTGTCAACTTGCACTTAATTTGCTATTCCTGCGCCATACTGTTGACCCTCTTATGCCTTAATCTGCTCATTTAAAATGTTTTTGCTACACCTACGAATCTTTAGTAGAATCTTTTCGGCGAGGTCGGTTTTATCGATCGTGCGCGCGTTCACATTTTTGCTCATATCTTTCTTAATAATTGAGATATTACTTTAAATCTTTTTGCCCATAATTCTATACACTATAAGGATTTAATTTCCGCCAGGGAAAAAAATCGATTTTTTGAAAGTTGAGAACGTATGTAAACCCTTTAGAAAAATCGATGATCGTCCGTGTTTTTGTGCAACATGTAAAAGCCGCGATTTCATTGAACAGTTTAGCACTACGGATAAAGAAGGTCTCTTTAAAGCGCATAGTTAGAATATTTTGAAAAACAAAATGCTAATGGTTCTCCATTCCTTTTTTAAATAATGGCGGTACATTTGAAAATCAACGTATACAATATAGTCTGGATTTTTTAAAAAGAATAATAAGTAAAAATAATATGGGTGCGATAAACGTTACGGAAGAGAAATAACTACTTTGATAAAATTTAAAACAATGTGCATTTGCAAATCGTGTTAATGTGCATATAGAATATGAAGAAGTTTTTTATGTATCTTTTTTATCGGACGTAATTATTGATTTGGAAAACCAATGAAAGAGTAATGAAAGACTCAGAGGGGTGAAGAAAAGTGGGGGGGGGGGGGGCACATATCTTAATGAAGCATTTTTCAATATTAATGTTTATTTCTATACAATAAAATGTGTTGTTTGTGTATTTATTTTCTTCATTATTTATGCCCCTCTTTCCTCTTGCTTAGAATCATCTTCGTTTTAAGGAGGAGGGGGTGCTGATATTGTCAATTCTATATATTTTTACAGCAAAAATAATTTAAAGTATTGTTTTAAAATTAATTAAAAAAATAGTTTTCCTTTGGCACAAAGTTTATTTGATTTTCAATTTAATTGATTTTCGATTTTGCGTCTACCCCTACATTTCAAAAATTGTTTTAATAGTTTCCCAATTGGTTAAACTTAAACCCATGTACCTATATTAACAAGAGAAAGATGTTTTTCCATGTGTGTGTCCGTGATGGCTAAGGAAAATCTACCGCGGGTAGAATTCTGAAAATCTGTATGAGGATTGTCCAAATACGGCGCTGCAGATTAAAAGTCGCGGCGGGGATCCTTTCTAAGATCTCAAAGCCAGGGGAAAAGGAGAATGAGAAAACGCTCTGATTTTTTAGCGTCTTTCCAAGCGCATATCGAGTTAATGCGTCAAAATACGAAAAACAAAATACCCACTTGACTGTCTTACTATTTTCTTTAAAACGGTGTAAACCGTTTGAAAAAATATTAATATTAACCCTTTCAAAAAAATTCTTTTCGAAACTTTTTTTTCGTGTTTCTTTTTAAAATTTTTATAAGTACACTTTTGTATACTTTTTTGTCGATTCACAAGCTTGCTTATTTAACCATTTGACTTTTCCTTGACTTTCAAAAACCAATTGATCTTTCTCGAAATTTCATAACTTCCTTCACTGACTATTTTTAAAAATTCAACAATGATCTGTTCTTTTGTGTATATTTTATCAAGCCAAAAAACTACAATATGCAAAAACACTTCACAGACCTTGCTATCTATGAACGAGACAAGAAAGTATCTCTGCTTTCTACTTGGTATCTCCGGTAGAGAATTACATCAAAATATTTCATCATTCTTAATTATCTTTTGAAGAAGTAATTGATTTTTCATCGGTTTATTAAAGTTAAACCATACTTAAATTCCCTTTTTGAACCATTTTGACATGTAATGAATTAAAAACTTGTGTGGGAAATTATGCACAAAAAAACCACCATTTAAACATACAATATCCAAATGAAGCACCATGAAAACGAACATACGAAAGACCACCATGCACAAGCAACCAGTGAGATTAAGCCGGAAGTGATGCACTGTGACACGGTAAATCAAAGGGATTGAAGGTAATAAGGGATAGTATAAGTATTGGAGCTCTAAGTAAATCAACCCAAAAAGGTGAGATGTAAGGTACACTCAAAAAATCGTCGACAACTACGTTACAGAATCAATGAACACAAAAACTATTTTAAGAAAAAATAATTACAAAAATCCTTTATTGCATGCCATTGTTGGGGTGAGGAACATAATTTCAACTTTCATTCGGCCACTATTATTAAGAAATGCAATACTCCTTCAGATTTAGACTTTTTTGAAGTAGTTTATATTCATAAATTTAGAAACTCCTCTGTCAACGATTTTTCGAGTGTACCTTACATATCACCTTTTTGGGTTGATTTACTGTGTCACAGTGCATCATTTCCGGTTTAATCTCATTGGTTGCTGGTACATGATGGTCTTTCGGTGTGTTGTTTGCAGTCATTTGGGTTTTCGACTTTCAGTTTTATGTCTTTGGGGAGATGTCTTTTTGGTTTTTATTGCCACTGATGATGTGAGTCCAAGTTACTACTCACGAAACGCACGCATATTCGTTTCCATGGTGCTTCATTTGGATATGGTGTGTTTAAACGTTTTTTTTTTTTTTTTTTTTTTTTTTTTTTTTGTACATTTTGACATGACTTAATTTTTTTAATTCTCTTCGGGTTAAAATTCTATCTTTTTGAGCTACTTGTTTGTTACGCTTTGAGCCTCGGACTTCTTCTCAATTTTGATGGCCAATTCTATGCTTTGTTTGTCATCTTCAATTTTTGCTATCATCCCTTGTCGCGTTTACGGTGATACTAAGTCTTTTGACTATAGTTTGATTTTCTTCATTACTCCACATTTTAATTTATATTTTTTCTTGTCCTCTATCAAGTGTCGCTCTTTTGTCGATAATAGTCTACATGACTATAATATGTATTAGGCCTGAGCTTTAAATCGATTTAAAGCTAACATCGGAAAAACAATTTATATATTGGCTTTAAATCGATTTAAAACAAAATACCGGTTTAGTGCTAACATCGGAGAACCGATTTATCTATTGGTTTTAAATCGATTTAAAATTTATTGTTCTGAAAAATTCCAGAGTTCCAATCTATATCGATGTATCTACTGCATACATGGTAACCCGAGGTTAATTCGATTTAGCAGGATCCGATTTAAGCGCACACCGTGAGTCGCAGTGCTTTTCAGCCAATCTCTACGATTTAAGAAGAATCCGATTTAATAAAAAGACAATTTAAAAAAAAGCTGATTTAATGTAAAGATATTGATTAAGCACTTATATGGTTGAAAGTTTAAAATAAAAAGTAAAGTTTAATACTTAAAATCTAAATTCATCGAATTTCAGTTTATATGCTAATGCAATTGTTTGGGTCATACTTGAATATTTTTGTTTAAGTTTCTATTATTCTGTAATTAATTAAAATTCTTTAAAGTAAAGTCTTGAATCGACTCGGGTATCCTAATTTGACCGCAAAGCCGCATGTTTTACTTTCTTTCTTTCTTTTTCTTTTCGTTTTTTTTTTTTTTACATTTGAGAATATTTAAAAAAAATTAAATCAGTATTTATGACTGAAAAGAATAACAGTAAACTTTATATTTAAAATCCAAATTCATCGAATTTCAGTTCATATGTTTATGAAATCTTTTGATGAAAAATTCATTTTTCACATGTTTGGGTACTATTTTAATGCATATTTTTTACCTTCTATAATTCTGTAATTAATTAAATATTTTAAAGAAGAGTCCTAGTCCTGCGTTGTTTCGTATTCCCCGATTTGGCCCTGATCCGCATGGATTTTTTTTCTACTTGAAATTGATTCGGTATTTATGGTTGAAAAAAATAATAAAGTTTATATTTAAAATCCAAATTCATTTTGTATTTTTACGCATTCTTTTGATGGAAAATTAATTTTTCACATGTTTTGGTATTATTTGAATGAATGTTTTATTTTTTATTATTCTCCGTTTAGTTAAAATACTTGAAAACAGAGTCATGCATTGGTTTACGCCTCCTATTTCGACGCCTTCCACGTGGATTTATTTTTAAGCGTATTTTTGTTATTGACCTTTTTTCAATCGAAAACATTTTCCTGAAGTTAATTCAGTATTTACGGTTAAAAAAATTTTTTGTTTAAAATCCAAATTTACCTAATTTCATATTTTTATGCATTCTTTTGATGGAAAATTATTTTTTATATGTTTTGGTAATATTTGAATTGTTTACTTTTAATTTATTATTGTTTCGTAATTAATTAAAAATACTTTAAAATAGGAGAACCTGATTTTTACAGCGGAATGGAAGGGGTCATTTACGCGTTTATCCGCGGATCAGCGATTTTCTGCTTTTATGTCGTTTTCTGATCATTAAAAATTATATATATACTTTATTACTAATCTTACAAGATGCCAACGGTCGTGAAATAATCGTGAATTTCAGCAACTGAGTGCTCCGAGGCTTTCAATCCTTTTCCATTCACTTTATGAATGTCAGTATTTATAATAAACTAATTTAATTATAATCTAAAACCTAAAAAGTAATAAAGCTACGCTATATTTCTGATATATCTTTCTTTCATCCTTTTTTAAAACTTCTTTTCTAATCATGTTAAATGAATGGTTAAATTAATCATGGAATTTATTGAATTTGCTTCTGTTTTATCACAATAACATTTTAATACTGTGTCAGTGAAAAAAAAAATGTTTTGTTCTTAGCACTGGGATGCCATTTGGGAGAACTTTTTTAGAAACTCATAAAAAGTAAAGTTTGAAATATCCCCAGTACGTAGAAATCGGTCAGACCTGAAAATGTTACATTTTTTATTTTTCCAATAACATTAAAAAATTATCTTAATTCAACGGGTGACGGCATCCCCCCTTAAAATTTTTTGTGATTTTTAATTCTTATGTGATTTTTAATCCTTTTCGATAGACTGTCATCGAGCAACATAAATTTGTTGAAAATACAATAAATAAAGATAAATGTAAAAAAAAAAAAAAAAGAAGGACAAATCGATGCATTATTTGCAAATATTGTCTTATATTTAAAACTGGGAATCAAACATGTGATTAACTCTATTTACTGATAGTTTAACTTTTTAAATGCTAAATGATTTCAAAGCTATTTTATACAGCTGCATAAAATTTCTCTATTTTGTTATTTGCTAAATTTTGATTAGTTTTCAAAATACTTTTATTTTTCAATGCAGACGTTAATGAAAATTCTATAAAAATATACAACAAATTGAAAAAAAATTAATTTTCTCCTTTTTTAAAAAAAAAATCATTATTTTAAAAATAAAGTTTACTAAAATTAAAGTTTTTATTTATATGCTAATTCAAAACTGAAATTAGTTTTCATCCATTTTGATTTTCAGAAAAATGTTTTTTTTTTTTTTTTTTTTTTTTTTAATATATAAACTGTTATTATAAATATATATCAAAATAGGAAATAGTACACGCCGTATCATTAAAATTTTCAAATTCATTCCGACGAAATGAGTTGAATTTCTTCTTTCGTTTCATCTTAAATGTTTATTAAAGTCATGTTTTGTTTATTGAAACGTGTCTTAGAGTTTGTAGGAAGCAAAAATAAAAAAAAATACAACGATATGTTATTACTAAAACGAAGATACGGTGAGGATAATTTAGCGAAGCTTTCTTCGTAGTAATTTGTAATACGACACTTTAAGGAAGATTTTCCTTTCCAAAAGTTGCCCTTTTTTTAATCTGAAGTTTTGAAAATACTTCTTTAATCAATGTGAAAGAGACGATACTCTCAACGTGTATCATATATCACCTTAGCTTTGATACATTTAGCTAAAAGGGTGACATTAATTTTGATCTTGCTTCATTTTGTTGATAGGAATTCAAAACTTGAAATGTTAGATGCTTGAAAAACTATCAGAAAATAATGACGAGTGTTATGAAATCCAGGGATTGCAAAAGATAAGTTTTCAAAAGACGTATGAACATCATTTTTCTTTCGGATCACTCTTATGTTACTGAAAAATATGTCGCAAATGATTTGAATGTGTAAAAATCTCATGGCATCAGTGATATTTTATGTGTGCTTTATTAAGAACGAAATTTGAAAACATCAAAATTCGAAAAATAATATGGCTTGTTTTGATTTTAGTGAAATATATATTTGTGTAGCTATAGCTATATGTTATAGAAACAAAAAGAAGGGTTTCTGACAAAAACTGTACTTGTACGAAAACCACAGAAATGAAATAATAGTGCAACATTGTTGTATACTCCGAAACTCGACGTTTAATTAAAGAAGCAACCCATGTATCCTTGTTATCAGGTGCGAAAGCTTTAGTTTGTCCCCCAAAACATCGCTTTTCTAGAGACCCTCCCCTTTTTTTCTGAAAAATGTGAATTTTGGATAGGTACTTTTCTGTTTGGAATCCTTTATTAGTTATTGTGATGATTTTACTGAAAATGCAAAACTGTATCTCCAACAAATTTGTGCGTGAGATTAAAAGTTTTTCTTTAAATTAAATTACGAAGCACTTCTTAAATCCGTGATTTGTATGTATAAAACTTTGAATGTATAAAATTTAGTACGAAAGCATACGATGGTGTCATGGATATTTTAGGTGTATTTTATTAAGACAAAATACTTTCAAAACATCAAAATTCGAACTGAAAGTACTCGTATGATTTGTTGGTTATAGTAAGATAAAATTTACATAGTTATAGAACGTGTACGAAAAAGTGCTACGAAAAGAAATTTTAACTGTGATGTTAATAAAAACTCATTACTTGAACTGCTAGACTTCGGGAAAAAAATATCAGTGAATTACGAAATACAGGAATTGCAAAAGGTAAGTTTTCAAAAGATATATTATATGTTATATGATATAATTGTTATATGATAAACTATATGAACTTAATTTTCTTTCGGTTTACTCTTATGTTGCGGAAAGATATGTCCGCAAATGATTTGAATTTGTAAAACTTTCATGGTGTCATTGATACTTTAGGTATATACTTTGTTATGTAAGTAATAAACTTCTGAAAGATAAAAATTTGGCTGAAAATATGATTTGCTGTTAGTGAAATATAGATTAATATAGCTATAGTTGTATGTTATGAACAGAAATGTGTAATTGTTACGTTGTTTGTGAAGGTGTAAACATTGTGAAAGTTGCCATGTTTTCTAATAAATTAAATAACTATATAATTCGGTAGGTAAGACGACAGTTGAATTGCGAAAAATCTCATTTGTGTTTGGGATTTCAAAACTTGAAATGTTAAGCACTTGAAAATATATCAGAAAATAAAGACAAGTATTATGAAATCCAAGAATTGCAAAATAGAAGTGTTTAATAGACACGTGAATCCCAATTACTAAGCACTAACTCTTATTTGAAAAAATAAATATCAAAACTTATCTGAACTGATTTGCAAAAATAAATAAATAATGCAAAATATTATATTTTCAATAAATGTTTTTCTTCCGAATGTAGAAAAAGAAATTATTACAATATTACATAAAAGAAATATAATGAATTTTCTCTTTTAGATAATGACTTAGTAATTACATATAGATTAAATTTATAATGTATTTCTATAAATCATTATTACAATTTTTAATTATCTTTCTTTTTCCTTTCCTATTCCTTGTACGCATTAATCTCCAAGCCTTTCTACATAATATTGGGAAAATAAAAATATGTCAAAACGAAATATATTAATTCAAAATCAATTCACGATTTTAAAAGAAGTTTGCCTCCAAAGAGAGACAATAGATTTCTATCCACATAAGGCTTATGACTTTTGCAATAGTGCTTTTATTTTAAGGAGGCATTCCTAATGGATTCTTCGATAAAGCATTCAGCGAAAAATCGAAATATTGAGGTAAATAGTTGTATCTATAAAAAATCAATAGTCTAAATAAGCTTTGAATTTACATCTAATTAACAAAACTGTCGTGCGTTTCATCTCCAAACAATATTTAAATAATTGTTCACAACTTTACTAAAAAATTAACAAGTAATTAAGGCTGTTCATCAGTGAACTTCCCGATTCCCCTCGCTAATATTAAACCTATGGGCTTAGGTAGCATTCGTACATTTAAAATATCTCATTTAAAACACAGGAAATTTATGTTTTTAACCTCTGTTTCCTGTAAACATGTCTTAAAGGATCTATCTCTCTCTCTTTTTTCTTTTCTTTTTTTTTTTTTTTAGCTGTCATACTTAATTTTATGTGAAGTGTTAAAATATTATTTAGTTTCGCTATGATTTTAAAACATAAAATTATAAATTAAGCACATAACAATAAATTAATAAATGAACCCTACGCCCATAGTTTTAACATTATAGCGAGGGGAATCAGGAAGTTTACTGATGAATAGCCTTAAGGCATTTTCTCGTAAAAAAAAAAAAAAACAAAAAAAAAAAACAGGTTTTGTTCCTCAAAACAAATCACGAAATCCCATGTTAACCTAATATGGGAAAATTTAAAAACAATAATGAGTGATTGTTCAATATAATTATCTAACTGTGATTTTCACAACCAGAAATCTGATATCGACCTATTGCGTTTTCGAAAAATATTTTTCTAAATTTACTTTTAAAAAAGGCAATAATTTAGAAATTTTCACGCAAGTAAAAATTTTAAAATTTATAATTCTTTTTAAAGTACTTAATATTGAAGATTTTTTTTTTTAATATCGAATGTCTATTTTCTGATAACGAAAGCCTAATTTCGGAAAATGTTTTAGGTAATGAGTAGTCAAGTATTGATCTCCTTCTCCCGCCCCCCCCACACACACACCACAATAGGGTATATTTTCATAAGATAGAATGCTTTAATATAGTTTAGGATTTATATATTTACTGCTTATCTGATTGATTTTTGTTTGAAAGTTGTGAAAATATACTATACAAAATCAGGAATATGGGTTTATTTTGAATTTTTTTTATGTATTGCAATTATTTTAACTAGGGGATCCAACCCGGGCTTCCCTGGTTACAGAATATAGGTGAAAACCGCATTTTTTTTTTTTTTTTTTTTTTTTTTTTTTTTTTTTTTTTGGAAAACTGTGATAGATTTTTTTTAAAATAAATATATTTTTTTAGATTGTCCACTTACACCACCGAAAAGCATTTTTATTAGGAAAAAGTTCAATAAAATAAACAAATACTGTTTTGAAATTGATTAAAAGCGATGCTTTTGTATTTTCCTGATATCAAGACTTAATAGTCGAAGAAATCGCCCAAGATTTCGCTATTTACAGCAGCCTTTTTTATTTTGATATTTTCAGTAGATTAAGCGCGTAGTTCGATTACATGTCTGTTAAATTTGTGTTTTATTTATATTATTTTATTTATTTTTTCGGTGAAATTTTAATTTCGTTAGGAGATATTGACCGGAAACAAATTCGAAACTATTTATATTGTTTTTAAGTGCAAACGGGTTAATCTTTGATAATCGGGCAACACGTGAGAGGTAGAGATAGATTTTTAAAAAAAAGAAGAAGGAAAAAAAAGAACATGTTTGAAAATTATTTTACAAACCAGAAAATATCAGTAAAATAAGATACAGTTTCCAAACAAATTGCATTTGAAAGAACATTTTTTCCCCTAGTCGACGGTGTTAAAATTTAAATTGTGCAATGTTTAGAACTTATATTAAAAAAAAATAAAAAAATAAAGAAAATTACTGTAAAAACGGAATTTATTGCTCAATTGTTGCCACCCTCACCATGACGTGAGCTTTACATGTTTTTGCTTTATTTTATTTTATTTTATTTTATTTTTTCATGAGATGAAGCGCTCACAATACCATCGTAGTTTTTATATATGTTTTAATATTTTTCACAGGTTAACACATGTAAAAAAATATGATGGTGTCGTGAGCGCTTGATACCGAAAATTTTGTAATTGCAATTTTCTATAATGTAATTACAATTTAATTGGATGTAATTGATTATAGTTACACACATTCAAGCACTTAAATTTCGTCAAATAATGGGATGGGGGTAGGTTCCGGCTACAGTGCTGCAAGATTTTTTTTACGGAATGTAATTGTAACTATAATTAATTACAGAAAATTAAATTGTAATTACATGGGAGATAATTGCAAATACAAATTTGCTCAACTCTTTCCGAGCACATAGTGTAAGAAAAGTATTGTAATCATGATTTATGTGTGTGTGTGTGTGTGTGTGTGTGTGTGTGTGTGTGTGTGTGTGTGTGTGTGTGTGTGTGTGTGTGTGTGTGTGTGTGTGTGTGTGTGTGTGTGTGTGTGTGTGTAAACGATACCCTTTCAAATGGTATTTCCGATAGAGCTCCCATCTGGCGAATATATTATAGACTCCTATCGTAAGAACTGTTTAGATTTTTGTACTAATCGGATCGGCCGATCGATTAGGTTATTTAAACCATTTTAAATCCATTTTTAAACTATTTTGCAACCGATTCTATTGAGAAAATCACCAAGAAAATATGACAGAGTATAAGTGAAAAATATTGCGGCGATGTGGTCGACCATTACACTGAAAAAAAAAATGTTCATTTTACAGTATTTTACTGTTTATTACTATTAATTTTACGGTATAATACTATCAGCTGGGATGCCAGTATTATACTGTAAAATCAACAATATTTTTATTTGTTTATTTATTATTTTTTTTTAATTCCTACTATTAGCTGACACTCTCTCTCTCTATATATATCTTGTTCAAATTTTCAATCGTTAATAAAATAATTTCTATTCATCCACTCAAGTTCAAATAATTTTTTTTTAACTTGTAGTGGATGACACTTTATGTTAATACAATTTTTTTCAAATATTAATTAATTCATTAAATTTAATTAATTAATTTTAGTTTTAAATGGGAGAAAAAAATTCCTCCCATTGTTTTCATAAATGAAATGAAAGATTTATCTTAAATGAGTGATGCCACAGAACCGCAACGATGATTATAAAATACTGTTCAATAAAGATAACGTGGGACATTAATGCTGCACAGGTTTATTTTATATATTTATGATTAAAAAGTAGGAATTGACTTTTAAAAAAATTTATATTACTTGTTTTCAGTGTAGTGGCGCATATGTAACGTCTTCAGTTTTCAAACGTGGAGTCCAATGTTCGAATCCATCTAATCTTGTTGTTTCAGAAATTTATGTAAATTCACAGTTTTCTATAAAATGTTCAGAAAGTCGACTAAAATAAGTGTTTTTTTTTTAAATAAAAATGTTTGAAAAACAGTGACTTATACTATGAGAGAAATTTAAGGGGGTTTCAACGGTATCGAAATCACGTGTAAAACAGCTCACAATGATGTACCTTTTCTCCGAAACTACTGAAGGATTTCAATATTTTTTTTAGTAAGTTTCGGTATAGTAACTGAATTATAAATTGATTGTTCCGCAAGATGTAAAAAAAAAAAGAACAAAAAAAAAACCCATAGATATGCGATTTTACAATCGAAAAAACATGTAAAACAGCTGATTTTGTAGCACCTTTTTTTTTAGAACTACTGAAGCGATTTCAATACTTTTTTAAAATAGTTTAATAGTAACTAAATTATATAAATTGATCGTTTGGCAAGAAAAAAACAAAACAAAAATTACGCAATTTCACCACCAAATGTCATCTACTTTATTATTATTAACATAACTATTAGTTTTTACTTTTCGCCGAACGGTCAATTTATAGTTTGTGTATTGCCAAGACTAGTTTACAAAAATTATTGAAAACACTTCAATTGAAAACACTTCAGTAGTTCTCGAGAAAAGGGTACATCAATGTTAACTGTTTTACATTTGATTTTTTTTTTCCAAAATCGTGTAACTATTGTATTTTTTATTTTTATTTGTTGCCGAATGATTTAGTTTATCTACTGCTGAAAAAATATTTTTTAAAGTATTGAAATCGCTTCAATAGTTTTCAAGAAAAACATACAACAATGTCATCTGTTTTGCATGTGATTTCCCAAGTTTTGTCGTTACCTTATATTTCCTGTGATGTGATATCAATGTCTCTAACTATTGATCCTGAAACAGATAATCTTTGATCGATTTTAGTCCCATGTGAAATTATTTCATGTAATTAGGGCATCGAAAATATCGTAACTAGAGTCTTTCGAAATTTAGTGCTTTATAGATTTAATTCGTTTCCATACATTAAAAAAAATTAATTTTGAAAAATATATCTATTTAATTAGTGAAGCATAGTATATTTAAAGCTTATAGAAAACATGTTTTAAAAACAATACACGATTATTAGTTAAATATTATTTGCATTATTCAAGTAATATATGAATATTCTATTTACTAATTAGATAAGATTACTTATTTACTTAGATTTTATTACTAATTAGATCTATTTACATATTTTACTATAAGATCTTTTCTTAATCTTTTTTTTACTTGCACACATTTGATAACAGAGCATTAAAATATTAACTTTCATTTTATTTTAACTAACAGTTTAGCCAAGTGTGCATTATTTGAGAATTAATTCTAAATTAAACTTTAACAATTGTGTCGTCTAGTTGCTAAACCAACCACCTCCAAAAGTAAAATTTTAGGGAAAAGCTGATTTTTTGCCACACTTAGCCAAAATAAGATTAGAACCAAAACTCTTTAGTTTTATAGTCATTAAGACAGTATATTTGAAAACACAAAATAAGGTGGCAGGGGCACATAAAATGAGGGGGTTATTTAAGTCTTTGTTTTGGATTTGGCCACTTTTGCAACTTACTTTGGAGTTGACCGGTTTTGCAACAAACCAGAAATTAATTTTTGCTAAATTTAATGTGACATTGGGTTTTTAGGGGTAGTAAATACACAAATATATTCGAGGAAGCGTTGAGGAGCATTGGTAAGCTTCTGAAGAGTACCCACAGCTTGGAGTTCTTGGATTACCAGTAGGGCAGTATCTGAAAAAAATGCCATAAATTATGAAAATGTAATCACAAATGTATTGTCTCAGATTTTAACTGTAGCAAAAGCCTGTTCATTCCGCATCTATAATCCTCATAATACTAACATTTATATATATATAAAAATTAAATGGAAGAATATTTTATTAAAAAATTAAATAGATTATTATTTTTTAATTTATCAGAGAAAATTCACTTACAGTTTTATGAAAGCGAAGGGAGAGGGCGCAAAAAGTATTTTGCCTAGAGCATAAAAACATGTATATCCGCCCCTGGTTATCACAAGGTGAACTTTGACTTTTTCTCCTTTTCCACGTCGTAGGGTCACTTTTCTTCTTCCTTGATTGATTAGGAAATACTTCCTCCACAAACTTTTCCATAGTCAGAGAAAACACGAAACTAAATTATTAGAAACTTTGTATGCACCAAGGAAGAGCAGTCACAGGCGAGAGAAAACACTATATAAAATTAATCTAATCAACAAGTGAGAGATTACTGTGGGGAGAAGCAAAAGTGCCATCTAGCTGATATGGAGATGGCCGCTTTTGAACCTCACTAGTTTATGGATTTGGCCGGTTTTGCAGCACATCGTGATTTTCAAACGCATATAACACAGGGATTTGACCAGCTTAGGCTTGTTTATTGTTTCCAGATGGTAGAAACGTTTACTTAGAACTTAAAAATCTGAAAAAACACATTTTCAAATTTTGAGGAGTTGGTCGGTTTTGCAACTAGACGACACAATTATTATATAATTCATTCATTCATTAGTAATTCATTATTAAATTTAAAAAGTAAGCGAACTTCTTCTAAGTCTATTAAAAATTAACTTTCATTTTTAACTAACACTTTAGCTAATTGCGTACAGCAATTAATTCTAAATTAAATTGTTATAACAATTAATAATTAACTAACTCAATGACAATTCGTTATTAAATTTTAAAAATAAGCTAAATTCTTCTTAGTATATTAAAAAATTAACTTGTACTTTTTAACTAACAGTTTAGTTAGTTTGGTATTATTGCGCACTTAATTCTAAATTAAATTGCTATTATAATTATTAATTAACTAATTAATAATTCATTATTAAATTTAAAAAGTAAGTTAACCTCGTTATTGTCTATTAATAAACAAACTTCCATTTTGTAAACAAACATTTAGTTTATTGAGTATTATTTAGCAATTACTTCTAAATTAAATTTATAAAACTATTAATAATTAACTAAGTAATTGGTAATTAATTATTACAAAAAAAAAAGAAAAAGTAAAAAAAATAATAATAAGCCAACATCGTTACAAGTGAACATAACAACTCGAAGATAAGATTTATTCACAAATAATTTCCATTTTTTAAGTGGCAGTTTAGATAATTGGGTATTATTCTAAATTAACCTTCTATAAAAATTAATAATCCCCTTATTGGTAATTCACTATTAAATTTAAAAATAAAGGAAACTTTGCCTTATAAGGAGAATATAAAAGCGCGAAGTTTTAATTATTCCAAATGTCTTTCCATCACAATATAAAATTATTGAAAATCCGTGTTCATAGATCTTCTCCGCTCTTTCCGCGTTAGAAATTGGCTCATGATGAGGATTTTACGACTCCTGATTCAATAATCTTTAAAAGAACTTTAGAGAAAAGGTATAAATGCAAAGCATTGTCTTTGTATATTAAGATCGTAATCGTGAAAAATTCGAGTCCCACATTAATCTGTACACTGCAAATTCACAGCACACATTGGGAACACATTAATTCAAAAAAAGTGTTCCAGTTACCTTAATGTGTACTGAATGTGTTCCCTTTAAGTGTTCCAAAATGCTCCGCTATAAAGAAAGTGTTCTGAAAGTGTACCGAAAGTGTTCTGCTCAGGATATCTGTTAAATCTAAACTTGGGAACACATTTGAGAACGGATTGGGAGCACATTTGGGCACACTTGTGAAATCATCGCTTTCATGAAGTGCGCTAGAAAGTGTGCTGAACAAAAGAAGTGTTCTCAGAAGTATTCTAAAAACTGTTCCAAAAAGTGCTCTTCAAAGTGTTCTAAAAAAGGAGACAAAATAAGTGTTCTATAAAGTGTTGTGAAAAGTGTATAAAGATTTGCACTGTATACTCGGATTTTCGTTCATAGCACTAATAGTATCAAAGATATATTCATCATACTTGCTTTGCTTTTTGTAAAATGTGATGACATCACGAGACGTGCTGGAAATGGTCATTATTCGAGGACAAGCAACATTGAGCTAAACTCTCTAAAATTCGGGATTTAGCTGTCAGTTTATTCACTTTCACTTATCGGATTACAGATGCACTTCTGACGATGTCGTCAGATTGTATACAAAGCAAAATTATTGTGTTGAAAATTTCGACATTTATCTTTGTTTTTGTCAAAATTGTGAACGAAAATCTGGGTTCGGCTTAAAGTGGGATACCTGTATTTTTTACTGTATCAGCAGACTGAAACTACGTTTTTCTATACAGAAAATGCTTCTTGAAATGTACTAGAATACATTTCACATTACTTAATACCTCTTAAAGTCTGTTTCATAATTTTTGCAATATCCCTCATACATCCAATTTTTTAATTGCATAATTTCGACCTGGCACAGCCCATTAAAAAAATTAATGTGCATCTTTTAACGAAAAATTGAGCTAATTGGATATTATTTAGAAATAAATTCTAAATTAAACTTCTATATTAATTATTAATTAACTAATTAGTAGGTAATTAATTCATTAATAAATTTAATAATAGGGCAATCTCCTCTTACAGATGAACATAAAACGCGAAGTTTTAATCACTGCGAATGACTTTCCTTCGTAACATCAAAATACTGAAAACCAGTATATATAAATATTTTTCTTTCTTTCCGCGTAATGAATTAGCTCATAATAAGGATTTTTCATCTCTTTATTCAATAATATTTAAGACAATGTTAGAAGAAGAGCAAGAATGAAGAAAAATTGCGAAATTTAGTGGTTCAGTCAAAAATACAGGTTTTCCTATTCCAAGCCAAATTCCGATTTTCATTAGTAACTTTAATAATAACAAATATATTGTAACGACATTTTCATAAAACTTACTTTGCTTTGCGTGAAATCTGATGATATCATAAAACGTTCTGAAAATAACCACCATTTTCACTCAAGCAATATTGAGCCAGTGTTGCCAGTGGGCTTTTTAAAATTCAGATTGCTTGATTGGCATCACTTTTTTAAAAATGATATAATTCGCCTTGTTTTTGCCTCATTTAATTTGTCTTTAAATAAGGCAAATTTTACTTTCTCAAAACACTGATGGCAATCAAGAAAACAGAATTAAAAAAAAAAGTAGCCCACTGTCAACACTGTACTGAGCTAGGTATTCTATAATTCGGAATTTAACTGCCAGTGCATTTAGTATCAATTACCAAATTACAGTGCACGTCTCTCCTTCTTCTAACGATGTCATCATAATTCATGCAAAGCAGAGTTATTCTGATGAAAATTTTATAAAATATACTTCATTTATTGTTAAACTTACAAGTGACAATCGTTGTCCGTTTGGAGTGGGACAAGTTGCCCTTTTGACACGAATAAGTGGGATGCCATTCTGATTTCTTATATACAAAATTCTTGAAATGTACTCTAATATAGCAGTTCTTAAACTCTTCGTTACTACGGACTCCTTTTGGTACATTCCCTGTCTTCAAGGATCCCCAGAATTTAAAGCTTGAAATTATCGATATTGTTTGGAATATTGAATATATAAACTAATAGAGACATACTAGTAATAGTCAGTGCCTGATTTACGGCAGGGCATTCGGGGCACGGGCCCAGGGCCCCCGATTTTCAGGGGCCCCCAAATGCTCTAAAGATTTTTCAATTATTGGCCAAAACAGTTTTAACTGTCAAAAAACAAAATTAAAATGGAAAAATCTGTTTGTCAGAGATTGTCTATGATATGTCAAAGTAACATCATTTTTTGCTGATTGTCTTTTAACAATTTATGTGCAGTAATGTGCAGAATTCCATGTTTGGGATCGCCATATCATTTCATTTTTATTTATTTTACATGTAAGGCCCTCATGGTTAACATAGACAAAGCCATGTGGTTCTGCTAGTTACTTGTGTAAATTTAAGTTTTTCCATACAAAGCTTGTATTTGAAAGAAAAAGTTGTTTGATTAATAGGATGGATATGCTAATATTTTAAATAATTATAGCTTGGTACTGCGGTAAATTTATTATTAGTTGTTGCACTCTTTATCATTCCAGATATGAAGGGTGTAGATGCAAAATTCACAATGTCCACTTTTAGAAACTGCAAAAAAACTGATTATTATGAATAAACATGATATATTGGCACAATTTTTTGTGATATATTTCTTGCCATAACTTATGACAACAAATATATCACAAAAAAATTGTGCAAATGTATCATGTGTATTCATAATAATCAGTTTTTTGCAGTTTCTAAAAGTGGAGATTGTGAATTTTACATCTACACACTTCATATATGGACTTGCATAGAGAAAGGTAATCAGCACCACACAGTTTATTATAAAATTCAATTAAAAATTCATAATTATCAAATAATTATTTAAAAGTAAATTAATGATTATCAAATTGAATTTTTTAATTAATATTTTAAAGAAATTATCAAAGTCAATAGTGGTTATCTTAATAAGTACTGCTTTCGATATTATATTTTTTTATTCAAATAATCTGTGCGAGGGGGCCCCCATACGCATTTGTGCCCAGGGCCCCCAAATTTCTAAATCGGTCCCTGGTAATAGTATATATATTTTACTGTCTTATAGTTTTTCTTTCGATTGTTCTTGCAAGATTTTTCTGAAGTTCGAAATAAGCGGTCAAGTAACTTTTAAAGTGTAAAAAAAAAAACAATTTTTTTTTAGTAGTTTATGCTAAAATGTTATTCTTTAGGAACATTTTAAAAGAAACCCAAATGCCAAAATTTTCTTTAGAAGGAAAGTAATGTCCATCCAAAACAATTTGATCTCTTTTGTATGATCAATGGATAATTTGATCTTTAAAGTCAATTTTCTCAAAACAGTGATTTTGGCCATTTCGCATATGATTTCAAAGAAATGGCGGCATAGAATTTCATGAGATTTTTACTAAAGGTATAAACCTTATACGACCAACTATTATGTTCATCAAGTTAAAAATTTATATATTATAACTATTTTTATAAAAAAAAAATCTATTTTTTTTTTCAAGAAACAACCATTATATTTTTTCCAGTGTGGGTCATTTTAAACACATATTATATCGCTACTAAATAAAAAAAATTATAGTTCGTGAATTCATTTATTAAAAGAGCATTAAATTTCAAATTATACTTAAAAAAAAAAAAAAAAAAACTTTATGTGCATTCAGTTTTTTTTCAGAACATTAACTGTCAGAATATCTTTCTTTTTATTTGTATTTAAAATTTCATATACATCCAAAAGTTAATTAGATATGGAGTTATTGCAATCATATTAGTTTAGCTTTTACATATAATTTTTCAGTTTAAAAGGTACCTAGCCCAGTAAAAAATCTAACATTGAGCGGGAGACTTTCGCGGACACGCTGAAGGTCCGTTGAGGAGATCTTGGGGCCTGCGAACCACTACTTTAGCGCATTTCAAAAAATTATTTTAATTTTATTTTTTGTAATATCTTACTTAAATCCCTTTTTAGGTGCATTCGTAATTATATAAATACGTAGCACCTATAGTCGTCGTCTGGTCCGTCCGTCTGTCCGCATATAACAGCGCAAAAACTACTCAACCGAATGGTTCGAAATTTAATATATATATTCGTTCCAGAATTTTGCTGAGAAATTTCAAATTTTATGATAATCGAATCAAAACTTAAAAATATATTAATAATAGTTTTCTTTATCTGTTTCATCCTACCATATACTGAATCTATGTAATAAAAGCGCAAGTCACGTGACCGAGGAAAACAAATATGGGCTAACCACTTCTTTTTTCAATTGCCAAGCGGCCATTTTTATTCAAAATTATTTTTTCGAATAAAATTACATAAAAGTTACATTTTTAGAAAGATCGTCCAAAAAAATTGTTTGCTTGAGAGATGAATTACATTAAAAAATGTATAGATTCTGAGATAACTTCAGTGGAAATTAGGTTAACAGACGAATATCTCAATCCATTAAAGTAAATAAACACAAGAGATTCGTTCACCGTGAGTCATAGAAATATTAAACCATGGAGGTAATCATTCGCAAAACAAGATCCCCATGGTGAATTTTGAAGCGCTGTCTGGTGTCGAAAAAAAAATCGCATCTGTAAACGTGACATACGTAATTAGAAAAAGAATGGCCATGCTCATTTCGCTCACAACAGACGATATAATTCATTTCAGTGAAATAATAACGATGATTTTTTTACATTGTAAAACTAGTTATAGTACGAACATTTGTCACTTTTAACGTACAATTTCCAACTTGTTTTTATTTGTATAAATTCGACCTGAAACAGGCCATTAAAAAAAAGTAAATAGGCATTTTTTAAACTAACAATTTAGTTAATTGGATATTATACAGCAATTAATTCGAAATTAACCTTTTTTTAACAATTATTATTTAATTAATTAACTAATTAATTGATATTTCATTATTAAACTTAAAAATTAAGCGAACCTCATCTTACAGGTGAACATAAAAACGCAAAGTTTTAATCACTGCAAATGTCTTTCAATCACGACATAAAAATATTGAAAATCCGTACTTATAGATCTTCTCCGCTCTTCCCGCGTAATGAATTGGCTCATGATGAGGATTTTACGACTCCTGATTCAATAATCTTTAAGAGAATGTTAGAAGAAGAGCTAGAAACGCAAGGCGTGGTCTTCGACTTATCCAAGGGCTCGATCATTAAAAAGAGTTCCCCATTGATTTTTAGATAATGCGATTTCTATGACAATGGAAACTGTTTTTATGTCGTTACTCGCAGTAATAAAGTCAAATTTTCAGATATTTCTTTTGCGGGTTTTTTTTTTTTTTTTTTTTTTTTTTTGTTTGTTTGTTTTATCTGGTTGAATTGAAATGCTGTGCCACTTGTGTTTGATAAGTTGTGAGGATCGGGCATAATAGTAATATAAACATTTTTGCATGTGTTTTTTATGCATCTATTTCTTATAGTTATCAATTGAATATTCTTAAAATAAATTTACATTATCAATAGTCTTATAATTTTAATAGTAATTTAATTCTTTCGGACGTATATACTTTCCAAAGAATGTAATTTTCGGTGTTATTTTTAAAATTGTCATTTTATATTCCTTGTTAGTACGCTGTGTGCTTTTAGATAGTGTGAGTTTTATGACATTGAAAACTGTTTTTGTGCCGTTATTCGCAGTAATAAAGTCAAATTTTCAGATATTTCTTTTGCAGTTTTTTTTTTTGTTTGTTTTATCTGGTTGAATTGAAATGCTGTGCCATTTGTGTTTGATAAGTTGTAAGATACGGCAGAATAGTAATGTAATCATTTTTGCATGTGTTTTTTATGCATCTACTAGCCAGTCGTTTCCGAGTGGGGCCCAGATACATAGTGCAGCGTACCACCCTGACTTCTCTTGGGGCCCAAAAAGTGCATTTTACATGCAACCAGAAAAATATAAATAAAATACTTTAAATTAAAAGTATACGAAAATAACTAATACGAATATAAAAAAGCACTTAAATAAAGATTTCGCGACATAAATATTTTTTTTTCATGAGCCCCCTGACAAAATACTGCTGGGCCCTACTCGCGATTATATAGGGGTGGGGCCCAAGTAGTACTTTGTATCTGGGCCCCACTCGGATGCGACCAGCTAGTATATAATACAAAATCAGCAATAGTTCTCTTTTTCGTCTAATCTTCCACAATCGGGTTCACAGCCGATGATACCCACAAACTCGCTAGCTCTAAAATCGCTGAAATACATGATTAACTGCTTTTTTTTTTTGTAGATTTGTAAAGCGGAGTTTCACATTCTTACTTAAAACTGCTGCTGAGGTATGGTGCAATTACCTAAAACTTTCGACACACAGTGTGATCCCTTTGATGGATTATTATCTAAAATTGATCAAATATATATTTAACTATTTTCTAGTACATTTGTTATCCTAAATTTCCCGCACCTGCCTATTACTGAAATATCACAAAATAACATAAGAAGTTCGACCCCCATTTAACCCTCTTTAGTGGCTGAATTTCTAAAATCGCGGAAATACATGTTTAACTATTTGTTAGTAGATTTGTTATCCTGAATCTGTGATTTCAAGCTCATAACTAAAAATGCTGCTAAGATATGGCGAACATTCAATATGACCTAAAATTTTCGACCCCCATTTAACCCCCTTAATGGGTGAATTTCTAAAATCGCTGAAATATGTGTTTAATTATTTTTATAGCAGATTTGTTATCCTGTAATTCACGCTCTTATCCGAAACTACTGATGAGATATGGTGAAAAGGTGAAATCATCGAAAATTATCGACCCCCCCCCCCCCTATTTAACTCCCTTAGTAGTTGAATTTCTAAAATCGACTAAAATGCATGTTTAACTATTCTGTAGTAGATTTGTTATCCCGAAATTCACGCTCCTAACTATAACTTCTACTGAGATATGAGAAAATGGCGTAATGCATTCGGGATAACGACAATCTGACGGGTACTATCAATCAACACTGTGAAAGGGTGCGTCAACTACCTCTTTAACAAGAAGGTTGCCAGAGACTCTATAAGCGGACTGAACTATTTACATTTACGAAAATTTCTTGGTTTGAGATAGTCCCTTCAGAGCCGCAGATCGATGATAATAAATACCACATGTTCTCCATCTTTGGAAACTAAAAATGATTATTTTAACTTCCGTAAAAAGGCACCTGCACACCTGCACTCTTTCTCTGCTTTGTTAAAATATTTGCTTTTTAGAGAAAGCTTCGAAAACGTTATCTTTTAAACATGCGTACTGATATAGGAACAAATTCTATTTGAGGCGAAATTGTTAAATTTTAAACTATTATATTAAGATTATTTTTTAAACATTATTATTAAAAGTGAATGAACTTTGGATTTATTATTAAGCTTGAATGTTGGATATTGCTTCTTGAAAACACTTACACCCGAAATAGCTGATAAAATTTCAACTAAAGCGTAAATGCCTTTAAGATTTAACACGGTTTTCACACATCTAATTATTTATATCATCTTTATCTTTTACTAGAGTTATTGTACCTATAATTTGACAACTTTTAATGTGTTGAGTAAAATAATTGGATTTCGCAATAGTATGTATATTTTGCAATGATAATTCAGCGGGGGAGGGGGGGGGGACAACACGAATATATCAATTTAGAAATTATTACATAATTTATGCCCAGTTTTTTTATTCTTTTTTTTTTTTAACTTTCATTTTATTTGCCCTTATATTTTGTTTTTAAATAATGTAGAATGTATTTCTCACGCCATCATTGAAGATTTATTAGGATAATAATAAAAACATTTTTCTTTTATTATTAATTAACGAACATGTTTTATGCTAATACTAACCTAGAATGGATTTATGAAGACTGAATATCACTGCATCAATGAATCATTACGGATTGCATCAAAGCTCTTTTTGTAAAACATTTTGTCAACTTTTTTGTAGTCTGGTGTTCAAGTAATTCCACATGTTTTAACATTCAGAGTATTTATCAAGAAAATAAGAAAAATAGACTTAAAGCGTTGATTTACATTATTTAGACTTTTATTTCAAACATGTATTTCATTTTATAAACAGGCACTTTTACCCCAAAACATTTGTTTGAGGGAGAAGAGTCAAGGGATAATACACTACATATGAATCTGGAAAGGTGTGATATCAATTTAAACCTAATATGCTAATAAATGGAACATTGACATAGGAATATTGTACAAAGTCACTTCTAATATACTCGTATGATTTCATTACATATATTTTGGAAAAATACTTTGAATGATTTAAAGAAACAACAGCAACAAAAATACAGACTTCGGTTATATTTCAAACATGCAAGATATTTGATAAAAAATAAAAATCTAATAATAATTAAAAACTAAAACTTAGCAAGCATTAAACTGTATAAACATGCGTAGTTACTTTATCAAATTGTGAAATTTTAAGTTGAATAAAAAAGGGTAAAGATAAAATAATTCATGACACTATGAAAATTGATTGATGAAACTGAAATAAAATCAGTTGACTGCATGGATATTCTTCAAAAATTCTCTCAATGAAGTCATCGTTAAAAATTTTATCGGACTTTCTGTAAATTAGAGTAATATAATTATTGTAAATTATAGTAATGTCTTTATGAAAAGCAATTTCGCCTCGAAGTACCAGAAAAATAGCACTATTTACACTTCGAATGAAAATGAAAAATTGTTTCACTTTTGTTTGTCAGATTTATGTTTGTTCGCACTCTGAATGTCTCAATTTCAGTAAAAATACTTGTGTAAGAATGAAATTTGATTGTGTTGTAATCCTCAGATGAGCCGACATATATATGAATCCATTTTTGATCGCAAACGCATGAGATTGGCAAGTGCTGCTATTCAGAAACCGAATAGCTTTTCCATTATTCGTTAAAAATAGAAGGTCTTTCAGAAAAACCTGTGAAAAATGACGTTTTTAACAGAATTTCTGGATGCAACAGCCCGATAAAGGTCGTTGTGAGACAACAATTGCTTATAACTCAAGATATTACTTTCTCGAAAAATGAAAAAATATATATTCGATTTCAAATCACTGAAATGTGCTAGAGTTTTGCATTATTGAGTCGGGAATTTTTTTTTTTTTCCCTCCAGAAGCGCCTTAAAAGCAAGGTTCATGATTTTTTATTTCATTTCTTCATTTTTATTTACCCCCAATAAAGTTCATACATACCAAATCCACTTTGACACGTAAATTAGATTAGTACTTAATTTGTCGACAAACTTTTGAAATAAATATTAGGTCGATTTCGTAAGAAATGCTACTATTACATTCTCCCCTAAGTTGGAATTCCTGAAACATTTTTTAAGATCTACGTCGATCATGACTCCCACAACCCAACCAACCTAGTTAAAAACTTTATATGTCTATATCACTTTTTTATGGACGCAATAACTTCCATAATTCTGCACAAATCTCTTCCAAAGTGATACATAAAATTAACCGGCTTAAAATCTCGGTCAAGTTCGTCATGTTCGTTAATCATTAATTTTTTGTGAAAACAGAAAAACCATCATAACTTCTTAATTATCATACGTATCGAATCCGTTTAAAATTATTATTACTTCTAGGAAAAGGGCCAAAAATTTATTTATATGACAGATGTTTCATATCATTAAAAAAAGGCCTCAAGGTATGTGTGGAGGGGGGGGGGAGGGCGGGAGGATAGGGGTTTAAGAAGAAAAAAATTCATAACTTCGTCCATTCGCAAGATATCAAATACGCTTAAATTTATTATAAATCTTCTTAATATTATCTACAAGTTTTATATTAATAAATTTTTTATAGGACCAACTCTTACAGCAAAATAAATAAATAAATAAATAAATCCTTGCTGGCTCCACTTTACCGGCGCTGGTATATTTCGAAGTATTAAAAGTATTAAAAAATAAATAAATAAAAAAAATCGTTTTTTTTTTTTTTTTTTTTTTTTTTTTTTTTTTTAAATCAGATTTAATTTTTTTAATTACACTTTTTAAAGTAAAATAACCTTTTTACAAAATCATTAAAATTAACAACCAAAAAAGCTCATTTAAATTTATTTGAAATAAAAAAAATACTCAGTCACTTGGTTAATTTGAAATATTTTAATCATATGAATAATTAAATATTACAGTTACAAAAAATGGAGCAATAGAAACAGATTTAATTTGAAAAGGTGAATTATCTTTTACTTTTGAAAACATGAAATAAATAAAACGAATTATTTTGTGTTATATGATCACTTGCTTAAACTGCAATTTAACAAATATATACTATTCTATATAAAAATATATACCACTTTAAATTATCCATTTAATAAATTAAAAAGCATATGCACCCTTCATTACTAAAATCTAAAAATTTTTAATACCAATTTTTTTTAAATTAAAAATCTTAAAATACAAAAGATAATTATATTTATAAAACAAGAAAACTGTTATGAATGAAATTTTAAACATTCTATTCCAGATTGGTACAGAATTCTTTTAAAAACATCTATTCCGGATTATATACAATATTCTGGAGTACATACAATATTCATTTAATGAATTTTGAGAATGTATTATACATACATAAAGATGATCATGATTATATGTTACAAATTGCAATGGATCTGAAAAAAAAGTTATTTTTTGTTATTAAAATATTTGAAAAGAAACCAATTTTCCAGCTGAGTTCCTAAGCAATTACGGAGTTTAGACCAAATCAAAGTTGGATTTATTTAATTTAAATTAAAAAAAAAAATCTTTTTTTTTTCTAAGACTTTAAAAAGTTTAGTTGTTAATTAGCTTACATTTATAAGTAATTAAAATTGAAATTATATTTAACAAGAACGAAAAATCATGCGTTAAGCATAGATTATGAAACACCTACCAGCACAATCAGAATACTGTAACAAAACTTCTTAGATTCATAAGGTGAAATGTGATATCTAAGTAAACAATTCTCGAAAACGTATAGCATATTTGAAATCCCAGTTTCAGTAATTAAAATGAATAATTAAAAAAATATCTGAATTTTTTATTTATTTATTTATTTATTTTTGTGTATCCCTTGTACATGATCAATAGATTTGTATACATGCCACATAATATGCTAAAATTTAATTCAGTTAGGAAACGCACAGTAAAGTTCAAAAATTCCATTCTTCAATTTCGGTCAATGAAAGATAATGTACTCGACATCTTTTGTGCAACCCTGTATATGATCTATAGAATTTATATACACTAAGCAATATGTAGAAAATTAGTTACATTTAAAAACGTGTGGCGCAACGGAAAACAAGCTTCCAGAAATTAATGTTCACAGACAGTACTGTACCGAATTATTTTGTATATCTCTGTAAATGAGCGATAAATGCTATGCTCTCTATAATCTATGATAAGCATTTTGTAATGCAACTTAGTGATATATATCAATTTCAATATGTTTGAGATATATTAACATCATTAAAATACACCGCAAACGATTTTGCCCCATAGACCGTAATGTAAAAGAATTCTTTTGAGTGTGCTTGTAAATGAACTGTAAGTGCTACATACTTCATTCTCAATACCGAACATGCCATAGTTGACCTCAATGACATATGAATTGCATGGAAATCCGAGTACATTTACGAAAGTTAGAGCTCAGACGGACAGACAAACAGAATTAATAAACATTTTTCAACTTTGTTGAAAATATATTATAAAATATTGTATAAAAATATATATAAAAACATATCAGACTATTACAAGCCATGAAATCATTTTATTTTCCAAATATTTCCATAAATAAACTTACATCAGAATATTGAACCACTTGTTATTTACATGTGGAAGTAATGAGATGTCTATATAAATTCAATTAAAAAAACTTTTGAATGGCTTATATTTATTTATTCTAACGTTTTCCATATCCTCGCAGAAAGTCCCCATGATTTTGTATTAAAAAATTTACATAAGATTTAGATGTTTTTTAATAGATAAATATTCCTTAATCTTTTAACGTTTTTCAGCTAAGATTCTCTATTTTTAAATTGGGATTTTTATTTTAAAGTGTGATATTTGATTTAAATTAAATTAAAAATCATGCATTTTGAGTTCTCAGTCTCTCCGACTCCTTAAATTTACAAAGTTTATTATTATTATTATTATTATTATTATTATTTTCAAAACATAATATTTATTACAAAATTTCTTGACCTGAATTTGAAATAAAATTTTTACGTAAGTTGTTTTAAATCAGAGATAAAAAAAAAAAAAATCAGTTTAATCTTAATCATGATTAAAATCAAGCTGATTTAAATCAACGAACTCTGCTTAAAAGTGGTATGAATTTGTTTCCCAGATTCAGTTTAAAAAAATCGCGCACATTATTTTTTATGAAATGTTATATTTTACGTGCATTTTGAAGAGGTTATGTATATCACAATTAAATTAAGTAAGCTAGATTAAATACTAAAACCAGTGAAATAGAACGTATGTAAAGCGGAAAACATTTGTCAACGGAAAATTTCATGGTCTCGGTGAAAATAATATAAACTATAAGGAATAGTGTACCTGCTAAGATGAAAACCTGTCTATATAGTCAAATGAAATTTCTCGAAATTCCTGCTGTGAATTCAACATTACAGTAACACAATTACTTGTACTTGAAAGGGTTAACAGTTCTTGTTGTGACAATTTACGTAGCGAATCCTTATTTCAATTTTAGCAATAATTTCCTAATTTCACATTTTTTTTTAATGTTAATTTTGTATTTCTATATTTCCGATTACGATAGAAGTATATTAACAGCACATGCATCTTTTTTACTGATTTGTTTTAATTATTATTTTTTTTAATGATTTATATGAAAGATTATAGTTGTTTTTGCTTATGATATATATATATATATATATATATATATATATATATATATATAGTACATTATAATTAATTTTATTATCTAAAATCTCCACCCCGCTTTTTTTAACACTTTTCAACCTAGTTGAAAAGTGTTTATGACTTCGGTTTGTCTGTCCGTTTGTCCGTGCTCTAACTCCCGTAAATTTGCTCGGAATGCTCTGAAATTTTTGTATGTTATTGTCGTTATCTATAGCATGTTCCCTATTTCTACTGAAGCGTGTCGCACTTATAGTGTTTTTTTACAGGGACACTCAAAAGAATTCGGTTACATTACGGTCTATGGGGGGAAATCATTTGCGGTTTATTTTAATAATGTTACACAATTTCAAACAAATTGTAATTGATATATATATCACTAAGGTACATTACAAGAAGCTTACTATGGTATAGGGTGTGCATAGCACTTATAGTTACTTTACAGGGACAGGCAAAAGAATTCCGTTACATTACGTCTATGGTGAAAAATCGTTTGCGGTTTATTTAAATAATGTTTCCCTATTTTAAACGCATTGAAACTCATATAGATCACTAAGGTGCATTACAAAAGGCTTACTACAGAATATTGCGTGTGTAGCAGTCATCGTTCATTTACAGGGACTAACAAAATAATTATAATCTTTCTGTTAACAATAATTCCCGGAAGTGCGTTTTAAGTTGCTGACCGCGATTTTAAATTTAACTCACTTTTTGTCTATTACTTGGTGTGTGTAAATTCTGTAGATCATATACAGGGCAGCACAAAAATTCGCTAACACATTTCCGTTTATTGACAGAAACTCCAGAAGGAGAATTTTAAACTGTGCTACGCGTTTTCTAACTGTACTAAAATTTAGCAACCTATGTAGTATATATACAAATCTATAGATCCTATACAGGGTTGAATAAAAGTATTCGGATATTTTTCCGAATATTGTTGGTATTTCCTGAAATTACGTTTTTAAATATGTTATGCGTTTTCCAAATTGTTTACTTAGATGTTATCTTTCAGCTTATTAAACGGTAATGATTTGTAAAATTATTTGGAAAATTTGAACAAAATAAAATAAAGAGAGTAAAACAAAACATTGGACACTGCATTTTGCAAACATAAACTTTCGAAATTTTGCTTATAGTTTTTGCACTAAATTGACCATGTTCCAAAAAATGTATATCCTCAACAAATTATACACTAAACTTAATAATCCTTAACGACAGCTATTTAATTAACACATTAAAAATAATCAAACTGTAAACACACAAATAGTATTAAAATAGCGATAAATATCAGACCGCAAGATTTCACCAAAGATAGTGAATACAGACTCTTTTAAACGTTGGTTGAAATGAAATTCATAGCTGCTAATGTTTTTATCAGAATTTATCTTGAAGTGTTAAAATATTACTCACAACTCGTCAGCTTTTAACACATAAAATATTAAATTAAGCAGATATTTCAGAAATATTTTAACAACTAAGGCGGAAAAAACATATTTTAAGAAGAGTACGAAGAAAAAAGAAAAAAAAAAGAATTTAATTTTCTAAGGAGATATTTTAAATGTACGGTGCATTCTTCTACGCCCATATCTTTAATATTAGCGAGGGAAATTAGAGAGCTGATTCAGCAACCCCCTTAAAGCTATTCTCAAATCCAAACTAGCTACTTTACGACATATTTTTAAATTTACTTTTGTTCAGAAACTTGGGAAGTTCGGAAATTGGCAAGTGTTCTTAATTCAGAAACTTTGTAATCGAAAGGCGCTTTGGTGAAGGCTCCATTTTTTGGTAAAGGCAGAAGATCTTTCAGAAAATTCAGTCAAAGTCAGCGTTTTGAATCGAATTTCCGACGCCGCAGCACAAGGAAGGGGAAAAACGTGTTGTCACGTGACAAGAATAGCTCATAACTCAATAAGTAATTTATTTATCAAAAAATGGAAAACTTATTTGGATTCCAAATTGTTTCAATAGTCAGGCCTACTAATTTTATGCCTTCACGTTTAAAAATGAGTCACAAAATGCGTCAGAAAGTTTCGTGCTGTTGAGCATATCATTTGAGAACCACCTTAACAGAATCTTGGGATATCTTTGATGAGGAAATAAATAAATAAATATTCTAAAAATGTTTGTACAATTATATTTTTTACATAATACATTTCTTGTTATTTTTTAGGCCACACGAAATTTGTTATGGTTTTTGTTAATGATACAAAAAGGTGAATTATATAGTTATAATTTTTATGAAATTTTATATGCAGAATAATTTTTTTTTCTGTAATTTTTACTTTGAAAACAGTACCAGTACAGTGTAGAATTTATCTACAAGACGAACTGACATTGAAGAATGAATAATAATGGATGGGAGGGGGGGTGTCTTATAGATGTCTTTTAATGAGCAAAAATGTTTCTTCGTTTTATCTCCATTCGGGGCCCGTATATCAATGATTGTTTAGCGAGTAAGGGTTGAATATGGCTACTTTTCTTATTTACAAGTCGCCAGGCTGTTAATTGCTTTTTCTTCTCCCTCATTCTCCCCTCTCCCGTGATAAAGACATGGACCCATGCATTCGACCCCCATTTAACCTCCCTTAGTGTCTGAATTTCTAAAATCGCTGAATTACGTGTTTAACTATTTTTTCAGTAGATTTGTTATCCTGAGTTTCATGATTCTACCTATAATTTCCACTGTGATATGGCAAAATGACCTAAAATATTTGACCTCCTATTTAACCCCCCCCCCCCCCTAGTTGCTGAATTTCTAAAATTGCTGAAATATATGTTTATCTATATTTTTTGTAGATTTGTTATCTCGAATTCCGAGATCCTAACTAAAAATGCTGCTGAGATATAGCGAACAGACAAAATGACCTAAAACGTTCGACACCCACCCCCACCCCCCATTTAACCACCTTAAATGATGAATTTCTAAAATCGCTGAAATATGTGTTTAATTATTTTTTTAGTAGATTTGATATCCTGAATTTCACGTTCCTATCTAAAACTGCTGCTGAGATATGGCGAAAACGTGAAATGACTAAAAACTTTCGACCTTAACCCCCTTAGTGATTGAATTTAAAAAATCGCTGAAATATATGTTTAACTAACTTTTAGTACATTTGATATCTTGAATTTCGCGTTTTTAACTAAAACCGTTATTGAGATATGGTGAAAAGGCAAAATGACCTAAAACTCCAGACCCCCCCCCCCCCCCCATTTAACCCCCTTAGTGGTTGAATTTCTAAAATCGCTGAAATACGTGTTTAATTATTTTTTTTATATATTTGATATCTTGAAGCTCACGCTCTTACCTAAAACTGCTGATGAGATATGGTGAAAATGTGAATTCGCCAAAATTTTTGACCTTCCATTTAACCTACTTAGTGGTTGAATTTCTAAAATCGCCTGAAATACATGTTTAACTATTCTTTAGTAGAACTGTTATCCCAAATTTCAGACTCCTACTTAAAACTCCTGCTGAGATATGCCGGAAAGACGAAATTATCTAAAACTTTCAACCCCCCCCCCATTTGACCCCCTTATGCTGTGAATTTTCAAAAATCCTTTCTTAGTACTCGCCTACAATGTGTAAAAAAGATGTCTTCCAAATTTCATTGTTCTAGAACAAACGGTTGAGGCTCGGCGTTGATTATGAGAAAATCAAGATACTCCTTTATAAGTATAGATTTCTATAATTATCAATTTTGAATATTCTTAAAATCAATTGATATTATCAATAGTCTTATAATTTTAATAGTAATTTAATTCTTTCGAATGTATATACTTTTCAAAAAATGCTAATTTTCGGTATTATTTTTTAAACTGTCATTTTATATTCCTTGTTACACTGCAAAAAAAAAATGTTGATTTTACAGTATAATACTAGCACCCCAGCTGCGAGTATTATACCGTAAAATTAACAGTAATAAACTGTAAAATAAGCAGTGATATGCTACCGCGCATGCGCGGCAGCGTATTACTGATTATTTTACTGTCTATTACTGTTAATTTTATGGTATAATACTCGCAGCTGGGGTGCCAGTGTTATACTGTAAAATCAACAATTTTTTTTTTCAGTGTAGTACGCTGTGTGCTTTTCGATAATGTGAGTTTTATGACAATGGAAACAGTTTTTATGTCGTTACTCGCAGTAATTAAGTCATATTTTCAGATATTTATTTTTTTTCAACATTTTCCAAAATAATTGAAAAGTGTATTCCGTTTGTCTGGTTGTCTGTCTGGCCGTGCCCTAACTCTCATAAAACTACTCGGATTACCCTGCCTCTTTTGTGCAATATTTATAGTTTACGCACAAAAGAATTCCTTTTCATTATGGTGTGTGAAGAAAAATCGCTTGTGATGCATTTTAATGATGTTACGACAATTCAAAATAATAACATTGATATTTCATTGCTGAGTGATGGAATGCTACAGAGTGATCAATTAAATTATTTGAATTTAAGTCTGACTGCATAGGATTTACCACTATATTGCTGTTTATTGATTAATATGAGTATTTTAAATTATCCGAGACGTATAGTATTTATTTTGCACCTATGACTCTAAGGATCTGATATGATAATTTATACTTAGAAAATTTTATTAGACAAATTATCAATTAATTATAGAAAAGAAAAAGTTGCGTTGTGAATTATTTTTGAAGTTCGGATCCTCTTTGAGCCAATTACAATCATCAAAGGTTACCTGCAGAGAGTTATGTAACGTTAAATAAATAATGGCTTATTTTAAAACCTAGATTGTAATATTAAAGAAAACATTTCCTAAAATAAAAGACTTAATATTAATTCAATAAATTAAGTAAACAAAATGAAAACTGACTAAAATTAATTGAATATAAAATTGAGTTTATTTACAAGGTAATTATAATCATGTAATTAAAAACAAACATAAATGTTTAAAAAAAAAAAATATTCAATCCTAGTTGAGAACTGTATTCTCAACATTTATTTTCTGAGAATTACAGTTTATCTTACTGAATTAACAAATTCGATTTTGAAAGGCAGAGTTCCATACCCTAGAAGTATTTATTTGATTAGCCTTTTTATGTTTAGATCGGGGTAGGATCTTCATACACACGTAAATTCGTATTATTAAAAGAATATAGCTTAATTAAATAAAATGGAACAATGGTGAAGGAAGATTGTTTGTTACCTTATATTACTAGATAACGTTGACAGCAGGAGGTAATGGCTGACGCGTTTTCGCTTTTTCTTAGCGCGTACATTTCCATCTATTGGCACACACACTCAAAATCTGTTTTTTAGTTAGAGAGCAGTCAACCTTCTACTTTTCCATCTTTTTTTGAATCTCTACTCTCAAGAAAAATCACATTCTTTTCGTGGAGCAAAAAAAAAAAAGGGATGGAACCATTTTTCCCTTTTCACATAAAATTAAGGCCTTATACGTTTTAACTTCTTGAAAATTTGCATGTTTCGGCCATACCTCTGATTTTAGAGAGATGACCATTGGCAGGCGGGAGAAATTTGGTACTCCCCTTGAGTGTTTCATAGGTCCGTCGGTACAATAGCGATTCCTCTTGACGCCGTGCTGTGTCTGGGAGGTAAAGATGCTTTTACTTGGGAGGTCTTCGTGCCTATTTAAGCTCTCATAAATAAATGTGTCATATTATTGTTCTGACAATTTTCTCCATGACATTTTTATTAGGTGTAGTTTAAATCATTCGTGGGAACGGAAAACCAAATATTTCCTTGACTGCCGTGGTTCACTTTGTTCCATAATTATCTATCTGTATGCGCTGATACTAAAATGGATCATTAATTTGTATTGTTCACTGTTCACTGATTAAAATGATACCAAATACTCTGTTAATATGCAGAAAAAAAACCAAATACTTTTTTTTTTATAGTGTGTGCTAGTTTAGATCTAGATGGTGGTATTTCTCACCATCATCTCTTCCCCCGACATTAGAAAAAAAAAGGTCAACAGTATCTTTTTATATATATATATATGTAGCCACAAAGTACTCGATGAAAGTCCATCGTCGTATTATATTGAAGATCAAAACTGAAAATGTTCACATGGAAAAGTCTAGGAACTTGGGATAAGCTGGAGTGTCACTAGGTTTGGAGTGTAAGTAGGTTTGCAACACCAGAAAAAAGTTTTACACATTGGTGAAATAAAGCGTAATCAAAAGTTCACTGTTGAAAAATCTGATGAAAGACATGACTTCTTCAGCAAGTTATCATGTGTAGTTGGTTTCAATTTCCATTGTTCCAAAAACATTTATTAAAATTTTGAGTTTTAATAGGTCCAAATCCAAATAAAGCAGGAAAATTTGAATAAGCCAAATAATAAAATAAAATGCCCGAGAGAAGAAAGAAAAAAAAATTAATTTTCTTTTCCACTCTTATATTTTTAGTTATTACATACATATAAATTGGCAAATCTTTTATTTTAATTATTACAGGCTAATTAGGTACCCATGAATGGAAACACAATATACAGAATCATTTAAAACAAATACTCAATATAATCAGTAAGCTGTATGCATTGATAATGAATACCATACAATTAAAAAAAAATTATATAATATATGAAAAACATTGAGAGAAAACACATCTATATAATTACATGTCTGTTGTACTACAATCTTTATTATAAACATTATAATATAATTCTCACATGAATTATTTTCTCTTGAGCAGAAAGGAAAACTTCTTTATTTTTTTTTATATATATAAAGAAAATGTTATGTTAAAAAAAAAATCTTATCAGTCTTACTAAAACAATTGTTTTGGAATATGTGAAAAGGCTACTTTTCTGAATGAAAGATATTCTCAATAATAATATATTTTCATAAAGGAAACAGATCGAAAAAATGAATTTTTTTTTTTTTCGATACCAAAAATTTAAATATCCATCGATAAAGTCAAACACAATACCCTTTTAAACTGTTTGCCTTGGAATGAACGGGGTTGGGAAAAAAAAGGCAGAAGAAGAAAAAGAAAAAAAAACAGTAATCTTTTCTCCCTCTAATCCATCACCGCTAAGCGGAAGGATAGAGAATGACAGCTAGATGACCCTACCTGTGGACAATGACCCATCTCCCTACCTTCGGATTCAGTTGTACACGGGGGACGATTTGCGAAATGATAAGCCGTGTATTAGGTATCTTTCCTCACCTGTGGGTAACGTTTACTAAACTCCTGGATTACTGACAGTGGAAAAAAAAAATCAGTGAAACGATTTGATTGCACGTGTGTCTTTGAAAAGGATTACTCGCAAAAATCCAGCTATCTGTTTTTTATTGTTGAAATAAGATTAAATGTGTGATTAAAATAAAAAAAAAGTCGTGTATACCCGGCTTGGATTTAAAAAAAAATGGGGTATGTAATTAAATCTGTATATCTGCTGAATTACAGAAAATATTTTCTATAAAAAAAAAAAAAAATCGGTACACGTGTAACGGGGTCAAATCCGTTTGCATCGCACTATCTTCTCGTCAATTTATATATTTACTTATTTATTTATATTGTGTATAAAAACGTAATGTATTATAATATATATATTTTTTTAATATAATATTGATTTTCTAGTTACAATTTAAGTTAGCGAGAACAAGCGAGCGTTGCTTTGCACAAACGAAAATGTGCATGCAATTGTAAAATGTTTATTTAATTATTTATTCTTCTTATTATTATTATTTTAAAATATATTAACGTGTCAATATACATATTTAAGGAATGGAAAGCGAGCGTTCGCTTTTCTTTTCTCTTATTTTTTTTTGTTTTATAAAATATTACATATAATAGTTAGAGAAAAAAAAAGATTAAACAAATTCTTTTTTTTTTGTAAAGTTTGGAAATTTAGTTAATTAGAAATATCTCAGCTAAATGCATTATTAGATGCTCTGCGCAGATAGTCTCAATTTCGCCTGCAAAAACGAGACTTTAACATCCAATAAATTGCTGAAATGATCATTGACATGTATCCAACACCTTTTTATTATTATTATTTTTTAAGTATGAAATAATTTACCTAAATATTTAAGGTATAAATTAAACATCCAATTTATGTTTTGTAATAATTGAAACGTTCAATGGTATTTTTTTTATTTTTATTTTTTTTTAATTAAATTATCTGAAATGTTAATCCTTAGGGACAACTAATAATTTTTTTTTTTACTTGTTTGTTTTATAATATGAAATCGTACGATTATTCTAAAATTAAAATTGAAACGCGTTGTTCTAACCAAGTTATAGATTATATCAAATATTAAACTAAAATAATTTTGTAAAATCTGACCGATTTTTTTTTTGTTATAATAATTCAAGTGGATTCGTCAATCCGTGGCTTTAAGCAAAGGATGAATTATTATAAATATTGGTCAATATAAAATGTTGTATTATTATTATTTATATTTGTGTCGCCGAGTGAATAGATGTTGACTTGTAATTTTAAATCGATTAGTTATATGTTTTGTGCTACATATAAAGACTTTTATTTTCACTTTTAGTAGAGGGGGTAAGGTTATATATTAAAATTTTTTTGTTTTGTTATATAAATTAGTATAAAATGGGTTTGAAAGGGTGATACCCTGGCAAGGCTGCCTCTGTTTTTATTTTTACCGTAATTATTATTATTTTTTATTGAACGTGCATGTTTGTTCATAACTCCCTCTGACGAGCCAAATCCCTCAGTAGTACACTGTGTAGCAAAGAAAAAAAAACTTGCAGTCTCCTCCCTAAATGATCTTTTTTTTTTTTTTAAATATAAAATTGTCCTCAATGTACTGTAAATAAACAATAATGGAAAATTATAAAATGTGTACTAAACTAAAGAAAAATAAGACATCTATAAACAATAAAAATTTAAAATAAATATATACATATTGCCTCGACAGCAATAAAGGAGAAAAAAAATTTCTCGCTTCCCTATCTAGGAATTTATGTGTATAGTCTGTGATTCCACTTTCGTTGGTGAGAATAATTTATTTATGTGGCGTTTAATAGTCGCTTTATCTGGGAATGCAATTTCCTTTAATAGGTAATTGTTATTCCTAAGCTTCCTTACCACCTCGAATGGTCCCAAGAATTTTGGCTGAAGTACGCCTGGTTTACCCACGACTTTTAAGTAGCATTCTTGTCCCGTTTGTAGAAATTTTACTTTTTGGACTGGGGTACTGTCGATGTACTCCGCCATCATTTTTTTTGGTTTGTAAGGCTAATTTCTTTATTTCCTCAATATGTTGGACTCTATTTTTAACGTAGGTTTTGACAATTATGTCTTGGTCAGGCAAGTGTATGGAAAAAGGGGTTCTTACTTCCCTACCGAAAAATAGAAGTGCCGGAGAAAATCCCGTAGCTCTATGCGGTGTACTGTTATAATTAATTTTAAAAAAATCAATTCTGGTATCCCATTCCAGAGAGTTTTTACACATGGCAACAATTGAATTTTTTAATATTTTATTAGATATCTCACAGAGCCCATTACTGCGTGGATTATTCACGGACGTAAAATCTAGGTCTATGTTAAGAGAATCCATGTATTCTTTGAATAAATCGGAGTGAAAATACCGGCCATTATCCAATTTTATGGATCGCGCCAATCCGAAATTACTAAAATAACGATTCAATACATTTAGAAGTGTTTGTGATTCACAATTGCGAACCGGTACAGCCTCCAAGAATCTTGATGTGGAATCAATAATCATAAATACAAATTTATTTTTGCGTAGCGTCATTGGAAGCAAACCAATTAAATCTATATGCAAAACTGATCCGATTTCTTTATCTTTGATTATTTTTTGTGTGGGAACTTTAATAGTTTGATGTTGTTTAGTCGTGTTACATGGTATACATTTAGTACAATAATTCTTTACATCCCTGTACATCCCGTACCAGTAGAATCTAGCTTTTATTATTTGATAAGTTTTAAAAAATCCGAAATGTGGTTTATGAGCTTCCTGTATTATTTCAGCTTTAAGTTTATCCGGAGCAATTAACAGTTCATTTGTATCAGAGCCTGGCTTTAATATTAATATTTCTTTTTGATTGAGAGTGAATTTTTTAGTGGTTTTGTTTTGTTTGTCAGTTTTAATTTTGTTTATTATTTTATTCAATTTTTCGTCTTCTAATTGTTGTAGTTTAATGTTTTCATCTGATAGAGCTTTGTTTACCGTAAACAATGAATTTTGCAATTTTTCTCTTGAAATTATATTATTAATGTTCCTCGAAACATAATCAGCAGGATTTTTAGATCCCTCGATATGCTGAAAAGAGTAGTTAAAAGGGGACAAATTGTCCAACCACCTTGCTACATTGTCTGGTTGCTTTTCCAAATTTAAAAAATACGTTAGCGCTTTGGAGTCTGTATAAATATTAAATTTTCTCCCTGCGAGAATATGCTTGAAATACATCACCGCTTCATGAACCGCCAGTAGTTCGAGTTTGAAACTGGGGTAGTTCTTTTCGGGATCCCTTAATTTTCGCCCAAAATGTTCAATTGGCAGCTGTTCTCCGTCGTATTCTTGTGCTAAAATTCCAGAAATAGCTGTTTTAGAAGCGTCTGTGATTAAAATGAAATCTTTTGAGAAATCCGGGGGTTTTAATGTGGGATTTTTAACTATCGTTGCTTGGATTTCTTTGAAAGCATTTTCTTCTATGTCAGACCATTTAAATTTCACTTTGTCTTTAGTAAGATTAATTAATGGGTCAACTATTTTAGAATAGTCTTTAATAAGCGATCTAAAATAATTCGAAAGACCAAGTAGAGATTTAACTCCCTTCTTATTTTTAGGTTTAACTAAATTTTGAATTTTATCTATGTTTCTTTTTGAAGGAGAGTATCCTTCGCTGTTTAGGGTGAAACCGAGAAATTCGATTTCTGACATACAGACTTGTATTTTAGTAGGCTCAATAGTTAAATTATTTTCAATAAAAGCTTTAAGGACTTTGTCTAACAGATCTAACATTTCTTCGAGTGAGTCGGCTGCTAGGATCACATCGTCAATAAAATAAGCGACTTGATCTTCATTAAAGTGGCCCAACACTTTATCAATTAATTCTGCAAACACCGCAGTACTGAGTCGCGTTCCGAAAGGCAATCTTAAAAAGGAGAATTTACCGTGCTCCGTTATGAAAGCTAATTTTTCAGTGTCTTCTTCACGTAAATTTATTTGGAAAAACGCACTGTGTAGATCCAGTACTGTATAATATTTTTTTCCACTCATTCTCCGCAGAATCTCTTTAATTTCGGGTATGGGGTACGCATAATTTTGAAGTATTTCATTTAAAAGTCTATAATCGACCGCCATACGATATTTAACTTCATTAGCCTGTTCGTTTTTCTGCAAAGATTTTTTTTAACGAAAATAACAGGGAAAGCGTAATCAGAGTTGGATTTACGAATGATATTTGCTCTCAAAAGTTTTTCAATTTCTTTTTTAGCATACTCCTTAACATTGTGTGCAGTTTTGTATGGTTTAGTCTGCAGAGGATAATTATGTATTAAATTAAATCTTGGGACGACTAATGAAGATTGTCCGAGTGTATTGTAATTCTTAGAAAAGGCATGTGCATTATTTAGAAGCATTTTTTTTTTATTTTTCTGCTGTGCCCGAGTCTAAATGTTGTAAATTAAAGTCGTCTGATCTAAGTTCTGCTTTTCTCCGTTCACGAACTTGCTCTAAATTCAGATTATTAATGTGCACTACCTGCTTCGTTACTTCTTGACCCTCAGTGTCAACTGATTTTATTTCAAAATGTTTAGAAATTTTGCCAATGTTCATTCCCTCTGTTAAGATTAATTTTTGTTGTGATTTGTTAGTGATTATTATATGAATTTTATTATCCTTGGCAATTTCGTGAATTGATGTTTTATAATAAATTTTCATATTATGTTTAATCGGTTCCAAGAGTATTGTATTTGTAGTTGCGAATTTATCTGGATCTAATAGTAATGCAACAATTTTTTTTTCGCCTGGTAGTAACTCCGTTGTCTGTGTTAGTTTTGCTGTAACAAAATTTTTGTGCGAGATACGTTTTTTTTTCTTTTTGCGTATTGTTTCTTTATTTTGATTCTCATTAGAGTTAGCAGTTAAGTTACTTATCAGACTTTGAGGTTCATTTTCTAGAAATTGAAGTGCAATGTTTTTGTTTTTTAATTTCATGGTTTTATCTTCAAAATCTAGGATAATATTATTTGTTTTGAGGAAATCGAATCCCAATAGCATATTGTAGTTCCGACCAAAATCTTGAGTTGTAACATAGAATGCCCCCGATACAAAAACGTTTTCCAATTTGAAAGTTAATTTAATGCATTGCTTAAAAGAGATTGTCGAATTTGTTAATGTTTGAATTTTTACCTGGTTACAGAGATTTTTATATTTTACGTGTGCATTCTTTAATTGTTCGAACAATATAGGTGATGCCAAAGTTACTGCCGCCCCACTGTCTGTCAAAGCATTAATCTTAACACCATTCATTTCAAAAGTAATAATCGGAAGTTGAGAATTGTCATTACTTTTGACACTAGCAATAATTTTGTTATTTTTTTTAGACCCGCAGTGAGACTTACGCGGGTGCCTTGTATTTGAGAATGTAAGTCCCGACTTTAGTTTCCCTTATTGTTACTAGAATTCTGATCATGATCTTTATCTTGTTTATTGTTTTCAAATTTCTGCTGTGAATTATTTTTTTTTGTATAATCATGTTTTTTATAATTATTTTGCTTGTAGCCCCCTCTATGCCCTCTATAATTTCTTCGCTGGTCATATGATCTCTGTTCGTTGAAATTGCCTACATAATTTCCGAAACTGGGATATGATATCGGCATAAATTGTTGGTGGGGTGGGGGTGGTGCATAGTACATGTACTGAGGAGCAGAATATTGCATAGGGTTGAAGTTTTGGTGCGTGTAATTTGGGGTTTGCTGAAAGTTTCCCTGAGCTTGTTGGTTTCCCCCTTGATAAAAATTTGGTTTTTCGATTTGAATATTCTCAGGAATTTTTTTATTTTCGTCCACGTAATTACTGCTGTTTTGTTCGTTGCCCTTGTAAAACCAACAATGTGGGTTCGTATGGGATGTGGATTTACAGTACTTGCAAAACCTAGTTGTATCATTGTTAGTGGCATTTACCTTTAATTTTATGTTATTTAATTCCGCGGTTAATAATTTTATATTCTCTGCACTTTCTACATTGAGTTTAAGCAGTTCATTTAACAAATCAGAATCTTTAGTTTTGGAAATGTTGTTGATGTCCTTTAAATTGACATGTGAATAAGCCTCCTCTAATTTTAAGGCTATGTTGCACGCTGTTTTAAAGTCCGGCGGAGAGTTTTTTCTTACTTCCAGACTTAAATCAGTACGAATTGATTCCAAAAACTGAGATAATTTGATCATTTCCATGAATGTAGAGCTGTTGTTAGCTCCTATATCTTGCCCACTTTTTTTAGATAAAGGTCTGCTGCCGCATTAAATTCTAATATAAATTCGTTCATGTTTTGTTCCGGTTTTTGTTTGAGATTGCAAAATTTCTTTTGCGCTTCTAGAAATGTGGTTTTGGGTTCGAATAATTGTTTTAACTTTGTTTTAAAGGTTTCTAAGTTCTGTTCCACGAACAAATTTTGATCCCTCATCAATTTATCTTTAGCAGGTCCTACAATTTTCGCCTTTAATATAGTTAATTTAGAATCATTATTCAATTCAGTTTTGTTGATGAGATTGTCAAATTGTAAGAAAAAATGGTTAATATTTGCTTCCTTTTTTCCATCATAGTATGGAATCAGATTAATTAGGCTATCTGCATTTGGGGTGTCCATTGTAGTAATTTTAGGAGTAGCTTTTTCAGAATTTATAATTTTCTTCTCTTTCTTTTTTTTCTTCTTATTATTATTCTTATTATTACAAATAATATTAGTGTCTACAGTTTGATTATTTAATTCGCGTAATTGTTGTCTAGTTTTGACACCAGTATCTATTCTACTAATTCTTTGACTTTTACGCTTATTCATCCAATTAAAGTACCAAAATCATAAAATAGAGAGAGAGCAAAAAAAAAATTGTTTAACATAAAATAAAAGATACCCAATGGTGAATTGTTATGCACTGTTCGAGAAATTAATTATATATAATATATATCATTTCAATATTTGAGCATTATTATGTATTTATTTTATATTTGCTGCTGTTGCAGTATATGTAACACAAGTCATATTTTCAATTATTTTGTTAATACAAATCAATCCAATAACACTTATTATTATTTAATATATCATTATATATTTAGTGAGGTACCCAAAAAGAGTTGCCAAGTATATGCATGTTACAGAGTGTGTATGAAGATTCCCCAATGAATGCTTAAATTTTTTTTTATTAGTTGTTGAAAAGAGGCAAAAAAAAAAAATTTTTTTAAAGAATTTTAAAATTAAGAACATTTATGTTAGCAAAAATTTTTTTTTTTTTTTTTTTTTTTTGCAGTCTTAATATTGCATATATATTTTTATATTTAAAAAAAATTATACAATAACCTAAAGTTCTATTTCTAAAATTAAATTAATATATTAAAATAATTTAGAAAGAGGTAACGGTACCACTTCTAATTCGGTAAACCCTATGATGGAATGCTACAGAGTGATCAATTAAATTATTTGAATTTAAGTCTGACTGCATAGGATTTACCACTATATTGCTGTTTATTGATTAATATGAGTATTTTAAATTATCCGAGACGTATAGTATTTATTTTGCACCTATGACTCTAAGGATCTGATATGATAATTTATACTTAGAAAATTTTATTAGACAAATTATCAATTAATTATAGAAAAGAAAAAGTTGCGTTGTGAATTATTTTTGAAGTTCGGATCCTCTTTGAGCCAATTACAATCATCAAAGGTTACCTGCAGAGAGTTATGTAACGTTAAATAAATAATGGCTTATTTTAAAACCTAGATTGTAATATTAAAGAAAACATTTCCTAAAATAAAAGACTTAATATTAATTCAATAAATTAAGTAAACAAAATGAAAACTGACTAAAATTAATTGAATATAAAATTGAGTTTATTTACAAGGTAATTATAATCATGTAATTAAAAACAAACATAAATGTTTAAAAAAAAATATTCAATCCTAGTTGAGAACTGTATTCTCAACATTTATTTTCTGAGAATTACAGTTTATCTTACTGAATTAACAAATTCGATTTTGAAAGGCAGAGTTCCATACCCTAGAAGTATTTATTTGATTAGCCTTTTTATGTTTAGATCGGGGTAGGATCTTCATACACACGTAAATTCGTATTATTAAAAGAATATAGCTTAATTAAGTAAAATGGAACAATGGTGAAGGAAGATTGTTTGTTACCTTATATTACTAGATAACGTTGACAGCAGGAGGTAATGGCTGACGCGTTTTCGCTTTTTCTTAGCGCGTACATTTCCATCTATTGGCACACACACTCAAAATCTGTTTTTTAGTTAGAGAGCAGTCAACCTTCTACTTTTCCATCTTTTTTTGAATCTCTACTCTCAAGAAAAATCACATTCTTTTCGTGGAGCAAAAAAAAAAAGGATGGAACCATTTTTCCCTTTTCACATAAAATTAAGGCCTTATACGTTTTAACTTCTTGAAAATTTGCATGTTTCGGCCATACCTCTGATTTTAGAGAGATGACCATTGGCAGGCGGGAGAAATTTGGTACTCCCCTTGAGTGTTTCATAGGTCCGTCGGTACAATAGCGATTCCTCTTGACGCCGTGCTGTGTCTGGGAGGTAAAGATGCTTTTACTTGGGAGGTCTTCGTGCCTATTTAAGCTCTCATAAATAAATGTGTCATATTATTGTTCTGGCAATTTTCTCCATGACATTTTTATTAGGTGTAGTTTAAATCATTCGTGGGAACGGAAAACCAAATATTTCCTTGACTGCCGTGGTTCACTTTGTTCCATAATTATCTATCTGTATGCGCTGATCCTAAAATGGATCATTAATTTGTATTGTTCACTGTTCACTGATTAAAATGATACCAAATACTCTGTTAATATGCAGAAAAAAAACCAAATATTTTTTTTTTATAGTGTGTGCTAGTTTAGATCTAGATGGTGGTATTTCTCACCATCACTGAGGTTTACTACAACATGTTTTAAGTATCCTAATCATATTATAAATGGGATTGTGTGTGTGAATGTTTGGCTGAAGTAAACGCCAATACGGGGGATTTAATCGCCCTGTATCTTTGCATATAGATGGATTATAACCCGGAAATGAACATAGGCTAGATTTTGTTTATTTTATTCAAATATGTTTCTTAATAATTCAAAATGTCATTATTTTCATGGAGAATAAATGGAAATTTTTTTCGCATAAAATTTTATTATGGTTAAATTTACTTTATCGTTGCTAATGCTTTACCGTTGCCAATACTAAATCAAAATACGGAATAATAATTTTTACTCAACAATTTATTTTCAAAAAGATACCATATTTTTAGTTTAAATTTAAAAAAGTTAAAAAAAAAGTTTGAAAAGAAATTGGACAGCAAATGTCAATAATATGCACAGCAAAATTATCCATATCAAAAATCAGAAAATCTTAATAAAAATAACTTTATTTTTAAAAATAAAGTTGCTTTTTTTTTTCCATAAAAGCTAAAGATTTAGTATGATTGTGTCGAAGTAACAGCATTTTTCCTCTGTCCTTTTCCCACAATCTAAACACATTTGTAAATCGTCGTTTCGCAACCGGAATTTAATTTTACATTTCTTTTATCTTTAAAATAGTAAAAACTTTGTTGTCATTTTTAAATATAGCTTTTTTTAATGTTCGGTTTTATAATAGATATACACTGCTCAAAACAATTAAAGGATATTTGAATTTTTATATAAAATAAAGATATAAACGAAATTTTTTTTGCCGAAAATAGAAGAAGAGAATCACAAATGCAAATTTTTCTGGTTTTCAAACTGTGGAGTATGCAAATTTTGAGTTCGAGGTCAAAAACGTCGCTTCAGCGGCAGCGAATGAAATTTGACTTTCAACTGGATAAAAGAGAATGAAGACAAGGATGATCGGCATTCAGTGATTGCTTTGTTTCGATATACGATGTCTCAGCGAAGTCATTTGACAGATTCAGAAGCTTGGAGAATTGTTGGTAGGTTAGAAGGGGGCCAAACTCAAGCCGAAGTAGCGCAAGCCATTGGAGTGTCACAAAGTGTCATTTCCAGGATCTCGAACCGTTTTTTGGAGAGTGGATGTGCAGGCCGAAGATCAGGGCAAGGTCGTAGACGGGCAACAACGCCCAATGAAGATCAGTATTTAGCGTTAACAGCTCGGAGACACCGAAACATGAACGCTACTCTTCTCCAACAACACCTTCGCTCGGCTACAGGCACCACGATTTCAACTCAGACTGTCCGAAACTGGCTCCATGCTGTAGGTCTGTATGCTCGCCGAACGATGGTATGTGTTAGATTAACATCAAGGCATCGTCGCGACCGCAGGGAGTGGGCAACCGAGCATGTCAACTGGAGGAGAAATGAATGGAGCAATATTCTGTTTTCTGACGAGTCCCGTTTTTCTGTGCATCCGGATAATAGGCGTATTTTCATCTGGAGGGACCATGGCAGTAGGAATAATCCTGCGTTCGTGCACGAAAGTGTTAGATTTGGCGGTGGAGGAGTGTTGGTGTATGGTGGCATCTCCATTAACGGGCGCACTGACCTCTGCATCATTCGAGATGGAGCTCTGACTGGTCGCCGATATAGGGATGAGATCCTCAGACCTATTGTAGTCCCTTACGCTGCAGCAATCGGAGATAACTTCATTTTAATGGACGATAACTGCAGGCCACATCGTGCAAACCTTGTGGAGGATTTCCTTTTCGAGGAAGGAATCGTTCGAATGGAATGGCCAGCGTGTTCTCCAGACATGAATCCAATCGAGCACGTTTGGGACGCTCTAGGAAGACGAGTTTCTGGCCGCCAACAACCCCCACAAACTCTCCAAGAACTGGAAAGAGCTCTTCTGGAAGAGTGGGGCAGAATACCCCAACTCGTCATTAATAGCCTCATTGAGTCCATGCCTCAAAGGTGTTCAACGTTGCTGGCCGCCCGTGGAAACCATACCCCCTACTGAAAATGATTTTCTTTGAAGAAAACACCTTTTCTTATTCTTTTTTTCTCATATGCACAAATTGTGTTTTTTTCCTTTTGTACACAAATGCGCAATAAAATGCATTTTTTTCTGCCAAACATGTGTAATTTATTCTCATATAACCTACTATGTCTGTCGACCATGTATCAATCAGCTAAAAAGTTTCCCAGATACAAAATCCACCTAAAACTGCAATATCCTTTAATTGTTTTGAGCAGTTTATTTGTAAAGAAACAAAAATCAATTTTATGGAAAAATTCGCGTAATGCAAAAGAAAATAAGAAATAAAAAAAGTAATGAAACTTTTCTTCCAGCCGAATTGTGTAAACTTGCGAACAAGCCGATCGTGCCAATCCCTAATATTATAAATGTGAAAGCGCGTTGTATATAGTAGAAAATTTTTCACTTATAGGTAAAATATTTCCGAGAATATGAAGCTTAGGGTCTGTAATCGGGTCCATAGCCAATTTGCTTTTTTTATCAAGCGAAATTTTGCCCAAACTTAAATACATTGTTGTAACCAGATTTGTTTTTTGCGTGGTAAACACTTAATGGTATTTTAGATGATTATTTCCTCGCTCAGCTTTGATGCCAACTATGACTGTAAAACATATTAAAATATCAGACGATATTTTTCTTATTACTTCATGATATAAATAGACATTCTGGTTCATACTTTAAACCTGAATCGGTCATACAATTGCCGTCCAATTTTTAATCCTAAACCTAACCCTAATCGTATCCTATCCTAATCTTAATAATTACTTTAAGCAATATTCTTTGATACGAATATATAGATTAAATCATGATCCATAAATGGAATGAATGGAAAATAGAATAAATAGAAATGACAAAATAAAATAACAAGAAAGTACATTTATTTGACACCTAAGCCTAGAGAATTCGTAAAAAATTTCAAGCGCACGTAATAAATTTAAATAATTCTATATATAATAACATAAATATGTAAATTTAGATCATCAGATTGGTGTTGCCGGTATTTCTTTGTTTATAGTGTCCTTGACGTGATAGAGAAAATATCGAAGTTAAATTGGACAGAATTTAAAGTACTTTCTAGCAACCTTTATTTACGTTTTAGAATCGCATCAGATTGTTATATCTTTATGAAATGTCTATCAATATTTATATAATCCACAAGTAATTTGCTCACTATTTACGCCACTTAGTGAGAAGCACTTTATTTAATCTATACATAAACAAGACATAAAATAATAATGTATTAATTGATATATAACATATGTCTATACAAATAAACAATATAATAATGCCCATTTAGCAATACATACATATACAAATTTCACACCAAATACCACCTAAAATGCACTATTGTAGCAGAATTCTCCCACTATTCTTTCTCGTTTTAAGAAGAGGGCTTCCCCGATTTCCACGATTTTACTTGGTCCTCTTTTTTGCATTACTTGCAGTTTCATTTTCGCGATTTTATATATTATTTGGCATGAAATTTCACTTTTTTAAGAACGAGTTATGTCAATGCCCCTATAGCAAAGAAATACTGTATTGTCTCCTATAAAAAGTGATAAAGATTTGGTAAATTATATATGTTTTTAATTATCGAGTGAAATGTTTTGGTAAATTAATGCATTTATTCTTTTTTTAATGTTACGTGAACGAAGTCACGGGTAACAGCTAGTTTAAGATTAAAGTTATTTTTTCCTTTATTTGATTACAAAAGTAAATCGAAATTGTATTGCAACTTGATTCTTTTCTTTCGCTTTTTATGCTAAACAAAATTGAATGTTTTCAACTTTCTATTGAATGTTAGTGTTTAATGTCGTTAGCTTAGAAAATTGAAAGACTCGCCATCAAAGACATTTTCGCTGCGAGGAATTGCTGCCACGACGAATTGACGCTGCGAAAAATTGTTCCGCGATGAATTTTTCACAGCAAATTACACGACACTATTAAAAGTAAGAAGAAGTTAGATAGCTAAATAGCTATTATGCGAAATAACTCAAATTTTTTTGTTTATTTATTTCAGTTTTATAGTTTTTAAACACCAGTTAAAATTTCTTATAAGGAATCATTGTAAATTCCGCTTTTAATTCCATAGTCCCCCCCCCCCCAAAAAAAAAAGGATTTTTTTTCTTAATTATGATGTTTTAAAGGGCATGAGTAGATAAACATTGTAGATAAACCCTCCCCCGATAGGATCAAAATATTTTTTCTTTCTTTGGTTATTTTAATAATTTAAGACTTAGGTTTACTGCCTGTCTGTTGATTTTGTTTGAAGATTATTTAAATGTGTTAAAACAACATGAGAAACATATATTCATTTACAGAATTGTAATGTGTTTCAATTATATCAACTTTATTTATTTTATTTTTTTTCGATATGAAGCTCACATAACACTATTTTTTGTTAATATGTGAAAAAAAAAAAAAAAAAAAAAAAAAAAAAAACATATGTTAATCTGTGTAAAGTAAAACATATGTAAAACTACGATGGTGTTATGAGCACTACATAGTAAAAAAGATAAAAACAAACAAATCAAATTGATATAATTGAAATACATTAAAATTTGTTAAAATAAACCCATGTTCCTGATCTGGTGTAATGCATTGATTTAAACAATTTTCAAACAAAAATCAATGAAAGAGGCAATAAATATATAATCTTAAATTATATTAAAACAATCAATATATTTTAGAGGCTAAAAAATGACCCTATTGTGTGTGGTTTGGGGGGGGGGGGTGCCAAAAGTCATGCTTACCTTCCCTCTCCTCTGCCTCTCCTCGCCCAGAAAAAATTGTTTTACAGTGAATGGATTTTTTTAATGTTTCCTTTCTTACTTTAAAAAACGCTTTTATTTTATTATAATTTTAAAATATAAATTTTGCGAATTGCGGTGCGTCAACAAAATCTTCAAATGTTTCAGTTTTGTAATCCTTTTAATTGGCAATTAAAAATACTGATTCAACACTGACACAAGCTTTCGCAAGATGAAAATTGTGACGTAACAAGGATAAAGATTTATGTATGTTTTTGGATAGCAATGCTTTAATTTTAATGGTTTTCTAATCCTGAAAAGTGAGAAAAAGTATCTACGATATGAAATAGCTCGCATTTTTGTATATTTAATTCTTTCAGTTTTATATAAATAAGATTAACGTTTTCTGTCGTCCCTAATTATTTTTTAATAAGATTTGAAATTTCATTTTACTTCCATGGTAATTGATTAGTTTCGATGTTTCTTTTCTAATTATCATGATGCTTAAATCTGTCAAAAATTGTTACTTGTTATACGCTAAAAATTGAAGTCATTATTGATTTTTGAATAGGATTTTTTATTTTGAAAAACTTTTAAAGCTCTTTGGTACAATTGTGAAACTCTTTTTATCCCGTCATTAGGATACTTTTTCTAAGGGAAGAATTGCAGCTTTTGAAAAGATTTTGCACTACGTGGGAGGTAACAATTCTTTCTCAACATCCTCCTCCTCCCTCTCCCCCCCAAAAAAACACAGTTTGTATATATATATATCAACATCATCATCTGTTTTCAATCCAGTGCTAGTTGTAAATCTCCCCCAGATTTTTCTATTGTTTCTTGCCTAGTGCTTTTGTCATCCAATTAATTCCAGCCACTTTTTTAATTTCGTCGCTCCAACTTACCCGAAGTCGTCTTACGTCTCTGGGATACCACTGTAGGATGTTTATACTCTATCTATTGTTTTGTCTTCTTATAATGCGCTCAGCATTACCGTTTAATTATCATTGTTGATGTCAAAAACTTTCGTCTGACATCTTATCCTGGTTGTTCTCTTTCTGCCTCTTCTAGGTATGCCAAGCATACATCTTTCCATACTTCACCGTATTGTTTGCAATTTCTGTACCATCCGTTTTGTTAGCGTTCGCGTTGCCGCTTCATAAGTTAGTGCAAGTAAAACACAATGGTTAAACACATTATTTTCAAGCAAAGGGGTATGTTACTCTTCAGAATAATACAATTCCTCCCAAAAGCATTCTATCCATTTCTTATTTTTATATAAAATACCTCTGAAATCAAAATATAAATGAAAAACTCCCTTAAAATATTTATAAGAGGAATAACATTTAGATTTTCTGTCGCCCGTTATTATTATTATTATTATTGTTATTGTTATTATTATTATTATTATTACTAAGGATTTGAAATTTCGTTTTCCTTCACTTGTTAAAATTATATCTAAAAAAGAAAAATATTTTTTACTTTCAACACAGTAAAGAGTGATCTCATAATTGATTTTTGGAAGTCGCAGGAGGTTTCTTAATTTTATTACTTGAATGTGTGATAGAATTGTGAAACTGCTTTTTCCCCGCCATTAGCATACCATTGGTGGGAAAGTACTTTTACAGGGAAACGAAAAATAATAAACCTTTAAACTCCCACGCCATTACAATTTCTGCAAAGATTTTCCGTTGCATCTAGCTATGCGCTGGGTAACAATGTGATGAACTAGTCTTCTTTTGTATTATTATTTTTTTAAATTTTAAAATAAAAATAAAAGTGGGCTTTTTTAATCTATGTATTTAAAGCGAAACGAGCATTCTGTCAAATTCCACATTCTTTTTTCCAAACAAATATCATCTCATTGCGCATGCTTCAATGTTTTTTTAAGTCTTCTGTCCTCAGAAACGGGAAACCTGTTTAGCCTAGGGGGGATTGAAAAGGGTTGATTGAAAACAGATGGCGTAATATGGCCATTCCGTTGAAAGTTTTGTTTTTTAAGAACTCGTGTTTTCATTATTTAAATATGCATATTTTTTCGCAAAATTTTAAAGAAAGCTTGGTTACAGTTATATTTATAACCGATAAAAATTTCAGAGAGTTCGGAAGATGAGAACAATTTTTTTTTTTATTGCTATGTTAAAGGAGCCGACGTGAAAGCAAACAAACAAACAAAAAAGCGAGAACAAAACATTTCTTTTACAACCAGATAACAATATTTTTTCACGAAATTTTTTCACGGGCTGTAAAACCGTTTTATTTATAACCTATAAAGATTTCAAAGAGTTCGAACAAAAATAACTTTTTATTTTAAAACTATGAAACGACCCTACATGAAAAAACAAAAAAATGAGCGCTTTTGTCACTAAATATCAATATTTTTTCGCGAATTTTTCGTTTTAAAATATAATTTAATACAAAATCGGGTTAAAGATATGAAATAATAAAAACTTGATTTTTTTAAAAATATTTATTATCACGGGCCCTGGCGGGTCACCTAGTACAGAATAAGTATTTATAGTTCATGTACAGGGACGCACAAGAAAATTATGATTTTCTTGCCCCCTGTGGCTCTGTAAATTAGTGATAAATATTTTGCACTCCATATTCTACAGAAAGCATGTTTTAGTACACCTCAGAAATGCATATCAATTTTATTATGTTTGAAATAGTATAACATCATTAAAATACATTGCAAACGATTTTCCCCCATAGACCACAATGTAACAGGATTCTTTTGAGTGTTCCTGTAAACCAACTAAAAGCGCTGCACATTTCATTTTTAATAGCGAACGTGCCATAGTGAACCTCAATAACATACTATATCAATTGCATGGTAATCCGAGTATATGTACGAGAGTTAGAGCACGGACAGGCGGCAGACAGACAGACAAATAGAATTCATAAACACTTTTCAACTATGTTGGAACATAGTGGAAAAGTGTTAAAAAGGATTAATAAAATATGTTTTCTTTTATTGCATCAAAAATACATATCACTATACCGGTATTTGTTATACATAAAATGCAATCAGTTCTGTTTTAAATTTTAGATTTTTGAATTTTAAAGTAATATGTTCAAAAATATATTTTCAAAATATATTATTCAAAAATATATTTTCTCTCGCTGAACATCGTGTGCACGGACAGGCGGCAGACAGACAGACAAACTGAATTCATAAACACTTTTCAACTATGTTGAAAAAATGTTAAAAATCATTAAGCCGACATTTCCATTCATTGTTACATTAAAGTATAATGTATCGCATATGAGTCATTGAAAAACGCCTTATTAATCGTGGATGTTAATCACTAAACTTATTAAAATGTATCCTATATAATACCTCCTCTGATTAATTTCTGCCTTCAGTTCAATCATTACACTCCTATACTTAATCATAATTTTAATCCTTAGCGACTTCGATAGTAAATTAGCAATTAAAAAAGAATAAAAGTTATACGTAATATGAGAGCTTCTGATAGCGTTAAGTCGTTGAAAGTCTTAAATATCAGGCTAATGGAGTTGAGTAAGCTCTCTTATTTTAACAGCTGAAATTACAATTTTTATAAAAGTTTAGTTTCTAAACTAACATCCATTTACCTATAAGAATCTGCTGCTACTGATACTTTTTTTTTAAGGCATGATAATCAAAAATGTGTTGGCAGGTATTAAATTTCTCTTTGTAATTTCCGCTATTACATAATCAGCGAACATTTGATAATTGAGAAATAAAAGTCGCGAACACGCTTAAATTACCAAAAATTAGTTGAGAAAATTATTTCTTATAAGATTTATATTAGAATTTTTTTTTTCACACTGGTAGTTTTATTAAAAATGGATTAAAGGTGATTATCAGTGAGGTTATTTTGAGAGCATTCCTTTTCTCTCTTTTTATTTTAAATATGTTTTGTTTGTTTGTTCTTTTACACTCTTTTATTTAGCTTAACTTTGTTCGTGTATGTAAAGATGGGATTTGGTAATAGATTTTTCACCCACTTCCTGATATGCGAGAATTATAAAAGTTATGTACACAGGTAAGGCTTTACAAATTTGATAAAATATGGTAGCCAGCAGAAAATTCTACTCGCCAGTAAAAAAATATCCACCCCCCCCTTATTTTTCATTATTTCCCCTCTCACTCCTTCTTTGTCATCTATTAAAAGCACAAAAGTTTTTTATGAATTAATTGAGAAAAATTAATGACAAGCATAGTTTAGAACTATTAGTCACATAATTTAGAATAGTACATAGTGAAATTTATCAAAATTATATATCGCTGAAAATAAAAATACTGTAAAATGTTGCTGAATTATCCGGCATATTCGGAAAATGCTGACTGCCGAATGTTTCAAATGTCCGGATAGTTGAGTGCTACAAAATAATATTTGATGAGGGGGACGTGGATGAAATAGTGAAGCAGGAAAACAATTTTTTGTCTGTTTCCCTGTCGAAGTCGCTGAAATAATTCTGATTTTATTATTTTAAAATTTGCACTTCCTGACTTTTTTTTTTTTTTTTTTTTTTTTTTTTTTTAACATGGGCTTCCCGGGTTACAGAACATGGTAAAACCCACTTTTTATTGAAAACTCGAATAGATTTTTAAAATTTAATATATTTTTTCATATTGCCCACAACAAACAACAAAAAGCATTTTAATATGAAACATGTCGGTTATGTATTCAATTAAGGTTTTGAAATTTATTGATAGCGATACTTTCGTATTATCCGTATATCAGAGGATAATAAAAGAAAAAAAAATCGATAAAGATTTTGCTATTTACTGCAGCCTCTTTATTTTGATTATTTCAATGTTTAAGTACGTAATTCGATTACATATCTGTTAAATTTGTGTTTTATTTATATTATTTTATTTTATTTACTTATTTATGAAGTGTTAATTTCATTATGGAGTATTGGCCGCAATCAAACACTGAACTATTTAAATTATTTTAACCGCAAACACGTTTATCTTCCGTAATCGAGCTGCACGCGATAGAGATAGAATTTTTTTTTTAATCATGCTTGAAAATTATTTAAAATACCATAAAAACTCAGTAAAATGAGATACAGTTTTCAAACAATTTACATTTTATAGTACATTTTTCACCCTATTCGACGGTGTAAAAATTAAAATTGTATACGATCTTTAGAGGTAAGTAGTTTGGTAAAAAAGAAATGGATGGCTTAGATCATTGCCACCGTCAATATGACATCAGCATTATTCACAGACATATTTTTACTTTATAATATAGATTTTCCCTAAAATTAAAAAATAATAATAATCGGACCCGAAAGGGTTAATTATTTACTATAAAATTTCAGTGGGACTATGAATCAGTAAAACAGTTATTAACGTTTCCTTTCTTTCTTCCTTCATCTTTTTATTTATATTTTTCTTCGTACAAGGAAAGAGAGACAATAAAGTACGTGGAATATCGAGGTTTCAACAAGTTCGAAGGAAAACTGCTTGCAAAACAACGACAAAAAAAGAAAGAAAAAAAAAAGAAAGAAAGAAAGTAAGAAACCGCACAAACCATTGTTATTTAGAAAATGTTATGTTTCCTAAGCTGTCATTCATACCTAAAAATAAACTATAGAATTAACTTTTAAAGCAATCATGCCACATAGGCTGTATAACTCAAAAAATAAAATTATGACTTTATTTTCAAATAAAAAATTGTAACAGATTCTCAAGTGAAAAAGCGTATGTTTCCACCTTAAATGAAATAAAAAGAAAACTGCCCAGTTTAACTGAGGGCATTGAGCTCACAGGCTATTCACACTAATTGTATATTATACTCTTATTTCATAGAATGTGAAATAATCCCCTTGAAAAATTAAGAAATCGACAATACATTAAGGGGGATCATCTCCCTCTTCCCCTTATAATTAACCAATGAACCCCCCCCAAACTAATTAGGGAAGTGCCTTATTACAATGAACATATATACAAAATTTGAAGAAAATCGGATAATTTCTGCATAAAAAACCCATTTATCAAATTAAGAGGGGGAGGATTAGCCCCCCTTTTCCCCTTTATACTTAACCAATGAACCCCGAAAACTAATCAGGGAAACGCCTTATCACAATGAACCTACATACAAAATTTGAAGAAAATCGGATAATTCTGCACGAAAAACCCATTTATCTAATTTAAGGAGGGTTAGCCGCCTGTTTCCCCCTTTATACTTAACCAATGAATCCCTAAAACTAATCGGGGAAGCGCCTTATCACAATGAACCTATAAACAAAATTTGCAGCAAACCGGTTATTTCTATCAAGAGTTATCGCGTTACGAGCTAAAAAGATAAAAACGTGTGCACAAGAGAATACGCAATTTTATCAATAAAATAGATCACAATATAAACTATTTTATTTATGAAGACAATGCCAAGATAAGGTCGTATAAATATGATTTAGTTAAATAATTTATTTGGGGCATTTGGATCATAATATATAAATATAATGATGATATAAATGATGAATATAAATAAATGATCATAATCATATTAAAATCTGAATGTGTGTTTGTATTTATTTAATCTTTTCTGCTCTTAGAATAAAATGAATTCGGGTTGAAAAGTGCACCAATAATTCATAAAATTCCCAGGGCCTCATAATCAACTCTCGAAATTTTGAAATTTAAATTAGTTTCAGATATATTAATTTTATTACAAATTTTAATGACATTTGGTAGCAACAAAATTACTCCATTGTTCTGCATAAATTGAGAAAATGGGAAATAATGGAGATTATTCTATTTTTATTGGTGTCACTTACTCATTAAGATTGGAGAGAAAAAAAATATTTTAAGTTTTACTATATTGGGAGGGTGGGGGGTGGGGGGATATTAATTAATTAAATATTTTTTAAAAATTCAAAAGCAAAAATGATTCTTTTTTTTTTTTTTTTTTTGCATATTCTAGTTTTATAAATCAGTTTATTCTACCGAACCTGTGGAGGAAAAAATTGAAGTAGTGGTTTTAAATAAAAACAGGAACTCTGCATATATTAGATTTTCTGACAAATAGAAGCATAAGCGACAGAGAAAACGGTGGAGAGTACAATAAAATGCGTTGTCATAAGCAAAACCCAGGGTTCTCATCCGGAAGATGTTAAAACAATACCACATTGAAGAACAGACAAAATCCATGGAAAGTATTTTTATTGCACGTAATTTACGATAAAGCGAGGGGTGGCCTCCCTTAACTCAATGAAATAATTAGATCCTTTTAGCTTGAAAGTCAGAGATGATCTGCCGTAATTTCACAGTACATTTGCGCGCCAACACTTTGTTTACGGCGCGAATATACATGTGTATATTCGCGCACAGTTCGAACAGTTTTCGCCAGAAAGAATTTATGACAGTTAGTCTTCTGGCATATTAATTTAGAGGTGCAGAAGGAATGAAAGGAGTGCCATGCCAGGCTACTTATTGCTATTTTCGTAATTTTGACAAGTAACCCAATGAATGTTATGAGGAAATGAATTTCCTGGACATGAGTCATATGCTGAGCTAAATAGAATCCCATCAAAAACATACATGTGAAAGAAGGCCAAGTTTGTTAACGGTTTCGCTAATAAAAGAAGTGAGATCTAACTAGAAACCAAGTTCTTTCGAAGCTCCTTAAATCATAGCTCCTGTCATGAATAACGTTCTTCAATTGCTTAAAATGATTTGTTATATTATTTGCTACTCAATAGAGCGACTTGGCAAGTTTTCACCCACCAACTTTAATCTTTGAGTCTGAGTACAATTTAGTCTAGTATGTCATTGGCAAAGATGTAGTCAATCAAGTATTCGAATAAGTATGTCGAAGTTCAGGTATTGATATGTTAAGGAAGTGATTAACTTAAAGTTCCGATCAATCAAGTAGAGAAATTTGAATAAGAGGAAACTTGCCAAGTCGCTCTATTGAGTAGCAAATAATATAACAAATCATTTTAAGCAATTGAAGAGCGTTATGCATGACAGGAGCTATGATTTAAGGAGCTCCGAAAGAACTTGGTTTCTAGTTAGATCTCACTTCTTTTATTAGCGAAACCGTTAACGAACTTGGCCTTCTTTCACATGTATGTTTTTGATGGGATATCATTACTTTTTGTCAAGTAAGTAGGTATGTGTTTCCTTTTTTAAATAAATAGACTTAATATTGAATTACCATTATTTAATATTAATTAATCTCACACGTTTTTCCTGCGTTTACGCACTGGTTTTTTTTCGCTGTCATTTTCTATATTTTCTTGCACGTTTGAAACGTTATAGCGCACTTCCCATTCACTATCTGAGTTTTTTTTTTTAATATAAAATAAATAAATAAATAAAATGTAATACATGTTTATTAAATTCATAACATTTAAAAAAATAGTAAATAACATTATTTTAGTAAAAATAATAAATGGTAGCTAACATAATAAATAAGAAAGAATAATAAATAATATAAGAATGGCCCGGATAATACGTAAGTACCAGAAAGAATATGAAACAGTATAGAAAATAACATTAAAACATAATCACAAAAAAAAAGAAAAAAAAATCTAATGTATTAAAATACATTAGGAAAAAAAAAACTTTATGTATTTTTTAATACAACTATACGTAATTTTATTCCTAACTACCCTTAGCCCCTCCTCTCTCCTCCATCATCATATCAAATATTTCTTCACTATCTCTCTTCTACTGAACACGATGCACCATCTATCGCATTCTCCAGGCCCTATTCTTTCCTCATGGCTATTCTAGCCCACATCCTATAATGCATTAGACAATCCTATTTTGCAGTAGACTAAACATCTGGCGCCATCTGTCGCAGTTCATGCGCATTACTTTCCCGGATTCAACATTTGGCGCTTTTTTTGGCAAATTAAAGTTTCGCCTAATAGACGTAACGTTAAAGTAAAAATGGACACTGTCAAGTGGGTAATTAATCGATTTTCAGAATTTTTTATTTTTTTCCCATTTCTTATAGTGTAAACGAGCTTCTCACCAAATTTTAAGTCTGTAAGTGCAGTAGATATATGAAATCTTTTTGATGAGTGAGTGAGTCACTGATAAAATTATCGATTATCAGACATTTTCAAGTATCATTATCTCGAAAACTAATTATGCGTTATTTAAAAAAATTTTGGATTCGGGATAATTAAGGGAGCCTTACTACACATTTAAAATTACAAGTACGTAGGTCAAATAGATTTTCAGTAGTAGAGTGTCGAAATTTGGCGAAAACAGCTCGAAATGGTTCGTGTAAATATACTCACGGCCGGTGTATCGACTTTTTTGCTTTGGGAATTTGGCTGACACACTGCCGTGTGTCTAGATTTTGGCCGTTGGGACTTAATTAGAGACTGCATATGTTGTGCTGCTATGCTGCATTTTTCAAGATTTACACGATTTTAGCGATATCCATATCTCAAAAACTAATGCACGGAACTTCATTTTTTGTTAGACCTTGACATAAGTTGGCGCTGATCTGGTTTTCGTGTAAATCATAAAACAGGTGGCGCTGCTATGCTGCATTTTTCGATTCCAAAATGCATAATTTAAAAATTCACGCTTTTTGAAGTCTGAACAAATATGAGATAGAATAAAGTTTTGGGATTGGCACATCCAACTAGTTTTCATTGGTAGGGCAATCAGAAGAAATTTGAGTGTGAAAAATTATCCAGGAATTCCATCCTGGTAGTGTAAGTTACACTTCCAAAATTGTATTCATTCATAATAAATAAAATAAACTACATAAGAAGATTTTTTTTTAGATACTAGAAATAATATGCTTGTTAAGAAAGATATTAGTATTTTAAAAAAAAAATTACGTGTCTGAAATGTCTGGAAAAGTAACTAATGTATAGTGTAAGTCACGCATTGAAATGCCCCTACAGTGAAGCATTCTAAGATGGAATTTCAAAGGACTGAAAAATGTCTATGCTTTAGAAACACTCTAAAAAAAAAGAAAAATATATTTCAATCTTCGAAAATGTAATATAACCACGAACGAAAATATACAATTATACCTATTCCAAGTTTACCCATGATTCTGAAAATTATTCTTTATCTTTAGAAACCTCAGAAACCAATATATTTTCGAGATTTAAAGAAGCATTTATAAAAACAGTTTATTTTGATGCCACTAATTTTCAGAAACGTTTGCGAGTAGTTTTTATACCGTATTAATTAGTTTTCTCAAACTGGAATATCGGTTTTATATATAGGTTTTATATATCGGTTAATATAGGATACTAGGAATTCTGAATTACATATTTTCAAGCTGCGTGATTGAATTTATACATGGAAGAATGACAAAATAATATAAATTTTTGTGTTAATGTTAATGATCTTAATTTATATAATGTTTATCTATAAAATATGTTTGTTGAACATGAAATTGATTGAGATTTGATAGCATACGAAAAATCTATATTCCGGGTTCAGAAAACTGATTAATATGCAATAAAAACTGCTTGGAAACGTTTTCAAATATCAGTGACAGTAAAAGAAACTTTTTTTTTTATATAAACGCTTCTTTAAATCTCGAAAATATATTGATTTTTGAGGTTTCTAAAAATAAAAAAAACGCTTTCAGGAATCGTGGGTAACTCAAAATAGGTTATTGCATATTTTTGTTCGAGGTTATATTATATTGTTTAGATTAAAAAACATTTGTCTTTTTTTTTTTTTTTTTGTTAGTGTAGTGTAAGTCACGCATGGAAATATATCTACAATGAATCATTCTATGATTTAAATTCAAAGGACTGGTAAATGCCTATGCTTTAGACATGTTTTCATCATGTTTAATTTTGGGAAAATCGATTAGAGTCAATTAAATAATCTACAAAAAATTACTGCAACTTTAAATGCATATTTTTGTTCGAGGTTATATTATATTGTTTAGATTAAAAAACATTTGTCTTTTTTTTTTTGTTGTTAGTGTAGTGTAAGTCACGCATGGAAATATATCTACAATGAATCATTCTAAGATGGAAATTCAAAGGACTGGTAAATGCCTATGCTTTAGACATGTTTTCATTATGTTTAATTTTGGGAAAATCGATTAGAGTCAATTAAATAATCTACAAAAAAATTACTGCAACTTTAAATACATTGGCTATATATTAAAAAGAAAAAAATAATAAAAAGAAAAAGAAATAAATGCTCACAAAATAACAGGCTGATAGGCCTTATAAAAATGTACAATGATAATCACTATTTTATTTTCTGTTTCACAACAATTATTTTAAAATACCTAGAGACTTCATTCGTAAATTACATATAAAAACAAGAAAAATTACTGAGATAAATCATAAATTTCTTGAAAAAAAACAAAAAAATATTGGAGAGTTTACGGAACATCAGTTTATTAATGACTGTATTAAAAGCCCTTACAACTAAGAAGAAATATGATCTTTTTAATAGGTTCAAGTATAGAACTTACCGAAAAAGAAGTTCCAAACATTCGAATCTTTGTAAAGATATCGTAAAATATGGGGTTACACTTTGATTAACTATATTGGTATGTTCGCGTAATTTCCTTAAAAACCCTGCAGTTGTTACGATTCTCAAATTAGATAAATAAAGCAGTTATCTGCAGGAAATTTTCCATTTTAATCAAAGAGAAAGCACTTTTTATTCACTAAATAAAATGCTTAAGTATCAAATAATGGAGCTAAGCAGCTAATACAGCAATTTTCTGTTTTAAGATCTAGAATTACAAATTCCTGAAAATTTTGCCTTGCAAGCTTAAATAGCATTCATTACTTGAGAATCTTTACCTTTTCAGATGTGCACCATTTTTTTTTTTTCAAATAATAATCAAAGCATGGAAAATATTTTGCGTTTCAAGTTACGTTTTGGTAATTATCTTTTCTACATTATCAGCGGATATTTGATAATGGAGAAACAAAACTTGCTTACATTACGCCATTTACTAATAATTATTAGGAATTTTTTTTCCCCTCTCTTTGAATAATAATTCTCTATAAGGTGATTAAAAACATATTTTTATTGGGTGACATACAATCCTCTAAATGTGGGCTTTTGTTATTCTTTAGTTTGGGGCTTAAGTCATGTTTCAAAACTCCCGAACATAGAATCATTAAAAATGCAGAATCGATCTTAAACAGATATTGAGTGCTTTGCTGAAACATTTTACTTTGATGAAATGTTTCTTTCTTTTAACCGAGAAGTAATCTGCAATTACTGTTGATTAAAGACTTTTGATATTAAAGTCATTTCTAAAATGCCAAATAACTGAAAACTATAATAATCAAGTAAAAAAAAAATACATATGATTTAAAACATTTTTTATGTTAATTTTGATGTGCATTTGCAGTTGTTGATTTTCTTCTCTTTTTCCGTTTCTATTTTTCTTATTAAATTTTTAATTGCATGTTTGCATACGAATTGCAACTAGATTTATTTCCATTGAGTGCTTTGCCACTTATCTATTTATCTAGCAAAAGGGAAAAAACTTATATTTTAAATATATCATTTTAAATATGACTTAATTTTCACAATTAAATGCTTTTCGCACGTAATAATTAATTATTTTAAAGTTTTCTACCTTTTTTTAATATTCACGTGTAAATATATTTTTCAATTGAAAATTACTTGTAAATATCATTATTTGGCCTTTTTAAAATTTGGCAACAGCAGGTAAAACAAGTTGGAAATTGTACGTCAAACGTGACATATGAGGTGCGTTCGTATTATAGTTAGTTATATAAATATTCAGATCTTGATGATTTTTAATTCTGTGAGATGAATTATATCGTATGCAGATTAATTTCTGTCATAAAATAAGTATCTCGGTCGCATGACGATTAAGCCCCGAAAGCTCCTATAACAAGAAAAAACAAATTGTTTAAAAAAAAAATTCAAATTTCTTAATAAATATTTTTATTAATATCTTCTAAAATTTTGGTTCGATTTTCATAAAATTTGAAATGTCTCGACAAAATCCTGCAAAGATAATATATCTTAAATTTCAAACCATTCGGTTGGGTAGTTTTTGCGTTGTTATATGCGGACGGACGGACAGACAGACAGACGGACGGGCGGACAGACAGACAGACGGGCGAACGGACAGACAGACACAGACGGGTGGACCAGACGACGGCAATAGGTGCTACGCATTTATATAATTACGAACGCACCTAAAAACAGCTATTTCAAACTATGAATTAAATCTTTATTCAGATAATGAAATTTTAAATAAAAAATTGAATAAAAAATTGAAAAAAGTAACTTAAAATTTTTTAAAAAAATAATAAAGGATTGGTTAATGCACACCACAATTTAGTCAGGTCCTGTAAAAGATGGTTAAAGTACTATGCATAGTGCTTGATCCTATAAAACTTATTTAACTGAACTATCTTGACAGATTTCAACATTAAATAGCACTTTTAATAATTCTTCGATTTAAAAACTGTCTACTTTAGCATATTTATCATACATTTCTCTAAAAAGGAATGCTACAGTTTAATAATAATAGTTTTTGCAGTATAAGACGAGAAAGTCAAAATTTCACAATAAATTAAATTACCTCAGCAGCAGCAGCATTGAGCACTCCTTTTTTAGAATAGAGATATTCCAATTCATATTTTTAAAAGTATAATTATTCAGAGTAAAAATTCACCGGAATAGTAAATCAATAAGAAGCTGAAAACAACCAAGCCTTCCTTTCTTTTTCTCTTCTATGACATCGTTTACTAGAAACTAATTTTATTCTCTCTTTAGATAATAATTCTTTATAAGGTTATTAAAAACATATTTTTATTGAGCAACATACAATCCTCTAAATATCTGCTTTTGTTATTATTTGGTTTGGGGCTTATGTAATGCTGCAAAACTTCCGAACATAAAGCCATTAAAAATGTAGAATCGATCTGATCAGATATTGAGTGCTTAAAAGTTTTGTCTTTGATGAAATACTTCTTTTATTAGAGAAGTATTCTGGCAATTACTTTTCATTAATGTATGTTGATACTAAAGAAATCTCTAATATACCGAATGACTCAAAACTAGAATATTCAACTAACAAAAATACACATGATACAAAACTTTTTTTATGCCAATTTTGATGTGTATTTATGACTGATTTTGTTTTTTCGGCTCTCTCTTTCTTATAGAGCCGAAAAAAGAAAATTATACGCATAAATGGCAAGATACTCTGTGGAAATAAGGTTTATTTCAACTCGTATGCAGCCATGACATTAAAAAAGTAATTTATACTTTTTAAATGTCATGGATGAATAGAAATTGGAACTAGACTTATTTCCACAGAATATTTTGCAGTTTATGCGTTTATATAGAAAGATGGGAAAAGCCGTCATGACGGTGAAAATGTTAAAATGCACTGTAAAAAAAAATCCGTTAATTGCCAGAACAATTTACGTTTTATACGGAATTTTTTTCTCCGATGAAATAATTCCGCGAATGTGTCAGAAATTAGCGAATATGGATTTAAGAACATCCTTGAGAGATAATGGAGCTAAAAGTCTAGTTAATTTGTCATTTTTGTTAAGGCTTTAGAATTTTTTATATTTCTACATTTTAAAATGAATTTTAGTATTTTGCCAGTATAATTTCCGTATTTTTACGGATTATTTTTTTCAGTGGATTAATAAAAGTAAATCCCACAGCTTTAGAGAAAATAAAAATTTAGCATTATCAATCACATATATTCCGAACTTTTTGAAACATTCCAGAAATCATTTTCATCGGAAAAAAAAAAATTCCATAAGAGTACAGAAATTGTGTTGGCAATCAACGAAAGTTTATTTATTTATTTATTTTAAGCAGTGTGATTTAAACTGTTGTTAATTTCTAATAAAATAGTATAATATTTTCTACCGCTTCTTCTGGCAAAAATAGCGTAATGCTTCGGTTTCAGCTTGTCGATTATAAAATCTTTTTGCCAGAATGTGTCTTTCTTTATATAGTATACTAACTAATACTTTTAAAAATATAATTATTCACTGTAAAATTTCAACGGAATAGTAAATCACTAACAGTGAAAATTACTGATTTTTCCCTTTCTTTTTTCCCTTTTCTTTTTTCTTTTTTTCTCTTTCTTTTCCTTACTTTTACACCATTTTCTAATAATTATTAGTAACTATTTTCTTCTATTTGAATAAATATTAAAGTAGATAAATTAGTTTTAGTTTAATGAAATTAAAAACATATTTTATTGTGGGACATGCAATTCTCTAAATATATGATTTTGTTATTCTTTAATTTGGGGCTTAACTCATATTTTAAAATTCCTGGACATTAGAGCCATTAAAAATGCAGTATCTATCTGAGACGTTATTGAGTGCTTATACCTTTTTCTTTGATGAAATGCTTCTTTGTATGATACTAACATAAGAGAAGTATACTAAAATTACTATTAATTGTTGATATTAACCTTTTACATATCGAATTAAGATCCCACATTTATTTATTTATTTAGATTTCTAACTCTTTAGTTTAAAGATATCAATCATTGAAAAGGAAAGAAAACTATCTTTATCTATATTTTTATGGTGTCCTTAATTAGAGATATTAGTCACTCATAAAAGTTTTCTCTACATTATAGTAAGCAATTAGAAAAATCATGCGCCAAGCATAGATAATGAATCATTTTCCAACACTTCCAGAATACTTTAACAAACCTTCGCTGTTTAATAATTTAAATAAGATAGCTAACTAAACATTTTAGAAAACGCATAACAAATTTGAAAATCAGATTTCAGCAATTCATGTCCACAGTCAGAAAAGTACTCCAATTCTTTTGTGCAGCCCTGTATATGATCTATAGATTTGTATATATTCTACATATAGTATGCTAAAATTTAGTTTAGTATTAAGAAAACGCATAACACATTTAAAAAAACCTTCAGCATTTTCTACCAATAGACCGAAACATATTCATGCAAAAAAAAAAAAAAAAAAAAAAAAAAAAAAAATGTTGATTTTACGGTATAATACTGGCACTCCAGCTGCCAGTATTATACCGTAAAATTAACAGTAATAAACAGTAAAATAAGCAGTAATACACTGCCCCGCATGCGCTGTAGTGTATTACTGCTAATTTTACTGTTTATTACTGTTAATTTTACAGTATAATACTAGCAGCTGGGGTGCCAGTATTATACCGTAAAATCACCTCTTTTTTTTTTCAGTGTTTGAATTATTTTGTAGACACAAACCGCATGCTTAAATACTTTTCAACTATGTTGGAAAGTCTTAACAATTATATTGGAAAATGTTAAAAATGGAATATAGATCGACTCGGCTGATGAAAGATGAAAGAACAAATGAAATAATAAGACATTTTGAAAGGTTTATTTTTAAATTTAAGCACGCACCTGCATAACAGTATTTAGATGTTGAAGCTTTGACAATTTAAAATAAAATTTTCAAAAGTAATTGTAAAATTTATATTGATATATTTATACCTGTTTCTGGTATGGCAGACTGGAATATACGGCGATCTTTAGGCTAAATTCGCGTTTTTACGGCGATCTTTAGGCTAAATTCACGTTTTTACGGCGATCTTTTGGCTAAATTCGGGTTTTTTCAGCGATCTTTTAAGTAAATTTGCTTTTTTTTTTAACGATCGTTTGGCTAAATTCGCGTTTTTACAGCAATCGTTTGGATAAATTCGCGTTTTTTCACCGATCCTTTGACGAAATTCGCGTTTTTTCAGCGATCTTTTGGCGATTTTTCCACGATCCTTTGAAGAAATCCGTGTTTTTTTTCAGCGATCGTTTGACGAAATTCGCGATCTTTACGTTTCTCACACGATCCTTTGACAAAATTCGCGTTTTTCAGCGATCCTTTGACGAAATTCGTGGGGTTTTTTTTTTCGCGATCTTTAGGCAAATTTCTCGTTTTTTCGGAAAATCCGAAAACGGCGAAAAAGCGGAAAATGATATAAAAGTGGAAAACCGCGGATCCGCGGAAGAATCTCATGCCTGGTCTGAACTCTTTGAAACGTTTATTAGTTATAAATATAACAGTTTTGCAGCCCGCGTAAAACTTGCATAAAAAAATGTTGTTATGTAGTTGTAAAATAAATATGGTTTCTTCTCGCTTTTTTTTTGTCTTAACATAACAAAAAGAAAAAAAAATAGTTTTTGTTGTACGAACTCTCTGAAATTTTAGTAGTTTATAATTATAACTGCATCCAAGTCCTCTATAAAATTTTGTGAAAATATGGGCATATTAAATAGTGAAAACGTTACCCGAAGCATACTGGACATACTGTGCATGCGCTGCACATAGTAGTATTTAGTCCCAAAACCTGGCCAAAATTATTTTATACCTCTAAAAGCTACATATTTACGTTTTATTTGAATTGTAGAGTAAAAAAGGTAAAAGTAAGCTGCGATGCCAGGCGCTCTGAGGGTGCGTCCGGCGCGTAGACGACCACCGAACCCAAGTCCTGAGGGATTTTTATAGCACCAGCAGGTTTTTCGCCCTGCGGCGCTTCGGCCTGTCAGAGAACCGCCACCTGCGGACCCTCTAACCTTAAACCCACGACGTTAGTCGTTGCGATACGCGGTGAAACCCAGTAAAGGAATCACCACGAGACACTTGGAGACGGGCCAGCGTTCCCCAACAGCTGCGGAGCTGGACACCCAAAAGGGAACCAGGCCCTAGGCTTTAAGTCGGGTTGTTCCAACCCGTACTTGCTCTACCAGAACTCGAGGGGTGTGAAAACCTACAGAGGTAGTCACAATTCCCTCTCGTAGTGGACCGAGTAAAATTGATAAAACAAAGTCTTATTTATAAATCAAAGCATTTATTCATCCGTTTCATCACTACAGGGTGGCTACTAAATACTGTTACAAATATTTAGTCATTTAATTTTACAAATATAAAATATAAAATGATAAATACACTAATATGATGAACATCAGAGATGAGAGTTTATCTGGAAATAATTTTACTCGAATCGACCACTATCTTTTTAGATTACCAAAGATAATCTCTTATGGCTTTGTCCGACTGCGGCACGAATCCTTTTAACCGGTCAATTCACCACCAACCTTCAACTCCCCAATTCAACTCTCAGTTGAGTAAACCCAGGTTCGCAAATGTAACTGCAAGTTGATATTTCGAATTCTTCGTTAACTTCAGAGGCATGGTTATTCGACTCTCGATTAATCAACGGAAGATTGAAATGTGCTTATCTGATTGGCCAAAGGGATCACATGACGTAGCAATCGCCTTTATTAGTTCTGTCCTCCTTTGAATCAGTTTTCAATAACGAAACAAAACAGAGTATTGAAAGAGCATAATTGTGGTGTTTACTTTTAGATAAATAAAATTACAAATTAATTGCGAATTAACATTTTGATTTGTTGGTTTAGAAATACTGTCGCAGTCATAAGACGCTCATTTTTACAAAATTTTACAGTAATTATTTTTTTTAGTTACTTGATTAAATGCATATATATATATATATATATATATATGAAACAAATTAAAAAAAAAAAAAAAAAAAAAAAAAAAAATTTTTTTTTTCGCCGTTGACTTCATTAAGACTATAATTCTGTGTAAATCCCATTATTCTAAATTATTTTCTCGCTCCAGTATTCGATTGTCAAAATTACATCTAGCGAAATATATAGTTTATTCCAAATTCATTCTCTTAAAAAATGGCACTGATAGAATGTTCTATTAAATTTACGCACTTTTATTTTCTTTAAATAAAAAGCATCCTAGAATCTAATAATTCAAAAAATACCCATTTCCCAGCTAAAAATATTTTACTTTTAAGAAATAACAACCTATGAATTTCTTTTCTTTATTTTTTATTTCCCTACGATTCCTGACAAAATATTACTTTTCAAATTCTGAAAGATTTTAATCTCAATGTAAAAATTATTTTGGCATATTGCCATACTTGATAAAAACATATGTACTCCTTTTCTCTCTGCTTTTATTTATTCGAAGGAAGTAGAAGGCACGAGATTGTTCTAGAACATTTTTTGGCGCGCTTTTGCCAGCTTCGGTAAGTTCACTTCGATATTAATTCGCCGAAGAAGTTAAGCCGTGAGCGTTGATTGGCCTAGAGGCTTTTTAGATAGAATGTATTCTGGCGCGCTCGGGAAATGATATACGGATTTTTCCCGCGTTTAGAGCAGAATGTTCCGGGATTTCGGTGGTGGATGCAACTAGTCATGTACGTCCTAAATCTTCGAAGGTTCTCCTTGGCCGCCGATTGATTTTAAAGAATACCTGCCTGTACTAACTAAGATGTCTTCTTATATTTAAATTTAAATCATCAAGTTTCGCCACGACCCTAAAATTAGCAGTGCATGGAGTGAGATTTCAATAGAGTAAAGCTTAATCGATTAATCTTTAAATTTTTCGAATAAAGTGTGAACTGGAACGAACTGCCTCTTCTCTGTAGCTTATACGTACACAATGAAGTAAGTCTCGGTGCTCGACTGAAAATCTCCTCGGAGAAACCTCCCTTGCCTTGAATAGGAGTCTACAAAAGTATGGTGACTCCAGTTAAATCGTCACATATTGAATTTTTTTAGCCGGCAGGATGTTGACAGTATTCTTACATTAGACTAGGGGTGCACAACCTGTGGCCCGCGGGCCTCTTTTGGCCCGCGATAGGATTACTGGTGGCCCGCGGATCAATTTCGCTGATCGGATGCAAAAAATCGCGAATTTCGCCTATCGGGTGCATAGTAATCACGAAAATTTCCAAATTTCGCCGATCGGGTTTGTATAAATCATAAATTTCGCCGATCGCCTGCGTAAAAATCGTGAATTTTGCCGATCGGGCCCGTAAAAATCGTGAATTTTGCCGATCGGGCCCGTAAAAATTGTGAATTTGGCGATAGGGTGCGTATAAATCACGAATTTTGCTAATCAGGTGCGTATAAATCGTAAATTGCGCCGATCGTATGCGTAAAAATCGCGAATTTTACCGACCGGATGCTTATAAATCGCAAATTTTGCCGAACGAGCGCGTAAAAATTGTGAATTTTGTCAATCACTAGGAAAAAAATTATGAATATTGTCAATCGTGCATGGAAAATAAATGCAAGATTTTTCTATCCTTGCCAACTGAAATGGGTTATACTGACTAAGGAGGTGGTTGAGTATAGGGAGCTAACTCTCCTTTTAAAATTAGCCATTTTTATGAACTTTTAGGCCGATCCTCTCCCGAAACGAAATTTTGTTCACCCTAGGGATGTTGGCTCTCGACAATCCAGTCATTTTTGTGACTGGCCCTCTTTTTATAAAGGTTGTGCACCCCCACTTGATATCCACATTTTACGACTGAATATCTCCCCACCTTCATTCATGAAAGCAGAATTTTTTTTCGGCACTGGCAATCTTTAAAGCTAAATTTACTCCTTCAAATAAAGTCAAGGAGTATTTTCACTCTTTAAAAATAATCTCAGCTATATCTCTTGTATAAATACAAACCTAAACTGTTGATATATCCTTGCCAACAGAACTGAATACGTTGACTGGGAAGGAAGGAACATAGGGGGCTAGAAAATTTATGTTATCTGAATGTAGACTTAGATTCCCCCCCTCCCCCATCACACCTTCTCGAAACAAAATTCTACTGATGGTGGCCCTTGACAACCCAGTCATTTTTGTAAGTGGCCCTTCGCTTAAAAAGGTTGTGCACCCCTACATTAGACGAACATGATTTTGAGACATTTTTTGGAGTCTAGCGAATATGCTACAAGTTGTGCTTTTGTTCAAACATTTTTGCCGGTGCGTGCAGACAGCAACTGTCGCGACGGATGGAACGATGTTTTGGTATGATGTAATCAAGATTGAAATATGTGTGTATAGCGGATTTGAAGTGTGTATCATCGAATTAAATGGAAATTTGAAAAGACTTATTTTATGAGTTGCGGCCAAGTAAATAAAAAAAAGAAGACGTGGCAGTGTAAGTTATTTTTTCATGATTGATATTTTATTTTGTGACTTTATGATATTTGAATATTTTTATGTGTTTTATTTTTACTGTTTATGATTATTTAAAATTCTATTGTTATTTAAATGATACTTAAAGTCGGGGCTTTGTAAAGAAAATGAAATACATTCTTATATTGATAAAAGTAATTGAAAGATAAATATAATTAATTACATTTTTCGTTCTAAACAGACTATATTTTTCTTATTTCCACTCTAAAGCAATTTGACTGGAAACCATTTGCGTAATTTACTATTTTTGCTTCCTTTTTATTCTGTGTTTATGTTTTCACTAAAAAGATGTAATATGATTGAAATTTATTATGCTGTTGAAGTTATTTCCAACTATTTGGAAAGAATTGATGGTTTGTAATTTAAATAACAGAATATTAGATCCTTTACGTAATTTGATGTGTAAGTGTATACTGATATTACTTGTTGTTCTTATGTTGTTTATTATTTTGAATTTTAGAGTCAGATAATTTTATAATTGTTGTTAAGTTAAAGATTAATATATTATGAATTGATATTAGATATTATTATTATTATTATAAGTTATAAGATTATATTATTAGGTTTTAAAAAATTTAAATTCAAGTAATTACTAAGATGAACTGTTGGAGTAGTACAAATACCTTAATGAAGATCAGAGCAAAATATGAACGTGATTTCGATCAATCTGGGAAACAGTATGTCCATTATCTGTCAGTTGAGCATAGGAATATAATGGGTTCTTTAATCAATCGCCAATACACGGGTAGACTTTCGGGTACTTTAAATTTTTCGGGTCCCAATAGAGATATCACACAAAATGATATTCGGACAATTCTTATTGATGAAATATACAAATTTGAAGGAAAGTCAGGTGAGCTCACGACAAGTGATATAGCGGAACATGAAATCGATTTTGATATTTATGAAGAATTCAAATATCCCAATACTAGGAAATTAGAACCCACTTTTTCAGGTCCATACAAAATTATAAACAAACTTTCAGAAGTGACTTATGAAATAGACAGATTTAATTATGAAACTAAAGCCAACTCAGTAATTGTACATGTGTCTAAATTGCGACAATATTATTTTCCAGATGACTTCAAATTATTTCATGAAGATACACAAAAACCAGCACAAACAACTTCACATACAGGTTCACAAAATCAAACTAAAGTAAAAACAATAGATTAAACTCAAATTCTTTTAAATATCGCTTATTACCATAATTTCAACATTATCAGGTATGTTCTTGGGTCGACACAGGAATATTACTTGTTTTTGAAAGTTTTTGAGGTTAGGTAGACAACTTATGCAGGCATAAGATGTGTATTATGATTTTAGGAATTTTCAAATTGATGTTGAAAAATGAAATTAAAATTTATATATAATTACAGGTTTTAGTAAATATAAGTTATATTATTTAATGGATTCACAGAAGCTATATTTATTTTGTTTAATACAATAAAGGTCTTGAATTATTCTTGAATGCTGATATTCTGTATTAGTCAGAGTTGATATTGTGATGTTGTAGTAAAATGTTAAGAGAGATTAGTTGAAATTTAAGGATTACAATAGTATAAATAATAGTTTTATATTCCAATTCTCTGTCACCTATCTATCTAACAATTATTATTATTATTATTATTATTGCTTATTACTTAAAAAGTGTAAAAAGAAGAAGAGGATTCTACACTTAAATTTTGGTAATTAGCTATACCCGATTATGTCATAGATTTTTTAGTAGTCAAAAGAAGAGTATCAGAAAGGGATATTATTGTTCACAATTGTTGGTTGAGTGAATCCTATCTAAATATTTGGGCATCTAAATTATTTAGTATTGGAAAATAATGTAGAGTTAAATTTTTTTTATATAGATTTCGGCTAGCAAAAAATTATTTCCTTATCCTTTCAAGTAAGGAAATAAACATATTTTGCTATGTATTTTTTTTTTCCTCAACCAAGAATTTTATATTGAATGTAATATTTACTGTGATATATTATATTGTTAGAGTAGTTATTGAAGTCTGTTGATATTATTTATTTTGAAAAGATTTATTAATGTTATTATTTATTAAGAGAAAATATTAGAAAAAATGTTGAGAGAGATTTAGAGTTAATATTAGAGTTATTAGAGTATTAGAGTTTTATTTACAAATTGAGTAAACTGCTTACAATGAAATGTAGTTATAAAATATATGATGAATTAAAATTTTTGTACCAAGGTTGTGATATTTCAAAGTAGTATGTATACCATGTTGTGCAATATGGACATTTATTAATTCAAAAATTTTACTGATTGCGACAAAAAGGATAGCTATCGAATGAAATGAATTAGCTCTGGTCTTCAGTGTGACCACAAAAAGAGTGGCACCACAGATTAGAGTGGGGGTAATCCCAAAACCACAATGGAGAAAGACTGAAATTTAGTCAGAACTGTTTTGAGACTGTTGTTGACTGCTGTTGTTGTTCAAACAGTGACTGTTTAAGACTATTGAAACTTCAGTATTCAGTTATTCAGTATTAGTATGATTAAGTTTTTCAATAGTATTCTGAAGAATACAGTTTTTTCAATTGGTAATATTTTTCAGTTTTCAATGTAACTAATTTCCAACTTTATTATTTATTATATTATTTATTATATTGATTTATTATTTATTACTATTATATTATGTTGGTAATATTATTATTATGTTAGTTATTTCTTAGTTTATCTTGATGTATCCCATTTATTTACACTTGCAAAAAGTAAGTGTTGCTGTAAACTTATGTATTTGAGGTTATGCTTTACTCTAAAAATATTTTAATTTCCATTCTTCCAAAATTTAAGACAATTACTTTGTTTGTGATTCTTGATGATTTAAAATTTTTAGAATTTTATATTTTAGGAAAATTCTCTATTTTTTTTTTATCTGAACTGCTGTTAGGGAACTGCTATTCAGATAAGCTTGTTTTTTTTTTTTTTGGGGGGGGGGGGGGATATTGAAACAAATTAAAAAAAAAAAAAAAAAAAAAAAATTTTTTTTTCGCCGTTGACTTCATTAAGACTATAATTCTGTGTAAATCCCATTATTCTAAATTATTTTCTCGCTCCAGTATTCGATTGTCAAAATTACATCTAGCGAAATATATAGTTTATTCCAAATTCATTCTCTTAAAAAATGGCACTGATAGAATGTTCTATTAAATTTACGCACTTTTATTTTCTTTAAATAAAAAGCATCCTAGAATCTAATAATTCAAAAAATACCCATTTCCCAGCTAAAAATATTTTACTTTTAAGAAATAACAACCTATGAATTTCTTTTCTTTATTTTTTATTTCCCTACGATTCCTGACAAAATATTACTTTTCAAATTCTGAAAGATTTTAATCTCAATGTAAAAATTATTTTGGCATATTGCCATACTTGATGAAAACATATGTACTCCTTTTCTCTCTGCTTTTATTTATTCGAAGGAAGTAGAAGGCACGAGATTGTTCTAGAACATTTTTTGGCGCGCTTTTGCCAGCTTCGGTAAGTTCACTTCGATATTAATTCGCCGAAGAAGTTAAGCCGTGAGCGTTGATTGGCCTAGAGGCTTTTTAGAAAGAATGTATTCTGGCGCGCTCGGGAAATGATATACGGATTTTTCCCGCGTTTAGAGCAGAATGTTCCGGGATTTCGGTGGTGGATGCAACTAGTCATGTACGTCCTAAATCTTCGAAGGTTCTCGTTGGCCGCCGATTGATTTTAAAGAATACCTGCCTGTACTAACTAAGATGTCTTCTTATATTTAAATTTAAATCATCAAGTTTCGCCACGACCCTAAAATTAGCAGTGCATGGAGTGAGATTTCAATAGAGTAAAGCTTAATCGATTAATCTTTAAATTTTTCGAATAAAGTGTGAACTGGAACGAACTGCCTCTTCTCTGTAGCTTATACGTACACAATGAAGTAAGTCTCGGTGCTCGACTGAAAATCTCCTCGGAGAAACCTCCCTTGCCTTGAATAGGAGTCTACAAAAGTATGGTGACTCCAGTTAAATCGTCACATATATATATAATTATAATATATATATATAATCTAAGTTTAATAAACAATTTTATGACAAGGCTAACAGTAATAAGGGGAATAAAAGCATATTACTACGAGCTATATTTATTTTGCAAAAATATTATATAAAAAAAAAAACATTTTCATATATTTATTTCTAATATGTATTTTTTTTATTTAACTAAAATAATTGATTACAGATTCAATTAAATTATCTTGGATAAAATTGCATGCTTGGTAGTCTTTATGCCCTATACGAGATGTAAGAAAGTTTTTTTGTTTTTAATTTCATGTTAGATTATTTATATATATAATTTTAATTCCTTGTATAATAATTTTAGAAGCTGTTTGAAAAAATTCTCTTGAAATGCGAAGAGTTTCAAGAAATCCTCTGAAAAATGTTTCTTTCAAACAAAAATAATTATTTTTAACTAACAAGTATGTATTAGTTCAAATTATTTATGTACTAATAAACGGATAAACATACGCGATATTTTAACAGAAAATTCCGTCTTCTATGATTTTATGCTTTAAACAAACATTAAGTATAGGAGTAAAGCTAAAATTTAAGAAAAACAGATTTTCTTTATTTTCCAAAAGAAAAAAAAAATTGAATCATACATGCAATATTTGAGGTGTAAGAACATTTGATTTTGAATTCGTTAGATGGCACTACCATTCACAGTAGTTATTTTACGCCTTGAAAGCTTTGTCAAAAATCACTATAATCTTGACATCACAGAATTAAAATATCCTAAAAGGGCTAAGAAATAAAAGTAACACATTCTTTCACATTATTTTTTTAAAATTAACATTTCGTTTGCTTATTGCACCACAAATAGCGTTGATTACAAAACAAACGTCAATGACCTATTCAAAGCGACCGCCATCTTTGCTTCAACTGCAGATGCGTGCGTCGACTAACGCGAGCTAGGTTCAGTTAGTCGACTCGACTATCGTTTTTAGATCACATTTCTCCAGGTTAAGTTAGCGGAGAATTGGATTTCATGGTCAACCGAGAGTTACAGCTTAACTCGCCAGTTGAGGTTGACGGTGAGTTAGCGGGTAAGAGGTAATCGGTCCCATTCACGATATATGGAAGCTTTGAGATAGTTCAAACTTCTGTGTTGTTTACTATTTACTTAAGTCTTTAAAATCCACCAGATGCAATAATTTAAAGGATTTAGATCCGGTGAAGAAGATGGCCAATCTTCTTGCAGGATGAAATTCGGGCAATTGACATGAAGTCAAGCCTGTGTAGATTTAGCTCGGTGCGAAGGTGCAGAATCTAGCTGAGATATCCCAATTCTTTTTGGGATACAACCTGTCTGCATGTGGCAGTAAATGTGTGGCCAATATGTCCTGTTTGTAATATTCTGCATTGATTTTTATCCCTTTATCGGTCAATTCTAAAGACAATTTTTCCATTATTTGACACTGCAGCCCAAACCATAACAGAATTCTTTTTCTGAAAGCGTTTAAGAGTTTGAAGGTTTTCAGGAAGGTTGGTAAATATACGACATCACTTTTAGCACTATAACACTGTTCATTGAAAAATAGCTTCTCATCAGAAAATATTATTCCGTCAATACCTTTTTACCACGCCGCTTCAGCAATTTCTTGTATCTTTGTGATATTTTTATTCTTTCTGCATTAGTCAAACCTTCAACTTTTCCTTTGCGATAACGGCGAAAACCCAGGTCTTCATTTATATTAACTTGCATATTTCTGCGACTCACGTTCTCTTCGGAAGCAATTTTATTTTCTGAACGTTGGGGGTTTCTTCATATCTTTTCACGAATTCTTTTGATGCGCTGTTTTGTGCAAACTGAGCGTGGATTACGAGACCTAATCGATCTTTACAGCTAGTAGTATCCAATAATCGATTTATAGTTCTATTATATAAAGGTTCTATAAAAACCAAGGCATTTTAATTGCTTAAAGATTTTACCGGTGGAAAATCTGCGATCAAAGAGCTATTTAATCGTCCTTCTTTTGGCTTCCCTCTTAATTTTAAATATTTGCTTTATACAAAAAATGTCTGCACTAATAGAAAATTGCCAAACGCTGAAATAGAGAAATAAATTGTTTTACCAAACGATTAAAATTAATTCTTATTTTTTGGAGTGTAACAGTATTTAGTAGCCACCCTGTATTACTGTCTTTAAGACTATTAACAATATCACTTTCTGATAAAAAATTTAAAACTTCTGAAGAGCTTTTCTGAAAAAAAAGGGCTTTTTTTTCTTGTTTATGTTGCATTTCATGCCCGCTATTAGGGGTCAGAAGTTAAAAGAAGCCTGTTCAGGACATCCATTTTGCAGGTCACTCGCGAAAGCTTTCTTCTATAGTTTAATCTAAATGACCTAATATGTTTATTGTGAGGTCCTGCAGCCTCATGAGATTTGGCCTGGTGGCAGAATAGCATCTTATAACGTCTGCTCTATGACAAAGTACCTTGTGCATTGTAGGGGACATGGGATAAAAACCATACAGCGACACATGCAGTTCAGCCGTTTCTTAGCAATATGTTGCAAATTCTTCTGTATTAATTTTGTATCCTGATTGTTTTCTCCGAATCTTGTCCTTGTTTTATGAGTAGCTACCCATTTTTGTTTCAACTGATTTTTAATAACGGAGAACTTTTGCTTCATCTCAACTATCCTTGAATCACCTTCAGAATAATTTCTTAATAATTCTTGCTCCATAAATTGAAGCTTTCCATCACATGTTGACTCATTTGAGTGTTGCATGATGGTATGCAACTAATTTCGAGTCATAGATCTCAATCCAGAGGACCCTGTTATCAAAATAAATAAAAAACTAAATTGCAGTAATTTATAACAAAAATTGTAGGAACCAACAAATAAATTCTTTAAAACTAGGGGGGCGGTTTCGGGCGGCTGAATTTTTTATAACTGTCTTATATACTAAGTACTGCATATTACACAATAGTTTTCATTGCTTTGATATGTTTTGAAATATAACAAAATCCTTTCTAAATATTATAAATAATTATTTATGCCACTATTAATTACACCTAAGTTGTTGACCATATAGACAAAAATCGGCTGGATATTAGGTAAATTTAGTGTGTATAAAGTACATACCTGGTTCAGAATAATCCATCACAACAACAACCACTAATTTGTTTAGATACAAAATTACAAGAGATTTTAAAACTCTAAAATCTGAGAGCATCGAAATATCACAGGACCACTGTAACAGAACGGCAACTTCAGACTGATCACGTGGCGTGCTGTGTCGCGCTAGCGCCTTGCAAGTTTCACTTTTGGATGCAGTAACTACTTAACTTTTTGAGAAATAATATACAGGGTAGGTAACCGATTTAAAAAAAAAAATCATTTTTGGCCATGTTTTGGGGCTAAATACCACACCGTGCGCTGGAAAATCCTTTATTGTCACCTTAAACGAACCTCAGGCACGTCCCCCCTCTGCCTGCGGCAACGCACGCACTGCAAAATCCATTAGTTCCATCTTCCGCCACCAGGGGGCGCAATCTGTTCTATACGAACATAACTGAAATCTGTAAGGCTATCGAAATTCAGTTGAATGAGCCAAGCCCCGTCGTAATCGGGCCCATAGAATCTGATATAGGATATGCGTCCCCTGGTGGTGAAACTTGGGACTAAAATCTGTAAGTTCTATCGATATCAAGTCGAATGAGCCAAATTCCGTCGTGATCGTACCCATAGAACCCAAGATAGAATAATGATTTCATTTTTACCATATTTGAGTTATAAAACTTCGTACTTAGTTCAAACCACTTCTGTTCACAAATGATGTAAAATTTCCTTTATATTCTTAATGTTAATTTTTATGTGTATTTGAAATGGATTTTATTTTTTCGCTCACCCCACCCCCTTTTTTTCTTATTAATTATATTTTTTAATTGCATGGCGGCTTGACAACGAAAAATTGTTAATATAACATAAAGTGTATAGTATGTGAATACTTACAAGGGGAAATAATTTAACACTTTTACATAAATTAGGAATTTCTATCTCTTTAATGATTTACTGAAAAGCCAGAAAAAAATAATTTAACTTTAAGAAGACTGGGGTATTAATTAAAACTTATGTCAAAAACTTTTTCGAAACTTATCAATACGGTTCTTAGAAAAATTTCCATTATTATTTCAGGCTGCATGTCCATTTGTAGATTCGTAATCTAGGTTGAAAGTAAAGCTGGTATAAGCGAGTGCGAGAAAATGATGAAAAATTTAAATATTGTTCTTGTCTGTATTCCGGCATGATTATCACTGGGCGGTGACAAATGACATCTCCAGGGGCTCCGCCCTAAAAAAAAAGTTTCATACTTGTGAATTCTAGTTTAATAAAGAATGAAGTTGCGCGTTAGGTACATTTCGATGTCTTTTATTTAACTTTAAAATTAGTATATATTTATAATTAAATTTCCGGTAGACGGCAATTTTTTAAGGGGAAAAAGGCGATGGGGTGGTCATAAAATTGAACTTGCATTTAATTTATTTAACATGTTTAGAAAATATTTTGAATATCCGCATTCTTGTTTTCAAAAGTATATCATAAGTAGCATTACATACCATCTATTTCTAACTGTTTTGACACAAAACGTAAGAGCAGAAATCGTTTCTGTTTATTTAATAAAATGTTTGTAAAGCGATAAATTTCAAGTAAATGCGGATAGTAAATGTTGTGAAATCTATTATTCTGTGAAACTTTGATAACTCAACATTTCGGATAAGTCGACAGTCTTTCATACAAATGTTTGCGTATTTGCAATAAAATTAAAACCCGACAACTCATTATTTTTTTTTTTTACAAAAGCCTCATTATTTTTTTACACAAGTCGACACCGAATCAGCGATTCTGAACTAAAATAGAAAAGGAATATCCTTTTTTAGTTTGGCGCTTGAAATGTGCAAAAAAGGCCAGTTTTTTAGCACTGCTATCAGTGGTGTAAGTGCTGGGGAAAAAAAGTAGGGGATGCTCATGGTCATTAATGTTTAGCTCAGACCCTAATTAGGATCTGAATAGTAAAATAACAGAATTTATAAATCAGTAACGCTAATTCACGTAATCAGATTTTCGTTAAAATTTGTTTTACAATTTTTATTTTTGAAATAATCGTGGAACATTAAACCTGCTGTCTACTGATAACAATGAAAATTTCTATACATTTTTACTTTCTGGCCATGTGTAGTGTAAGAAAATTATTTTAATCATAAAAAAAAGACTATGAAATTTTGGCGTAGCTTTACGTTTTGAGGTTTCTTGGATCCGCTATTGTTATTTTTACGATTCTGTATGCATGTGCATATGTCGGTATTTTCTTATATTTTCAGGTCCCCAAAGTCCGTTTCTGTTGTTTTAGGATAATATGTGTGTGAGGGAAAGAGTAAAATGATAGCATTCAAACGATGGTTTCTATTATATATACCATTTTCAATAGTGATAACACTGAAATGAACCTCAAAAACATTCATCAATTTTGTCGCAATTCAAACAAACTTATGGAAGTTAGAGTAAGAACAGATAAATTATAGAGACAGACAGACGATCTGAAGTCATAAACGCTTTTAAACTTTCTTGGAAAGTATTAAAAATAAGCGATAAATTTGTTAATTTATTTAGCGTGCTTTAAGAAAATTAATTCGTTTCAAAAGTATGCGTCCTTCTGTGTCCCTAGCGTCCCCCTGAAAATAAAAAGTAGGGGGACGTTTGATATAAAATAAGAAAATGGGTGGGCGCCGTCCTCCCGCGTACCCTCTCGACTACACCACTGGCTGCTATAGTTTGTTTATAAACACATTAACAGAGACAGAAAGGAGGTAGTCGTAAAAGTTTACAACTGATAGGGGAGAAGGGGAGGGGAGGGATTGTAATAGATTTATTAATGCTGTATTTATATTTTTGATTAATGAATAGTTTTTAATGTAATGGAATGCATGTAATACTAAAACTTTATACAGAATGTTCCATAAGTCCGTTCACATTTCAAAAATTCATGAAAAATTAAAAAATTGTCATAATTGGAGTGCCGTTTGCACTATAAGACTTGTCAAAGTGTCGAATTCTTTGTGGCAAAAGAAAGAAATAATAATTCAAATTGTCTTTGAACTGATATTTTGCAACAAACATTCCAACCATTGGCCAAAGTCTTATGTGCAAATCGAACTCCGATTACGACAATTTGTTAATCTTTTATGAATTATTGGAATGCAAACGAACTTATGAGACTTTTAAATACACTAGTTATTTAATCGATCATTCCCAGCTTATCATAGATGCAGTTATTCTACAAATCAATCCCATCAGTCTCTTATGATCAGTCGAGTCAGAGTTCTGACTATGCTCTGGTGTTAGGTGGTGAAATAACAACATATACAAATGGATAGCCAATGTATTTATGGGGGGGAAATATGCTTGGTGTGATACATGTGAAAAGAGAGAGAGAGAGTGATGTAGCTGATCAGCTACACTGTGCATTGAAAAGTTAAATGCTTATTAATACTTACTTATGGGACATTTTGTATATCTATGTACTTTTAAAATAGATATGGAGCGAAATCATTTAACTCAGTATTCGAATAACTCGACGTGTTATTCGTTCTCCGAGCGATGTCAAGTGATCGAAATTTCACTATATTACATAAATTAAAATACACATTAAAACTCAATATATGTTTATTTTGTACAATATCATGTTAAATGCAAGATGTCGACTCACACCACTGAAAAGACTTGTTTTCACTCAGATCTTATTTTGTTAGAAATTTCCAGATTAATATACCGGGTGAACAAAAAGTCTCGGAACAGTGTAATATCTCGAAAAACAGACGTCGGATAAAAAACAAAAAAATATGGGTCAAATATTTTTTGAAAGCCATTTAATGGTGCCAAAATTAGCCACTCCCAACCCCTTAGAAGGAGGCGTTGGGAGACAATATTTAAATTTCAAATGGTACCCTCCCCCCCCCCCGCCTTTTTTTTTAGATTCGGATTCTACAGAACAAACCAAATTAATTTTATCCATAAACTTTTAAAAATATTTTTAGATGGCGCTGTAGTCAAACTATTGTGAATATCTCCGGAAAAACACTTTACATCAAAGGGAAAAGTATGCTTCTCCCCTATTAGCATTACTTCACTCAAAATAATTAGTCTGAAGAAATTAAAGGAAAATAACTGCTTTTAGCATAACCCGGGAATAACGATATGCTAGTTTTCTATTCCATTTGGAGTTGTTTAACTCGGGAGAAGTCGCGCATACCCAGATAATGAATGGTTTTTACATTGTCACCAATAAATGTAATTAATAATCGTCACCTTATTCAGTCTGACACAATTGTTACAAATTCTATGATAATGTAAATTGTAGATTACTTTTCGAAAAATAGTGGTGACAATTGTAAAAATCGTACGCACCCTGGGGTATGTCATACCCCGTGCGACTGCTCCCGGGTTAAAGAAAATCCCCTCGCCTCACACTGCACTCTTCGAAACACTTTATGCCGTAAGATGTTCAAATTGACCACCACCTTGCGCTTGGCAGTGTGTTAACCAGAGGTAAAGTTTCTGTTAAACATTCATCAATATATCTTGTGTTATTGAATTGGAAACATTCGTATTCTCTCTTTCAGCTCTTCAATGACGTTGGGTTTGGTCTCGTAAATCTTACTTTTAAAATACCCCTAATAAAATAAATGTATTTTGTTCCGTAGAATCCAAATCTGCAAAAAAGAAAAAAAAAATGGGGGGCGGGGGTTCCAGTTTGAAATTTTAAAGTTGCTCCCCCACCGCCCTCCCTTATAAGGGGAGGGGGTGGCGGATGGCTAAATTTTGCACCATTAAATAGCTTTCAAAAAATATTACACACGTATTTTTCTGTTTTTTTTTTTTTTTTTAAATCCGACGTCTATTTCTCGAGATATTACACCGCTCCGGAATTTTTTATTCACCCGCTATATATATATTCGCATTATTTCTCTAAATGCTTTTTTTTTTTTTTTATGTCACTTTAAAATCCCTTTTCACAGCATTGTTTATTCTGTGATTGATGTTTACTTTTAGGACTACGCCGAAACGACTATGAATGAGTTGCTCGGCTGGTACGGTTATGAGAAAGTCGACAGTCGTGATACCCAAGGCCTCAATCTCACACACTTTGCCTCCAACAATCCTGCGGGCAATCCCACTCATCCGCCAAATGGAGTTTCTCCACCTTCTTCGGCGATGGAAGGCAGCGACGGCTCCGAAGACATGGGATCTCATCATGGACTAACAGATGGGACACCTTCTAGAATACGGGATGATAGTGCTAGTCCAGGAGCAGAAGGTGAAATTTTACTTCTTCTTTAACACTTTACTAATCTTAAGGCTGTTCCCAAAACCATATTGGTTATTTTTGACACATTCCTGAATTTGTTTTTATTCATAAACTTATAAAATTGACGGTTGTTCTTATTCAGAAACTATGAAATCGAACAGTGATTTACCATTTTTTGATAAAGGCAAAAGAAGTTTGAGAAAGTGCTGACAAAGTTGGTATTTTGAACTGAATTTAAGGATTCTGCGAGGGACCAAGACAGGTCTTCACGCGACATAAATCGATTATCGTTCATAATGTAATGAATTTATCGAAAAACACAAAACGCTATTCGATCCCAACTCCCTTCAATAGTTATACCTACAGATTTCATGCTTTTATGTATAAAAATGACTCCGAGAATATGTTCTAAAGTTTTGCGTTGTTGAGCGGGAAAAATACTTTTTTGTAAATAACCTTACAAAAAAAAAAAAAAAAAAAAAGGTGCTATTTGAATGGTGTATAAAATGTAAAAATACTTTTAACAAGTAACTTTTAAACAAAATATGAAAACGACTTCAAATGACTATTTCTTAATATACGACTTGTTTACAATAGTGCAAAAACACTGATATTATCAACATTGCCCATTTTTAGCACTTTTAACATAGTTGAAAAGTGTTTATGAATTCGATTTGTCTGGCCGTCTGTCTGTCTATCCCTCCTCTAACTCGTTTAAATATAGTTGGACTGCCATATAATTGATATGGGTTATTGAGGTTTATCATGTCATGTTTGAAAATGGAGTGTGTAGCATTTTTAGTTGATTTACAGGGGCACTCAAAAGAAGGCCGTTATATTATGGCCTACGGGTAAAAATCGTTTTCTGTGTATTTTAATGTTGTTAAATTCTTACAATGAAATTGATGTACATCATTGATATGCACTACAAGATACTATATAATATGGTGTGTATAGCATTTATCATTCATTTACAGGAACACACGAATGGATTCGGTTACAGTACAGTCTGTGAGTTATAATTGCTGAAATTTCGTCTACAATTGTGATAGGCGTTTTTAAATTTATCAATTTTTTTTTTGCATATTACTTGGTGTGTATAAATTATATAGCTTCTATACAGGGCTACACAAAAAAAATTGAGTACATTTCCGTTTATTGACGGAAATTGCTGAAGTGGTATTTTCAAGTGTTATGCGTTTCCGAACGGAATTAAATTTTGGCATACTACGCAGTATATATACAAATCTATAGATCATATTCAGGGCTGCACAAAAGAATTCGGATATTTTTCCGACTATAGAGGGCAATATGTGAAATTGGTTTTTAAAATGTTATGCATTTTCCAAATTGTTTTCTCTCACATGATTTTTCACCTTATTAAACAGTGAAGTTTTGTTACAGTCTTGTGATTGGAAAGTGTTTCATAATCAATGCTTTATGCAGGATTTTTTTCTTTCTTGTTTAAATTTACTTATTGTGCGCCAGTTGGTGTATTTTAAAGAGAGTGGTTCCGCAAAAATGAGTATTTTTTGTGACAATCCTTTATTGTTATCTAATGTATGTACAGGTAATATGGCTACCCTAAGGTTAGACATTTTTAAACAGTAGTAATAACTGATTTTAAAAAATATTAATAATTGACTGAGAAAGTGGGCCCTTTTTAGCACTGAAAAAATATTTTTAAATTTAAGTTAGTCAAAATTTACACCTGTTGCAGTTTGTTTAAAAAAATTTTAGTTTAATGAAGGTAATATGCCCATATGCAGGTAATATGCCCATAGGTGTCATAAAATAGAAAGGTCTTTATTTAACGCAGAAAAAACACCAATCAGTCAAACAAATTATATTTTGAACATTTATAAAAATAATAGAAAAATTAATATAAAATAAATTTAGACGAACGTTTTAAAAAAATAAAATAATTGGCGGAAAAAAAGTATTTTTTAATTTTTTTTAACGCGTAGAGCAAATGAAAACTTTTGTATCTTAACTGGTAAGACCTACACATTTATCATGCACTTAATTACGATAAACAACGCATAATCTCATATCTATAGCTTTTTCGCCCATTTGGCCATATTGCCAACAAAAACCAATTTTATAAAAGTGTTCGAAATTCTGTCTGCGCACTCCAATATTGAAATTCAGTTATACAGTTAAAAAGAGCATTAAACCATCTAAAATATTATGTATAACAGTAAATACAAATACTTTGTTTAAATAAGAAAAGTAGCAAACTTACCGGAGACAAATTTATAATATGCCAACGCAACTAACAACGAACCAACAATGACTATCCTCCCGTGCACGTGATCAAGGATTGTAGGCAACCCGGTACTAAACTATGTTCTTCTGATTTACAGCGACTACATTCAAGCGCTATCCTTTGGATTCCACTGAAATTAATAACATTATTGAGGGTTGGCCATATTATCATCAGATACCTTGCATTCAAAATAGTCTACGTAGCTTCTAGTTACAGCCAGTGGCGTAGCCAGGATGGAAGTCCAGATGCTCTGGATACCGCTAATTTTGTAAAGTTTTCTTTGACTTATCTAATCGGAGACCTTTCTGCGATAATCAATGCGAAGAAAACTTTACGTTATCTAGAGCATTTGGACCCCCTCCCTGGATACGCCACTGGTTACAGCCATACTCAACCTGCGGTCGGATACATCTGACAAGGCGATTTTTTATGTGCCCCCCGATACACACAATCCCTATTTACAAAAATTTGAGATGCATACAAAAGGTGTTTCAGATCTCCACTATTGTTTCACATATTTTTATGGAGAGAGAAAATCTGCCCTGTTATTTATGATTTAAAATTATGTCATTTGCTTAGTCAAAAGTTCTTCTAGTCCTATTTACGTTACATTGGTGTATATATTTTTTTTAATCTTCGCCACTTCCACTAATCAGATATTATTTTAAAATAATTAAATTTGCACTATGTATTTTCACATTTTAAAAAGATACAGTTTTTACATTGACCAAAAGTCTGATTTATTAAAGAAAAAGAGATTTAATATATATATATTTTTTTTAATCTGTAGAAATTGAAATTTTGGATTGTTATTTTATCGCTTTTTATAATTATTAATGATCGCTAATACTGATTATTTATGTGAGAAATTAAAGACAAGGAATTAATGTTCATTATTGGCTGATATTAGAGATTATTCTTTATGGTGTAAATGTACACAGTTCTTCTAAACATCTGAACATTTTTTTAAGTTATACAAATTTTTATTAAGATTATCTGTTCATACTTAAAAAACGAAAACTTCTTGATGAAAAAAATGTATGATATGCTTTTCTGTGACGCACGGTATAGTTTAAACAATGAAATAAGTTAAACTTTATTAAAAAATACAAAACGTGAAAATATGCATGATTAATTTTTAAAGGGTAGTTTTGATTTCCAATGAACGAAATACGCTTTGGAGAGGTTAAATATATCTTTGATTGTCAGTAGAATTTTTTATCAGTTAATCTTTCAGAATTTCATTTTGGAAGCCGATACACATGAATGTATATCTCGAAAAAAAAAAGTAAATAATAATAATAAACATTGAACATAAGGTTAACTCTTCAATATTTATTTCTTTTTTGAAGACTAGGGGGGCTCTGCCCCGTACGAGCTACGTTTAAACACCGCAGGCTGTAAAAACAGGTTAATTTGCTATGTTTTAAAATATTACTGAGGATTGAATTATAATTATACGATCAGTGGCAATCTTCTGTAATGGAGTTTCCATTTATTTCCTTTTGACTGGAGGATTTTAAGGCCGGATCAACTGCTGTCGCGACACCTAACAACTGTTTAGGGGATTGATTAAATAAGATGCAATTAAACATTTGAAAATCAGTTTGTATAAAATGGCTAAGTAAAAATTGTCGCTGGCTCACGGAATTTTATAACTACGCTATAAGAAAATTGTTTTAAATAAGACGTTTTAAATGTATCGTTTTCAATACGACGTAAATTTCACTAAGCTTTTCTTCTTTTTAATAGTAGCGTGAAAATGCAGTTTTCCATTGAAAAGAAATATTATTTGCGCTGTTTCAAAATTTGCAACAATAGGTAAAAATAGTTTTTTGAAATAAATAAATCCCTCGTGTAAATATATTTTTTAATTGAAACTGTTTGGAAATATTATTATTTGAGTATTCAAAATATGGCGTAATTTCCCCCAATTTACTACTTTTAACGCGTAATAATTTAAATATTACTTTAATTATTACTTGGAAGTTTTATCTCTCTTTTTAATATTCACGTGCTAATATATTTTTTATGACGTAATTTTCTCCATAACACGTGATCATCTAATAATTATCTTAGTTTTATTTCTGTTTTTAATAGTCACGTATAAATACATTGTTTAATTGAAAGGGGTTATTATTCTTTGCGCTGTTTTACAAATTGGCAACAGTATAAGAAATGACCTTTTCGAAATATGAAATAAATCTCAATTAAAATGATGAAATTTTGAATAAAAAAGTAAAAAAAAAAAAACCCTCAAAAGATTAGTCAAATTAGAAAAAGTATTTGTACACTGCACACCGCAAACTTATCAACTATATCCCTGCAAAATATGATTAAATTCCTATGCATAGTTTTTGTTACTATAAAACTTTTTTAACGGAACTTTTTTGACCAACTTCAACATTAAATATATCTTAAAATAATTCTTCGATTTAAAAACTGTCTGTTTCAGAATGTTTATCGAACATTTCTTTATAAAACTACCAATTTTCATATTTTTATATGCTATATTTTTCTTTATATTAGCTGAGAAAGATCTCCGGGCACGAAATATTCATTTACAGCGGTGACCGTGGTGGTTACTTTTTTTTTTAGAATAGAGAGAGAGATACGTGAATCATTTGAAATAAGGATATTTTCTATTCATTCGACCGTGAAATTTAAAGATATTTCCTTATTTATCTAGTTGGTTCAGTTCTGTTAGATTACGCGGAAAGATCTGCGTTAAAGTTGGTTTACACAGTTGCATTACTTGCCAGATACCTCAAAAATAAAACAAGTGAATAAACATTCATTCTATTTACCTTCAAAACAATAACTGCTAATATTTAAAAAAAAAAAAAAAAAAAAAAAAAAAAAAAAAAAAAAACTGAAGCGATTCAGACAATAAATTATTAGATACTTAAAAGTCTCTGCATTGTTGCACTGCGGTCTGGATTGCGTTCGTAATGCGAAAAGACTATTGCGTTTTTTTTTTTTTTTTTTTAATTATATTTTTAATACGTAAAAATACTTTTGATAATTTTGCGATAGAATTAAATCTGATGACAGTATAAGGTAATGGAAGAGACCTTCGTAAGTCTTAAGTCGAAATAATCAAATTATGTTTACTACCTTATTTTGATTCAGTCGTGTTTGGAAAACTTAGACAAAGCTTACATTGTATGTTATTGAAATTAATACATTTGTTCTTCAGGTGTAGCAGTGCCACGCATTTTAAAATTTGAAATTGAACACATTATGCTCTAAAGCAGGCATGTCAAACACGTGTCCCGCTGACAACTTATCTGGTGGCCCGCCAAACATTTAGAATTTTTGCTGTGTTTGATTGAATTCATGTTTGATGCAGGAAATCACTTTTGAACACACTTGCACTAACCGTGGCTGCAGCGTTGCCAAGTTGGACAATTTTTTTATTCAGTTATTATTTAATTATTTTTATATCTACCACTATTTCTAGAAACACTTCGGAAAGATAAATTATTAGATTTGGAACTGATTCTCTATTAAAAAAGTGTATTAATGAAGCCTATTAAAAGTAATGCACTTACTTTAAAATAACAATTACATTCAATTGCACGCAAGTCGAAATCATTCATTATGAAGTAGACGAAATGATGTCTAAAGCAGTTAAAGAAATTTGAAAATAATATACACTAAAAAATTATAAGTGTCATTGCTAGAAACATTTATAATATAGCCAGAAATTCCAATAATCAGAAATTTAATCAAATATATAGATAATACAATAATCAAATAATCAAAGATACAATAATCAAATATATAGATAAAAATTTCAATATTTGTTGCCTATTACTTTTCAAGTTACGAAATTCCACTCATTTGGCAGTTATCATTTGCAGACATAATGTGTTCATAAAAATAACTGAGGATATTCTGGAAAATATTCCTGGTCTCGATACAGCCACCATAGCTGATATTTTTGACCCAGTTATTAAAAATTTTGACTGAATAAAAGTTTGTTTTATTAAAAAAAAACTAAGCTTATATTGCAAAAAATAGTGCTCCTGTAAGGATTGATTTATAATAAGAAGGAATTACAAAATTAAAGGAAATTACAAAGATCAGGTGTTAATACACTTAATAATACATTTTTGTATCAGTTTGATTGGCGATTATATTATTTAAGTGTCAAAAATGGAAGTATACTTAATAATTATTTCTTTTTAAAATTTTCCAGTACCTGTTTTATAATTTTTCCGGTAGGTACCTTTGGAATTTTGTATGTTTTTTTTTTTTTTTTTTTTTTTTTTTTTTTTTTTTTTTTCAACAATTCCAAAGATAGTCAACCAAAAGACACCGTAAAATATTTATTTACCAATTTAATACGAAAAAATATTTTTTGAACTTATTTCACCAGAACATTATTTATTTATTTATTTATTTTTTGTATATTAATTGCGTAAAAAAGCAACTCAATGAACAACAGTAAATTATTAACTGAATGACACGTCTGATATTTTTATGGAAAATCTGTTTACACACATTATTATTTTGAGAAAATGTGTGTATATTAGGATTTTTTTATGCTTCTTTAATTAAAAAAAAAATCCAAATACTAAATTTTAAAAAGTATATTTCGATTTTTTTGTGCTAAATGTTGAAATTGAACCATTGTGCACTGCTTGCAAAATACCCCCCCCCCCCCTAAATAAATAAATAAAAATAAATAAATAAATAAATAAATAAAAATAAAAATAAAAATAAATAAATAAATAAAAATAAAAATAAATAAATAAATAAAAATAAAAATAAATAAATAAATAAAAATAAAAATAAATAAATAAATAAAAATAAAAGTATAAATAAATAAATAAATAAATAAATATAAATAAATAAATAAATAAATAAATAAATAAATAAATAAATGAAAATAAATAAATAAATAAAAATAAAAATAAAAATAAATAAATAAAAATTAATTAATTAATTAATCAATTAATCAGTATTTCTTTAGTTTTATCTTTAAAAAAAGCCGGAGCAATTCAAACAATAATATATGTACTTTGAAAGGTCTCTGTATTTTAGCCGTTTATTCGGCATTATCTCTCACTCAGAAGTAAAATTGCAAAGACTAGAAAAAAGGCGGTTTAAAACTGGGAATAAACCGAGTATTTTAGAAATAAACTAGGATTTTTGGGAATAAACCAGGTCTTTTGGAAATAAATCTGAGAATAAACCGGGTCTATTCGAAATAAACCTCAGACTGAACCTTTTTTTTTTTTTTTAATTCCTACTATTAGCTCACACTCTCTATATACAGGGTGATTCATAAAAGATGGGCAGAACTTTAAGGGGTTATAGTACACTTAAAGACAAATAATATTAAATAGGAGACTAAGGGTCCCAGACGTATTCCCAAGGAGATAGGGGGCATTAAAGTTTAGGGTCCGAAATTTCAAATGATTATAAAACATGGAAAAATTGGTCGATTCGTTTGCGGTTTTTGCAAAAAATTTTCTTTATGCCAGTATTTTCTTGAAATAAAATTTTAAAGTTCAATTTCAAAAAATGCCGATAGGGGGCGCTTTAGACTTTGGAGTAACAAACAACTATTTTTTAACGTTATTTTTTGTATTTCTTTAAATGATTTCGAAAGCTTAGACTTAAACTTAAATTTTGATCTAAAAATCTGAGTCCTAACGAGTAGTTAAGTAGCGTAAACTGAAATTTGAAATTTGAAACCCTTCTCCCCCCAGAACAAAAATCAGTTATTCCCGATCTTTGTGTCGTAGATTAGGCTCTAACTACTGCCGCGTTTTGCTAAAATTATTCTTTATGTCAGTATTTTCTTGAAAATAAATTTTAAAGAAAATTTTCAAAAAATTCCGATAGAGGGCGCTTTAGACTTTGGAGTAACGAACAACTATTTTATACCGTTATTTTTTGTGTCTCATTAAATGCTTTCTAAAGCTTAGACTTAAACTTAAATTTTCAGCTCAAAATCTGAATCGTTAGACGTGGTTAAGTTTCTGGGGAGAGGGGTTTGAAATTTCTACTCCTGAGCACAGTTCAGTTTACCATGTCCACACATTGTGTGCTGTGATACGAGGTAAAAAGACACAAATTAGGATTATGTTACCAAAGCATATTTATTAACATGTAATCACAATAAATGTTCAAAATTGTGACCACCAGAGGTTATGCACGCAGAACAACGGCGACGAATGGAACGGCGAACATTCGCGAAAACATCAGGCTTTTCGAGCACTTCCCCTACAGCGGCGGAAAGTCTGGCGACCAGTTCCTCGGGGGATTCAATGGGTGTCTCATACATAAGAGCCTTCAATCGTCCCCAAAAAAAGAAATCGAGGGGTGAAAGATCTGGCGAGCGAGCAGGCCAAGCAACAGGACCACCTCGACCAATCCATCTGTTCGGAAATGTGATGTCCAGATAGTTGCGGACGTCTCGTACGTAATGGGCTGGCGCTCCATCGTGCTGGAACCACATGACCCGCCGGATGCGTGGAGGAACAACGTTTAACAGGTCTGGCAGCACATGTTGCAGAAATGTGAGGTATGTTTTACCGTTGAGGCGTTCAGGAAGAAGGTACGGTCCGATTAGGTGGTCTCCGAGGATTCCTGCCCAAACATTGATGGAAAAGCGTCTCTGATGAGCATGTGGATACGTAGCATGTGGATTGACATCCGCCCATACATGTGCATTGTGTGTGTTAAATGTACCTTCACGTGTGAAGGTACATTCATCGGTGAAAAGCACAGTTCGTCCAAAATGTGGATTTAGCGCGTTCTGCTGCAGAAACCAGCGGGCGAATTCAATACGATTTGGATAATCCCCTGGAGACAGTTTCTGGACTCGTTGCACATGAAACGGGAGCAAATGTTCATCCTTCAGTACCCTCCAAGTCGTGGACTGTGAGGTATCCACCTGGCTAGCCACTGTTCGTGTACTTGTACTTGGCTGCGCCGCTACTACATCCAGAATGGCTTCTGCAACAACTACTGATTCGTCCTTTTTTGCACGACCTGCATTCGACCGGGAAGCGAGAAATGATCCCGTCTCACACAACTGTCTGTGCAAGCGCTCGAAAGTTTTGCGGTTAGGCAACCGCCTGTTAGGAAATCGCTCTCCGTACATTCGTTGTGCCTCTGCACCATTTCCATCTGCCGCTCCGTAAATTAAATGCATCTCAGCCTTTTCCTTATTCGTGAAGGGCACCATCTTCCGATTCATTACTACAGCGACTTACACTTGACTCACCGTTCAGTGGTTTTTATGCCTGAATCGTGTCGAAATTTTGCATACGTGTTCTTCTTCTTCCCCATTTGACATTTGCATACTTTCTGTTTCCTTCTTCACCCGGTGACTAGCGTCAGGAATGGAGCTTTAACGTTTGCATGAGCGACGTTTCCAACTGTGCCAGTGCCTTTATGAGTGAATTCCGACTATGCAGTCCTTGACGAAAGTTGTATTTTTGCCTCGTATCACAGCACAGAATCGTTGGGCATGGTTAAGTAGTGCAAACTGAACTATGTTCAGAAGTTGAAATTTGAACCCCCTCCCCTCGCTACTGAACCACGCTCAGCGATTCAGATTTTGAGCTGAAAATTTAAGTTTAAGTCTAAGCTTTAGAAAGCATTTAATGAGACACAAAAAATAACGGTATAAAATAGTTGTTCGTTACTCCAAAGTCTAAAGCGCCCTCTATCGGAATTTTTTGAAAATTTTCTTTAAAATTTATTTTCAAGAAAATACTGACATAAAGAATAATTTTAGCAAAACGCGGCAGTAGTTAGAGCCTAATCTACGACACAAAGATCGGGAATAACTGATTTTTGTTCTGGGGGGAGAAGGGTTTCAAATTTCAAATTTCAGTTTACGCTACTTAACTACTCGTTAGGACTCAGATTTTTAGATCAAAATTTAAGTTTAAGTCTAAGCTTTCGAAATCATTTAAAGAAATACAAAAAATAACGTTAAAAAATAGTTGTTTGTTACTCCAAAGTCTAAAGCGCCCCCTATCGGCATTTTTTGAAATTGAACTTTAAAATTTTATTTCAAGAAAATACTGGCATAAAGAAAATTTTTTGCAAAAACCGCAAACGAATCGACCAATTTTTCCATGTTTTATAATCATTTGAAATTTCGGACCCTAAACTTTAATGCCCCCTATCTCCTTGGGAATACGTCTGGGACCCTTAATCTCCTATTTAATATTATTTGTCTTTAAGTGTACTATAACCCCTTAAAGTTCTGCCCATCTTTTATGAATCACCCTGTATATATCTTGTTGGAATTTTCAATCGTTAATAAAATATTTTCTATTCATCCATTCAAGTTCAAACAAATTTTTTTAACTTGTACTGGATGACAATTTATGTTAATACAGTTTTTCAAATATTAATTCATTAATTAATTTTAATTTTTATATGGGAGAAAAAAATGTTTTCCATTGCTTTCATAAATGAAATGAAAGATTTATCTCAAATTAGTGATGCCAACAAAAAATAAAATACCGCAACGATGATTATAAAACAATGTTCAATAAAAATAACGTGGGACATTAATGCTGTACGGGTTTATTTTATTTATTTATGATTAAAAAGTAGGAATTGACTTATTTTTTTTTTATATTACTTGTTTTTTTTGCAACTGTACTCAGAAGTAATATGTGTTTTTTAATCACTTGTAATTCTGCATTTCTAGACGTTAGTTAATTGATATTATGATTCTCATTCAATATAAATCTATGTAAAATAATAAATAGTACTAGCAGACAACTGGAGCAAGCAATCTTTTTTCTCAACTCATTATAAAGAAGAAATCTCGATGCTCTATCCATTCTCAAGTAAATATTTTCAGCTGCTTAAAAAAATTTATAGTACATGCACAAGAGTAATAAAATAATGTTCATTTTAAGCTGTTAATTCAGCATGTTTGTCTGTTGAACATATTTGTTGAACATGAAAATGTTTACTTGAGAATTGATAGCAACCAAAAAACCGATATTTTGTGTTAATATGGGGTTGAGAAAAATGATTAATACACTCCAAAAAAACTGCTTCATAACGTTTTCAAAAGTTACGGGCAGCAAAAGAGGCTTTTGTTTCAGAAATGTTTTTTTAGATATCTGGAATCTATTGATTTCTCAGGTTTCTGAAGAAAAAAATATTCCTTTTTGGAGTCGTCGGTAACTCCGAAGATGTTGATTATAGTTTTGTAAACCTTCTTGATAACCTTCCAGAAACATTACTCTCCCTCATTTTTTCAAACATGTAAGATATGGGAAGGAACAGTGCCATTTTAACAATGCTATTTCTTTTTAGGGAAGCATTTTTGTATGCTATAATTTTTTATGGGGGTAGGGGGGGGGGGGGTTCAACTTTGCAGAATTAAAATATTCTGATTATGTAAAATCCTTCTAGGAAATCAAATATTCTAAATACAGTCAGTGTTGAATTCAGACACTTTTATCCGGGAGGGATTTCTGTAGCTCCGGGGGGGGGATTATAGAGTTCCGGGAAGGGGGGAATTGCACTTTTTCACCGTTAAAAGCATAAAATCTCAAATCTTCCGAGGGGGACATTTAAATGCTCCAGGGGGAATGTCCCCCCCCCGGGCCACCCCCTGAATTCAGCACTGAATACAATGACCTCTATCTTAAACGGGATGTACGGTAATTATTTTTTGGCGCCAATGTTTCTGAAAAGTAATTTTCGACATATTTAATCGCAGAATTTAAAACCTGAATTTCATTATTTTAAAATAGTGGTATCTACTAAAAAGTAGTTATTGAACATCGTGTGTTAGTGAAAGCCAATGTATTTTGCTTATTGGTTGCAATTGTTTTATTTTGTTTTTAGAAATTTCAATTTCTAATGCTTACTTTAAGGTAGCGTATATATAATAACATAACCTTAAACTATGATTTTTGAAAGAGAGTATGAAAAAAGAAATTACGATGCTGGAATAGAATCACGACACATTCTTTCTAAAAGGGGCGTGTCAAGAACTATTTTTTGAAGTAACCGCCCATAGCCTATATCCGAGTAGAAAATTTCCTGCTGAAGTTCATTCCACTGTAATTAAAGTAATTAGAAAGAACAAGAAAGTGGAAAAGGGGGGGAGAGCTCAGGTGTTTCTAAAAAGGGGGGTTAGATTCATGTATGGGCGTCTCTTGCAGACTTAGTTTTCTACTTTTTTCTTGCGGGTGTTGCTTTAATGAAGAATTCTTAGAGAAATTTTTTAGGGGTAATATCTGTGTAGAACACAAGCTTGGGTAACAGCTTGGTTTTAAAAAGAAAAAGAACGAAGGAGTTTCTTCGTGCTTGCATGGTATATAATTAATATGAAAATGCTTTCCTTGTTACGCGTTGTGTTTTATGTAATTTAGAAAAGATTCCGATGTGTTTCACGCTCAGCTGGATTTAATTAGATAGATTTAAAAAATAATAATAATGACATTTTTTTTATTTTTATGTAACTACTTTTTAAGGGCAATATAGTCGTGTACATAGTTCGGTGATATATAGCAAAAGATATATATCATGATACATAACAGATATTTATTTTCAAAATAATATGATGTTTGATGTTTTCGGATTTTCATATATTTTATATTTATTTTCAAAATATCATTGGCTATGATATTTTGATATTGCCAATCAAGTAAAAGCATAGTACCCAGTTCAGTAAATGAATTTTCCAACTGTTATTGACTGTGTCATTCTGTAGATTGAAAAAAATAAAACGAAAGAAAAAAATCCCTGACGGCTCGGCCTACAGACACAGGTAGATTTCGAAGACGCAGACCGTGGGGCGCCTGTTTGTCGGGAATTGCAGAAGAAATGACCTTTTTGCGATGACGCTGCAGTTGGAACCGCCTACTTCGAAACCAAACTTGTTTGCAGGCGGAGCGAGCAAGGATTTTTTTTTTTTTTTTTTTTTTTTGCTATAAGAGTTGGTCCTATAAAAAAACATGTCAATATAAAAGTTTTAGATAATATTAAGAGGATTTATAATAAATTTAAGCGAATTTGCAATCTTAGGAATTGACGAAGTTATGAATTTTTTTCTTCTAAAACCCCCCTTCCCCCCCCCCCTTAAGGCAATTTTTAATTATATCAAAAATCTGTCATACATAAGTTTTTGGCCCTGTTCCTAGAAGTAATAATAACTTTAAACGGATTCGATACGTATCATAATTAAGAAATTATGGGTTTTTTTCTGTTTTTACAACCCCCCCCCCCCTGGTTCGATTTTGCCCATTAACGAACTTGACCGAGATTTTATGCCCCTTGATTTTACGTATCAGTTTCGAAAAGAAGCGGGAGTTGGAACCGCCTACTTCGAAAAATAACTTGTTTGCAGGCGGAGCCGGCAGGGATTTTTTTGTTTTTATTTTTTTTTTTGCTATAACGGTTGGTCCTATAAAAAACTTGTCAATATAAAAGTTTTAGATAATACTAAGAGGATTAATAATAAATTTACGCGGATTTGATATCTTGTGAATTGAAGAAGCTATGATTTTTTTTCTTCTAAAACCCCCCCTTTTCCCCCCTTGGGGCCATTTTTAATTATATCAAAAATCTGTCATACATAAATTTTCGGCCCTTTTCCTAGAAGTAATAATAACTTTAAACGGATTCAATACGTATAATAATAAAGAAATTATGAGGGTTTTTCTGTTTTCACAAAAAGCCCCCCTATTTCCCCCCCCCCCCTTGGTTCGATTTTGCCCATTAACGAACTTGACCGAGATTTTATGACCCTTGATTTTATGTATCAGTTTGGAAGAGATTTATGCAGAATTTTTCCAGTTATCGTGGTCAGAAAAAAGTGACATAGATAGATAGATAGATAGGTAGGTAGATAGATAGATAGATAGATAGATAGATAGATAGATAAACTTTTGAACTGGGGGTGGTTTTGGGTTCTGGGAATCATGATCGGCGTAGATCTGCAAAATTTTTTCAAAATTTCCAACTTAGGTGAGAATGTAATAGGTAGTATTTCTTACGAAATCTACCTAAAAGAAAAGAAAAGAAAAACGAAAACAACTTTTGTTCTGGCGGTGACTCTTTTAGGCAAAAAAAGAAAAGAAAAATCCTTTCCAGATTTTACATTTGAAGATGAATTTTTAAATGTAGAACCAATAATTAAGTGGGACAATATTTACGTAAAACAGACATTGAAAGATAAACTGTCTAATTTAGATAATAAGTTATTTGCAGCTTCATTAGAAAGAATTTTTCTGGTTTTGGTTTAGTTCAGTTTAAACTGCACAACAGGTTAGAAAATGAAAAAACAGACAAGCTTACATATACGTTCAAATTTTTAAAAAGAAACAAATTATTTTGTATTTCAAATTTTGTTCACTGTAAAAAAAATTTCCTGAAAAAAACGGAAATTGTACTGGCCATCGAGACGCCAGTACTATTTCCGTATTTTAACGGAAAAAAAATTCCGTAAATTGCAGGAAATTTTCCGTGAATTCTGAAATATCCGTTTTATAACAAATATCTTCCGTATTTTTCAGAAATTTTTATGTCGTTAAAATAACATTTATAGGACCAAAAAAAAAAAAAAAAAAAAAATAGTTACTTCGCGAGGACAACCTAGATACAGGACAGATACATTTCTGCTTATATTTGTCATTCCTGAGTGAGTTTATAGAAATTAACCAACCCCTGCCGCGAGCGGGAATCGAACCCGCAGTGTCCCGTGTACTGATCTGATGACTTAAACCACAGCGCTATGACCGGTTGGGGTGTTCGCTCAAATGCTGCTACTTATTTGAATGACTTTTTATGAAAATTTGAGGTTTTATCTGTAGATGGATTTTTCCAATGTTTTTAATGTATTTTCTTTTCATAATTTTCAATAATTTGCTGTATTATTTGGTGCCTTATAACAGATAAAATTTAATTCATTATGTATTATATGCATAAAACACTGCATTAAGAGGAATAATTGCTTCTTTTTGTAACAGTACCAACCAGTGTGGAATTCAGACATTTTTCTCCGGGAGAGATTTATGTGGCTCCTGAGGGGACATTATAGAGTTCCGGGGAGGGGGGGGGGGGATTGCACTTTTTGACCATTAAAAGTATAAAATCTCAAATCTTCCGAGGGAGGGGGTAATTTCAATGTTCGGATAATGTCCTCTCCGAGCCACCCCCTGAATTCAACACTGGTACCAACATTTTCTTTTTTCGAACATATACTTTTTTTAAAATTATTTGCCTGATTATATAATTTTCAATTCCAATAAAAACAACAATTATCTTAATCAGAATTGTTTATTACATGGTATTAATTTTTTTTTTAATCTGCTATTTAAAAAAACTTGTGCAAACAAACAATTTTATAATAAATTAAATTATTATAATTCAGCTATGCTGAGAGCTTTAGTGTACGGTTCTGTTAAACTGAATAATTTTTAAAATATATAAAAAAAAAATAATCTAATGACCTTGGGATAGGTAAGTTTAAATATGGACTAACTGATTTAATTTAAATTAAATTAGTTTAATTTATAAAAATATGACCTAACGAAATAAATTAAAAACGTCATAAAATTAAAAACTTTATTTTTATAAAAGTAAAGAAAAAATATTAACTAATTTTATAAATTTAAGGAAAAAATTGTAAACTTTGTAGAATTATAATTTATAAAATAATAAATTTTAGCGTAATTCATAAATTTCTAAGCCAAATCATTTTAGTTTAATACCAATTTGCATATGTATAATTTGCAGAGATATTGTGTTATGAAACCTATAATTACCCCACAATATTGCCTCACATTAAAAAAGATAAATTAAAAAAAATCATAATTTTGAAATACTATCAAGGAAAAATAAGTAGATTAAAAAAAACAAAAAAAAAACTGTTAATTTATAAAAATAAAATAAGTTTGTAAATATTTTATTAAAAAATATAAATATTACTATTATTTTCACAATAAATTGACATGGCCTCGGTTAGAATGGGCCAGGCCTGTATCCTAGAAAAACTCTAGTAAATACAACAATCTTAATTAGCATTTCAAAAAAGGCGAATTCTGTACTCAACCTTTAACGTCATTTACGGAAATTGCTCTGTTTTGGAAGAAATACGGACATTGTACTGTTTGAAAGAAATACGGAAAAAATTCATTAAATTTACGGAAAACTTTCTGCATATTTACGGAATGAAATCTTTTTAACGGAACTAATGTCATTTACGGAAATTGTACTGAAATTTTGGAAAAATGAAACTTCTCCGTAAAATTTTACGGAAAATCTCTTGTATTTTCACGGATTTTTTTTAGAGTGTTGTATAAAACATAAAATGTTCTTGATATTTGATATAAACCCTTTGACTACGGGGTTGGGATATATCCGTCACAGCGACTATTTTTTTTTCTATTCGTACCACATTTTGAAAAATACTTTCTGCCATACATTTATTCTGAGATAACTTTAAGAGAAATCTACCACAAAGAATTTTTTTTTTGTAAATTGTGCTACTACTGAATATAAAAATAGTCGCCAGTTCTGGCCCGTAATTAAAAGGTTAAGTCCTATAGTTTGCTTTTTGTGAGTGTAAAAAGTTAATTGTGTCTGTTTTCAATTAGTTATTCTTCAATTTTGTTACCTAAAGAAAAAAAAAAAAAAAAAGAAATATTATTTAGAAATTTTATTTAAATTAAGTTTTTGTGTTAAGTGCAATATGTTTTTTAGTTTTTAATTAATTTATGTTTCAAAATATTTATAATCAGTAATAATTTGACTATTTTGAAAATATTGGATATAATATAAAAACATCGGATATATATCAAAATAACGGATATTTTAATATTTTTGAAAATATCATATTTATGAACCCTGGTCAAGTATAATATAATTTCAGGACTAATTCTGCTTTCGTTTTGCAATTCACTATTTCAGTCTAAGAGGCTACTTCACTCAGGTGAAAACACCCGCTCGCTAATGTTAATCCTATGGGGGAAATAATTTACGATATCTCGTTCGCATTTAAATATTTTTAAATGTTTTTTTTTCACATTGGATAGCTGAGGTCAATCTCTATGCATGTTCCTTTATACTTTTTCGATTTTGATTACAAGTTTTTTTTTTTTTTTTGAGATACTTTCACTTTCGGAACCGGTTTCGAAAATAAAAATATCCTCAATTAAAAAAAAAAAAGAAAAAAAAACTGCAATAAAAATCGAAAAGTACAAAGGAGCGTGTTTCTTCAGCAAAGTTTATATTGAATTTATAAGATATTGGTTTTACATAACAATTTCGATGTGTTTCACGCTGAAATGGATTTAACCCTTAACTGTTGTGACAAAAATTGTCGCATAGATAGTGTGAGTAGTTTCCGAGACCACTTGATCGAAGGATGAATAAAAGGCCCGATTAAATCCTAGAATATTATTTCTGTACTAAACTTTGTGTACCGGCCTATTATAATGGTAAATCGCTTTTTCAAAAGTCTCTAGCCATAATACTAAGGGCTCCAAACGAAACAAAATTTCACTAGTATCTATAGTTAAACTGAAAATTACAAGTTAAACTTGTGAAAATTGAAAGGAACAGCGGTCTGTGAGAGGGCTAATAACAGTTAAGAGTTAATTAATAGACTTTTTTTTTAATAAATAGCGACAATATTTTTATGTAACTACATTTGAAGCGCAATACAGTCTGTGTAATACAATTTCACGGCTGATTCTGCTTTCGTTTAGCAGTTCATTATTTCAGGTTTAATAGATGTTTATATCGAAATTATAAGATATCTCTTTAAGTTCCAGTCGTGTCGTAATCGTTATGGTAAATAGATCTGTTTTATCGATTATTAAGGTCGAATTGCTTTAATATGTACAAGGAATGGCCGTGAACGTGGCTTATAGCTTCATAGATTAAATTTTTGCTGCCGGATGCCTTCTTTGCAGATTTCTAGTTTCTGAAGACTTTTATTTTGCTTACATTAGCGATCGATCGAAATATATCGTGGGTCTTAAAGGGTTATGAATTATTATAATTGTGTTTTAGTAATTTAAAAAAGATTTTGATGTGTTTGATTTTGATATGGATATAATTAAATACATTTTTTAAATAAATAACGGCACTTTTTAATTAACTATTTTTGAAGGACAATACAGTATAACGCAATTTTAGGTTGTTTTTTTTTCCCCTTAAGATTTTACTATTTTAGTTTAAAATTGTGTATCACAATTTCAGAGCTAATTTTGTTTTTGTTTAAGATTTCCATATTTTGTTTTTAAAATAGTTGATATTGAAATTATAAGATATTGATTATATGAATTGTGTTTCATGTGATTTAGAAAAGATTTCGATTTGCTTCATGCTGAGATAGCTTTAATAAATTTTATTTTATTTTTTAAATAAATAATGGCAGTTTTGTATGCAACTACTTATTTGAAGGGAAATATACAGTTTGTATAATACAACTTCAGGACTAATTCTACTTTTGCCCCCTAGAAATGAAAGATTAGAATAACATGATTAATATTCCAAAACTGATCTAGTTTACTACTTTTATTATTGTTATTATATGTTTTTTTTTTTTTTTTTTTTTTTTTTTTTTTTTTTTTTTTTTTGGGGGGGGGGGGGGGGAGGGGGTTAATAAATTGTTCCTAGTATTTACGAAACTAACAGTTTTATAAGCAAGCTATGTTTTACGAATTCTCGTTGTAACCAAATATGACTGGAATGTATGTAAGATCACCACGAAAAGAAAAAAAAAATCACAAGATGGAAAAATTCAGGCGGAACTCCAATTGATACTTCATTTTACTATTTATTTAAATATATCTTTAATATAAACATCAATATCAACTTCAATATTAATCGTCTCCGACTCCCTTACATTTAAAGATTCACAAAATAACAGCTATGAAAAGCATTTGTATGATGATTTGTATTTAATTACCTCACATACTTATTTGTCTTAGGCACAGGAAAAAAATAACATTAATATAAAAAATTTTGTTAAATTAGCCTTTGAATTCAAAAATTGCGTGACAGAAAAATACGGTTAAGACGCTTAAAGAGTTTTAAAAAAAAATAGGTAAAAACATAAAAAAAAGCATAGTTAGCAGACCAATTCACTCCCCCCCCCCTCCCCCCACCACTTCTCCCTTTCCCCGTAGCTTTTCCTTCCCTTTGATTAGCGTAATTATGCCTTTTACACCTTAGGTTTGAATGGGCATCAATCCATCACCTGTCCTGAAAGAAATTATTATTTTAAAAATAATTTTAGTTAAAAAAAATCATTTAAGAAATAATAGATTATTTTTGTAAAACTAATATTTGGTAACTCTTACTCGTGTAGTATAAATTTCAATTAATTAAAAGATACTTAATACTGTTCTGGCTATTAATAAGCCATATAATATTTTAAAATATAAATGAGAACATATTGACTAATATTTTTGCCAATATTATATAAATAATATTTTTGCAAAGAAAATGTTTAAAAGTTCTAAAAATATAAATTGAAAAAAAAAAAAAAACTGTGATGATATTTTTATTTATTATTCATTCAGATCTTTTTTAAGTATTATTTTTGTAAAACTAATATTTGGTAACTCATACTCGTGTAGTATAAATTTCAATTAATTAAAAGATACTTAATACTGTTCTGGCTATTAATAAGCCATATAATATTTTAAAATATAAATGAGAACATATTGACTAATATTTTTGCCAATATTATATAAATAATATTTTTGCAAAGAAAATGTTTAAAAGTTCTAAACATATAAATTGAAAAAAAAAAAACTGTGATGATATTTTTATTTATTATTCATTCAGATCTTTTTTAAGATATAAGATATTCGGAATGTTTATAGAAATAACATTTCACAACTTAGCTATGCTTATCAGTTCTACTTTTAACCGAGTACGGCGGAGTTGTAATGTAGCGTGTAAGGAGGTCACCACAAAAAGAAAAAACTCACGCGATGAAAAGTTCAGAAGGACTCTGACTGATACCTATCTTTATTCGTTCTTTCAAATAAACATCAATCTCATCATTAACCCCCCCCCCTCCCCACCCTTAACAATAAAAACATAAAAAAGCGCATCTAACTGACCACTCCGCCCCCTCTTGTGGCCTATCCTCCCATCTCCCTCTACCCATAGTTTTTTTCCTCACTTTAATTAGTGTAATTATAAAGCTTGCGTCCAAGGTTTGGATGGGACATCAACCCACCACCTGTCCAAAAGGAGACGGAGGATGAATTAGGGTTATTGGGATTTGAAATGATTGGCGCTGTTGAAAATCTCGCCAAATGCTGAATAAAAGATTGATAAAAGAATAAGAGAGAGAGAGAGCAAAGCTTTTAATTTTAAATCTCCATATTTAAAAAGTTTCTGAAAATGGAAAAAATAAAAGGGTGTGTGTCGGGGTAGGGGGGGGGGGAGAGAACGGAGTTTATTTACTAATTTATTTATTGTCTATTATTTCATTCCTTAAAGCTTCTTTTCTAATGAAAATATGTAATTTATGTATTCCATTTCTATAATAGTATTTTTAAATTAATTTTCGCTTGAACTTAAAAAGCTAACTATATGTGCACTTTAAATCCACCCCTTTTTTTAAGCTATTTGATTAATCACTGTTTATAAAGATAAACATTCTATTTTTAATAATATCTTATCAAATATTAAAAGATTAGTTAATATCATTAATCCGAATGATTAAGAACGTATATTTTGTTTAAATCAATGTCTAACATTATGAACGATATAAGCAACAAAATGTGGAAAGAAGCATAAAACATTATTAAAATATGTTATTATTATTATTATTATTATTATTATTATTATTATTATTATTAAAACGAATAAAAAAACTGTCTGATTCATTTTACAAATATTTTTCGCGACTATCCAAACTATCACGAATAATTCAAATACAATATTAATTTTATATCTGGTTGAAAAAACTTTTATAATATTTATTCGGTTATTTCCAAATTTCAGAAGATTTTCATGTTAATAATAATAATAATTATTATTATTATTACTATTATTATTATTATTATTATTATTATTATTATTACTATTATTATTATTATTATTATTATTATTATTATTATTAGTGGTGGTGGTAGTAGTAGTATTTACAACTAACAGAATATAACAAAACAGTTTCATGATTATTTCAATCGAAAAAGGTTCACATAAAAGGGAAAATATGCAGAAAATCATAAACACGACCTTTTATCAATTATTAAAGTGTACATAATGCCCATTTTAAAATTCATAAAATAAATGAAAAATTATCCAATATTTCTGTAAATCGGTAGACATACTTAAAATGATTCGCATTACTAAAAGAACATAAGACATAAGAAGTACATTTGCTCTTGTTCTCAAATGGGAACATTGGCCTGTAAAGGCTAGATAAGCTTGCATTGGGGACAATATATCGGGTTTGTCAATCTTTTCAACAACAAAAAAAAACATGATTTTTGTTCAAAAATTATTTTTTTTTTAAATTAATTTTTTTTTAATATCTCTTCAGGAAATTAATATTTTTAATTTATTTTTAATGTTTACTCTTCTTAAAAGTTGTTTCTTTCTATTTAGTTTGTCAAAGTATTTCTAAACAAGTAATATATATATATATATATATATATATTTTAAGTCATTTCCTACTTTTTAATCATAAATATATAAAATAAACCCGTGCAACATTAATGTCCCACGTTATCTTTATTGAACATTATTTTATAATCATCGTGGCGGTATTTTATTTTTTGTTGGCATCACTCATTTGAGATAAATCTTTCATTTCATTTATGAAAACAATGGGAGAAATTTTTTTCTCCCCTATAAAAATTAAAATTAATTAATTAAACTTAATTAATGTATTAATATTTGAAAAAACTGTATTAACATCAATTGTCATCCAGTACAAGTTTAAAAAAATTTATTTGAACTTGAATGGATGAATAGAAAATATTTTATTAACAATTGAAAATTCCAACAAGATATTATTTAGAGAGTGTGAGCTAATAGTAGGAATTAAAAAATTTTTAGACTTAATTTTATTTGAAGTGTTATAAAATTTTACTCGCAGCTCGTCAGCTTTTAAAACATAAAATATTAAGTTAAGCATATATTTTAGAGATATAATTGAATTGTCAACGGAAAAAGAAAGAGGCGTCCTTTAAAGCTGTTTTCAAATCCAAAAGAGCTTACTTTCTGATACATTTCTGAATTCATTTTTGTTCGGAAACTCATGAAATTGGCGATTGTTCTTATTCAGAAACTATGTAATTGAAAGATGTTTTCCATTTTTTTTGGTAATTTCAGAAGATCTTACAGAAAACACTCTCGAATGCGCGGCAGCGTATTACTGCTTATTAGACTGTTTATTACTGTTAATTTTATGGTATAATACTGGCAGCTGGAATGCCAGTATTATACTGTAAAATCAGCAATTTTTTTTTATTATTATTATTGCAGTGTATTACATGTAAAAATATTATGAGATATAAATGCAATTTAAATACATTTGTTAAAATATTAAAATTGAATGCTATTCTACAGTAAATAATAGCAGAGACGAAATTTAAAGTGTAAACTTACGATATTCTTAATGATTGTATACTTAATCCTTTATTGTATAATTTTTTCTGTCTTTACAGAAAAAAAAAAATACTTTCTGAGTTTGGAAAAAGTGAAAAATCTATTTTATAAAACAAATACATGTCCGTGAGTAACGCTGACGTCATATTTACCGTGGCTATACATGACCAATAAATTTCGCTTTTACTGTGAATTTTTTAAACTACTAAACATCGCACAATTTCAATGTTTACACCGTCGATTAGTGTGTGGCGAGGGTGTTCTTTTAAATGCAGTTTGTTTGAAAACTGTATCTCAATTTACTGATTTTTTATGGTTTTTAAAATAATTTTCAAGCATGATTAAAAAAAAAAAAAATCAATTTATATCACTTGCAGGCCGATTACGAAAGATTAATCTGTTTGTACTCAAAACGATATACATAGTTCAGCATGTTTTTCCGGCTAATATTCCGTAACAAAATTAAAACTTCAATAAATTAATTAAAATTTCGATAAATTAAAAATTCAATAAATAAGTAAAATAATATAAATAAGACACAAATTTAACAGACATGCAATCGAACTACGCGCTTAAACCACTGAAATTATCAGAATAGAAAAGATAGCGAAATCTTTGATGATTGTTTCGGTTATTAACTACTGACACGCGGCTAATCGAAAATATCGCTTTTAATAAATTTCATAAATTTACATCAATACATAATTGATATTTTTGATGTAAAAATGATTTTTGCTGTTGTTAGCAGGCAAACTAAAAAAATATATATACACTGAAAAAAAAAAAAAAATGTTGATTTTACAGTACAATACTGGCACCCCAGCTGCCAGTATTATACCGTAAAATGAACAGTAATAAACTGCAAAATAAGCAGTAATACGCTACCGCGCAACCGTAAAATTAACAGTAAAAAAAGCAATAATACGCTACCGTGCAACCGTAAAATTAACAGTAATAAACAGTAAAATAAGCAGTCATACGCTACCGCGCATGCGCGGTAGCCTATCACTGCTTATTTTATTGTTTATTACTGTTAATTTTACGATATAATACTGGCAGCTGGGATGCTAGTATTATACTGTAAAATCAACATTTTTTTTTTCAGTGTATATATTAAATGTAAAAGATCTATTAGAATTTTCAATTAAAAATTTTTATTTTCTCCTTTATTATATAACTTGGGACGTCCGGGTTGGATTCCCTAGTATTTTTTTAAATAACATTTTACGTTATGAATCACTATTTTAACTTGTATTGTACTTAAGTGGCACACAAAGTACAATTAATAACATGAATAATGGAAAATAAATTTTAAAATCGTCATCGTCCCTTTAAATGGATCGTTTTGACTGTTTGTAGTATATTTAGAGTTAATTAAATTTTTATTTTTTAACTGCTATAACAAGGGAGAAAAACTGTTACAATCAAACGAACTTATCAAACAGGGCTTTTTCTGACATTTCCATGTCTATTCTATTTACAACATCATTTTAGTGTGTTTTGGAACACTGGAAAATTGCCAAAAGTGCATTTCAATAGAAAATTAACCGATGACAAACGTCTCTTTAAATTTAAATAGGAAGGAGTGAGTGTAAACGAAAAATTACCGCAAAATGCGAACATTAATGCATGGATCGACAATAGGAATGGCTTAATGCCAACGGAGAATAAAAGCTTTTTCAAATTTTACAATGAAATAGAAATAAAAGAAGAAAAAAAGTTTAAATTTTATCTACATTATAGACTTGTCGAAATTAACGAGTTTTATTCTCACAGCTGCTTTTATTATTGTTATTAATTTTACATATTCCCAATTTTTATGCATTCTCCGAATGTTTAATTTGTATTTAATAAACTCTAGTACAAAAAGTATATGGAATCATTTAAATGCTATGAAAGGTGAATGAATAAAAAAAAAAAAATACAATAAGTCGTTGACATAAGTAATTATTACCGCTTCCAAAAATATTTTTGTATTAGTATCAAGAGCGAAAAGTATTTTGTTATGTATTTTAACCATTTTGCATAGTTATCCCGAGTTAAATCAGGTGCACATAACTTGTCAAATATAATTATCCCGAGTTAATTCAAACCATTAGATCATAGACACCATTTATTTTTTATACCAGAGGTTTTGTTATCTTTAATATTATACATATTTATACATATTTATGTATGTGTGTATACTTTATACACACACCTTCCTATTTAAATTTTTTTTATGTGTGTGTGTATACTTACTTTATATATATATATATATATATATATATATATATATATATGACAAATCTCCTAATAATTATGCAATCATATGTAAAGCTTATTATCACCAACTACTTACATCCTGTATTTCTACTAACAATTCTTTTAAAAAAACTAATGAAAATGTAATTGTAAACAATCGTAAAATTCACAGTTATTATAAATTATTAAATATTTCTTCTACTAACTTTAATTATCCTTATTTAGTTCTTATACCCAAATTTCATAAAAATCCAATTAAATTTAAGACTGTAACTATAGGATGCAATACATATAATAATATAGCCAATAAACATCTATTAAAAATTCTCAATCAAATTTATACACTGACAACATCCACTGATAATACACATTGTATAAAAAATAGCTATCAACTCGTCAATATTTTGAAAAATCTTAAATGTGTTAACAATATAATGACATATGATTTCAAAGACCTATTTAATAATATAGATTTATTAGATCTACATAATATTATAAACGCATTATTTAATAAGTATCATCATTCACTTAATTTACCAATTCATATAGATACAGCTTATTTTAAAACTTTAACAAATTTCATTATATATAATAATTATATAATGCATGATAACACGTTATATTTACAGAAAGTCGGTATACCACAAGGGGGATGTACATCTAGTATACTTTCAGACTTATACTTGTATCATTATGAACGTACTTTTATTAACAGTAATATACATTTATATCGTTATATTGATGACATAATTTTAATTGCCACTGATCACACTAATATTTCTATATTTCCAGTTGATTATCCTACTAATTTAGAATTAACGGAAAACCTCCTTTCTATTAACTTTTTAGATCTTAAAATTACACTTAAAGAAAACAAAACAATAATTGATCTATTTGATAAACGTAAAGAATTTAAATTTAAAGTTAATTTATTTACTAATTTTAAATCATGTCTTCATAATTCTGTATATCGTAATATACTCCTTAATCATAGTTATAGAATAAAAAGTTTATGTTCTTCTCAACTAATTAACAACAATATTAAAAAACTTATCTATGATGCATTACAACATGGTTTTCCAAAAAAAATCATATATTATTTAATATATAGTTAGTTCTTAAATGATCTTTGCAACCAAATTAACACATGCGTTAAAAAATGTATAAAAAATCATATAATCTTAGAAAATAGTAATTAAAAAAAATTATAATAGGACGGTTGGGTGGGTAGATGTTGGATTGAGGAGGTGTGTGGCGGAGTTGTATGGAAAAACGCATGGTTAATTTATATTAAAAAAATGGGGGAGGGCATTTTGATTTACACAAACGTTAGATATATTACACATTTTATAATGAACTGTGATGTGATATTTTTATATGTATATTAATTTAGTTATATTTACATATTCATTATTTAATTAATTTAAATGAATTTATATTCATTAATATTAAGAATGTTTTTGATCTAATGCATTTGGATTAATGCCTACGGTGGACAATATCATATTAACTTCTAATATAATGTATACTTTTCTAAAGTGTTAATATAATATATGTTTTAATTTTTATTAAACGTTCTACCCTTTCCACTTATATTAAGTATATATAATTTTTTAACTTTGTATGAAGAAACATTATATGTTACAAATTAATTTCAATATTTAATTAATATTAATTTTAAATCCTTTGTATCTTAATTCAAATATTTAGTATTTTATTTTAATTTAATTTATGTGATGTTGCATTTTTGGCACAGCTATTTAATAGTTGCTATGTCATTTCATGGTACATATATTTTTATGTTGCTTTAATTATTAATTTTTCCATCTTACATCTTATTTTTAACATAGAATTATTCATTAATACATCCATTACTTTAATGTAATTGGATATTCTATTTATTAATTAATTTCATTTATTTATTATTTAACTAATTGCTATCATCTTTAGATAGTATATGGTTTAATTTTTAAATATTAATTTTCATCCAATACTCTTTTTATTCAGCGTATATTCACTTTTTACCATTATAGATGGCAGCACCAATATTCTGTTGCTTTACAATAATATTCATATTATTCTAAAATCTTTTCTGGCAACATAGTAAATCATTTTCTAAATCTAAATTTGGTAACAGGTAATGATTTTTTGCAATTCATTCCCTCGTTTTGGTTGTGTTCATGTGTGGTTCATGTGGTGCACAGGTATCTATTTTAATCCAAATGGATTATAGACTTTCTGACTCTATTTCATGTTTTATCTGTATATTATAGATATGGCTTCTTTCCTTTTTAATATTGTATTTATTTTTTTATTTTTTCACAGGTTTGATTCAATGTTTATGAGTAGGTAGTGCCAAAATCATATTTTTTAGCAATGTTATGGCTAATATGATGATGAAACCACTCATTTTATTTGTGGTATTTAGGCATTTGAGGCTTGAAAATTCTGTCTAAATTCCACAAATTTCATTTCATTCATTCAATTTCATTTATTCAATTTTTAATTTAATTTCTTATTCTTTTAAATAAGTTTTTGGTATCCATATTCAGTGTGTTGGGGAATACTTTCATTGACAACTAATTATTACATACTTAATCATTATTTCATAGTTTAAGTTGGTGTTATGGTAATGTTCCATTTATGGTTATATATATATATATATATAAATTTAATACAGTTAAAAAAAAAATGCTGTTTCTTGTCAAATTACTTTTTTGTGTGTGTGAGGGGGGAGGGGGTCACAATGAGTGAATATGAACGTTGAAAACGAAGATAATATCAGTACTGAGTAAATGATGAACTCAGAATTATTAAATATTATTTTTTGGTCAAAAATAATTGTAAAACCCAAATTTTTTAAACCTGAAAATCTGATGTGAATGAAAGATCAGCAGACTTATCCTGTGGAGAGGAATACTTCCATCAATCCTGAAGTCTCCAATACAGATGGTAGTGAAGGGAACGAAGAAACAACAACCACCACACAAATACAGAACCAGCTACCAACAGCAGTTGCAGATGATACCACAAGCAACACACCATCGGTTGAACAACAACACAAACTTAACCCAGATATTCCCCGTCACTCACCACGCACTCGAAGGAAATTTCTTCGTCTGGACTTATAAAGGTCTGGGATACTCAAACTTTTTTTAAGGGAAAGTACTGTAATATATTAATTATACTGCCAACAGTTAACGAACTGTGTTTAACTGTAAGATTTACCTGGGCGTCAGATCAGATCGTAGATCGTAAAAGAGTACATGCATGCAAGTTAGTATTACTGTAACAACTTATGTTTAATATGTATATTTATTCTAGAATCATTAAAACTCATATAACCACCTAAAGTTATGATAAAAATAATAGATGTTTTTGCAATCCTAAAAGTGAGAAAAATAAAATTGAAGTGAATGTATGTGCCTGATATTATATTCTTTATTTTATGTTAATTAAAACACTGTATCTATTAGCTTCTTTAATTAATGTACAGAAATTATAATTTATTTTCATCATTTATATTATGTTCTGCAGTTTTTGTTTTTTGTTTTTTTACTTTTCCAGTACTTATTGACTATAGGGACAACTTGTTTTCAACCTGGTTGTTAGCGATTTTTACCTTCCCAAATGTAACATTTTCCCCAACTCAAATACACACAATAACTGAAAATGGTGAGAAAAAAAAGTGAGAAAGGTTGAGAAAAATCTCTCGCAAAACATCATGATCTAACAAATAAGTGCAATTTTCTCTTATATTATTTAGAATTTTTGATTTAAAATTAAACCTTTTAAAGTTCCAAAATAAACGCGAAATATTTATGCAGTAGAATTTATTTCTGTTTCTACACATTATCAATTTTGCGACATCTGTTACAAAGAAAAGAAGAGGGGGGGGGGGCAGATTGAAACTTCGCCCCGGGCGCAGTTTTCACTTCGCACGGCCCTGTTTATTGTTTTTGTTTATGCCAGTGTTCGTTATATATGGAATTAAATTGTGTATTTTTCTAAAAGTACAGTCCTTATTTTTAATAATGTTTACGAAACGAGATCAGCCATAATTAATGGCGTTCTTAACTCACCAACGAGGTAAAAGAGTTTTTATAAGTATATTTAAAAAATTGATTTGCTAATCCTTAACAGTTTCGATTTTTCAATCAATAAACTAAAAATTGTTGCAAAACACCACTTTTCCGTATAAAATGTTTGCCTTATATAATCGAAAAATGTCTTCCAATTAATAAAATGAAGATTACAGTTAAAAATTAGTGGTGTCCGAAAGCTTTTAGTAACGAAGAAAGGAAATTCTTCTTGTCCGAGCGGCGTTCGAGCAAAACAGTTAAGTGGTTAAGTAAAAATATATTTTTTATATCAGTTTTATTTGAAAGACTGTACATGTACAGTTATCTACCCCAAACAATTTTTATTTTCTTCGTATGGTTATTAGACGTTTAATTATATGGCTGCTTTTGTTTCGGTTCTCAAATCAGAAATGTGTATTTAAAAGGGACAGAAAGGTTTAAAATGACGAAAAAAATATATTTATTATTATTATTATTATTAATTTTTTATATAATGTTTGAACTTTTAAGAATGTCGTACTGCTGGTCCGATGGGAAACTTCCTAAAATTACGGTCGTAGAGCCGTAATGAGTGAGTCGCGCAGATGGTCGATACCTGCGAAGGGTAAAACTAGTGATGGGCATAACGATTATTTTGATTATTCGAGTGAATCAATCGGGCATGCGCAGAAGCATATCTGCCAAACTTTTTTTTTTTTTCAATTCAATTACTACCAGAAATTTTGGGGAAAAAAAAAAAGAAAAAAAGTTTCTGATTTTAATTACAATTAGATTAGATGCCAGATAAAAATGAAAAATGTGTTTCGTAACGAAACACAATTTCTGGTAGTAATTGAATAAAAAATAAATTGAAGTTTGACAGATATGCGTCTGTACAATGTACATGCCCGAATGATTCATTCGAATAATCAAAATAATCGTTATGCCCATCACCAGGTAAAACTTTAAATTCAATTATCTCGAACACTGTTTTGCCACAATTACTTTTGAACAAGTTAACGGATTCCTATGTTTGTTTTTAACTAGATTTCGTAAGAAATACTACTTATTACATTTTCCCCTAAGTTGGAGTTCCTGAAAAATTTTTGCAGATCTACCCCGAACATGACTCCTAGAACCCAAAACCACCCCCCAGTTCAAAACTTTACCTATCAATCTACCTATCTATCTATCTATCTATGTCACTTTTTTATGGACACGATAACTCCCATAATTCTGCACAAATCTCTTCCAAACTGGTACATAAAATCAAGCGGCATAAAATCTCGGTTAAGTTCGTTAATGGGCAAAATCGAACCAAAGACGGGGGGGGGGGGGGGGGGTTGTGAAAACAGAAAAAAACCCACAACTTCTGAATTTTTGTACACATCGAATTCGTTTAAAGTTATTATTACTTCTAGAAGCAGGGTCAAAAATTTATTTAGGACAGATTTTTGATTTCATTAAAAATGCCCCCAGGGGTGGGATAAGGAGTTTCAGAAGAAAAAGACTCATAACTTCGGCAATTCCCAAGATATCAAATCCGCTTAAATTTATTATAAATCTTCTTAATATTTTCTACAACTTTTATACCGACAAGTTTTTTATAGGACCAACTCTTACGGTAAAATAAATAAATAAATAAATAAATAAAATCCCTGCTGGCTTTGCGTACAGGCAGAGGTATATTTCGAAGTGGATGGTCCCAAAAGCTACATAATGGAAAATAGGTTTTTCTTCTGCAATTCCCAATAAACAGGTGCCCCACGGTCTGCGTCTTCGAACTCTACATGTGCCTGGAGGCTGAGCCATCAGGGATGCTTTCTTTTATATATATATTTTTTTTATAAAGGAAATTAAGTTTCCTACAAACTATGCCTGAAACAAAAAAAAAAAAAGTTTCAGGTTATAACAAAAAACATGAGCCAAAAAGCAGAGAAGATCTTGTATAATAATCAATGAGTGTTTCCTGTAAACACAAATAATCATCCATTATTTAACGAAAAACGTTTTTAATTACCAGTTCTTTCCATTACATTACTAGAAAGGATTACATTACTACTCTCATACCTTTTGTTAATTCACCAATCCGATCCAGCTATGATATACGACATCATACTATCAAATTAATTAAGAAGCTTCAGAAAAATTTAGTAGGTCACACGTCTTTACTGATGTCTGCATTCTATTACAAGTCTGGAACAAAACAGAAAAAGTTAAACTCCGAGCTGGTGTAACAGTATTTAAAATATCTGGTGTCTGAATACAAAAAAGCATCGCGGAAGCCGAAAGGCTGTAAAACGGCAAGTTTGTGGTGGGAATGAAAGTTCTAAAACCGACTGGATAAGAATAGTATTTAACCCAGTGAGAGAAAAAGAAAGTTCGAATTCGTGGACATTGAAAGGTAAATAGTATTGACGCAATGCAAAAATTAAAATATAACTCACGCGTAGAAATCAATTAGATTTTTGAAAAGGGGAAACGAACAAAAAAGAATAATAGCATTTTAAGACGAAAATAATAAAATTAAGCGGGGAAATTTTAGACTAAATTTAAGATAGGTTAATTATTAAAAATATGTTATATTCATTCCCTTCCTCCCCCCCCCCTCCCCCCCGAAAAAAAAAGACCGATGAGCTTAGAGTTCCCAATAAGTCTACAAGCTCATGAAAACTTGCAGAAGTTCAGATTACAAAGTTGCAGACATCAAAGAAATTACTTACAATTTTTTTTTTCTAAAATTAACATTAAATTAAATAATCAAGTAATTTTTTTTTGTATGTCACTAAAAAGAATTTTCCTAAATGACAAAAAAAAAGTAATAGCGAGTCCTTCATAATCAATACATAAATACCCTACATTTCGTAAGTATGACATAAAAATAACAGTAGACAAAAATAAAAAGAATAATAACGAATAAATAACAATAAAAGTAATTCCGTTTGAAGGTCAATGTAAAGTTCAACAACTATTTGAAACTTAATAATTAAAACTCAAGTTGTGGAGCTTTAATATGGTATCTTGGTTACTAACACGGTCCATGGTACTTTGATTACTAAATGTAGTCTCATCACTTTTTTTTTGTTTTTTTTCGAAAATTTCACTTTTTGGAATTCCGATTTGTCACTTTTTTATGTTAAGTTTAATAGACACAATTCAGGAAAAATTGACATTACTTAGAACTAGTTCTATAGAATAATCTTATTATATAATCTTCATAGCTCATAAATCTCGTGACAATTATAAGACTCTTTGTTTACACTATTTCTTAGTTTTGTCAATATGACTAATAATAAATAATTTCTTAATATAACTATAAATAAATATGTGCTTCCAATGATCTCTGATGGATAATTTTCAACATACCATAAAAAAATATCTTATTAAAATTTATATAAGAAATGAAAATACTAAAGGGAAAAGAAAAAGAAACTTTTAATACCTTCAACAAAATCAGTATAGCAGAAACTTTACATGGTCACATGTTAAAAATTTATTCGGAGTATTTCATTCTACACATTCTATACATCCTACTTTGTTTTCTGATGTATGTGCAACGTAACATCAAATTATAACATAAAATGTATATAAGAATTATTATTATTAATAACATAATAATGTTAATTAATATTATTAACACAAATAATAACATAAAATTTATGTATGAAATGAAAATACAAAAGGGGAAAGAAAAAGAAACTTTTAATACCTTCAACAAAATCAGTATAGTATAAACTTTACATGGTCACATGTTAAAAATGTATTTGAAGTATTTCATTCTACACATTCTATACATTCTACTTTGTCTTCTGATGTATGTGCAACATAACAACCTGTCATCATCTCTTTAAAATAAATAAATAAATAACGTCTTCTCATGATTAATGACTGTCGACATAACTTATGTAATTTTAAGATGAGTTTATAAAATCAATTAACTTAACTTTAGCTGAAACCTTACCAGAACCAACCAATTTACGCCATCATAAAAGGGTTATGCAAGTAAAATTCCTAACAAGTAAATATCCGTGCGGATCCTTACAACGATACACTTGTAATGTCAAAAAGAATGCGATTAGTTATTTTTTATTCTTATTATAAATTATCATGGGACTAATCTAACTTTTTAAAAAAATTCTTTACTGCTTAGAATAAAACTATTGATTTAAATTGCCTTTACTTTAGTTTGTTGTTCTTTTTGAGATAATTTAAATTTATCAAGAGAATTATAAGGCCATAATTTGGAAACATGTGATATCTCAGAATTATTGCCTGCATGGTAATTAAAGCGATCCATCTCATAATTTACATCAGATAACTTACTAATAATTACATATTAATAAAATAACGTATGTACCAAATAATAGTATTCAGAACAGTAATAAACTATTAATAAGAGGATTGGGAAAATTGCACGTTATTAATCAAGTTTTAATTTAGCTTCTATATTTTATTTTCCAAATCTCCGGTAGAAACATTTCCTGGTCCAAACTTTTCTTTACTGAATTTAAATAATTATAAGAAACCGTGGACCAGAATTAAAATCCAACCAGGAAATCTACTTAATAAAATATATCATATAAAAAAAGTTACAGTTAATTAGTCAAAAATAATTCTAACATTTAATTACTTTTAAACCTTTACTTAATATAATACCATAATATTTACAATATAACAATAAATTATTTTCAACACTCGTGCTAAAATATTTTTAATAATCACATGAAAAAAAAACTTTTTGTCAACTATTAAAGCATTTTATCACAGAAAGTTTTAATTATTTCTTAACAACACATAATTGTCAACTTTTTTAGTAACGAATTATACTAATTTTAGTAAAATAACCTAAAATTATATTTTAAACCGCAAAATAATTTCTGAGTAATATTTTTAAGAACACAATAATAATAAATTTATTTAGAGTAAATCATAATAGCTTGATAACAATAGAAATTAATAAGCAATTGTCAAATATTTTGAGAAGATGACACATTATTTGGAGCATTATGATTAGCATTAAAAATACAGTCTCTTCCCTGTGAAAAGCATATAGAAACCTATATTAATACAAATACGACATGGTTTGGTACGACATGGTATTTCTTGACAGCGCACTAAGAGATTTAGGTATAAAAAATATGGTCTAGTACAGTCATACTCAACCTGCGGCCCGTGGGCCACATGTGGCCCGGCAACCTTTTATGTGCGGCCCGAGACACATTATCATTAATCTATATTTATAAAATTAATTGAGATGTGCATAAAAAGTATTTTAGACCTTCCTTATATCTTCATAGGAAGACAAAATCTGTCCTGGATTCATGATATAATTAATTTAAAATGCTGTTAAAACATCTTAAATGTCTTTTGCTTATTCAAAAATTCGTTTTGCATGTTGCATTTGTTCTATAGTGGGTGTATATATTTAAATCTCGAACACTAATCACCCATTATTCTACATTTATTAAATTTGCTCTGTATATTTCTACAATTAAAAATAAAGTTTTCTATTGGGCAAAAGAATTGATTTATCAGAGAAAATATCCTGATTATTTTTCTTTATAATTTGGAAATTCTGCATTGTTATATTATTACATTTATATTTATTATATAGCTAATACTTCTTTTTAGGGTTCAATCAAGTGTGTTTTTTAGGGCCTTTTTACACCACTATTTCCAAACAACAAAATTTCGTGGCATATTTGTACAATGTTTGCAATAGAAATCTACCACGGAGATTATTGTTTGGAAATAGGGGTGTTAATTTTTTTTTTTTTGGTAACATTTCTTCCGCGACAACTATTTAATGCTACTGATAATATTAATTTTATGATATTACATTGTTATACTATTTATGTTATCTTACTATTATTATTTTTTTTATACTTTTATAAATGTATTGCGGCGTTTTGTATGAAAAGATAATACAAAAATTTATCACAGGGAATTATAAATGCAAATATGAGAAATTATGAATACCTTATGAATTCATCAGAGGAGCTTCATAAGAATAATTCATAATAAATATATGTTATTTTGACGAATATTGTCGTCATTAAGCTTAAAAATGACAATATTAAGCTCCTTATAACATATAAAAAAAACAGTGATTGAAAGAAATTAAGATAACCAAGAAATAATTGAAAGTTCAACAAAAGAAGACTAGCCGGATGTGACAATCCCAAAACTTTCTTCTATCTCACGTAGGTATCGCATACACAAAAGAACAAATCAGCACCAACTTTTCTTAAGGTCTAACTGAATCTAAAGTTTTATTAAATTCCGTGCATTAGTTCTTGTGGTATGACAATTGCTAAAATCGTGTAAATCCTGAAAAATTCCGCACAGCAGCGCCACCTGTTGAGAAATTTGTACCAAAAATTAATCAACAACGACTTATGTCAATGTCCAAGTACATTGACATAAGTTTGATGAAAATCCGTGCATTAGTTCTTGAGATATAGCTATCGTGAAAATCATGAAAAATGTAGCATAACATTGCTACCTGTTGGACTATTTGCACCAAAACATAATCAACATATATTTATGTCAAGGTATAACAGAATCTGAAATTTGATGAAAATCAGTGGATTAGTTCTTGAGATAGAGCTATTGCGGAAACCGCAAGAAATGCAGCATAGGATCACCACCTTTTGGGCGATTTACACCAAAAACTAATCAGTACCAATTTATATGAGGAACTAACTGAATCTAAAGTTTTATTAAATTCCGTTCATTAGTTCTTGAAATAGAGCATCCCACAAAATTTTTGTCACATACATACATACAGACAGACAGAGTCACAGCCAGACATTTTCTTAAAAACAGTCAAATCGTGTTCAGTACCTTCTAAAACGTGTATATCCGTCGAAAACCGGAAGTCGAAAATTTTCATGAATCCAATACTTTCTTTTTGTAAAAATAGAAGAAAGTAATAATAAGCTTAAATATATATATATATATATATATATATATATATATATATATATATATATATATATATATATATATATATATATATATATATATATATATATATATATATATATATATATTTATTATTTAACTAATTGCTATCATCTTTAGATAGTACATGGTTTAATTTTTAAATATTAATTTTCATCCAATGCTATTTTTATTCAGCGTATATTTACTTTTTACCCTAATAGATGGCACCATGGTTTATGTTGCTTTACAATAATATTCATATTATTCTATAATCTATTCTGGCAACATGGTAAATCATTTTCTAAAACTAAATTTGGCAATATGTAATGATTTTTTGCAATTCATTCCCTCTGTTTGGTTGTGTTCATGTGTGGTTCATGTGGTACACAGGTATCTTTTTAATCCAAATGGATTACGTACTTTATGACTCTATTTCAAGTTTTATCTGTATATTATAGATATGGTTTCTTTCCTTTTTAATATTGTATTTATTTATTTTTTTTCACCTGTTTGATTCATTGTTTATGAGTAGGTAGTCCCAAAATCATATTCTTTAGCAATGTTATAGCTAATATGATGATGAAACCACTCGTTTTATTTGTGATATTTAGGCATTTGGGGCTTGATAATTCTGTCTAAATTCCACAAATTTTATTTCATTCATTCAATTTCATTTATTCAATATTTTAATTTAATTTCTTCTTCTTTTAAATAAGTTTTTGGTATCTATATTCAGTGTGTTGGGGAATACTTTCATTGTCAACTAATTATTACATACTTAATCATTAGTTCATAGTTTAAGTTGGTGTTATGGTAATGTTTCATTTATGGTTATATATATATATATAGTTTTTTGGATAATCGATGTGAGTGAAATATATTGTATTTTCTTAATGGTTTTTTATTTCCTATTTAAATATTTCCAAATTTTAATATTTCCAATTGTTGTCTGGTAATAATTCAGTGTACCTGGATGATTCTACTGATCTTAGCATTATGCCAGTAGAATTATGAAACACTGAATTATTATTTAAAACACATGTGGGTGCATCCAGGCTGATGAGTACATGTGCATGTGTTTTTCCATGTCCAATTCATATTTAATTCTCATGTGGTCCAATTTTCCATTGTGTATGGTTCATATTTAATTTGTTAATCCATTTGTGTTTACTTAATTGCAACTCCAATTTATATTTTTTTTTTTTTTTTTTCCCCTTTCTCTCTATTTCTTTTTTCAATATTCTTTTGGTATGAGTAAAATTTGGCCAATTACCATTGAAGCATCAGCTATGGTAATATTATGTTTGCACATGTTAATTATTAGCTATGTGGTATTCTGTATACACAGTATCATTGATTATCTCTTTGGAGATTTAAGTAGAATAGAACTTGATATGTTTTTTGAAATTCATAGATATTATAATTATATATATATATACAAATGAAATTACAGTATTAAAAATGTATGTAAACGTAAAAAGAGGATAAAAGAATAAGGTAAAAAAATAATTAAAGAAAAATTCATTATTATTATTATTAAATAGATGTTAAATTACTAATAAATAATAATTAATATATATATTTACTGGCAAGCTTCGCCCGCTACGCTGGTCGGTTTCTCCAAACGAATTTTGAATCAAACTAAATATACCGGTGAATTGCATTCATCCAACAATGTACGCTTTTGGTCAGACAGCTACAGGAAAATATGAAAAGAGATCGCATATCAAATTATTGCCTTGGACTTCTAAGTATTTGTCAGACTTTAATTATGATCCTCATATTAATTATTTCAGGAATAAGGCTGTTGATCTCGGATCTCAGTTACCCTGCACCTCGTGCCGTGCCTTGAAGTGGCAGGATGAGACTCTCTGGATATGTTGCAGTGGTGGTAGTAAAGAAGATATAGTAATGGATGCATTTTTAGAAATTATAACTTGTAATGTTAGAAATATTGATGAGTTGGCGCTAAAGGCATCACCAAATTATAGAAAATGTGCAATATCGAAACCGTACAGACCCTCAAAACTTTACTTCAGCAAGCATATTTTATTTAAAAATCACAATTACATAAATATCCGTAAGAATAATAGGTACTTTTATATTTCTGGGCGCCAGTAAAAACTCACCAAATCTTGTTTCAATTGGCATCATTTGAATTGGAACATTGTGCGTGACATTTTATTTGTATTGATTGATATGCTTGTGTTTATGTATTTTATTATGATTATATTTTAGTTATTTTAAATAACTTTTTTAAGATATTATATCGCAATGTTAAAATAATGGCTAGTTGTTATTAGCTAACGTTAAAAGATTAGCAAAAAAAAAAAAAAAAAAAAAAAAAAAAGGATTGGCGAGATTAAAAAAATTTGGCGATCACTGGCACCCAGCTAACATAAAAATACCGAATAATATTCAATTCCAAATTCCCGATGTAAACAAAAAAGTTAAAACAAAGAGCCCGAAAACTGGCATTATTGAGATTTCATCTAATCAAAATACCAGGTGATTTTTTTTCTTATCCAGTATCTTATAAATCGCCAAGTATTGTTTGATCTTTAACAATGACGAATGTATTTTAGAAAATATCACTTGGCGATCAATGCAATAAATTTTATGGTTTTTTCGCAAAGGCAACGCCAAATTCGAAAATGTGCAATATCTCACGAATCGTTGGAGTTAGAATATTTTTATTTGGTACCATTCAATTTTCAGCATGCAAAAATACATTGAAATATGTTATCATTTGACAAATAAATATAAAACCCGATTTTTAAGAAATTTTGTTAATGTTTGTTCCCCTTTTAACCCCTTTAGGGATGGAATTTTATAAAAACTTTCTTATTGCGCCTCTACATCCTAAAAAGTATTTTCCCCGCAATTTTCGTGTTTGTAGCTTCTGTAGTTTGGACTGTGCGTTGATGATTTCCCCAGTCAGGACTTTATTTTTTATATATAAAATTTTATATACAGATAAAATTAACCATTGTTAACACTTAGCAGGCTTTTCTCGCTACGCTGGTCGGTTTCTCCAAACAAAACTTGAATCAAACGAAATATATCGGTGAATTTGATCTTGTGTTTTAAAGAAACATGAACTTGCATGTCCTTCCGCATTGCTGTAAAACGATACGAAAGCCATTACGCTGTTATATTTTCTAATGTATTACACGAAATTTAGGCTGTTAAAGACAAAACTCGTTTATTTAATCATTTACAGTAGGATTTTCTAAAGAACGATATAACGCTTGCAATATACTAAAACTATCCCTGGAAAATTAATAATGCAAGTTCCATCGAAATCCATTGAGCAGAATCTTTAAAAAAATCTTATGTTTCATAATTGGGTTCAACTGATTATAGAAATGCCCCCCTAATTCTATAACTAAGCAACATAGAACGATATGTTATGCAGTAAAACTTCCCCTCAAAATTTAGCTAACAGTGCAAGTTCCAGAAAAATCCATTCAGCAGAATCAAGGTATAAGTGGCAGGATCGAAATTCCCCTTTGCATTATACATATACAGTAGACAGACAAATGTATTTTTCATAATCATCTTCACCTGTTGATAGAACTCTCAGGAATTTTGTAGAGAGTATATGCTGGTATACGCCGTCAACCTTCTGGAATTTTTAAGACAAAATTCTGTACACCGTCCGTAGCTATAACATATACTCTCTAGTATATATCCTCTGTCTATAGAGTATATGCACTGTTTTTGCACACTACACCACTGACAACTTTCTCCGATAGCTCCATAACTAAACAATGTCGGAAATCACTTCCTGAAATATTATCACACTGTGAAACTGCCGTCAAAATCTGTTCAGTAGAATTTAAAAAAAGGTAATCTTTCATAATCGGGTTCACCTAATTTTATCTATAACTTCCTCCCGTAGCTCTATAAATAAGCAATGTAGAACAATTTGCTTTATTGTGAAACCTTTCTAAAACAAATTACCTAACTATAACAGTGAAATCATATAAAAATCTGTTCGGTAGAACCTGAGTTTTAACCGATCGGAATGGAATACGAATTTGCGTTTTATAAATATTGTAGATGATTATGATATGATTTCTGTAATCGGATTAGTTGTCAAGCTTTCACTTCAGAAAACACAACGCAGACGAAAACTTTGCTCCAGAGAAGTACCAACCATCCCCACAAAATTGCCTAACAGTGTAAATCCCACCAAAGTCCGTACAGCAGAACTCAAATTATAAACGGTCGGAATGAAATACGAATTTGCGTTTTAAATACATAGTAGATATATCTTTCATAATTGCATTCACCTTTCCCAATCACTTTCCCATTAGCTCTATCACTAAGCAACATAGAATGATATGTTATAGAGTCATTAACCATACCTGAAAAATAACTTCCATTAAAATTTGTTCAGTAGAATTTTTTTTAAGTAAGCTTTAATAATCGGGTTCACATAATTTTAGAGCTTTCCTCTTCAGCTCTATAACAAAGCAACGTAGAATAGCTATACGCTAAAACCTTTCAAAAACATTACCTGTATAAAATGTGAATATGCGGTTTATACTCATAGTAGATGATGATATGATTTTCTGTAACAGGATTCATCATGAAGATTTCGCTTCAACATTAAACGATGCTTTCAACATTGTGGCTAATACGCCAATTGGCGAGGTATCCGATTGCGGTAAATAAGCCCGAAATCGTATGAATAACTACACAAAGTAAAAGAGAAACATGGCTGAAGACTGAAAACAAACAAATAAAGAAGTAATACATAATACTAATCAGACCTTCGACACTTTATTTGGTACTTCTCCATTATCCCGTCGACGACTTTTCATAAAAAAACTATCACCAAACTATAAGATTTAACACCAAAAATGCAGTCCCATTCACTTGACGTCAGAAGTATTAAACGTGTTTGTTATGTCATGAAGCGGTTTTTAATTCGACATTTACCTGTATTTTTCATTTTGTTTTTCTGATATTTTAGTTTTTTAGTTAATTAAAATAAAAATTGCGTCCTTAAACGGCTGAATTTATTTTATTTTATTTATTTATTTTGATGTTCCAATGGCATCACAAACATTTATTCACCAGCCGAGAAGGATAATTAAGAAAAATAATGTAAATAAATAAATATCCAAGATTTTTCTATTTTCATTAATATATTGTAATTTTTTTGTGTTAAAACTTACTGGACACTTTGGTGAGTGGGGCTTTTCCGAATTTATTTTATTTTATTTATTTATTTTGATGTTCCATGACATTAAAAGAGAAAATGCATTGTAAAAATGTTGCGTTTCATAGTTAAGTGCAATAGATCAATTTCAACTGATGTCACAAACATTTATTCACCAGCCGAGAAGGATAATTAAGAAAAATAATGTAAATAAATAAATATCCAAGATTTTTCTATTTTCATTAATATATTGTAATTTTTTTGTGTTAAAACTTACTGGACACTTTGGTGAGTGGGGCTTTTCCGAATTTATTTTATTTTATTTATTTATTTTGATGTTCCAATGGCAACATTCTTCCATTTGTTTATTTGGAGTTCATGTGTGGCGATGATTTTTTTTTTCTTTTTTTTATGAAAAGTTGTCGACGGTATAATTGAGATGTACCCTTTATTTTAGCAATCACATTTTATTTTAAATCGTGGCGTTTGTACAAATAATAATAATACACAATTACATAAATATCCGCAAGAATAATATTCAATTCGCAATTGAGCAGTTAATGTTTCTATCTGCAAAAATAAATAAAAAGATTTAATTTGAATTTCTTCCATTGCTATAGTAACAGACGTTTAGAAATTATCACTTGTATTGTTAGAATTGTTAGATTTTGACGTCAAAGACTTCGCCAAATTAGAAAAGTGTGCAATATCTCACGAACTATTTGACTTATGAGTATTTAATTGATACCATTCAATTCAGCATACAAAAATACATTAAAATATACTATCATTTGTAACGTAACTGTAATACCCGATTTTTAAGGAATTTTTTTAAAGTTTGTTCCCCTTTTTACCCCCCTTAGGGGTGGAGCTTTTGAAAATCCCGTCTTAGTGCGCCTCTACATAGTAAGAAGTATTTTTCCTGCAAGTTTCGTCTTTGTAGTTTCAGTAGTTTTGGCTATGCGTTGATCATCTAGCCAGAAAGGACTTTCTTTTATATATATAGATGTATGTATGTGTACTAACATTTGTTTTAATGTACTTCAAACGAACAGATATTGACAATTAAAATGTTCTAATAAATTAATTTTAGTGTTATTTAAAATAACAAATGCATTGTAAATCTATATACATATATAACGCTAAGGTACGTGGGGCGAAAAATAGGTTATTTCTCTTTTGCCGATGGCAACGAGTGGTTTGTTTTCATGAATTTGCGAAGCTCACCACACATATGTAGAAAAAAATTCTGCATCCAAAAATCCCATTTTTGTAAAAATCGGCCGGTATTTTTTCTTAATTTGTGCAAAATATTGACCCAGTCGTTTGAAAAGGCAAGAAAATAAAGTGCGAAATCAAACAACAACAACAAGAAAAAAAAAACGCATAATTTTTTTTTGTTTTAAATGCGCCATTTTTTTTTTTCAAAATTTACCTATATTTGTTAATGTTAAAGGTTAGTGGTTAAATTTTGAGGAGGGAGTTTAAATATCGCGTTAATGTTAAAGGTTTATAGATTTGGCGCAACCGTGGTGGTGAAAGGTGGAATGAATTTATTTTTGCAGCGCGCCTACTATTCGGTGCAGTAGATAGCGGGTACCTTTGCTGGAGTTCCGTTTAAAATAGAATGCGCCGCCTGGCGGTGTAAAGTGGAACTAAATGATTTTACGGTGCGTGTGCAGCACGCGTGCTATACGGTGAAAGTTATACAGTAGTACTCGTTCGGGAAAAGGTTTATTTAGAACAGAATGAATCCTCTGATGGTGGAAGGTAGAAATAAAAGATGTTATAATCATTCGAGGTTCGTTTGGAAAAATCTACCAGCGAAGCGGGCGTAGCCTGCTAGTATATGTGTACATATATAAAAAATATATATTGTGTACTTTTTGTGTTTATACAAAATATATATTGTGTACATTTTGTGTGCATACAAAATATATATTGTGTACATATATACATATGTGCATATATACACATATATACAGGGTGTTTCATAAAGGACCCCTAACTTTAAAAATCAATAACCCGGAAACGGTGATAGATAGAAGCATGAAACCAGTGGTATGTTTATTAAAAAAATCGTAAGAATCTTATACATAAATCCCAAAATTTAGTTAAAAATAGCACCGATAGATGGCGCTGAGAGCATTAATAATCCTTCTAAAGAGAGTTCAGAAGCATAGAAAGACTAGCCGTCGAAGATTTCGCCATTGAAATCTGACCTCTATTAGTGTATAGAAAAATAATTCGCATCGAACAAGTTGCCTGTCTGTTGAACTTTTTCGAAAAGCTCACGAATTGTTTTCCCATCTGGGCCTTTTGCGACTAGAAATCGCGTTTGAAAACTTCTCCTTGTGGCTGTAGAACTCTGATTTAATCGGTGGTACTCCATCACAATAAACACACGTTCCACCACGGTATACATCACTTTCGGAAATATTTTCACTATACGCTAATAGCGGTCAGATTTCAATGGCGAAATCTTCGACGGCTAGTCTTTCTACGCTTCTGAACTCTCTTTCGAAGGATTCTTAACGCTCTCAGCGCCATCTATCGGTGCTATTTTTAACTAAATTTTGAGATTTATGTATAAGATTCTTACGATTTTTTTAATAAACATACCACTGGTTTCATGTTTCTATCTATCACCGTTTCCGGGTTATTGATTTTTAAAGTTAGGGGTCCTTTGTGAAACACCCTGTATGTATATATATACAATACATATATGATATACAAAAAAAAATAGTTTAGTTTACATCTGAATAATATTTTGAGTCAAATTCATCATTCCATTTACAAATATTGTATTTGGTTTTTAGAATTTTAATGTCATTTATAGATGTAACACATGAAGTTTGAGATTTTACATTTTCTGACAGATCTGGAAATATTTTCTGGCATTACTCAAGTGTATTTATCTTTATAGAAAAAAATCCGGAGGTTTCCCTTGTGCCAAGGGGTTTGCGGGCATTGAACCCTTCACACACGCTATGCGTGATTAGTACAGGAAACACATAAAACTATATATGAGCTGTAATTTACCAAATGAGAGAAAAAGTGTCCATGTCAGGATTCGAACCAGGTACCTCATGGCTTAGCTGCCAATGCTCTGCCAACTGAGCTACCCTGGACGAATCTGGCGAACACATTTCACTCAACTAACCTTATTGATGATGGCATCTGGTCTGTTATATGAAACAGCTCAATAGAATAAAGTCACAGGTAATGGAACCAGGGTCGTAGCTAGAGGGGTGCCAGGGGGGGGGGGCTGAGCACCCCCTGAAAAATTTTGAGCCCCCCCCCCCCCCTGAGAAAGTTGCCAAAGCCACCAAATGAAATTCGGTTTCAAAAATCCAAATGAAACTCTGTTCAAAAATTTAACTTAGTTTTGGGGGCTTTTTACAGTTTTGCATAAATACTAAACTGTAGTATTTGTTTAAAAACTGCAAATAAGTGCTTCAATGTGCGCCCATTCTATCTGCACATACTCAGAATTAGCAACCTTTTGCGGTTGCAAACATTGACTTTTCCATTAGTTTGATTTTTTTCATTTTACAGCATTTTCCATTATTAACATAAAACAAAGTTATTCTAATGAGTTTGATAGACATTTATAAATGATACTAATGAAAAAAGCTAATAGTCAACTTAAATACAAGTGGTTTTCGCATTTGACTAGACACAAAAATAATTTTAAAATGCGAAATACATCCTTGATTTTTCTAATGCTTTTTATCATATAAAAATATTAGAATACTTAAGGACAGGGAGCATTCAGAAAAAAATTAAACGTTGCAACTCTTTTGAAACAGGTGAACTGTCAGCTATTTATTTACTTATTGACATCATCACTTATTATTTTACTAGTATAATTATTAGGGATGCACCGAATATTCGGTTAGGCCGGATATCAAACTACTCGGTTTGCCGAATATTCGGCTTGGCCGAATATAAAACTATTCAGTCTATTGAATATTCGGTTTAGCCGAATATCGAAATATTTGGCCAAACCGAATAATTAACAAAACTTTAAATATTTTTAAAAACTCACAATTTCTACTTTTAACTGTCAATTAGTAAAGATATTCATTCAAAATAATTAGAAATAGAATCATATTTTAATGAAAGAGAATATTTTTACAGTAATTATTCTCTATTTGAAAAGTGTCAATTAAGAAAATTAACCATTAATGATGACCTTCATAGAAATTAATGATGTACAAGAAATGCAAGTTCATGAATACTGTCTAGTAAATAATCTGTTTCTTGTTTTTTCACAAACGTCATGTTTCTAAACAAAATGGAAAAAAACTTTCACTAGTGATAATAGACGTAAAGACAGACAATTTGTCTGTCAACTATATTTTCAACATAGTTACTTTGATTTCTGTGAATTACGAGAAGTACTGGAAATTGCCACCATTCATTTCTAAACAACACTGAGCGAGATATTCATTTATTCAGAGCGAAACTGACAGTACTACTTATACTGTGTCACTAGTCAAAATTCAACAACTTCCAATAATATCATCATATTTGCTGCTAGCAAAATTAATAACGATGCAAATCTCGATAAAATATTTTCATTGTTTGTTAAATGTTAAAGTTGTGAACGAAAATTCAGTTTCAGCTTGTGGTGACACACCCTGTGTTTTTGATTGAATGTATTGTATTTTTGATGGAATAAGTGGATTGAGATAATATTTCTTGCTCAAAAAATGTTTGCTTTGACCACATTATCTATGCAGAAAGTTTCTTCCAAGATGTATGAACATGAACACCCTGTATGTTTACAACTTCTGAATATGATCGCCCATTCCAGACACCTGCACTCTGGTTTATTTAAAAACTTCCTTGCCAAATCAAAAGGAGCAGGAAAGTTAATTCTTGCTGATTTGCCTCCATTTTAATACATTGTATTGCTTTACTTTAGTCCCTTCCTGAAAAATAAACACTATATCACTGTAAAATGTTTTTTCTAATTCATTCAAAAATTTTCTTCAATTTTAAAGTACTTGTTTTAGAATATAAGAACATTTTATAAATTTATTTTAATTCACAGAAGAAGCTACAAAGTTTAAAGTTTTATTAATTTAAGAAGTTTTAAGACTATCCTCTTTTCAAGTTATAACTCAAAGCACAGATTCTTTTTGTGTAAAGATTTTTTAATTTTAAACTCTGAAATATAAAAATATTCGGCCAGCCGAATATTCGGTTTTCGGCCAAAATCACTATTCGGTTCATCCCTAATAATTATATGATGAAAATTTTCATTCTGCAGCCAGTGATGTTCAGTCGTAAAAAAAACCAGAGGGCATCCTTCCAGGACAGTGGAAGAAACTAACAGAAAACAAAACACATGCTCTAAATTAAAATATATTAAGTTTTTTTGGAAGAATTAAACTCAAAGCATAGTTATATGAAATTTAAAAAGGAAAACTTAATTAATATTAAAACTATTATTTTTGGAAAAATAAGTTATTCTTTAATAAAAAAAACTTCATGTTCAGCAGGTATTTACAGGTGGTGGTTTTTACAACTTCAGAGGTAGGGCGATATTTTTTTCATCGTTTATGCCATTTCTGTATTTAAAAAAAAAAAAAAAAAAAAAAAAAACCTACTAATTATTTTTCATATAAAAATGTATTATTTTAAAGACACATTAAATAAACAAATTTGTAAATATTTATACTAACATGCATATCTCAATGCTGATTTTAAAAGACTAAAATTTTAAAAATGAACTCTATGTTGAAATGCTTTTAAACTTTTCTTCAAGTTCTGCAGGAATTGAAAGAACTTTATCTTCTACATTCATCCATTGTAAGTTGAGAAAACGATTGCAGCACCCTACTGCTAAGGTTGTCTTGTTGTATCATGTTGCACTGTGGTAAGGGAAATGAGGATTTTAAATAATTTTTTTAATACAGTAATTATTGTACATTAGCCCCCCTAATAAAATGAATGTAAATTAAAATCACCGTTTTTATTTGAATGAGTTTCATTCTACAGTAGGTAAAAGATCCCTACTATTTACTACTAGTTACAGAAGTTTAAGGCGGTTCGCAAACTCCCTGCACAACAATGCGAAACTTTGACACATTTTCTAATTCATTTTTAAACGTTCAAGGCACAAAATTGGCAGGCCTGAGTATTGAAGCAATTTGGGGTAGAATGCCCTTTTACAGTTTTTGATAAATAAATAGCTTATCAATTTATAAGCGATTTTTGTGAAGTGACAACTTGTTTTTCTCCTATACCACTGTGTCGTGTCTGGAAATTTGGTTCAAAACAGCAACTTTGACAGTATTTTCTGAAAGATATTCTGCCTTTACAAAAAAAATGGAGAACGCCATTCGATTACATCGTTTCAAAATAAGAACACCTGCCAATTTCATGCATTCCCGAACAAAAATGAAATCAGAAATGTGTCAGAAAATAGCTCCTGTGGATTTGCCCATTTGGAATCCACTTGGAAGAAACCTATTTCTTCCCGGCCGGTTTTTTCCACTTTGGAAGAAACTTGCCAACCCTGGCTATATTGTTTTTGAGAAGAGGATATATGGTATTCCTTAAAATAATCCAGAAGGTATACGGTGTATTCATCCACATTTGGATGGATACACCATTACCTCCCTGTCTGCAGCCCCTACTTTTCTTAGCATCAAATAAAGTTATTATAAACAGTTTAATAAGAAACATATTACCTACAATATAAATATGCACTAATTTACCTTTCTATATAATACGTTGATCGTATATATCTGTGTTTTTGCGTGCATGTGTCAGAGAGAGAGAAATAGTATGAGCCCCCCTTACATTTTCTTGAGCACCCCCTATTGTTTACTTCTAGCTACAGCCCTGAATGGAACTCAAATAACCCAGACTTGTTTCGGATAACAGACCAGATTCCATGATCAATAAGGTTACATGGGTGAAATGTGTTCGCCAGATTCGTCTGGGATAGCTCAGTTGGCAGAGCACTGACAGCTTAAGCCAAGAGGTCCCTGGTTCGAATCCTGGCCTGGACACTTTTTCACTCAGTTGGAAAATTACAACTGATATGAATTATTTACCAATTAGAATAATTGCGTTAAAATTAATAAAGTGTATAACTATAGCTTATGACACTCGTAAAGCGAAGACACACATTTCGGTACCACATTTATTAACATCCATCTATCCATTCCCATTCTATCAGAGAATAAAGGATCTTTCATTGTCTATGTGGGCAGAAACAAACATTACCTCCTTTTTCTGCGAGGAGTTTGGTAATAAAAATGATTTATTTTAATTCCCTTTTTTTTTTTTTAAGAAGAAAATATTTACCCAGTGTTTGAGATTAAACTATTAAATTATTATTATTTATTATAATTATTATTATTATTATTAATTATTATTATCATTATTATTATTACTATATTGACTATTAAAATTCCACATCGATAATTCATTGTTAGAGAAATTGAGTTTAAAAAGCTTAGGAAACATTGATCAACAATATTTTTTTCATCTAAAAAGAACTTCCCAATTCTTACTATTACCCCAGGCAGTTTTACTATTTATTGGCTTTACATGTGATTCAATCGCCTAGAATGATTTTCTGCCAAGTCTGGTGTCCTTTATCATTTCATTCATATGGGAGGAGAAGTTTAGAAGTCTTCCAGCTGACGCGGACAAGGATTTATGTCGGGCGGAGATATATATTCCGGTTCAGACTTGATCGTGAGTCTCCACACCCCCCTTCCGAGACACGCCCCCACCTCACTCACTCTTCTCGACTGAGACACAGACACATACGACGCTAAAAGATAAGATAGGAGTGATTCGACAGAAAAAATAAAAATATAAAAAGTTATTTAAATGATGTGTGTTTGTTTTTCGGAGTAAAAATACTCTCTTTTCAAGCAAATTCGAAAAAGGCGGCTTTAAGTAATAATAATAGTATCTTTAAAAATTTAAATTAAAAAAAAAAGAAAGAAAAAAACTTTGATCTGCTATACGGAATATGAAGCAAATCTATATAATCAAAGTTATCTGAAAGAAAAATAAAATAGTTAAAAAAAAGAAGAAGAAGGAGTGTGGGTGGGGATTCAGAAGAGACTTTTAGGCGATTTTTTTATTTTTATTTATTTTATTTTTGTAATGCTGCTTTAGTGCATGAGCAATGCAAAATGTGGAAATTAATGGAAGCTGCCCTAATTGCAAATCAATATTGGGTCAATATTATTTTTGTTGTCTAACACGAATACTAGTAGGGGTACCCATTAATACTGTCACCTTCAAATATATTATTTATAATAGTATTTCTTTAAGGTTGCTTAAACAAGGATAAAAAAAATCGGTGTCGCTCACTCACAAATATGACCAGTTCTTTTTACTAACTCAGTAGTTCTTGAAATTTTAAAATTCATCTACGCATTCCATATATAGTAGAACTTTATTTTATAACCTTTTTTAAATAAAAGTTATTTCTCTGACATTCAATCTGAACAGAAAAAAGAAAAGAAAAAAAAAAGAAAAAGAAAAAAAAGGAAAAGAATAGAAAAAAAAAGAAGAAGAAGATCTGTTAAAAATAAAGTATTTTTATCTATACTAATATAATAAAGACATAACACCTGGCTGACTCATTAATGCAGAGCTGAAACGCCTAAAGTCATGATCACGAAATTTGAACAGTTGATCGCTATTATGACCTAGTCAAGTAATAAGAAAGAATTTTTGAAAATTCCCCCCTTAAATGAAGTATTGGGGGGGGGTCGAAAGTTTTAGGTCATTTCGCCATATTTCAGCAGTAGTTTTAGTTAGGAGCGTAAAATTCAGCATAATAAATCTACTAAAAAAGTAGTTAAACACGTATTTCATCGATTTTACAAAATTCAACCACTAAGGATGGGTTAAGAGGAGGGGAGGGGGGGGGGGGGTTCGAAAGTTTTAAGTCATTTCGCCATATCTCAGCTGCAGTTTTAGGCAGGAGCATAAAATACAGCTAAACCAATCTGTTAAAGAATAGTTGCACACGTATTTCAGCGATTTTAGGGATTTCGCCACCAACATCAGCTGTGAACCCGATGATGAAAGATTAGACGAATAAGACAACTATAGGGTCATTCCATGGTAACTTACGTTACATTTAGAATAATTTTCTTTAGTAATCTTCATAATATAACACCTGAAAATGTAATGTTGATATGATTTGTTAATTAAACCTATCAAAAGCGAAATTTGGAAGAAAATTACCTACTTTTAGTGCTATTTTTAGAACACTGGCCATTATATTTATTATGGTAACTTACGTTCTTTTTGCTTAGAAACGTAAGTTACCATAGTAAATAAAATTTTTAGCGTTCAAGAAATATTACTAAATTTAAGTAATTTTTATCCAAATTTAGCTTTGTTAGGTTTAATTAACAAATCATATAAACATTACATTTTGAATATTTTTTAGTGCTATATTACTAAAATTACTGAAGTCAATTATTCTAAATGTAACGTAAGTTACCATGGAATGACCCTATAGCTGATTTTTGATTAGGTATTTTGCGTAAGATATTTTTCCAAGGAAAGGTTTTTTTTTTCTTATTTTACAAATTGTTTTTACGCTTTTCGTCTTTTAGCGATCGAATTTCAATCTTTATACAAAATATAGTACATTTCCCCTCTTCTCAAAAACATTTTTTGGAAATAAAGATTTTCGATTTAAATACTGATCGCCATATTTATGAGCTTGTGTATAAATCATCGTTATAGTGATTGCCGTATAATCAGGTTATAGGCGTGAAACCTATTATGAATAAAAGTTACATGTTGCAGTGCTTAACATACATTTAAGGGATAAGATAGGTCGCCAGATGCAGCTAGTTTAAAATAAAATGAAAATAAATATTTGAACAGGAAACTAAACACTCTAGAAACAGTGTGATTTCTATACAAAATTTAAAAATAGTCTATTAAATGAAATCAAAATTCTGGTTTAAATATAGCACAGTTTTTAATTTGTTAGATTGCTTCTCTTTTCGCAGAAAAATTTGTCCTGACTTAGAAAATAGCCTTAATTTGCTCTCATCAAGAATGGGAGATCAATTACCAATTGTGATAACTCTGCCCATTTCTCTTTAGTTGTTTTACATTACTGTAGCAAACAAATGTTTATTTTTAAAAAATATATTTTTTTAAAAATCATGCTTAAAAATTATTTTAAAAAGTCATAAAAAATCAGTGAGTTGAGCTATAATTTTCAACCAAATTGTCATTTGAAAGCACGCTTTTTTCCCTATCCGATGATGCAAAAATTTAAAATATGCGATATTTAAAAGTGATAAAAGCGAAAGCGATAATGCAGGTTGTTACTACCATCTTTATAACGACGATATATACTACATTTTGGGATGTATTTTTAATATTACTAACCGAGATTTGCTCCTCTATACGGTTGAGTCAGAGACATTCTACAAAATTTAATTTTAAAATGCCTAGATGCTGAGGTATGATTTTGACCCCGCCCCCCCCTCCCTTGGGTGCAGGCAAGGTGTCAAATTTTTAATTAAGGATCTCTTTATCAGTGTTTATTTCATAAGATTTTAAAACAAAATTCTACAAAATTTCATCTAATATATCGTGGCTAATATTAATATTGGCCACATCTCGGCAATATTGACTTGAAGTATTAGGATGTTTACGTTTTTCAACATTGCAGCAAGATTGGTAAGAAATATTTCGTCATTCCATTGCTAATATTTCCAATGTAAAGCAAAAATTTAATCAAAATTGGCATTTCATCGGAAGTATTTCGATTAATGCACTATTGTCTCAATATTGGGTTCCAACATATACAATATAACCAATATTGCTTTGCTACTAGAGTGGCTTACACAGTAAGTACGTTTCGACTATTTATTCTTTTTCTTTTATGCCACAAATACATTTTGAGACAAAAATTCACTAGTTTTTCATAATATGAAAAACGTAGCATGAATATAAAACATTTAACTATCCACATATTGGTGTTATTATCTACTTTTAAGGTCGGTTCTTTTATTAAGAGATCATGATTTTTAGAAAATTATCGAGAACTATGTAATATCTCTATTACTATATTCAATTTAGATCATATTTTACAAATTGTTCCTTTAAAATGTTTTTCAATAAACAATACAGTCAAAGATAATAAGGTAAGATATGGCTTACCTGTATTCATCAAGTGCATCGGGACATCAAAGCATATAATCTATACTAATATTATAAAGGAGTAAAGATTGTTTGTTTGTTTGTTTGTTTGTAGGGGGTAATCTCTGGAACTACCGAACCGATTTCAAAAGTGATGGTGGCAAATTGATGGTGACAACCCCTGCTCCAACATAGGCTATATTTTATGTCGGCGCCACTGCCCCAGGGGGGTGAAGGAGCGACAAACGTTCTAAAATTGCGATCTTTTCTATACTGAAGCAGCTAGAAATTTGAAATTTGGCGTTGTAGTTAGTTATAAGATGTAAATGCTCTCTTTAAAAAAAAAAAAAAAAAAAAAAAAAAAATCGAAATTTAAAAGGGTGAAATGAGCGAAAAGCGTTCTAAAAACATTCTAAATTACAATTTCTATGGAATCTCTAGAACTACCGAACCGATTTCAAAAGTGATGGTGGCAAATTGGTGGTGACAATCCCTGCTCCAACAGCCTCTTTAATAAAAAACTATGCGTTTCTGACGACTGGGTTTTTCGCAAATTGTTGCCACAGATTAATCTCGGAAAATGAAACATTTGAAGTTACTGAAAAAAAATAGTAGCTCGAAAAGTATTTGTCAGAAAATTGTTAGGCAAACTGCGTTTGAAAGGTAAAAAATTGTATTTTTCTTGATATAAATTTCAAATCTAATGATTATGCCATTTTCCAAATATTGAATTTGAAAAATTACCAAATTTCACAATGAAGTAACATAGCGAAACCTTCATGCGTAAAAAGATAATGATAAGGGCGACGTGTCCTGACGTGTATATTGGCTATAGCACGAGTCACAAATTATAGTAGCCTTATTATTCTGTTAAAATATAAAAGTGAATTATGAAATGTTAATATTTTGTTGGATTAAAAGTTTGTTATAAGAAATTGACCAGCGTAGCGGGCGTAGCTTGCTAGTCCAAAAATATATATCCAATGTAGAACGGAAAATATCCAAGTGAAAATGAAGTTAAAATTATTCACAAAACACTTTGTTCTTTAATGATATTATAAGCTTTTTATATTTGAAAAATATATTTAACATGAATTAATTACTATTACATTATAAATTACATTTTATGACAGAATATATACACTGCTTGATAATTGTTAAGGAACAGAGACATTTTTTGAAATAAATAATCACAGGCAATGATTGAAGAAATGAAACTAAGAACATATGTAATAGAGGTAGAGTGTTATATTTATCATGCACAATGGTACAGATCGCACCATATGGGAAAGCGGGATAGCAAAAGAATAAAGAAATGTCTCCTTTGAAAAATTTTGAAGTAGCAAAAAAAAAAAAAACTCTTTTCAGATGGAAGGTTGAGAGATATCAGTTTCTCAGTAAGGAATATGACCTCCTCTGACACTAGTGCACATTTTGCATCTATTATTCAGGCTGTCTATTAAACTATTATAGAGACCTTTGGGGGGTATTGTCCCACTCCTCTCAAGGCGTTTTTCAGCTATTGCACCGCTCCAGGGAGAGTGATTTTTTGAGAAACACGTCTGCCAAGAGCATCCCAGGCATGCTCTATAGTATTTAAGTCTCGAGAGTAAGCAGGCCTCTCCATACGTTCAATATTTTCACTTTCCAAGTGTGTCCGATACTTTAGCTGTCCTGTGTGCACTCGAATTGTCGTCCATAAACAGAAAGTCTGGACCTACCGCACCACTAAAAAGACGAACATGAACCAGAATAATCTCCTTGCAATACCGTTGTGATGTTACGGTATATCGCTCAAAGATGTAAAGCGGTGTTCCACCATTGCCCATAATGCCTGTCCACACCATCACGCCTTAGCCATATCGATCCTGTTCATGAACATTCTGTGGTTCGTGACGTGTTCCTCTCTCTCTCCAGACTAACTTATGGCCAGAATCACTTGTCACAGTAAAGCGGGATTCGTCGGAGAACACCACTCTGGACCACTGTTGTTGACCCCAACCAATATGTTCCTTACACCAACGCAATCTTTCTCGACGATGGCTTGGTTTAAGTGGGATGAATTGAACAGACTTCCGTACATACAATCCAGCCTGATTTAATCGCCGAGAAATGGTTCTGGCAGATATACGTGCACCGGTGGCGGTTGCAAAGTCTGCAGTTATCTGACTAGGAGTGAGATTTCTGTTCCTTTTTGCCACTAGGGATACATATCGATTCTCTTGAGGTGTGGTGTTCCTTCTACGACCACTGGCATGCTTTCGCATCGCATTTCCACCTTCAGCGGCCTTTTTTAATCGCGATATGACACTTTTAGACACTCCCATTGCTGTGCCCACAGTAGCGATACTTTGACATGCTCCGAGCCGTCCAACTGCTCGTCCATGATCGTAAGCACTCAAGTGATGTCAGACATTTTGCACCTAATTATTGCCGTACTACACGGAATTTCACAGAAATTAGTTCAACAATCTAAGGCGCTATTTTTTCCAAACACCTAACTGCATAAATTTTTGAATGAATAAAGAACTCCCGTGCGCTACCTTTCAGGCAGATAACAGATCCTACCTTAGTACGCCATCTACAATTAATTTTACTATGGTTGGTTGGCTGTTCGGAACGCTACGTTGAAAAAACGAGTTGTTCCTTAGCAATTGTCAAGCAGTGTATATGTGGAATATATATATCGGTGAAAGGTTTATTACTTACTTGAGAGATTACGAATTTAAGGGATTTCCATCAATGATTTCATAAACATTCAGATTTATGTGGAAAATCAAAAAAATGCTGTGTTAATTCCGAATTAACTTTATTGAAAAGAGGACGAAATTTACTAAATTGGGGTAAAAGATTCAAATCGTAATGCTTTTACGAATACTTAAAAATCGCCAACAGAAAACAAGAAAATTCACATTCAATATAAAAAAAAATCTAATCAAAGTATTGTAAATATGAGGCCGTACATTGGGACCTGTTGTGGTATATCACGGACCAACTTTACAGATTTCTGCATGCAATAGGTTCTTCTGAATCGCTCACACCCTCGTAAACACATTATTTTATTAATGTAGCATTCTAACGCTGTTTTACAGGGAAGACGTTTTAATTTTTTTGCCATAACATTTTAATTAAGTAACATTTTAAAAATGGAAAATTTATGTAGATTTCAAACTTATGAAAAATTCTAATTTACATGATATACCGAATGTTAAAAAATATATAAACATAATTACTTGACTGACCACCATAACATAAAAATTATACCATATTGGGGGGTGATTAAAGACTTTTGAACATTTTTGTGTAATTACATATACAGTATTGGAAAAATGGGAAAAAAGTACTATTCCATGCTATTTTTTTTTATCAAATTTTTCAAAAAAGATACGAGAGGTATCGTTCGACTGGGAATTGTGTCTACTTTCGTATAATATGAATGCAATTTTCGTAATAGGGTTGGTCTACATGTTAAAAATTATATTAACTTTGAATTGTTAAATAGTAACTCCCACTTTCTACACTATATTTGAATTTCTTGGATTAATGCACACCGGAAACAGATATAGCTTGTTTACTTTCTATTTTTCTTAAATCATCATAGAGTTTGAAGGATTCAAATTTTGCGGATACTAATGTTAAATCTATGTAGCCAACTGTCATTTATTTTGTTCCAAAAAGTTGAAAATTTTGTTTTTTAATGAGATACAACGAATAGACCCAAACGTTATTCCAGGCCTTTTTCTATTTAAAAGCATATTTTTAATTATGCAAATTATTGCTTGGTGGTTAATGCATTTGCCGGATTTGGCCCTGTTGATAAGGGGTTGATAAGGGATTCAGATAGGACTTTTGAAGGGAAAGTGAAACGAATTATCGTCAAGGAAAACCCTGAAAATCTTACACAGCCATCCCACACCAGAGCACGTTAATTTCTAACTCTCTTCGGCCTGAGCTCCTCATTTTGTGAACAGCATGTTACCCCCTGGACTGAGTGAGACCTATGGAAATTATTGATAAATTTGAAAATATTATGAATTATGACTTACATAAAACGAACCAGAATCATCAAAAACATAACGGTGTAACTTACAGCTCATTTCAATCATTACTTTTTGAGATACAGAAAAGTTTCACTTTATGACGGTCTAAAGGTACTGTCTCCTGTTATGAAAGCATCTACAGACATGAAAATCTTCAGTAACCGGAAACATTTTAAATAATGTTATTTCTTTAAAAAATACAGCGTAAACACATTGATAAAATTCATTTGTTACTGTAACAGGTGCAAATACTAAATGCACAGTTTTAAAGCATTAAAATTATTTATGATGTACAGTTTCGCCCGTTTTCCACCTGTCCAGTGCACTTCTTCAGAACTGTGTTTTTCGACTGGTTTTTATCCTCTGATGATGGCTAACGTGGCTAATGTTTAGCCGAAAGCGCTTAGGTATTTGGCCATCTGATTTTACACCATAAATAGTTTTAATGCTTTAAAACTGGTTTTTTAGTATTTGCACCTATTACAGTAACAAATAAATTTTTCGATGTGTTTACGTTGTGTTTTTTAAGTTTAAGAAGGTGAATTTGAGGTTATGGAATTTGATACATATTTTTTTAATGTTCTTTCTTATAAAATACGTTTATTTTAGATTTAAAAATCCTGTATATATATATATATATATATATATATATATATGTTACGATCAATATGATTAATCTGGTCATTATTAATAATAACCGGTTATTATTAATAACGACCGGATTAATCATATTGACCGTAACATATATATATATATATATATATATATATATATATATATATATATATATATATATATATGTATATACAGTCGAACCTCGTTAACACGAAATCGCTTAACGCGAAATTCCGCTTAACACGAAATAATACTGAGGTCCCGTCAGATGAGTATAGGAAAATCAATGTTAATTAATTCGTTTAACACGAAATGGAATTTCGGAAAATCCCGCTTAAGGCAAGTTTTTTTTTTTTGCTCAAAAAAAAAAAAAAAAAATCCTTGCGCAATGTTTCCGATATTTTAAACTTACATGTCACATATTCTTATTAAAAATGGAATTTTCTCATGGTTTGAAAAAGATATAAAGTGGAAACTGATTTCAGAAAATGGTGAAATGCTAAATTCCTGACTAATCCCTGCTTTTCTTTGATCTCTGATGTGCGCAAGTGTTTCCACATTAACCATATGAGCTATAGATCAAACATAGTGAAAGTTTGTGTGAAGGAACTTCTTTTTTTTAAAGTGATTTTTCCATTACCAGGTTGACTGTAATTGATAGTGACATAAACGGGGTTTCCGAATTCCCCTATGTGTAAGTGAAAGAAGTGACAATCCCTACTTCACTCCTTGACTAACATAATTGAAACTCTGTTCGCAGTTGCTCTGCAGAATTCCGTGAAAGATGAGTCGAAAACAGCAAGCTGTATCTTTAGAAACCAAGCAAAAAAATTTATACGAAGTTAGCGATAAAGTGCTGAAAAAATCCGAAAATGCGGCGAAGTATGGGATATTTACAATTCTTCTACAATTGGTCCTATTTACAATTTTAAAGAATTGTGAAAAGATTGAAACGGCTTATGCTGTGAGTCTTATTCAAACCAGTAAAAAAATGAATGTGTTGAAGAAAAAATGAATAAATTGAAACTGCTCTCTTGCGGTGGATAAAAGAGTCAAGAAGTCAGAACATTGATTTAACTTTTGCAGTTTTTCAAGACAGAGTAAAGGCTTTTGTTGATGCTCCGTGAGAGCGATTTCATATGTTTTAACGGATGACGGACAAGATTTAAAGAGCGTCATAGAATTGTCTGTAAAAAGATATGTAGCCAAAAAAACGGGAAATTCTTTCTTAGACAATGTATTTTTCGAGTACATTTGCATAGATGAAGATGTGCTGACTTCGGATGTGACAACAGACGAAAAAATAATTGCAAAAAAAAGAAGATGACAACATTGAAGTGTCAGACGAGGATGAAGAAATTGACACAGAATGGAAAAGTTTAGTGTCATTAAATTAATCTACCGCAGCATTGAAAACTGTACAACGTTTCCTTATGGAACAAGAAGATGCTTCCCGAACTTTGAACAAATTAGATGAGGTCCATACGTTCCTAAAATAACTACTCTACAAAAATTGAAGCAAAATCTAATAACAGACATTAAAAAAATGATTAGCAAATAAATAAATTTATTATTGCCTAAAAAAATATGATAAATTTGTTAACGAAATTCTCTGTTTCTTATTAATTTATGATTTTATGAGCAAGGATATATTTGTAGGTTAATTTATTTAGTTTTTATATCTAACATAGATGGCCCCACTATTATGACGGTTAACACGAAAAAAATTCGCAGTCCCTTCAAATTCGTGTTAACGAGGTTCGACTGTATATATATATATTGGTAACTAAATATGTGTTCAAGGCACTTTTAATTTTAATATCTTAATTTTATTTTTCGAAAATTATGGATAAACCCCCAACACATTTTCTTTTATAAATCTGTGAAGTTTTAAGAAAAAGTACATGAACTATACCTCTTTCCTGCTTTGATCCAATGAATTCAAATATGGTATGGTGTCAAAAGTGGGCGTTATTATTTGAACATTTAAAGTTAGTATAATTTTTAATATGTAAAACAATCCCTATTCCGAAAATTGCATTCATATTGGGAAAACGCAGATAATTTCCAGTCGAGCAGTAACTCTTGCCTCTCACTGCAACAAAAATCATAGGATGTTGTGTTGTTTTTATTATTATTTTTTTCAAAATTGTAAGTTCCTACACATATACATATACAAAAGTATCATATAAACAAAAAGGTTTAAAGTTCCTTTACCGTAAAAATTAAAATAGCATTTAGTGCGATTTTAACGTATTTTCAGATTTGTTTACTCGATTTTAATATTTGTATTTTATAGGGCATTATGGGTATTATTGTAATGCAAACCATCTCAACATTGCGTGGTCAGTTCTATAATTAATATAAGCTTACAAATATTATTTGTAAACCTCGTTATTAATCTGATCGTAAGATATTCATTAGTAGTAATTATAGGCATTATTAAATTAAATCAGATCATATTTAATATGAGCAAATCATTATAAATTCTGCCTGCTGGAGACAAACGATATTTTATCTAAAAAATTATTAGATATACATTATTATTCATGCAGTATTAGATAATACTTGGGATATTTTGAGGTTGGATGCATTATTAAACATTACATATAGGGTGATTTATTTATTTATTTATTTATTATTTTTTGACACAAATAAATTTTTTATTGGAAAATTATTTTATATGTAATATATGCATTTAAAATATGTTTCATAATTGGGGAGTTGGGGGGGGGGGGGAGACTCAAAACTCCAGTCAAAATTTCATTTTTTGGAAGCAATATAATATAATATTATATTTCATAGTTCTATTTAACAGTAATGGCTCAGTAACAGATTCGTTATTATTATTTATTTATTTATTTAATTAATTAATTTTATTTAATTAATTAATTAATTTATTTATTTATTTGTAACTAGAAGTGTAAGTTTTGAAAAATGGTTTCAAAAATAAAAAAATTCAAAACAATTATTTCCTTGACATCGTGTATATTACAATTTTTATTATACCGGGTGCGTGAAAAGTTCGTTACCATTTTAAAAATGGATTAAAAAATGGTAATAAAAAATTGCAGTTTGCACGAATGGGATCAGGGAGAAATCGGATTTTTTGTAAAAGGAAAAAAAAAGTTGGTGTCCAAAAGTCACCAATAGAGAAGATGGCACACAATGCACGAAGTAGAGTTATGCAAATCAAGCACATAGATACACATGAATTTTTCCTTCGTTTCCGACAGAATTCTATCATTGCCATATCAAGTAAGCTTTTTTACATGAACGGTGAATTAACAATGAAAGCACTGCGAAATCTTTGCGCGGCAAAAAGCTTCAACCGTTCAACACAATAAAATAGCCAATTTCAACATTTAACTTAGGCCTTTCAGCTTGTTTCATGTTGAAGCTTGTCAGTCGCTGTCCTGTTATTTTTCCTTTCTTCACTGTATTTTATTGTAACTTTCATTTTACATATACTTTTTTTTATGTCTCAGCTAAGCGCCTTTTATCGGTAACTATTGGATCTACAACTTCTTTTTTATTTTTTCGCTATGAAAACAAAATCCCACCTTTCTTCGATAGACACAGATATTCGCGCAAACAGCATTTCTTTTAAAATCATTATTTGTTCTTTTTTTATTATTATTAATCTTTTGAATTATAACGAACTTCCGATGCACCCGGTATTGAAAGAATGTTCAGGTTTGTAATTTAAATTGTCCCAAGCTTTTGAAAATTTATTATTAAGTATGTTGACTTTTATTGCTTTAAAAATTATTAAACTCCTAGAATTGAAACTTTGTTGTAAATCAAAATACTTCAGTGTTTCAAGATGTTGTGGTTTTATAAGCTTTCCTTTTAAAAATGCAATTTTCAAACTCAACATTTTAACTTTTTAATATTTTCTGAAATTTTAGTGAATAAATGTTTTTGCTTTTTAAAATTTAACTAGCTGGAAACCGTCAAAATACGACGACAGAAAATATCTTTTATTTTATTTGTAATAATTTATAATAAACCTACAAAAATAATTACAATAAAAATATCAATGTTACATCGACTCGTTTAACTCTTAAAACGAATATTATTTTTAACAAATTTACCAAAATTACTACTTCCATTAACTGCTTCAATCTATCGAAACTTTGTTCGTATACGTAATCAGTAACATGTAATCAAGATAAGTAATTATGACGAAGTTCAACTTAGGTTGAGAATTGTGGAATGTATTATGGAATGAATGTATTATGGTATTATGGAATCGGAATGTATGGAATGTATTGGAATGTATTATAGTGTATGTAGCATGTATATGAATATGGAATGTATTATGGTATTATGGATTACGGATCACTTTAGTATTATGGAATGAAACATCAGCAAAAATTACGTCATTTTGACACAATCATAATTTTTTTCAATGAAATCTAAACATAACGTAATTTTTTATGTAGGGTTTGCGTTGAATAATGACGACTCAGCTGAGGACACGATGCACATCACTTTAATACCCCAACACAGACATTACATGTATAGAAATAAAACCTGAACGTATGCTAATCTATGCCATATCGGCAAGCACACTTTCTTAAGCCGTTTTTATACGCAAACTCGTATTCAATAATCTCGTTCACAGAACATATATTTATTTTCAGCTCGTTCATTCCGTTAATATAGACCATATAATAAGTATCATTATTCAGACACCATATCTTCTCCCTCTTTGGGTGGTTGGCCAACTCCCTGAGAATGTCTAGGCATAATAATCGGGCTTGCTTGAATCGGTGAACCATCTGTCGTAGCAGGATCTGTTGATGAACTATTTGACTGGTGAGGTGACGAAGTCGAATCCTGAGTCGGGACATCAACAGTCTTAAGTATATGACTCTACTGGTTCCATTGGAGATCTGGGGGTAACACTTTCAGCACTCTGGCGTTCTGGCTCTGAAAGAGTCTCTCCAAACCTTGGTGTTAGAAAACTTTGATATTCACTCGACATAGAATCATTCGCTTATACTTGTTCACCCACTGGGCGCACTTGAACATTGATTGTGTAGTGAAGAGCAGCATCTTTATTAATGATTCTTCCAAACTTCCATTTTGAATTAGCTAATTTCCAATCTCTCACCTCTACAGAATCATTAATGTCAAATTTTCTGTCTCTAAATTCCAATATTCCTCTTGAAGTAATAGTAAATCAATTCTAGTTCGAATATCTCTTTTTTTTAAATAACTGGCTAACGCTGGGTGGTGATTTAATATTGCTTTTGGTGTTTTTCTGTAATGTAGCAAAAATAAAATCAATTTTTGTTGTGTACTCAGTTATTAATTCGGCATAGCACACAGAGATTGTTACTTTATACACATAACGTTCAGCTTGGCCATTACGCGATGGTTTAAAAGGTACGCTAGTTTGCGCTTGATGCCATTCCTTTGCATGAACCTTCGAAATACATCAGAAGAGAAATGTGACCCAGTGACAATCCGCATTTCGCAAAAATTCTCGGAGGAGTTCTTTTCGTTGTGGTCATCTCCTTGGATATACTTCTAACCACTTAGAGTGAGCATCAACTATCACCAAAAACATATGTTCAGAAATGAGAACGGCAAAATCAATATGTATGCATTCCGAGGGGATACTGGGGTATCAGCTTTGTGTGATGGCACAGTTAAAGCAGTTTCTGGCTCTTTCTTCTACACTGTTATCAATCCCTTTCCAATAAACGAATGATCTTGCTATTGCATTCATTTTAACAATACCTAAGTGCCCTTGGTGCAGTTCTTTTAGAACACTTTTTTAATATTTCTTCAGGATAAATATGTTTTGCAAATACATAATACACCCATCTTCAAAGGTATATTGTGTTTCTCTTCCCTGCAAATTCTGTACTTTTGTAAGGCTTCTAAAATTGGACACAATTCTTTATCTCTTCATATTTCTTGCCGTAATTCCCTTGAAGTATAATGTTGCAATTTGGGACACCGTAACAATGTCACCTTTCACTTCCAATTCTTCAGACGTTTAAGGCTCCCTTGATAAAAAGTCTGTATTTCCATGATTATTAGTTTTCCGGAACACTATGTCAAATTGGAATGATTGTAAAATCAATGCATAATGCAGTAATCTGGTAGATGTTAACACTGGTAATCCTCGTTTTGACCAAAAAATCACTACCAGAGGTTTATCGTTAGTTATTAAAGTAAACTTTTTTTATCATTTTAGATATAAATAAAACTTTTTTACTGTCCATACTATAGATAAGGTCTCTTTGTCGATTTGATGGTATTTCTATTCAGTCTTTGTAAAAGTTTTTGATACAAAACTATCGGCTGTTCAGACCTGGATATCAATGAGATAAGGCACAACCAACACCAATTGGAGATGCACCACTTGCCAGTGTTAAGGGAAATTTCTAATCATAATGATTTAAGACTTTTCCTGAACAAATTTCTTTTTTTTTTTAATTTGCTCAAAGATAACGTAACAATTCCTTGACCATTTAACTTTCACATCTTTTTTTGTCAAATTATTAACAGAGTTTGAAATAAATGCACCATAACCCTTCTCTCAATACGAAAGCCAACATAATTCCGGTCACTTAAAATAGGTGGCGTTGGTAATTGTTTAATTCGAAAAGGGCTTATGTGTATAAGGGTAGACACCTGATATGGTGTAAGCATCCACGCGTACTGTTGCACGTCATTACTTTTCGCGATACATAATTGATAGCATTTTGTCCATTTAAGTAAATATATATTTTCTACAGAACGTCGAGAAGGAAAAGTAAGAGTGGAAGGAGTTTGTGGTACTCCTGATATGTTATGTGTTTCAAAAGTGCGGGTTGAAGAGGGGGAAAGTATGAGATCGATAGCACGATTTTTAAAATACATGAATCGACTTTCCGAAGGTGACTAAAGAGGACTTCATCAACCAAAATCTTGGGAAGATACCAAACAACATTTTCTCCCGAAATGGAGAAAGAATTTTGTGAATACGTAAAAGAAGTAGATAGCTTGTTTTATCGACTGACCACTGCAAAAATATGGGAAATGGAATACAATTTTGCAGAAAAGAGTTATTTAAATCAGCAATTCAACAATGAAAATAAAATGACTGGGAAGGAGTGGTTAAGGCTCTTCATGAGGCGTCATCCAGAGCTCTCTTTGTGGAGGCCTAGATAGACTAGTAATGCTCGAGCAATTGGCTTTAATAAGCCTCAATGCCACCGCTCATTCAAAAATCTATCGGAGTTGCATAAATATAAGTTCCCACCCATGCCATATACATAATGGATGAGGATCTCGATGGTACCGAACAAACCACCAAAGGTGATTTAGACTGTCTTTTCTTTTATAGATTTCAGATTTGAATCAACAGAATGAATTATATGCAAATGTTTTGAACAAACAAACAACAAAATCAATCGAACACCGTATTCTCTCGGTATGGCTAAGTGTGATTTTTCTCTATTTTTGTAACTCATTTCTAGAAAAATGTTTCAACTTGACTAAAGACAAATAATTAAAAAATATATATCAGAAAGATCTCAGAGCAGTATTTGCTTTTGCAAATTTTTTAGGACTGCATTAAGTTTGTATAATTTCGTTCCATTCGACGAAGGCCTACTTTGAACAAGATAAAATAAATGCAATTAAATAAATATGTAAAAAATATATACCTTTTTTACAGCATCTATTGTTTCTTTTTTGATATTCCAAGCTTTGTATACCAACACTGTTAAAAATAAATCCGTTAATTCACGGGAAAAGTACTGGCAGCGAAGTTGCCGGACTTTTTCCGTTCCGTTAGTGCATTTTCCGTTTTGAAAGATTGAAGAAACGGTAACTTTCTGTTATGAATGACCTCGGTTTAAAAAAAAAAAAAAAATTCTCGATCTGTTGACTATAACAGGAGTACTTAATTTAATATTTTAATATTAAATACTCACTGGTACAGATTCCCTGGCTGCCCTTGGGGTTCGAACTAGGGATGACAGCGACATGAGCCGAGTGTTTTACCTCAAGACCAGCGGGCCCTTGTTAGAATAGCAGTTTGAAAGGATCATAGGGGATTTCTTCAAATCGCTGCTTGGAACTTAAACAATCTGGGGTTTAGAAATCTAGCAACTTTGAAATTAAGTGGGGGGATATTTTGTTATAAGATTATGATTGAAAAATTTAGTATTAATAGAGGATTGAAACATGAATTATTAATTCTTAATTTGATTGTTAGATGCAAAATATGAATATTATATTTTGAATTAAATTCGATAAAGTATGTTTGCTTTTTTGAGAAAATCGATTTTTTTTCAACTATTATATATTTTTTAAATGTGTTCTGTTAGAATATATTTTCATTGAGAGTGTCTTTTATAACTTTAAAAAGCAAATTACGAATAATAGCAAAGGAATGAGAAAGTTATTTGTTATTTTTTTTTTATTCGGAAGCATTATTTTTGTTTGTTGCTTTTTTGCGTAAAATCGATTTTTTTTCACTTAATTTAACTATTATATATATATATATATATACTAAGCTATTTGTTTAGAATATATTTTAAGTGTGAATATTTTTTTGTAACTTTAAAAAATAAATTGCTAATAATTTTAAAAGCATGGGAAAATTAATTGTTGCTTTTTAAATTCGAAAGAACTATTTTGTTCTTTTAAATAAACTCTAATTTTTAATTTATTGAATTTTTAGTTTTTCTGTGCTGCAACATGTCAGTTTTTTAAACATTGGAAATAAATATGCAGCAGATAACGGAATATCTCCGTTGGCCACTTTCTTCTCCTTCTGTTCCGTTGTTTTCAGGAAATATGAAGAATTTTTCTGTTTTTTAACGGAAAATGCCCTTCTGTCGTGAAAAGGGACTTTTTCTGTGAAATTCAGGAAAAAAAACCCGTTAATTTCAGATTATTTTTAACAGTGAATCTTAACATTACCTCGCATGTTATAAAGCTTTAGTCTTAAACACACAAAAATTTTGTGATATTACTTACCCATCATACGTAGTATTGGGAAAATCTTGTAATCGTATTGAAAAAAAAAATTGTTGACGGATTTACACGTTTCAGACACTGGAGATTTGGAAAAACATATTTTTAGAAAAAAAAAATCGCCGTCCGTCTGTCTGTGTGTCTGTGTGTATGTCTGTAAACACTCTATCTTCCGAACAAATTGAGATAGAGACTTGAAATTTGGTATGTACTTAGTATGTAATAATGGGAAGAAGCTTATTGAATTTCAGTAACCTCGATTATCCGGAACTATTTTTTTCGGACTCTCGGAATATTCGTTCTGATAAAAGGTATATAAAAATTTTCGAAAATGTTTATTTTAAGGAGTGAATATAAAAGACAATAAACAAACATAAATTTTGCATAAATAACTAAGTCGATCGGATAATGAGTTGCCGAGATATTTGTAATCCTATTTTCCACACTCTTCGATTTTTCATGACCCTGTATTTCATCCAAATTTCAATTGAAAGATATATTTTAATTGGAAATGAGACGCTTAATCCGACGCAGTAAAACATTAGTTAATATGATTATCAATTTTGGAGTAATAAGGATGTTTCTTTTACGCAATTCAGTAATAGAGCATTTAAAGTTTATGACGTCATCAAGCCACGATTTTATTCGAATTGCAATGCATTTTATAAATAGTTTACACATGTTTTATATTCATATTTTATATTACCCATATCCATGATGGGTAAGTATTTCGGTGGCCCCCAACGACTAGTTGCTATTTATATTCACTTCTTACTACACACACAACACACATTTCCACTCAACGTCCTGTTCAATGTTTATATTTTTGAAAAGTATCAAATGGCGAAGGCTGACTAAATACAGCATTATTTACTTTAAACACCTTAATGAAATATAAATTAGGCTTCTTAAATCTGGCGTTTTCATGTGATAAAAACAAAAACTAATGCAATTAATTCACTTCAGATAACAATACTCATTAGAAAAATAAACTGTACGTGCTGTTTAAGAAGTATTATTCGATTAACAAGAATTTAAATCGAAAACGCATTATTGATTTACCCTTCCTTTTGCGAACAAAACACTCGCATTTACTTTTCTAAAATTTCTAGAACTCATCAGGCTTTAAGACAATACATAAAAATTGAGCTGCTGAAAATTGATGAGATTGATGAGAAACATTAGCCTCGTTTTTGACAAAAAGTCAGTCTGATTCTACCACTCCAAATCTGAAACCGATAAAGGAAAGGGACAGGGCAACACCCCATTCATCTTGCATTGTCATCGGTAGTATATCGTTTGGAGATCTTAACGAGCAACTTATTGGTTTGAATGCAAGTAAAAAGATCTTTAAAGATATGTCCAGTTGACGAAAGGAGAAAAATGCAAAAATGAAATGCATTAGTAAAAAGTTCTTGAAGCCTGAAAAGCAATACAATTTCAATAAATGTCAAAACTTCCATTGTAATGCATTACATGTTTCTTTATTTGAAACGAGAGGTATATTTAATACTAACAACTACAAAAGTTTTGAGTAAATATGTTATATACAGGATGTTCAAAAAGAATAATGAGAAAATTTAAGAGGTGATATAGTACACCGTAGCAATTTTTGTATAAGAAACCAAGGAGATAATCCAATCAAAAATACAGGGTGTCCTACTCCGATCCGAAGTCATATTTTTGTTCATAACTATCACAATAATGAAGATATTTTAACAAAAATTTCAAGAGATTTGCCCCGCTTTGAGTGAAATGCGAGAACACAGTGAAAAGTGTTGGAAATTCAGAATAATTCGGTCATTGACATTATAGGTAATATCAATTATATTGTGAAATATAGAGTGTCTTGTTCAGCACTATTTAGATGGACATAGTGGCCCACCATTGTCTTACATTTCACATAAAAGAAGTGAAGAATGTTGAAATTTTCTTCATTATTTTTATTGTTATGAACAAAAAATCTGGGTTCAGGTTAAGTTGAAAGATCCTGTATCTTTAAAAAAAATAAATTAACACGGTCTTAAAAATACTAAATGACACTGTGGTTCCGTTAAGGAAGTCGCACCTTCTTCGAAATCAAAAGTAGTTACATTACGGTAGGTTAGCCCCATATCATGGTGAAAATTAATTTAATAGGGCTTGGTCCCGTCAAATTTTGTATGTTATGTAAGCAGTTGTACATACAGGGTGTCCGAAAAGTCTTTCCCTGATTACAAAATTTATTTATATACGCTATATAAGATAGACATCTGAAACTGGTGGCGAAATGTTGAAAAACTAACTGTTGGAAAACTAACCAAGTTTTTTTGTTGCAGGTGTCCGTAACGAGGCTGTAGTGTAGCAGTGACAGTGTCCAAGAAACCGGAAATGTTCACAATTCAGGGAAAAATTCAGTGTTTCCTCTAGTATCACGAGACCCTTTTGGCATCTATTAATTCACATGAGGCTGACTGAACGCATTGATTTCTTTGGCTTCGCTCAAAAGATTGTCTCGCTTCTTCCACCCTTTCAGCTGAGGTTGATGGTTGACAGACGTTCTCGGTATGTGCTCCGGTTTGCTGGACACTGATACTGCTACACTACAGCCACGTTACGGAAACCTGCAACAAAAAAACTTGGTTAATTTTCCAACATTTTAACACCAATTTCATATGTCTATCTTATATGTAGCGGATATGAACAAATTTTGTAATCGGGGAAAGACTTTTCTGCTACACTGTATATATCTTGTAAATAGCTATTTTTATGTATTTGTTTAGTAATTTGTATATTATTTTGTATTATTATTATTTAGTAATTTGTGCACATCAGGGCAATGGGATATGCCAGAGAAGATGAACGGACTGTGTCATTTTTAGAACATTTGGTAACCAGTAATTTGTTTATAATGAACGACCCTGATTCACCTCATACCTGGACACTCGATAAGAAAAAAGGTATGCCGGATTTGTCTCTTGGTGGCACAGAAATTTGTGAAAATATTACCTCATGGACTGTTGATACTGATAATTTCTCCTATTCTGACCATAAATACATTAGATTTGTCTTGAATTATAATCCAGCTAAAAAACTATTGAAACGTTTTAAGACGAAAAATAGGAGCTTTTATAAGTTCAACAAGCAGTTTGGAAAAACAGTTTTGGATCTTCAGCGTGACTTAGAACGAGTTGTTTCATCAAATGACCTTGATAAGTGGATGGCAGGTTTTTATGACTCTCTGCTGTCAATTACAGAGAAAGGCTTTAAACGAGGTTCACTTTCTCATAGGTCAACTATTCCTTGGTATACTCCGGAACTTCGTAAAGACAGAAACAGAGTCAACGCCATGTATAAACGTACCAGTAAGTTTCCTGATCACGATAATTACAGAACAAGTTATGTGATAGCGCGTGCTAAATATAAGAAAATGTTGAAACAAGCAAAAAAGGAAATCATGGTTTGATTTTTGTGCAAAAACAGCTGATACCTATGGAAGTGTCTTTAAATATATTACTAAAAAAACATTGCATCATACAGATCTGGTGTTTACCACGTTAGAAGAGTCGGAAGTGTTCGAGACCTATGATGAGGTGGTAGAGAGGCTTATGAATGAGCATTATAAAGTGGATAAGGTTACTACAGACATACATAGTCATGTTGCAGTATATCCGTTGGATCATGTTACTAATTATGTGAAATTTACGAAAAGAGAGCTTAATTTTGCATTGAGTCAGCAGGATAATAATAAGGATCCAGGCTTTGATGATTTTGATGCACTCATTGTTAAAAACCTTTGTCATAGGTACTCAGAAATTATGCTTGATCTGTTTAATAAATGTTACTATCTCGGGTACTTTCCAAAGATTTGAAAGAAAGGTTTAGCTATATTTTTCAAGAAAAGGAACAGAGACTCTAAATTGCTTCGGTCATACAGACCCATAACATTGTTACCTATAATGGGGAAGGTGTTTGAGAGACTGCTAAAAATGAGAACATTCGATACTCATTTATCATCATATGCACACTCAATATCTCATTTTTTACAATGAAAAAGTCACCAAACATCATTCACTATCCAAGTCATTATCTGTATTTTCAAACAACTCCTTAAAATCACTTTTTTCATTGGAATATACTTTTTTCATTGGAATCAGGATGAATGTCGTCAACGTCTACTTCATCATCATCATCGTCGTCATCTACTTCAAAAATGACATCAGCCGCAGTTCCATCCATGATCCATCGCATTACTAGTGCAACATTTTTAGAAGGATCGGACGATCTTTTCTTGTGGTATTTCAAGCCACAAGATTCTTTCAACCATTCAGTGATGGTGACGATGTTAACTTTTTTTAAACTACCGCTATTTGTCACAACTGCGAAAGTTGTTTTACTTGCGTGCTCTAAACACATCCCAAACAATCACTTTTTTCATCACCTTTTATTTTAACATCGGCTTGCATACAAGTTTTCTGTTTTTGGAAAAATGTTCACTAAAAAGTCATATACTCGGCTTATACAACGAAATAGTCGGTAAGCTAACTAGAAAATGGTTTATGACAGTGAAAAAGTATTAATTACCTGAGGAAATATTTTAATTATACGAATGCATTCTACACCTAAAATTACATAATTGCCAATTTTCCACTAAACTTTCGTAATATGTGAGTTAATTTGGTCCAGATTAAACACGTTCCTAACAAGAAAATTTATTTGATGTAACATTACATATTTAATTTCATGTTATAATGTGGAACCTATTTGATTTGATTTCTTAAAAAAAAATTTCTGGTTTTAAATGTGTTTAACCTGGGTCAAATTAACCCTTGTTTTGCGGAAGAAAAGTGCGAGGTGGACAGCTGTGACATCAGTGAGAGAAATTGGGGAGTTGACTGGCCTGGGAACCAGAAAGGTTTAAGATGATGAAAAAAATGTATTTTTTATTGTTGTTATTTTTAGAATGTTTGATCGTTTAAAAAGGTCGTACAGTTAGTCCATTAGGAAAATGCCTAAAATTACAGTCGGAGAAGTCGCAAACGTTGACCCGCCCAGATCGGCGATACCTGTGAAGGCAAAACTTTAAACTCATAGTTATCTCGAAACAATCGTTTTAGGTGCGTTCGCAATTATATAAATACGTAGCACTTATAGTCGTCGTCTGGTCCGTTCGTCTGTCCACATATAACAACGCAAAAACTACTCAAGTGAATAGTTTGAAATTTAATATATACAATCGTTGCAGAATTTTGTCGAGTCATTTCAAATTTTATGAAAATCGAATCAAAACTTAAAAAAATATTAATAAAAGTTTATTTCATTCTATTAAACCTTATCATACGTAATTAATTCAATGATATTCCATGATAGGTAATGATTCTAGGTGTCCATGGTGATTACGTTCTATTTAAGAGGGAGTCATATTATTTCCGAATTACTGAATTTAAAAACCTAATCTGTATAGTACTGATATTGATTAATTATCGCAATCGTATAATCTACCGACAGTTTTTTGAATAGATGTTTCCGGAGAAATAGGTATTAAATGGAAAAAAATCTAAATATAGATTTCAAGTTCTGAAATTTTCAAAGCTAGGCTTAACTTTCCCATTGAAATTTTCAGTATATGTTAACAAAGATAAAATGTTGCCAACTTAAAATGTACTTATTTTATTATGTAAATTAATCATATCATAATAACAGACGATATAAAAATTTATAAAACTATTTATATTATGATTGCACCTCATTTGTCACGTTTGACGTACATTTTCCAACTTGTTATATTTTTCAGTGGTTTTACCGCGATAACTTTCGAACATGTCAACAGATTTACATTTTTTTAAATAAAGGAAATTAAATTCTCTACAAACTATACCTGAAAAGCAAACAAACAAATCAATTTGTTTTTCACGCTGTAACAAGAAATATGACTTTTTTTTTTCTTTTTCTTTTTTTTTTCTTTTTATGTTTTATTATATTTTTTAGTTTTTGTTTACAAATTTATTTTTGTTTGAGGTAAAAGCGAGAGACAATGCAATTAGCAATTATAAAGAAGCAATGATGAATCAAAAATATGGATCCTGGATTTCAAAACTAGTTTAACAAGATTAATTTTGTCGTATAATAATAAATCTTTTGTTATTGTTTTTATCTCTATAAAATAAATGAATAAACGCAAAAAGAAGTAATTAGTCTAACTTAATCCTAATTCAAGATCAAACTTTAGTCAGTTTTCGTCATTTCAAACCTTTCTGGTCTTCTTAAGCGGATTCAACTGTAACTCATAACATCCCGCATGTTATTAAAATTGCATTGCTCTGTTTATTTGTTTCAATCTATTTCAACTATACTCATCTCTTTTGGCAGACTTATTAAAATCTTAATGCTCGCATTTGTATGCCTTATATGCGTTACCACTTATACTTGTATTTTTTAAACCTAAGAGTGAACTCATATAAAAAATTTTTGATAACTATTAGGTACCAGGTGCTACCTATTTAAAAAAGACAATTTAAAATCGGACATTAGAAGAGTGCATTTAATTTACTATGCTTCTACGTTTCCTGTTCGTGTATACAATGGGATGATGCAAATGCAGGGCTGCGGAGTCGGTGGGAAAAATGACCGACTCCGATTCTGACTACTGAAATTTTAAAGGAACCGACTCCGACTATGACTCCGACTCCGGGATGGCTAAAGTACTAGTATTGTCTGTTGATTCCTATTATTCAGATTGCTTCAATGATGTCATTTGATTTGAAATAGTAATAGTCGCTTTATTATATTTATCATTAAATAAAGGAGATATTACTATTTAAAAAAGTGGCAGCAATCAAAATTAAAAAAAAAAAAAAAAAAAAAAAAAAAAAAAAAAAAAAAAAAAAAAACTGGCAACACTGCAACCTGCTGGCACATTCCTGTTTGACCTTGGAGCATATGATGTGCATATCGACCCATAATTGTTTTTTTATTCACATTTCATTTTTTTGGATGAATTATGGGTGTAAGCTGTGACAGGTAGTCAAGACTAGAACTCATTTATTGCAGCGGCAAACTTTCAACAGTATTTTAGTATAAAAAGTTTCACCTTTTTTTTAATGCAGATTTAAAAAAAAATTAGGCAAACATAATCTTATAAAATACTTGTGGAACTTTGCCCCTACATTAATCGGCTCTGGTCAAGACTGAAAATATTTTGGACACCTCCCCCCCACGCCTTCTCTATTCACACTCACATAAAAACACAATTGCATTAAATTTTATATGTGATAAAATTTAATTATGACAAAAATTTCCAATTTTCAGAAATTCCCAAAAAGAGCAGAAATTTCCAATTTTCACATTTGCTTAAGTTCCGCAAATCCCAAAAACCGACAGAAAGGACTATATACTAAATATAAAACATAAACTAGAGATTTCAAGCAAAAACAGTTTTCATATATGCTACACACGAGGCAATATTTTGGGCCTGTTTAACCTGGGTTGCCTGGTATAATTTTAAATTACATAGAATTGGATCAATTTCACTTCAAACTGTTTAAAAATCAAGCTGGAGTCGAAGTCGGAGTCGGCCTGTTTTTTAGTAACTCCGACTCCGACTCCTTTTGCCCCAAAATAGGCCTGACTCCGACTCTGCAGCCCTGTGCAAATGATAGGAACGACCATTTTATTTACCAAATAATAAATATAATTATATTAATCTACATATAAATCATATACTTTGATTTTATGAAACTAAATAATAGGCCATGCAAACAATAAAGAAACATTGTAAAACAATTTATATTTTTTACAATAAAATGAATTGCATATTTACTCTGGATACACAGTAGAAGCAAAATGTTGAGAAAGGAACATAATTTTTCTAAGTTACAGAAATGTTACAGGATTGTTCTTCATCTGTATTTAATAATTTCAATGTAATGTTGTGGCAGTAAATTTACAAGGTTTTGAACTTGTCCAGAGGTGACAAAACACGACCATGTCTCACAAATGGTGGATATTAGTTCTGCTTTCGAGTTATACTGGAACATTTGACCATTTTTTCGGTAGCTATTGTGCATTATAATACCCCCCCCCCCTCCTCCAAACGTTCTCCATGGGAATTAGATTCGGGCAATTGGCCAGCCAATCGAATGTGGGGATGCTATTGTCTTCAAACCACTTTTTTGTGTCTTTTGCAGAATTGATGCATTGCCTTGTTGAAAAATGTAACTAAAACTGGCAAATTTTCACCCTAGTTCAACAAATGGTGTGGGTGTTGTTTTTCACGGTCGATTATCTACTCGAGAGATATAGGCCGAGAGGGAGGGGGACCTCCGTGGGAGTCTTTCTAAGGAAACCTAACCCGTATTTACGCAAGGTTACCCAATGTTCGAAGAAAATCACGAAAAGTTCCGAGCGATTAAGCCGACGGGCGCGATTGGGTTCGACCCCAGCAGCTCCCGTCTACCAGCTTTGAGAGCAGAACCTCTCAGCCGCTGGTGGGCATTTAAGAAATGACGTCCTAACAAGTGAATATACGTATGTTTATTCGTGATCTTTCTAGAGAAGCAGTTCTCAGCTTAACTCCTGAGGAAAAAGCTTCCCAAACCATTAGGAAGCCTCCACCTTGTTGACTTTGGAACCTTTTCCTTTCAAAGATCATGTCAATATGAATGAATACCTTCCGGACTGTTGAAATTAAACTTCTTTTCATCACTAAAAATAATTTTAATTCAATTCGTTTGTTGCTTCATGTGTTTCTATGTAAACTGAATGCGGACTTTTTCATGCGGGCAGATGTTAAATGCGGACACCGACATGGTTTTAATTGATGCATTCCGTCCCAATTCTCAACTTTTTAATTGCGCTCCTTATAGTCCATACTGATGCTGGTGTCTTTATCTGGTTTTCAGTTTCCGTTGCTGTCATTCATATACTTACGATGGTGCGAATAATCAAATGTTCGGATCATTTCTAAAGAATTTTCGGCCTTCCTCTAGATTTTGCAGTATACCATAAGTAGTCGGATTCTGTAGGAAATTACAAATGACCAGTCTTTAAACATTTAATTTCATCAGCAATTCCTTGAAACGACCATCCTATGTTGTTATAAGCTATAAATTAGCCTCTTTCGAAGCCAGAAAGCGTTTCTCCTCTCCTCATCTTCAAACATTTTTGCAAACTGAACGAGTGCGATGAGAATGGCTGTTAAATTCCTTGCGTTATAAGCTATAAATTGGCCTCTTTCGAAGCCAGAAAGCGTTTCTCCTCTCCTCATCTTTAGACATTTTTGAAAACTGAACGAGTGCGATAAGAATAGCTTTTAAATTCCTTGCGTTATAAGCTATAAATTGGCCACTTTCGAAGCCAGAAAGCGTTTATCCTCTTCCCCCATCTTCAAACATTTTTGGAAAGTGAACGAGTATGATGAGAATAGCTTTTAAATTACTTGCGTTATAAGCTATAAATTGGGTTCTTTCGAAGCCAGAAAGCGTTTCTCCTCTCCTCATCTTTAAACATTTTTGAAAACTGAACGAGTACGATGGGAATAGCTTTTAAATTCCTTGCTAAATGACATTCGAAAACATCCACAAATCACGAAATATTTACGCCGTTTTTATCATTTTCCTCCAGGAAAAATTTTACAAGATACATATTTTAAAATATATACACAATATTTGTAAACTATTGCTTTAATATTAATTAAAATGTTGTGCATTTAAATTTAACAAAAAGATTTGCGCATTTGCAAAGCAAACGCGAAGTAATTTCAATTGCTTTTGTGTCGTATCTTATCATTTTATACTTCGTTGTATGTGCAGAGAGCAGTGACGTAGCCAACGTGTATTTTCTTCGGAAAGGAACCAAAACACTGCATTTGAATTAAAATCATTTCCATAATGTTTTAAAGTAGTCCAAGTGCTAAACGGCAAAAATAAGGTGAAAACTGCACATCGTGATACAGTTATACCGATTGGTCAGTATCTACTCTATATTAATACAAAGCATATAAGAAGGGGAGGCATCGCGGAAAGTGCGGGGAATTCAAGATGGTGGCCGAAAATGGCGTCATTTTCGGGAATTACTGCAATTTCGTTTCTATTCATCGTATAAAAGCATGTTTGATGGAAATTTAGATGTTTTTAGATAAAAAATATTATTTGTAACACTTTACAGCACAATCGAAAAGTATTTATGAATTCAGTTTGCCTGTTTGTCTGTCTAGTCGTCCACTAACTCAAAAAGAATAACCGGATATCCAGATATCCAGATAATTAAAATATGGTATTGTAGTATACCGTAACAAGTTCGGTATTCATTTTCAAGTGTGCATCATTCATAGTTCATTTACAGGGGCAATCAAAAGTATTCGGTTATATTATGGTCTGTAGACGAAAATCGCTTGCAGTGTGTTTTAATGATGTTATACTCTTTGTAACATATTCAAATTAATATACATCAGTGCGGTGCAGTACAAGATACTTAATATAGAATAAGCAGTGCATAGTAGTTTTCGTTCATTTACAGGGGCTCACAAAATAATACGGTTTCTCCGAGCACAGTGCCTTTATAACTTGTGTATAAATTTTATGGATCGCATTTTATTATATAGCTAAACCGATTGTTATTAAGGGAGGTGCTAGGTATGAAATAACTGCAATTTTTAATAATAATATCCCTATTGGTCAGTATCTTCTTTATATTAAAACAATGCATATAAGAGAGGCATAATGAAATGTCTTAGGAAATTAAGATTTAGGCAGTTATTCAATTTTTTCCGTTTTCGTCATATAAAAGTGTCTTTGATGTCATTTTCGATTTTTTTAATCAAAAATTTTCTTTTTAATATCAGAAATATACTTAAAATGAAACTAGTTCAATTATTAAAGTATTTTTTATTGTATAGTGAGTAAAATGAATGGATTAAATAAATAATAAAAATACATTTTACTAATGCCTTACTTATACGACATATTAAAAAATGAATGCTACATAACAAATGAATGACATAAAATTACAGAATATAGAAACTTTAGTTTGTAGCATATTATTTCTCATTCACATTCGCTTTTACAGTTGCACAATAATGTGCAAGAAAGACCAACCTTCCTACAACTACACTTATTTTTGCAGATTTTGCACATACATTTTATTAGTTCTTTGCAAGAATCTGCAATCTCTGGCAGCTCCGATCATTTTAATTTCCATGAAAAATTATCCAACCACCATCCCCATTTGTTTCGAGAGGGGGGACATATTTCCCGCTCATGTGCTTGTCTCCAAATGTGTCCAGCTTGGAATGCACTCCCTAAAATATGTTGCTCTAGTGCACCCTTGGTTGGTGGAAGGTGTTCAAAAGGACGATTTTTTGTCATAAACAATTCCTGTCTAGCACCATTTACACTTATGCTGTTACATGTTGAACAGTACAACAATACTACGAATTTTTCTAAAATATTTAGAATATCGTCAGGTATGGAAGCTTGCGGTTTTGATAAAAATGAAAATGCGATAGTAGCATCTTTATACAGAATCCATGTCTTCCAAGCTGACTTTTTTGTTTTTCCTGTGAAACCAGGATTGCTGTCGCAGCCTGTGAAAGCATGGAATCCTAGTAACGACATTTCTTTTTCTTTTACAATTGCTGCAGCTGTATGGACGGGAATAAGTCTGTAATTCTACCCTGTTCCAAATGCAATCCAAACAGTTTGCAGGTGTCTATCTGACAAAGTAAAGAAATGTGCAATTGCTAAAACTAATACATCAGTATCTACAGAGCGTATAACAATATTTTTCAATCCGTTTTCTGCCATGTCTTTGAGGTGCAAAATTATCCTTGTATCAGCTTCTTCATGACCAGGACAAGTCATTCCAATTAAGGAACTTAGTGCAATATTATTTCCTTTAACTTCTTCACCTGAAGTGGTTATAACTTGTGTATTTTTTATAGTATTTATAGCTAGTGTTCTAAAGCAGATTAAATAACTCTTCTTTATTACTTGAATTTCTTAAGAAATCTTGCCAAATTTTAGGTAGTTTGACATGCGATAGCACTTGTCGCCTGGTTCCTGCACCCCTTTTTTGTCTGATTTCACCTTTAATGCTTGGTGTAATGTATCTATCCCATATAAAATCTATTCTTTGGCAGCTAAAATTCTCAATGTCGTCACATAAATGGGGTTAAAATGTGTTAATTTAGTAATCATTAAAGGTTTTAGAAGACTGGTGAGGCTTTAAAATGTTAACAAGAACTGGCCTATCATAAATTAAAGCATCGCATGTTCCTGGAAAGGTGACAATTTGCAATTCTTTCATATCTAGCAAAGTACAAAAATACATTATAAAATTAAAAACGCGCATAGACAGCATTGTTTTTATTGAAAGTCCTGTGACCGTATTATTTTGTGAGCCTCTGTAAATGAACGAAAACTACTATGCACTGCATATTCTACAGTAAGTATCTTGTACTGCACCGCACGGATGTATATTAATTTGAATATGTTACACAGAGTATAACATCATTAAAACACATTGCAAGCGATTTTCGTCTACAGACCATAATGTAACCGAATACTTTTGATTGCCCCTGTAAATGAACTATGAATGATGCATACTTGAAAATGAATACCGAACTTCTTACGGTATACTACAATACCATATTTTAATTATCTGGATATCCGGTTATTCTTTTTGAGTTAGTGCACGACTAGACAGACAAACAGGCAAACTGAATTCATAAATACTTTTCGACTGTGCTGTAAAGTGTTAAAAATAATATTTTTTATCTAAAAACATATAAATTTCCATCAAGCATGCTTTTATACGATGAACAGAAACGAAATTGCACTAATTCCCGAAAATGACGCCATTTTGAATAACGGCTGCCAGCTTGAATTTCCCGCACTTTCCGCGATGCCTCCCCTTCTTATATGCTTTCTATTAATATAGAGTAGATACTGACCAAACGGTATAACTGTATCACGATTTGTAGTTTTTTCACTCCTAGCACCTGGACTAAAGTGGGGAAATCCTTTCTTGGCTGAATGCATTGTAAGGAGAAACGTATTTAAAATTTTGAGTAAATAATTAATAACTGTACTTAATAAGAAATTCGCTGTTATTAACTTGTAACGTGCAGAAAACACATTTAAAAGATCGATACATTTTTTTTCTTCTTTGGTACAAACCACAGCATGCATCTTCTAATTCCTCCATAAAAATATAAAATCCTAAAAAATCTAAATTTTTAAGCTCTTGAATGTTGGTTTTATTCAGTTATAGGCAATAGAAGTTCCAAATTTGATATATTTGATAAGAGATTTTTGTATTAATGGTGATACATAATTTTTTTTTTTAAATTCTTGTTCATTCTGTGAACGTCTGAACCCCTTTGACCCTCCCCTTGACCACGCCAGTTTTTTTTACTACTTTGTAAAGTATTTTATTTTCTAATTTAATTAACATTGTGAACATTTATTTTAAGGTATCTGCCTACATCAAATTGGCTGTTTTGGGGAAAATTTTCGATTTTTTTTTTTTATTGTTTTATTTGAAAGAGCAATTTTTTACGATTCTAAATCTGTTTTAATTTTATTCCTACGATTATTAGAAGAGGAGTAATGGTAATTTTAACAATTAAATATTGTAGTTTTTTGCCAAAAAAGAAATCTTTAAATGCGATTTCTGGAAAATCAGTTTTTTCGTTATTTCCATGTGCGATAAAATTCATTACATAAAAAGTTTTAAAGATATTTCAGTGAAATTTTGTGAGAATGCTTTCCATATCACTCACTATGCTCTGAACTAGGATCTAAGCTGTATGTGATAATTTAATTATTTTATAGGTACTCGAATATGAAAAAATGGTAATTTTTACTAAAAAAAATGTACTTTTTTACATATTTTGAAATTTTTCGGTTATTTTTGAAGATATTGTAAAACTCCTAGTTCAGTGCACAGATAAGTGTCATAGAAGTATGCAGCATAAAGGAAATTGAAATATATTTATTTGAATTGAGTGTACGCTGTCTCGCGTAAACATGAAATTTTGCTAAAAAATGGCAAAAACCCCAATTTTTTAAAATATTAAAAAGATATTGCTAGGATTTTATGTTTTCTTATCATTCTGTATTACAATTGAACTAAAAATAATTATATTTATTCAAAACTGTCCTTTTTTTAAAAAAAGTGCTCCGTACGTAGGCAGATACCTAATGATAAAAATATTGCGAGATATTCGCAAAAGCAGTGTCAAAAACAATGTAGAAGAGCAAAGCTACAACTTTTGAAAATCACCCTACAACCATAACAATTAAAACCTTTTTGGAGGAAATAAGTAATTAATATTTTTAAATAACTGTAAATAATTTTACATGGCACGCTGCGCAAAATAAGTTAAATCTATCTAATAAGGAAACTTGTGAGGGAAAACTAGTTTATGCTAGGTAATAATAAACTAGCTTAATGTATATTAAATTATCATTAGACATTTTTTAGCCTTTGTTAATCATTTATAGATGGCTCTCTTTTCAGTCACGTTGCTAATTCTAACGTATACTCTCTACAAAGTAATTTGATTGTTTTTTAAATGTAGGTTACGTATTTTGATCAATATAATTAAGGTTTTCCGAACCTTTTATTATTATTATTATTATCATTTATTTATTATTATTATTATTATCATTTATTTATTATTATTATTATTATTCGTTATTGTATGCACTCTATATACATTATATTTGCTTAGAAAACTTATGGCAGTATAAAAGCAATAATTTATCATTTATTGTGTTTTCCAACTTCATAATTTCTTTTTTTCTTTACTTTTCAAGTTGCAAGTCGATCTTATTTTGAAATCGATCATCCTAGTCAGTGATTGGCCTCCAGTTGATTTTTTAAATTATCATGTAATGATCAAACTTGTTTTCCGTAATTAAGGTGATCAGATTTTAGAGAACAAAAACCAGGATCCAAAGTGGAAATGCTGATAACCCCCCCCCCCCTCACACACACACATAAGGCCACAGAATACAGAATCTCCTTCCTCCCCTGCCCTCCCCGCAAAAAAAGGGGGGGAGAGGTTTTTGAATAATGGAACAATTTGTTTAATTGTTAATTAACAAATTTGTTAAACATTTTACGTTAATGAGTTTAAAAAATTAAATAAATAAATAAAAAATAAAAATAACTATATTTGCCGCTTATTTATTCTTAAAGTAAATAAATAAAGACAAAAAACTCAGTTTGTTTTTTATTATCATTTTTGTACTTTACTGCTGAATGCCCACCCTCTCTTTCCCCAGGAATGTAACCATGAAGGGATTTGGGACCAAAAGAGCCCGCCCCTAAAACAATTGTCGCCCTAAACCAACATTTATCATGTAATCAATGTAATTTCTGCCCATTTCCACAGCCCCAAATAAGGTCATCCCTGCGCTGCCCCCTATCACTTCACACACACGAAATATAATCCTGGCTACGCTACTGCGCCCCCCCCCCCTTTAACCTACACACATGCACACACACTGAATGACATTTTACAACAGTTTGTCAAGAGGAAAATACAATTTGGTTTCTTTCTATAATTCCTTTCAAAAAATCGAAACTTGTACAGCTTTCTTTTTCAGGCTATCAAAGCCTGAGAGCTTATGTGCCTGCCGCCGGTTCTGTATGTATGTATGTACGTACGTACGTATGTATGTACGTAACGCGATAACTCTTGATAGAACTAACCGTTTTACTTTAAATTTTTTTTATAGGTTCCTTGTGATAAGGCGCTTCCCTGATTAGTTTTGGAGATCCATTGGTTAAGTATAAAAGGGGGGAAAACGGGGGGCTAACACCCCCATAATTTAGATAAATAGGTTTTTCATACAGAATTATCCCATTGTCTTCAAATTTTGTATATAGGTTCATTTTGATAATGCGCTTCGGTCAATAGTTTTGGGGGTTCATTGGTTAAGTATAAAGGGGGAAAGGGGGGGCTAATCCCCCCTTAATTTAGATAAATGGGTTTTTCATGCAGAATTATTCGATTTTCTTCAAATTTTGTATATATATTCATTGTAATTAGATACTTCCCTGATTAGTTTAAGTGGTTCATTAGTTAACTATGAGGGGGGTAACGGGAAGATGACCCCCCCTCCTTAATACATTGTTGATTTCTTTATTTTTCGAGGGGCTTATCTTAAATTCTTTGAAATAAGAGTATAATAAACAATTAAGATACTTTTTATCCGGACCTAAAGATTTTCAGATAGAAACTCGGAGGCATTCTAAAATAAGTAACAAATTACTGTAAAATAAGTAATTCGGATATGTTCGGAGGTTCTTCAAAGAAATACCTAACTGAGTGTGGTGCTGCCATCTGATGGTAATATACTATACTATTAAATCTTCCTTTTTGAATGCGATATAAATTATACAAAAAACAAAAAGATACTCAATGCATTTTTTAATCTTCTTTTTTCTTTTTTATTATGCGCAAACTTTCGTGATATATTTATTTAGTAGAAATAACAGTATAGTATTTGTTAAAAATTTCGAGAAAACTTTATCTTTTTAACTTCGTTTTCCTTACGGCCATTATGTTTTTCAATAAAATCAACCTTAATTTGTTACAATGAAATTAACCTTAATATAAGCCTTAATATGTTACTAAAATATTCTAACTAAATATGATATTTTTAAAATTTATTTCCTTATGCCTCTTCTTTGTTTGCTACTTACTTTTTGAAGCAAGTTATTAGCTACAGAGTAGTTATTAATTTCGTTTATTTAAAGAGCATTGTCAATAATTCCTAAAAATTCGCTGAATTTGTATGTGCATATATAAAGTTTTAATTGAATTATGATATTTTCTTTGAAAAAAAAAATATACAAATTCATTTACGAGCAAAGAATTAAGATTTTGAATAAAAAGTGTTTTTCATTTAAGATGTATTAAATTTTTCTTATAATTTCGTCATAATGGATTTTTAAATTTTATTTAAAAGGACACATTTTGCATGTCAATTTGCATTACGAAAATGAATCTAGATGAAGGAAAAGAGGAGAGACAAGGCATACAGATTAGGAAAAAAGGACAGGAAAAAATTGAAAGGAGACTTTCAATTGAAACTTGAAGGATCTGTCTCATTTGCATAACTTATGAACGCATGAGTAAGGGCTACTAGGGGAAAAATCAACATTTTAATCGGTTCTGTTTCCCCATCCCTAGGATTTTAAAAAAAAAACTAGTCGGATGTGCCAATCCCAAAACTTTCTTCTATCTCACACAGGTTTCGCATACACTAAAAAGAATCGACAGCAATTTATATCAAGGTCTAACTGAATCTAAAGTTTTATTAAATTCCGTGCATTATTTCTTGAGATATGTCTATCGCTAAAATCGTGAAAAATGCAGCATAGCACTGCCACCTGTTGGGAGATTTACAACAAAACCTAATCAACAACAACTCATGTCAATGTCTAACAGAATCTGAAGTTTGATGAAATCCCGTGCATTAGTTCTTGGGATAGAGCTATCGTAAAAATATTGAAAAAAGTGGTATAGCAGCGCCACCTGTTGGGATATTAACACCATAACGTAAGCAGCATCTATTTATGTTAGGGTCTAACTGAATCTGAAGTTTGATGAAAATAAGTGCATTAGTTCTTGAGATAGAGCTATTGTGGAAATCGCGAAAAAAGAAGTATAACAGCGCCACCTGTCGGACGATTTTCACCAAAAATTAATCAGCACCAATTTATATTAGGGACTAACTAAATATAAAGTTTTATTAAATTTCGTGCATTAGTTCTTGAGATAGAGCGCCCACAAAATTTGTGTCATATACCGTCAGACAGAGTCAGAGACAGACATTTTCTGAAAACAGTCAAATCGCTTTCAGGACCTTCTAAAACGTATAAATCCGTCGAAAACCGGAAGTCGAAAATTTTCATGAATCCAATACTTTCTTCTTGTAAAGATAGAAGAAAGTAATAAATCATACTTCTCAACTTATCAGGTTATAAACTTAAAATTTTACACAACGGTTAATCTCAGGACATAAGTACAAAATAAAAAGGATAATTTCTTTCTTTCTTGCGTTTTATTTTATTTTATTTTTTTAAATTAAGCTTTTTTTCTGTCTTTCCAGGAAAATAAAACTATGTCTCGAAATACATCAGGTTTCGGGAGACTGAATTTTGTGGGATGATGAAGCTCAAAACATAGGTGGTATACGGAAAAGTGCGACACTTTGCCCCACCATTATGGGGGGGGGGAGAAGTCAAAGTATGACAGAGACATTCAATCCCTTCCCTATTCTGCAAGCTTATATATATATAAGATACGTAGTGAATCAAATCAGAGAATCAGGTATCACGATGTTTTATATTAAAGATGACTTACATGCAATTAACCCTTTCCGGCACAGTGGTCCCACTCCGGGCACACCTAATTTTAATTCCAAACTTGCATTCGACACCAAGAATATTTAATAAAATTTTGTTTCTACAATGAAAGCTTAAAATAACGAATTCTTATTTTCCAAAAAAGTCGTTTGTAAATTCCGGTGTCAGTCAGTAATTTCTCATTTTACGAAGAGAATTTGTCTGTGCCGGAAAGGGTTAACAACGGCTATAAGGTATATCTTCTTCGTTTTTTAAGACTTGCTTTTTCGAAACTTCTGACTCTTCTATACTCTTTTAACGAAGTTACTCAACGCTACTCAACTACTCAACTACTTATTAACTTCATTGTAGTTGTAACTCGTACATAGTTGTAACTATAAAGAATATTTGACGATTTATAATCTGCGCTTTGATAACGGAAAAATGCCTTAACATTAATTCATTAATGTAGTATAATAAAGTTCTAAATACATATTAAAATGGTGTTTTGTCATCGGTAACACACATGTATACATATTTAGCATATTAGGAAGTGAGTGAAAAATCGATTACAGAATTCCTTATTTACATACATGAATCAAGTTATGCTAAATAACAGTGTAAAAAAAATTTAAAATAGGCCTGTAACGGTCAATTTTAATTGTTGCTAATTTATATGCATAATTGTTTAATATCTCTCTATTCTAAAATAAAGTAAGTAATGCTGCTGCCGCCGCTGCTGTAGTTGAATTTATTGTGACCAGGACTCTTTCTCGGCTTATATATTATAAAATCTATTGCGTATAAAACATGAAATCTTGTAGTTTTATACAGAAAAGTATGACAAATATGTTGAAGCCGACCGTTTTTAAATCGAAGAACTATTTTAAGAGCTGTTTAATGTTGAAATCTTTCGAGATAGTTCAGTTGATATAGTTTTATAGGATCAAAAATTTTTCATAGCAATTTAACCATTTTTTACAGGCACATACTTGACTAGATTGTGATGTGTACTATGCAACCATTTTTAAAATTTGTCTAATTTTTAAAGTTTTTTTTAAAGTTTTTTAATTAAAATTTCACTATGTGAATAGATCTTTAATTCATAGTTTGAAATAACCATTTTTTACTTACTGTTGCCAGATTTTAAAAAGCCCAAATAATAAAATTTACAAACACTTTTCAATAGAAAATATACTATACAATCATTTTTTAATTTTGTCTAATTTTTTAAAGTTTTTTTTTTATCAAAAGTTCACTATGTGAATAGATCTTTAATTCATAGTTTGAAATAACCATTTTTTACCTACTGTTGCCAGATTTTAAAAAGACCAAATAATAAAATTTACAAACACTTTTTTGGTGTAAAATATACACACATGAATATAAAAAAGAAAGATAACTTTAAAAATATTAAATTATTACGTGCGGAAAATATTTAACGGTGCAAATTACGTCATATTTAAAAGATAAATTTAAAAGAATTTTCTTATAGTGTCATTATAAAATCTGGGAGGCACCGACATTTTTTACTTAACCATTTTATACAAGCTGATTTTCAAATGTGTAATTCTACTTAAGCATCCAAGAAAACAGCTGTCAGTTGTCGCGACAGCGCTTGATTCGGCCTTAAGAACCCAGAAATCCGTCAGTCAAAGGGAAATGAATAGCAACCCGATTACAAAAGATGGTTACTGGTCTTGATAATATCATTCAATCTTCCGTAATCCTGAAAAAAAATTAAACAGAGCAAAAGAGCTTGTTTTAGAGCTGCCAATGTCTGGACTGGGTTTGGAAATCGTAGCTCGAAGGGGGCAGGGCCACCTAGTGACTAAAAACCCCACGATATTTGCAGGATGACAAAAGAACTAAAAAACACAGCAAGATATATAATAGCACTTACTCCGATTTTTAAAACAAAAGAGTGACAGGGTGCCAGACTGCTTTTTGACCGCGCGCCGCCTAGACAACATAATTTTGACACTTCCTGAAAAACAAATCTTTCATGTACACATTCTACAATGATCACAGAAATATAAACTTTAACGACAAAAAATATTTTTATCCGCGCTTACATGAGAATACTCTTTTAAAATTGTACAAAACTGGTACTGATCTGAGTTCATTTTCAAATTATCGCTAACTCGTATATGAAATAGGAAAATGAAAATGGGAAAAAAAAGTAATCGAGAAATATTGTATTATTGCTTTTTGTTATCCCTTATCCCACAGCATTCAACCTGTTTTGGGGTTTACTTTATTATAAGCATACATTGGCGAAATGGATTTGTGATTTGACCAAATGCACCATAGAATGATAGACAGGGAAGTGTAAATTTACTATAAATAAAGTAAAGCCCTATTTATCATACTGTAAAAACTCCGGCGGGATTTATAAAATTCGAACTGGTAGCTGTGGCTAACCGGAGTAATTACTCAAGTTGATTTGTAGAAAGAAAAGTTTCTTTATTCGAAGCTCGAAGTACAGATCATTCCTCCTACAGGTTTCATTATTTAAATAAAATAGAACAAAATAAAATAAGAAGAAATGCGTAGGTGCAGGTGATTATAAACAAGTTCCATAAAGTCCTCTAATTTCTCCTTAGGTCTCTACACCAGACAGTCTCGTTCTAAACTTAATTTCCGTTCTCTGTATTCGGTGATACTATTTAAACAGGACAGGGTGTCCTTGGGTGATCGAGACGGATAGCTCCTCCGAGTTTTCCTCTCACAAACCTGGCCGTCTGTCTCCCTCCGTTTCACTTCGCTCTCGCTTCACTGCAAGACTCCGCTTTTCAGGGTCACGTCCTACCCTTTGGCCTCCGAAAAAACATCTCCTCTCGTCTTCTCTTCTTCCTCCAGCCTCCGAAAAAATGGGGGGGAGCCGGGGGAAGGTTCCTCCCGGCCTCTTAAACTTACGGCAGCCTATCGTTGTGGATATCTGGTTCTCATTCGCATATTTTAAAGGACTTCACTTGGCGTCCGATAGTCTCTGGGAAAACCTCTCCATCTGCGACCTCACAAGTAGAATAAATAATTAGTTAACGTCGGATAGTCGGCATGCCGTCTCGAGTATTGTTCATAAAATGTCCACACCATTCAGCATAGGAGATTGATCGTTCCTTTTGATCTGACCCGACAACTCCGGGGGTCGATCGGTCATAAGTTACCTACGCTGGGATATTGGGAAAATGTCACAGCATTACCCCCTCGAGCAGATGAGATTTTTCAAGCATTTGGAAAATCTTACATCATTAATGGTGCGCTAGCCTTCCATACATACCCAACACACATGTTAATTCTCAATAGAGGCTTACCTTAAACATTATTATTCACAAGTTTACAATACACTCTACAGACTCACATCGTTAAATTAAATTTCAATATTCATTGCATGATTCAAATACACAATTATTTCAATTACAAAATGAAAAACTATATACAAAATTACTGAGTGGAATGTTATTTATTCCAGTCTACTTAAACAGTCTACATGTGGAATTTGGTATACCTGGCCGATAACCTAACGATCTGCGAATATCCTGCCTTTTTCCACAATCTCTAATTAGTCGGAAATCATTTCCGGCGTCGTTTTTCGACTGTTTAACCTCGCTGCCTTTTATTTCGTTATGCGGCGATATGTATCCTGGGGTTTCTAAACAATCAGAACTGAAAACCGTTTTTCGCTTCCTTCCTAACGCACAATAACTGTTTACCCCTTTTGTTGTTTTCTGTCCCGAAGATTTAAACCTAAAATCTTCCTTTCGTTTTAAGACTGTGTCTTTATTTTTTTCCCCATGCTTACTTTCCCGGATTTCATTCCTTAAATAAAACACCCTCGCTCTTTCTTTATAACCCTCTTCCTTCATCCTTGATTTGGGTGTCGCGCGGATCGGGGTCGTCGCGAATTTCGTTTTAATGGAAGATTCACAATGCGTTACTCCTGCACGTTGGCTAAGGGGAAAGGGAACAAAGCCTTTCTTTTCCTTCCTGTCCGGTTTTCTCACTTCATTCTTTTGATAAGCCGAAACTAAGCGGTTCGTGGGGTTGGCGGTCACTCCTGTGCCTTTTTTTCGGTGCTGCACTCCCAAAGCTAACAGGCGGTTTCGGTTTCATTCTGTCTAGCAAATTTTGTGTTTTGCTTCCCAATAAATAATAATCCATTTCTATGTCTGCATCGACAATACCTGCGTAAGTCCTAACTCTTTTTTCTAAATCACACAGATTAAGCTCTATTTCTGCGAGGGGTAGGCATTTTAAATCATTTTGTAACGGTTGCTTTACCCACACGACTCTCCCTGTGTATTGTTCTCGGGTCACCTGGTTGGCACTAATTAAATCTAGCGACGTAGCCGTGTCTCTAAAAATTTTCATTTCTTTCCCATTTATAATCCCTTGTGTTAAATAGGACTGGAACATTTCGTTTAACTCATCGAGGTCAGCCAACCGATTAACCACTTCAGGTATTTCACTACTCCATTTTAGTTCGGGGCAAAATTTGCGGATATGAGAAAAACTACCACAATGGAAACAAGACCTGTCCCAGCAAACACGAGATTTTTGGCCACCTGTTGTAAACGTTGTGGCCAAAAAAGTTTGCGGCAATTTGTATCCAGCCATTAATGTATTTTAACTGAAGCGCCCGCACACCGGATGTCTATCGCCAAATCGTTAACGGGCAAATGGCGGGGAAACTTAATGCAATTTCAGTGCCCAATAGCGAATGAAAGTACGTTTGCGGCCAAGATATACAAATCTATCATTGTTTAAAAGTCAGTGGCCCAGTATAATCTTCTCGACATTTTTATTATAAGAAATAAAAAGTATCTTTACTTCACATTTTATAAGATGATTTTCGTTATTTTAAACCTGGATTTATGTGAAACGATAAAATATGCTGCATTTAAATATTTTATGCAATAAAAAATACACAAAAAGTACCCTTCTTTAATTTAAAGAGTTTTTATGGAAAAAAAAAATCATGAAAACTGTTAATGTTTTTGCTTTTAAAGTATGCATTAATATCTTTAAATGAATATTTTTTGTGAGCACCTAGAATGAAAATGAATATTGCAATCTTTAGACATACATATTATATAAACATATTAAAAAAATTAATGATAAATGGGAATTTAAATTTCAATTTCAATGAAAAAATATTTGTCAAAAGAAATAAATGCCACTTTACCAAAAAGCAGTTACTGTTAAACGAAAAAAAAAAAAAAAAAAAAAAAAAAAAAATTTCTTTTTTTTCTTGGAGGGGGGGGGGGGGGTGATTTTATATTATCTGTATATTATCTATAAATCAGTTCCAAAAAATAAGTTATTTTCATTTTTTGAAACACTCCAAAATTTAGATTTAAAAGAAAAAAAAAATCTTAACTAGCTTAAATAAGCAATAATACCAAATACCGATCCCCCCCTCCCACTCCTTTCACACGGCAAGCCGGGAGTAATGCAGGGAAAGATGAAACAAGATTTCCCTTTTCCAACACATTTTTTTTCCCAGTGGGGATTTTTGTAAATATATTTTTAAATGTTTTCCGCTTTGTAATAATCAGCATTGAAAAATTTCCACTTTTAAAATTATTTAATGTTGTATGAGAAATTTTGAAGATAAAAAAAAAAAACTTGAAAAAATAAATCTATTGAAATATAGCTTTTTTTCTGCGGTCTCGTAGGGATTTTTATGTCTTTTTGGCAGCGTCATCGCACATCGCAGCGTTGTTTACATTTCCCTTTCCTGCATCGTGGCGTCGTCTATGTCTAAGTCTCGTCATTCACTGGTTTTTGGATATTTAGATTTACTAATTAGGTAAGATTATTTTTCTATATTATTCCAAGAGTTAGTTAAAAATTAGTTTTCATCATTCTCAGGGACAGATTTAAGTTCAAGATAAAGAAAGCTGAGAAAAAGCATCAGCAATTGTGTAAAATTAACTGCATTGCTTTGCTTATTATGCGACTTAATTCTACAGAAGTGAATAAAAAAAAAAGTTCTTTACTGATCTTACATCTGCCCTGAATATGCTATTAATAAGTTGATTGTAATTATATATATATATCAGAGTAAAATGTGTCCGTAATGAACAATCTCGGAAGTTTTTGGTTTATAAAAAAATTAACCAATAAAAATTCAGCTTTTATTTTTTTCATAATTCTCCGTTGCCTGTTTTATAATTTGCTTTATTGCTGACAATCTTAAACCAGTCAGGAAGCGGAAAGTAATATTTTACAGCTCCAGTGTCTTTCAGTGAAATTATACTTCATATGTTAAGATCTGGTTTTAATTAACTAATATATATATATTCTGTATTTTCTGATGATACTGGCATATTTTTATTTTGATAGTAATAGAAAACTTCGAATTTTATGTACTAATTAATGACCATTTGCAAAATTTCACTTTATTTTTAAGATTTTAATAAAGTAGGTAATTTCTTTTTAATTCATTAATGTGATTTTTAATTAGTCATGGCAATAGTGCCCAAAATGTTTTGGTTTAGCCGAAAAGCTAAGTAATCTGATTTAATTTTTAAATTCCACTTATCAGAGTCGTGTAATAGGAACACAACTTGGTACTTTTCTGTTATACCAACACATGCCAAAATATACGCTAATCTGCCATTTATTTCTACCCTAACCGTGTAAAGAATTTTTTATTGCAAACTGTACCAAACATTCTGATTGGACTATGAACGTGAATCTTTTATTATTATTATTTAATCGTAACCTCATAAAACATCTTAACTTGCTACTTTTCAAATAGAAAATATTTATTAAATTATAACTTGCATTTATTATTGACACTGAAATGAATTTTACCATTAAGCTGTTACTTGATGATGTAGAAGCGGCAATAAAATTGTTTTAGGACTTTAGATACATAAAAAAAAAAGTTTTTATCAAAAAAACTCATAAACATCTTCATTCAAAAAATGAAATGTTTACAGCAATCCTAAGAGACGTTTACAATTTCAAGCCTGTAGTTTAAATAGAGTTTTATTTTATTACCTTATGTAATATTTATTTGTTCTTTTATTTTAAGTGCATATTTTGTATTGCAATTTTCAAACGTTTTATTTTTAAGTGCTTAAATTCGTGCCAACAATGTTATTTTTGTTTTCAAATGATTCGTTTCATGTGAATTTCCTTTTGTGCCGATTATTATGCTTAGCGACAATGGTGTTGGTATAGCAGAAAAGGACCCAAACTTTTTATAAACAGTTGCTTTTAATATATTTTCATGTTGTAAATATTTTTTTAATAACAAACCAGATTAATTTTTAATGGGTTTTTTTTTTCCTAATGAAAGCACATAATTTGTTTGGGTACATTTCGGTTAGCCGGGCGCCAGTGATATATATACATGTATTATATATACACATATCTATGTATATACACATATGTCTGCATATACATATATATACATACATATATTTATATACATATATGTATGTATATACATATATAGGTATATACATTATGTATTTATATATGTTGATATATATCACTGGCGCCCGGCTAACCGAAATGTACCTTTTTTTGTTTCAAAGTATTGCATCGTCCCTTACCCTTCATGCAAAAACAAATTTGTCTTTAAGGACGTCTTCCTTTTTAAAACTTGTTTTAAGCCTTTTTTTAACCTCATCTCCCCCGAGTCTGAAATTTTCTTTCTGTGTTTGTGACAACATACTCTCAAAGCATGCAATTTCTTTCTTGGAATCCAAAATAGTTGCACACTGTTATACTATACTGTTACATTTTTTTTTTTTTTTTTTTTTTTTTTTTACACCCATCCAAAATATTAAGAGGAGAGAGCCTGTCTGATATTACACTTTTAATTTTATGTTAAATAAAACATTGGGTACTTTTCGGTTAGCCAGGTGCCAATGATGTGTACAAGTACATACATGTATATATATTACTGGTGTCCAGCTAACCGAAAAGTACCAAACATTGTATCAATTATCTTCCTTAATTACTTTCCTGGAACTATAATTTATCTCCATCTTTTATATTATGTTCTGCAGTGTTTTTCTTTTTCAGTACCATAATTTCAGTAAAAAGCGCTATAGTGCATATGCGTGTAAAAATTTAAAACAGTCTAAGTGCACAGCACTTCTGCTGGTGTGGCTGATTCAGTAATTTTTTTTTCTTTTCCTCCCCATAGCAATATTTAGATAAGATGCCATTTTATTTAATGCAAATTATGTGTGTGTGCATGTTGAAATAAGTTTTGATTTAAAAGAAGAAGAAAATGATTCACTGACATCAGTTATATACATTAATCAGTTGTACTTTTTCTTTTTAATTTTCTAGTTGAATATGATAAATGCTTAATATTGCAACCTATTACAATTTATTTTCATATTTTTCAGGAAACTGTGGTGGCGCAGTTCAGAGATGGCAGCAGAGATGACTGTGCAGCATAAACTCGTTTGGCATTCAAGCAAAGGTAAGTTGTCAATTTACTCAGTTTGTAACGCAGGGCTTTTATCTTAGGGCCCATTTTGAAAAAAGTAAAAGTTATTTGTGTGAAATTTATTCTTTTTTTTTTTTGTGAAAGAAAACATTTTGTAATGAATATGAAATTTAGTTACTCAAATTTGAACCAAACGTTTATTGATAACTTCTTTAAGTCCTTCTGTTAAAGTTTTCCTTTCAATTTGTTTGCAAATTACACATTTTGAAACATAAAATAAAAATTAACAATGAAGAGTATGTTTTTATGGATTGTTTATAAAATAGTCAATTCAGAAAATTCCAGATTTTAAAAGTATTGCTACCCCACATGCAAAAACAAATTTGTCTTTAACGACTTCTTCCTTTTTAAAACTCAATTTTTTTTAAGTTGCCTGTGTTATTTAAAAAAAAAAAATGGGAAGAGATCCTGTTTATTAAAAGGTATATTGTGAAGGGACCTGCTTTACTAGGAAGAATTTTGGGATGGTCCCCTAAATAGGCTCCAAATTTTGTCTGTATTGATCAATTTACATTAGTAAATTTAATTTCACACATTCATAAAATAGAAGTGCACTCTTGTATTTTAGCTGCATACAGTTGGTAAACGTTAAAGCTCTTTACAAAGCTTTCCAACCTTTGCACTTTAAGTGTAAAATTTACACTTTTTAACCTTTTTTTACAGCTAGAATGTACTTATTTTTTACTCTTAAAAGTTATAGAAAAAAAAAAGCTATTAAAATATTTTTCGGCAGAATCCTCGAATAAGCGAGGGTCCCCGATTTGGCGATTTTTTTGACGCACGCCAAGGAACGACGCGCGCCAACCGAGAAATCGGCAACCTCCGAATTCTACCCAATCAGAACACGAGCTTTTCGGCAGACGACTTATTACTTACACACATCGTCAAGCAAATTCTTTCACAAAGTACACCGTGAACGTAGCATTGATTTTATTTCGTTTTAAGAATATTTACAAAGTTTTAGTAAATTTTACCGCCACATTTTTCGATTTTTACATACTTTTACCAATATTTTCCTTCAGATATTTCAATTTTTACAAACTTTTACCGATATTTTCCTTCAGATATTTCAATTTTTATAAACTTTTATCGATTTTTTCGTTCCGATTTTTTCCATTTTTACAAATTTTTAGCTATTTTTCCTGCCGGATGTTTCCGTTTAAAAAACTATTTAGCTATTTTTCACTCCGTATTGTTTCATTTTTAGCAATTTTTCTATCCAAATTTTGAACTATTTATTCCTCCGGATATTTTTATTCTTACAAATTTTTTCCTCCGGATTTTTCCATAAAAAAAAGTTCTACCCTATTTTTTCCTCCGGATTTTTCAATTTTAACCTACTTTTTTCATTTGGATTTTTCGTTTTTACAAGTTTTTAGCTATTTTTCATCTATTTTTCATTTTTACAAATTTTTAGCTATTTTTTCCTCTACATTTTTACAAATTTTAGCTACGTTTTTATTTTATTTCTTTTGTTTTCATTTTTATAAATATTTAGCTATGTTTTTACTTTTTTTTTTCATTTTTATAAATATTTAGCTATGTTTTTACTTTTTTTTTCATTTTTATAAATTTTTAGCTATGTTTTTCCTTTGTTTTTTTTGCATTTTTTGAAATTTTTAGCTATTTTTTCCTCCGGATTTTTCCGTTTTTAAAAATTTTTAGCTATTTTTTCCTCCGGATTTTTCCGTTTTTAAAAATTTTTAGCTACTTTTTCCTCTGGATTTTTCCGCTTTAAAAAATTTTTTAGCTACTTTTTCTACCGAATTTTTCAATTTTTAAAAATTTTTAGCTACTTTTTCCTCCGAATTTTTCAATTTAAACAATTTTTAGCTACTTTTTCCTCCGGATTTTTCAATTAAAAAAAAAATTTAGCTACTTTTTCCTCCGGATTTTTCAATTAAAAAAAATTTTTAGCAATTTTTTCTCCAAATTTCTCAATTTTTTTTAAAAAAATATCTATTTTTTTCATTTGGATTTTTTATTTTTACAAATTTTTAGCTATTTTTTCTTCCGGATTTTACCATTTTTACAAATTTTTAGCCATTTTTTTCCTCCAGATTTTTCCATATTTTTAATTTTCTTTCTTTTGTATTTTTCATTTGTATAAATTTTTAACTATTCTTTCCTCATCATATTTCCATTTTTACAAATTGTTAGCTACTTTTCCTCCAGATTTTACAATTTTCACACATTTTAGCTATTTTTGCCACCATATTTTCCCACATTTTTAGCTATTTTTGCCACCATATTTTCCGAATTTCCAATTTTTTTGCTATGTTTTCCTCCAATTTTTCCATTTTAAACTATTTTTTCCCCAGGATTTTTCCTTTTTTTTTAATGAATTTTTAACAATTTTTCCTCCAGATTTCTCCATTTAAAAAAATTTTTAGTTATCTATTCCCTCTAGCTTTTTCAATTTACAAATTTTTAGCTATTTTTTCCTCCGGATACTTCATTTTTACAAATTTTCGGCTATTTTTTTCCTCCAGATATTTCCATTTTTACATACTTTTATCAAATTTTTTCTATTTTTACATATTTATAGCTTTTTTCTTCCATCTGTATCCATTTTTACAAATTATCTTTTTTTTTCTATGAATTTTTTTGAAATATTTATCAAGTTTAATAATTTATTACCTTTAACAATTAAAAAATTTCTAGTAAAATAAGGCTTAAAATTGAAAATTGTCACAAAACGGAATAAAATCAACGTTTACTTCATGAAAGAAATTCTCATAAAAACTCTATAAATAGTCAATTCTCTGCATCACACCACACACGTTATAATTGAGGAAAATTTCGATATTCTTCATTTTTCTAATACATGCAAGACGCGGTTGACTATGCTTCGCGTACATTAACTGAAAAAAAAACATCACTGGACGCATGAAACTCGCTGTACAGCATTCTCTAGAATGCACGAAATTCATTTAAGCCGAGGTCAGTAACTTGTGTATGTACGCTTCGCGTACATTAACCAAAAAAAAACATCACTGAACGCATGAAACTCGCCGTACAGCAATCTGTAGAATGCACGAAATTCATTCAAGCCACGGTCAGTAACTTGTGTATATACGCTTGGCATACATTAACCGAAAAAAAACATCACTGGACGCATGAAACTCACTGTACAGCATTCTCTAGAATGCACGAAATTCATTCAAGCCACGGTCAGTAACTTGTGTATATACGCTTGGCATACATTAACCGAAAAAAAACATCACTGGACGCATGAAACTCACTGTACAGCATTCTCTAGAATGCACGAAATTCATTCAAGCCGCGGTCAGTAACTTGTGTATGTACGCTTGCCGTACATTAACCGAAAAAAAAAACATCACTGGACGCATGAAACTCGCTGTACAGCAATCTGTAGAATGCACGATATTCATTCCTGCCGCGGTCAGTAACTTGTGTATGTACGCTTCGCGTACATTAACTGAAAAAAAAACATCACTGGACGCATGAAACTCGCTGTACAGCAATCTGTAGAATGCACGAAATTCATTCAAGCCGCGGTCAGTAACTTGTATATGTACGTTTCGCGTACATTAACCGAAAAAAAACATCACTGGACGCATGAAACTCGCTGTACAGCAATCTGTAGAATGCACGAAATTCATTCCAGCCGCGGTCAGTAACTTGTGTATGTACGCTTCGCGTACATTAACCGAAATTTTTTTTTTTTTCCCCAACAATCCATTGACTAATTTTAAGATTTTTTACCACGATTGGCTGATAAATTTGGCGATATCTTTTAAATGGCCAAAAAATCATTTTGTAAACTTTTTCATATTAAAATTTAGTTAAATTGTAATATTTTACCAAAACTGTATTCAAAAAGTTATCATAAAAAAATCTTCGTCTATTACATATTGCATAGGAATTGTTCATTTTTATTAAAATTATTTTATTCAAAATTGTTATTTTACAGTTTGTTAAAACAGTTTAGCAGAGTTTCATGAAATGTAAACATCTTGTACAATGGGTCCTTCAAATTACTCAAAATTTTGATGCTTCAGCTCATGTGCTTAGAAAATGTTTGCTTTAAATGTTTTAATATTTGTTTCAAGAGTGATGATTCAGTTTTGTGATTATTGTGACACCTCTGGAAATATAGTGCATCTAATCTGGACTTACATTTAATAAAAATTAAATTAATTTAAATTTTTGAAATGTAAAATTTAATAGAAAAAGATTGAGTATTTTTTAAAGTTTTGCAGAAATGTGTCAAATAATTTTTGTTAACAGGGTTTTTGACTTTCATGAACTTTGACAATACTTAAGATTACACAGATTTATGCTAAATAATTTTTTTTTAATTTATGCTATGTATGTAGAAGAGGAAGGGAGGTGGTGATAAAATTATTTAATCTTCTGACCTCTAAATTAAGGATTTTTTTTTAATATGTTGTCATATAAATTAATTTGGATTTTGATTATATGTAATGTATAATTTTTAACAAATTAAAAATAAAGCAGATTCTTTGGAGAAAGGGACCTTCTTTAATACTTTCTTTGACCCTTTTTTCTTAAGAAACTTTAAAAAATGATATTTAAATTCAAGGTATTTTTAAAACATTCTTATGTTTTGCCCAAAATATTTTGCAAATGTAAGATTCTGGAGAGGAGCTGAAGGTTCAAATCCATGTTTTTAAATTTTCCTTTAAATCAAATATCAAGTAATAAAAATGGTGATTTTTTTTTCATTGCTAACTAAGCGTAAAACTGACAGTGTGAAATATGTTCGAGCCTGGAAGCTTGGTTACGCTTAGTTAGCAATGTAAAAATTCACATGTTTGTTATTCAATAATTTCGAGTTAATTTCACTGCTGAAAATAAATTAAAATTACTCAAATATCAAGTTTTTAGAATAAAATAACTGTGGCAATATTTGTATTGGAGTAATTAGTGTTTCCCCTAGACGTTTTCGAGAGGGCGCAGCACCCTGCCCATTTTTTTATAGTTGTAAATGCGCCCTGCCCGTTTTTATATAGCTGGAAATGTGCCCTGATTATTGTGGATTCGCAAGAATTTGCTTTCGCGAATTTCACCAAAATTTAGCGGGAAAATATCACAAAAATCATCTATCGGTCATGAGACAATATCGCAAGATTCGTCTATTGGTCACAGTAAAATATCACAAAATTTGTCACTTGGTCGCAAGAAAAATTACAAAATTCAAAAATCTCAAAATTCGGCAGTTTGTTGTAGGAAAAAAATTGGGAAATTTGCTTATTTGTCGCAAAACCTCCCTCCCTGCACAATTCGGCAATTGGTAGCAGGAAAATATTCTGAAATTCATCAGTCAGCTGCGGGAAAAATCACGAAACTATTCAGTCAGTCATGGGAAAAAATAGCGAAATTCTTCCAAGATCGCATGAGAAAAATTGCTAAATTTGTCAATCGATTGCGGCTAAAAATAGAGAAATTTATATATCTGTCATGGGCAGGGCATTCGGGGCACGGGCCCAGGGTCCCCGATTTTCAGGAGTCCCCAAATGCTACTAAAAATTTTTGAATTATTGGCCAAAACAGTTTTAACTGTTAAAAAAACAAAATTAAAATGGAAAAATCTGTTTGTCAGAGATTGTCTATGATGTGTCAAAGCAGGGTTGGCAAGTTTCTTCCAAAGTGGAAAAAACCGGCCTGAAGAAATAGGTTTCTTCCAAGTGGAAAAAATGGAAGAAACTGTTTTTCTTTAAGAATTTACCATATAAGTTACAACTTTGTAAAATACAATAAAAATAAATGTATTTTCTAATAGATAACCTTACATCAATTTAATTAGACTTATAAAAATTTAATTATGTATGATAAATTGATAATTACACCAGTTTTTTAGCCAAGATCACACACCTGTCTAAAGCTTTCCAATCATTGTGTACCTGAATAAAATAAATGGGACTTTTCTAACACCATGCCAAAATGTATGCTAATGTGCTATTTATTTAAACCCTGAACGTGTAAATATTTTTATTGCAAACCGTGCCAAACATTGTGATTTGCTATTTATTGAACATGACACTTTTTAATTATTATTATTACTTAATTTACTCTGTAACCTCGCAAAACATCTTAATTTGCTATTTTTCAAATAGAATATATTTAATATTAAGTAGTAACTTATATTTATTGTTGACACTAATGTGGATTTTACCATTAGGCATTTACCAGATGATGAGGACGCTGCAATAAAATTGTTTCAGGACTTTGGATACAAAAAAAAAGTATGAACGTCTTCATTCAAAAAGTGAAATGCTTACTGCAATGCTAAGAGACATTTACAATGCTATGCCTGTAGTTTAAATTGAGTTAATTTTATTAATTTATCATATAATATTTATTTGTTCTTTTATTTTAAGTCTATATTCGTGTCGATTTAATAAAATAGTTCGTGAAAGTCTGTAATTTTCAAATGTTATATTTTTAAATGCTCAATTTTGTGCCAACATTTTTTTTTTTTTTTTTTTCCAATTGAATCCTTTCACATGAATTTCATTTTGTGCCAATTATTGCACTTGGTGACGACAATGGTGTTGGTATAATGGAAATGTACCAAATAAATTTATCCAAAATACACAAAATCAATTAAAGGTAATTCAATTCAAAAGAGGCACATTTTTTTTAATATATATAATTTAAACTTCTGTAACCAGTAGTAAATAGTATGTGGATCATTTACCTATTGTAGAATGAAACTCTTTTAAATAAAAGACAGTGCTTTGAATTTACGCCCATTTTATTAAGGAAACTAATATACAGTAATTACTGTATTGAAGGATTTCATTAAAATCTCCATTTTCCTTACTACAGTGCAACATTGTATAACAAAACAGAAGTAATTTAGCTTTAAGATGCTGCAATCAATTTCTCAACTTAGAATGGATGAATGCAAAAGATGAAAAAAATTCTTATCCCTGTAGAGTTTATTTTCAGAACATTTATCTTTTAAATCAGCATGCTAGTATACATAATTACAAATTTGTTTGTTTTAAGTTTTGCACAATAGTTTTTAAAATATTGCATTTTTATATGATAAATAAGGAATTGGTAGGTTTTTTTTTTTTTTTACAGAAATTATATAAACAATAAAAAAATATCCCCTACCTCTAAAGTTGTAAAAAACATAACCTGTAAATACCTGCTGAACCTGAAGTTTGTTATTAAAAAATAACTTATTTTTCCATAAATAATATTTTTAATATTAATTAGTTTCCAATTTAAATTTCATATAATTAGGTTTTGAATTTAATTCTTTTATATAGTTAATATATTTTAATTTTGAGCATCTGTTTTGTTTTCTGTTGGTTTCTTCCAGTTTTTTCCATTTTTTCCAGTTTCTTCCGGAAGAAACCCAACCCTGTGTCAAAGTAACTTCATTTTTTCTTTATTGTCTTTTAACCCTTTGAGGCGTGGTGGGATATATTATATCCCACCTAATTTAAATTTTACTTTTTTAACTTTGACGGGGAAAAGTTGAAAAATTGCTTTTCCTTATTTTGAACTAAATTACGGTGAGAATTGAAATGCTATCGTTTTATGAGTGATAATATCAGATTTATAGCTTGGAGGTACACAATGTATTGTCCTACTTTACAAAGCCATTTTGAAGGAAATGTTATGTGAAAAAATAAGGTACACAATGTATTTTCCTACTTTACAAAGCCATTTTGAAGGAAATGTTATGTGAAAAAATAAAGTGAAGAAAATAAAGAACTGCTGGTTTCTAGCAATACAAATTCTAGAAACATTTACAAAGTGAGCAATTCGACTTTTATGAAATGAACAGAAAGAGCACCCATACATCATATGTAAAGAATATGAATTTATATATTTGAAGTTATTCAAAAGAATTTATAGAAAGCCTGTTTTTATTTTGTTTTAGTGATTAACACAGAGATAAAGTATTTAATATATACAGCCCCCCCCCTCCCCCCCTGCTCTTAACACATAAAAATAGAAACAATATTATTGTTAACATGGTTGCAAAAAGAAATGAGAGAATATGATATAACATAAAATTGCCACCATGAAATGCAGTTTCGCACCTAGAAAAAAAAAAGGAATTAGGTGTCATTTGACAACGCTGCCCTTTCATGAGTTTTTGTTAAAAGCAAATATAGGTATACTGCAATAAAATAGTTTCATTTTGTACAAATAACTTGAACTACAAAGCTTTTTGTAAATAGTTTTTTTAAATTACAGTAGATTCCCGTTACAACGAATTCCATTTCAACGAAAAATCCCGTTACTACGAAATTTGACAAATCCCCTTTTCAAATTTCATTAACCCCAATGTATTAAGAATTCCGATTTAACGAAGTGCATTTTACTAGCAATTCCGTTACAACGAAAAATCATCGAGCTTTTTTTTCTTTTTTCTCAATTGCTTAACAGAAATGAAATATTCTTCGAATAGCACGTCGAAGTTAAAAAATAACGTTGTTTTGGGGACAGGTGCTATTTCATATTTTTCTCTCCTTTGCTATTTTTTCGTTTGTTTACTTCTGTTTCCGAATTCCTTTTTTTTTCATTAGCCCATACGCTTCAAAATGATCACGTGACAAACAGCAGGTGCACTTCACTGTGAAAGAAGTGTTTGTGCTTGTTCTGGGATATCTTTGACGCCAATACCTGTTGCAGTGTGTTTCTTGCTTCGTTCATTGATAAAATATGGCTTGTGTGAAACGAAAACAATTTTCGTTGGAAGAAAAGAAAGCTATAATTTCTGAGATTGATAAAGGATTGCGGAAAGCTGATGTGGCCAAAAAATATGGAATAACACCATCGAGTTTATCGACATTTCTAAAAGATAAGGAAAATATTGACAGACAATTCCAAATTGCAAGCATTTGTTCCCATAGAAAACGAATGCGACAGTCCCAATTTCAAGATGTCGATAAAGCCGTGTTCAAGTGATTGTGCCGATGTTCGTTCACGCAATGTGATCCTCTGATAAGGCAAAAAGCTCAAGAGTTCGGAATAATGCTTGATATCGAAAATTTCCAAGTCAGTGTTGGATGGCCCAATCGCTTTCGTACTCACCATGGAATTGTAATAAAATCAATTTGAGGCGACGCAAGTGATGTACCTACAAAGGCTGTAAATGAATGGAGAGCTGGAAAAGCAACTGCCCTTATAAAGACATACAGCTCCGATGATATTTTTAATGCTGACGACGCTGGAATATTTTATCAACTTGAACCGAGAAAAACATTAACATTTAATGACGACAAATGCATTGGAGGGAAAACTTCAAAGAAACGAATTACAGCACTTTTTTTTGTAACAAATCTGGAACCGAGAACAGAAAAATATTAATTGTTGGTCACTCTGGCAAGCCCCGTTGCTTTAAGAACTGTCATTCGCCTTCTGATTATAAATTCAATAAGAAGGCATGTATGACACAAGATATCTTTAGTGATTGGCTAGTGCGATTTGACAGAGAAATGAAAGCTAAAAAACGGAAAATTCTTCTCCTGATTGATAACTGCATGCCTCATGATAATTCCTCCAAATTAGACTGCATCCAATTTGAGTACTTCCCGCCAAATTGCACTTCTATTCTTCAGCCTCTAGACGTCTAGACCATGGCATCATCCGTGCTGTAAAATCTCGCAACTGAGCTCTTTTGCTAAAAGAAATTCTTTGCGGCTTAGAGAATGGCAAAAGACCAAAAATAAATCTCAAAGAAGCTATTGAATTGATCTCTGGTTCGTGGCAAGAAATTAGCCAGAAAACAATTTCTAACTGTTGGAAACATGCCCGATTAACTGACACCGAAGAAAATTAATCAGAAGTTTTAGATTTGGATATGAGTTAAACACAGAGTTAAACACAATTTGGAAGGCTACCAGAAAATTAACATCAATCTCTGATCAGGTGGATTGGGAGGATTTCTTATCTGTGGATGACAATATTCAAACATGCTCTGAAGTGACTGATGAAAATATCATTTTAACCATTAAAACTACATTAGACCAACAAAATGACGAAAATAGTGATGACGATATTGGTGTCACCGACGATTCAAAAGTTACCTCTTCGGAAGCTTTCTCATGCTTGGAGAAAATACGTGCTTTTGTTTCTCATCAAAAGAATGTTCTAGAGGAGGTATTTTCTCACATTCATTCGTTGCACACGTTTTTGTTATAATAAACTAACACATTCCTTTGTACAAATTAAAATTACAGATTTTCTGCAATAATGTATTACTAAATAAAGGTTAGTCCGTAATTTTGTAATTTTAATATTGAATTTTAATTTACTAACTTTTTCTATGTTAATTTAACTAGTCTTCCATTAAAATCCTCTATAATGAAAGGTACATTTTCTTACATAATTACTTTCTAACATACATCTTATATAATTTATTTACGTGTACATGTAATTCATTAGATAAATAGGAGTAATTCCGTTACAACGAAAAAATCGTTACAACGAAATATTTTAGTGGTCCTGTGGCGTTCGTTGTAACGGAAATCTACTGTATAATTTCTGTTCCGATTATATTTATAAATGGCTAATTAATAAGTGGTGTTTTTAAAGGCATTTTAATTTTGTTTTGTAAAATTTATTTTTTGTTTTTCAGAAGAAGAATAAAAATCTGGAAAGAAAAAAGTTCTCTGTGAAGATGACTGTAGATTTTCAGCTCTTGTTTATAAACTTAAATTAAGAAACATCAGAAATTTAATTGTAACAGGATTAAATTTTCTTGTAAAATATTTCTGATAAATTTTGAGCATCTTGTAAATACATAAATAAATGTTTTTTGGTTGGTTTGTTTTACATTTGTTGTGAAAAATAAAATTTATATAAAAAAAAAAAGCATTCAGTTCTAGTGTTTTTAAATATATATATTTATTTATGCAAGTGATGTTGTTAAAAAAGATGTACTATATATTTTCCCCTTCTTTCTCATTCTGAAAACATTCCCCCTTCTTTTTACAGGTTAAGATATAATTGAATAAAAGTGTTTTATGTAGGCTATATTTTAAAAACTGATAAACTGTTTTTGTTGGTTGATTATAAATTAGCATTGCTTGGAGATCAGGTATTAAAAATAATTTGCTGTATAAAAACTTTTGAAAATTTTAATAAAAATTTCATCATAATCTCATTAGAAGTTGAGATTAAAATTTTAATGTACATAATATTGTATGAATCAGTTTGAAATTTTGTTAGTCAAAAAGTCACATACCTCCTGCTGGAAGGAAAAATATTTTAAAGATTTCTTTATTGGTAATATATTAAAAAATATATATATATATTCAGTACTCATTACTTGCTAATTTTTAAAAAGTAAAAACAATGATATATTATTATTTATGAGTAATGTTTAGTCCATTTAAAAAAAAAAAAAAAAAAAAAGATTTAGTGTATGAATGGTGAACTTGCTGTGTTCTAGAAGATCAACTGCCACTACTATTTTGAAAAAATATTAAACTTATTTAATAAGAGAAATTTTAAGATTACATAAGAAGGAAAATAGTGACAATTGGCTTTCTGTCAATTAGTAATATTTTGTAAATATATATACATTGAAATTTTGTTCTATGATGTGTATAAAGGGGGGAAGAGTCCTTAACAGACTAAAACATTACTTTATAGGAATACTGCTACATTTTTCTGATATTATATGCCAAAGAGATGAAGATAGTGAAATGACATTTTTTGAACGGACCTAATTTACATATATATATAGTTACATCATTAAAAAAAATTCTTAAATTTCAATGATCAGTAATGTCAACATTTTACCAATTTTATAAAATAGAGTTCCTGCGTTTTTGTTTTATTTTCAAGCTGGATAATTGGAAGAAACATCCAGGTAAGAAATTGTATTATAAAAGCACCAGTGGACCCGTGCGAAGATTTCACACTGCAGTCTAATACTTTTTAGCAATATCTAATACTCTTTAGATGCAGGTTTAAACTTGTAAAGGAAAATTAAGGACTGAAACTATCTTCAAACAACATTAGTCGAGCCAGAATATCATCTTGTTTATTCCATCACAGTTACAGTAAAAACTGATCGAGCATAGCAAAGACAAAAAAATATATATATCTATAGTTAATTAACTGCTTTAGAGATGACATCATCTGTTTCGGAAAAAAACATGGGACAAAGAAAAATAAATTGAGCATTTCAATTTTGCTTTTTAGTCATATAAAATAAACCCGTGCAGCAACTATGTCCCACTTTATCTTTTTTGTAGTATTTATTTTTTATAATCATTTTAAGCATTATATAATGTGGTATTTTATTTTTGTGGCTACACTAATTTGAGGAAAGCCTTTCATTTCTTTTATGAAGACAATGCAGATTTAATTTTTAATTTACAGCAATTTTTAATCAAAAAATATGTTTTATCGAGATGTGAGTGCACTATGTCAGAAGCTGGTTCAAAATCCTTTCTTATGGCATCTCGTTCATTGTTGTGCATTTCATATTTTCTGAGAAAAGGGGATGTTGATAACAGAAATAATATATACTAGTGGGCCTGTGTGAAGATTTCACACTGCAGCCTAATATTTTTTAGCAATATCTAATATTTTTTAGATGCATGTTTAAACTTCTAAAAAAAAATAAAGCCAGAATATAATCCAATTTATTCTTTCATACTTTACAGTAAAAACTGACTGAAAATATCAAGAGCTATATATATATATATAAATTGTATTTTAACTACATTAGAGAGTGACATAATGTTTTGAAAAAAAAAAAAAAAAATTGAGCGTTTGAATTTAAATTTTGCTTTTTTATCATAAATATAAAATAAACCCATGCAGCAACCATGTCCACTTTATCTTTATTGAACATTTTTTTTTATAATCATTGTTGTGGAATTTAATTTTTGTGGCAACAGTAATTTGAGGAAAAACTTTCATTTCTGAAAACAATGCCTATTTAATTTATTACTTGCAATTTTAACCAAAATACATGTTTTAAAGAAATGTGAGTGTACTATGTCAGAAGTCGCTTGAAAATCCTTTCATATGGTATCTCATTTAACATTATACATTTTTTATTTGCTTCGAAAAAGGGATGTTGAATATAATCATTAGATAACAATTTTCAATGGAAATTCTGGCTGGACAATCCACCTGGTGAATTAGCTTGAAGAAACATAAATTGAAACTACTTAAAAATTTACTCCTTTGAATAGAATGTTTAAACCTATAATTTAATTAAAAATTGAAGAAAATTAGTTTTTTTTTCGTATTCTCACCATCATTGGTAATTTAACGCTCAATATATATTTTACACCTTGTGTTACACCTTATTTTACAACTTTTTTTTTATTAATTACAATTATGGCTTTTGCAACTTTTTCAGAATAACATTAAAAAATAAATCATAACCATATGGCCTTTTATTCCGATCTAATGACATGAGTGGATACGGCCAATTTTTGCCTCCATTGGGACACTTTTTTTAAAAAAAATTATTATTATTGCTTCCAGATTGAAAGTATTCTATACAAGATATGAAGCACTTTCGATTTTATTGTATTTTGACCTTTTTAATATGGGGTGCTTATAACACCATTGCAGTTTTTAACTGAAAAATATTATAATAAAGTGAAACATGTTTGCATAAAAGTCAGGTTGGTGTTATGAGCTCTTGTTAAGAAAAATATTCCAATAGATTATTATTTTTTTTTTTTTTTTCAAATTTTGAATAAAATATTTAGAGTTTTCAGACAAAAATTATGGACCAGTAAATTTAGATTCTAAAGTTTAAAATAACTTAAAAAAAGAAAAAAAATTGTCCCTGCCAAAGGAGTAAAAATGGAGATTTGCTCAACTTTACTTTTTTGAGGACCATAAAAAGTATAATTCTGGCCAGCTTCCATTCATGATATCTAATAGTGGCATGAATATGGCTAGCTTTGGGCTATCATTCATTAATGATGCCCATTGATGGCGACAAAGTGGCTAGCTTTCGGCATGCATTCATTAATGATTACCATTGATGGCAACAAAGTGGCTAGATTTCGGCTTGCATTCATTAATGATGGCAACGAAGTGGCTAGCTTTCGGCTTGCATACATTAATGATGCCCATTCATGGCAACAAAGTGGCTAGCTTTCGGCATGCATTCATTAATGATTACCATTGATGGCAACAAAGTGGCTAGCTTTCGGCTTGCATTCATTAATGATGGCAACGAAATGGCTAGCTTTCGGCTTGCATACATTAATGATGCCCATTCATGGCAACAAAGTGGCTAGCTTTCGGCATGCATTCATTAATGATTACCATTGATGGCAACAAAGTGGCTAGCTTTCGGCTTGCATTCATTAATGATGGCAACGAAGTGGCTAGCTTTCGGCTTGCATACATTAATGATGCCCATTCATGGCAACAAAGTGGCTAGCTTTCGGCATGCATTCATTAATGAATAGCATTGATGGTATGTGGATGGCTGGCTTAAGGCTAGTTTACATTTATGATGACCAATAAATTAACATTTATGGCCAGCTTTGGGGTAGCTTTTATTCTTAACAAACGCAGGTGGCATGGCTGTGGCGATCTTCTGGCTAGATTTTATTCACGATGATCGTTAATGGCCAAACTGTGGCTAGTTTTCATTAATAATTGCCACTTAAAGTATAACTGTGGCCAGTTTTAGGCTATCCGTCAATTATGATTAACCACTTGTGGCACAATTATGGGCATCTTAATGTAGTTATGGCCAATTCTGTTGCGGCCACATTGTGGCCGGCGTGACAGTTTTTTTAAGTTGCCGTTACGGCAAACGATTGCGGCCCCTCATCTACTAGTTTGGGCCAAGGCTAACGTAGCCATCAGTGGCCCGCAAGTTCTGTGTTAGTTGGGGTCTTTTCGCTTATCAAAAATTACATCTCTATCTTTTTTATCTTCCCTCTCCCTCCAATTTCTTTTCATTTCCGCGTTTTAGGGTTCTGTCTCTGGTCTATCAACCAATCTGTTTCCCTCAACCTGTTTGCCGTTATTTGGATATCTAGGCGGGGACTGTTTCATCTCTGTTCTTCTAACCGCCTCATAATGATCTAGTTTTTGGGTCAGATCCAATGGCTTAATTATTGTACTTCAAGAGTCAATAAAATGCTGTCTAATTTCAGAGGGCACTTTCCATTTGATCTGGTCAGTAATTATCAGGTCCCTAAGTTGACTAAATTCGGACACCTGAATACCGCTTAACCATTGGTCGAAATAATTCGTAATTTCATACGAAAAATCTTTCCAATTTTTTTCTTCGGACCGTGGTGTTGTTACGAATTTGATTCTGAAGTCTTCTGCACTAATTTTAAACCTTTCGAGTAATTTTCCCTTCACAAAATCAAAATTGTCCGTTTCGTCTGGTGGTTCTCTAAGAATAACTTCTGTCAATTCTATAGGAAGTAAACCTAGCAAATTTGTTACCCATTGCGACTTATCTAATTGCGCTTTTAATGCCTGTCTCTCAAATAAGTTGAGATATAAGGAAATCTCCGATTTTCCCATTTCAAATTTAGGTAACACATTTTTTAACAGAATTTTAGGTTCCCTTTCTATTTGACTAGATGATAACGTTAAAGTATCATTTTCCCGTTCGGCCCTAATTCTCGCGAGCTCATGTTCTTTCTCAATTTTCTCTTTTTCCAATTTCGATCTCTCTACACGGTCTTCTTCAATCAACTTTAATTGGTTTAACGCCATAGTCTCATCATAATCGGGGGCCTCCGTTATCTTTTTAACCAATTTAGGAATTGTATCATTTGACAAAACCTCTACTTCAAATTCTATCGCAAGGGTTTGCAGATCGCATTTTCGAAATCCCGATATGCCTGCCATAATCACTAATTTTAAATTCTAACACAATTTAATTCCAATCTCCCGCACATAAATGCAATAAAAAAAAATACACAATTTTTTTCACCCCCAAAACAACATAAAAATAAATGCAGTAGTTTCTGCTCGACACAAAATACAATCAATATTCATGAAATTTTGATCGCAGGTCACAGATTTTTAAAATTTTGAATTACAAGCAAACCAATTCCACATATAGGCTACAATTTGCCAAAAAAACATATATCTTACTTTAACTTAACTGAATTACTAACAGACTTCAACTTAATCTTACAACTTCTTTAAATTCAAAATTTAATTCCTTAGCAATCTTCAAAATAAGAGAGCACATTAAAAATTTCGGCCGAAAAATACAATTAACATAATTTGCTTTTCACCAAACAAAAAATTTTTAATTAAAAAGATTAAAAGAATTTTTCAATTACTAGAAACAAGATGAATTTAAAGTTTGTTACACTTTTAATTTACCTTCAACACACAAAAACATCTGTTGGTAATTTATATTTAAAATTTTTACTTATATTACCGAACACAAATAATTAAAGAAAAATTGCTTCCTGTCCAAAATTAAAAATATACACACTAAGCCTCCACTGAGAATAAAACAAGTGCTCACCTGGGTATAGCTCTGTCTGCGATTCTCGGCGGTGATTCTGCTTTCTTTTCTCTCCACACTGTCAGCAAAGTTCGGATGCTTCTGGTTTCTGGTTCAGCGGATGCAGTTTCAGATCAGGTCCGGTCTCTGCCTTGGCTTTGGCGGGTCACTTTGGGGTCGGTGGATCTTCCTCGATTCAGCGAAATCTGTCTCTCTATCACAGGATTCTGTACGAATTCGGCGAGTTGTCCTGCTCTGCCCCGATTCGGTATGTAGATTCAGGTTCCCAACGGCTGGTGTAGATTCTGAAGAAATTCGGCGAGTTGTCCTACTCTGCCCCGAATTCATAAAACTTTGTCACGCACATTTCTTTCACCACTTTAAATCCCTTGAAGCTGCCACCATCTGTAAAAACTCCGGCGGGATTTATAAAATTCGAACTGGTAGCTGTGGCTAACCGGAGTAATTACTCAAGTTGATTTGTAGAAAGAAAAGTTTCTTTATTCGAAGGTCGAAGTACAGATCATTCCTCCTACAGGTTTCATTATTTAAATAAAATAGAACAAAATAAAATAAGAAGAATTGCGTAGGTGCAGGTGATTATAAACAAGTTCCATAAAGTCCTCTAATTTCTCCTTAGGTCTCTACACCAGACAGTCTCGTTCTAAACTTAATTTCCGTTCTCTGTATTCGGTGATACTATTTAAACAGGACAGGGTGTCCTTGGGTGATCGAGACGGATAGCTCCTCCGAGTTTTCCTCTCACAGACCTGGCCGTCTGTCTCCCTCCGTTTCACTTCGCTCTCGCTTCACTGCAAGACTCCGCTTTTCAGGGTCACGTCCTACCCTTTGGCCTCCGAAAAACCATCTCCTCTCGTCTTCTCTTCTTCCTCCAGCCTCCGAAAAAAGGGGGGGGCGGGGGAAGGTTCCTCCCGGCCTCTTAAACTTACGGCAGCCTATCGTTGTGGATATCTGGTTCTCATTCGCATATTTTAAAGGACTTCCCTTGGCGTCCGATAGTCTCTGGGAAAACCTCTCCATCTGCGACCTCACAAGTAGAATAAATAATTAGTTAACGTCGGATAGTCGGCATGCCGTCTCGAGTATTGTTCATAAAATGTCCACACAATTCAGCATAGGAGATTGATCGTTCCTTTTGATCTGACCCGACAACTCCGGGGGTCGATCGGTCACAAGTTACCTACGCTGGGATATTGGGAAAATGTCACAATACATTATAATACGAGCAAATCTTGTGTGTGTGTGTGTGGGGGGGGGTGATATGCAAATTTTATCTAAAAAAACGACTGTAACGATTTTGACTAAATTTTATATTCTACTGTTTTCGGGTACGAGAAGACTATTGGTCTAGGTCACATGTTCGAGAACTTTCGATTAGTGGATCATTTTGGAGTCACTAGTGTCATCAAGCTAATTTTACCGAAAAAATGGCTCTAACGATTTTGATGAAATTTTGTAACCTACCGTTATGGAATACGAGAAGACCATTGGGCTTGATCACATGTGCAAGAAATTTTGATTAGTGGGTCATTTTGGAGTCACTGCGGTCAAGCTAATTTCTTCTAAAAAACGGCTCTAACGATTTTGACTAGATTTTGTAACCTACCGTTTTGGAGTACCAGAAGACCATTGGGCTAGGTCACATGTTCGAGAACATTCGATTAGTGGGTCATTTAGAGGTCACTACGGGTAAATGAATTTCATTGGGAATGAAGGTTGAAATAGTTATTAAGTTCAACAGTTCGTAGTAAACGAAGTCACAATGTTGCAACACTTCGCCAAATTTGGTGAAATGTAGGCGAGATTTGGAGGGAAAATCGACTTTCACAAATGCCAAAACACATGCTTGGCACTTGGCACCAAATGAAAGATCACCAAGAAATGTTACCAAATTTGCGACTTTTTGCCAAATTTTGGCGAAAAAAATGGCTTTCAGAATCTGAAGGAATTTTCTAGAAATTCCCAATAGGAGCAGAGATAGATCATTCAACGAATCAGAGTCCATAGAACGTTCTCGAAAAAGAATTCAACCAATCAGGGTACATAGAACTTATTGTTATATAGTTGTTATTGTTATATAGAACTGATTGTTCAGAGAATTTGTTGTTATATCGAGTTGAACACAAAGCTAATTTTAATCGAGCATAACTCGGTCCTTCCAGCTGAATGTCTTATAAGGGACCGTTGAAAAAACGACGTATAAATGATAGGACGCATATAAGCGAAACATTAGCTGTTATGAATAGTACACTTTCCGGCCTTTCGAACCACAATGAAACGACTCATAAACGAAAGTTTAAATGACGAAAAAAACGAAAACGTATAAATGAAAGTAGGGCCGGCCTTCTCTAAAGATGCCTCTGTTCGAGAAACTTTTTGCGCCTAAATTAATTATGTAAAAATATTCTTTTTAATATCGCTGGGAGACTCCATAAGTAAGCGGCCCGGATGCAGAACTTTTTAGGGCCCTAATTTTTTGCATGGGTTATAAAAAAAGAGGTCTTGTCTTTTAGTTCCGTGGGGAGGGAGGAGGAGGTCTTAAAACGCGGGGCTCCAGGACGTTTCACCTACAACACCCCCTTATTGCCAGCCCTAATTGAAAAATGTATAAACTGTTCATTAGTGCATTATCCGTTTCGGATGAAGTGTCCTAATAATAAGACATGTCTTTATATTTATTATTATTTTGGCTTTACAATTTCTTTTGTTAGCATCTGCATGTTGAAATGACAGTGTATATCTTTAAATTTACTGATATCACTTGTTTCAGCATTTAGTAATAAAAATGGTTGCGTAATTCTCTGTGCACCGTAGCTGAGTCGTTTATTTCAAATATATGTTGCATTCTTTAAATTAAAAAATAAGGACTATTTGTCCGTAAGATTAAAATAAATAAATAAATAAAGCAGGAAAATTACTACGTCTATTTAATCCTGTTATAATATAACATTTTCCAAACGTCTTTAAAAATTCTTCTATAGCCTTTTGTCCTATTAACTATATGCAAAATAATTGCATTTGTTAGATTTCAATAAATTATATATTCCTTAAATTTCACTATACTTTAAGTTTTGTCATTTGGATCGCTACTTTAATTTTTTTTTTAAATCTAAAAGTAATTTTTCTCAAAGAAAAAAAAATTGAACCGAAAGGTTTAAAACGGAAATAATACAATTTATTTTAATTGCTCGAATGATTTCAAATTGTGAAATTCAAATTCATTGATTCCTTTTGTGAATATAGATTTGAATACGCGTAAACTTTTTCCCTCTTGGCTTTTAATATTGATGCTTAAAATAAAATAAAAAAAAAACATCAACATACAATTAATTCTTTTCAAACAGCTTATTATTCACTCTAAACTGACTGCAACCGAAAGAAATTAAATTTAAATAAATGATATCAAATACCGAAACCGACTTTTCCAATAAGTTAACAAGCTTAAAACAATATGTGACAACTCGTTATTGACAGACTTTCTACTCTCTACCATGACAAACGATTCGAAAGCTTGCATACGTTCGATTCCCGATCAGTTTTCCTTCAAGAAGAATTTTTCCTTTTTCCACCCCCACCTAAAACGGTTTCCTCATTCAGTATCGGCCAGCAAAAGGCGTGTCGAACATACGAATCTTTCGATCCTAACCTCTGACGTTCCATGCTTCTATAATAAATGTCCTGCTAGACGATAAAATCGCATTTGTCACCTGGGTCTGTTAATTACAGCTAATGATAGTGACGGGCGACGCCCATCGAAACCCCCTCCAAGGTAATGACGTCATTAACTTTACCCCCACCCCACCAGTGGAAGAATACTTTTCTTCCCACCCATCACTAGTGTTTATTTTGGAATACTCGTAGGAATTTAATGGGGAAAAGTTATTGGAATGAGGTCGAGAATTCGAACAATTGTTCTTTAAAAGAAATTCTGTGGAATAAATTCCGAAAACTTAACTTTTACTTAACGTTTTAGTTTACTGACCTTAAAAAAATATATTTTATTTGAATTTGAAATCTCTACATTAAATAAACCCATAATTAATAGATTAATACGAAAATAAAAGCAATATTCTGCAAAGTTTATTATACGATGCAACAAATTGATGAAATCAGAGAATGTTTTAATGCTGTAGTTCTTATAGTTCATTTTAATTTTGTTTTCTATGTAAAACCTCCACCGATGGCTCGAACCCAAAACAAAGCTGCAAAAAGAAAATGTATCACCAGACTATATAAAACTAGTCGGATGTGCCTATCCCAAAACTTTCTCCTATCTCAGTCATGTTAATACTTCAAAAATCGCTATCACATCGCCAATAAAATCAATATTTTTCGTTATTCTGTTGTACGTCAGCTTCTTGCGAATCGTCGGTTTACAGGGATGTAATCAACTGAATATCTAAACTACGAAAAGCACTTCTGGCCTGTACCACAGGAACAGATAGCCTCCCTATTCCTTGGTTTTCCGATCTTAGCTAATTTTACTGGAAAACACGACGCTAAAATGCGTGGAACCCAATTAAAGAAGATTCATTCCCAGTTCTCGTCAACATTGAATTTGAATGAGAATACCGCCAAATTAGTGCTCTACAGCCAAGTTGACTTCATTTATGGCAACCTATTTTTGTCGCCAGATTTGGCGATATTTCGCCAACTGTCGCCAAGCTTGGCGAGAATTTGACGTTGGCGAATATAAATATGTAGTGTTAAGCATATAAGAATAGGAACAATGGTTACAACAATGAAAGAGAATTTGCCGAAACCATGTTAACTAAAACTCATAAATTAAACCCGTTTATGGATAAATTCTGCTGTCTTGTTTGAAAATGTCAACTACCCTAAAATTTCAAACCGCTATATCTCAGCCATTTTTTAAGATAGAGGCAAAACAAAAATTGCTCCGGATTCTCAGGATCAAGGCCGAACATTTAGCGAAAAAAACTTTTAAGATTTCTAATTTTCTTGTACAACTTTTTGAATTTGAAATCTTTAAATGGCTATCACAGCGCGCCCTTTCGGTAGAATATCACCAAATTCAAACAGGACGGCCATAGCCAAAAACATAGAAAAAAATTTGTTTTAATTATCTGCATAACATCATACACTTTTCGATGATACAATAGTGAAAATCGAACAAAAATCGCGATCGCAGCGCTCTCTTTCGTCGAAATATCCCCGAATTCAACTTGGACCGGCAGTCTATAGTCAAAAACATATATAAAAAAATTGTTTCAATTATATGCATAACTTCATACACTTTTCGATGATACAATAGTGAAAATCGAACAAAAATCGCGATCGCAGCGCCCTCTTTCGTCGAAATATCCCCAAATTCAACTGGGACCTGCAGGCAATAGTAAAAAACATAGGAAAATAATTTTTGTTCAATTATCTGCATAACTTCATACACTTTTCGATGACACAATAGTGAAAATCGAACAAAAATCGCGATAGCAGCGCCCCCTTTCGTCAAAATATCTCCAAATTAAAGTAGGACCTGCTTGCCATTATCCAAAAAAATAGAAAAAGAATGTGGTTCAATTTGAAGCATAACTTCATACATTTTTCGATGATACAATGAAGACAGACGGACAGACGGACGGACGGACATTTTGTAAAAACATGTTTTTCGGAATCTCCGATCCCTAAAACGTGTGACTCCGTCGAAAACCGGAAGTTGAAAAAAATTTCGATTACAATACTTTCTTCTACTATAGATAGAAGAAAGTAAAAAGGTGTTTAAATCATTTATGAATTATGCAAGTTGATGATTAAATTATAAAAAATATATAATGTAAATTACTAATAATATGTCAACCCCCCCCCCCCCCAGGAGCGTGAAAAAGATTCCCTCCCTATCCTCTCCTGGTTGATTTGAGATTTTGTGTTTGCTAATGGTTTAAAAATGCAAATTTCTTCCCCCCCCAATCTGTTGGAGAAAAATGTCTGAATTCAACGTTGGAATGGTGACTTCAAAATTTTAATTAACAATATCTAGAACAGTACAAACGAGTCGCACAATGTTCAAAACGTACATAAATTCTGTTCTAAAATTCGCAAATGAAATCGAAAAGAGATCCGTCTTTCATGAACCAATCATCGCTGATCTTCTGCTCACGAAGATTTAAAAGAAAAAAAAAATAAAAGAAGGAAAATATCCAATAATTATTCATAAACTCATTTGCTGATATTTTCATTCAAAATTAAAACACTTATACCTATTACAGACAATTGAAAAATATTGTGAGTACGCTATGAAACAACTGTATAATCGACTACCTTTTTAACAAACATGAAATAAAAGAAGTTAAAAAGGAAAATTATCACATTTATAAACTTAGGAACATACAGATTTTGTCTGCGACTTTGAAAACTATACATTTTAGATAAGAAGGAGAGGGGGAAACCTGCAGTATTCCTCGCAGATGAATACTGGGGGGAAATTACACACGTTGAATGCTCCGTAAGTGGTAATAGTGAATACGAAGTGTTAAGAATACGACTTAATTAAGTCGGCAGCCCTTTCTGTTATTTAGAAGCTGGCTAAACGTATTCCGTTTTAACGGAAGCCTCTTCTGGGTGTCCCGATATATTATTTCCAGAATATGGAATAAGTCTTTGGAAACTAGAAAAGTTAGCCAAAAAAAAAAAGTGTGGGAGGGGGCAAGAATTTTGGCGTACAACACCACAAAATGCGGATAAGTATTTAACATTAACAGCAGAAGAAACTGAAGTATGAACGCCACTTCTTCAACGCTCCTTTAGAAAACTACTGACTCGAAGGTTTAGACTCAAACTGTTCCTAACCGATTCATCATGTTAGATTGTAGGCTCGCAGATCTATGGTTTTGTTAGCTCACAGGCTATCAAAGCCTGAGAGCTTATGTGCCCGCAGGTTCTGTATGTATATGTATGTACGTACGTATGTACGTAACGCGATAACTCTTGATAGAAACAGCCGTTTTGCTTCAAATTTTGTTTATAAGTTCATTGTGATAAGGCGCTTCCCTGATTAGTTTTGGGGATTCATTGGTTAAGTATAAAGGGGGGAACGGGGGACTAACCCCCCCTTAAATTAGATAAATGGGTTTTTCATGCAGAATTATCCCATTTTCTTCAAATTTTGTATATAGGTTTATTGTGATAAACGTCTGCCCTGATTAATTTTGTAGGTTCATTGGTTAAATATAAAGGGGGGGGGACGGGGGGCTAACCCCCCCCCCTTAATTTAGATAAATGAGTTTTTTTATGCAGAATTATCCCATTTTCTTCAAATTTTGTATATAGGTTTATTGTGATAAACGGCTGCCCTGATTAATTTTGGAGGTTCATTGGTTAAATATAAAGGGGGGGACGGGGGGCTAACCCCCCTTAATTTAGATAAATGAGTTTTTTTATGCAGAATTATCCCATTTTCTTCAAATTTTGTATGTAGGTTTATTGTGGTAAGACACTTCCCTGATTAGTTTTGGTGGTTCATTAGTTAAGTATAAAGAGGGGAACGGGGGACTTACCCCCCTTAATTTAGATAAATGAGTTTTTCATGCAGAATTATCCGATTTTCTTCAAATTTTGTATATAGGTTCATTGTGATAAGACACTTCCCTGATTAGTTTTGGTGGTTCATTAGTTAAGTATAAAGAGGGGAACGGGGGGCTTACCCCCCTTAATTTAGATAAGGGGGTTTTTCATGTAGAATTATCCGATTTTCTTCAAATTTTGTATATATGCTCATTGTGATAAGGCCCTACTCTGATTAGTTTTGGTGGTTTCATTGGTTAAGTATTAGGGGGAGGGGATGATCCCCCTTAATATATTGTAAATTTCTTTATTTTTCGAGGAGCTTACTTCAAATTCTTTGAAATAAGAGTATAATATACAATTAGTGCGGATAGCCTGTGAGCTCAATGCCCTCAGTTTAACTGGGCAGTTTTCTTTTTATTTATTTCATTAGCAGCAGGTCACCGTGTTGCCTGCAGAAAGTGAAAATATGAGCATCATATTTGGGGAAGAGATAAATGAAGCAGCATAGTCCAATCCCACTTTAGTTTACAACCTGCCAATAGGCAGCTTATAATGTAGAATGTCACTGGCACACGGAATGATCCTGCAATTGTGCACGAGAGTGTCTAATTTGGGAAGGGGGAGCGGAATTTTGATATCTCTATCAATGGTACATCATTCACCTTATATATAATAAGGAATGGATCACTGACGTCTCAGCAATATAGGGATGAGATCGTCAGACCTATTGTTGGCGCATACTCGACAGCAATAGAGGATGAAACCCCTTCTCCTGATGTGGCTGTTTCACAGCCGGGCTACATCATGCTCGACTAGTGAACGATTTCCTTTCCGACAGAGCTAGACTTCAAATGGATTGGCTAGCATAGCCTTCTGAAACAAACCAATCACATATATAATCATAAATAATCAAACATACTTGAGATATTCTAAAGGGGGAAGCTTATACCCCAGGATCAATTTAGCAGCTGACAACGTACGAAGTACGAAACGTATTTTCACGTACGAAGTTTTTTAAAAATGAGATATTACTTTTAAAACAATTTTTTAAATAATATGCAGTTTTTTTCGGTCTTGGGCTCGGACGCGCTCGGGCTTTGATGATACAAAATGTTTCGGGATCGGGCGGGCTCGGATTTAAAATCATCAGGCTCGGGCGGGCCACCAGCTGCATACTATTCTTTGGGTTGCTGTCTCAGCCACATTAGGACTTCAAGTAGAACCTTTTCTTCATCTGTGAACATCATCTTGCTTCCAAGATGATTTTTTAGTGGACTAAACAGATGAAAATCGCTTGGCGATAAGTCGAAGCTGTATGGTGGATGCTGAAGAAGTTGCAAGATGATGCAAAGGTTCAACTTGAAGTCCTAATGTGGCTGAGACAGCAACACAAAGAATTGTATGCAGCTGGTGTTGGGGCACTGTTAAAACGGTGATACAAGTGCATAAATATTGGTGGAGAATATGTTGGAAAATAAAAATAGTCAATGGGAATATGAGAACTACCTTAATAAAGGAAGCCTTTTCGGCTTCAACATTGGTTGTTACTTTAAAATTATGCAGCTATACATAATAGACGAATAGCCTGTTATTCCTCTACTTTCATATTATGTCATGTCGATTTTTAACATCTTACAGAAATCTGCGGTATTTTTCTTGTATTGTGGTATATACATTACTTATTTTTCTTTCTGTATTTGTATTTCGTACTATACTTATAAGATTATTATAATTTGAAATCAATTTTAAAGGCTGATATAAAATTAAAACCAGGCATTATTTAAATAGGTTAAGTTGTGATGAATTGTAGTCACAAACAATGGAGTTCACTTGATTTAAACATTGCAGATATTGTTTGTTTTCAAAAGAAAAGGGACAATTTCGAGCAGTTCAACTATTCACTGATTGTGTATAAAATAATCTTTAGGGCTTGTTACATTCTCAGAACAGAATAAGTTACTTTTAATTTACTTTTTTTTTTCCATTCACCGAAAATTTGACAGGATATCCGCAGTATTGGATTGCGGGATTCTAGTGATATCGGAAAGGTGCGAGATGCCATTTTGTGGGATTGCAGTCCCTACTTAAATTTATAGGAAATGTAAATCTAAATGTTTCAATTTTCAGCTTTAGTATGTTTCGAATGTAGTATTTTATTTTAAGATTAGTTTTGTATTTTCTTAACAGTCTCATCAACAGCGTCTGACGAAGTTGCAAGGTTGCATCAGCAAATGGTGTCTGCACTTTCTTCAGTCACAAAGCACCCAGGAGCGCCAGGTGAGTTTATAAATCATTTCTCGATTCAACTTTTTAAGACAGACAAATTCCACTTTATCAGCTGATTTATTGGACTTTCTTTTTTCACGGTTTTAATATTTAATAATAAATTTTAATTAATAATAGTGTGCACTTTGCAAAAATAAATGGGCATTGTTTTTATTTTGGACAGAAGAAGGGAGAACTCCTTTTTGAGACCTTGAAACAGCTGCATTCTAAATTTATTCCGGTTATTTCTACTTTTCGCTTATTGTTGTTTTTTGCACATCGTGTATCAGTGTTTTGTTGGTTGTTGCTGTTTTTATTCCTATTTGATAATCATTGTTAGGTGATTCATACTTTCGTTAGAATGTCTATTTATAAACTTTTTTGTGCGGCCATAAAAACTTCTGAATTTTCGTAAGGGTAATTTGCCTTTGCCCACCATTATAAAATAACGGGATTCGTGTTTTGAATAAAACTAATGAAAACAATAAGAGGTGAATACATTTTTTATGTGTATTTCGATTCCTTTTAAGTTTTGCTAATTACTTGAGCAGTTACAACACAAGCTCGACGTCAGAATAAGTGATTGGCAATATTGACAGTTTCTCTAAAAGTTGAGAAAAAATATATAAAATACAATGTTGTTCATTCTACTGTCATCGGTGAAAAAATACACGGGCAGATATTAATCCTTAAGTGCTGTTAAAGGCAGTGACCGCAGCTTTTTAAATTTTTGACAGTTTAATTTGTAATTTTCAGTTTAACTATAAATACTAGTGAAATTTTGCTCTGTTTTAAGCCCTAGTACAATAGCTAGAAACTTTTGAATAGGCGAGTTTTAATTATAATAGGAGCACTTCAGTGATCCTTTTTTATTTCATTATCTTTAAAGTATCATAACATCATTAAAATGGACCGAAACTGATTGTTCCCCATCGATCGTAATGTAATGGAATTCTTTTGTGCGTGTCTGTAAACCAGTGGTTCCCAACGTGAGGCAATTTGATTTTTAGGGGGCATAATAATTAAAAAATAAAAGTCAGGACCAGACCTACGTCTAACATCGTATTTTTTCGACTTCAGTTGTTAAATTCGTAGTGGTAGCACTGTGAAAACACAAAATAGTACCTTCAAATGATAATCTTTGTTTCAAATTGGATCCAATATTATGGTATACTAAGAATAATTTGTGTTTGGAAAAAAATAAATATGCATGAGAAAACCATTAATGTATTAGCGACTCATGGGACTCATTTTGCTGATGTTATACCAATCAATAAATGTGAAAGTTACCAACAGCAACAGTAATCAAAGACTAATGGATAGAAGTGCTTTAACCCTTTAACGGATAAAGCACTTCAATTGCTAAAATGTTGAAATAAATGATTGACACCGGAAATTATAAACAAATTTATTTGTATATAATAAAAAAGCGATATTTCACATACATAATAAATAGAAAACATTTCTATTAAAATTCTGCTGTCATTGTTGAATTTCGTAATTAAAGATTTTGTGGTTTCATAGGGAAACCAATGTCCGTTAAAGGGTTAAGGGTGTTGACATTACAGGCAGATATTTACAGCACAGCACATGAAGTTTAGTACAGAAACAATATCCTAGGTCATCGAGACTTTTATTCATCTTTCCATGAAGCGATATCAAGCGATAAAGGGTTAAGGGTGTTGACATTACAGGCAGATATTTACAGCACAGCACATGAAGTTTAGTACAGAAACAATATCCTAGGTCATCGAGACTTTTATTCATCTTTCCATGAAGCGATATCAGAGACTGCTCAAAGTAACTATGCGACAATTCACACAGCATTTCACACAGCATTTTAAGCTTAATTATTCGCTGTTATTGGAATCTTTCCTTACCCTGTGACAATTATTTGACCATGGGAAATTTAAAAGTTAGATGTTAGTTTTTGACATTCGTTTGTGTTTGATATATTAAAAAATATAAATAATAATGCACATGAAATTAAATTTAATAGTAAGCAACTGCACTGCTTATACTATTCCTATCTTATTATTATTACTATTGTTGTTATTAGTTGCATTGAAGGAGTAACAACTTTTTGAGACCTTGATAGAAGTGTAATCTAAATTTACATCAATTATTTGTGCATCGACATATTTTGTTTTTTATACATCTTGTATCAGTGTTGCTGTTTATCACTTGCGTTAGAATGTCTACTAAACAGCTTTAATTTCCAGTTTAAACAAGAATGAAAAATCGTGCGTCAGGAATAGACAATGAAACACTTTCGAACAGTAACACAATATCATTAAGAAATTTCATTTTTTCACACAGTGAAATGAGATATCTAAATAAGCATTTAAAAAAAAAAAACGCATAACTCAGTAAAAATCCATTTTCAACATTTGTTGTCCATTTGCGGTAATGTGTGCAAAATCTGTCCTACAGCGCTATATACGATCTACAGAATTTATACACACCATGTAATACTCTAAAAACTAAATAAGTTTAAAGATGCATATCATAGCTTAAAACACACTTCCAACATTTATCGATCATTGTCAGTCCTTTTACCGAATTCTTTTGTGTGTCTCTGTAAATGAACGATAAATGTTACGCAACCAATAATCCATAACTCTAAAAACGACATTTTCAAAACTGAGCAAAAAATACTCAAATCTGAGAATGTCGCATAGTCAAAATGGCTCCGAATCTAAATTACTCAAGTTTGAGACATGTATGTACTCATTTCTGAAAACATGCAAACACTCAAGAATAAAACATCATATGAGATTATGGGGGGGGGATAAACTAAATTTGCGCTTTTACCCAGAGCCAGCATCGAAACCGAGTCCTACTAGTTACAAGTCCATTGACTTATCCACTTCGTCATCCAGGCCACATGAGTGGGTTATTTTAAATGCAAGTCATCGAATGATTCGGAGGCATGTTGATATTTTTATAGGATTCATTAATTTGTTGCTGAGAAAATTGGAAAATTTTTAACGAGATTTCGGATAGATTTGGTCAATTTGAGATGGTGGTTAAGATTGTACAACTTTATTATATATGTGGGGAAAAAGAGATATGAATTTTACAAATTTTCAATTCGATTGTTATCAGTATATTTCTTAAATGAAAAAGCGTTCCCTGTATATTGAAATTTAACTGACTAAATTTTCTTTTTGACACATTTTAACCCATTAACGCCACAATTATTTTTCTCTAGAGTAAAATGGAAATATTGCATTTCATTCAAATGAGTATGAACTATGTGCTCATTTTTGAGTACTGCCATGTTTCAAAAATGAGTTTGAACTGATAGTAATCATTTCTGAGTATGTCCATGTTTCAATATTCTGAGTATTTCTGATATTTCAGAATTGAAAGCAATGGGTCGTCATATTTGAAACAAAAAGTTTCATAACAAAATGAAAACATCGAATTACTCAGATTTAAAAGTGTCATTTTTTTCAGTGTGTGCACCTCAGTTATCACTTTTAATTTCATTATGTTTAAAGTATCATAACATCATTAAAATGGATCGAAACCGATTGTTCCCCATCGATCATAATGTAATGGAATTATTTTGTGCGTTCCTGTAAGTAAAGGAACCAGAAATGCTACTGACTCTATTCTGCTAAGAAAGCATGTTTACCTCAGTCATGCATATTAATCTCAGTATGTTTGAAATATCGTAACATTAATAAAATGCACCGTAAACGATTTTTCTCCATAGACCACAATGTAACGGAATTCTTTTGTTTGTTCCTGTAAACGAACTATATATTCTACATATTTCATTTTCAATGTCGAAAATTTTATACTAAACATTACATGGCAATTAGTGTATATTTACGAGAGTTAGAGCGCGTCAAACGGACAAACAAACAGACAAACCAAATTCATAAATATTTTTCAACCAAGTTAGAAAGTGTTAAAAATTACTGAATTCTCGAAAAAGATAATTTACCCGCCATTGTAGAGTATAATTGGATTCATGTTTTCAACATAACTACTGAAAACAATCAGCAATAATGCATTTTTTTCTGCATTTCGATTGTTTCTAAGTTTTTCTAATTATTTGAGCATTTACTTCCCCTTCCTGGCATCTGAATAAATGATTTATATATGTTGACAATTTACCAAAAGTCGGAAAAAAGTAAATTAAGCTCTGCTCGTCCCACTATCACTAGTGAACAAATACATAGGCAGAGAGAGAGGGTTGAGAGTTAGTTAGATAGATTTTATATCAATTCACAATTTTAATTACTTACTATTTTGGAGCTCAAGTCATTGTTTGGTTAGGAGGGTAAGCAGACAGGGTTCTCCTGCTTAAAGTGAATTCAGAACTTCTATTCTGACAGTAGATCTGGTTACTCTTGATAAGGGTACTCTAGTGGTTGAATGATTTTTGTGGATGTGATCGCATTGTCTTGCGATGCTAACCTTTGTGCGTGAATATGAATCCTATTGTGCCATTGTTTAAGTTTAACATAATATGACAGGACTCCGAGGAATGGTTGTAACTTCGGGGAATTACAACCCCGGTAAATTTTGTAAATTTTGGGAAGTTATTTTAAGTAGGTAATTGTGGTTGTTTGCCAACTATATCGAGAGAGGATTTTGTAAATGAAATAGAATTTGGAACGCATCTCACCGAGCTGTTACAGTGACCGGATCGATGCACTTTCAGTTATCAGATTGGGGATATCAAGTTTTTTCGTGCTGATTTCGACGCGTGGATGTGTAGCTAATTAGTTGATAAAGCTCGAACAATCAAGTTGCTGCGAATTTACAGTGTTATGTAAGGAGTTTTGTGCTGCAATAAAAGAAGTGTTGATACTCACGAAGTCTCAAGTTTGTTATCATTAAGTGATTGATTTTTTTTTCTTTTACTGAAAGAACTTTTATATAGTACTATACGCAGTATACTCAAGCCCGAGGAGATTTCTCTTTTAAACTGAATTATAATCGAGTAATATTGGGAAAGATTTTTCCCTTATACTTATTGTTTCAGTTAAAGTAGATTATGTAACCACTTTATTGCTAACTTCTTTACATTTGGTTGAATAAACTTGTTTTTTGTTGTTGTTGTTGTTAAGTTGTGATCATAAATCCATTACAACAAGACAGTCTGCCCGAAAGGTAGGCCACACTATCAGCATTCAAGACTACACCGAGAATCGAACCTGTCAACTCTCAAATAATTGCCAGAGTACTGAGTGAGTTGATTGGTTTAGAAATTTTCTTATGTAGCCTGATAAACTATAAAGAAGAAATTGTAATTTAACAAAATTTTCTGCACTTTTGTAGAGTTATAAAAATGAAAACTTAAATTATCTTAAAAAAAAAAAAAAAAACAGTATTTGCTTTAGAATATCTATTTATCAAATTTTGTGCTTAAAAAACTCTGAATTCTTTAAAAAGGTAATTTACCTATCATTATAGTGTAATTGGATTCATGTTTTCAACAAAACTAATGAAAACAATCAGCAATAATGCATTTTTTTTCTCCATTTCGATTGTTTCTAAGTTTTGCTAATTACTTGAGAGCGGTTACAACCCCTCCCCGATGTCTGAGCAAATGATTTATAAGTTGACAGCTTCGCCAAAAGTAGAGAAAAAGTAAATAAAATAAAATTTTGTTTCATCCCACTGTCATCGTCGAGCAAACACATGGGCAGATATTAATTATTCGTTGTTGTTGGAATTTTCCCTGTCACCCGCATGCCCTGTGACAATCAATAGAGTAGGGGAGGATGGAGAGTTAGTTATTCTTTTTGTCGTTCGTTACAGCTATGTTGCCCTCTCTTAAAAATCGTAGTATTGTAAAGGAAGAATTGTTCTGAAAAGAATTAAAAAGTACTGCTGCGTTTCTAATTAATTGGTACTTTTATAAGTTGCGATGTAATCAGAAATTTTTGGAATGGGCAGATTATTTTGACAATGAAAACGGAAAATTTTAAATGTAAAAGAAATGAAAAACAAAAAAGCAAAGAATTAAAACTTAGCCTCTTATGTGTTACAGATCAAAGTTTATTTGGGACTGGAACGTCTTTTTCAAAACTGCATTTGTAATTATTTTCTACATCAAAGATTAATAACTGTTCTGTAACGCAGTTCTGTTTTCAGATGGGGATTTGTGTGTGCGTTTCAAATAAGGAATTTTCAATAACATTAATAATAATTATTATTTTGGAAAACTTATTTTATAAACAGTATATTTAAAACCATCATATGTTTGTTAGCACAAATATAGACACTTATTAGTTATTTTTTCCTTGAAACATATGATTAAAAATGGAACATAATGTGGTGTGTTTATAGAATTGCCATCATTCTTAAATATGTAATCTAACAATGTGTTTCTCGTATTAAGGCTGTTTACCATAGTAATAATAACACAAGATAATTTTTATTTACTTTACTAGTAATGCAGTAAATGAAAAATGTTTTTGCTGCACTTGGCTCATCGTAGTGTCAAAAAACAGCAACTTGCTATTTACTGCTTCTTTGTTTCTCTCTTCCGCTCTCTTTTTTCACAAATTATTACTTTAAGAAGAAGAAAATGAAGAAGGCAATTATTTTATGAAATTTTGAAATAGTCGCATTTTAAATTTAATCTGGTTATTTGTGTTTTGCTTTCCTTTGTTTTATATGTATAATTTTTTTTTCCATATTTCCGCATTTGTTTTGAAATGTCTTTTAAGAGATGACAATAATAATATGCGAATAGCTGTGAATATGATTATTGTTAATCACCAAACAGAATGGAAAGGAAAAAGAAAATAATTTTGGTCTAATTTTACTGCCAAAATTTATGGTGGCTTTATTTTCATTTAATTATTTAAATAAATTCAGTGATATTTCTCTCTTATTGAGTTCTAAGGTAATATTAATTTTTACTAAAATATTTTTTTGACAACAATGTCTTTTATAAAAAATATTTTTTATGCTTCCAAATTTCATTGATAAAATAATGATAATAATAAATAACGCTAAAATATACTTATAGAAAGGATTACTTTTTCAAGAAAGAAAAGTTAGAGGCTTTATTATTATTATTATTGTTTACCCTTTTAAAGTTAAGATAATTAAATATTAACATTATTAATTAATGTTAAATATCTTGAACTCTGTTTTTTAATAATAACATAATGTTCACGGTATGATGTTTTTTCAATAAAATTAAAAATATTTTATTTTAAATCTGTATTTCGTAAAACGTTTTGTTTTTTATTTTTCATGAGAAAATACACATTTCTAAAGAACTCTTTAAGAATATTCTTGCATCATTTTGCAAAAAACATCAATCGAACCTTAAAAGCAACAGTAAAAATAATCGCTGCAATTTTCTGCTCATTCTTTTAACCATCACCTAAGTTCACAAATATCGCACTTACTTTCCCAGCTATTTGTAAATTTGAAACCCAAAAATGCATATATTTCCATATTCTTGATAACAAAGTTTACATCACGGACAGACGTTAAAATTCTTAATCGGATCATAACCTAAGGGAGCTCTAAATTTGCATCAAGGTTACTATATCAAATTTGCATGAGATGGTCGCGTATCAGTCTATCAGCTGGAACAGGGGTCATGGACTGTCCTTTTCGACTACTAATGGAAAACTCTAGATCAGCGAACCTTTTCACATCCGCGTGCTATTTAAAAAAAAAAAAAAAAAAAAAAAAAAAAAAAACGTAATTATGACGTGCTGAGAACCAAAACATTTAATGGACAAAAAAATAATGACTCAAAATTATATAAAATGTTGTTTTGGGGATTAAAAAAATATGGGTAACTTCGGGTGTTAAAACTTTAGAAAGTAATTTAAAATGCTATTACTATTGTTGCATGTTAGATGCCAAATAAATGATATCAGCTTCGTACTTAGTTATTTTTAAGAGAATGCAAGCTGAATTGTTGTCATATGTCAAGAGATTTCTACTTGAGTTTTTCATATTATTCATTTCCGAAAACAATGACGCGGGGAAAAAATGTCAAAAGAAGCTTCTTGAAACAGTCCTGTCTGGAATTAAATTCAAAGTTGTCCTAATCTTACCATCGGTATTTTTGTTTATGCTTTTCATTTTCCGATAACCTCCTAATCCTGTCTTAATCTGAAAAACTTCCGAGACAATATTGAACTAGATTGGGATCCGTAAGTTGCATTCCAGTTTCTTTAATTTGTATGAAAACGAGAACCAATCGAATTTAGACATACTCATACTCAGCCAGTCTAAATTCATGCATTTTGAGCAATTTCACTATATTTTAATTTAATACCTGAATCCATGCCATGCGAAAAATAATCTGTGCACCTATCGCACATGTGCCATAGATTCACCGTCTCTGCTGTAGATACTTCATAAAAATTAATGTACATGTGCCGTCACCGTAAAGTATAGGCAGAATTATAGGCAGATTTGGTAAAATGTAGGCAATTGGTTGGTCAGTCCTATTGGAAGAATGCGAAATTCCTACATCAAGAATGTTCAATAATCCAAAAAATCAGACTGTTTACAAACATGCCCATTGCCTATTCTGTGACAAAGAAAATTCTTCTCTGCTTAGTTATTAGCACGAAAGTTGTAATCATGATTTTGTTAAAGTGAAATTTTCAAAATCAAATACATGGAAAGAATTGACAATAGATGAATGAATAAGAAAAAGAGGAAAATATTAAAATATATTTTTAAAAGATTCTTGAATCATTTTGTCCCAAAACTTAAAAAACTTGGATCTAAGTAACACCAAAATTAACTAATTAAATAATGATCCCTCTATTTTTGTTCTTTATTTCAAACTTCACTTACCTTCATGAAATTCACACTTATACTTTCTGAACTATTTGCGATTTTGAAAGCCAAAAATACATAAGTTTGTATATTCTTAATGCATTGATAACATAGATTAACTCACGAACAGCCGTTAAAATTCTTAATCAGATAAATGAATCATATCTAGGAGAATTCGAAATTTGCATGAGATGGCCTCCTATCAGTCCATCAGATGGGACATGGGTCATGGATTGTCCGATTTGACCACTAATGGATACTTCGTAATTCTGTGAAACACAGAAAAGTCTTCTCTGCATGGTCATTAGCACGGAAGTTGTAATGCACTTTTAATCATGATTTTGTCAAAGTAAAATTTTCACAATGAATAAGTTGAAAGAGTTGGTAACAGATGAGTGAATAAGAGAGAAAGGGAGAAAAGAGAACTCTAATGAGACGGGAAGAGTGGACTTTTGAAACGAACGGTATCTGTTCAGAGAAAGTTGATAAATAGTTCGCTGGATTTCGGACGCTCTTAGGAAAGATGATGAAGTAATTATGATATGAATTTATTTCGGAAGATTTCGTTTCGGAGGATTAATGTGATGAGAAAATATTTGTAACAAATGTAATGAAGGAATCGCTCATTAATGAACTATATTATAATTACATTTTTCTGTCATATTTATGGTCAACATTAAGGTGCTATGGAAACTGTTTAATGTGAAGCAATATATGAAAATAACCTAGAAAACAATATCAGTATTGGTTTAGCTCATCTGCAGTCAAACAAATTTTGATTTTGTTATTGATGCTTGTCAATTAACCAAGTTTTTGATTTAAAAAGACTGCTTATTTCACGGCGACATTTTTATAGGGTTGTCAGAAAAGTCATAGTGTATTCTTTCTGCGTTTTTCAAAGGTCATTTATTTACATAAAGAGCGAAAATTAATCTATAATGCAATTCCTGTTTTGTTCGATAACCTTTCGCCATCTTTCAGTGAACTGCATTATATTCCTCATTCATAGGGATTATTGGAAAATATATATATATATATATATATATATATGGAATATATGTGGAATATATATATAAGGAATATTGGAATTTGTTGTTAAGTATTGGTCTGTTTTGGCCATACTGATGTTGTAAGGATAAGATGCCTTCAAGCAGGACTTTTAAAGGGAAAGTGACCCGTATTATCGTTCTAGTATGAGGAAAATCCTCCTCATTCGTAAAAGGACATATCTTTATTGTCAAAATTCTGAGTGTGATGTTTTTAAATATTTATTTAAAAACTTGTCTGAAATTAATATTATGACATGCAAGGAGTTTTGAAGAAAGCAAAACAAGTGGAAGTTTTACGGCGAAGTGAAATTTTCTTAATGAATAAGTTGAAAGAATTGGTAACAAATGAGTGAATAAGGGAGAAAAGAGATTTCTAATCAAACGAGAATAGTGGACTTTAGAAACTAATCGTATGTATTCAGAGAAAATTGATAAATAGTTCGTTGGATTCAAACACTCTTATAAAAGATGATGAAACTATTATGATATGAATTTATTTCGGAATATTTCGTTTCCGAGGATCGTGGAATTAATATGATGAGAAAATATTCGTAACAAACGTTCTGAGTGAATACCCCATTAATGACCTATATTATTATTACTTTGTTGATATTTATGATAAGCCTAATGTTGATGTAGAGAGATGTCCGCATCAACATTACGAAACATTAAGAATGAATTAGTTTATTCTGAATGCTGCGTAACCTATAACAGCGTGTACCATGGTGTACCACAGTATGTAACCAATAGCATGTTTCGACCAACAACACAGGCCTGTGGAATAATTTTTTTACTCTTTTTTGCACCATTTTAGGTGTTTCTAACATTTTTCGGTACGCTGAATTTAAATATACCGAGCTTTTAACTCTGTCAGCTATGATTTTTCCATAAAATCAAGATGAACATTGAGGAAGATCAATCAGAATATCTACAGAGTAAAAAAAAAAAAACTTTAATTTACAAAATATATTTTTAAAAAGTTATGTCTTACATTTTAATATTTTTTTATGCTGGTAAATAGTTACCACGAAGTCAAAAATCCTTACAATGTCTTTTAACTTTGAAACCCCGTTTAGAAACACTGCTTACAGCCTTTTCCTAAACAGCAGCCAGCAATAATCTACTATCAATTAGTATACGGTATCTTTATGGCTAAATTTATAATTTACTAGTTGGATATTCTTGTGTTTTTATGACTAATTTTTTTATTTATCAACCAGACAGAAATTCTTGTATTTGTGTCGAAACTGTACGTGAAAGAATGTTTTTAGTATTCGAAATCAGCATAAAAAATACATAAGGAATACCCTTCACTTTGAAAAAAAAAATCATCGTAAATCTGGGAGTCAGTCAAATTTCAATTTTGTTATTAATGTTGTTGCCAAATTAACAAATGTGAGAATCCAAAAATGAACTGCTGAAACATGCGTGACTTTTCGTTGTAAATTTGTTTTGTTCATATGGCATCAATGGAAATACAAAATGCGATAACAAATAAAATATAATGTATGTAATGCATGAATTAAAAAAAATAGTTTTATTGGAAATTGTTGTATTTATGAAAATAAGAAAATGGAGGGGGACAAAATTGAAAAAGTAACACCTATGATGGATATAACGATACACTGCGTAAAAAAAGTAGGACACTAGACTTTTTTCTAAGAAAAGCTCAACTGATTAAGTTAGCGCAAAATTCTTTATTTGCGTAACATTTTACAACAAAATGAATATAAAATCATAGTAATCAAAAATAAATTACAAAGAGAATTTGTTTTTTATGACATAGTTTCTGTTGCTTAGATCAAACTCTGTAAAAAAAGTAGAAGAGCATATAAGTATTTTATATAAAATTAAAGTATTAGTAAGAAGTTTTCTTTCCATTTGTCTTTATCACTTGAAACACTCTGTTTGACATTGAACCATATAGAGTTCGTGTATTTCACTTAGGCAAACATTATCCCAAACATCGTTAAGTGCATTCCAAAGCTCTACAACAGATTCATACTGTTTTCCTCTATTGTATATGTGGCGAACTAATGTCGCCCATATATTTTCAACTACATGTTCAGATCAAGGCTTTTAGCTGGCCATGGCAAAACACGGACCTTATTTGTGTGAAACCAATTTTTAACACCAATAGCTGTGTGAATCGCTGCTTCATCGTATTGAAATATCCAATTTTCTCCACCTAATTCTGTACCATAAGGAAGAAGTTCAGATTTCAACAATCGGATGTAATCTTTATGGTTCTATCTACCATTCAAAAAGACCAGACTCGTTTTTCCACCATATCCGACTGCTAGCCAGACCATCAAACTTCCCCCTCCCACATGTCGAATGGAATAAAATTCTTCCTCATTCTTGATACAATGCCGATAGAACTGATTCCCATCAGGACCATCTAAATTGAACTTTTTCTCATCTGAGAAAATGACAGAAGTCCATCCCATGGTCCAAGAAGTGGATTCTCGCCCAAGATAAGCGGTTAGCTTAGGTACATGCATTTTTGTCCACTTTGGATGGTGTTGTCTCATTGAAAACGAAGATTTTGGACTTTTTTATATAGTTACATACAATTTGAAGTGACATATGTGTTAGTTCTGCTTGTATTCGGACCTTTAAAATTGTAGAATCTTACTTTTTCAACTCTCGGATATTGTTTCTTTCGTCACGAGACGTCAGTGTTTTATGTTATCTTGTCCTTTTTTTAGTACCGTGACACTCTGGATTTCTAAGATAGTTTGATATTGCAGTTTTACTAACATTAAGCAATTTAACAATCTCTCTGATGCTTTTACCCTCTTTTCTAAATGATATGGCTTGACTTTTTTCACAATTATTTAAAGGTATTCCTTTAGGCATTCTAAAAAAAAACAATCTAAAAATGAAAAAATATTTTTTTCGTTGACAAAAATAATAAAATAGTAATGCTTATTTCCTTATCTATAGCAGAAGGGTCCAATAAATTTAATTTTCCACAGTTGTCCTACTTTTTTTACCGTGCGATATTTAGCTAAGTTTATTTTTCTATAAATTAATTGTGGTAGCAATCTAATTTTTATTTCATAACAAAAGTAGGAGTATAAAATGATATTCTTAAAAAATCAGACCGTAAATGTAAATCACAATTAAGTAAATTAAAAAAATCGAGTGTCCTTATACTTTTTTTTTACACAGTGTACATATCTGTTCTTTATACTTCCTTCAAATATAAATTGATTGCATCAACATTAAGTTGCAGGCAAATTTCTTCATTGAAGAATTTAGTTTCCATAATGAAATCCTTCGGCAGTAGTATCAATAAAATTATATGGTCTACTTGATGTTAGAATTAATCCTTTCGTGCGTGTCAAACTCATGTGAGGTTTTACTGAAATACGATCCCCAGCGGACTGTGCATATGTTATTTTTATTCCTGTTTAACACATTAACACACACCTAAACACACACCTATTTAAACTGCACATGAAGTCCAATAATGTTCGCTAAATACAAAAATAGGTAGCAGATTCATTTCCTTTTCGAATACTCAACAGGAAAATCCGCCTTTGACAATTTTTGTTTGTTCTAAGATTTTCTGCTTATGGATCCGCTGCGTTCTTCGTGCCCCAACCCCCGGATTGTCAGAAGACTTGCGGGTTGCAAATTTATTCCTAATTCATCCATGGGTGGAAACACATTGTAATCCACTATAATAACCAATAAAATTTTTTGGATTAAGAGCATCTTAAGAAAAATATAAATTGCGTATGGATGGACAGGCCGGCAGACAGATTAATTGCACATGCCTTGCGTTTGTGTGTTTTATGTAACAACTTAGTTCATAGTTTAGTATCAGTAATGGATAGATAATTTCTATTCACTTCCATATTCATAATTTAAAATTTAGTTGTTTCATAAAATGGGTTTAAATTCAAAATAACCTTCGTAAATGTCTTCATACAGTAAAGCATAAAAATTTCACTTTATATAAATCGTTTAACTGTAAATAGCCTATTTCCTGTCAGTAGTCACTACAAACACAAAAGAAAACTGTACTAAATCAGTACTACCTATTTTTATTTTGAATGCGGCCGTCATACAGCGAAATATAAAATAACACCTTAATTTAAATTTGGTTAATATATTTCTCGTTAGGGGGCATTATCGACGTTAAAGAAAGTTGAAATTACCCCATTTAACTATAACTTAGAATATGGTTGCCATATTAAAAACATAAAAAATCCATTTTAAAATTTGAACTATGCAATTTCCTACTAGGGACACTACCAACGTAAAAAACCCCAACATGTAAATTTTTTTTATCAAAACATAAAATTTACTCGGCAGAAGCTTATTATGAAGATTTATTAAAACAAAAACATAAAATAAATTTTATTAAATTTAATTTACTCTATTTCCGTCCAGGGGACGCTACAAACACAAAAGAAAATTGCGTTGAATTTGTATTACCTAATTTTAACTTGGTTATAAAAAATATCCAAAAATTAAAATATTGAAAAAATTCAAAAATTGTGATACCATGGTAGAATTATCAAGCCCAAATTATCATAGATTCCTAAAAGCACGTACGTTTTATTCCTTGTACGTGCCTATAATAAGCTAAAAGATACAGGATTTGGGACATCATACATTAAAAAATATATATAAAAAATTAGGAACTTATACTCTGAGCAATACTATATATTTTAACTTTGTACTTTGTGGTAAGGTGTCCAAAGTTTAAATTAAAACAAAATTACTTTAATAACTCTTAATAATATTTTTTTAATGCTTGTAAACGTTATATCAGGATCATTTTGCAATTTTGAAATAAATGTAAGATATTTAAAAATTAAACTTTATTTATTATCTGAATAATCCACTTTTAATCTATTTTAAGTGTAAAATGCGTTTTTCATCTACTTAAAAATAATTCATGCATGAGAGGGTTAAAAATCAGTCATACAGCAAAAATACTTTTAATTAAAATTTACTTTTTATACTTTTCATTGTACATTTTATAAGAGTCGGTTATTTTTTTATTTTTTATTTGAAATTTAGTTACTATTTGAAATAAGTTTTGATCTAAAATTAAAGTCAACCAACTCTTGAAAGTGTTTTTAAGAGACGATTTGAAAGAGTTTTCATAAAAAATTATTCTACAAATGTTCTTTAAATTGAATTTCAAGAGATTATTCAGTTCAAGTTATTCGCGAAACTTATCACTCATTGAAAAAAGTATATTTAAATATATATAAATGAAATAAAAAAATAATAATTTTGAAATAAAAAAATAAAAATAAATCGCTAACAAGTTCGTATAACAAAAATAACAAAATTTCTAGATTGAAGATGGCCTGTAATAACACTTTACATTAAATGTAATAGTAGTAATATATATATATATATACCAAAACATATCCGTGAGTAATGTTGACTTCATATCAACAGTGGTAGCGTCTTAACAATAAATTTCGCTTTTACTGCAATATCTTGAACTGTTAAATATCACACAATTAAATTTTTTCAATATTGTATTCCATTTATTTTTCTTAAAGGATGTCTCTTAGTAATTTATCTGGCAAAATCTATATTATGAAACCAAAACATTTCCGTGAGTGACGTTGACTTCATATCGACAGTGGTAGCATCTGAACAATAAATTTCGCTTTTACTGCAATTTCTTTAGCTGCTAAATATCACACAATTTAAATGTTTACACCCCCAAATAGAAAAAAAATGTTCTTTCAAATATATATATATATATATATATATATATATATATATATATATATATATATATATATATATATATATATATATAACGTCTTAATAAATATAACTTACCAGAAATTTCACTATATTGAGAATCATAAACATTTTAAAGATAGATGAAGCTAAACAAAATAGGAAATAAAAAGGATTTAATTATAAAATGAAACAAAAATGGAATAAATAAATATGATGATGGAAAATCATAAAAAAAATCGGCAAGAACATCCACATTATGCATCCACAAATGCATTCTTTCATTTAATCGACTAGCGAATGGCCAAGAAATCCATCACTTGTCGTTATATTTGCAAAGATATGGTTTTGAAAAATTTGAATTTATTAGTTATACTCTGAAAAAGTGTGTTTTAAAACATTGACATGTTTAAAATATTGTAACCGTTATGTAAGAAAAGAAAGAAAGACACATCAAATTTGGGCTATTTTACTATAGAAAATATTAAGTTAGAATATGGATATTTAAATTTTTTTAAGCATTATCGGTAATATGCATTCTGAAATTATTTTAACTGCAAATATATTAAATTAACGATTTCGCTGTAATATAGGAATTGTAACATAAACTCATTTAAACATGGTAATGCATATAATTTAAAATACTGCGCCATTTCTTTAAAATAAACATTTGGGAAAAAAATCAGAGTAGATATTTCTGTGCATGCTCTCCATTTATTTCTCATACATTATTAAAAAAATTAATTTGTAACATTGGTTTAAACATAAGAAACTGTGTCGTTTTAAATCTTATATAGAATGCATTGAGGGTTTAATTTCACCAAGCTTACAACTCTTAATCAATCAAATCTCAATTTCCACCCCCATTAATTAGGGGAATTTCCATTAATTGAAATGCATTCTTATTTTTCAAATTTCTCAACAGAAAATTAAAATTTGTAACTTATTTTTTTCTTGCACTTTTTCTAAAAGGATGTCGCAAACTGGTATATTTGACAAAATATTTCTAAAATATGTATACATAATTTTATTTTAAGTGTTAAAATATTATTCACAGTTCGCCAGTTTCGCTAAGATTTTAACACTTAAGATATAAAAATAAGTATATAATTTTTGTTTACATTTAATCTTTTTAAGTTTCCTCATTAACAACACTAAAAAGCCTTTTGAAACATCAATAACACATTTAAATAAAGTTTTGAAGTTTATTAAAAGCGATTTTTCCGTGTTAGCCGTATGACAGGAGTTAATAGCCGAATAAATCGCCAAAGGTCGCTACTTGCAGCAGCCTTTTTCATTCTGATTATTTCAGTGTATAAGCGCTTAGTTCGATTACATGTCTATAAAATTTGCGTTTTACTTATTATTTTATTTATTTATTGATGAAGTTTTAATTTCTTTATGGAATATTAGCCGGAAACAAATGTTGAGCTATTTGTATTGTTTTAAGTGTAAACGGGTTAATCTTTCGCAATCAAGCTGCATGCGATAAACATAGATTTAAAAAAAAAATCATGCTTGAAAATTATTTTAAAATCCATAAATATCGGTAAATTGAGATACAGTTTCCAGAAAACTGCATTTGAAAGAACATTTTTTTTTCTGTTTGGGGGTGAAAATTTAAATTGTGTGATATTTAACAGCTAAAGAAATTGCAGTAAAAGTGAAATTTATTGTTTAGATGCTACCACTGTCGATAAAGTGTTATGTTTTATAATATAGATTTTGCCACATAAATTACTAAGAGACATCCTTTAAGAAAAATATATGGAATACAATATTGAAAAATTTAAATTGTGTGATATTTAACAGTTAAAGAAAATGCAGTAAAAGCGAAATTTATTGTTAAGATGCTACCACTGTTGATATGAAGTCAACGTTACTCACGGATATGTTTTGGTTTTATAACATAGATTTTGCCAGATAAATTACTAAGAGACATCTTTTAAGAAAAGTATACGGAATACAATATTGAAAAATTTAAATAGTGCGATATTTAACAGTTAAAGAAATTGCAGTAAAAGCGAAATTTATTGTTAAGATCCTACCACTGTCGATATGAAGTCCACGTTACTCACGGAAATGTTTTTGTTTTATAATATAGATTTTGCCAGCTAAATTATCAAGAGACACCCTTTAAGAAAAATATACGGAATACAATATTGAAAATTTTAAATTGTGTGATACTTAACAGTTAAAGAAATTGCAGTAAAAGCGAAATTTATTGTTAAGATGCTAGCACTGTCGATATGAAGTTCACGTTACTCACGGACATGTTTTTGTTTTATAATATATATAGATTTTGCCAGATAAATTACTAAGAGACATCCTTTAAGAAAAATATACGTAATACAATATTGAAAAATTTAAATTGTGTGATATTTAACAGTTAAAGAATATGCAGTAAAAGCGAAATTTATTGTTCAGATGCTACCACTGTCGATATGAAGTCAACGTTACTCACGGACAAGTTTTTGTTTTATAATATAGATTTTGCCAGATAAATTACTAAGAGACATCCTTTAAGAAAAGTATACGGAATACAATATTGTAAAAATTCAATTTTCTGATAGGAAACTTGAAAAATACTAATGCATCCCAAGTCCATAGATTTAACATTAGGGAATGGAATTTGAGATCTGACTGGTGGAGAGCATTGACGGGGAAAAAAAACGAACTTTAATATCTAGGAAAACTTGAAATAAGAAATAATGATTTAATGAATTTCAGCTATATCTTGTAAACATGATGTTGATTATGTATTTTTACTTTTATTATTTTATTTATTTATTTATTTTTCAGTTTCAGTACCCCACATCAATTGTTTTCATAAAATGGTGTTTAAAATCTACATAATCAAGATTAGATTCATATCTCTTTAAATATTTTACTACGATTAAAACTAGTGTATAACTTGTATTCAAATAATTTTAAATGATGAGTTACGTTCCTTTCAATTCTTTACATTTGTAACGGCGATTGTTTGAAACAGGCATTTGAATTAGACGTCCGAACTGGACTTTAGTCTGTCCGAGCGATAGATTCAGAGAGTTCTGTTCAAAATACATTATTCTCCACCAATACATTGTGTAACTCGCACAGCTGACTAACAATACAATGCAAAAGAGAACAATAAGAGTAGAGCGTGGAAAGATTTTTCATAGTCATGGTACGTATTGATCAGGAATTTACAAGCATTGTTACTAAACTTCTGTTTCTGGGAATTACCAGATATTTTTAAATAGTTCTGGTGAATTTTAAGTGGTAACTTTTTTAAAGAAATTATTAATAAGTGGAGAGAATTTTAAATTTCAAGCATTATACTTAATATTTTTAGTATTACAGAGAACTTGAATTTTGGTTGAGCCTTTGCCAAAAAAAAAGTATGTTTATTTTATTATTTTTTCCTTAAACTAGGATAAAGATACCTCAGTGGTTTCTGTACTATAGTTATTGAAGTTGAGACAAGTTTAAGATTTTTTTCAGTCGGAAATACAAGGTGGCCATACATTATTGTCTGAATTTTCTTACCTCATAACTTTTGATTTATGAACAAGACGGAAAGTATTATTACATATTCGTAAAGTACAACACCAAAAATTTGTTTCATAACACAAAGTTACATATGCATAATGTTGCAACTTAAAAAGTTATTAATCAAATTATAATGAATATTAAAATTTTATCTTTATCTTTCCTGTATGTACTCGGGAAGCGACGTTGTGCAGTAGTGACTTTTTTTTTTAATTCGAAGAACCACAATACGCACATCTCTTGTGCACTCGCATTTTGAATTCTCGCATCTCAACCTTTCACAATGCAACTCCGCCACTAGGGTTGCCGCATAAATTGGTTGAGCATAACTTTGTTTTATTTAAAAATACTTTTTGAGTTGTACTTTACGAATATCTAATAATATTTTTCGTCACGTTCTTAAATTAAAAAAATATGAGGTAAGAAATGTCCGGGAATAATTTATTGACATACTGCATTTGAAACTTTGTTTCATATGATGGAGAGTATGTAGATGTACTTTGTACTCCCAATTGGGGCGTTCAGTTTTCTTGAAATTCAGTCACCTAAAACCAATTTTTGAATTAGATTCTGAAAGATTATGATATTCTCTGAAGCTTATACTAACTTTGCACATCATTTTGAATAATTAATTATTTTTTATAAATCACTAAACTTAAAAATAAATCCTAAAAAATAACCTTTTTTTTTTTTTTTTTTTTTTTTTTTTTTTTTTTTAAATTGACCGCTATTTTGTCAATTATGAACTTTTTAAACTAAACGTTGGTATAAGCTCCAGAGAATGTCATAATCTTTCAGAATCTAACTAAAAAACTTAGTTTAAGATGACTTGAGAGAAAAATGATCATCCGATTGCAATTACAAAGTACATACTCAACGTGATTTCAAGCAAAGTTTGAAATATTTCCGATTAAAGTATGTATAAGTTACAGACTTGAAATTTTGTGTACTTGCAACTGAATACCTACTGTCACAGTGGAAATCATAAAATTTTGAAAATGTGTTCATTAATGCAAGATATTAATTAAAAACCCACTTATTTAATGGAAAATATTCAACTAAAGTGTAGAATTTAATCAAACCGTAAAGAAAATTCATTCTGAAACTCCAGAAGAGGGGGGAAGGGTTGCCATAGTCATAGCATTGCAATGAAGATAACAGACTGGACGTTTTCAAAAACATCCCTATCTCATAAAATATTCCACCTAGGAACGTAAAATTTCGGACACACACGAAAAAAAAAATCGCTTTCAGAATTTCTAAAAAATTGTAATTACTCCCACTAGAAGTGTAAATATCAATTAAAAATGGATTTGAAAAAATTCGTTTAATTTCATTTCATTGTTAAATCACAGACAATCAATCTGACACCTGTTCCCACAGCCCAAAGATGCCGGACTAGACATTTTTCAGGCTCCATAGAATTTTTTTTAATATGCATTTATCGATTTGAAATTAAAACATCTATGCGTAATTTTTATGGCGAATCCAGAAATTTAGTTTTTATAAAGATAGCGTAATTAGAATCGAAATTACGAATTATTTTTGCATTAATGAAAATATTTTTTTATTATATGATGATTATAAATGGTGTGTGAAATCGGAGACTCTCAGCGAGACATCCCGGCTTTTCGCAAGGGAGGAATTTAAATAAACTGCAGATTTTGATGGTAGTAAGAGATTAAATGCTTTATTATTATTTTTTTTTAATATTGCATTTTCCTATTTGAAAATTATGCATATGTGCATGCTTTTTTACGGTGAACCCAGAAATTTAATATTTATAAAGATCACATTGTTATAACCAAAGTTGTATTTTATCACAAAATGCTGATTTTTGTATAGAAAAAAGAAATAAAACGCTAATAGAAAATGATGTAATTAATAATGCGAATAGGAATTATTAATAAAGAAGGGGAGAGGGGGGGGGGAACTACTTTTTATTAAATATCGCATTTAGTTCACATGATAGATATTTTTATGACAGAGCAGAATAGTGAGCTTCGTCCGCTATCGGGCCGGTTCAAATATTCGAAAAAATGATTTTTTTTAACGAAATTTATTTGGATTTATTAATTAAAGGAAAAAGCGTTTTGATAGGAATATTAAACGAAACCCTTTATGCGATCTTTGATCACACTAACCCACTTGTTTTAATTTCTAAACATTACACAATTTCAATTTTTTTCACAGCCAAATAGGGAAAAAAAATATCATTTAAATGCAATTTGTTTGAAAACTAACTGTATCCCAATTTATTAATTTTTTATGGTTTTAAAAATAATTGTCAATCATGATTTTTTTTCAAATATCTACTATCACTATTGCGTGTAGCTCGATTATGCATAGTAAAATAAAAGAAAATAATATTCAAGCAAGATTTTTTTTTAAATCTCTCTGAATCGTGTGCAATCCAATTACGGAAGATGAACTCGTTTGTACTTAACACAACTTAAACAGTTCAGCATTTGTTTCCGGCTAATATTCCATAAAGAAATTAAAACTTGAACCATCAATAAATAAAATAATAAAACAATATAAATAAAATGCAATTTTAACAGCCATGTAATCGAACTACGCGTTGAAACCGCTAAATTTATCAGAATAAAAAAGGCTACTGTAAGTAGCGAAATGCTTGGCGATTATTTCGGCTATTAACTCTCGACATACGGCTAATACGAAAGTATCGCTTTTAATAAATTTCAAAACTTTATTGGATTACATTTTGATATGTTTAGTATAAAAATGCTTTTTGGAGTTGTTAGTGTGTAATCTAAATATATATATATTAAATGTAAAAAATCTTTAGAGTTTTCAATTTCATTTTTTAAAAATCCCTTATGTTTTGTAACTTGAGAACCCCTGGCGGAATCCCCTAGTTTTTTCTTTTTTTTAAAATATAAAATTTCAGTTTTGTCCACGCTTTAATTTTTTACTTTTATTTTTTAAATGACTATCTTGGATTAAAAAGAGTATTTAGAAATAGTTTAATAAAATCCTTTTATATATATATATATATATATAATTTTGCATATTGAACTATCTGGTTTGTATATTCTGTAAGGGCTTATTTTAATTTGTAAATTGACAGGGCTCTTTGGTATCGGGATTTCAGTGTATGTGGTCAGTTTCTTATGTTTCAATGGTTAAATTTTACTTAAAGTTTTATATATTGAACTTCCATAATGACATGCTGCATTTGCGCAATCATTTGTGGATAGTTATATTTTTATTTTAATTTTTATTTTAATTTTTATATTCATTTGAATATCGTTCTATTGCAGCCATCAATTAGATTTCATCTAATTACAGCCCAAATTTTGGCATATCTTATATTTTTATAATTATTAAATACATTATTTCAATGCTGCCTATGCGCATATTTTGATGTATTTCTTGTATTTCATTACCATCATTTCAAGTTGCTGCATTCTTAACTTTTTGTATTTTTGCTATTGAAATAACATGTTGATTTGGCCGTTTGCATTGATTATGTTTGGGTCAGAAGAGTTTGGTCATTTTGCATATTGAACTATCTGGTTTGTATATTCTGTAAGGGCTTATTTTAATTTGTAAATTGACAGGGCTCTTTGGTATCGGGATTTCAGTGTATGTGGTCAGTTTCTTATGTTTCAATGGTTAAATTTTACTTAAAGTTTTATATATATATATATATATATATATATATATATATATATATATATATATATATATATATAACCATAAATGAAACATTATCATAACACCAACTTAAACAATGAAATAATAATTAAGTATGTAATAATTAGTTGACAATGAAAGATTCCCCAATACACTGAATATGGAAACAAAAACATATTAAAAGAATAAGAAATTAAATTAAAAATTGAATAAATGGAATTAAATGAAATGAAATTTTTGGAATTTAGACAGAATTATCAAGTCCCAAATGCCTAAATACCACAAATAAAATGAAATGAGAGGTTTCATCATCATATTAGCCATACATTGCTAAAGATATATATATATATATAGATAGATAGATAGATAGATAGATAGATTTTTTTTTTTTTAACGGAAAAATATTTTACAAATTAGAATGCGCAGAACATTTGTAACATTTTGTTAAAAATTTTTTCAATTTTCAGTAAATTGATTTTTTTTCACATATTTACTGAATTTATCAAGAATTCTATAAAGAATTTCTTGTTGGAAATAACATTAATAATCAAAAATTATTTTTAAAGTCCACCTTCCACTTAAATGTATTACGAATTGCCAACGTATAACCAAATTAATTGATTAATTAAATAGGTGCTTTAAAACAAACAAAAACAAATATGTTAAACTTTTCTTCAAAGTTCATATACTTGAGTTTTATTACTTTAGTAAGAGCCATGCTTAAAACATGCAAAAACCAACTTTATTTATTTCATTAGGCAGATGTGGAACAATATTAATTCATTTTCGTAATTTTTCTTCCTTTATTGTTATTGTAATTATCCCAAAAGTTAAATATGCAAACAAAATTTTGACATGTTTTACATTTTGACAGCTTTGAAAACATAACGTAAAAATTTATCTTTTGTTCACAAAGAAAAGTTTTCTTTAAAAGAATTAATTGCTTCACTATTTGTTCGTAATACCTTTTTATTCTTAAACTTTCTTTACTTTAATTAGATGAAACTGGAGTGATCAATTTAAATTTTCTTTATTATGAAAATTCTTAACTTTTCAAATGTTTAGTCAAAGAAAAACATTATTTGGAATTTTTAAACCCGAAAATAATTAAATATTCCTATTTCGTATAGATTTTATTACACTCTTTTATTTAACTTAACTTGGTTTATATATCTAAAGATAATAATAAAAAGTAATAATAATGTAAATATAATAGAAAATAAGTTAAATTAAAAATAAAGAATGTAATATGTATATTTTTTTTGTAAATACGCTTTTATTACACTTTTTTATTTAATATTTCTAGAACTTAATTATAAATTAATAAATTGGTTTTAAGGCTTTTTTCGTTAGCCGTTCTAGAGATGGGAATGCTCGAGAAGAAGCGAAAATTTTGAGAGGAAAAAACCCAGTTTATTTATTTATTTATATGTACATTTTTTTTTTTGAAGGAGTTAATCTCCCCTTGGAAAAATTGGAAAATTTGAAATTCAATTTTTGAAATATTATATTTAAATTTTTATAAAAGTTACATTCTGCTATGATTTCCTTCATAATTTTTTCATCTTCATGGAAATATTCCTTCTCCCACATGAAAACATTAACTGGAAAAATATAATCTGTCGGATAGTTAAATACTACTTCTCTGATTAAAAATAACAATTTATATGCAAAATTTTTGCAATAATACCAATTAGTGAAAATGACATGGTTGATTACTTCATATAACTCGATATCATTTGAAAAGTTCATTAATTTTTTACTGTTCTATGTGCAATTTTTCATACCCCTTATAGCCCCAACTGTCACAATCATGATGGTCTATAGTATCACCTATTTTATCACTTAATACGTTTGAAATGTGTTAATTCTCACCAGTAATGATTGTGACTGCCTTCTAGGTTCATTAGTGCTGCAGAATTCCACCTCTATGCATATTTTTAAGTTCCAAAAACTTTTGTTTTGGTTACATATCGAGTAATAAAAAACTTTATTAGATCTTAAAGAAAGAATCGGATATTAATCACCAAAAATATTTAAAAAATATAACCCAGAATTCTTTGAGAAAATGAAATATTCTTTTCTTTTAATAAAATGCAGCCTGGATTACTTTCTCTTTCTTTTTTCATGTGTCTTTACTTTAAGAATAGATCCTTACGCATTTTTTTTTTAATATTAAATGCATATAAATAAATCGGTATGAATAAGAGGTTGCTTGGCAACACTTTTAACAGAGATTGTCTGAATTTGGACCACATCACTTATTTTCAGGTGTAACTCACTTCATTTTCCGAATATCTGCAAAATAGCACTACACGTGGTCAATCTATTCATCTACTAAATAAATAAATCTTTAGAGCAATTTCTTTTTGAAAATCTTAAGTTTTATTTTAACTTGAAAAATTTGTCGAAAGCGATCAAAATTCAGCGACTGGTCGCGTAAGTTGGACACCCCCCCCCCCCCCCAATCTCCTAAATTGGACCAAACAATATTAGGTTGTTCTATTGAGTGGGTAATATAACTAATTTTATTGAAAGCAACGTTTGCGATTAATGAAGCAATCAAACAAAACAACAGCAATGACATATAATGAAATCAAATGTCTGAAAGTAATAGTAGTTGTTTTAAATCAAAATGCATTCAAAATATAAATCAAAGTTATAAGTAATTAAGAATAGGAATTGTGGAACTAATTGTCAGTTACTTGAATATCATGTAAGAAGTTATGCAAGGCTTAGACATGAATTTCTTTTGTTAATTTTTTATTCCTGTGCACACAACATGGAACCGTATTTGGTAATCTGAACTTTGAATCATTTCTGCTATTTTATTTATGTTTCAAATTAGGCAAAACCAATAATCACTGTCTTGATTTTTCTTTTTAGATTTTGAATCATTAGACTTTTTTTTTTTTTTTTTTTTTTTTTTTTGCAACAGAAGTTTTCTTTACCTTATGTCTGTAATTCTTCCTTTCCATCCTTTTCTTTCCAATGGAATTACTCCTATTTTTTTTAAACTTGACGTTCCAATTGCTTTTGTGCTTTGAAAACTTCCTTTTCGTCTTGTTTTGTTTTTTCATTTCAAGGTTAACTTTACATGGCGAAGATGTTAACACAGCTGTTTTTTGGTGACTCTGTACTTTGACTTACCTGATTTCGGCAAGGGAGATAACATTTTTAATTATTATTATTATTTTACTTTTTATTTTATTTATTTATTTATTTTATTTATTTATTTATTTATTTATTTATTTATTTATTTATTTATTTTTTTTTTTTTGGGGGGGGGGGGGGAAGGTTGTAGCTGAAGCCTTCTTGCGGGTCAATCTCTTCACAACGTACTCTTTCCTTTTCGTTTCCTATATCTTTAACAACTTTTGCTATCACTGATGTTTTTCTTCCAGGCTGTTTGTCTGTGTCGTTTTCATCTGTTTTCTTTTTTTTTAGTAGGTTTCATGATATCTGACTCTGACTACGAAACTCACTATAAATATATTATAGCAGAAGAATCAACGTATCTATCTGCAGTTCCTATAACCTCGTCAGGAATAAGTGCAAAAGTAGCTGCAAAATGATAAATCATGCATGTTAGGAGGCCAAATGCCGCTTCCTTTAAAAGCTTGGATGGCGGTTTCAACGGTTGATGCTCTATTGTAAGCGATAGTTAAAAAGCTGGGGGACCAGGAAAGTTGTTAGAGGGAAACCTTTATGAGCTTGAAGCCATGATTCTTGTGCCTCTACTCAATATGCATTTAAGGGTTTAAAGAAGGCAACAGCCCTCGAAATTCATTACTTACTTTTTAAATTTATGAACGTATATCTGGTCAAATTTAAGCAACTCAAATTGGTCCAATTAAGGCAACTGCGCCATTTTTTAAAAGAGATAATCTCAAGACTAAAAACAAAAACGAGAGCATTCAAATCCGCGTGACAAAACATGTGCAATAAACACATGAATGTAGACATGTATATGAAAACATAACAACTTACCTTAGTTTTAAAGTATTTTCTTACGTTTAGTAGAAAATAATCAGATCAAAACAGCTAAATTTAGGTTTTTAAAATTGTCTGAAAACAACACGTGGAAGGCGGATGCTTCTTCTAATCATAAATGACGTCATTCTAATGCAACGGTCGGCAACTGGCGGACCGCGGAAGGTCAAATCGTGGACCGCCAAAAATTTTGGTTCTACATATCTATGTGAAACAACTTTCTCCAAAATGAATTTTTTGAAGAACAAATATCGTTCGAGGTTAACGGACGCACACCTTGAAGACACTCTTCGAATTAGCTGTTCACCACATGAACCAAATTATAGAAAACTAGCCCAAGACCGTTAGTGTAATTTTTCGCACTAATTTTTCAACAATTATCTGTTTTTTTTTTTTATTTTATAATGTGTATATAAAATTTTTCAGAACGTATACTTGTGTATATAGTAATTTTTCATAACAAATACCTGATTTTTCTATTCTATAGTGTATGTATGTATGTGTAAAAGTAACAATTTAAAATTAATAAGTACTAATATTACTTGTTTTTTCTCTGGACCTCGATAAAAAATTTCAAAAGTATTCGGACCCTACTTAAAATTACTTGCCGACCCCTGTTCGAATGTAATTTCAGCGGTAGATGGCACCTCTTTCTGTAATTAATGTCAGAATTGCAGCGGTCCATTTAAAGCGGCGGTCCAAATATGGCTACTCTATATATTAGTACTAATTAAAAGGAAATACAGTAAAACCTCTTAATGCCAGACACATCGGAACCATAAAATTTGTCTGCTATTTATAGGTGACCGCTATTCAGCGGCAAAAACGTACAAATACATAGGTATTAAAGCACATGAACAATACGTCTGATTACTTTTAATTACAATTTTAGAACATATTAATTCAGGCACAATTAAATACAATGAACCCAACATGAGTGAAAAATTAACACATGGGTCAGGATTCGATTCTGGGACGTTCAGCGTAACGTGCTGTTGCTTTAGATGTAGACCACTGAGCTACCCGAGTCGATATCCTAGCCAGACAATTTCTCACATTATAAATTTATACATGTTGGAAAGAGTCACCGGCCAGCAAATCATGCAGCACGGGTTGACAATAGCAACGATGAATTAATGAAAGCACGTTACACTGAAGGTCCCAGTTTCGAGTCCTGCCCCAAGTCAATTTTTCACACGTTTTGGGTTCATTGTATTTAATTGTGTCTGATCTAATATGTTCATAAATTGTAAATACGTAGGTGTTGGAGATTCATAAAGTTTTCGTTGGATAGAGGTGTCTTCTTACAAGAGTATCCGTTATGAAGGTTTTGCTCTACTGCGTATGTGTAGATGGAATGTACAATACAGTTAAAATTTTCTTTTAAACTAGTGATAGTAGCTAAAAGTTATAACTTTTTCTCTACCCTTTAAATTGTAAAATTAATTTTAAACGCAATTTAAACTGGAAGATGCAACTAAAATTATTATTTTAACAATTGAATCATGTTTACAAAAAAAAAAAAAAAAAAGTGTTAAATTTTGCAAGAAAAGCTTCTGTGGAAATTCCGAGCTTGAAAGACTAAACTTTTAATAGTAAAAATCGTTTATTTTAGTTACTCATTTATTTATTTTGTAATATATTCATAAAGCAAATTTTTTATTGTGCACAGGTCTAAAAAATGTTTTTAATGTTTAAGAAAAAAAATTGCAACAAAAGCTTTTCTTTATGAGAAATAGTTTTTTCCCATAATTCTAGAAAATGTATGCTTTTGACCTAGATCTCGTTATTTTATGCTTAAACTTCTCATATCTGAGTTTGGATATAATATCTTAAGGCTGCTCGTCAGTAAACTTCCCGATTCCCCTCGCTAATGTTAATCCAATAGGCGTAGGATGCATTCGTATTTTTAAAATATCTCCTCGGGAAATTAATATTTTAACTTCTGTTTCCTGTGTACTGTTCTTAAAGAAAGTCTCTTTTTTTCTTAGTTATCAAAATATTTCTAAACTATGTGCTTAATTTATATTTTTATGTGTTAAAATCTTAACGAAACTGAATACGATTTTAACATTTCATATAAAATTAAGTATATATTTTAGAAAAAAATTGACAACTAAGAAAAAAAGAGACATTCTTTAAGAACAATATAAAGAAAACAGAAGTAAAAAATATTAATTTTCCGAGGAGATATTTTAAAAATACAAATGCATCCTCCGCCCATAGGAATAACATTAGCTAGGGGAATTGGGAAGTTTACTTAGTCTGAAGCGAAATATTTCTAAGAAACCTTTCAAAAAAAAAAATTACTATATTCAATCGTAGAATTTCTCATTACTGCAGACATACTAATTCAAGATATTATTAATTATCTTGTGGCAGAGTAATTTTATGAGAATGAAATAAAACTCTAATTAAAAGTTTTATCTGATTATTTTTAAAAAATGATGTTAGGAAAAAGGAAAGAAACAATGATCCAATCAATGAGATCAGCATATATTTGTTGTTGACTTACGTCTCGTTACTTGAAGCTCAAACTTGTCATGTCTGAGTTATACGAAAGTTTTAACGTGAAAGCAGTCTGAAATAGTGTAATTCCAAGATTCATCTCGATCTGAAAAAAAAAATCCTTCTATTCAAAAATATAATTTTTCACGTCGCCATGTTACTACGATATTTACCATTATCTTGCTGCAGAATATATATATATATATATTTACATTGGTATATATTTAATAAATTAACTTTAAGTGGGATTTCTCCAATATTTAAAAAAAATTTAATGAAATAAAGATAAAGATAATAGTCAATTAACTCTTTTTTTATGCTGACTTGAACCTCGTTAATGGACGCTTAAATTTTCATATCCGAGTTTTATTAGAAAATATTTTGAAGTAGTTTCCAAGACAGAACATTTCCAAGAAAATTCTCGACTTAAAAACAAAAAATATTTCTATTCAATCATATAATTTTGCATTGCTGCGGGCATACTATCGCACAATATTTGTCATTATCGTGGCGGTAGAGTACTTTCATGGGAAAAAAAAAAAGTTATCTTGTCTGATTTCGAAAAAAAAAAAAAAAAAATGAAATAATGATCTAGTCAATGGTATCAGTATATCTTTACCGTTGTCTTCTGCCTCTTTATTTGAGGCATAAACATGTATCATCCGAACTGGAATATGAAATCTTAAGCGATAAAACAATCTAAAGTAGAGCATTTTCCAAGAAACTTCCCCGGAAAAAAAAAAAAAATCTTCCGAAGTACCTGAACATTATTTCTACTCGCTTCCATGCTATACCAGTATTTCTACAGCGCTCAATTCAAACAATAGAAACTCTTATAACTACAACTCTTGCAAAATAAGAGTCCAGAAAAAGATAATTATCCGTCTAATTAGATAAAGGCGTACTCTGATCTGAGTAATCAATATATTTTTTTTTTCCTAGCATCGCATTGTTTCTCCGTTTCGCTAATTACCGGAGGTGTTACGTCCCTGCACACTCCTCTCTACACATGTGCGTGAATGATTTATATCTTGACAATTTCAAAACAATAGCAGCGCAAAAAAAAAATAAAAGTCTCAAACTTTTCTGTGTCAGGACCGAGGAAGATGAGGCATTAATTATTTGATTCATTAGTAGAACTGTTTGGTGAGGACAAATGGAAAACTTGAGGTTATGATAAGTCTTACTTTTTTCTGCACCATAGTCGAGATTTAGTTGGTTTGAATCTGCGGAGTTTTAAGAGCTTTGCTTTTGCCTAGGTTAAAAAAAAAAATAACAATAAAATGAATAAATAAAGCATTTGTTGGTTTATAGGGAAGTTTCTTTTTCTATAATTCTGTATTCGTAATTTTTTAAATAGGCTTCTGAAAGTACAATAACGGAAAGATAACTCAAACATTAATGAAATTTTAGTAGTCATATGTTTTAAGGTTTAATAAATAAGTTTCTTATTTAGAAGTTAATAAATAAAAAAGAAAGAGTTTATATGAAGCATTAACATTAACACACGTGCATACAGCAGATATCATTGCAGCTTCTTCAAAATATCTAATCAAAATTCGTAGTTTTGAAATCCTGTGATCCTTTGCGTTCTTCTTATTGCATTCTGCTGTTTTAATGGATTTTAGTTAGTACGCTATAAATGTCCAATTTTTGTTAAATAAGTTACATTGTTTTAGCGGGATTCAGCTGGTTGGTTCATTTATAGATCTCCTTTCACCGTACTAAAAAATAAGTATTTTGTAACAATGTTCTTATCTCTTCCGTAATCCATGCGCGATGCATGATATCCCTTCCTTTTTTAATTTTGCCGCAAAGGAGATTATTTACGAATTGCTGAAATATCTATTTTCTGAAATTTCTTGGCTATTAACGTTTTCTTTACGTTATTTTTTGTCCATTCCACATTCATTAATGTGATCACAGAAACTTGTCTAAAAACTTTGAAACTATAGAAACAGAAAAATTATAAAATATCATAAACAACTCCAAAATAATCTAAACAAAGTCTTTTTTTAACTTATGCAAAAGTAAAATTATCAAAACTCCGCTGATTCAAACCATCAAAATCTCGACTGCCGCTAATTCAAACCATCAAAATCTCGACTGCCGCTAATTCAAACCATCAAAATCTCGACTGCCGCTAATTCAAACCATCAAAATCTGGACTGCCGCTGATTCAAACCATCAATATCTCGACTGTGATGCTAAAAAATGTAAGACCTTTGTCATAACAGGAAGTTTTCCAATTGTTCTTTTTGTTTTTCTAATGAAGCATGCAGGCAATCTGTAAAAGTACCGTGATTTTCATTTAAGACTGTAAAACATTTTACATATTAATTAAATAAATTATTTCTTAGCTATTACTTGAAGCATATTAAATGAGTATTATTATATTACTATCTCATTTTACTATTAATATAAAAACCAACTTAACATCCCGATGGATATTTTATGCACGAATTTCGTGATATAGACACTTGATTAAAAGTATTACAAGAATTTTGATTCATATATTCCGATGAAGCTACATTCACGTCTAGCACGGGCATTGCTATTGTTGATTCTCTTCATCTCTTTTTTTCAAGTCTCTTTTCTTCTAAAATAAAAGAATCCGCAAATTCCATCTGGGTATATAAAACGTGTTAAATTTTCATTAAAGAAAATTGATGCTTAGCTATAGCTAATCATCAATTTCATCAATTAAACAATATATTGTTTAATTTTGAGATAGACTAGATTATTACAACACGTCTCTAAACATACAAGCAATTTACTACCAACAATAAACACTCTGTGAAGCATGCAAGAAGTCGCGGAGTTTTAAAGTTTCGCTTTTGCAATGTTAAAAAGAAATAATAATAAAAACATTGGTTGGTTTAAGCTATTACGCTTTTTCTGTTATTTTGTATTCATAAATTTTAACATAAGTTATTGTAAATACACAATATATATATATATATATATATATATTTCATATATTTCAAGATTTAAAAATAAACTTTTTCTTTAATTACTATTTCAAATAACAATGCATGAAAAAGAAATCTTAATTTTTTTACGCGTTACATAAACAAATGCATATGTTGTTTATGTGAAGCTAAAATTGCGTGAAATGTTTTTTATGCGTTGTTTTACACATTGTCATTTTCAAAAGTTGGCACGTATGTAATATTATTACTATTACCAATGAAAAATACGCATTAAACAATGGTTTTTCCTATATCTATTCCCTCTACAACACACATGCACACATATACACAGAAATCCCCCAAAATCATAAATAAATATCTCTCTATATATAAAAATCAGAGTTTTTGGGTATGTTCCTTATACAAAACTACAATTTTTGGCGCATTTTCATGACATACATATGTTTTAGAACCGGCGAATAATATTGACTACTTTACAACTTTCCCAGACCGCACATTTACCCCTTTTTTCAACCACCCGTCATAATTTATACAAATCTTTTCTTTTTATTTTTATATGCAATTTTTTTTCTTTCCTATTGTCACATCTTAAAAGAAACTACGTATGGACGATTTTCAATTACGTAGCCTTTTGGATTTCTTAATTTAATTCTAATATTAAATTACGGTAAACAATTTTCACACATGCATTTTATTTTTATAAGCCAATAGAAATTCTGATCCTTCCCCATATTTTCACATGCGAAATTGGCGTCATTCTATGCGCCTTTTCCATATATAAAATTAAAATATTTTACTATAAGTGCGTTAAAAAGATTAGTACTTTCATTTAAAAGTATTTGGAATTAAAACATCTTCTATATATAAAAGACATTTCATTTTAAAAAAATAATAATAATAAATCATTATCTTTAGGATTTTCTCCGACCAATAAACCACCAATTTTCGTTTCTCCGACCAATAAAAGTATTTTTGATTGCTATTTTCCATTTCTCTTTGTACAGTGCAATAACATCACTTAATTTATAACCCTTGAATGGCTCTTCAATAAAATTTTAAATTCAAGTCACTTTCGGTCTGCCCCTCCTTCGTCACCCTTTCGAAAAGGATTTTTGGAAGCGCTCTTTTTTACTTTCTTCTATCTAAAATAGAAGAAAGTATTATAATCCAAATTTTTTTCGACGGATTTACCCGTTTTCGGGGTCAGAGATTTTGAAAAACAAATTTTTACAAAATATCTATGTCTGTCCGTCTGTCCTCATTGTATCATCGAAAAGTGTATAAAGTTATGCATAGAATTGAACCAAATTTGATTTTTAGGTTTGTGACTATGGTCAGCAGGTCTTCTTTGAATTTGGGAATATTATGCCGAAAGGGGACGTTGCGATAGCGATTTTTGTGCCATTTTCATTATTATATCATCGAAAAGTGTATGAAGTTATGCATAGATCTGAACCAAATCTTATGTGTATGTTTTTGACCAAGGCCTGAATTTCCCAGTTAAATCTGGGGATATTACGCCAGAAGGGGGGTGCTGCGATAGCTACTTAAAGGTTTCAAATTCAAAAAGATGTACAAAAAAAATCGAAATCCTAAAAGTTTTTTCCATTAAATTTTCGGCCAAGGTTTCCAGAGCATTTTTTGTTTTTCCTCTATCTTACAAAATGACTGTGATGTAGCAGTTTGAAATTTTAGGGTGGCTGAGATTTGAAACAAGACAGCAGGATTCCTCCAAAAAGGGGTTTAATTTATGAGTTTTAATCAACATGGTGGTTTCGGCAAATTTTCTTTCATTAATGTAACCATCGCACAGTGGGGAATTCGGCGGATTTAGCCGGCCAAAAATATTTCTTCCTGAAAAAATGATGGAACGTTTATATTTTATTCGTTTATCATATTTTTACATTTTTATAGTAATTTTTCTTTGGAAAAAATGTTTTTGCATATACAGGGTATGTGAGAATCATTGTAACATTTAACACTAACTTTAATTATAATTAAGTATTAGTGATTAAAATTCTCTGATTGCGATTGTATTTTAACCATCAATATAAACCTAACCTTTTATATAGAATAATTCAACATTTAAATTTTTGAAGTTACATTCTAATTTGTTTAAAAAAATTGGAGATATATACTTTTATATGTAGATACAGTTTATTATATTTTTACGTTTTTTCTTCATGTGTCTTTGAAAGTTCTGAAATCGATTTTAAATTACATTATATTTGATTTAAAAAGAAAACTGGTACCATCTTTAGAAAGCTCTCTTTTTAAGTATTTTTGCACCTTAATCTTTTCTAAAATGGAAATTCTCCATTTACGCTTTTGCAGAGTAAATAAATAATGCATTGAAATCAAGTATTTATTAATCACATATATTATTTATTTAATTTAAGCAAAATATTACAAATATCATATTATATATACACAAATGAATATATATATTTACATATTTGATAACGAAATCGAAGGTTATTCATCAGATGATGCAAAATTGTCATCGTAGTTGTTTTCATCACTATCCGATTCTGTTTGTCTTTAATGGGGTGTAGTCAATGGCGGATCTAAGGGGGGGGCGATGGGGCGATCGCCCCCCCCCTTGAGCCGAAAAAGAGTCGATAAACCGACATTAGAGGCCTCCATTGGAAAAGGCTTCCGGCGGTCCCGGCCCGACCCGCGGGTCGGGCCTTCTTTTTCTGTAGTCTCGGGCCTGGAGCGGGCCTCGCGTTTTCTGGAGACTGGGGCCGACCAGACTTCGGGTCGTTTTTCGGGTCGTGCCTGGATTAGATTTCATTCTTTCTAAGAGGTCTGCACGGGCCGAAATTTTCAGGCCTGAGCCAGGCATAAAAGCAGAAAATTCGGTCCGGTTGCCAGCAATGGCGTATCGCACCCGCGCCCCCCCCCCCTTGCTTTAATAAAAGGTCTGCAAACCGACATCAGAGGTCTGTGCGGGAAAGGGTCTGGCCCAAAGAAAAATCTCGAACCAGTTTTCATTCACGAAACTCGGACCTTGCCAGTTCTCCACTCTTTTCTGGCCGGGTATTCCTTTTCTGTAGACTCGAGCCGGGCCGGTATAGACTTCTTTTTTCCAGGACGAGTTTGGCAAGGAATTCATTCTTTCTAGAGATCTGCACGAGCCGAAATTTCCTGACTCGGGCCCGACCCGGTATAAAAGCTAACAATTCGGCCCGTGTCTGACTCAACCCGTATGAAAACCATTATTCGCTCGTACATACCTCTAAATTCTTGCCTCCGAGCCTATGTCCGGGTGGAATTTTAGGTAGATTTCCAGATCTACGCCGATCATGACTCCCAGAACCCAAAACCACACCCAGTTCAAAACTTTATCTATCTATATCACTTTTTTATGGACACGATAACTTCAATAATTCTGCACAAATCTCATCCAAACTGATATATAAAATCAAGGGGCATAAAATCTCAATTTGGTCAAGTTCGTTAATGGGCAAAATTGAACCAAGGTTGGGGAAATGGGGGGAGGGGGGGGGGGCTTTTTGTGAAAACAGAAAAAAACACATAACTTCTTAAATATGATACATATCGAATCCGTTTAAAGTTATTATTACTTCTAGGAAAAGGGCCGAAAATTTATGTTGGACAGATTTTTGATATCATTAAAAATGGCCTCAAGGGGGGGGGGAGGAATAGGTGTGTTTAAGAAGAAAAAAATTCATAACTTTGTCAATTCACAAGATATCAAATCCTCTTAAATTTGTTATAAATCCTCTTAATATTATCTACAACTTTTATATTGACAAGTTTTCTATAGGACCAACCCTTACAGCAAAACAAAATTAAAACAAAAAAATCCTAGCCGGCTCCGCCTACAGACACAGGTGATTTCGAAGTAGTCGGTCCCAACTGCCGCAATATGGCAAAAAGGTCATTTCTTCCGGAATTCCCAAAATACAGGCGCCCCACGATCTGAGTCTTCGAAATCTGCCTGTGCCTATAGGCCGAGCCGTCAGGGATTTTTTTTCGAACAAAGTATTTCTTCCCGGGTGAGGCATTAACGTTCAACGGTCCGGCTCCTCCGGACCGAGTGGCCTCACTCAGGCTTTCAAGAACAAAGTATTGGATTGGTAAAAATTTTCGACGTATTTCTACATTTTAGGAGGTCCTGAACAGAATTGACTGTTCTTAGAAAATGTCTGTCTGTCTGTCTATAGACACTGCTTGACAATTGCTAAGGAACAGAAACATTTTTTGAAATAATCACAGGCAATGATTGAAGAAATGAAACTAAGAACATATGTAATAGAGGTAGAGTGTTATATTTATCATGCAAAATGTTACAGATCGCACCACATGGGAAAGCGGGATAACAAAAATAAAATAAAGAAATGTCTCCTTTGAAAATTTTCGGACTTGACGAAAAAGGGTCTTTTTATATGAAAAAATAAGATATATCAATCTCTCAAGGAATTTGGCCTTCTCGGACACTAGTGCACATTTTCATCTGTTATTCATGCTGTCTATTAAACTATTGAAGAGTCCTTGGGGGATATTTTCCCACTCCTCTCTCAAGGCGTTTTTCAGTGCTTGTAGACATTTTGCACTTCATTAATACCGTACCACACGGAATTTCACAGAAATTAGTTCAACAACCTAAGGCGCTATTTTTTTCAAACACCTAACTGCATAAATTTTCGAATGAATAACGATCTCCCATGGACTACATTTTAGGCACATAACAGGTCCGTCCTTAGTACGCCATCTATAATTAATTTTACTATGTTGGTTGGCTGTTGGGAATGCTACGTTAAGAAAACGAGTTGTTCCTTAGCAATTGTCAAGCAGTGTTACAATCAAGCAAGTAATACAAATTTTGTGGGCGCTCTATCTCAAGAACTAATGCGCGGAATTTAATGAAAATTCGTATTTAGTTAGACCTTGACATAAATTGGTGCAGATGATGTTTTGGTTTAAATTACTCAACAGGTGATACTGCTATGCTGTATTTTTCGCAATATCTATATCTTAAGAATTTACACACGGTATTTCATTAAACTTTAGATTATGTTTGACCTTGGCATATATAGATCTTTATTAGAATTGGGTGTATACCGCCCAACAGATGTAGCCACTATGATCTGTTTTTCACGATTTCCGCGTTTGCTGTATCTCAAGAACGAATAGATTGTCATTTAATTTTTATTGCAGACAATTTGATTTATGTAGAAGAAAGTTTTGTGATAGCCACAACATATTAGTATTAATTTGTTTTCGTAAAAATTGTAGTGATGTTGTACATTTTTTTAGCATAATTTTTAGAAATTTAGTTTGGTTTAATAAATCAAAGAGAGATACTTTTAAGTAATCGGGTGTGCCAATCCCAAAGCTTTCTTCTATCTCATCCATGTTAATACTTCAAAATTCACTTTCACAGAATTCCATTTTACATCAGCTGCTTGCGAAGCGCCGTGTTACCTTCCCTGCATCAACAGCCGATGTTAAACTACGAAATATTGCACATAAATCGCTCAGCGGCCCCTTCCGGTGGAATATCCCCAAATTTAAGTACGACCTGCTAGCCATAGTCAAAAACCTATCAATGAAATTTGGTTTAATTCTATGCACAATTTCATACACTTTCGATGATACAAAGGGGACATACACAAGGACAGACAGACATTTTGTATAAACATCTCTTTCGGTGTACATCCCAGAGATCTGCATGGGGCGGAATTTCCAGGCCCGGGCCCGTTCCGATTCGTACAAAAAATTATTGGCCCGGTATAAAAGTTAAAATTTTTGCCCGAGTTTGGCCCGGTATAAAAGTTAAAATTTTCCCGAGTTCGGCTCGGTGTAAAAGTTAAAAGTTCGGCCCGAGCCCAGCCCCGACCGTGTAAAACAAGTGATTGGCCCGACCCGGCACGGTATAAAATCTGAAAATTCGGCCCGAGCCCGGCCCAGCCCGTGAAAACAGATTATTGACCCAGCATGGTATAAAAGTTAAAAGTATGGTCAAGTCCGGCCCGGCACGGTATAAAAGTTAAAAGTATGGTCCAAGTCCGGCCAGACACGGTATAAAAGTTAAAAGTATAGTCCAAGTCCGGCCCGGAAAAAAATGCTGGCCAGGTCCGGCCCGTAAAAAACAAAATACTGGCCCAGATCGATATACGAGTAAAGCTAAAATCTCGGACCGAGCCCTGATTGGTATAAAAAGAAAAAAGTATGAAAGCTAAGATTATAAAAGCCCGGTAATTAAAGCTAAACCCCGAGCCCATCCCGAGACTGTCCATTAGGAAATTTTTACTGCATATAGATTTTATCAGAAAAAATATTTTAGACATTCTTTTAAAAAACAGGGTCAACCCGAACACGTTACGCAAGAGTGAAAAAACACGACCCGCAGGAAAAATGTAGAAGTAAACCCGGCCTGCAGAAAAAAAGTAAAAATTAACCCAATCCAAACCCATCTCGTATCAAAAGACAAGTTAACCCAACTCAAACCCGACCCGCAGTAAACGTAGAAGTCAACCCGCCCCAAACCCGACCCGTAGCCAAAAGTAGAAGTAAATCTGATCCGCAATTAAAAAAAATTAGACCCGGGCCGACCAAAACTGTGGGTCAGATATTAACCTCCAAATTTCTGATATCGCCCCCCCCCTTGAAGACTCTCTAGATCCGCCCTTGGGTGTAGTACTCACATGTTCAACAAGAATTAGTAGTGCTAAAGCCTTTAAAAATTATTCAGATTTTTTTTCACTTGGTATACGTTTCATACACGATAAGAGTAGATCTTAATTGAGCAGTTACCAATTTAGAATATACACGTTACACGAATTCTCTTAAACTTCGACTCCTTTACAATTGCAATTCTTATGGGCCTGCAGAATCTAGGCATGGGAGATGTTAGATTTTGCAAAACGATTTTTTTTCTTCCTTTGAGTGAACAACAATTTGAAAAAGTACAAATGAATTCCAAAAAATGTTTCAATCAAAATTGACATAATTTTTTGAGCTTCTTTTATATTCTCTTTGTTCAAAGCCCTCACATCCTCACTTTCAATTTTACACAGAGTTCGTCATCATTCATTGTCTCAGCATTTTTTTTCAGATAGTGCAAGAAGCGTGTAATGGTGTCGTCTAATAAACGTTGCAACTGAACTTCTCCAGAAGTCTGGGTAACTTTGTAGGAGTAGGAGTCCTTATTTCGGGAATAGATATTTCCATTTGTCGCGAATTATAGGACGGATATGTTTGCTTATGTGAATGCCCGACTGTTTTATAATTATATTTGCTTCAATAAACAGTGATAAAGCCTGAACAGTCGAGAGATTCAAATAAAGTTTTCATAATAATTATATAACACCTGTTTATTTTAGATGCAAGATAAAGAGCCCATGTGATTTCTTGGACTTCTGTAAAAGCACTCCTGTGTCCAGTAACATACTACTGTGAATGGGTAGCATGAGAAATTCAAGGTTTTCTTTGCTGTGTACTTCTTCGGATTTTCTTCTTTTGTTTCCAATTCACATTGACTACAATTCACAGAAAAATTTCCGAGGACAACCTGAATGTATTTACGGCAATTGGAATAATCCCTGCGGTCAAGATTAACTTTTATCCCAGAAAAAATACTTAAATCATGCTTTATCTGATGCTTTTGCTTTTCTTAATAATTATCTTTGTTGACAAGGAAATTCTCGAGAAAATAAAATTTCTTATCTAAATTTTCCAAATGCTGGTTATTCATAAGGTCGAAGAGGATTTATTTTAATATAATTTTCATTCCAGGTATAAATTTATTAATCAGATATACAAATGGGAACTCTTTTATGTCTGCAGATCACAATTTGGGGTTACATTTCCAATTTAGCTATCGTAGAATAAATTTTATAAAAGGGGGTAAATGAAAACATCATCATTTACAGAAACATACACATTGGCGTTTGAAAGAAATTCTTCTAAATTAGCGGTTATTAGTGGCTATTGTTTTCAAAGTTATTAACTACATATCTTGAACTCTCAATTCATGTAAAAAATATCATCGGATCTCATCCGTAAGGTTAACTAACTCTTTATGGAATATTTAAATTAACAATAAATTTTTTCAAACTATACGGTACATTTCATGTCGCTTTCCCAATCTTCATTTTCCATCGTCTAATTTCTCTGAATATTTCTTTTTCTTATTTTTCTGTAACTCTAAACTAACATTAACCAGTTTTTAACCAGTATAAAAATGCTTGTTTATTATTATTTTTTTTAATTCTGTTAAGAATTTTTTCATTTAGCCAGCTCTTAGTGTTGTCTTCATTTCTACTCCTTGTACCCAATATCTCAAGCGCAACATCACTAACATTTTGGTTAAAATGGTTATATAGATCCTCCTGTCATACCTTCTAAATCTACGTTCAGCATATCGCGCATCAGTTACTCACATATTTCTTTAATGCTCTCATCTTTTAGTAGTTTTATTTTAAATTCTGGCCAACAGTATTAGGTAGCTTCCAATACAAAATGTAAGAAGCTACATATTGCAGCCGTTCGGAGGAAAGCAATTCCGGAAAATGTCGATATATTTTCATCGATCATGACCTCAGACCCCATAACCACCCTCCGTTAAAATGTTGATTTATATATGTACAGATATATTTGATCTTTGTCGTGCGATAGCAGTCATATTTATGAACCGATTTGGGTGGAACTAAGCATGTGAATTAGGCTTACCAAGATCTCGACCGAGTTCGTTGGTTAGCTTGGCGCGCCATCTTGTTTCAAAATGGTAACCACTTAAAAATTTCAAAAGCAAAATATTATACAAATAAATTAGATATTTGTATTTAATTTTTACTGAAGTGTTAGACATTGATACAAGTATTGAGTATTTTTTGTTTTGCCCCTATCTTAAAAAATGGCTGAGATATAGCAGTTTGAAATTTTAGGGTGCCTTACATTTTGAAACAAGACAACAAATTAAAAATAAATAAATAAAAGATTAATTTATGATCTTTAGTGAACGTGATTTCTCGCAAATTATCTGTTACTGTTGTAATAATTTTTTAAACTCCCGAGCGCATAAAGCTATATATTCATATCCGCTAGCGTCAAATTCTCACCAAGCTTGGCGACACTTGGCAAAATATTATCAAATTTGGCGACCGAAAGTAAATCGCTATAAAGTAAGCCAACTTGACTATATCTGACTAATTTGGCGGAATTCTCATTCAAATTCAGTATTGGCGATAACTGGGAATAATAGGGTTCTTTGCATTTTAGCTTCGTGTTTTCGAGTAAAATTAGCTAAAATCTTAAAATCAAGAAATAGGGAAGCTATCTTTTCCTTCCGGTACAGGCCGGAAGGACTTTTTCACTGCTGTTTGTTCATTAGATATTTTTGCTTTACTCTTTAACCAATTCTTTAACCAACGTCTGAACACTTACCTTGAATCTGTCTGTCTTGAGTCACTCTACCAAGAGCAGATGCTTTCCCCAGCATAGCCTCAAATATCTTTTTGTCAAGAAAGCTCACAATACTTTCACAAGGGGAAGGAAATAAAAAATAATATATTAAATATGCCGTCACTTTCTATGGAAAAAATGCATATTCTAATTAGGATCTGCACTACCTAAAAAAGAGCAAAGGAAATTATGTTATTTTCTTTTATTCATTGTAGATTTAATTTTTATGAATGAAAATGTAAGTTTCTATTTAAAAATAATATTTTATTATCTGTGGAAGCCACTTGCTCTTCAGAAATTAACTCTTATTATCTAAAAAGAAAAGCATGAAATAGAATTTCACTAAATGCTATGCTATTTGCATGCATTTTTTGCATTTTTTTCTATATTTTTCTGTTACACACGGCAAAGAAAACGTGGATTCTCATTTATAAATCTGAAATTTTACTATGATTACATAAAAGTAATGCCATTTTTCTCTGATTGTAGTTTTAACGATATATGGGCACGAATGCACAGAGCACCGCAGTAGTGATCGCCGTAATTTTAAGATGTCACAGTTCAGTTTATTTTATCCGGATAGGCCACATGGTTAACACGTGAAAGTAGAGCGGGTCTACCAGTATAAAATAAATTAAATGCTCCTTTATTACACTCTTTTACGAATACAATTCTAATAAAATAGTTTCAGTAACTTACTCTTAATATCTTATAATTTGGATTCTTCAAAATACAGGTTCTTCATAATCATTCATCATATAATTCTTCATAATCATAATATATACGGATGTGTTCCACATTTTAAATTTTATTTCGTTAGATTTGTGCCTTTTTTGCAATTTTCTTATAAAATTATCTATCTATCTATCTATCTATCTATCTATCTATATATATATATATATATATATATATACAGTGGTGGCCAAAAGTGTGGACATTTTTTGAAAGTTTCATGTTTTTCAATTTTGTGTGCTTGTAGAAGATATTAATTTTCACTTAAATACAAACGTTTATATATCAAATTGAAGGTAATTTAATGTAGAATTTAATAATAAAAACAGTATTACAAAAAAAATTATGCAACTAATAGTAAGATCTATCTTAGATTTGCATTTTTTTAAAGTGATACTTACACAATCAATACTTAGTAGGATAACCCTTATTTTTTAAGACAGCTTCACAGCGTCTTTTCATCGAGTGAACGAGTGTTTGGAGTTCATCTTTCGTAATCACATGGTGCCAAGAATCAATTATAGCTTCAATAAGTTGTCTTTTATTGGATGGACGTTTTTTTCGTACAAGAATTTTCAAACGTCGCCACAAATTTTCAATTGGATTGAGATCAGGGCTGTTTCCTGGCCATGGTAATATATATATGCCTTTATTTGGAAACCATGCTTTGCATACTTTTACTGTGTGGCATAGAGCTGAATCCTGCTGAAAAATAAATGGTGCGTTGTTGGGGAAGAGATCCCTGATGGAAGGTATCAATTTTGGTTCCAGGACACATTCGATGTATTTTTTGGCATTCAGTATGTCATCAATCACTTGAATTCGGCCCACACCATCTGCAGACATACATGCCCAAATCATGACATTTGTCGGGTTTTTTGTAGTTGCTTCAATGCAATCAGGATGAAGTGCTTCTCCTACTCTACGTCTCACGTATTTTCTACCATCACTACCAAAGAGTGATATTTTGCTCTCATCGCTCCAGATTACTTGCTTCCATTGATTTTCTGACCATTTAATGCGTTCTTTTGCCCACTTAACTCGTTTTTCGCGTTGCTTTTGATTTAAATATGGTTTTTTCCTTGGAATTCTAGCTTGTAGTCTAAATCCTGATAACCTTCTTCTTATTGTTCTTGAACTTACTGCAATACCCGCTGCATTCATTTCACATCTAATGGCATCTGATGAAATTTTTCTATCTTGAAGGCATAGCCGTTTAATTTTTCTATCGGCAGTAGCACTTGTGCATTTTTTCGGCCTGATTTGGCCTTACTTTCCACTGATTTAGTTTTTCATAACGTAAACAGAACTTTCGTACACCAGAACAAGTCACTGAACCACCAACTTGTCTTGCAATTTCAGCATAAGAGAGGACATTTTCTCTGAATATGACAATTCGGCTTCTTTTTATAGATGTCCAATTAGTTCTTCTTGTTGATGACATTGTTTAAAATTAGTTTAATTAAAAAAAGGACTTTAAATATTCAAAAACAGCAATACTCTATTTAATTGTACTAGTATGCATCATTCCGCAAAATATTTTCACAATAATAACTCTTTTACCATCCAAATAACCTAAACTATAGTTACAGACATTTGATTGTCCTCAGAACAGTGTTTATGATTGGCTAGTACGCTTTTGTTACAAAACACGTCCTTATTCAAAACGATTTGTGTTTGTTTGTTCTACTAAAATGAGCATAACTTTTTTTGTTATACAGATATTGTAATACTGTTTTAATTATTAAATTTTACATTAAATTACCTTCAATTTGATATATAAACGTTTATATTTAAGTGAAAATTAATATATTCTACAAGCACACAAAGTTGAAAAACATGAAACTTTCAAAACATGTCCAAACTTTTGGCCACCACTGTATATATATAATGAACATATAGATATATGTTAATGATTACTATATATATCATGTAGTATAACGAAAATCGAAATGTCACATATTGAAAAAAGAAAAGAAAGAAAGAAATGCCTTTAGCGATTTCATAGCTTATGTCACCTTTAAATAGCTAATTCACTATAATCTTAAACCATAAGTGAATTTCTTTTCATATTTAGTTTACAAAAATACATAAAAATTAACATAAATTTAAAAAAAATCGTAAATTAATTATAACGGTTAAGTATTACAATTGATACCAAGTGAAATGTACTTTTACCAGAGATAATCTGAATAAATCATTTTGGAATGTAATTATTCAAGAAAGTAACACCTCAAGTAATTAGTGAAACAAAGAAATTGTGGAATCGGAATTTAAAAAAAAACTGCGATGCTCAATTACTCTGATCACACAAAGCTCACATCTAATTACGAAGGTATTTTCTGCTAATTAACTTTTTGGGGGTGTTTCATTTGGGCATGTGTCTGCAAAGATATTTGTTTTGTGGAGCCTGGATGTTGTACTAACCAAAGTATGCATGTTTTTGCCGAAGAATTGGATCGAAAAAGTTAAAAAGTTTATTCTGCGAATGTTTTCCTTTATAATTACAGATCGTATTTGTTTAGTATAAAGTCTAATTACTTTAGATGCATTATTGTTTCCTTGTTTAGACAAATTGTTTTCTGTTGATGGAATTAAAAGCAAAACTTAATGTAATACAAGAATTGTACAAGAACATTAAAAAGATAAATAAACATTGAAATTTGGTTAGCCTTAATGAAACATACAAGAAAAATATTTTATGTTAAAAAGAACTTATTTAAATGACGAAAAAAATTAAAAAATAATTTGTTTTTTCACAGTAACATTGAAAATAGATAATTACGAGAATTATTACTTACCCATCATACGTAGTATAGGGTAAGTCTTGTAATCGTTTTAAAAATTGAAAAAAAAATTCTGACGGATTTACATGTTTCAGACACTGGAGATACCGAAAAACATATTTTTAGAAAAAAAAATGAATTGCCGTCCGTCTGTGTGTCTGTGTGTCTGTATGTCTGTATGTCTGTATGTCTGTAAACGGTCTATCTCCCGAACCAATTGTAATAGAGACTTGAAATTTGGTATGTACTTAGTATGTAATAATGGAAAGAAGCTTATTGAATTTCAGTAACCTCGATTATAAGAGAACTATTTTTTTCGGACTTTCGAAATATTCGTTCTGATAAAAGGTATATATTTTTTTTCCAAATTGTTTATTTTTAGGAGTGAATATAAAAGAGAATAAAAAACATAAGTTTTGCATAAAGAATGAAGTCAATCGGATAATGAATTGCCGAGATATTTGTAATCCTATTTGCCACACTCTTCGATTTTTCATGACCCTGTATTTCATCCAAATTTCAATTCAAAGATATATTTCAATTGGAAATGAGACGCTCAATCCGATGCAGTAAATTCTTAGTTAATATGATTGTCATTTTTGGAGTTATAAGGATACTTCTTTTACGCAATTCAGTAATAGAACATTTAAAGTTTATGACGTCATCAAGTCACGATTTTATTCGAATTGCAATGCATTCTATAAGTGATTTACACATGTTTTATTTTCATATTTTATATTATACATATCCATGATGGTTAAGTATTACGGTGGCCCCCAACGACTAGTTTCTTAAGTCAAGGTAGTCGTAATATTGCTCCTAATAATGATGCTCACTGTTAATTTTTTTTCTATAAAATAACTGAGAATCTCCTAGTAATCACTTAGTGAATTTACAGAAAGCTGGAAACCGAGAACCTGTTTTCTTTTTTTTCAAAGAGAAGGAGAAAGAAAGAAACTATTATGCAAATTTACTCTGTAGAATCTGTATATTTAAATCTATAAAAAAAAATACCCAAAACCGTGTAAATTTACATTCATAAAGATACTTGACTATAATTTTTCTTAAAAAAAAAAAAAAAATGAAGAAATACGAAGTTTTATTAGTTAAGAGTTATTTTGTTGTTCATAGAAACTGTTTAGAGTGAATTTAGGGGCATCTGATGATGATGATGAGAAAAACGGTAACTTTAAAAAAATAAAATCTAATTTTTGAGGGAATTTTATTGAGCATTTGAAACAGGGATAATAAGTGTTTTTAGGTTAGAGCTTTGCGCGAGTCGATTTGTACCCGAACCGAGCCAAAAACTCTGTTTATAAGTCAACCCAAAACGGAACCGAATCCGAAATATTCAAACACAACCCTGATCCGAACCCGAAGTGAAAGAAAAATAATCGATATTTTAATACAATTATGAAAAAGTACTCTACAATTATATCTCTTTTATGCATAAAAATGAACATACATATACTCATTAATATTCAAATGTATAGTTTTATCATTTGAAAAATATTCAGGAATTTCTTTTGAAACATTGGATCAACCCCGAATCCTACCCGAAAGATTCAAAACCCGACTCGAATCCGAAACATTTAAAGTCAACCCGACCCGTAACGAAAAATGTTAATGTCAATCCGACCCGTAACGAAAATAGTTAATGTCAATCCGACCCGATTCAAACCATGAATCAAGTCGGGTTATTCGTCACAATGCAGGACTTTATCCTAGATCATAAATTTAATCAATTTTGCATAGTATATAACAAGTTAAATACAACGGAACCTCGATAACTTGACATCTCACTGAGATTTAAACGTACGTCCTACTTAAACAGTTGTTGAGCTAGTGAGGTTCTAGATAATTTCATACTTAAAATGTACTTAAAAGAGCTTTTACGTAATATGAATTTAAAATCATAATAAGAATGAACAAAAATAAGAATGTGTTATTAAATATACATTAAATATTAGAATTAGTAAGAAGTTAAACCACTAATAAACTGATTTCCGTTTGTTTCTAAACCAGGGAGATCTAATAATAATATTAAAATTTTAATTTCATTACGAAAATCATAGAAGATTATAGAAACACTAGCTGACATGCCCGGTGTTGCCCGGACTCGTGATAATAACCTTAAAAATACCTAAAATCAATGTTGAATGATTTTATATTTTTAAATGATAATCTATCCAAACGAACTGCAGGACAGTCGTTATAGTTATTGTCGATTTAACCCATTTTCGGCCAAAGTTGCGTAAACAAACCATTTCAATAAATAAATTTTTATTAACACTGTGACGTATATTTTTCACTAATTTTATTTTTCTGCTATTTTTAAGGATTCTGGAGACATCTATAAAATATTAGTAATTCAATTGAAGTAATCACTTTCTGTTGAGAAATTTTCAAAATACGCTGTTTTTTTACTTGAAACGGTTATTGACAAATTCGACTTTTTGAAAATGTATAATTATGCCACTTGAGATTAATCATATGTTTTTATAATGGAGTAAAGTTGCAAGTTCTGTAAATAAAATAAAAATAAAACAAATGCCATAAGAAAACTTAAAATTTTTTATTTAAATTTAATGGTAAATTATTAATGGTAAATTAATAATGGTAACGTCAAATTAAATAAAATATCACTTTTCATGCACAAAACTTTTTTGGTGTCTTAATGAATGTAATTTAAGCAAATTTCAATGCAAATAATACCACATTTTATAAAATTTCTATGCTTGGCCTAAAATGGGTTAATTTCTGACGTTTTGATATATTAAACTTTCAATTCTGACCAAAAGTTCCTGAGGAAACATAAATAATATAAAGCGATCCCCCACCTTTCCTCTTTTAAACTCAAAATAATATACAGTATTGGCCAATTTATTAGTCCCATTCAAAAAAAAATTCCAAAACCTTGTTTCTAAGGTGATTATATTAAAATTAAATAAAAATCATGCACTCGTGGCATCATAATTCACTTTTATATTTTAACAGAATAGTAAGGCGACTATAATTTGTGACTCGTGCTATAGCCAGTATACGTCAGGACACATGGCCGTTATCATTATCTTTTTACGCGTGAAGATTTCGCTATGGTACTCCATTGTGAAATTTGATAATTTTTGAAATTCAATATTTGAAAAACGGCATAATCATTAGATTTGAGATTTATATCATGAAAAATACATTTTTTTTTTTTTTACCTTTCTAACGAAGTTTGTCTAACAATTTTCTGACAAATACTTTTCGAGCTATTAATTTTTTCAGCAATTTCAAATGTTTCATTTTCCGAGATTAATCTGTGCAACGATTATCGAAAATCCCAGTCGTCAGCAACGCATAGCTTTTTATTAAAGAGGATATAATATATTTTAATTATAAAGTGCTGATTAATTAATTAGCAATTTCTAAAGATTAGTTATGATAGAATAGTTCTAGTTGTAGACGGCTTAAGCGGGTTTCTGCTAAAATGTGTCAAGTTAGCGAGATTCTCCTTGATTGGAGTTAGCATTATACCAACATGTATATAATAAATATCTGCCGGAGTAGTCGAATTATCGTGGTTTCAGGGTATAAATAATTTGTTGAAATATCGCATTGTCAGTTTTTCTGATGCTATTGTTATTGTTTTTAATATTATAAATATTATTATTTCATATATGTAATATTATCTACTACTAAATTTATTTCTACGCTATTTCTCAACAGGTTAAATGTAAATTATTTAATAGGAAATTAAATTACTTTTATTATTATCATTATTATTGTTGCATGTTTTTTGTATCTGTAATATTACATTTACTAAACTTACCTATTCCCTATTTTTTACCTTTTCATTTTAATGGTGTTGCAAATTATTACTAAAGATAAATCAACCACTATCTCTCGACGATAAGCCTATCAAATACAGCTAACGTCAGTCATTCTGCAATCTGTAAAAGTATCGGTCAGGGGATGTCCAGCTTGACCACTAATGGATATTCTAATTCACTGACCAGTCCTAAAATTGCTTACTGAGATTGTGAATCATTAACAGCATGGCATTAATGGGCTTTTAATGGGCTGCTATCAAAATAACAGACTTCTGCGTAAGGAGAGTGATGGCAAATATTCTGCTGAATAAATAACGACGCCGTGTATTAATGAGCTCAGTGGATCCATCGCATTTTATATTGGAATAGTGGTCAGCCTAGGAGATTTTCGATAAAAGATTATTTAAATGTAATCCTTAGAATATTTTTCAAATATGTCGCTATATTCATTTATTTAATCTGAAAATAATTCCTAAATTTGAATATATTTATAGGTTTAAACATACGTTAAGATAAATGTAATTTTAAAAATATTCGCAAATGCATCTTTTTCTTTTATAGAAAAATATGTACATTTTTTATATGGTATTTATGCATTTACATCAAGATTTAAAATTTATGTGATTGACTGATATGTAAACATTTTCATTTAAAACAGTCCTCAAAAAAAACATTTTTATTCGTTCTACAACGCGAAACCTTCCGACACATTTACGGACTCATTTTTTAAACGTAAAAGCATGACACTTGTACGCTTAACTAATTGAAATGATTCGAAGACGAACAGTTTTTTCTTTTACTTTTTCAATAAATGAATTACATCGTGAGTTATAAGCTATTATTCTATAGTGACAGAAGTTTTTTTTTTTCTTTTCTCCAGCTGTCGCGTCCAAAAATTCGATTTAAAACGATAACTTTGACAGCAATTTCGGGAAGATGTTCTATTTTTAGCAAAAAATGGAAAAACTGTTCGATTACAAAGTTTCTGAATAAGAACACCTGCGTTTGCGTACAAAAAATGAATTCAAAGATGTGTCAGAAAAAAGTCAGTTTAAAATTTCAGAACAACCTTAAGATCTATTATAAAATAATTTTTAATAGTATGAAAAGGTAAAGATATATATATTTTTTTACCAGTAAGAGGAATTGAGTCGAAGAAAAAATATATATATGGTAAAATTACCGGATATTAATACTGGACTTAATTTATTCATATACTGCGTGAAGCGTGGATTTTAGGTTAAGAATTCTTTTTGGGAATAGCTGTTGCCAATGCATCGTCTTGGAAATTTCTGTTCTCAGGCGAGGAGCATTTTAACCTAAGACGAAAGGGTGAATATTCGCAAATATCACATATCGTATACTGGAAGCATTCACGTTGTTCATGTTTTGCATGAACTGCCTCTACATTCTGATTACGTGACTGCATGGTGGGGATTTACTGCTCACTTCATTCTTGAGCCCTTTTTCTTTGAGGAGATCACTTCTCAAGACCTTAAATGTCTTCATTTACAAGTCATCCCTAGTTTGTAAGAATGAAAAGTCTTAGTGACTACACTACATAAATTTTCGTGCTGGATCGAACCAAATTTTAGTGCTGCAGTAGCTGCAACCATAAAATGGTAAAATCTCTTTCCAACATTTGAAGCTACGGTTCAACCAGAGTTGTAAATGTTGAAACGAGATTCCACCATCTTATGGTTCCAGTTACTGCGGCACCAAAATTTGGTTCAATCCATCAGAAATTTTTTTGTGGTGCACTGTTTTCATGCAAGATGTTAAAACATACCATATTGACCCATATATACACATATTGACCAACAAATGAAGGTTCTGCTTCCTGCACGGTCTGGAAATGATAAGATAATTACAAGAAATTGTGCGAATGCCAGACCTCTTCGTTATCCGGAATTGAATCCCTGTGACTTCTGGTTTGAGAAATTCCTGAAAACTCCTGTCTATAAGGGAAGAATATGGCTTAAATTGAAAGCCATGTTACTGCAACTCCTCAAAATCGCTTCGCACTAGCATTGAATGTGTTATAAAGTGCTTTGAACATGCGGCTGACCGAAATAGAATAAACATTGGACAAATGCTGTGGCTGAATAAAGTTTTGTGATTTGTTTTTCTGTCACTTTATGAACCAAATTTTTACCTAGTGGTCTAAATTTGAGCTATTATTATTATTATTATTATTATTATTATTATTTTTTACAGATGTTTTCTTTTCCCTATAGTCCATGTATAATATAGACCAAATTTCATCGAAATACGTCATTTAAAACGGCCTTTACATAGGTCTGAGGGTCACTTTAATTTTAACCACCTTGTACTATAATTTATCTAAATAGCATTTTGAAAATAATTTATTATCTGAATATTTTTACAAAAATTAAAGCACAAGCAAATTAGATTTGGAAATCGGAATTATGTTTACACTCTTTTATTTAACTTAACTTGGCTCATCATGTATAGATGTAAAGATGAAATTGTGTAATCAGTTTTTCACTCACTACCTCACATGTTAGAATTATAAAAATCATGTACACAAGTGTGTTTCCAATGACGATATAACATTTTAACATTTTTAGAATTTACTTATAAATTAATGAATTAATTTTGAGGCACATTTCCGTTAGCCGGGCGCAGGTGATAAACCGCCAAATATTCTTTATGGTTTTCAACTTTACTGTTATATTTATAGCGTTATGGTTTTGTATAGAACAACAATGATAACAATGAAGTTAATTATGCGCCAACCCTTGTTCGGCAAACTGGTTGAAACTGCAGCAATGAAATATTATAAACACTAAACAGTTTAAAATAAAATAGAAAAAAAAAATAAAGAGTGTAAACTTATATATTTTTAATATGTTTTTATTTTTGATAATATCGCTCATTAAATACAATAACATCAGAATTAAAAAATAATCAATCTTGCGTTATTTACATAATTAAAGTCACCATCAGAGCTCACTTTCAATTGCACGTGAACATTGAATGTGAATTGAACTTGAATATTCCAATTGCATTGTTTACAAAATGACACTTTTTCAATTATGAGACTATGCGAAAATTTTCAAGAAGCTTTATAACACGAACAAAATCAAGGACAGTAGAGGTAGTCAGAATTAACAAAAAAAAATAGAAAGTATAATTAACAAGAAAAAAAAATCATGCATAGATCAAGCATAGATTATGGAACACTTTCCAACACATTCAGAATACTGTAACGAAAGTTCACCATTTAATAAGGTGAAAGATGATAGCTATAAGTAAAGAATTTGGAAAACGCATAACAAATTTGAAAACCTATTTTCATCTATATTTGGGAAAATACTTAAATTATTTTGTGCAGCCCTGTATATGATCTATATATTTGTATATATACTTATTCTTCTAGTATGATATATTTAGTTCAATTAAGAAACACATAACACAGTTGAAAATTCTCCATCAGCAATTTCCGCCAATGTACGCGAATTCTTTTGTGCAGCTCTGTATATGCTCTATAGAATTTATACATATGTAATATGCAAAGAAATTAGTCGAATTTAAAAACAGATACTACAGTTGAAAATGTACTTCAACAATTATTGCTCATAGACAGTATTCTAACCGAACTTTTTTGTGTGTGAATGAATTGTAAATGAATGATAAATGATATGTACACCCTATTCTATACTAAGTATTTTGTAGTGCACCTCAGGGATATATATTAATTTCAATATGTTTGAAATAGTTTAACATTATTAAAATACACTACAAATGAATTTTCCCCATAGACCATAATGTGACACGGCATTCTTTTGAGTGCCCCTGTAAACGAACTATAGATGCACACATCATTTTCACTACAGGACATGATTTGAAAAACCTCAATTACATGGCAATCCGACTGTATTTACGCAAGTTAGAACGTGGACAGATGGACAAACAGACGGTCAGATAAACCGAATTCATAAACACTTTTCTACAACGTTGGAAAGTGTAAAAAATGAAAATATTTGTGTTTGGAACCTCCTTAGCAATTAATTGAATTTAATAAAATTTTTTACAATATCCAACAAACATATGTCAATGATGTTGTCCACATCAAATACAATTAGAAAAAAGGTTTTTAATTTTATGTTATCATCCGAAATGGGTAAGACATCGTTTGAATTTCATTCTCATAAATATTATATCACCATTATTAACAAAATATATTTAAGTCAAGCATTCGCCATCAGTCATTTGATTTGAGTTAAAACAGTGGTCGAGGGTTGTCCACTTTGACCACAAATGAACACTTCGAAGCATACTGACCAGGCAAAAATGAGCATTTTAAATCACTGACCATCGAAGTAAAAGCCGGGGGAAGCGCAAAGATGGTCATTAGCGGGGGACGATCCTAATGCAGATTTAATGGAGACTCCGAAATCACATTTTGAAATGCATGGTGTTCTCGGAGGAAAGGGTTTGCATCTTAATAAATCATGAAAGAATTTAATGACTATCGTAGGTTTATGATATGAGACGTAAAATGATGGCCTATAAATATGATGGATAAGATGATTATCCTGCAGAAAATGTGGATGTATTCTTCTAATGTAATTAGAAAGTGGACGAGAATTATACATTTTGATATAAATAAGATTTTTGATTTATAAATGCGGCATATATTACATCTCAAAAGGGAGACATGAGAGGAAAGGGTTATCGTGAAAGAGAAATTTAAGCTTAACGTTATGAGGAATGTCCGCATTATTTTAACCATACTTGCTAACCTTCCGCTTTTTTTAAATAATAATTTAAAAAGAAACATACTTTGAACCAGAAAATTTATTAATCAAATGTGTCTTCTTTCTAATGGTTGCCATTTGAAATCTACTTGAAAAAAAAATCGGTTCAAAGTATATATATATATATATATATATATATATTGTTTAAAAAACCCGGGAGAATGGCACGTATGTATTAACCTTTAAAAAATTATAAACAGGCTAACATTTATGTTAAACTTTTAACTTGTTGAAAATATAGTGTTCATTTTTTTTTATTATTAGTTAATGTTTGCGACTTTAAAATTTAAAAGAAACCGGTTTATAAATATGACATCTTTACCGATAAATGTATACGACCCTCCCCAAACCTAAAGAATAAATCCGCTCCTGAATAAGTGTGTCTTTCAAAACTTTTGGATGAGTTTTTTTCAGAATAGAGGTAAAAAGAGCGATATTATCACATGCACAGAACAGTCTTATACAGTGCCCTCAGATAAGATACCCCCCCCCCCCCAATTCAACACAAATTTGTAACTGGGAAGTAATTTAATTTGCGATATTTAGGGAGCTACAACATCTCATTTTGTCTTCGGATTCTAATAAAAGTTGTCACCATCGGGTCTCAATGTGAACTTCAGCTCGTAAAATTGGTTCCCGTAATACTCTTGCTGAAAAAAATTATCTTTTTAGCGTGTGCACCGTGATTTTTCATTGTCATATCGCTGAAAAAACAACTAGGTGCATTTTTTTTTCTTATAAATTTATCGTTATGAAATTATAAATTTATCATATATAATTTTTTTCTTTAAATGTTTTTTTTTTTTTTTTTTTTTTTTTTTTAAATAAACATGATATATATGTGTTCAATTTTATAGCAAAATTTGTTTAGCACAAAATCTAAGGTAAAATAATATTAAATTTTCTTCAATTCAGGTTCCTATAGCAGGATTTTAAGAATTGTTTACACACTGAGTGAAGTTATAAAGCAATAATAACTATTTGGTTTGGCGTTACAAAAAGGGTCACGGAGAAATTACCAATATATTATTACCGTCATTTAAACCTTTGAAGGGCGGTGGTTCACTTTTGTACCCCTTAATTTTAATCCCTAAATGCCACTTTGGCACCAGAATTTTAGAATGAAAATTTTACTTTTATTGAGTACGCGATGAAAAGTTTTACTTATTTTCAAATAAATGTGTTTGCAAATTCTGGTGTCATTCAATCATTTCAGCATTTTACTAATGGAAGTACTTTGTCCCGGAAATTGTTAAATATGTGAACAGCTTTAACATTTTGAGTAACATTTGTTAATACTACACTGAAAAAAAAATGTTGATTTTACGGTATAATACTGGCACCCCAGCAGCCAGTATTGTACCGTAAAATCAACATTTTTTTTTTAATTTTTTTTGCTGTTTAGTATACAATTAGTTAGTAATGTATAACTATTAGTGTAACTACTAACACTTTCTAGTACATATTAAAATATTTATAATTTTGAAAATCTAAATTAATAGAGTTTGAAAGTAACAATTAAATGAACACCTATATATATATATATCCTATATATATTCAATTTGATTCAAAAGTTTGTAACTTATACAATAGCATGTACTCGAGTTTTATAATTTTATACAACAGTGCGTAATAAACTCTTTTATTTTAAAGAGATTTTTAAGTACTAACTCTCTTGTTTACCTGTTAAAGAAAAGAAACCCATCCCTTTAAAACAACCACCCATTTACTCGATGGCCTGGAGGCCATCGAAACTATCCCTTTCTTTACCTCAATTAGAATGCTCATTGACTATTCCACACCATGCTGCAATGGATTCGTGTCATTGCCGACTTAGAATAAATGATGGCGGGACCCCTTAATCAGAGGGTCCCCCCTTCTCTTACTATTCTCCGCCCACTTTGAAGGTAATTTTGCGCCAGGGCACTAAGTTTTGATTGCCCTCCACTACCACCTTGATACCGCGGGCTGAATCGTGACTTTCTAAAACGGATCTGATGTCGGGACTGATGCAATTCGTGATACCGAGAATTTTTTTTCGTTATATCGGTTGTTATTTTTCAGTAACAGAATAAAGTTTTAGAGGCGAGGTGTGAAATGACGTTGGTAACTAATTGCGGCGGTTAAATTTCTTGACTCTACATTAAATCATTAAATGTACGACAATTTATGATGCATTATAGACACCATTGAATTTTCAAAAATTAAAATGGAAAATATTCGTGGTTTTGTAAGTATGCTCGGACATCGAGATAGTGCGTTTCAATTTTGTTCATATAGCGTAAGTACAATTAATGACCCAAGTATCATTTATAAAATCATTTATAAAACTTGCAGCCTGCAAGTATTAAATCTGAGTAAAATATCTGTTATTGTAGCTAAGTACATTTGGGCTGTGAAAATATATGCTGTTTTCAAAACGTAATAGTAAACTCACATCTATAGTTTCAAGAGGAATTAATTAGCGGAACTCTTTGTCACAGATGCAGCAGAATGAAGTTACCCCCATCACACTCTAAAAAAAAGACGAATGTTTCTAAATCTACGAGAATATAATATAACCACGTACAAAAATACACAATAACCTCTTCCCAGTTAGTCATGATTTCGAAAAACGTCCTTTATCTTTAGAAACCTCAGAAACTAATGTATTTTCGAGATTTAAAGACGCATTTATAAAAACAAAGTTTTATTGTTTTTTGTTTTTTTTTGTTTTGTTTTTTGCTGCCACTGATTTTCGGAAATGTTTCGGAATAATTTTTATAGTGTATTAATCAGTTTTCTCAAACCGAAATGTTGGTTTTTAGGATGCTATTGATTCTCAGTTAAACATTTTCAGCTGCGTAACTGAATTTATACATGCACGGGTAACAAAATAATATTAATTTTAATGTTACTGTTAATTTATCATGCTTGTCTGTAAAGCATAATTGTTGAACATGAAAATGTTTACTGGAGAATTGATAGTATCTGAAAAATCTATATTCCAGGTTGTTAAAAGTGGTTAATACACTATAAAAACTACTGAGAGGCGTTAAAAAACGTACTGAAAAGCGTTTCCGAAAATCAGTGACGACAATTTTTTTTTTTTTTTTTTTTTTTTTTTTTTTTTAAATAAATGATTCTTTAAATCCGGAAAATATATTCGTTTCTGAGGTTTCTAAAAATAAAGAATCCTTTTCGGAATCATGTATAATTCGGAAGAGGTTACTGTATATTATATTTTCATAGATTAAGAAACATTTGTCTTTTTTTTTTTTTTTTTTTTTTTTTTTACAGGTAAAACTGTTTCTGAAACCGGGCATAGTTGGTTTACTCCATTTGTAGAAGCTTACATATTTCGTTCTAGTAAAATCATTGAAACACGTGAATTTCCCCTCTAATTTACAGCTAGAGATTGATATATGCTTGTTTTATAACTTTATAAAAAAATATATATTCCGCTCTTTTATTTATTATTATTATTATTATTATTATTATTATTATTATTATTATTTTCAATTAAGCAGATGTTAATTTATTCAGGATCAGATTTGAAACTAGATTTTAAAATTTGTAAGCCAATTGATTCATTATCATTGAGGTAGAGGATGGGTTTTAAAAGAAAAATCAAGTAAATTTTGATAGATATAAAATAATATACAGTGACAGAAAAAATGGGTGCATATTATCCTTGTAAAATTGTAATTAATTATAATTTTGATTGCGAATCTAAGCAAAATAAATGCATTTGACTCACAAGTCAAATAATATTTTAAAAAATTAATTAGTATTTATTGCTAATGTCAAATACAAAATATAGAAATTTTTTGTGAAGAAAAAGTATTTGAACATTTATGTATAGAATTATCTATATATTTAAACAGAAGACTGTTTTTTATAGTTATCTCCCCTGAGCTTTTTACTGAACCAATTTTGATAATTATTATTTTTTAAATGAAAGCTGTTCATTTGTAGATGCGCCCGCACTAGTCATTTTTTTTTAATATTCCAATTTTTATACTTTTATTTTAAGAGTTTTTTTTATGAAATTGATTCAAAATGTTGGAAGTTGGGTTACTTCCACTGTTACAAAGAAAAGGAAAATAATGGGTTATTGATTATATATTTATTGATGTCAATTTCTCATTATAAAAGAAAGAAAAATATTTTACATTTCAGTAGATGATTTTTAAGATGTCAAAGAGTATCGTGAACCTAAAATTTAAATCACGTTATTTTTTAATAATCCATAAAACGGCAATTATATATATTCCTTTAAGGGTGTGAAAATAGCATCAGTTTCAGATTCTTTTCATTCCATCCGCTCTGAAATAATTTATTCTTAGTAGATTTATTAGATTGAAACTTAAAATGGACTAATATTTTCACCTGCGAAAGTGATTTTTAAAGTGGCATTCGACTGGAAACTTGCATTAACTCAGAAAAGTGCCATAATTAATTACGATTGCATCTAAATGACGTATTTTACTTTGTCTTTTCATTTCCACTCTAACGAGATTAAAGAGTATAAATTGCTGAAAAGTGGATTGGTTCTGTCAAGGAAAATGATGTCATGCTAGAAATCAAGTAATATAAAAAAAAATTAAGTCAATTCCTACTTTTTAGTCATAAATATATAAAATAAACCCGTGCAGCATTAATGTCCCACGTTATCTTTATTGAACATTATTTTATAATCATCGTTCTTTTCATTTCATTTATGAAAACAATGGAAGGGATTTTTTTCTCCCATTTAAAACTAAAATTAATTAATTAAATTTAATTAATGAATTAATATTTGAAAAACTGTATTAACATAAAGTGTCATCCACTACAAGTTTTAAAAAAAAATTCATTAGAACTTGAGTGGATGAATAGAAAATATTTTATTAACGATTGAAAATTTGAACAAGATATATATAGAGAGAGTGTGGGCTAATAGTAGGAATTTAAAAACAGGCATTTTCATTCCTAAAATACAGTTGCGTCTTAAGGATTTTCAATGATTTTTCATTCCAATGATAATGAGATAGGAAGTTAATTTCATAAGGGCGAAAATGCTTCTGCCAGTGAAAATGACGTTATGTATACTAGAAAATGTGAATTTTTATTCAGAAAACTGGAACATTTTATTACGATTGTGTCTAATTGTCATAATTTACATTGGTTTTTCATTACTTATTAGAGATTAGGGCTAAAGTACCTTTAATCATTTCCTTCCTGTATTATAAAGAGTTTTAATAACTGAAAGGTGAAATGTTTCTGTCAAAGAAAATGACGTCATATTAAAAAAATACAATTATATCCTTCCAGAGTCATTAAACTCATGGAAACATTTTTGGGAACGAATATGAACTTATTTAATTATTTAAGATTAAGAAAAAAAGAGCAGGTAGAAGCAGAATTTGGTATTCTGCCGGATAATTAATCTTCCGAAATCGGATCTATACCAAATGGTGTATTTAAGCAAATGTTATTTGGCGAAAAGTGTTGCTTAAAATTTTTAGTGATATTCACATTCATTTTAAAGGACATAGTAGCCTGACAACGCTTGGAAGTAGATGCAATTACAAAAGATTTATGTAATTTTTTTAGAACCACTTTAAAGGCAAAAGATAAGAAAATAAGATAAAGATAAAAATAAGATAAAAACAAAGAAAATGCAATGAAAAGATCCGAAGATAATCTAGGCATTATTTTTCATTAAAAAACCCTATTTTTAGTTACGAAAATCTAATATAAAATTACCGGATCAATAATTTTAACATGTTCAGCAGGAAATAGATATAAAATTTTAATGTATTTAAAAAAAATACTAGAAAATTGAAATATGTCTTTTCGTTGACAAATAAACTGATCTTATTGTTAATCCGTATTTGAGTCCACGGCAAAATCTTGTATTTGAGCAAATGTTGTGTGAATATAAAATAAAATGCTACTGGCGAGATTTCTGTCCAGATAACACAAAAATACAGAAAAGAAAGAAAACAACACTTATGTTGAATTTGCTTTATAAACTTGATTTCATACTTAATATGTAAAATTTTAATGGGATCAATACTTATTTTCTATCTATACTTTTCTTTTCTTCGCAAGCTTTTTTAACTTGAACATTTTTCCCAAAATATCATATCCGACGAATTTAGACTGGTGTACCTAGTAATTTGTTTAACAAAATAAAATATTTAATATTTTAGGGACAATCCATTAGTGTTCAAATTAGATTGAACTCTTCTTGGTATCAATTCTGCATACATTTTTTTTTTTTTTGGGGGGGGGGGCGGTAAAATTTGAAACTATTTCTTTCTATTTTCTCAAAACAATGTTTCAGAACCCTCTTGATCCAAGAATGTCCATATTTTCTCCATCTAATTAAGGTTTGATGATTGGAGAGATGTTTGAAATATTCGGGGAACCTTATATAATATTTTTTATTAATATTATTCGCGGTATGTGTGTGAAGTTGCTGTCTAGTTGGAATCGGAAGTCATCTCCGATTCCTAAATTCAAAGCACTTTCAAACAAATGATTTAGCAATCTATCAATTTACTTTCTAAGTATCATCAGTTATTGTCAGTTTACCAGTTTCATCCAAACCGTAGCTCCAAAAGAAAATACTACAACCATCGTGTTACACACTTGCAATCACATTTGAAGATTGCAAAGCAATATTTTATTTCCTCCAAATTTGATTTCAGCAAATGCAACAGGATAAACAAAATTTAGTTTCGTTTCATAGGTGAATAATACTTCCTTCAAAATATCTAAAGGATTATCAATAAATTCTTTTGCAAACTTCTTCTTCTTCTTTTTTTTTTTTTATGCTTTATTTTATTAATATATGGTTTTACTGGCGTTTCTATCCTTATAGTCTAATTTTTGCGCATATTTTTTTTATAATCCATGGTGTGATGTGAATACCAAAAGCAACATCTTTAACTAAGAATTCGTTGCTAATAATTGAGAACTAAGCTGCCTAAATTAATTCCAATAAAGGTCTTCAAAAACATACACTGCAAAAAAAAAAAAAAAAAAAAAAAAAAAAAAAAAATGTTGATTTTACAGTATAACACTAGCACCTTGGCTGCCAGTATGCGCGGTAGTGTATTACTGCTTATTTTACTGTTAATTTTACGGTATAATACTGGCAGCTAAGGTGCCAGTGTTATACTGAAAATCAACATTTTTTTTTTTTTTTCAGTGTATGTTTTTGAAGAAGCCCCTTATTGGAATTAATTTAGGTAGCTTAGTTCTCGTTTCATTTCTTTTATCTTTCCAGTGGACTCAAATTTTTCATTAATGTAGAAAACCGTAAAAAAATTCGATTTAAAAAAAAATTGACAATTTGACAGGTGACCTTTTTTATTCATCTGACAACTAAAAATATCTATGCAAGCACTGTTCAAATACTCCCCCCCCCCGCCCCCCACCAATAAAAACTAGCTTATTTTGTATTTTAGATGTTACCATTAAATATTTGCAAAAGTTTATTTCCATTATCTTATTTAAGAGTGGATTTTATTTATTTTGCTAAAATTCGCACTCCCAAAATTATAAGGAAAATATGCTTTGTTCAAATACTTTATTTCCGCCACTGCATTTTCTCTGAAAATAACAAAAAATGAGAGACGTAATTTATTTTGTTGCTTACAATATTTTTAGTGTTTCATTTTTTCAGGAAAAAATAATTGCTTTCTTGGCTTATGTTAGATATTCAAATATAAAAACCATAACAGATTTATAAACAACATTCTTGAGAAGGTGTAACCACATTTTATTTTGTTTAAATGGGTCAACTCATATATTTATATATGTATATATATATATATATATATATATAAAGAAGAAAAAAAATCAATCTTATGTACTTATCTTATTTACTAATCATAACTGATTCGTTCTTATAAAAATTACAAGTTAAAAATTTCAAAAAATTACGTGAAAATTACAAGCCAAAAGGAAATTCTGTTCTGAGTTCTTAAGTACAGTATTAATTCATATTTTTCAAATCAAACTATGTATATAAATATTTTTTAATGGAAAAATAAAAAGTTTACTAATAAAGAGAAAGCTATAGATTATTGAAATAATACAAAATCATATTTTTTTTTTGCTTTTAAATCTACATCCTGTTCTTCTTTACACTATTTTTTTCTATATCCTAAAAAGGAGGAATATCTTTTAAAACGCAGTGATACAATTTTCTGGGGATCAGGGAGGGAGGGGGGATGTTACCCTCTTTTTCGAAACAGTGTTTAGCCCATTACTTAAACGACAGTCAAATTATGCTATAATTCTTATGTTTCCAACTTGAAAAATGAGCGAGTAAAGCATAAATGCGTGGGAATTTCTTCGGGGCTCAAAGAAATTAGGAAGTCTTTTTTTCTCCGTTTACTTAACTACCCCAAGGCTCATGCTGGCGTCAGGATTGTTAGTGATTGAAGGTTGAGAAAAGATTTCTTCTATGTCTTAGCATTGACACTGCAAAGAAGGGAAGGGGTGTAAAACTTCTCCCTACAAAATATTTAAGAAAAATGCAGAAACTTTTGTGTAACTACACGGTTAAAAATTTGCAACAAACTGTCTAGTTATTCGACTGTTCTTATAGAAAACAGTTACATAACCGTAATTTAACTGTATTCTGGCCATATTATTGTCCATATTATGATCAGAATTTAGTTAAATTAGGGTTATGTAACCGTTTTTTTATAAAAACGATCAAATGACGGGACAAATTTTTAACAGTGTATGATTATGTGACGCATAAACACAACGTAAAGAAAAGCGCAAACATTCAGGATAAATTTAACATATTCTTCCAAAGCTTCATAAAAAGATCCTCAAAACAGAAAAGACGACAAAATTTACTATATTTAGCTAAAAGATTGAAATCGGATTTATTTTACTAATGTAAAAAAAAAAAAAAAAAAAAAAAAATCGCTATGCAACGCCAAAAAACGCTGAAATTCTAATAAAAAATTAAACAACAAAAATTTAATAAAACTTTTTTAAAAATCTGAGTCTCAAGTATCGTAACTGTTAAAAAAAAAAAAAAAAAAAAAAAAAAAAAAAAAAAACCTATACACCTGATTTTATTCACAGACTGTTTACGATAAAATCAGAACAAGGGTGGCTCTTTAGATTAGGAATCAAATATTTCGGAATAAATATGTATTATTTCGGGATAAATATATATTGTAAACATACGGAATAAATATATATTGTTTCAAAATATCGACGCAATTTTAAATAGGAGCTGTCAAAAATTGTACCAACTTTTATTTTTACGATAACACCCGCTTTTGACACCATATTTAAAGTTTCTTGGATCAAGGGACCCCGGAAATTTATTGTTTATTAAATATCCATAGAAATATAAAAGAAAATATATTGGGAGTATATCCCTAAATTTATAAAAAATAAAGTATGATCTCATAGGAAATACTTCCAGAATGACACCAGTAAAAATGTAGAAATACTTTACGTATGAAACAAACTAAAAGAAACCCTTCTCAAATTTTATTTAAAAAAATTTTCAAATACATTTATTGTTTTTTTTTTTCTGGTGCAGGTTTCGATTTTCTTGTGTGTGATTTAACGGTAGCAGAATACGGTCGCTTTAAACTTTCGAGAAGTAAAATTTCATTACATTTCCAAAAATAATGATTAGAATGAACTGAACACACCCATGTTGTTTTTAACGATGCCAATTCAGTTTATGTAAAAAAAAAAAAAAAAAAAAAAAAAAAAAAAAAAAAAAAAAAACATCCATAGGATATGTTTGGGTCCATTCACTGTATCTTTAACTGAAAGTAAAAATTTTAAATCGCACGATCTTTCGGGAAGAGTTTAGTGCGTGAAATTAACATTAGCATCCTCAAATTTTGACCTCTTCTAACTTCCTGAAGATTTAATAATAATACCTAAACTATATACTTTTCTGGGCTGATTTGATCCAAAGAAACTCAAACAAAATGTAAAAAGTGGATGATACTATTCGAAAGTTCAGGCAATTTTAATATGTAGATGAGCCATATTTCAAAAAATTGCATTCATATTCTGAAAAAAAATAAAAAAATAAAATAAATAAAGCATTATTCCGAGTCTAATGGCACCTTTGGTGTTGTAAAGAATTGAGCCTCGACATCCAGCTGCACTATGTGTCATTCTAGCATTTCCTGTGAGTACACTTAACTGCATACCTTCCCTCGCTATTTTTGCCTTGAAGACTAGCAGACGCCGAATTCTATTGTACTGTGAGCGGAAAGTTCGGACAGTGATGTAGTGGTAAGGCGTTACCCAAAGAGGGGTCTTATGCTTTGATCCTTGCCGAGTTCGTGGGAAAGAGTTCATCTGCGAGAGAAGCGATCTCTGCACTCGATTTTTAGGTTTGCGCCCGAAACTTTGCCCTTTGTCTTAGAACGTCCAATGACGGACTTAGTGAAAACGAAACCGAGGGATCTCAAGGCTGCTAAGAGGCTGGAGAGTTTCGAGGGGCCCGCCTCGACAAAGCCCCCGCCCCTAGAGGGAGTTCTCCTGCGAGAATGAAAAAGTGAGAGAGGACAGTTTTTGGAGAGATCGAAAAGGAGAGTGTTGACTCTCTGGAGAAGGGAAAAGGAAACGTCAGTTTCGAACTCAGCGTGGTGTAAGCGCTAGTGAGGTCCGACCTCTAGAATTGATACAGCAGGTATCCGGTGAAACTCCCAGAGAAGAGAAAAGCACACCAAGTGCGAGAGTCAGAGTTCTTAGACTCAGAATTAACGAGTATTAGTAGATCTTCCGAAGAGAAGGAACGGACGAGCCCTGTTCCGAATGAACTTTCTTTAGAAGTTACGACAGACAGTAATTTCCTGAGACTTTTGATTGATCGAGCTGCACTCAGAGTCAAGAGAACATTAATTTATTAGCGATTGACTCACGGAAAATAATTAAATGCTGTATTGACGTCTTGTATATATTTTTCATTAGAATTAACATTGTTATACAATAAAATTCTATTTTCTAATTTATGCGAGAAATTCTCTGTGCCAACGATCCGATCTCGCTACCACTCACCATCTTTTATCGGGTCGGTATAGAGGAGTTACTACAACTGGTGGCAGCGGTGGGATTAATTAGCAGAAATTAATGACAATCTTCAAAGACAAAGAGTGGACTCTGAAATTTAAATCATCAAAGTGCTCCAAGAAAGAGTCTCCTTGTGACTTGTGACCTGAATCTCCTTAGACGCCCCTGTGGATCAACACAGCATCAGAAAGAGAAATCTACCAAGAATTCTGGAGAGTGTTCCCCCACCAGAAAGAGAAATCTACCAAGAATTCTGGAGTGTTCCCCCATCAGAAAGAGAAATCTACCAAGAATTCTGGAGAGTGTTCCCCCATCCGTAAGAGTCCCCATCCGAAAAGTGTGATAGAGAACCCCGTCTGTGCTCCTGAGAATTTTGAAGTCTGTGCTTCTGACGCCCTGAAAGACTCTTAGTAATGGAGGTAAGCTCTTTTTATACTCAGAGTGGCTTTAATTGTTATTAGTGTTTGTATAGGTGTTGTAGGCTTCAAAAAAAAAGTTGTATGTTTATTTTTGTGAGAGTAAATTTTTGAGAAATTTTTCCGGTAGAAAAAAAAAAGTATTATGAGATACTTCCGAGATTACTGTAACTTATTTAATAGACAAATTTTGTAGTTAAAATTAAATTATTGTTGAATTAATTTAATGCAAACTGAGAGTTGTGCAGTGTTACAAAATTTTAGCTGAATCTATAAATGAGAGTTCATTGAAAAAAAAAGTATCGAACGCATTTCATATTTTACGATAACAGAGTTGATTTTATATGTTTTTTGTGAATTATTCTAAATTTTTTAAGAGTGGATGCAGAGATTAAGACCACCATTGATTTAAAAAAAAAAAGGAATTGAATGAGACTTTTGAAATTTAAAATATTTTTACTGTACTTTTTGAATTTGAAATTTTTGTTTTGTGTAGAATTTATCCCATATGTATTTTATAACCAAATACCAAGGTGAATGTAGACGTTAGGATAGAGTTGCTTATCTTTATATGTTGCATATTTCCTATATTATTGCTAAGCGTACTTTTTTTATGAGCGTATATTTTGGTAATATTTTGACGCACTTGGTAGGATTTGATTTAATCTTATTGTATTGTTTTATATTTGTGGGAAAGATAATTTCTAATTTTATACTTTAAAAATGTCGGAGCTTAAATATTTTAGGAAAGCTGATTTGCAAACGTTAGCTTACGAATTTGAGGTCATTTTAGAGGAAAATGATACTGTACCGAAAATTATAAAAAAAATAGAGTCGTCAGAGGGTTTTGAGAAAGAGCTAGCTTTAGCACAAATTAAACTTACAGAAAAAGATAGGGAAAATAAAGTGGAGCGGGAACATGAGTTAGCTAGGTTAAAAGCGACGCAAGAGTCAGATGACCGGAGTACCGCATCTAGTAGCATCTCAGTTAGAACGAATCATTTACCCCTAAAAACAATTATGCATCGCTTTGATGAAAATTTTTCGGATATTTCGTTGTTTTTGAATTTATTCGAGAGACAGGCAAAAAAATGTAATCTAAATTCGGATGAGTTGGTGACGAATTTACTATCATTATTACCTGTGGGAATGGCCGAGCTAATTTTGAGAGAACCCGAAGACAAAATTGATGATTTTCAATATGTGAAAGAAAAACTGTTAGAACGCTATCGTTTGAATGCAGAGACATACCGACAAAAATTTAGTCAACATCCACGAAATCCTAATTCAGTTTGGAAGGATCTGATTTTCGAACTTAATAGTTTTTTAGAAGGTTGGCTGTCATGCTTACAAGTTTCGGATTTTGAGGGTTTGAAAAATTTGCTTGTCACGGACCAAATCAAACGGAGAGCGTCTCCAGAAATGCGCGAACATTTTATAGATAACTGGGCGGAGATTAAAGATCCCGAAGAGTTAGTGAGGCTTTTAGATGCGTACGAGGCAATCAAGCGCCCGTCAAAAAAAACTTGGAATACGAAACTCCCTTTAGAGAAGAAATTTGAATGACCCAGGACTTTTGAAAATGGGCGAAACGGTAACAGAAATCCGGAGACTAACTTTAACTGGAGGGATCGCGATGATCATAAAGAAAGGGAAAGAGTTTACGAAAAAAGGCGAGAAGTCAAGTGTTACGCGTGTTTTCAAAGCGGTCACTACAAAGTAGATTGTCCGGAAATTAAAAAGAGAGATGTTGCGCGGGTCGGTCACTTAATAAGTAAACCGACACTTGAAGAAACCTTCTCCCCTTATTTGAGTAAAGTGTTAGTGAATGGAAGTCAGACAACTGCTTTAACTGACACTGGGAGTGAAATTGATATCATCGCATACGACTTGGTCAGTCAAGATAAATTGAATGGAGATCACGTATGGATTAAGACTCCGCTGGACAGTAAATTATACTGTTTACCTATAGCAGAGGTCACTTTAGAAATTGAAGGCGTGGGGGTTATTGAAACGAAAGCGGGAGTTAACAATAAAGATTCAGATATGTTTTACTATTTGTTGGGTAATCGCACTCAAAAATTGTTAGAACAGGCGAAGAAAAAACCCGAATTGATGAATGCAGTTTTGACACGAGCTCAAACGAGAGAAAAGGGTGGCCCAGCTCCGAATCCGGTAAACAAACAAATTGTGATTTCCGAGGAAGAAAAAGAAAAAGAAATTTCTAGCGGCAATGTTGAAGCGGAAACTTTGATTTCCGAGGAGGAAAAAGAAGAGGATATTTCTAGCGGGAATGTGGAAGCGGAAACTTTGAATTCCGAGGAAGAAAAAGAAGGGGGAATTTTTCGCGAGTGCAGTGAAGCGGAAGCGTTGAATTCAAAACTAGAGGGTGAAAATCTAGAAAACCCTATTGAACTGGTCAGTGTAGATAAGGGATTATCGCCTTTGCCGATATGTGAGGAATCTTCGATCTTAGCAAACATTGAAAGTGGGGTTAGTAAAATGGAAAATGACAGGTATCCATCTCTCGAAGAGATTAGAGGGAAAAGGGAAATTGAAGAAACGCATTGTAATGCGGGAGATTCTTTAATAGTGGCAAAAGCCAGAGACAATCGCATGAGTAGGGGAATGCGGGTGCTTGTCCCATTGCATTATAGAGTGGATATATTTGGCGCGTGCCTAGAAAAAGTGTCATTACACTTAGGGAAAGGGAAAGTTAAAGGAAATGTGTCAAAATACTTGGACCTTGGGAAAAGATTGATAAGCGATTTAACTACCGCATTTCTAAAAAGGTTCGGTGTTAAGTTGAGAAATCCGAGAGTGTGTCGCACAATAAGCGATAGTATTGCATGTTGGCATCGAAAAGTTAGAAAGCTTCTGAAAGCGTTAGTATTTGGAGAATGGATAAGAGAAACGGAGGAAAATAAATTCGTGAAGGGATGTGTGTTTAATCTCACGAACAGGTTAAAAAGAGGTCGAGTTTTAGCCGTTGAAAATGTGTCAGAAAAACGAGAAAAGAGGAAATTTTGGTTTGACAGAAAGGCGGTAAAACGGAAGCTTACTGTGAAAGATGAGGTTTTAGTTTTAACTAACAGTAAGCCAAATAAAATGTCAGATAGTTGGATAGGGGCGGGAAGAAAGGAGTCAATAATTACGGAAACAAATTATATTGTGAATGTTCCTGGGAGGCGACAGAAATCCCAGATTTCTCACTTGAGTTTAGTAAAGCCTTACAGAAAGCGGGTGAAGTTAGCAGATATCTTAACGCGGGAAATAAACGCACTTGAGGAATTCTGTTTACCGTATCTAGATGATATGGCGTTTTTTTCAGACAGTTGGGAGGACCATATGCGTCATCTAGAAATAGTATTAAAAAGGGTGAATGACGCGAAACTAAAAATCAAATTGGCGAAATGCAAGTTCGCTCAGAAAACCGTAAAATATCTTGGGCATATTGTAGGTGAGGGCAGACGGAGGCCAGCTGAGGCGAAAGTAAGGGCAATTAAGGAATTACCGGTTCCGAAATCGAAAACTGAAATTCGTAGATGTTTGGGAATGGCTGGATATTATTCCCGGTACATAAAAGATTATGCAGTGATTGTAGAACCATTAACGAGGGTGCTTAAAGGCAAAAATAAAAAAAGAAATTCTGGAAATAATCCCAGGTTATTAAGGTGGTCCTTGGCTCTGCAACCTTATAATTATGCCATTTCTCATCGCGCAGGCAAAGACATTCCGCATGTTGATTGTCTGAGTCGAGTTTAATGAGATTTCTTGATAAACTTTTGTATATAATTATTTTAAGTTCTTTTTATTTTTATTTCACTGTATTTTATTTCAATATATGTTCATGATTTCTTATCAGAGCGCGCAAGTAGAAAATGAAGGTAGTATTATCTTATTCATGTATGTTTTATTTCTTGCCACTCTGATGTAATTTGAGCTTGCAATTCTTTATCCGACTCTTAGAGATTCTTAGTGTTTCACCCTTAAGAATCGTTTGAGGAGGGGGTGCTGTAAAGAATTGAGCCTCGACATCCAGCTGCACTATGTGTCATTCTAGCATTTCCTGTGAGTACACTTAACTGCATACCTTCCCTCGCTATTTTTGCCTTGAAGACTAGCAGACGCCGAATTCTATTGTACTGTGAGCGGAAAGTTCGGACAGTGATGTAGTGGTAAAGCGTTACCCAAAGAGGGGTCTTATGCTTTGATCCTTGCCGAGTTCGTGGGAAAGAGTTCATCTGCGAGAGAAGCGATCTCTGCACACGATTTTTAGGTTTGCGCCCGAAACTTTGCCCTTTGTCTTAGAACGTCCAATGACGGACTTAGTGAAAACGAAACCGAGGGATCTCAAGGCTGCTAAGAGGCTGGAGAGTTTCGAGGGGCCCGCCTCGACAAAGCCCCCGCCCCTAGAGGGAGTTCTCCTGCGAGAATGAAAAAGTGAGAGAGGACAGTTTTTGGAGAGATCGAAAAGGAGAGTGTTGACTCTCTGGAGAAGGGAAAAGGAAACGTCAGTTTCGAACTCAGCGTGGTGTAAGCGCTAGTGAGGTCCGACCTCTAGAATTGATACAGCAGGTATCCGGTGAAACTCCCAGAGAAGAGAAAAGCACACCAAGTGCGAGAGTGAGAGTTCTTAGACTCAGAATTAACGAGTATTAGTAGATCTTCCGAAGAGAAGGAACGGACGAGCCCTGTTCCGAATGAACTTTCTTTAGAAGTTACGACAGACAGTAATTTCCTGAGACTTTTGATTGATCGAGCTGCACTCAGAGTCAAGAGAACATTAATTTATTAGCGATTGACTCACGGAAAATAATTAAATGCTGTATTGACGTCTTGTATATATTTTTCATTAGAATTAACATTGTTATACAATAAAATTCTATTTTCTAATTTATGCGAGAAATTCTCTGTGCCAACGATCCGATCTCGCTACCACTCACCATCTTTTATCGGGTCGGTATAGAGGAGTTACTACAGTGTGATAATATCATAAACGGCCTGGGAAAAAGACAGGTGTATCTTTTTTGACAATGACTGTACATTCGGACATATCTTCGTCTATCCGGAACCAAATTTGCAGACCTCCTTACGTACGATAGCTTTCCCTTGCCAACAACCAGACAGACGCATACATATATAGGCAAAAACTTTCTTTCATTAATATGAGATACCAAGCGTTTTCTAAATAGTCTTACTTGCATTTAATTATTAATTAAAACTTGTTCGATGATATACTATAAAATGAGCATGAATGGCGCAGGGACGACTTTTATAGTCTTATCCATCCTAGTATGTTACTGGTTCTCAAAAATGTTCTAACGAATCATGTAGTGGTTATTTTCAGGAAGGCTTAGAAACACTCCCACTTTTGGGGAAATTTCTGATTGCTGCTGATTGCAATCAGTACATTGTCTAAAATCATAGATTGAAAACTTATTATTCAGAACAAATTGAGTTTTTAAAAATCTTACATTACAAAATTACAAAACGACCTTGCTACAACGTTTGCAATAATTTAAAAGATATACAGCGTGTAACTGAAATGCTTCAACAAACTTTGAGAGATGATAGTACTCATGAAGATGAACAAAAAATGCAATAGAACACGGGGTCGCAAATGACATTTAACCCTTTCAGAGACAGTGGTATGTCTAAAAAACCACTTAATTTTAATTCCAAAACGCCACAATGGCACCAGAATTTTGCTAAAATCTTTTCCATTTAATATTTAAGTGAAATATAGCCTTTTTCTTATTTACAAACAATTTTTTTTTGTAAATTCCGGTGCCAGTCCATTTTCAGACGCATTTTCTCTATTTTTATCCTTTAAGCCTTTTAGGGGCAAACTACTTTTAGTACTAAAATGTTGAAATAAATGACTGGCACCGGAATTTATAAAAAAATTTGTTTGTAAATAAGAAAAAGGCTATATTTCACATACATATTAAATGGAAAAGATTTTAGCAAAATTCTGGTGCCATTATGGCGTTTTGGAATTAAAATTAAGCGCTTTCATAAACATACCACTGCCCCTGAAGGGGTTAAGCGTCATTTGCGACCCCATGTTCTATTGCATTTTTTGTTCGTCTTGATGAGTACTATCATCCCTCAAAGTTTTTTGAAGCATTTCAGTTACACCCTGTATATTTATTAACAGACATTAAATAGGTTTTTATGTGATAACATAAGCTTTAGAGATCTTACCAGCAAAATAAAACGTATAAGAAAAAAAAAAAACATTTTTTTTTTAAAGATCCATAAACAAAAATTCTTTAAAAAAGCATTCTCTCATGCAGAACAGAAAATGTTTTTATTAAAGGTGGATTTTCCAACTGAATACTCGAAATTGTTGTGGTATCTATTGTTGTATTTCACAATCATTATTGAACTTTATATGAAGCTTACATATGCTATAGGGATAAAAATAACATATCCTTAGTTCGCTGGAGGTCGTTGTTTAATAGATTCTCATATAAACTTGCATTTATGAGAGGGGTTAATTATTTATCAGAAAATGAAAACCCTCGTTAAAACAATCTCCCTCTTGACAACACCTTCATGGAACATATTAAATAATGCGTACTTGATCCTTGTGGTGAAATGAAAATTGATCAAATTACCTTCTGGTGTCTCCACGATCATGTTTTTATAGTTTTGAATATGTTTTGCGGAGAAATATTTATAAAGATGTGATTTTTATCGTTTTTACGATTGCGTATTTGTGTGAATATAAAAACTTCCTTTGTAGTGAAAGACAACAACAATATTTATCAACCCATGGTTCTGACTTTTGAAAGAATTACAGCCTGTCAATATGTTCAATGTAAAAACTGAACATTTAAGGACATTTGCTGAAAACATTAATAAGTATTTACCTAAAAATAAAGATCATTCTTAAAAGAACCCCAGGATTAATAATACATTCGTGGAAGATATATCATGCGTGTTTGATCCTCATGACGAAAAGAAAGCTAATCAAATTACCTTCTGGTGCCGGTTTTGAATATTCGAAAGGATTTACAGTCAGTTTAATATCAAGAAAATCCTTTATAAAGGAGCATATCTATCAGAAAATTAATGAAAAAGCAATCAACGTTGTTTAATGACTAAATCTGACATACACTCTCTTTTACATCTCTATAAATTAGTTTTCGTCTGAATGATGGATCATTCCGTGATTAGAATAATTATTTTAACGAAATTCATTCAAAAGAATGTTGCGCAGAACAAAACAGAATAAAATTCTACAGAGGTAAATAACAAGAAAACATAATCAGTAGTTCAATGATATCAATTCAAATAAGCTAGTAGAGAAATAAATCAAATGTTACAGGCTTATCATGCATATGTGATGTCCCTGTTCGCACCCGAAATCTCTTGGGTAGGGCAAATTAAATACAAGATCAAGGCAAGTGATCGACTTTTCATTTCGATCACGATTTCCATCTCGTATAAATTCAACATAAGCATGCCGGTATCATTCAGTTCCTCAAGCATCATTGAGCAAACTCTTCATCCATTGCCTCAATGACATAATCACCCTCAATTCGAATCTGCGGTCTCCACTTAGAACCCCCTCCCCTAATTTACCTGTAATCTCCGCCCTGCTTAAATGACCAATGATTTGCCCTCCTCCATTTGAGTATTCCCTCCCTTTTTTTCTGTTTTTTAATATGTTTTTATTGTTTTTTTTTTCCTTTACCTGAAGGATACGTTTTCTTTTTTCCCATCCAAATCACCACTGGCAATCACAATCGTGTCTTTGTAAAGTCCGAGGTAATAATTCTAAGGTTCTTATTACTTCTTAACCTTTAGCCAGGTTCCAACAAGACGCCTGTTATTAGCACATTGTTTGTTTGAAAGGGCCACCTCTTGCTTCCAATGACATTTACTCGCAAAGTGACAAATGGTATTTTGAGGTAGTTATTATAATTACGCCACTTATGTTTTATCGGGCCCGCTTCAAATCTATCTCCATTTCTTACGCTTTTTTTGCTTCATCCGATTTCGCTATTTTGCTTTTATTTTTTTTCTCATGCGTCATTGGTTGATGTGAAAATCCTTATGTCAAATCAAGATCTTCCATCAGTTTATGCATATACCTTTGAGTGGGAATACCAAAAACATTTTTTCGAAAAATATTCAGTCGTGATATTTTGCAGAGGTTCAGTATCTATGAGGCCTTGTTGGGGGTTAGACTACATAGTACCACGTGAGTAAAAATTTTTCTTCGTCATTTTTAAAGAAATCAATAATAGTTTTAAAATTTTAAAATCCTTTTCAGTTGTATAAATTTTGTAAATGCACAAATATTTAATTTTTTTATGCCACTTATGTTTTATCGGACCCGCTTCAAATCTATATGCATTTCTTACGCTCTTTTTGTTTCATCTGATTTCGCTATTTTTATTTTATTTTATTTTATTTATTTCTCATGCATCATTCGTTGATGTGAAAAATCCTCATCAAATCAAGATCTCCATCAGTCTATGCATATATCTTTGAGCGGGAAAAAATAAAAATATTTTTTCAAAAAATATTCAGTCGGGATATTTTTCAGATGTTCTGTACCTATGAGGGCTTGTTGGGGGTTAGACTACATAGTATCACGTGAGCAAAAATCAATTTTCCTTCGATATCTTTATAATAATCAATTAAGGATGCACTGAATATCATGCTCTTGCCTGATATCCTGTGCTTATTCAGCGCTCAAACCGAATATTCGGTCCGGCTAAATACTTTAATATCCGGTTTCTGAATACTGACTCATCATATTTTTAATTTTATCATAAAAAGTTAGGGTAAAATTAATTTGCTCCTTACCAACGTTATGCCATTAAAAGCAATGTTAACAAAAATAAATAGTCACATATTTTCACAAAAATGAAATTATTGGGTTTATTATATAAAGAAAATACAATATTTAAAATATGACAACTAATTATTTAGAATTAAATTTTATTAATGGCAAGTTATGATATAAGCACATTAGAGGCTCAGCCTTTTCAGTCTGAAATTTATTACGTTTTTGATCACAAATATTTCCTGCTACTGAGAATAAGGCGCTCCATACCAATAGCAGGGGCAGAAAAGTACTTTCTTGCTAACTTTGACACTGTAGGATAAGAATCTTGATTTTCTCGCCATCATGTCAATGGATTGTTCATCTTTGGCATCAGTGTTTGTGATAAATAAAAATTCAATTCAGTTGAGTATTTTTATAATAAACATCTAATAGATTTATTAACCATTGGGAAAATGGTTGTTGTTTTCGGTCGAGAATGGACCTTTTGGCGTCGTCACTTTATTTTTTTAAGCGTTTTTAACGAAATTCTGTAACTTTAGGAGATTTTTTTTAAGCATTTTTAACGAAATTCTGTAACTTTAGAAGAATTTTTCTTTGAATAGGCAATAGAAATGCATAAAATCGTTACAAAAATGTTAAGTTTCAAAAAGGATAGATGCAAACTATCAGATATATAAAAAAAAAAGCCGAATTCAAAAATTGACGTCGGATGAGAAGTCGTTTTATAAAGCAAAAAACGTGGTCTTCAACTTTAATTTCCTCAAAATACCTTTAGCTCAGACATCAATCTAAACAAAAGTTAAAGTTATTGCAGGAAGGACCCGACAAAATATTAAAGTATATATTAAGGATAAGGTATAGTAATGGAAAATATGTTTCAATAACTGCGGCGATGCGATGGTTCAAACGAATATATATATATATATATATATATTTAAGTTTTCGGAACATGCGGCGATGATTCAAACGAATATATATTGTTTTATTTTTTTTAAGTTTTCGGAACATTTTCCTAATGGTTGTTTTAAATTGTTAAATTACTTTTTTTTTTTTTTTTTTTTTTTTTTTTTTTGTACTTGTTTCTGTTTTTCAAGCAATTTTGTCAAAATGAACTATGCACTTTCTGAGAAAAAGAATCATATTTTTATCTTTGAATATTCATATTATTCATATTGTTATCAGTATCACAAACGATTTCTTGCATTTTTTCTGTAAGAGCAAATTTGGCCATTTGAATCTCATCATCTTTATTAAAAACGCAGTTTGAAGCTTAGATCTAGCAGACTAAATTATTAAAAAAACAAAAAAAAAACAAAAACAAAAAACATTAGTTTTGTGAATGTAAAAGAAGCACTCATCTAGTTCAGTTTTTAAAGTTTCTTTAAAGGCACCAACCCCAAAGAGTTTTGGTCCATCTTTTGGAAAATAACGTTTTAAAGTTGCTACGCTTGAAATAACATCAGATAAAAAAAAAAAATCTTTATTGTTTATAAATTTTGTATTTTCTTCAAATAACTGTAGGAGCCACGATTTCCCACCATTCTGCTTTCAAATTACAATTACCAAATCCATATTAGGTTGAAAATAAAGACATATCTTTTTTTCTGTTCTAATAAGTGTTCCAACATGTAGAAATATTGTTCCATCGTGTAGTATCATCTTGGTTAAGTTTCTTGGTGACTTTACGCAATTTATGTTTTATCGTGCCCGATTCAAATCTAACTCCATTTCTTAAGTTCGTTTTGTTTTGCCCAATTTCGCTATTTTGCTTTTATTTTACTTTCATGTGCCATTAATTGGTTTGAAAATCCTCGTGTCAATTAAAGATTTTCCGTCAGTCTGCATATACCTTTGATTGGGAATAACAAAAATCTTTTTTCAAAAAATATTCAGCAGTGGTATTTTGCAGAGGTTCTGTACCAATTGGGAGGTTAGACTAGATAATAACCATGTGAATAAAAGTTAACTTTTCTTTGACATTTTTATGGAGATCAAGAATACTGCGGGGTTTTTTTTATTTATTCTTTAAAATTTCATAATTTTGTAAATTAATATTCATTTGGATTTTTAAACAGAATTTATAATCTTCCCACGATAACTTGACCAATGACCTTGAAGGATTCCACGATGCTACAGGGGAAAAAAGGGGTTGTAACTGACACAAACGGTGCAGGAAATGCATTAAAAACTAGATTCTGTTAGTTGATGGTGGTGTTCGTGTAATTAATTAACGAATAAATACCTTTAAAGTTACGTTAGCCGCCGGCCAAGTTATCGTGGAGGACTATTATACTTTAATTTTTCAGCTGTCTCTCATATTTTCATATATATTATGATTAATTATAATGCAAAGTTTCAACAAAATACTGAATTTAAAATAATACTAGAGCGGATCAAATAGAAAGAAGACTTTTTTAATAGATCATTTTTTATATATTAATTACCCAAATTATACCGATGTTATTTTTTCTAAATAGCTTCAAAGCCCGAGTAAATCTATAGGGGTGTCCTAGGGAAAAGGGTTCGTTGGGTGGGAGGGGGGGGTTGACATTTCTTTAGCCGTAATTTGCGCTGATTTTTAAAGAAAATACTTGGTTTTTGGATTTCGAGGTCCATTTTAGAAGGAGGGGGGAGGGGGCAGCTGCCCGTTTGCCTTTCCAACAGTCAGACTTTGGATAGCTTTTTTAACATCCACACACTTTTTTCAACAAATTAGAAATTACTTTGTTATTCTTGTATAATGACTAGAAAATGTATAAATCATACTGCACACACACACAAAAAAAAAAAAAATCATTGACTTCTTTATCCGATGAAACTCTTTCTCCTTCTAACGCTTCTTTAAAGGGATCCAAATAAATGTTAGTCGGAATATGATAAGTCCCGACAAAAAAAGAAGGTGATCAAACGATTTACATTAAATTTTTTGTTTAGTGTCGCCTGTTGTGTGAGATATTGTAGTGTCTCGGTGAAGATGAGCTTTCGGATCGTAATAGAATGTTTATAGGACCGATGTTCAGCTTTAACCTTCTACATGTTGGAACACCTGTTATAGCAGTAGAAAGCTATTTCTTTGTTTTAAACTTAATATGGATTTGGTAATTGTAATTTGAAAGCATAACAATGGGGGACCATGAAGAGTCATGCTACAGTCATTTAAAGAAATTACAAAAATTATGAGCAATGCTGAATAATTTTCATCTGAGGTTATTCCAAGCGTAGCAACTTTAAAACGTTACCAGAGGGCCCGTGCGAAGATTTCGCACTGAAATCTAATATTTTTTAGGTACTTCTCTATTATCCCGTAGACCACTTTTCATAACAAAAAACTACCGCCAAACTAAGATTAAACGCCAAAAATGCAGTCCCATTAACTTGATGTCAGAAGCATTATGCGTGTTTGTTACGTCATCAAGTGGTTTTTAATTCGACATTTGCGTGTATTTTTCATTATGTTTTACTGATTTATTAGTTATTTTAGTAATTAAAATAACAATTGTGTCCTTAAATTCTTATATTTTATTTATTTATTTATTTTGATATTCCAATGGCAACGTTCTCCCTTTTATTTGGCGATAGTTTTTTGTTATGAAAAGTGGTCGACGGGATAATAGAGAAGTATCATTTTTTATCAATATGTAATATTTATTAGATGCAGGTTTAAACTTCTAAAGAAAAAGTAAGGATAAAAATATCTGCAAACAACATTTAGTTGTTAGTCAAGCCAGAATATCATCTAATTAATTCCATCAAAGTTAGAGTAAAAACTGATCCATGATTGCAAAAGGCACGCGCGAGAAAAAAAAATTAACAATCGTATTTTGACTGCATTAGAGGATGACGTCATTCGCTTCGGGAAAAACATGGGACATAGAAATATAAATCTAAACATTTCAATTTCAATTTCGCTTTTTAATCATAAATGTAAAATAAACCCGTGCGGTGTTTTTTATAATAATTGCTGAGCATCATATAATGTGGTGTTTTTTTTTTATGGCAACATTAATTTGAGGAAAACCTTTCATTTCTTTTATGAAAACAATGCCTATTTAATTTTTAATTTTCATCAAATTTTAATCAAAAACATGTTTTAACGAATTGTTAAGTGGGCTATGTCAGAAGCCTGTTCAAAATCCTTTGATATGCTGTCTCATTCGTCGTTCTGCGTTTCGTATTTTCTTAGAAAAAGGGATGTTGACAGGAGAAATAATATATATGATTTGCTAAAAGATGGACCAGAATTCTTATTAGTTGGCACCATGAAAGACTTTTAAAAACTCAATTAGATGAGCGCTTCTCGAACATTCACAAAACTAATTTTTTTGTCTTGTGTTTATTCGAAAAATAACATTACTATATTGCATTGTATGAGCGTCTTTCATATAGAAAATTCACGTATAAAATACCCCATAAATACCTACTGAGAGCTTTGTCAGTTTTTGCTTCAGTGGAGCAGCTTCACTTTTTGTGCGATATTCCATACAGGATTTCTTTGTTTCACTTTCTTCATAAATTTTTTTAAATAATTTATGCCATTTACACACTTCAGACCTAAATAGGATGCCGTTTCCGAATTGTACATTTAATCTGCGCCAAATTTCAAAAGGTTTAGCATTCTCATTTTTTGAAAGTTTTCTAATTATGTGTTGTGCAACTGCACTAGATACTTTGTGTTTATTCCTAATGCTAGCGGCTAAATAAAGGAATCGTTGAAGAATACAGCCAAATAAATTTTTTTGACCGTAAACAACTTATCCTAATTACTTGACAAAGCGTATAAAAATTTCTGTTGATATTAGAAAAGTCTCCCTTATATTTTATCTACCCTCCTAATTGCAGTTTATTTTAATCTTTTATAATTGAAAAATTGAAAAACCGAAAAATTGTACGTTTTTTTTTTTTTTTTTTTTTTTTTTTTTATTATTAAATGTAATATTGAAAAAGTAAGAACAAAGTAGAGAGAAAAATGCAGTTTGAAACTAGAGATTTGAAAATAAATTATAAATACTATGAATATAAAATGTTAGAAATATGTAGACTAAAACCCCACGTAACATCCAGCCCCACCAGTGGCTGAGAGGTTGTGCTCTCGAAGCTGGTAGACGGGAGGTGCTGGGTTCGATCCCAATCGCGCCCGTCGGCCTAATCGTTCGGAGTTTTCGTGGTTTTCTTCGAGCCGTGGATTTATCCATGCGTAAATACGGGTTAGGTTCCCTTAGAAAGACCCCCACGAAGGGCACTCCCCCCGGGCCTATATCCCATGTGTGTAGATAATCGGCCGTCAAAAATCAACCCAACCCAACCCACGTAACATCCTCAAATAACGTTGTAAAAATGTAGTATTAGCTGACAATTAGTTTATAGCTAAATGTAACTAAAATAATGATTTGGGTCTCACTTTCCATTCGAATTTTTTTTTATTTATTTATTTATTCTGAGTAAGAATAGTTCAAAACTGGAGCATGACGATTCTTTAATAATTTCACTGTATTTAGCATGAAATGACATGGAGAGATAAATTAAAATTCTTTAGCTCGACCATTCTTCTGTTTTCAATAAAAATATATCTAGACGACTTTAGCTAAGAAAATCCTCGAATTTTCCAAGTCCTTTGCTGGTTTTCTTGACTAGAAACTCCTATAAAAAATTCCCTTTATGTATTTACTTTAAATTCATAAGATAGTGAACATGGAGAAAATGTTAGAATTTTCTGAAAAAGAGACCATAAATTTTTGGGGACACTGAGGCGTATTTTGTATGAAAATTTCATTCTTCCTTTCCTTCAATAAATCAAATATTTAACCACAAAATTATTGTTGTTTCTTTAAAATAAGAAAATAACATATGTAAACAGAGAAATGGGGGTAATGAAATGGGGAGATGAGGCTGCATTAATCTCGTTTTTAGTGTTCTCGTTTACCACAGATCATGGAATTGTGGAGAAGCCATATAGTTCCTTACCGCGAATGCACTGTAAAAACTAAACTGTTGCTTTTACAGGAAAATACTGTCAGCCAAGGCGCCAGCCACTAAAAAACTGTTTATGTAATTTTTTTAAATAATCTGCAAATCGTTTATTTTTCCGTAAAATCTGTTAAAATAACGGAAATTTCGTAATAAATACGAATTTTATTTTCGAGAAAATCTGTAAGTTGTTTATTTTACGGGCAAAATTTGTTAAAATAACAGAAAAATGCGTAATAAATACATATTTTTTGCGTAAACTAAACAGACTTTTTACTGGTGTTGATTGGTAGTCTTTTTCTGTAAAGTAGCAGATTTTTGTATTATGTACTGTGAAATAGACCATTTATTTACTTTCTTTTGTCTTGTGAAAAAAAATATTTATATAATGCTTTACAAAATAAATACAGCAGTCGAAAAATCTCGAAAGATTAAAGACGTAAATATTTTTCAGAACGTTTACAATTCAATAATATTTTAAGTATTGACGTCCTGGTTGACATTTTTTTTTTTCTGTAAAATCAACAGATATTTTTTAGAGTGGTGGTAATTCTCAAGAAAGAGATGCAAAAAAAACTTTAGATAGATGACTGTGTTTAACCCTCTGTCTAATTAGCACCAAAGGGGCTAAATTTAGCACTTTTTAGAACATTTTGAATTATTATTATTATTATTATTATTATTAATATGGCTGTAGACGTGTTTTTTTTGTTATGTTTCAGCTTTGGTGTCAGCTGTGTTTAAATTAATACTTTGACATGGGCATTTAAATAATTTTACTTTTCATATAATAAAAAATAATTTAAATTGAAAATTGGTTAATTATTAAGCCTTTTTAGATCTAATTTATTGAAATATATTTATTGAATTATATTATCTAATATATTCAAGGCTTTTTAAAGCTGTGTAGGGGTTTGTTGAACCATTTTTGAATTATAATCGTATTGGTTATAATTTTGAAGGCTTTTTTTAATGTTCTGCATATTGTTGCCATTTTTAGATATGAATGTTTTTTGGGAGGACTGAAAACCTCTTAAAAACACTCAAAAACTCATTAGAGAATGACATCATCTGTTTCGCAAAAAAAAAAAAAAAAAAAAAAAAAAAAAAAGCACGGGACAGAAAAAAATAGAGTATTTGAATTTAAATTTTGTTTTTTAATCATAATTATAAAATAAACCTGTGCAGCAACAATGTCCCGGTTTATCTTTATTTTACAATTTTTTTTATAATCATTGTGTTCAGCACTACTATATAATGAGGTATTTTATATTAGAAAAACTTTTCAAATAAATTTATGAAAACAATACTGATTAAATTTTAAATTAAGTGCCAGCCAAAACGGATAGCGAAATAAATGTTTAAACCGAGATTTTTATTCAAAGCACCTTTGTTGCATATATTATTATCATATTAGTTATTATCATATTATTATCATATTAAACTTCACTTTATACAATATTTTAAAATTTATTAGACTTAGAGTTTATGTATATTTTTATTATTACAACAATCCAAATTATTTAAGTCATTAGTTTTACGATAGTGAAATTTCAAGATTTTTGACCTATATTTCATGTTTTGTAGTTTTCTTCAGATTCATTCGATTAAATTAATGCTGTTTCATGTATTATATTTTTAATTTTAAAGTAAATTAATAAGAACTGCGTACAAAGATTATGTTCTATTAAAGACAATAAAAATGTTCAATGTGTAATTAAAAATAAAACTTAGCTGTTGCGCGCAGCCTTACAACGACCAAAAAAAACTGTTTTTTTTTTTTTTAGTTTAATTTTTTTTATTATTAAAATAAATATTTAGATATACCAGGTGTCCCAAAAATGATAGGACATATTTAGAAAATAAATTTTTAAAAAATGGCAACCGATAGAAATGCATGTTTAAATAGTAATTATTACATTCAAAAACACATTCTAATCGCAACAAATAAAACTAACATCGTTTAATTGGCAAAAAAAAAAAAAAAAAAAAAAAAAAAAAAAAAAAAAAATGTAGAAATTGTAGGTATAATCATTTTATGCATACCTGTGCAAAATAAATCCTCTTGTCTGCATTTTTTTCCTAGTGTCGGCAACTAACAAAAGCATGAAAAAAAAAAAATGAGTTAAACCCGGTATAAAGTATCATTTATACTATCATCTAAACATTATCAGCTAAAAATTGACCCAGTTCTAATTTGAATGTTTTCATCTGAATTGTTTTGTTTGATTCAGATTCTGATTAATATATATATATATATATATATATATATATATATATATATATATATCGTTTTCCAGATTAGTACATTGGACAGATGCGTTAAGATTTCATGTTCATTTTCCTATAACTTAGTTAATAAATATTTTCGATGCTGATAGTTTGATTAGTTTTAGTAATACATACTTCTTGATTTACACTTCTTGATTGACACATCTTATATTGAATAATTAACTACGTGTACAAAAAAAAAAAAAAAAAAAAAAGAAATCTCAGTTTGAAGATTTGTTTTATAGATGCATTTTATTTATGTATATTAGTAATATTATTTTAAACTGTTTTTTTTTTATGTTGTTATCACAAAGATAAAAAGCAGGTCTTTCTCTTCTTCAGGCTTGCTTTCTACTTTTATTCTGATTATACGTATGTTTCATATAGTAAAATGAAGTATAAAATTATTGATGTCAAACCTAATGGCTTGTTATAAGTACTTTTCGAGTACTAGAAAATTACCAAATTTTACAAATGTCATGATAAAATTTTCAGTTATCATTTTGAAATTGCAATTTTTGCTAGTTCTTGAAAGCTGGTTTTCTGAAAGTCTGCACTGAAGAAACTTGCGTACTTGTGGGAAATTAGAAATGACTTTTTTCACTTTACGTTAGATGAACCGGTCAATTCCAAGAGACGGGCGCTTAAAAGAGCGTCCACTGTAATAAATTATACTTGAAATGAATTATGAAAAAAATGGGTTTCCTTTAAGGAAATATCTTTAACTTCTAATTTAAGCACCATTCATTGAAAAAAAAATTGCTGACAATTTGAAGCCAGCATTGTTTCGCTGTAAATTAACTGTAAAAAGTATGAAGTTTCTTTTTAAACACTTTTCCTGTAAAAATAGCTTCAATCATGAGTATTTTTTGCATTTAAAAAAATGCTGCCAACGTGGGTTACAGCATTTTTTTTATGTGATTCTTTCCGGATTTCTTTTTTCTTAAAAGTCTAACACACTTTACTTTGAGTAGCTAACATAAATTGTTAAATGAAATAAAGAAAATTACAAATTAATGCTGATATTTTACGAAATTCGTTCCTCAGTCGGATGCTTCTAAGTATTTTGATTTGCAGATATTAATTTTCCAGTGTTTTATTTATTGCTGAAGCTATTATTCTATTTCCATGTTTTCATTTTAATTATTTAATCACATATGATTGCCTCCCTTGATTTTAATTCATTCTTAAGTGTGAAAGCGTTTTTATAAATGTCATTTCGCACATCAAGATTATTATAAACATGAAGGCAATCCATAAAAATATAATTTAAATAATTAGAGAGAGAGAGCTGTTGGCTAAAAATTTTAGGTTCATATTTTTTTAATGTTTCGAAATGAGAAATATTTAATTTTATTTATATTATAGTTTTCTAACATTTTAAACAAAATTCAATTCGTAAAGAATTTGTATGTGCTTAAATAAAATTTCAAGTATTTTTATGATATATTTAAAAAATAATTAAAACGCTCGTTTAAACAAATATATTTCAGTTATTTTATTATGCTCGTTGCTGATGCTGTTCCTCATTCTTTCTTTTATTCATGCATTGAAAAATGCCTATTCCATTCCACAAATTCTTAAAAAGCTATTCTTTCTATTCATGTTTTTTTTTTCTTCTAACATATAATTTTACTCTTCACGCAATTTTAGCACAGCAAAGGTTTATTATTATTTTATCATTACTGCTAAGCGACAGAGTTGCTTATTTCTTTCAATCGCCGGAAGAACGTCGTGTTATCTATGATAAAAGCATCGCAATCATGGTAAAAAAAGCATTTTGTAGATTAGAATTATGGAAAATCCTCATTGGTTTCTAATTACTTTCATTTGTTGCAAAAAATGTTGTAATATCTAGTGTATCAATTGAAAGTTGTTATATGTAAATATTTATGTATGCTATGTAATGTAAAGATGGTATGTTGATGGATGCAAGTACATAAAAGGGATGTAAGTATGTAATATGTATGTACGTAAGCATGTGAATAAAGAATAGTTTTATGTAAGATATGATTATATAGCATTAAGGGGTTAAGAAAGTTTTGTGGATTCAAATTAATTTTTTTTTTCTGAATGTCTGACCTTTTATAAATACTGTCTAGAAGGTATTTTTACACTCTTTCATTTAACTCAACTTCGTTTTTGCATGTAAAGATGGAATTTTGAAATCGATTTTTCACTAACTTTCTCATATACTAGAATTAAAAAAATTATGTTCACAGGTGTGTGTTCCCGATGACAATACAATATTTAAAAACTTTTAGAACTCAATTATAAATGGATACATTAATTCTAAGGCATTTTTCCTTTTACCCGCCACAGGCAATAAATCGCCAAATATTCTCGAATCTTAATTTTATAATATTTATAAAAACAATGGATTTAATGATGAGTCAAAACACGCTCGCCAAAATAGGCAAAATGGCTGTGAAACAGCAAAGGTTGGATTTTAAATACTAAAGAGGAGAAAATAAAATATAAATTTAAAAAACTGCGTGTGGTAATTAAAAAAAGTATTTATCAATTAATAGTTTCATAATAATTAAATTATGATTATATGTTGAGAAATCAATTTAGAAATCCTGAAAAAGATAATTTAAATGATATTTGTTTTGCTTTTCTATTATAGCCATATCTTAAAGAAAAGAAAAGAAAAAAGAAAAAGAAACCGATAAAAATAATAATTTATTTAAAAGAAATCACGATTTCGAGCTTTCGATGAAACATAAATCGAAGAATTAAGTGAATTTTCGGTTTGGTGCCCACGTTATATTCACGTATTTTATCGGAATTTTATGGGGAAAATCATCAACTGCAATCATGAAATTAGGCGTGATTTTCAAGACAAACATTGAGTGCGTATAAAAGAGTGTGTTTATTTTTTAAATATATTTTTACTTTTATATTTATTATTAAATACACATATCAAAGTTAGAGAGATTGTTGTCGCACAGCGAACTTGCGAGCGGTACTTGTTTCAAAACTTTAAACGAGATATTCTCCAACAATTTTTTTAAAATCCGTACCAAAAATATCTAGGCAGCGGATAAACCACTTTCCTTGCTCTTTTTTTTTCCCCCTTTTTCCGAGCTCATCCTGGAAAACTTTGGCTGGTGAAGGGTACAAGGCAACGGCTTTCGAAATTGTCCTTGACGGTTTTTTTCTTTCTTTTAAGAAACTTAATACTTTTATGCTTTAAAAATAATTTTTCTATATTTAAATTTTAAACTTTCTTAATATTTTTCCCCCTTTTTCCTGAGCTCAATTTCCAGTTTTTAGTAGTAGTCACACCCCCCCCCCCCCCCCCATTTCCCAATATTTCTCTTTTTTTTTTCTACTAGTTGAAGGACTTGCATTCCAAATTATTATCCTAAAATTGCTATGCTCCGGGGATCAATAATTTGTAATAGCTATTGTGCTCATAAATAGTGTAAAATGCGCAATACATGAATATGAAATCACAATTGTCTAAAAAAAAGTTTATTGAAAATATGGAGACTTGTGACTAAATGTGTTACATATTCATTTAAAGTATAATTTTTTAATTCCTTGTAATTTATTTTCAACTTAAATGTAATAATGCGATCCCATTCTAAAAAATATAACATTTACACTACTAAATAATATAACATTAGGATTAAAATTAGGTAAAAAAAGGCATACAATTTTAAGAAATAATTTAGATTGATATTTCTCTAACATGCATCAGCATATAGTTTGCAGATTTTTTAAATTTACATTGTGAAATTTAGTGAGACGTTTTAAATCTCTTACAAGTCTTTATTTTAAGTGATCATGAGTTATGCAGAATGTAGGTTCAAAATTATTTCCTTTGTTAATAATATTAAATTATTTAATCTGCATTTAAGTTTGCATTATAGTCAATAAATTAAAATAGCTGTTATTTGCATCTATACAGTAAGATGTAAAAATACCTAAATATAAATACACAGTTAATTACAAAATGTGTATTATGAATAATAATTTTTTTAAAAAGAAATGTGACTAAACTTGTTTGATATTGATTTAAATATTTATAATTATTTATCAAATAAATAATATTTTACTATTTTCTAAATAATGTAATATTATCTCTCTATTGGGATTAAACTTAACAATAAAAAAAATCGCATAAAAGATAATTTAGATAGGTATTTTTCTGACTTGTATCAGTATGTAGTTTTATTTTATTTATTTTTTTACGTCCATTTTAAAATTCATTGAAGAGGTTTAAATCACTTGCATTTTTAGCACTTTCCAACCTAGTTGAAAAGTGCTTATGACTTCGGTTTGTCTGGCCGTATGGCCGTCTGGCCGTCTGTCCGTGCTCTAACTCCCGTAAATATGCTTCAATTGCTCTGCAATTTTTATATGTTATTGTCGTTATCTATGGCACGTTCCCTATTTCAACTGAAGTGTGTAGCACTTATAGTTTTCTTACAGGGACGCTCAAAAGAATTCCGTTACATTGCGGTCTATGGGGAAAACTCATTTGCGGTTTATTTTAAAAATGTTTCACTATTGTAAACGCATTGAAATTTATATAGATCACTAAGATGCATTAGAAGAAGCTTAATATGGAATAGTAGGTGTATAGCACTTAGAGTTACTTTACAGGGACAGTCAAAATAATTCCGTTACATTACGTCTATGGAGAAAAATCGTCTGCGGATTATTTAAATAATGTTCCACTATTTTAAACGCATTGAAGTTTATATATATTACTAAGGTGCATTACAAGAGGCTTACTACAGAATAGTGTGTGTATAGCAGTCATCGTTCATTTACAGGGACACACAAAAGAATTCTCTACTGTCTGTTAACAATAATTCCTGGAAGTGCGTTTTAAGTTACTGAACGCGATTTTAATCTTAACTAGCTTTTTGACTATTACGTGGTGTGTATAAATTCTGTAGATCCTATACAGGGCAGCACAAAAGTTCGGGAACACATTTCCGTTTATTGACAGAAACTCCAGAAGGAGAATTTAAACTGTGCTACGCGTTTCCTAACTAAACTAAAATTTAGCATCCTATGTATAGATACAAATCTATAGATCATATACAGGGCTACATAAAAGTATTCGGATATTTTTCCGAATATTGTATATATTGAAAATTCCTGAAATTACGTTTTTAAATATGTTATGCGTTTTCCAAATTGTTTACTTAGATGTCATCTTTCAACTTATTAAACGGTAATGATTTGTAAAATTATTTTAGAAGCGTTGGAAAGTGCTACATAATCTATGCTTGACGCATGATTTTTCGTTCTTGTTTATATTTAGAACGAGTAATTAGAAATTGTGAAAAGCATGTGTTCAAATCTTTGTTTGATTTTCTTTTATCATTATTTTTAAAATCACGATTAGTAATCATTTAAATATGCATCATATTTAATGATTTATAATAGCTATTGTATGCATCTACACAATAAGATGTACAAATATATGGATATAAAATCCCAGTTATCATACGTGCAGTATATATAAACGATAGGAATATGAAAAATGTGGTATAATATGTTTAATATTAATTTAAAGCTTTATTTGATTTTCTGTTTATTATTAATTATCAACTTAAATACCATATGTACTACCTCATTCAATACATACATTGTAAGTTTAACTCGCTTAAATTAAGGCTAGTTTCTTATCAAAAGCACAGGTAGAAAACAAATTAATTCCAGCAAATCATTATTTAAAAAAAAAAAAAAAAAAAAAAAAAAACTTTCTTTATCTTTTGCTACACAGAATCCTCCCTAGACATGTACCCTATTTTTTGTAATTTTAAGAAAATACCTTTTATTTTGCTATTACTTACTTCTCTAACAATAATGCAATATACATTTAAAAAAAAGTAACGTGCAAAGCAAATTAAAAAAACTAATTTATTTCCATATTGTTAAGCCCGAGAAGGGACAGATATTAAAATTATTTTATTTAGTCAATGCTACAATAATGTTGCATTTTTATATTAAATCTTGTTCAGTCTATTTAATCTTAAAATATTAAATTTAAATTTGAAACATGATATTAAAGCAACTTAAAACATTCCGTTTAGTTGAAATGAAATCTAACTAAATCTTCAACTTTTTAAATTATTTGAACTTCTCATGTTTCTTGTCTGTTAGAATTTGCTACAATACAAATTTTGCGTAATGCATGTAAAACTGAAAAAAAAGTTACATTATATATTTCAAATTAATTATATTTATTGAAATATTATGTTAAAGCTGTTTCTCCTTTTAAAAAAATGTAATTTAATTTTTAAAAAATTCCAGAAATAATTTTTATTTTGTCGTAAAAGTTACTTTACTTATAAAGTGATTTTAAAAACATAAAAAATAATGTAAAACATACTTGAAAATTCGAGACTGTTAATTTATATATAAATTATATTAATAATATCAAAAAGTGATGAAATACGAAATAAAAAACTTCATTTTAATTACATTTTTCTGCATATTATATTCATACCATGGATTTAAATTTTAAGCATTCACTATTTTTTTCTTAAAACAATACTCATATTTATATGTCATCACTTTTCAAACTTGCTTTAATATTATTACCCCCTTTTTCTTCCTCAATATATTATTTATTATTTTTTTAGGGCGGGGGGGGGGGGGGGGGGAATTATCAATTTCAAAAATTAAATGGCTTTTAATATATATATATATATTTTAAATAACAATTTGTTGTATAGTAACTAAATAGCGGGGGGGGGGGAATATAGTATACACATGTAACATAAATATAAAAAATATTTTTTCTTCTATGATGAATACAGCCCTACCAGTGGCTGAGAGGTTCTGCTCTCAAAGCTGGTAGATGGAAGGTGCTGGGTTCAAACCCCTGTCGCGCTCGTCGACCTAACCGTTCGGAGTTTTCTGTGGTTTTCTTCTAACCTTCTGTAAATGCAGGTTAGGATCCCTTAGAAAGACACCCACGAAGAGCACTCTTCCCTAGGGCCTATATCCCTCGAGTAGATAATCGGCCGTCATAAATCAACCAACCATCTATGATGAATACCGTACACGTGAAAAACAATTTAAAAAAGTACGATAAATGTAGTGTTTTGCCGTTCCAGAAAAGTACGAACGTTCAAAGTATCATAACTCGGCAAGTTGACCGTATCAAAATTTAAATTTCATAACTTTTTTAAAAATAACTATTGACGCAAATGGATTTTCATTTGATGAAACACAACAGTTGAAACATTTTTGCAATTGGAACTTTATGGCTCTAAAATTAACAGTTTAGCAATTAGCTATCGGTTAGTTAAAAGTGAACTTGTTTGACATATAATAAGTTATGATATTTTCTCTCTTTCGATTTTTTCATTATTCCATAGTAGCAAAGCAGTATTGGTAATACTGGAATTTCAATATTGCATTCATCTGAAATACTCCCAATAAATATTTGCTTACGTTCGAAATATTTGTGATTAAATGCCACTATTGGCAATGAAATGCAAATATTACTTGCCAATATAGCATTAATATTTGTAAAATGTAAACGCCCCAGTGTTCGGAAATATTTCATGTAAATATTGTCTATGTTGCTCAAATTATGGTCAATATAATCAATATTGGCCTATTTTATTTATTTATTTATTTACTTACTTACTTATTTATTTATTTACTTGTTTATTTATTTATTTATTTATTTATTTATTTACTTATTTACTTATTTATTTATTTACTACTATGTTTATTATATTGCTTTCATTTTTTGAAAATATTTTTAAACTTTGTAAGCTTTCATTTTTAAATAAACTCATTAAATTATTTCCTAATCTTCATTTGATTGTTATTTGTTCTTTAGAAAAACTTTCTTTTTTTTTTATTGCTTTTCTGCCTTACAAAAAATTTTCTAGCTGGATAAATAGTTTCGCTATTTTTTATAACTTTCAGAAAAAATACGCATGCATAAACATTTTTCACTTTTTGTTGCTCTTTTATTTTTTTTCCCTTGCGATTTTTTTATGCTTTTTCATCACCTTCTGAGAAATGTTTATAAAATCATTAGAAAGTAACAATATTAAAAAAAAAAAAAAAAAATAGAAATTACACGTAAAAATGCTCTTGATATATTTTTTATCTGTTTTTTTTTTCACCGAAATTAATTTAAATATTTGCATTTTTTTGTTTCAAGGTAGCATAAAAACAAGTAAAGTAATTAGCGCCTAGCTGCAAAAAGTAATCTATTTTCGTTGAAGGTCTGTCGTATGATTGAAGACTTAATTTTCTATCTCTGGATGCTTCATTTAACTTAATAAAAACAAAAGAAAGAAAGAAAGAAAGAAAAAATGCCTCAATACTTAAGGTGAAATGTCGCCGTTTCAAAAGAAATGAATGAAATTAATACTAAATTCTTTTCTACATTCTTTACGTTCATAAATTTAGTTTGTAATTAAAAATATTTAAAAAAAAAATACATTTTTCATAAATTACATTTTTTATCATTTAGAACTTTTGTAGAGTTTAACGATGCTTTCCGTTTATCTCATTTTGCTTTACATTCGTTACAGTATTATCGTATTTTTGGGTTATATTTTTATTCCTTATAAAAGAAAACAAGAAGCAAAAATCATGCGTCAAGCATAAATTATGAAACTCTTTCCGACGCATTCAGAATACTGTAACAAAACTTCACCGATTAATAAGGTAAAAGATAATGTCTATCTAAACAAAATTGAAATGAAATCACCCTATCGTGGAGATCCAGCCGTTAAGCATAGGAACTTTTCTTCACGAGGGGAAATGTTTATTGAAAATTCACATTTTAGAATACAGATGTTGAATATTGCATTAGAGGTTAAAATAAAATTAGTACAATGTTAGTTTTTACAATACTGGTTGAGATCACAACATTTCTTAATATTTAAAAAAAAATTATATAAGAAAAAGTATAAAAGAAAGTAATTAGAAAATTTATGAAAATAATACTTAATCATAACACAACTAGCAATTTTGCATGGTTCAAACAGTAAGCTGAAATAGGAACAGTATGAGTACACAAATGTGATCAGTATGTGAACTATAATATACAAATTACAAAAACAAAATATATTCTATTAAAAAGTACTTTATAAATGTAGGAAAAAGGATCATAGATCCTTTTTAATAAAGGAGAAATGTTTATTGAGAATGTTGTAAGTTTCGTTTAGTTTGTCATAGTTTAAAGGTCAAACAGAGTTATATTCAAATTTTGCCTCACTGTAACATTTTTATTGAAATTGAAAGTATGTCTCATTAGAGCACAATTACCATATATGTAATGTAGAGCCGTTTCTGAGCTTTTTAGGCATATACATGTTGGGGAGGAGCGTTTTCCTATTTTATTTTTAAATGATGGGAAGCTACCGTGCCCACTAATGTAGTTAAGCTATGGCTTTTTTTTTGCAAATAAAGTTCAGATCCACTTGTAGTGAAATTTCATAAGTATAACGGCCTTTTAATGAATATGACCAATTTTGCTACCAATCTGTGACTATTTTCAGTCCAAAAAAATAATTTAACTTTTGAAAATGGGAATAAGAGAGTCTCCTTCTCGTTGTAACGATCATTTGTGATAGCACCTTTTGCCAGTAAATCTGCACCGTTCATTACCCTCTGTTCCAGCGTGCGATTTGATCCATGCAATTTTTTTTTTGGAGGGGTGGGGGGGGGGGGATTCACAATAAAATGCTATATACTTTAGTTATTAAATAATTTCGTGGAAACACTATTTTGAGGGCTTCTAGTGATGAGCGGCTATCCGTTAAGATGAGGAGATTTTTATATTGTGAAGATGCGAAGTCTAAGTAAACAATTTAGAAAAGTCGTAACACATTTGAAAACCCAATTTCAGCAATTACCATCTGTGGTCGAAAGAATGTCCCAATTATTTTATGCAACCCTGTATATGATCTATAGATTTGTATATATACTACATAGTATGCAAACATTTAATTCAGTTAGGAAATGCAAAACACAGTTGAAAATTTTAATTCAGCAATTTCCTTCAGAAAGCGAAATGTACTCGAATTCTTTTACGCAGCCCTGTATATGAGCTATAGAATTTATACACACCAAGTAATATGCAAAAAATCAGTTAAATTAAAAAATGTATACCACGAATTAAACCGATCTTCCAACAATTATCGCTCATAGAGAGTACTGTAACCGAATTCTTTTGTGTGTCCCTGTAAATGTATGATATATGCTATGCACACCATATTCTATAGTAAGCATCTTATAATGCACCTGAGTGATGTATGTGAATTTCAGTATGTTTGATATAGTGTAACATCATTAAAGTACACCGCAAACGATTATTCCCCATAGACCATAATGTAACGGAATTATTTTAAGTTCGCCTGTAAAAGAACTAGAAATGTTACACACTTCATTTTCAATACCGGACATGGCATGGTGAATCTCAATAACATATATCAATTAGAGATGAGTTCGAGCTCTGTTTTCGGTGCCCGGAACCTACCAAGCCCGAAAAGTTTTATGTATCAGAGCCCGAGCCCGATATCGAAAGTATGCAATAGGAAAAAAAATGCATAATATTTAAAAATAGTTTCAAAAGTAATGTCTCATTTTTAAACAACTTCTTACATATAAATAACTGTTAATCCCTTGCACACAAATAATTTTATGAAAATTTACACTCAATCTTATCAAAAGAGTAGTTTGCTATCAAATAAAAATATACTTCATAACTTAAAAGGATTCTCATATTTTTTCTCCCTCAAAAGCAACACTTTAACGAAATGCGTTTCATAAATAAATGCAAGAAATTTGCTGAAATTCGAACAACGTTTTTCAATTTCTTATAAAAATGTGTATATCTTAAACTATAATCGATTCCTTCATCATAACAATCTTTCGTGGTTGTCGTGTCCCTGAAAATCAGTTTACTTTAAAAATTGGACACTGTTATCTGAAAGATCCGATGCTTTCACAGGAAAAGAGGAAACACAACTCGATTGCTTTCTATATCGAAATAACAACACAGGACAATTATATCTACTTACGAATGAAAATTACTTCGTAAATGTGCAGTTACAGAACCTGAGCATGAGCAGAGTTCATGATGAAAAAATATATATAAGTTATTTTTGTTGTGCATATGCAATTGCATTATTTGTATGGAAATATTTGTTTTTATATTTTTTAAAAATGCATTTTTTTCTTTACTTTTTACCTGAAGGTTTCTAAATATTTCTCAAGGAGATATGAGATAACTTTTCCTTAGAAGATATTCGACACTGGATGCATAAATTTTAATAAATCCATGTTGAGACATTAAACTTCCTTTTTTGAGTGCAGTCATAACTTTCTATGATAAAAATTTCAATTTAAGAATTTTTTATGCACCTGTTCTTTAATTATACACTTAAAATTATAAAAGTTTAAATGAAAAAAAAAAAGAGGTATAATAAAAAATTGAAAATTGAAAATCCATTATTAAAAACAACGTAGTATGTATTAAATAATATAATACAATAACTTGTTAACTTTAAATTAAAGTCTAATAATGCTTAAAGTGATAAAAACATAACACGGAATATTTAAAATACCTTTTTAATGTAGATTACATATGTTTCGTTCACACTATCGGTGACATTTTCATATCTAAATGATAAATACAATATTCTCGCATATTTTTGAAAATGGTAAACATAAACCACGAGATCGCATGTCCAAGGCTAGCAGGTGATTAAATTGGCCAAACTGGGAAACGTGAAAATTATTATTTGTTTTTATTTTTATTGCTTTTTCAATCTATCGATCATCGCGTGCCAAATTTTAGCTAATTCAAAAGAAGCGGCTTCGTTGCAAATGCTATATTTTCGCAAATATATTTCTGTAGATTCACGGATAATGGATGGGAAATAAGTTCTTGATTGAAAAATTATTTTACTATTCTTGAAATCAATCTGCAATTGCTCATTTCTATATTGTCTGGCTAAAGCAGTGGTTCTTCTATCAATGTATATATTATGTAAGGTAGTATGTATTATTAAAGATAACGTAATTTTAATTTCATACTAATCTGAAAAGTTTATAAAATTTCGCTTCAGTTTTTGTATGTGTAATAGGAGTTTGATACAGAATTAAGCTCTTTCGTGACTTTTCGCATTTCTTCAATGTCTACGAAAGTTAGAACAGAAGCACTCTAACGGACGAGAGCTATAAACATTTTCAACGTCACTGAAAAATGTTTAAAAATGAAACAGGAATACGATTCTTTTAGTGCATATTGTAACTTTTAAATAATTTTTTTAATTTTAAGTATTTAAAAAAAAATTGTTGTATAGAGTTTTGAACACATTTTGCAGAAGAAGAAAATAATTTTTTAATCAAATAGCGTGTTTTAACGAAAGTTTGGTGTACTATATCAAAAGCTGTTCAAGATCCTTTCGTATGATATCTTGTTCATCATTGTGCGTTTTGTCTCTGCATAGGAAAAGAAGTACTGACATCAGAAATAATATTTATAGTTTTTCGCTTTGATTTTGTTTCAAAATTTAATTGCATATGCTAGAATTATTTCCACTCACAATTTTATTTCAAGTTTATTTTTAAGTTACATCTATATATTTAAAACGCAAAGCCGAATGCTTAAGACCGATTTCGGCTTATCTGAGTATGTGCAATGAGAATTTCAGGGTATTTTTCTGTCTCTAAAATAGTTTGGAAAAAGTTTGGAAAAATAGTTTTGAACTGGTTTCATTCTGGAGGAACATTGGGCGAGTCGAGATGACTCGATGGTCTAAGGGGCGCCAGAAAGAAGAATTATTGTTCAATAAAGGGTGCTTGGGTTCGAACCCCCCTCTTGCCGTAAAATGTTTCTCTTATACTGTTAGTGTTCTGGTAATGAAAATTATATTTCATAGAATATAAACTATTATTACTTTTTATATTATTAATATTATTTATTTATATTCTATAGAACTATTTTCTATTTTACTATTTTTTTTCTTCATTTTTATTAAGCAAAATTTACCATCCCCAATATTCTTTTAATTAATGATTTTGTATTTTATTTTTTTTATTTTAAAGTAAAAACTTTGTTATGCAATTATCGATTAAATAAATTCAAACTATCTACATTTTTTGGAATATTTTTTTATTACAGTTGATCGATAACCCAAATATACTGAAAAAAGTGATTATTTTTCATTTAAAAAAAAGCTAAAAAGAAGGAAAAATGACCTAAAGTAATCAGTTATATACCCAAAAGGAAGCAAAAAAGATGAGGGGTTGTATCCAAATATACTAGCTTATGAAAGTTGACATAATAAGAATGAAGTGTTTCTCATTCTATATTTGATACAACCCCTCATCTTTTTGCTTCCTTTTGGGAACAGCGATTTTCGAGCTTATTCTATCGACGATCACTATCAGAATTTTCAAGCTATGTTTTTGAGACTTTCATAAAAGTTGGTCTATATATTTAGCTAATATATTATTCACAGTATATTTTGATTGAATTCGCGCATGCGCAGTGAAAAAATATTTAGTAAACCTGCTCATTTTTCATGCATTTTTTATTATTTTTTAATTCTGATTGCAGGGTATTGTGTATAATTTTGCTTGTCATATTTTCTGAAAATAACTTGTTTTTATATTAAAAACTCTGCAAAGTATAAGCAAAAAACTTAGTAAAATTTGGGACTGTTTTTATAAAAACCTGAACTTCTCTTCGAGTATACATGCTATCTTCATAAAAATGAACCCAAATTATTACAATAAGCCTCCTAAGCGTGTGATACCGTTTCAACGCTTTTGTGATATTGGTTTTTACAGGGTTATCAAAAACGTATTCGTTTTTCTTCAATTTGTTGACGGCCCCTTATGGGGTTTCAAGAAAAAATCTTCTCGGAAATATATGACGTTGATCATGTTGTTTACACTCCTAAAGTTTCAAGATTATTCCTCATGTATCTTTCCAGATATTTAACAAATTATAATAAAAACAACTGCGTCTAATAATTTGGCCAGGGACTGTATAACATTTCTTGACGTATGTGGCCAAGTTATAGTCATATAAGATGCATATATGATGTATATATATGACATGTGCATATGATGTGAATACAACATATAAGACATAAATAATATGTGTATAATGACGTATATTGCACATATAGGAGTGTTTGGAATATATATATGCGTATATAGGATGCATATATAAGCTTTGAGATGATCTTGGCGAAATCGTAACTGCAAGCTTTTGCATAATCATAATTGCGGGGGCCGCTATAACACGAAAGTACGGCATTTTTTTTTTTTTTTTAAGCTTTCGGAACATTTTTACATTGTTTACGAAAAAATTCGTAACAATTTTAGTAATTGAATATCTACCAAAAATTAACATTGAGAAAAAACAGTTAAAATTTTCCATATTTTTAAATAATCAAAAGGAGCAGACGAAGATTATTCCGAAAGAAAATCCGCATTTCATTTCTTCTGCATTTACTAACAATTGAAAATAAAAGCATTTTATAATTTCTCCGGTTTCTTTGTTATATTCCCTTTTAAAAGGACATTACGGATTCTTGAAGTATGTGTCATTGTGAAGTAAAAGAGTACTAACTTCTACATTACCGCATGTACGGTTGGTATTGAAGTTTTGATAAAATATGTATAAATTAAAACGATACAGCTGCAACGTAATAAAGCAAGTTTCGATATTTTCTTGAAGAGGCGGCGCTTACTGCGTCCTCTTAAAGACTAAAAGAGAAAATTTGGAAAATCAGTCAGTAGCAAGTGACCGATGTTATAGAACTTTTAGCCACCATTTTTAAAAATTAATAGCTACTCTTTTAGTTTATTTTTTTTTAAATGCGTTAAATTTTACATTAAAAAAATCTTATTTAAAAAATAGTTTTTCTAAATTCGGGGATCCTTTAAGATATAGTCTAAAATGACAATAGTACAATTCAGGAAATTATTAACATGTTTATTGCTTATAATACGTGCTTAAAACGGTCAGGGAAAAACATATAATTCATTTCAACTATAAAAAGTCCTTCCGGCCTGTACCGGGAGGAAAAGGTAGCTTTCCTATATCTTCGTTTTAAAATTTTAGCTAATGTTACACGAAAACAGCAAGTTGAAATGCAAAGAAACGTTTACAAAAGATTCGTTAATACTGAATTTGAATAAGAATTTCGGCAAATTATTGAGCAATAGCCAAATTGGCTTCATTTATGAAGACTTATTTTGGTCGCCAAATTTGGCGATATTTCGCCAAAGGTCGCCAATTTGGGCGAGAATTTGACGCTAACGGATATGAATATATAGTTTTATGCGTATGATTGGGAAAATTATTACAACAATGAAAGAAAATAATTTGCGAGTAATCGCATTAATGTGCTGTTTTGTTTCAAAATGTCAGCCACCCTAGAATTTCAAACTGCTCTATCTCAGCCATTTTTAAAGATAGAGGTAAACCAAAAAATGCTCTGGAATCCTTGTATTAAGGCCTAACACGTAATTATAAAATAAATTTGAATTTTTAACTTTTTGGTATATTTATTTTAGTTTTAAATTTTTAAATGGCCGCCATCTTGAAACAAAATGGCGGACCAAGCTGGCCAACGAACTCGGTCGAGACATTAGTGAGCTTAATACACACAATTGGTTTCATCGAAATTGATTTATAAATACGATCGTTATCGTATGACATATGTCATATATATATATATATATATATAAATCAACATTTGAACGGAGGGTGGTTTTGGGGTCTGGGGGTCATGATCGGTGAAAATATATCGAAATTTTCTGGAACTGCTTTCCTCCGAACCGGCTGCAATAGGTAGCTTTATACTTTTTTGTATTGAAATTTACCTAAAATATTAGTAACATAAAAATTCAGGTAGCAATAAAATAATAAATTAAAGTTTAATTAAATATAATTAATGTTTTAAATGCACATCAAAGAATACGTTTTTATATTATCCTTTAAATTGCGTATTACACTTCACGAAATTTTCTCATAATTCTATATTCCCTTGGCAGTCCCCCCGCCCCTTTAACTTTGCCATCTCAAACTTACAGTGTGTATAAATAGGAGAAAATGGCTACAATATTGTATATTGGTATTCCTGGTAGTATTAAAATTTATGAAATAAACTGATAAATTTTTATTAAGTTATATCCGATTATAGAATTTCTTTGTCGCTTTTGTCATGATAAAATATTTTGTATTACCCTTGTCGAAAAATGGTGTTGAGTGAAATTTTTCCTAACATATAAATGAAAATCATAATAAAATTCGTTTGTCGATCGTATTATATATATATATATATATATATATATATATAGGAATATGTTTTAACGCATCCGGCAATCCTTTGTCCGACGGTGTCGGCTGTGCAATGACCTTCGTGGCCGCAACTTCGAACAGTTTCTATAAATATGTGTCGTCGTCTCCTTTTTGACGTTGAACTGCAATGCATTGTAATCATGCTTGACGTCATATAAATCTTTTTTCTACTTGTTATTGGCCCTTTTTGTTCCACTCGACGTCACACCCTTCAAATCTATTATTGAGATTTTCTCCCACTAAACGTGGTTTGCGACCCCATGTTCTATAGTAAATTTTTATCCTCTTGATGCCTTCTATCATCTCTCTTAATTTGTCGGTCGAATTTTGGAACACCCTGTATACATATATATCTTTGACAAATATATATGTATATATATATAAAGTTTTAACAATATGTAATTAAAGTTTATTGAAGATTGTTTGTGATTCAGAATAGTTGGCTTCGAAGCAATGTTCTTTTAAGTCAAAGTGAAAGAGAACTTTATTTCAGAAGACAATGAAGTGCATAATGTAGCAGACTTTATTTCGCCATTATTTTTCATACTGTTTTTTATGAATATATATTAATTCTTCAATTTTAATAATATGGTATTTAAACTTATTTATAGTAGAACTTTTAAAATAACGTATTAATACTCTAATGAAGCAACCTGTTTCTTAAAACTTCCATCTATAAATTGCCATGAAGAAAATTTTAAGTTTTTGTACTTTAATTTGTGTAATTTTATAAGAAATATTTTATATAAGTAAGCATCAGTTCTTTCTCCAAGTTTATTTATTCCAATTCATTTTAAAATGCACTGTAGTTAATGTTATCACCATCATTAATAGTATGATGAACAGTATCAACTATTATTTCATTAAAACAAAAACGCTTAAATAGTATTCTTCAATTTTAATAATATGGTATTTAAACTTATTTATATTAAAACTTTTAAAATAACATATTAACACTCTAATGACACAACCTATTTCTTAAAATTTCCATCTATAAATTTCCATGAACAAAATTTAAAGTTATTTGTACTTTAATTTGTGTATAATTTTATAAGAAATCTTTTATAAGTAAGCGTCTGTTTTTTCTCCAAGTTTATATATTCCAATTCATTTTAAAATGCACTGTAGTTAATGTTATCATCATCATTAATAGTATGATTAACAGTAGCAAGTATTATTTCATTCAAACAAAAGCGCTTAAATAGTATTCTTCAATTTTAATAATATGGTATTTAAACTTATTTATATTAAAACTTTTAAAATAACATATTAACACTCTAATGGCACAACTGTTATTTAAAATTCCTATCTATAACTTACTATGAAATTTTTTTTTAATTATTTGTACTTTAATTTGTGTAATTTTATAAGAAATATTTTATAAGTAAGCGTCAGTTCTTTCTCCAAGTTTACCTATTCCAATTTCTTTTGTAAATCACTGTCGTTAATGTTATCATCATCATTAATAGTATAATTAAAAGCATCAACTATTATTTCATTCAAACAAGAACGCTTAAATGGTATTCTTCAATTTTAATAATATGGTACTTAAACTTATTTATATTAAAACTATTAAGATAACATATTAACACTCTAATGAAACAACCTGTTACTTAAAACTCCTATCTATAAATTGCCATGAACAAAATTTTAAGTTCTTTGTACTTTTTAATTTGTGTATAATTTTATAAGAAATCTTTTATAAGTAAGCGGCAGTTTTTTCTCCAAGTTTATATGTTCCAATTGATTTTAAAATGCACTGTAGTTAATGTTATCATCATCATTAATAGTATGATTAACAGTATCAACTATTATTTCATTCAAACAAAAACGCTTAAATAGTATTCTTCAATTTTAATACTATGGTATTTAAACTTATTTATATTAAAACTTTTAAAATAACATATTAACACTCTAATGGCGCAACCTGTTATTTAAAACTCCTATCTATAAATTGCTATGAAATTTTTTAAAAATTATTTGTACTTTAATTTGTGTAATTTTATAAGAATAAATCTTTTATAAGTAAGCATCATAGTTCTTTCTCCAAGTTTATCAATTCCGATTTCTTTTAAAATGCGCGGTAGTTGATGTTATCATCATCATTAATAGTATAATTAAAAGTATCAACTGTTATTTCATTCAAACAAGAACGCTTAAATAATATTCTTGAAGAAAATATGTAGAAGATTCTCAAAATTGAATCTCAGATAAATTGCTGGAAATCGTAAGCAATTATTACGCTCATAAATATTTCTTAAACATAAAGATTATGGAGAAAATTTATGCTTTAAGACAAAAGTTTAAATGTTCCCACTGCCTTTAAAATATGTATAAAATTCCTTTTTCATTATTTTATTTTTGAGGGCTTTAAAAAGTGCTTGAATTTTCATAGTAGTTCTTAGAAATTCTTCACTTTTCCTTGAAATTAAAATAAGCATCAGTGACGTTTCTAGGAAATCACGTTATACGAAATAAGCATCATCTGAAATTAAGAACAAAAATAAGCATTTTTTTAGGAGGGCAGGGGGTTTTGAAATCTAAACAAAGTTTTTTTTATAATTTTGCGTAAAGCGTAGCTGTAAAAATGATATGTATCAGATAATGGGCTTCAAGCAAATTCTAAGTGTATCTTAAAGTTCATTTTTATATATTTTGTGGAAGATAAGTTTTAAAAAAAATCACATTAAAAAAATTACTGCAGTATTTTTATGTATTCTTTTTACAGTCACTTTTCTTAAATGATAAAAATTTATGTGTGTTCCTCGAATAAGACAGCTTTTTTCCCTTCACGTAACTTGATCCATTTTATGGATATGGTTTTTAAAATGTAACTTTAAAGTTTTAACTTTTATGTGATATCACTTGTTCTGCTATATTTGAAAAGCTTCTTTAAAAAATAATTTGCCTTTTAAAAAATGCCCGTTATTAATACTTTCCAACATCGATTATAACTTCGGTTTGTCTTGCCGTCTGGCCGTGTCTAACTCTTGTAAATATAGTCGTATTGCCCTGTAAATTTTATATGTTATTGAGATTTACTATAGCACGATAACTATTGAAAACGAAGTGTGTAGCATTTTTAGTTGCAGCATGTCGTTTACAAGGACAGTCAAAAGTATTCCGTTGCATTACTGTCAATGGGAAAAAAAGTTTCAAGTTCATTTTGATGATAATATACAATTTCAAACATAATTAAATTGATATGCAGTTAAGAAGTGCATTCAAACATGTTTTATGTAAAATATGGAGTGTAAAGCGTTTATTATTCATTTACAGGGTCACACAAAAAAAATTCGGTTACACAGTATTCTACGGTTAAAAATCGTTTGTAGTGTAGTTTAATGATGTTACAATATTTCAAACATAATGAAATATATATGAATTATTGAGGTGATTTATAAGTTGCTTACTGAAAACTATGACGTGCATTGCATTTACTGTACAATTACAGGGACACACAAAATAATTGGGTTACAGTACTGTTTATCAGCGATAACTGCTGGAAGTACGTTTTTAACTTTGGTTTGCGTTTTTAAGTTTAACTAAATTTTTGCATAGTACGTGGGGTATATAAATTTTGCTGATCATATACAGAGCAATACAAAGGAATTCGTAAGTATTACTGTCTGGGTGAGTGAATTGCTTAAGTATAGCTTTTAATTGTAGCAATTTCCTGCTGAACTATATTTAGTATACTGATATAAGTTTGTGGAATATAAGTAAATACATATACAAGGCAACGCAAAGAATAAGACATTACCCTTTTATGTTTGGTAATTGATGGAAATGTGTTTAAAGTAGTGTCATGCGATTTTTACCTGAATTAAATTATAGCTTAATATGTGGTGAGTACAAAAGCCTTTAGATAATATACAGGTCAAAGAATACATATTCATCTATTGACGAAAATTTCTAAAAGTAAATTTTCTAACTCAACTAAATCTGAGAAAGCTATATAGTAGGTATGCAAATCTATAGATCATATATAAGACTGCACAAAATAATTCAACTACTTTTGCGACTATGGAAGGCAATTGCTAAAATTGTATTATTATGTGTGTTATATGTTTTCTAAATTGTTTACTTACATATCTTCTTTCACCTTATTTAACGGTGAAGTTTCGTTACAGATTTTTGGGTGTGTTGGAAAGTGTTTCATAATCTATACTTGACGTATGATTTTTCGTTCTTGTTTTTTTATTTAAAATAAAAATAGGAACCTTAAAGAAATAAACAGCTTATAGCAAGAATAATTTTGCTTATTGAAATTTCTATCAAAGTTTTTAATGATAAAATATCTTTAATTATTTTAATTGATTACTGCTCTCTGTATAAAACATTTTATTTACTATTTTTATTGTTTATTTTCAGATTCACCAAATCTGCCACCAGGATGCATAGTTTGTGCTTGGTGCCAGAAAGTTGGCATGAAACTGTTCACTCTAAAAACTCCAAATGGTTGCAAAGCATTTTGTAGTGAATTGTGCTTCACGCAGTGTAGAAGAGCCGCATTCAAAAAGAACAAAATCTGTGATTGGTGTAAACATGTTCGTCATACAGTGAACTATGTAGACTTTCAAGACGGGGAACAGCAGTTACAGTTTTGTAGTGATAAATGTTTAAATCAATATAAAATGAATATATTTTGTAAAGAAACACAAGCTCACCTCCAAATGCACACGCACCTCAAAGAGGCAGCGTGCAAAATGAAAGCATCTGGTTCTGTAAATTTAATAACACCAGAACTTTGGTTGCGGGACTGTAAAGTGAATGGTATCCCAACTTCACCAATAGATGGTGCAGATAATACCGATGATATGAATTCAGATGACAATTTATCCGCTGTGCCATCTCCAACACTTACATTAGATTCGTCAAGGCCAAGTACTCCAGTAACAAAAGACAAAAATGAACAGAAACAAGACATTCCTCCACAACTAAGAGAAAGAGATAAATCTTCAAAAAAATCTTCAAGACATTCCCCTAAAAAGCACACATCTGAAAGTAAAAGTCATCATTCCAGCAAACATTTTCGTGACAAAAAACCAAACGGCATGCAATTCACAGACACACCTAGTGTGTCCAGGCATTCTCCAGTTCAAGCATCACCTCCCTCACATAGCCGTAGTGGACAGATGACAAATGGAACCCCTTCACTCCTTTCACCACCGCCTCTGCCTATTCAAAGGCCTCCCCATCATATGGGAACTTTGCCACCACGTCACTGTCCGCCGCCAGTACCTCTGGGTGGAATGGAACCAGGAAGGCAGTCGTTTATGCATCCTAATTCAATGCCTCCTCCTTTCCATTTCTTAGCGCAACAACAGATGGAAGCTATTTTACGATCTCAACACGGACTTGATTTGAGATCTAAAGCTCCTCCACATATGCCCATTCCACCTTGGGTGATGCCACCTTTTCCACCTATACATCCACCCTCCCAGCCTCCCATTCCTCCTTCTATTTCTTCATCAAAAAGTCCATCTTTGTCTCATTCATCACCACCAGCAAAGAATCATTATCACAGTACCAGTCATAAGAGCAGTCATCATAATAAACATAAACACAACAAACGATCTTCCAGCAGCTCTGTTGGAAACGTTCCGCAATCAAATCCCACTGTTCCCACATCTGATACATCTGTGCAATTCCCATCAACACTTCTTCCACCCGTCACGGTAATGGTGCCATTTCCTTTATTTCTCCCTGTTCCTTTGCCAGTACCGATACCTATTCCTATACCGCCTGACGTATTGGAGAAATACAAAAATCTTAAACAAAAAGAAAAGGATTCTGAAGAGAAAGAACCTTCAAAAGATATTCCAGATTGTAGTGAAAGAAAAAGAAAATTATCTCAAGAATCAACAAAAAGTAAAAGAGGCCGAAGGAATTCAATGAGTGAATCTTCTAATCGTCATTCTTCTACTCGAGAAATCTTAGATATCAAAACACGAATGCATCAAAATGAGCAGTATCGCGACCAAATAGAAAAATTATCTTTAAGGGTGTCTCAGTCACAGTCATTTGACTTCAGTGATCCGCCAAAAGTTTCAAAAGTTTTTAATGATACCGATATTGAATCGCGGAGCTATTCCCCACTCTCTGAAGCTCTCTCGAGCAATGAGGAGGAGGATATTTCACGGACAATAAAACATTCGGAACCTGAACCTTTCCCGGTGATGAACTTTTCAACCTACAACCTTAGTTTAACGAGATCTAGTCCTTCTGTTACTTCTGTAGCAAATGATCAATTAACCATGATGAACAATAATCAAGAATATCACAAAAGCCCGTCTCCTACTAATTTATCTGTTAGAGAAAGACAGCAAATGTCTTCCAATGCTATGAATTTCAAGAAAAAGCATTTGCGTGAGCAATTTAGTCTGATGACATAAATTTACGATTGTAATATAATACTTTGTGATGTTTATGTAATATATTATTAAACTATGTTCAAATGTTGCACCTTCTTGTGAATTCCTTTTAGTCACTTTTTCCCATAAATCTTCACTAAAAAATCCAATTTCGATTAAGAAAGGTTAACACCCATTTAATCTTTTTTAAATATTGTTGAAAACATTCTAATATTTCTATCGTAGATGTATCAATATATTTTAAGAGTAACATTTTTCATTTATAAAAATATATTTTTTTTTTGTTGTTAAATTGAAATTCGATTTTGAAAATTCTGTCAAAAATAGTAGCTTGTATAACAATGCTAGCACTCTTTGTTACTGTTCTTGTTTGTTACCAATTAAGGTGAATTCGACACTCTTTGATCTATTTTTTTATTATTCTTGTATTTTATATAATACTCCTTTCACAAATAAAACTTTTATGAATAAAAATGATTTAATAGAGAAAAAATACAATTTTTGTAATAAAATTTAATTTTTTTAATAAGATTTTTTAAAAACCACACTTATTCTACAATTTTGAACTTTTTGAAATAATTTCTTTCTATACTTTGTTATACGTGTGCTCTGTACATGTAAGTACCGCACTTCCAAAAAGTAAATTTATAAGAAGAAATAAGTAAAATGTTATGACATACACTGTTAAAAAATAAACAAATGTTTCTTAATCTAGGAAAATATAATATAACCACGAACGGAAATATACAACAAATTCTTCCGAGTTACCCACGATTCCAAAAAGCGTTCTTTATCTTTAGAAACCTCAGAAACTAATATATTTTCGAGATTTAAAGAAGTATTTAAATTAAAAAACAAAGGTTTATTTTAGGGCCACCGATTTTTGGAAACGTTTCCGAGTAGTTTTCATAGTGCATTAATCAATTTCGGAATAAAGGTTTTTTGCATGTTATCATTTCTCAAGTAAATACTATCATGTACAACAAACATGTTTTACAGACAAAAATGATAAATTAACAATATTAACATTACTACTAAAATTAATGTTATTTTGTTACTCTCGCATGTATAAATTAAGTTTCGCAGCTGAAAATGTTTTATTAAAAATTGATAGCAACCTAAAAGCCGATATTCCGATTTGACAAAACGTATTAATGCACTATAAAAATCACTAGGTAGCGTTTTCAAAAATCAGTGGCAGCAAAAGAAAATTTGTTTTTATAAATGATTCTTTAAATGAAGTACAAAGGATGTGAATTATCATTTTACTTAATTTGATTCTTTAAATTTTGGGAGTATATTTATTTTTAAGGTTTCTAAAGATAAAGACCGCTTTTCGGAAAGAGGTTATTAATTGTACATTTTTGTTCGTGGTTATATTATATTTTCATAGATTACGAAACATCTGTCTTTTTTAATAATGTACGTCAAAATACAGTAAAAATGACTATTTGTTTAACATTTTTATATTTAAAAAAATATTATTTATATTATTGTAAACATATTCTTAATTTTATGAAATGTACAATAAGTATCGTCTGTTAAAAAAAAATCAAGTCAATTGAAAAAGATATGTTAAAGTTTTGGCATTTCGATCGTACTGATATATTGAAAAACACAAACTCGGAAAATGAATTTATAGATTACAACTCTGAATTAGTTAAAAGTAAATGTTTACAGTAAAAAGTCTTTTTCACGTATTTTTAAGTAATAGAACTTTATGAAACTTCTTCAGAATATATACTACAGATGTTTAAATTCATTTTAACCCTTGTGAGCGTCTGGGGATTTTTCTGTATCTTCATAGGAATACTTGAAAATCCCGCGATATATATATATATATATATATATATATATATATATATATATATATATATATATATATATATATATATATATATATATATATTAAACGGAGTTTGATGCTATAAGACCTTTCATATATCACTTCATTCTATATACATAGTCCAGTAGAAATAGCATTTTACCTTACAAAAATTCGGGTAGTTCTGATTTTTGGGTATGTTGTAAAGGTTGACCCTCTAATAAAAAAACCCAGTTTCCGACCTTCTAGACGTTGTGCGTTTTTCACAATATTGAAAAAAACAATATTTTTCGGCACTTTTTTCGATTTTTCTTAAATAACGTAATTTTAGTGCATGTTACAGAAAAAAAGCACTGTTACCATTTTGTAGAGCATAAAATTCTCTACAACATGCACTTTCAGGTTTGTAAATTGTCTAAATAGGGGGTAAGATACGGAGCCGGAAAAATAGGGTAAAATTTGGAAAAAAATGTAAAAATCTACAAATGACGTTAGTTTTTGCTTAATAACCTACTTTTAGTGCGTTTTAGAGACAAAAGCACTTTCACCATTTTGTAGAGCATAAAATTCTCTACCACATGCAGTATTCATGTTTGTAAATTGTCCAAATAGGGGGTAAGATACAGAGCCGGGAAAAGCGTTAAATTTGGAAAAAATGTAAAAATCCACAAATGACGTTAGTTTTTGCTTAATAACCAACTTTTAGTGCATTTTAGAAACAAAATTGTCATAATCAACTTTTTAGAGCATGAGATAGTCGATAGTTTCATTTATTATAGGTTGACCCTCAAATAAAAAAAACAAGTTTTTGATCTTCTAAACCTTGTGCGTTTTTCACAATATTGAAAAAACCAATATTTTTCAGCACTGTTTTTGATTTTTCTTAAATAACTCAAGTTTAGTGCATTTTACAGAAAAAGCACTTTCACCATTTTGTAGAGCATAAAATTCTCTACAACATGCAGTATTCAGATTTGTAAATTGTCTAAATAGGGGGTAAGATACGGAGCCGGGATAATATTGTAAAATTTGCAAAAATCCACTAAAGACGTTAGTTTTTGCCTAATAACCTATTTTTAGTGCGTTTTAGAGAAAAAGGGTCAATATAAAGTTTGTAAAGCATGAAGTAGTCTATAAGTTTCATTTATTAGATTATTAAATGTCTATAATAGACTCTTGAACAAGAACATCCAATCGAGTCAAGTACAGAGACGGACGATGAAGTATCTGAGACGATGGTATCATTACCAGGGCCAAGCAGCAGAAAAGGAAACATACAGGGTGATTCATAAAAGATGGGCAGAACTTTAAGGGGTTATAGTACACTTAAAGACAAATAATATTAAATAGGAGACTAAGGGTCCCAGACGTATTCCCAAGGAGATAGGGGGCATTAAAGTTTAGGGTCCGAAATTTCAAATGATTATAAAACATGGAAAAATTGGTCGATTCGTTTGCGGTTTTTGCAAAAAATTTTCTTTATGCCAGTATTTTCTTGAAATAAAATTTTAAAGTTCAATTTCAAAAAATGCCGATAGGGGGCGCTTTAGACTTTGGAGTAACAAACAACTATTTTTTAACGTTATTTTTTGTATTTCTTTAAATGATTTCGAAAGCTTAGACTTAAACTTAAATTTTGATCTAAAAATCTGAGTCCTAACGAGTAGTTAAGTAGCGTAAACTGAAATTTGAAATTTGAAACCCTTCTCCCCCCAGAACAAAAATCAGTTATTCCCGATCTTTGTGTCGTAGATTAGGCTCTAACTACTGCCGCGTTTTGCTAAAATTATTCTTTATGTCAGTATTTTCTTGAAAATAAATTTTAAAGAAAATTTTCAAAAAATTCCGATAGAGGGCGCTTTAGACTTTGGAGTAACGAACAACTATTTTATACCGTTATTTTTTGTGTCTCATTAAATGCTTTCTAAAGCTTAGACTTAAATTTTCAGCCCAAAATCTGAATCGTTAGACGTGGTTAAGTATCTGGGGAGAGGGGTTTGAAATTTCTACTCCTGAGCACAGTTCAGTTTACCATGTCCACACATTGTGTGCTGTGATACGAGGTAAAAAGACACAAATTAGGATTATGTTACCAAAGCATATTTATTAACATGTAATCACAATAAATGTTCAAAATTGTGACCACCAGAGGTTATGCACGCAGAACAACGGCGACGAATGGAACGGCGAACATTCACGAAAACATCAGGCTTTTCGAGCACTTCCCCTACAGTGGCGGAAAGTCTGGCGACCAGTTCCTCGGGGGATTCAATGGGTGTCTCATACATAAGAGCCTTCAATCGTCCCCAAAAAAAGAAATCGAGGGGTGAAAGATCTGGCGAGCGAGCAGGCCAAGCAACAGGACCACCTCGACCAATCCATCTGTTCGGAAATGTGATGTCCAGATAGTTGCGGACGTCTCGTACGTAATGGGCTGGCGCTCCATCGTGCTGGAACCACATGACCCGCCGGATGCGTGGAGGAACAACGTTTAACAGGTCTGGCAGCACATGTTGCAGAAATGTGAGGTATGTTTTACCGTTGAGGCGTTCAGGAAGAAGGTACGGTCCGATTAGGTGGTCTCCGAGGATTCCTGCCCAAACATTGATGGAAAAGCGTCTCTGATGAGCATGTGGATACGTAGCATGTGGATTGACATCCGCCCATACATGTGCATTGTGTGTGTTAAATGTACCTTCACGTGTGAAGGTACATTCATCGGTGAAAAGCACAGTTCGTCCAAAATGTGGATTTAGCGCGTTCTGCTGCAGAAACCAGCGGGCGAATTCAATACGATTTGGATAATCCCCTGGAGACAGTTTCTGGACTCGTTGCACATGAAACGGGAGCAAATGTTCATCCTTCAGTACCCTCCAAGTCGTGGACTGTGAGGTATCCACCTGGCTAGCCACTGTTCGTGTACTTGTACTTGGCTGCGCCGCTACTACATCCAGAATGGCTTCTGCAACAACTACTGATTCGTCCTTTTTTGCACGACCTGCATTCGACCGGGAAGCGAGAAATGATCCCGTCTCACACAACTGTCTGTGCAAGCGCTCGAAAGTTTTGCGGTTAGGCAACCGCCTGTTAGGAAATCGCTCTCCGTACATTCGTTGTGCCTCTGCACCATTTCCATCTGCCGCTCCGTAAATTAAATGCATCTCAGCCTTTTCCTTATTCGTGAAGGGCACCATCTTCCGATTCATTACTACAGCGACTTACACTTGACTCACCGTTCAGTGGTTTTTATGCCTGAATCGTGTCGAAATTTTGCATACGTGTTCTTCTTCTTCCCCATTTGACATTTGCATACTTTCTGTTTCCTTCTTCACCCGGTGACTAGCGTCAGGAATGGAGCTTTAACGTTTGCATGAGCGACGTTTCCAACTGTGCCAGTGCCTTTATGAGTGAATTCCGACTATGCAGTCCTTGACGAAAGTTGTATTTTTGCCTCGTATCACAGCACAGAATCGTTGGGCATGGTTAAGTAGTGCAAACTGAACTATGTTCAGAAGTTGAAATTTGAACCTCCTCCCCTCGCTACTGAACCACGCTCAGCGATTCAGATTTTGAGCTGAAAATTTAAGTTTAAGTCTAAGCTTTAGAAAGCATTTAATGAGGCACAAAAAATAACGGTATAAAATAGTTGTTCGTTACTCCAAAGTCTAAAGCGCCCTCTATCGGAATTTTTTGAAAATTTTCTTTAAAATTTATTTTCAAGAAAATACTGACATAAAGAATAATTTTAGCAAAACGCGGCAGTAGTTAGAGCCTAATCTACGACACAAAGATCGGGAATAACTGATTTTTGTTCTGGGGGGAGAAGGGTTTCAAATTTCAAATTTCAGTTTACGCTACTTAACTACTCGTTAGGACTCAGATTTTTAGATCAAAATTTAAGTTTAAGTCTAAGCTTTCGAAATCATTTAAAGAAATACAAAAAATAACGTTAAAAAATAGTTGTTTGTTACTCCAAAGTCTAAAGCGCCCCCTATCGGCATTTTTTGAAATTGAACTTTAAAATTTTATTTCAAGAAAATACTGGCATAAAGAAAATTTTTTGCAAAAACCGCAAACGAATCGACCAATTTTTCCATGTTTTATAATTATTTGAAATTTCGGACCCTAAACTTTAATGCCCCCTATCTCCTTGGGAATACGTCTGGGACCCTTAGTCTCCTATTTAATATTATTTGTCTTTAAGTGTACTATAACCCCTTAAAGTTCTGCCCATCTTTTATGAATCACCCTGTATATGACAAAGTGACTATACTTTCTATATATTTGGTGATTAAATTCTTGTACATTCTGTAATTAATTAACCGCATCGTGTTTTCAATATCAAAAATAAAAGCTCGTTTTTTAAATTAATAACTTGTTAGGCAGTATTTTCCTGTTTTGACCTAAAATCTTTTTGCTGTGATTTTAAAGGTTTATTACAAATAATTAATTTTATAATAAATGAAACTATCGACTATCTCATGCTCTAAAAAGTTGATTATGACAATTTTGTTAATGCACTAAAAGTGGGTTATTAAGTAAACACTAACGTCATTTGTGGATTTTTACATTTTTTCCAAATTTAACCCTATTTTCCCGGCTCCGTATCTTACCCCCTATTTGAACAATTTACAAATCTGAATACTGCATGTTGTAGAGAATTTTATGCTCTACAAAATGGTGAAAGTGCTTTTTCTGTAAAATGCACTAAAATGGAGTTAATTAAGAAAAATCAATAAAAGTGCCGAAAAATATTGGTTTTTTTCAATATTGTGAAAAACGCACAAGGTCTAGAAGATCGAAAACTTTTTTTTTTTATTAGAGGGTCAACCTATAATAAATGAAACTATCGACTATCTCATGCTCTAAAAAGTTGATTATGACAATTTTGTTTCTAAAATGCACTAAAAGTGGGTTATTAAGCAAAAACTAACGTCATTTGTCGATTTTTACATTTTTTCCAAATTTAACCCTTTTCCCGGCTCCGTATCTTATCCCCTATTTGGACAATTTACAAATATGAATACTGCATGTTGTTGAGAATTTTATGCTCTACAAAATGTTGAAAGTGCTTTTGTCTCTAAAACACACTAAAAGTAGGTCATTAAGCAAAAACTAACGTCATTTGTGGATTTTTACATTTTTTTCAAAATGTAACCCTATTTCCCGACTCCGTATTTTACCCCCTATTTGGACAATTTACAAATATGAATACTGCATGTTGTAGAGAATTTTATGCTCTACAAAATGTTGAAAGTGCTTTTGTCTCTAAAACGCACTAAAAGTAGGTTATTAAGCAAAAACTAACGTCTTTAGTGGATTTTTGCATTTTTTGCAAATTTTACCCTATTTTCCCGGCTCCGTATCTTACCCCCTATTTGGACAATTTACAAACCTGAATACTGGATGAAAACCTGAATACTGCACTAAAATTGAGTTAATTAAGAAAAATCGAAAAAAGTGCCGAAAAATATTGGTTTTTTCAATATTGTGAAAAACGCACAAGGTCTAGAAGGTCGAAAACTTGGTTTTTTTATTAGAGGGTCAACCTTTACAGCATACCCAAAAATCAGAACTACCCGAATTTTTGTACGGCAAGGCCCTTTTTTGCGCTATTTCTACTGGTCTAACAGTTCAAAACATAATTCTGTTACAAATATTTTAGCCATTCTACTGTGATATCTGCAAACGGAAAAACACGGGCCAGCAGCCTTTAAGCAGAACTAGTCGTTGGGGTCAACCGTAATACTTACCTATCATTGATATGCATAATGTAAAATGTTAAAATAAAAATGTGTAAACTACTTAGAAAATGCATTACTATGGGCTTTATTGGGAATCTGGGTTCAAGATTGCAGGAAATCACGTGTTGGTGGTATTTAACCATCGGGATTTCCAATTGAATGTATGCATGCGATTTTTATTTTTTATCAGTGCTGTTATATTTTAATATATTTTTATATAAACTGTATTTAAAATATATTTATCATTTATATTTAAGCTGGAAGTAAATAGAAAGAATCAGACGATATGCGAAAAACGAAGCACGTAAACACAGTAGGGAGGTCACAGGATGGTGGTTTATGAAGTCACGCCAATAAAGCCCATTCAAATAAAATCGTGGCTTGATGACGTCATAAACTTTAAAGCGAGGCTAACGAAAAAGACAGGCTACCGCGGTGCATTCCACTTTTTTTACAGGACGCTAGAGTGACGTGATGCTCTTTTCGTACACCTGCATTGGTGGATTCGAGCATCATGTGACTCCCGCGGTCTGTAAAAAAAGATACGCGTAAAGCACCGCGGAAGCCTTTCTTTTTCGTTAGCCTCGCTTTAAAGGCTCGATTACAGAATTGCTTGAAAGAAACTTCATTATAACTCCAAAAATAATAATCCTATTAACTAGCGGTTTATTGCATCTGATTAAGCGTCAAATTTCCAATTAAAATATATCTTTGAAGTGAAATTTGGATGAAATACAGAGTCATGAAAAATCGAAGAGTGTGAAAAATCGGATTCCAAATATCTCGGCAACTAATTATCCGATCGACTTCATGCTTTATGCAAAATTTGTTTTTTTATTGTCTTTTATATTCGTTTCTTAAAATAAACAATTTCGAAAATTTTTATATACCTTTTATCAGAACGAATATTTCGAGAGTCCGAAAAAAATAATTCCGGTAATCGAGGTTATTGAAATTAAATAGGCTTCTTCCCATTATTACATACTAAGTACATACCAAATTGCAAGTCTCTATCTCAATTTTTTCGGGAGATAGAGCGTTTACAGACACACAGACGAACGACAAAAAAAAAATTCAAAAAATATGTATTTCGGAATCTCCAGTGTCTGAAATGTGTAAATCCGTCAAAAAAAAATTTCGATTTTCAAAACGATTACAAGACTTACCCTATACGTATGATGGGTAAGTAATACCCTATACTACGTATGATGGGTAAGTAAAAATGGAAATTTGATATTTTCGTCATTTTGCGAAGAATGAAGGGTACTGAGTCACGTTAATTTCTTTGCTTTTAGGTAGCTTTCAATACAAAAATGTATAAAGCTACCTATTGCAGCCGTTCGGAGGAAAGCAGTTCCGGAAAAATTCGATATATTTTCACCGATCATGACCCCCAGACCCCAAAACCACCCTCCTTTCAAATGTTGATTTATATATATATATATATATATATATCCATTAATATATATATATATATATATATATATATATATATATATATATATATATATATATCTGACCTACGTCATACGATAACGCTCGTATTTATGAATCGATTTTGATGAAACTAATTGTGTGTATTAAGGTCACCAATGTCTCGACCGAGTTCGTTGGCCAGCTTGGTCCGCCATTTTGTTTCAATATGGCGGCCATTTAAAAATTTAAAACTAAAATAAATATACAAAAAAATTAAAAATTAGAATTTATTTTTTAATTACGTGTTAGGCCTTGATACAAGGATTCCAGAGCATTTTTTGGTTTACCTCTATCTTAAAAAATGGCTGAGATAGAGCAGTTTGAAATTCTAGGGTGGCTGACATTTTGAAACAAAACAGCACATTAACGCGATTACTCGCAAATTATTTTCTTTCATTGTTGTAATAATTTTCCAATCATACGCATAAAACTATATATTCATATACGTTAGCGCCAAAATTGGCGACAAAATTGGCTTTTAGGTAGCTTTCAATACAAAAAAGTATAAAGCTACCTATTGCAGCCGTTCGGAGGAAAGCAGTTCCGGAAAATTTTGATATACAGTGGGCTCTCTCTATCTGAACACTCTCTAATGTGAACACCCCGGTATTATGAACACTTTCTGATGGTCCCGGCGAAACTCCATAGATTTATCAAAAGATGAGCTCTCTGTATTCTGAACACTCTTTAATCTGAACACCCCACTATTATGAACGCTACTTTTGATCCCCATTCTAACCCACCCTCTCCGTAAACTGAACGTGTGTTTGCAGTCGGAATGTAGAGAATTCCCGCATCATGGAAATTCGGAAAGTTATTGCAGAAGAATAAAAATGTTCAATGAACTCGATTTAAAAATAGAGAAACAAAATCATTTCTAGATTTTAAGATCTACCCAATGCTGAAAATTGTTTGAATAATTCAGATAAAATCTTCTGTTAACAAAACAAACAAAACATTTATTATAACAAAAAAAAAATCGAAAGAATATTTTTGTCTTTACCGTACGTGTTCTCAACTAACTAGAACATTTTTATATTTTTGATAAACAAGAAACTGCAGATATGAAATTGTTACCATATCAGAAAAAGTAAATCATGATAATCAAATTAAATGAAATGATCAAAACAATCAATTTTTATGCAAAGAGATACAAGAAAAAAATAATGTAAAAAACATGTCACGTGATTCCCTCTCTCCCGAGCTGAGATAAAAATAGAAAGAGTGCGCAACAAGAATGCCGACCCCCCCCCCATGACAGACAAGAGACAACAGGTGTTAGGGGGGAGTGGTTAAAAATGATTATAGTTTCTTTTCTGCACACTTGGTTGGCAACATTATCGCTTCTGTTTCGTTTTTGCTCGGCAAAGGTGAAATTTTTTCGCCATTTCACTATTGTTGCAGGGAAAGAAACACAACACTTACGCAGATATGTCAGAAATAAGTAGGAAAACGAAAAAATGGAAAGAACTGGAGCTTCAGGAAAAATATGAAGTTGTTCAAAAATTAAAATAAAAAGTAAGTCAAAGGAAAATTGCATCATAATTAGGAATTTCAGTAGGTCAAGTCAACGCCATCAGCAAGAAAGAGAAAGAAATTATAGCCGCTTTTGAAGCAAATGAACCTTCCTCAAAGTGTAGAATTTTCGAAAAGAAAGCGGGAAACAAGAACATAAACAATCAGGTCTGGAAGTTTTTTTGCCAAATGAGAACGAAGAATCTTCCTGTCACTGGACCCCTGCCAAAGCAGATTGCTATGGATTTTGCAAAAAAGCAGAAAATCACGGAATTCAAGGCATCAGAACGATCGCTGACTCGCTTCAAAAGTCGGCATAACATCGAATTCAAAATCCTCAATGGTGAAGCTGCAGACGCAAATATCGACACCGTGGAGGAATGGAAAAGAAAGCTTCCGGATATAACGAAGGATTTCGATGCCGCTGACATTTTCAATGCCGACGAAACCGGCCTGTTTTTCAGAGCTCTTCCAAATAAAACATTAGCAGAAAGAAGCAAGCAATGCGTGGGTGAAAAAATGTCAAAAGGGAGACTTACCGTCATTCTCTGTGCCAGTTTTACGGGTGAGAAGCTCAAACCACTTGTGATAGGAAAAATCACGCTGCTTCAAAAATGTGAAGATAGCATCATTGCCTGTGCACTATAAATCAAATCGAAAAGCCTGGATGACATTCACAATTTTCTCACAATGGTTGGAGGGCATTAACGAGATAATGAAGAGAGAAGGAAAAAAAATTCTTCTTTTTGTGGATAATGCCAGATCACATACAAATGTGCAGCTGAGCAACGTGAGCCTGAAGTTCATGCCACTGGACTGTGTTCCTATAATCCAACCACGGGATCAAGGAGTAATCAAGACCTTTAAAGCTCACTACCGAATTCATCTTTTGAAGAAAATGTCCGTGATGATGGAGGAGGCAAATTCGGCAACCGAACTAACGAAGAAGGTCAATGTCATGGATGCTCTCCATTGGATATCAATGGCTTGTAATGAAGTAACCCCCTACACCATCCAAAAATGCTTCTACAAAGCTGGATTCCCGTGTGAAAATGCGCAATCAAGGACAGAGGACCAAGACGCAACAGCTGTGAGTGACTTGGGGTCAATTCTTCAGGAGCTTCCTACTGAAATTGAACCTGGAACTTATCTCAAAGTCGACGGAAGACTTCCTGTTTGCGACAACATCTTTGAAGAGGAAGAGGTTAGTGAAGACGAAGCAGAATCAGAAGAGACCGATGAAACAAGAAGTACGATTACCTTCAAGCAATATGGCCAAGGGATTCAAGACCTGTTGGACTTTGCGGCTGAACATCACCCGGAAGCCTTTCCACTTCTTAAACAACTCGATAACATGTACACTGCACGAGCGTACACAATGCAAAAATAGACTAAAATTACTCACTTTTTTAAGTAATGTAACGATTGTGTAATGTAGTGTAAGTATGTAATTGTATATTTTGTATAATATTTTAATATAACATTTTAATTAACTTTTTTTAATTAAATTTTTTAATAGTTTCTAAATTCAGCACCTCCATCTCGGTAACTTGCATAGTTAACCAGGCTAAGTATTCTATACAGTCTATAAACTCAATACATAGTATTAGTAGTAATGCATTTCCCAATCTCCCTCTATAATGAACACCCCCGTAATCTGAACATTTTTGGTCGGTCCCATGTGTGTTCAGAATAGAGAGAGTCCACTGTATTTTCACCGATCATGACCCCCAGACCCCAAAACCACCCTCCGTTCAAATGTTGATTTATATATATATATATATATATATATATATATATATATATATATATATATATATATATATATATATATATCCATATATATATATATATATCTGACCTATGTCATACGATAAAGCTCGTATTTATAAATCAATTTTGATGAAACTAATTGTGTGTATTAAGGTCACCAATGTCTCGACCGAGTTCGTTGGCCAGCTTGGTCTGCCATTTTGTTTCAAGATGGCGGCCATTTAAAAATTTAAAACTAAAATAAATATACATAAAAGTTAAAAATTCAAATTTATTTTTTAATTAAGTGTTAGGCCTTGATACGAGGATTCCAGAGCATTTTTTGGTTTACCTCTATCTTAAAAAATGGCTCAGATAGAGCAGTTTCAAATTCTAGGGTGGCTGACATTTTGAAACAAGACAGCACATTACAAAAAAGTCCTTCCGGCCTGTACCGGGAGGAAAAGGTAGCTTTCCTATATCTTCGTTTTAAAATTTTAGCTAATGTTACACGAAAACAGCAAGTTAAAATGCAAAGAAAAAGTTTACAAAGGATTCGTTAATACTGAATCTGAAAAAGAAATTCGCCAAATTATTGAGCAATAGCCAAATTGGCTTCATTTATGAAAACTTATTTTGGTCGCCAAATTTGGCGATATTTCGCCAAATGTCGCCAAGTTTGGCGAGAATTTGGCGCTAACGGATATGAATATATAGTTTTATGCGTATGATTGGGAAAATTATTACAACAATGAAAATATTTGTAATGTGCTGTCTTGTTTCAAAATGTCAGCCACCCTAGAATTTCAAACTGCTGTATCTCAGCCATTTTTTAAGATAGAGGTAAACCAAAAAATGCTCTGGAATCCTCGTATCAAGGCCTAACATTTAATTAAAAAATAAATTTGAATTTTTAACTTTTTTGTATATTTATTTTAGTTTTAAATTTTTAAATGGCCGCCATCTTGAAACAAAATGGCGGACCAAGCTGGCCAACGAACTCGGTCGAGACATTAGTGACCTTAATACACACAATTAGTTTCATCAAAATCGATTTATAAATACGGGCGTTATCGTATGACATAGGTCAGATATATATATATATATATGGAGATATATATATATATATATATAAATCAACATTTGAACGGAGGGTGGTTTTGGGGTCATGATCGGTGAAAATATATCGAAATTAACCGGAACTGCTTTCCTCCGAACGGCTGCAATAGGTAGCTTTATACTTTTTTGTATTGAAAGCTACCTAAAATTTCATTGTTGTAATAATTTTCCCAATCAGACGCTTAAAACTATATATTCATATCCGTTAGCGCCAAATTCTCGCCAAACTTGGCGACATTTGGCGAAATATCGCCAAATTTGGCGACCGAAATAAGTCTTTATAAATGAAGCCAATTTGGCTATTGCTCCATAATTTGGCGAATTTCTTATTCAAATTCAGTATTAACGAATCTTTTGTAAACATTTTCTTTGCATTTTAACTTGCTGTGTTCCTGTAACATTAGCTAAAATTTTAAAACGAAGATATAGGAAAGCTACCTTTTCCTCCCGGTACAGGCCGGAAGGACTTTTTTATATTATACCAGTATTTACTGAACTCTTCGTTTGTTAAATACGTTAAACTAGAAAAATTGGAATACGTAAAATATAACTTAAATGATGACACCAAACAACAAAATTTTGAAAAGAAAAAAGTTTTTAAAAAAGTCCTTCCGGCCTGTACCGGGAGGAAAAGGTAGCTTTCCTATACCTTCGTTTTAAAATTTTAGCTAATGTTACACGAAAACAGCAAGTTAAAATGCAAAGAAACGGTTACAAAAGATTCGTTAATACTGAATTTGAATAAAAAATTCGCCAAATTATTGAGCAATAGCCAAATTGACTTCATTTATTAAGACTTATTTTGGTCGCCAAATTTGGCGATATTTCGCCAAACGTCGCCAATTTTGGCAAGAATTTGGCACTAACGGAAATTAATATATAGTTTTATGCGTATGATTGGGAAAATTATTACAACAATGAAAGAAAATAATTTTCGAGTAATCGCGTTAATGTGCTGTTTTGTTTCAAAATGTCAGCCACCCTAAAATTTCAAACTGCTCTATCTCAGCCATTTTTTAAGATAGAGGTAAACCAAAAAATGCTCTGGAATCCTTGTATCAAGGCCTAACACGTAATTAAAAAATAATATTTAATTTTTAATTTTTTTGTATATTTATTTTAGTTTTAAATTTTTAAATGGCCGCCATCTTGAAACAAAATTGCGGACCAAGCTGGCCAACGAACTCGGTCGAGACATTGGTGAGCTTAATACACACAATTGGTTTCATCGAAATTGATTCATAAATACGAGCGTTATCGTATGACATAGTTCAGATATATATATATATATATATATATATATATGGATATATATAAAAACTTATTGCAAAAATTAACCATTGAAACAGAAATAACTGACCAAATGCAATGAAATTATTATCCCAAATTATATATATATATATATATATATATATATATAGCAACATTTGAACGGAGGGTGGTTTTGGGGTCTGGGGGTAATGATCGGTGAAAATATATCGAAATTTTCTGGAACTGCTTTCCTCCGAACGGCTGCAATAGGTAGCTTTATACTTTTTTGTATTGAAAGCTACCTAATATCCTGCCGCTATTGAATAATTGAAATAAAATAATATTGCAGATGTACTAAATTTAGGAAGCTCAGCGCATAGTCTTGTATTTAATAAAAAAAATTATGAAAAATATTTAAGAGAAAAGTTTAATCGTTTTTAAAATGCGACCGTTGGTTTAACGATAAACCCAAAAAGAAACTACATTTGAATAAATCAAAAAAATATATATATTTATTTATTCATTTTTTTATTTATTTATTATTATTATTATTATTATTATTTGCCCTTAGAAATATTTCAAATTAATATCTGTGTAAAAATGTAGCTTATAATATAGTACAAATAGAACAATTATAAAGTAAATATTGAATTTGGACCTACTTCCAGTTCCAAATCAGAATTTTCGATCAATTTTACACGTTGTACCACAGAAAAATGCCTATGTAAAGTCTCTAATAGTTGATGAAATCGAAAACAGTTTGTAGAGGATAAAAGTTAGATATTCTAGTCATTCCAATTGAAACTAGTCGGATGTGTCAATTCCAAAACTTTCTTCTGTCTCATGCATGTTAATACTCCAAAATTCGCCATCACAGCGCCAATAAAATCAATATTTTTTTGTTATTCTGTTGTTCTGTTGTACGTCAGCTGCTTGCGAAGCGCCTGGTTACCTTCGCTGCACGAACATCCGATTTACAACAGAACTACGAAAAATCTATAAAATCGCTATCAGAGCGCCCCCTTCCGTCGGAATATCTCCAAATTCAAGGACCTGCTGGCCGTAATCACAAACTTATAAAAAAAAATTGGTTCAATTCCATGCATACTTCATACACTTTTCGATGGTACAGTAATGAAATTGGCACAAAATTCGCTATTACAGCGCCCCCTTTCAACGGAATATCTCCAAATTCAAGAAGGTCCTGCTAACTATGTGATGGCCATTGCCATCAGTAATGAGTGAGCCAGGCGTATAAGGAGAGCACAGAGGTAAAGTTTAAAAATAGTTTTTATTGAAACTTAAACGGGCAGGGGTTGAACAGACCACTACTAGTTTTTCCTTAGACCAAAATAAATAAGTAAACTTCTACTCGAAACTATTCTCCGTGAAAAATAAAACTTTCAATTATATTAAATGTAAAGATTAAAAAGAAACGAATTCACAATTTCAATAGACAGCCACAGGTCAGGGTGCATTCAATAAATACTTCAATTCCACACTGTAGACCAGGCGAGCTCTGATGCAGTCGTTCGTCCGTGCCAGAAGCAACTATTCCTATGCTTGCGCAGCTTCAATTAAATCACAGGATCTAGATTTTTTCGTAGCGAGAGAGGACCCGATCCAAGGTCCGCTTTTCAAGCGTAAATTTGAAGCTTATATATCCCAAATATTGATTGACCAGCTACAATAATTTGCATGAATATCGATAAAAAGCTGAAACTCACAATTTCCGAGATTCACATAGCAGCCGTCGAAAGTTAGAGAAAGAGAACCTTGATCAACTTTTACGCACATGGACAATTAGTGGACAAAAAAATACGATCTCATTCAAAACACCGCCTACTCACGTGATCAGAGTAGCCGAACCATCACAACTATAGTCACAAATCTATAAAAAAAATTTGGTTCAATTCTATGCATAACTTAATACACTTTTCGATTATACAATGAGGACAGATACGTGGACAGACGGACACTCGGACATTGAGACAGGCATTTTGTATCAACATATTTTTCGGGATCTCTGACTCCTGAAACGTATAAATCCGTCGAAAACCGGAAGTCGAAAAAAAATTTCATTTCAATACTTTCTTCTACTTTAGATAGAAGAAAGTAAAAAAGAGCGCTGCCCAAAAATCCTTTTAGAATGGATCCCGAAAAGGAGACGAAGTAGAGTAAAATCTCAAAATCGATTTTTTGACAATGTTTGATGTTTATCTATCTTAAGAACATATTAGTTTAAAATTCAAAAATTTTAAATTTAAAACAGAACATATTCCATTTTACAGGGTGTACATAATTAAAGCTCACTTACTCACCTGTCTGTAGTCGAAACTATTCATCAGAAAAATACGACATTTGGAATGCGTCTAATTGAAGGGATACGAAAGCCAGTTAGCAGAAAAATAAATAAATAAATAAAATGGCCACCAGAAGGCGTTTTCTGATAAAATGTTTGCATAGATGCAAATTTTAACAACCACGCGATGTATCTGCTAGGTGCTAGCACACAATGAAAATGTTCAATAAAAAGATTCAACGAATCTCCTCAGTCTCCTGTCTTTTACAGGAAAATGTGCAGTTTACAAGATCGCTGTTTACTGGTGACACTTTTTTATCAAAATTGTGATTCCACACCAGAAGCTTTGAAAACCATTCGCAGAGGTGCAATGACTGCAAATGGAACATTGCCAGAACTCAAGGTCCATATTTCCTGTCACACCCTCAACATTCCCAAGAATTTGTTTTGCGTGACTGTTGAACATGCTATTTTGCAGTTTCAAACGGTACTTGACAAAAAGGGTCAACACATTGAACAGTATTTGTCTTGATAACCAAATTATACAGTGTATAAATTTGTATTTTGTTACATTTCTAAAAAAATTATTAATACGCCACCTGGTGGCCATTTTTGAAATTATGTTTTTTTTTCTAATAAATGTCTTTCGCATCCTTTCATTTAGACGCATACCAAATTTCATACGTTTCTGATGAATTGTTTCGACAATAGACAGCTCTCAGCTCTGAGTAGGTAAAACTTTAATTATGTACCTATATATAACAACTACCGATATAGTAATATATATTTTTGATGCAATAAAAGTAAACATATTTTATTAATCATTTTATATAGTGCTTCAGCGGGGTTTTCTTGCATTATGCATATACATGTTTTTTATTTTACGTTTTTCTTCAAATAGTTTTTTTACTTACGTTTAAAAAACTATCATTAATATGGCTTTAAGAAAGGATGTCGTCACTTAAATGTCTAACAATACTATTTTCTAAAACTGTTTTTACGGTTATGCCCTCTAATTTACATTAAAAATAAAAGTTTTTACAATAGCAGACAGCTATAACTCAATAACTTTTATTAACACATATACATAAAACATTAACTACAAAGTTTTATTTCGATTCAATAAAATTATGTTATACTGAGATATTTTTAAAGTAAGGATTTTTTAGGTACGCAGTGTTTTTTACTGCATTCAGTGGCGTAGCCAGGGAGGGGTTCCAGATCCTTTGGATACCAGTAATATTGTAAGTTTTCTGCGATTTGATTATCGCAGAAAGTTCTCAGATTATATAAGACAGAGAAAGCTTTATAAAATTAGTGGTATCCAGAGCATCTGGACACACATCCTAGCTACGCCACTGACTGCATTTGCAGAGAGTTGGAATATTACAAGTCAGAGTAGACACGTCTCAACATAATCACAGTCAGTGTATTATAAAAACATCCAACAATACAAGATACACCAATGTAACAAGACTAATTCAGAACTACCTCCAACTCGGTTATGGTTACATATATAATATACAATTATACAAATGCAGTGAATAGTGGCAAAAAGAAGAAGAAGAAGAAGAAGAAGAAGAAAGACACTGTTACAGTCAATTACCCCATTACACTGTAAAATTTACAGAGGCGTTTGCGAAACTTCAGTATATATTTTCAGTTTTCCACTGTTCTGGGAACTTTCCTCTTATCTTCAGTTTCAGATTCAGCTGAGCGGGGTGGCCTACCAATTGGCTAAAGCTCTACAAGCCTCGCTCAGCGAGGATATCTACTATCCAAGGACCCCTAACCAAGAGGCAGGGCCTGGTCAAACCCCCGAAGAAAGTTCGCCCAACTTTAAACTATTTATGCAAATATAAACAAATACAAAACAGAAACAAAATGAAAATATCAAATTAAGTTCCCATATAAGTCTAAATTAAAGTACATCTTTAAATTTAAAACTTGTTTTAAAGTTGAGATTTCTACTAAAGTCAGTAAACAGTTTACTATTAAAGTCAATAAAATCACATGTCATCAATATCACTGAGAATCACCAAAGTCACTAAGCTTCTATAGGAGCAGCATCTGCTGCATTTTGAAATAATAGCTGGTTATTTTCTAACACTTTAACACAGTCTATTATATTATGAAGGAGATTGGTTCGTGTTATAACGTATTGGAACCAATTGGATAAGGGGATTGTAGTAGGCTTTCTAATATGATATGTTGACGTTAGAGTGCAGTTCAGCATATAATGTAATGATGTTCCACGATGTCTGCATACACATAATGGAGAAGGAGACTTGTCAAACAGATGTAGGTACGAAGGAAAGAGGTCATGATGTGTCGCGAAGACGTAGATGTTTCTGTGATGTAGTAATAAATTCTCAGAGACCGACGGTAAGAGATAGTATGTGTACCGTCCAGTTTCACCATTGTCCCATTCCTCCTGCTATTTTTGTTGATATTACATTTGTAGACATATTTTAAGATGATAGTATAGATTTGGAAAGACCCTTTCCTGCGTTAACTTGGTGGCCTCTTTAGCCAAAAAGTCAGTCATTTCATTACCTTTATTTCCAGCGTGGCTTTTAACACATTGATGATATATTTTTCTTGGTTTTCTGTAGGTGGGAAATTATTCTCGATATTATTAGACTTTTTGAGTTGATATCCTCAAGTGCTGTGAGACATGATAGGCTGTCTGTGTATATTGTGAAGGCAGTAAAATTGGTCGCTTCCACCCATAGGATAGCATCTTCTATAGCTAAAAGTTCAGTTTGATAGACAGAATTTTCACTTCTTAATTTTATCCAGTGAGTATGGATGGATTCGTCATCTTTGAATGCACAGAAGGCGTAGACTGTACTGTGATCAATTCTTGAACCGTCAATGAAAATCTGAATTTCTTTTGTGGCTTGAGAAGCATCATGATGGAGCAAATAGTCCTTATATGGAATTACTTGCGTAGTTAAGGTTTTCGATTGATACGTTGATGGGAGATGGTTATCAGTTGGAATGTTTAGTCTTAAATCTCTTCCCAATGTTGCTATATTTTCCATTTGCAGTGCCAGTGGAATGATGGATGCTAGTTAATGCACATAGCGCCACTGTCGCTGTTTTTCCAATAAACCATTCAGGAGTCTCAAAAATCTATAGACAGGTTTCGAAATTAACAGAAACGCACTGTTCAAAATTTACAGGCAAGGAATGGGCCTTTACATTTAAAAAATTTTCAGAATCGGACATGCCAGAGAAAATGGGACAAACCAGGCATTTTCAGAGAGTGCAAATATTTTAATGGACTCGAGTCATTTCACCCGATTGTGTAGTATTTGACTATTAATATTGTTTAACACATTCGCATTGCACCAAGTTTGAAAATGACTTGATATTTTATTTCTGAGTCTGAATAAAAGACTCCGCTATATTCCCTGTGCATGCTTGAGGCTTCATCAAATCCATTTGCTACTCAATATTCTACAATGCGTTAAGAAATTATAAGATCACTAAAGAGTTCATGAAAAGTTAAAGAAATAATATGCAAATTTTACATCCTATATTTGAAATTGATAGTAAAACTCTTTCTGTTTGTTTAGAAAACATAGTAGTTATCACAACTTTAAAAATAAATTAAATTTTTTATTAATAGTTATTCATTTTTCTATATATTAATTAAGAGATCTGTTAAGAAATTATACGACTGTGCACTTGAGAAAATTTGCATGTTATATGTCAATTCAAAATCATCATAAAGTGCATGCGTTAATATTTTGTAAGTCATTAAAATAAAAGTAACGTTTCATGTTTTGATTTTGATTTTCACGGTTTACTTGACGATTCTTCTTGGAAAAGAGTTATCTGAGTACGAGAGGGGGGGGGGGGGGCTGATTATCTTATAAAGCTGCTAGTAAACCTAAAAGAAAGATAGCAACGTTAATGAAACGTTCCAAAACTGCCATTCACAATGTCATAATTTAAAAAGACTCTCAAAGCAAAATAAAACGATCTGAAAGGAAGAAGTTGACAGCATGTGGCAATCGACATGTTTTTGGGCTATCTACGAAGAAAGGTCTTTCAACTAGCAAAATTTAAAAATGTTGAAGCAAAGAATAAAATCATATGTCACCAAATTTGAATAAAAAATAGAATAAAAACCAAAGTTATTGAAATAACATCGAGAGGAAAGATTGAAATGAGCTAAACATGTCTGTCATGTAACGATGAAAGCAAACTATATATTCAGGCAGGGCTTGATCAAGTTTTTTTTTTTTTTAATCTGGCAATCAAGTTATTTAAACTGGCGGTTTTCTCTTTTTTTTCTTTTTTTTTTGTACAAAAATTGACCTAAGGAATGAGCACAAATAGCACCTTTTAACTTCCCAACCTCTACTTGTGCGCGGGAAGCAGTGTTTTTTTCTTCTCTCGCACTGTTAATGGAAAAATTTTATTATTCGAACCGGCTTATGTATATAAATAAGCTTACTTTTTTACAATCAATATGTTTTACGGCAATTATTGAATATAATTTCTGAGCAAAATCTGTTACTCATCTTAGTCACAATATTAAATTAAAATTCTCATAAAATTTCTCACTATAGATGTTGCAAAGTTACAAAATATAATGAAATAAATTTAGAAATTATATTCAAACAAAAAATATTTTTATCTTTTATTTTTAATTTGGCAGAAACAAGTTCATCAAACGCAAATTTTAAAATAATAACATCAGAATTCTTTGACTGACTTCGACAGGAAAATAGGCAAAAAAAAAAAAATTCCTGTTTCACTCTTTCATCGATGCCCCCTCATCGGATATAGATTTTGTAGCACTCAACTATCCGGACATTTGAAGAATTCGGCAATAAGCATTTCCCAAACATGCCGGATAATTCAACCTACACAGTATTTATTTTTTTCAGAGATATATAATTTTGAAAAGCTTGAATATTTGACATGAGACAATCAAAGACTAGGTTTGACATCCATCGAAAACCTTTAGTGTAAATGTCACAGGGTTTATACTAATAATAAACAGTTTTCTTCTGCGAATGAACTGAATGAGTTGACATTGTAAGAGAACTGCACAATGTTCCTCTAAAACAGAACTTTAAAACATAGTAATTTCAACGAAAGACAGAGAGATTGAAGCTATGAGATAAAATGGGTGACCAATATCATATTTATTTTCATACCTTTTCTTTCTTCTGCGACAAAGGGTCTTATAATTTCTTAACAGTGCATTTTTCTTTTATTTCTAATATTTTAATTAATTTAATCATTTATCACATTATTTAAATTTATTGAAATCTGATTGTAATAACTACTATGTGGTAATATCATATTTTTATGTTTGAATTATAATTAGAACCATTTTTAACACTTTCAAACATAGTAGTTGAAAAGTGTTTATGAATTCGGTTTGTCTGTCTGTCTGTCCATGCTCTAACTCGCGTAAATATATTCGGATTGTCATGCAATTGATATATGTTATTGGATATTACTATGGCATGTTCGGTATTGAAAATGAAGTATGTAGCACTTATAGTTTTTTTTTTACAGGGACACTCAAAAGAATTCTATTACATTACGGTCTGTAGGGGAAAATCATTAGCGGTTTATTTTAATGATGTTACACAATTTCAAACATATTTAAATTCATATATATGACTGAGGTGTACTACAACAGACTTACGGTAGAATATGGTGTACATAGCACTTGTAGTTTCTTTACAGGGACACCCAAACGAATTCTGTTGCATTACTGTCTATAGAGAAAAATCTTTTGCGGTTTATTTTAATTAGTGTTCCCTATTAAACGTTTATACGAGTATACGTATAATACGTATTATACGGGGTACGCATTTTAGATACGTATGATACGACCAAGGCGGTTATACGTATTATACGAAACAGCATATACGGTACATCGTATATACGGATCTTACACCAGCGGTTAAACGTATCAACCTTTAAACGTTTTTCGTTCATTGCTTAAGAAATTATGTTTCTCCTGCTGGTCTCTGGATCAGAGACTTTGATAAACACCCGCTGTGTCCTGTGCATTCGGTACTTGCAACAAAAAAATTGGAATATTTTTTCCTCAGTTTAGATTTTGTTTTTTTCACCCTCAAGTCTAAACTATTAATTATGAAATGATTTACCTTTCGCATATCTGTAACACACGCACATAGCTTATTTTGATTTATGGCGGGGACATTTCGCCCGAAACATTAGTATTGCAGAACATAAACTTACATTGACTTCATATTTTATACTGACAATGATCAATCCAACTCCTGGTAAGTTTCATAATTTTATTTTTATTTTAAAGACCCCCACAGAGGGCACTCCCCCACCGGCCTATATTCCTAGTGACGATACTCGGCCGTAACAAATAACTAACTAAACATACTTTTATTTTATTTAAGAATACTTTTTTTTTCTATATTAAAAATATTTTAAATATACGTTTCACTGCAAAAAAGAAAAGAGAGGGCAAGTCATTCTAAGCTTGTGTGATTGCGTTCTGAAACCTGCAGCGACGATTATTTGTCAGGCTATAAGTAATCGAAATTTACAAGTACTAGCACAAAAATGAAATTTGTCAAGATTAACAACAGTTCTTAAAGCGTAATATCTTGTAATGCACGTACACTTTGTATAAAAAATACCACGAGTGTCATGATTAAAAAAACTGAAATTGCGTTATACATTAACACAGAGTAGAAAACATTAGCACCGTGGAAATAACAACATTTGACCCCCCCCCCCCCCCGGGCGCAATTTGAGTATACGCACACAAAAATAAATATATATAATTTTTTATTAAAAAAGAAAGAATATACTTAATAAGGATTAACAATAAATCTCAAACGTGTATATTCTCCTTATTTGCTCAAAAAGTCTTTTTACTTTCGTTATATATTAACACATAGTAGAAAACATTAGCACCGTGGAAATAACAACATTTGAACCACCGGGCGCAATTTGAGTATACGCACACAAAAATAAATATATATATATTTTTATTAAAAAAGAAAGAATATACTTAATAAGGATTAACAATAAATCTCAAACGTGTATATTCTCCTTATTTGCTCAAAAAGTCTTTTTACTTTCGTTATATATTTACAACTAGCAGAACCATCCGGCTTTGCCCGGGTTAACATGAATTAAAATATAATAATACGACAATAACAATGACAACAATATGATTTGTGCATACTCAACCATAATCGATAAAAAAGACAATTAGAAAAAAAAGCTTTACTTTAACTCAACCATAGTAAAATTTTTCAGCTTTAAAAATGAGAATGCGCGTTTTCTTTGCGCATACAATATAAAAATATACGATTTTCTTGAAAATGAAAAAGAAATTACCAAATGTCGTAACATTTTACGAAATTTGCTTTCATATGGCATCTATCTTTATTATAAAACAAATATATATCCGTGAGTAATGTCGACATCATATTGACGGTAGCCACGACCTACCCATTAAATTTTACTTGTACTGCATATTTGTGACTACTAAATATCGCATAAACTCATTTCTTAAACTACCAATTTAAAAAAAAGTACACTTTCAAATGTAGTTTGAAAGTTTATCTCAATTTACTGATTTTTTATGGATTTTAAAGTAATTTTAAAGCATGTATATATTTAAATCTGTGTCCAATCCAATTATGAAAGATTAACTTATTTGATCTTTATAAAGTAAAAACATCTATTTCTAAACATAGGACATTCAATTTTTATGCGGTCGAATAAAATAAATGTACTCTCAATGTTATTCGTTTGAAAAGCGTATCTCAATTTACTGATAATTTATGAATTTTAAAGTAATTTAATATTATTGAAAATTGTACGGAAAAAGGATGTTAAAATTATACTTTGGCGACCAATACATTTTGTGCAAATTACGCTACTTTGTGTAATTGCTATAAAATACTAATATTTTGTGAATGAAAACATGTACATGATTTAAAATATGACAACACTTTCACCGGGGTAGATTTTCCTCTGAACCGATACGTGTCTAGTTAAAACAAATTCTTTCACTTCATGAATCATGTACAGATATGCATTTATATTTATATTTATAGATAATGTGCATGTTAGTTAACTTAACGTAAGCAAAACGTTGAGCAAAATTGCTTGAAGTTTCGCCAAGTTTCTCGTAATTTTTAAATACAGTTAAAATACATTATATTATGTGTAGGAAATATTACATTATGAATTACTAACTCCGCAAGAATTGTTACTTTTCGCCTACAGTTAATTGGGAAAAACGACTTTACTTGAGTGCGTGACGTCACATGCACATTTGTATTTAAAACATGAAAGCGATTAAAGAAATCCAATACTACTGTACTCATAGAAAAATATTAAACGATATTATTAAATACTAAATTTAAATCCGAAATTATATTTACAATGTAATTTAAACAGAATTTGCTAAAATTGCGTTTTGAAATTATCTGATTTTTGATGCAAAATATTATTTTTAAAAAATATAGTGTTCTTTTAAGAATTAAATAATAATTGTGAAGCTGGTGAAATGAAAATGTCGCCGCGTTGTCGAACTTATAAAAAATATATTAATTTTTAAAATTAAAATAAATGTTTTATATTTAAAAATATGCATTTAATTTTTTTTCCCCGATAAACCGTTTTACTTTTGATCCCATTTGTTTTAACACACATTTTTGAAGAAAAAATAATGAAAAATACTCTATTGTTTTCCTTAAATCCAGTTTTTATTAATAGGGCATCTACTGTCCACTTTCATCCGAGGAATTTAAATATGCCTCTTTGGTTGAGGCTCAAGCTGAAAAAAGTTACGCTGATTGCAAAACGTCAATATTTGACATACGATTTTTGATTATGTAGAATAAATTGAGTCATGAAGTTTGAATGCGCAAAAATATGTTTTTATTTCTTAGAAAATTTACTTTAATATTAACAAACCAGTGGAAACAATTTACCTTTGTAAAATTAGGAGCAAAGTTATTTATTTTTCTCCAAACACGTTTAAATATATGTACTATGTCGTTTAAAGCACTTATAGTAATCTTTGTAATATGCGAAAAAAATCACATCTGCCAAAATTGACGTCAGTTTCGGATTTCAAATTATAGCGAGTTAATCTGAAATTGGTTTATAAAAATATTGTCCATACGCAGTTCCTTTGAATGGCAACTGGAAAGAAATTGCATTAGAAATTGAGAAAAAAAAAAGATTTCTGTAATGATAAACTGTGAGAGATGTTTGAAAAAAGTGGTAATGATTCGTCTGAGAAATTTTTAAAGTTGACAGTGATTTTACTCGTGTTCATGAAGTTTCGTTCAAATCGGACAAAAACTGTAGATTTGTATAAGGAACATACATACCAAGAAAGGCTTTTATATATATAGATAATCGTTTATAGGGAAAAATAAAAAGATTCTATGTATGAAACATATTATACAGATTGCTAAAGTAACGCCATCGATTTCCAACTTGTTCTCCTTTCAGTGACGTAACACTGATGAGATCCACTAGCATTAAAAGTAAATACGATACTTGAAATATACGTATACTTGAATTAAACGTATACTTGAATTATACGTTTATGTACGAATTATACGTATCTGGATACGTTTAAACGTATAGTTTATGGTATACGTATTTCTTAAATACGTATTATACGTATATACGTATATCGGTTAAACGTATAACTGAAATACGTATCGCATCGGGAGCACTAATTTTAATGATGTTTCACTATTTCAAACATATTGAAATTGATATACAGGGTGCAATATGTTATCTATCGCCGATCTTTAATTTCTCAACCGTTGGTCGTAGACATATAGTTCCAATTACAAAAACGTTTCAAATGAGGTAAATCTTCATGTTGTGGCATTGTTTAAAGTAAAAAATCAATTTTATAAAAAAATACGAAATCTAACTTTTTATACGATCCCCCAATCCCTATTGTTCTATTTAGTAAAAGTTTACACATATCATAGCAGATATAACACAAAAGTTTGATTCTGTACTACAAAAATTGACACAGTTATTAACTTTCAAAGTTTGAGATTTTTGCACATGATTTTGTCTTTTATTGATGGACTATGAAGTCTTCTATAGGTTTAATCAATGGAAAATTTGGAAGAAAAAACCCTAAACAAACGATGAAACAAAACAGTCTTGTGCCTAAAATGATCCGCACAAAAAAAAGGACGCAATTATTTCCGTTTGCTGTCTCTGTTACCATAATTTCTTGCGTATAAGACGCGGATCAAACAATTATGTTTAGAATCAGAAATTTTATGAAATAAAATGTAACTTATTCCTGTGTCGTAAATATTTGACTTTAATTTTTAAGTAAAATTTCTGTCTCAAATCATGTTTGTTTGATCTGCGGCTTATATACGCCGGAAATTACAGTATAATCAATTCGTTGTGTTTGAAAAATCGTAACATCAATAAAATGCACCGAAAACGATTTTTCCCCATAGACCATAACCTAGCGGAAATCTTTTGTGTGTCCCCGTAAGAGAACTATAAAGCGTACAAACTTAATTTTCAATACCAAACATTCTATAGTAAACCTCAATAACATATACAAATTCCATAGCAATCCGATTATATTTACGTGAATTAGAGCACGGAGAGACAGACTGACGATGGCCAGACAGACAAATAGAATTCATAAACACTTTTCAACTATGTTGGAAAGTATTTATGAATTCTTCTTTCTTCTTATGAATTCTTCTTCAACATAGTTTAAAAGAGTTTAGGAATTCGGTTTTCATATTAATTTCATATGTTTGAAACAGTGTAACATCATTAAAATGCACTGAAAAGGAATGTTCCCCACTGACTGTAATGTAACGGAATACTTTTGAGTGTCCCTGTAAACTAACCATAAATAGTACACACTTCATTTTCAATACCGAACATGCCATGATAAACCTCAATAACACATATCAATTACATGGCAATCCGAGTATATTTACGCGAGTTAGAGCACGGGCAGACAGACAGACAAACCGAATTCATAAACACTTTTCAACTACGTTGGAAAGTGTTAAAAATGTCATTTACCATGTTTTACCCTTTATTTCTTTTGTGAACACATTTATATTACACACAACAAAATTCTCCGCCCAAAGAAAGAAGTTTTTACTTTAAATTCTTCATTTCTGAAATATCTGGCTTTGTAATAGCAAAACATTATGGACGTCAAAAACAGATTCTTTAAATATCGAACGACGGCGATCGAAATATAAAAGAAAGAGGGGGATAAAAAAGGGACAAAGTAAAAGTGAAACATCTAATTTTCTCCACGTTTTGTGTTTCTGGAGCAGACTCCTCCCATTTGAGACATACGATACTTGTTTCGCTTTAGATTGAGCTCTTTTTTTGTATCTCATCTGCATGCGTTTCAAAACAGTGCCCCCACGCCCATAGCTTCATTTGCCATAATTGCGAAGTTTAGCAGACGATAAAAAAAAAGAAGAAGAAGAAAGAGCATGAAGAGGCAGTATAAAAGAAGGATGGGCCATTTTCAGACTTTCTTTTGAAAGAAAAATGTAAGAAAAAGAAAATATCGAAAGTTGAGAACTATGGCAGTTCGTATAAAGAGTTTTAAAGGTTTTTAAAACATGTTTTCCTTTTGGTATAAATATATCGAAAAGATTTTAGTGATCAGAGTAAACTTTTTGAAGTATTTGCATTTAGGGACAAATAGTCTTCAAAGACAAGACAGTAAATTCCCTGTAAAGCATTTTAAGTTCTTTTCTTCCTGTTTTAAAACTTCGTAATTTTTCAGATTTCTTTCGATATTTGTTCCTTAGAGGCTTCAGATTGATTTTTATGCCTGCCTCCCCTCTCCTCCCTCCTTCGGAACTTTTATTTCCTATGTTTAAAAATAATTTTAGTGCAAGTACAAATATGTGACAATTTTAAATACATGCCCACCCCACCCTTTTCTTTGCACGTTTTAGCCGGGATTCGCAATCTTTGACATAGCTGATCGCTATATTATAGTAGTATGATATTTCATCTATTATATCTCTATTGCAGGCAATTTCAATTTCTATAATTATTCAAAAAATAATGTGCCGTAAGTTATAATGTATTAAAATTTTCCGCACATCCGTACAAAAAACTATGTACAATGCGATATTTTTTTTTTCAAGAGTAAAATTCTTTTTTTTTTTTTTTTCGTACTAAAAGCATATTTAAAAGCAATTGCAGCATTTTTGCAGAATTCGTAGATGATACTAGAGTTGAAATTTTGACGTGTCCTTAAAAAATCAAATTTCAAAAAGTAATACTGGTGGGGGGGGGGGAGGGGGGGAGCGCAGGAAGTGAGCATTCTTTTTCTATATGCTGTAATAAATAATCATTAGTCATCGATACCGGCACCAGGATTAACTGATATTTTAAGAACTTACTAACTAAGTTGGTGTATATTAGTTAGTGTATATTTTCATTTTCATACGCATTTTCTTAAAAATGAATCGTTATTGAGATTCATTAGGTGGATGTAGTTTTGCATCGCGGAAAAGGCAGCGCTCGTGTGAAATCAAGCAGGGCGGTCGCTCTGCCAAGCCAAGCTATAAAAAAAACGCCAAACAAACAACGCCGAGAACTGGACTACAGACCGTTACTGCTTACTTACAGGAAGCAACTTCGCACTGTTAAATCCACCAAACATGCCAGATTAAAATATCAGATATCAAATGAACCAAGCGTCACAGAAAAAAAAAACGAAAAGTAGGAGAATCCAATGAAGAAATTCTTCAATTTGAGACCAAACTCATCTTCATAAGTGATTTATAAACAGAGATATAGATTTTTTTTTTAAACGTCGAGTTACTTAAAATGATCACTTTTTTCTTCGTCAAACTTTTTTTTTCAAACAACCTACAGACTTAAATATAGGGCAGAAATGAAAAAGGATTGCATTTTTGGACAAGTAATAACCTAATCTACGTACTTTTATAAAATCCAGTGAAAAAAAAAATCTATCCTTAACCCTTAATTGCATAGTGATGTAAATTCCCATCACTGTTTATTTAACTTTTAATAAATAAATCAACTTCTTCGCCACCACTATATTTATATAGAAATATTAATCTAGTAAATTTCCCATGAACTATGTTGCTGAACAAAGTTAAAAACCTATCTTAAAATTTCTGGTGTCTAATATTTAATATATGTATAAAAAAACACAATTGTAGAAGAAAAACTCATGCAAAACAGGGTTAGTTAGCAAAAAACTGTTAATTAACGTGGCAACTAAAAAATTATGCCAAAACAGAGATAAAACCCCGCCATCGAGACGCATACCATCTGTATTATAATAGTACAAATCAGTTACGGGTTAATCATATCAAATTTCATCTGCAAGTCAGTCATTTTTTCTGGAGATATTTTTTTTAATAAAACTTCATAATTATAAAAACACACATTTTATCAGATAATTAAATGTGACTGCAAATTGTGGCCGATGACTGTTTTCAACAGGAATAAGAGTGAGAAATTGCCGGGTTGGGATATCGATCTGGGTGGCTTAGTGGCAAAGCGATAGCAAGGTTCGATGAAGGTCTCAGGTTCGAGTCCTGGAGCAGGTCAATTTTGCACTCATATTGGTTTAGTGCATTTAATTGTCTGGTAAAATGTGTGTTCTTATAATATTGTAAAACAAAGTAATCAGACGTAGTGTTCATGCTTTAATATGTATATATATATATATATATATAACTTCATAAAATTTACGTTTTTAAAAGATCTTTAAAAATTAAATAATTTTTGAGGGAAGAAGTACCTTCTAAAATGTATACATTAATAGTTATCGGCATTTAAAATTTCTTTCCAAACGTAAACAAGCTTTTCGTAAAGGAATTGAATGTGATTAATTTATTTCTATAAAACCACGGTAAAGGACAAGCATTTCGTTCGCAGGCTGAGAATCCTTTGACGTCATTTTTCTATAAATTAATGGAATCCAGTTGTTAAATTGTTTTTGTTTTAGAAGTGAAGTTTCAATTTAAATTTATTGTAAGAGTACAGTGTGTAATTGAATAAAATAATGTAAATCTAAGAAATTGCTAAGATATTTTGCTACTTTTCACCATTAACTAAGTTTTATAAAGATTCGCCAATCAATGTGATTTAACGCTAATAATAAAAGAGTATGATATCACGTTTGATTTCAAAAGCAGCGCTGACGCGCTATGTACATATTCTATTTTTACTGATCTCATGGATTAGTCAGTGATATTTTTTAACGAAGGATAACAAGTATTATAACAAGCCACATTTAGTATGTTGTTTTTAAGGGTGTAATTAGTTTAATTGAAAAATCTCCTGGTATTTCTAATTAACCCTTTAAACAATAACTGAAAGTAAAATGTAATTTTACATAACATTCTCATGTTAATTTCATACAGTAGATTATTTAAATTATGTATAATCTATTTTAAAAAAAGGAAATGATATCTACAAAAAGTAACTTTTCAAAAGTAAAAAAACAGCCTAACTTTAAAAAAAAAAAAAAAAAAAAAAAAAAAAAACGAAAGTCAGATTTTAACTACGGACAGATAAATTGAGGAAGACTGATATTTTGATAAATTGATTTTTACTACTTTGTAATGATTAATTACTCTAAAAATAAATCATAAGATGAATGCTTAAGATAAGTCATCATTATCTTAAGACACAATTTTCAGAGCATACAAGCCTATATGAAACGCTTAAAATATTTGCTTAGGTTCCAATTTTGAACTTCGGATTTTAACTATGGATATGGGTGCTTAGAATTTTGTGCATAATATGGAAAGATGGCCGCCAAGCCTATCATGCATAATTTGAAACAAATTGAACTTTCAGAAACACGTTAGGATGTATTTAGTACAGGAGAAAACGATTTCTATTAACATATACGTAGCATTCGTCTTATATACATGATAACTTATTTAATGGAAAAAAGTTAAATAAGTACTATAATAAAAGCTTGGAAATTTGATGTCACACCTTTTTTTAGCCACAACTTTCTTTTTTTTTAAGCTAGGCTGTTTTTTTACTTTTGAAAAGTTATTTTTTGTAGATAGGAGGTCCCTCCCATCGGTTACCGACTGGATCGGTAGTAGACCCGATCGCAGAAGATGCTACCGGAAAAATTTAAATGCTAAATTCAATAAGTTTAAGACATCGACCAGCTAGTATGAGCTGGACGGAGCATTTTGTGCATCGGACGACTCCAGCGACTTCGAGATCATTATAGTTCTTGGCGGCGGTCAAGATACGGAGGTGGTATACAAGATGAGAAATAGAAATTTATTTAGAAAATCTTAATGTATAGCTATTTCAATTACATTCCCGTAAATGCATCTTTAATAGCAAATTTTAACTTAAAATTGCCACAGACATCTCAAATTATTATAGGCGGAATAATTAAATTCTTATGAAGTTTATTCAAAATAGAAATCAGAGGTGGATTACCCATTAGGCTGATGGCTATAGGCGCCCGGTAGAAAGGGACACCGGTGTTAAAATTTTCTTTCGGGGTTTCCCTTTATATCGGACTAATATTTTATGCAAAAGAGAAATTATCTGCAATATTCTTTGTTTCACTCATTAATTATAGAACCTTTTAGGTTATTAACATGTGGATGGTATTCCAAATGCTACTCCTCATTTAATTTCTTCTATATTCATAAGAAGAAATTATTGGATTCGTGAAATTTTTCGGCTTCCAGTTTCTGAGGGATTTCCACAGAGGCGGCTTTTGTAGTCACGGCGGCGGCCTGGTCGAGATTTTGTCAGCACCTCTACGAATGGTATCTTTTAAAAAAGCTATTAAATTGTAATCAAGTATTTTGCCTATTTTCCGCCCCTTAGTTTTTATCAGCCTGGACGGTCACCCGATATCACATATTTATTCCACTAAAATTCATTGCTGAATTAACAAAGTCTTTTTAAGCTTAGAGACTCCCTGTAATGTCTACATGAAAATACTTTAATTTGTAAAATTACTTACTGTAAATCCTTTCTGAAAGAAAATTTATGCAAACGATTAAAAAATATTTTCACCAGGTAATTCAAAATAGATGTCTCCTCGATTATCTCTTAAACCGCTGATGATAGAAATGAACTTTTAATTTCAAAAATTATACAAATCAAATACAGCTTTTAGATTTGGCATTTGTTTTATAAAATGTTGTATACATATTAAAATACGAAATTTTAATTGTATATATAGTCTCTGGGTCCTAATAACTTTTTTTTAGAGAAATGGTATCCTCCGTTTAGGAAAAAAACAAAAAAATCCCATTCTGTTATGACCAAAACTTACCATACTTTGAATTTTATGAAATTTCAATGTTTACCTGCACTAAAGTGCTTCTTTCCGTCTTTAGTGCCAGGAAACACTGGAATTTTATAAAATTCGAAATATCATAACTCAGTTAATTTTGGTCGTAAAAGAATAGGATTTTTTTTATGTCCATCTTAAACGAAGGACATTTTTCTAAATATAACTTATAGGACCCAGATGCCGTATAAAAAGTAGATTTCGTATTTTAATATGTATACAGCCTCTTGTAAAAAAAATTCATGTCTAAAATCTGTATTTGATTTGTATACTTTTTGTAATTAGAAGTATGTTTCTATCATCAGTGGTTTAGGAGAAATAATTGAGTAAACATGTATTTTGAATCCCCCGGTATATATCACTTTGAAGGACAGGAGGAGAAAAAATGTAAGCTTAGGGGTCCGGATGGTAGTTGATCCGCCTCTGATAGAAATACTGAATATCATCCACCCATTAAGCAAACAAGAAATTGCAAACATTTTTTGACGAAGTTTTAACACCAAACGAAGTTTTAACGCTCTTCGCTAAATCATTTCGTGCCTGCGTACATCTTTTAATCATAACACCACATATGTTCAATACGATGAAAATGAAAATCAACATCAACTAGTGTCATGGAATGAGCATAGTTCTTTTACAGGTGTGTCTTTTTTAGGCGAAAAGCGCCAATTTTTGTCTACCGTACAAAACATTGGGTTGCCATAGTTTTGATAGTCGTCACTCATAAGTGAGTATTGCCAAGTTCTGGGCTGCCATAGTTTAGATCATGGGTTCTCAACCTTTTCTAGATCACCGCCCCCTTTACGAAAATTTTAACGTCCCCTTTTAAATAATAGTTAATTATACCAAACTTTAAAATATTGTTGCACATTATCTATATCAATTTTATCTGTCTATCTATCTATTTCCAAGAATCACAAAGTAGAAATTAATTAAAACGACCATGAAATGTAGTAAAAAATTGTTTATTAAAAATTTAAAAATAAACACAAAATCAATAAGAAATAGAAAAATTAATGAGATGGTTGGGACTAATGGAGTTTTAACAATTTGTTAATGTCTGGTTCCAATTTCGTTAGCATCACTCGCAAATTGCCACGTTTAGTGATGTGCAGTTTGTTCCTTTTATTAAACATTATATTAGCTACTGCACTCAACCCAGGCTTAGTCAACAAATACGATCAAGGAAAAACAATTAAAAATTTATGTACTCTTTCCCATAATCCAGAGTAGAGCTGGTATTGATTTTTGAAGCCATAACGCTTGGTATACATTTCTGAATTTACTTTTAGTCCTTTGTTAGTTGTGGGTTTTACGAGTTCCTATTTTAAATTTGACGATTCTGTTGTATATGCATTTGCAAAAGGATCTAAAACCCTACTCGGTATACTCATGTTTCAAATATCCTGGAATCGCTTCATAAAATCAGTATGAAGAACGTCCAAGTGTTGGCATTAAGTAGTAAATCTTCCTGTTTTGCAGAGACTGCTGATAATGTGGGAACGTGACTCTATTAACCTCTACCCAGATTTCGTTTAAACAGAAGAAGTTTTCCCACAAAAGCAGCTATGGTGTTTTTTGTTTTAATTAAATTCAACTCATCACTTTGCAATTGTAAATTGGCTTCATTAAATATTCTAAACTGTTTTTTTTTTTTTTTTTTCAAATAAGTGATGTCATTTTTACATGTAATGAGGTTTTCGCGCTGTTTTCAAGGAAGTCCAGTACTTTGTGAGTCAAATAGATAGTAATAAAGATTCAGACAAATACCTCATTGCTGGAGCACCATCAGTAGCAACTGACAAAATATTACGAATAGGAATTTCTTTCTCTTAATAAAACTTGTTCATGGTATTAAATATCGATTTTTCCTTTGTATCAGTTTCCAAATATTTAGCAAATAATAACTCTTGACAAATCGTTATTTGGTAGAGTTCATTCACCGAATTGAATGGACAGTTTGGAAGTCTTTAAATAATAGCATAATGATATTTCAACGTCTTTAACCATTTCATCTATTCTCCGTTGCGACGAATTAATACTCAGAGGAATTTTCTTGATATAGCTGACGGTGTCTTATGATAAAGAACAGTTTTTTATTACCTCTTTGACTGCTGGCAAGATCAATTCCTCGTCAATTGTTTCTGCTTTTGCGATAAACAATAAAAATTAAAATAAGGCTTGTAGTCCGTCTTCTACTTGTTTAGAAGACGGCTAAAAAAAGTTTGATACAGTTAGCCGATTTAAATATTTATTTTTCAGTCGTTGAAAATAGGATAAATTTTTGTCCTTTTTATCAGCATGCATTTTATTAAAATTCTCTTGTAGCCTCGAAGGCTTCATGACTTCATTTGAAAAACTTTTCGGCAAATTAAACACATAGGTAATGACTGGTTTTTAGGAGAGTGCGTAAAACCGTATTTCAAATATTCAATACTATACTATAATCTATTATACTATAATATAATATAAAATTATATATATACTGTAATAATTGGAATTTACCACGGTTTAAGTTTAAAAAGATTTAACTTTTCAGCAGATTTATAGATGTAAAAACAATGGCTATAATGACTCTATTACTTTCACTCAGAATAAACGAATTTCTCGAGCCGATTCAAACCACATGTTCGTTTGGAAATCTCTTTTCAGGCATGTGTCGCCTGCGACATTTTTAGGTAGCTTTCAATACAAAAAAGTATAAAGCTACCTATTGCAGCCGTTCGGAGGAAAGCAGTTCCGGAAAATTTTGATATATTTTCACCGATCATGACCCCCAGACCCCAAAACCACCCTCCGTTCAAATGTTGATTTATATATATATATATATATATATCTCCATATATATATATATATATATCTGACCTATGTCATACGATAACGTTCGTATTTATAAATCAATTTTGATGAAACTAATTGTGTGTATTAAGCTCACCAATGTCTCGACCGAGTTCGTTGGCCAGCTTGGTCCGCCATTTTGTTCCAAGATGGCGGCCAATTAAAAATTTAAAACTAAAATAAATGTACAAAAAAGTTAAAAATTCAAATTTATTTTTTAATTCAGTGTTAGGCCTTGAAACGAGGATTCCAGAGCATTTTTTTTTTTACCTCTATCTTAAAAAACGGCTGAGATAGAGCAGTTTGAAATTCTAGGGTGGCTGACATTTTGAAACAAGACAGCACATTACAAAAATTTTCATTGTTGTAATAATTTTCCCAATCAAACGCATAAAACTATATATTCATATCCGTTAGCGCCAAATTCTCGCCAAACTTGGCGACATTTGGCGAAATGTCGCCAAATTTGGCGACCAAAATAAGTCTCCATAAATGAAGCCAATTTGGCTATTGCTCAATAATTTGGCGAATTTCTTATTCAAATTCAGTATTAACGAATCTTTTGTAAACGTTTTATTTGCATTTTAAGTTGCTGTTTTCGTGTAACATTAGCTAAAATTGTAAAACGAAGATATAGGAAAGCTACATTTTCCTCCCGGTACAGGCCGGAAGGACTTTTTGAAATACAGGTTGTTAAAAAATAAGGAATTCGGTTTCTAATTTTTAGCCACAGCTTAAAATTTTGAACTGTATGATTTTGGAATTTTTGACGATTTTTTGCGTCTTGCAGTGATTTTTTGACATTCATGAGAGAATTGCTGTTACAATGTTTTAGCCCAGTATAATAAAATTTTGTCTTCCGCGAGTTTTAGCATTTATTCGTATTCCACGGCGATTATTTTGGCATTCGTAAAATAAATTCTATTTGGGGTCCTTAGCTCTAGATTCGTTTCTATAATTTTTCATTTAAAGGTATATTTGAGGTTTTTATCAGGGAGCCGGGAACGCCAGGGGGGTGGGTCAGCTAGTTTTATTATATTAATTTTCTACTGTTTTAATGCCACCATTTGTCTCTGGACCCACTACCGCTTCCCTTAAAGGCTCCAGCGTCCACTGGGGGCATTACTGCCCTACCCCTTTGGGAACCTAGTGTTCAGACACAGTCTGAGCATTGTTGTCTCCGGGATATTTTGAAGCGACAGAAATTGCCGCAACTCGTCATTTTTCCTTTTTCCAAGCATTTCATTGGCTTTTCCAACGTCAGATTTCCATGCATTTGATTGGCTGCTCCACGTAAGGTACAGTGTCTAAAAGCATAGGTGACAAAATTGCTCTGACAGTAAAAAGTTGTTTGTTTTTCGAACAACACTTTTTAGGCCACATAGGCATGGTGTTGCCTGAAAGTAGCCCCAACTTTGACGCCTCGTGTTTGTTTGTTTTATTGAGAACATACATCTGACTTGTGTGCTTGACATCAAGTGTCCTCTTATGACTTATCGTTAATATACAAGAACGAGATAGCCACGAGGATTTTTACAACCGAGACCTCCACAAAGTGGGTGCAATGGAGCTGACTGTAATAAGGAAAGGGCATGTTTACATACAAAAACTTCCGTCAACCAGTCTACCGCATAGATTAACATATAGTCCAGTCAAATTAGGGTTTTTTCTGGACATAATTACGAAAGTTTTGAAACTTGGTAATATTGTTTGGGAGGGTCCACTAATGAATATACTAAAAGTTCTAGTGGACGGGGGGTAAGCACGAGGGGGTATTGTAAAAGAAGGTACCATTTTTCAGTTTTTTGTTAACATCTAATCTATAAGTCCTACGTCATAATCTATAAGTCCTACAGAAAAATTGCTAATACAAAAGATAAAAAGAATTAATTTATCTACAAAATAGGTTCGATGCATTTTTCTCTAGAGTCCATAGTTAACGAGATAATCGCATTCAAAAATCAAGAAATTTGCCAAAAGTCACACCAGCGCCAGAGAGCGAGTCAACGGCACTTACATTGCACTTACTTAACCTAAACTTAAACGAGCGTTAATAAATGCTGTGTTCAGGAAAATGGAATCCTGAAGTATAATAACTTCAACAAATCACATTTTTTGTTAACTAGAACCATACAAAAATGAAAAATGTTTTGGGCCATTTTGGGACATAATTCCGAAAGTTTTGAAACTTTGCAATATTGTTCGGGAGAGTCTATTAATGAGCATACTAAAAGTGCTGATGGATAGGGGGCGATCAGGAGAGAGGAAGTAAAAGAAAGTACCTTTTTTTGTTTTTTGTTAATATCTCGTAATCTATAAGCCCTACGGAAAAAATTGCTCTTACCAAAAAAAGGATAAATAAATTCTCTACAAAAAAGGTCCTATTCATTTTTTTCTCTGAAAGTTAAGTCCTTAGTTTACGAGATAATTCGGTGGGTATATAGGGGTGCCAATATTTGAATATTTATAAAACTAGTTCTAGTACGAACGCTCCTCATTTGCCATGTTTGACGTACAATTTCCGACTTGTTTATCTCCGGCTGCTTTCGGTTGGTTGGTTGTATAAAGTTTTCGCAGAAGTAATTAAATAAACCCTGGTACAATGCAATTGGATCATTTGATATTTCAAAAATTACTGTTTTTTTTAAACTAAATATGAATATCTTAGCATTAAATTATACACATGGTTCCAAAACATTATGTTTGACTGTGTATTTATTATTCACAAAAATGTCAAATAATTTAGATGACAAGAAATTTATTTTTTTAAATGTTAAATAAAAAATTAAAACAGTGATTACTGGTACTTTTATCACTCGAAATAGGCAACAACTCAAACCAATCTCTCAAATAAGAACAATAAGACAAAGTTCATTCCCATTCTATTCTCTAAACTAAATGACAAAGGAGTCCCATGTCATCAAAGTCGTAATGACGCCGACACTCTGATCGTTCAGACTGCTATAGATGCACTGAGTGAGAGTGACAACGTTACTGTTGTTGGACAGGATGTGGATATACTTTTTCTTCTCACAGCCTTAACGCCTTCAGATAAAAATATATACTTATACAAACCAGGCCAAGGGAAAGTCATAACTCGGGTATTTTCATCAGAACAACAGCAGGAAAAGAGCCTCAAACACATTATACTACTTGCTCATTCATTCTCCGGCTGTGACACAACATCAACTTGTTACAGGAAGGAGAAAGTTGCTATCTGCAAAATGTTGATGCGACGTAAATCATTAGAGTGTGTAAATTCAGTCTTTGGTGACTCAAACTCGTCATGTCATCAGGTGGCAGAGGTTCAGGTGGCAGTTCTTCTTGAATATGTATGGATCTCCACATACTACAACGTCACTCAACTTACATAGGTTTCATGCCTTCACAAAGTCCGTTTCAAACATGAGACCAGAATTAGCATCCCTGCCTCCCACAGAAGGAGCAGCGATGCAACGCTCATACCGGGTTTTTCATCAGATACAGCTGTGGCAGGGAAATGAACTGTCTCCTGAGATTTGGGGTTGGAAACGCAAGCTCGATCATACGTTAGTGCTTATCACAACCACCGATCCTGTTGCCCATGAGACAGTACTAAACCTCATCTTCTGCCAGTGTACAACCGGTTGTGGGAACAAATGTGGATGCAGAAAAACAGGAATCACATGCACTGTTGCCTGTCACTACTACCATGGAGACTGTACAAACAGTCCACCACCTGTTGAGGAGGATGTCCTAATATAAATGGAACACAAATCAACATCTTTTGAAATTTCCCATTGGACCCGGGGTAATCAAAATGATCAAGGACTTGAGTATATTGTTTATTCCTAGATCATTGAATTTTACGTATTTTTCAATTTTGTATATTTCATGTTAACAAAAAATGTCATTTGATAAAGTTATTGATCAGGCTTCCATTCTTCTGACCACAACATTTATTAATGTTCGTTTAAGTTTAGGTTAAGTAGGTGTAATGTTAGTGCCGTGGACCCGCTCTCTGGGGCTGGTGTGACTTTTGACAAATTTCTTCATTTTTGAATGCGATTATCTCGGTACCTATGGACTCTAGAGAAAAATGTATAGAACCTATTTTGTAGAGAATTTAATTGTTTTTATTTTTTGTATTAGCAATTTTTCCGTAGGACTTATAGCTTACGAGATATTAACAAAAAACCAAAAATTGGAACTTCCTTTTACCCCCCCCCCCCTCACGCTCACCCCCCTACCCATCAGGACTTTTAGTATGTTCATTAGTAGACCATCCCAAACAATATTACCAAGTTTCAAACCTTTCGTAATTATGTCCCAAAATGACCCAAAATCTGCCTAATTTGACTGGACTAATACAAGATAGGACAGTTACAGCAAAATCTGTAATGGCAGCAATAATAGCGTCACTAGTGACAAGGGGGGAAAACTAATAAGATTCCGAAATTTACCCATGCACTATATGAAATCTGTTTATGCTCTATGTTTTTAATATCGATTCTTTTCCCTTCGAGACAGACGAGTCTCTTCAAATTGACCGTTCGCTGATGATTAAGTTGATGTAAAATTGATTTTAGATTTTAGATTGATTTAAGTAAAATTGATGTGTTAAGTTTCTTTTTAACGCTATCACTATGTCCTGGGGTCCACGCGGACCCAAGCACTTTCAACAAGTTGTCAAAAAAATCTATCACTCACTGAGTAGTTTCAGCCGGTGACATCTCATATCATAATGTTTGTAACACACGGTAAAAATTAAACTGTACAAATATAAGTGGTACTTGTTTTTTTTTTTTTTTTTTTTTTTTTTGAAAAATAGATAGTACATTTGTCCTGGTCAACAACAGGGCATGTTTCGATAGGACATAGTGATAGGGTTAAAGGACTTCATTTTATTTTTATTTTATTATTATTGAAACAACAGTTCTTTTCAGAACTTTTTTAGTATGGTTTAAGATGTTAAAATATAGAATCATATCTGCATACAAATCGGAATTTTATAAAACTTCCTTTTTTCGTTTTTTCTATAAAGCTGAAAATGTAAACATGTAGCATTTAAAAAAGAAAGATCATAATAAGATAGACATTCATAAGGAGAAATATCCCGTGTATGAGACGCTTCTTCCCCCTTGTCACTACAGGCGCTGCGTTCGTCATCGCGTTACCATTACGCCATATGATAGTGTCCTATCTTGTGTATTAATCTATGGTCTACCGCTACATTTTTGTCGACGTTTGCCAATTATATCATAGACCTTTTGAATGTAGACCAATCGGCTATGGAATCTAGCTTGGAAATCCAAAAAGTTACCAAGCATCGGTGCAGTTCCGACCAATCACTGGTGTACAGTAGGAGTCACAAAGAGCAGACACATTGGCGTATCTAGGATTCAATTTCGGCGCGGTGGAGGGGGGGCTGACTTAAATTTCGATAATGTTCTGAGTCTTACTAAACATGTTGAACTGCGTTGTAAACAGAAATCATGTTTGACAATAAGGCCGTAGTCCGAGGAAAATGGGGGGGGGGAGGTACGAGGCCAAAACCGAGCCCCCCACGCCGAAAAAAGTTGAAAAGTGATAATGGATTGTTTCATATACTTTCATTTTAAAGAAAGTCATTCTAACTTGTAATCTATAAAGTTGTCTCCTTCTCCCCTAAATTCTGGCAACGATTCTTGTTTGACAATAAATTAATTTTGCTTGGGACAATCTCAAACAATTTTTTTTCTATTTTAGGATCAATTCCCTATTACTGGCTAGGCACACGGGACACTTTCCCAGAACCCACATATTTAAGGGGCCCAAAAATGTATGGTGTTTCAGATCAATTTTATTGTAAACAGTCTTAATAGAATAAGAAATTAAAAAATTCTAGATTCATAACACAACTTATGTAAGCTAAAATTGTCAGTGATATCATAAGTGTATTTATAATTTTTCTTCACATTTCAAGATTTAAGTTTCTCTTAGTGCGCCCAATTTATTTCAGCTTCTTCATATGTGTTTTAAACTTGTTTAAAAATGTTCAAATTTAATGAATATCTAATTTATAAAATATCCTTTTCTATGGATTGCGTATGATTTTAAAGTTCGTGCAGCATTAGTTCATGTTTATTTAACATCATATTCGAGTATGTCAAGTTAATTTTTACGAAGAAATTTCAATAATAATAATAATCCAACTCCAGTTCACATTTATTTTCAGTCTTTCATTTAAATGGGTGCATTACATAGTTATATTCACACACTTCTCAATCACAGTATTTATAAAAATGTGATAATCTACGATTAGAATCAAAAATATTTTCTGGGGCCAGGGCCCAAAATTTTGATGGTCAGGCTCTGTTCAGGATAAATAAACTTCCTTTGCAGAATTTCTTTTTTAATACCAACAAAAATTTAATTCATATTCTTAGGGGTAGCAAGCATTCCTTCTTGATCTCCCCCTTCCCTTCTTATACATGCTCATGGAATTTTGATGAAACGTATGGCTATTAACCTTCAAGAAATATACGTTAAAAAACTCATCAAATTTGTGAAGGAAGGGACAAATTAAGAATTAATTGAAAACTAAACATCAGATTTCCTTTTTTAAAAAAAAAGAGTTAAAGTTATTGAATTATGGCTAACAATATTACTGGACTTTTTAGACATCACGGGTTTGGGGAACGTACAAATTCTAATAATGACTTAAAATCCTTCCAAATGAAAAATACTGACTGCAAGGTTGAGACGCTATTAATTTAGCAAATCACCTCTTTGCTTTAAAAAAATATATATTAATAATTAATAAAGATGTCATATCTTTTCAAACAATTTGATTTCGTATGCACGGAGCCTTAGCACACTGTTACTATCCTCAAAAAACTTATGTTATTGCTGTCGTTGTATCTGTGATATACATGACGTCATACACTTTATACGCAATGCTAGATTGATGTTCATCCCACTGTGCGTAAGGAAGATAGGTGAGGGGAGCGTCTCAAACTCCAAAGATGCCTTTACAGCAGGAAAAAAGTTACCGTGTATCTTATAGATACAAGATAGTAATTGAGTGTTAAAAAACGAAAGTTAATCAATATTTTTCACAGTCTGCGCCTGTACATTACCCACTTTCCCATCTAGCCGATATTTCGGTGAGATTAGCTATGATGTCACTGTGCACTAATATAAGGCTAACAAGAAAAGCAAGTACGATACATGAAAAAAAATATGTATATATATATATATATATATATATATATATATATATGGGCAACATCTTAATTACTGAAGTAAAACATCGTTCTTGTAGACATCCACTTTTATTGACAATGGACAAGGACGGAACAAAGATGAAAACATGGCATGAATTAAACTGGTGGACAGCCGGTATTCGTCGAAATAACAAACATAACTTAGCATCGTACTTTACATCTTATGGAAAACACACAAACTTGTACACTTCTGATTTTAGGAACGTTGGAAATTTAGTGCGTCGTTAGAAGCGATTGCTACCTTTCTCCCCTCCTCACTTACTTACCGTTTTTAGCACTTTCCAACCTAGTTGAAAAGTGCTTATGACTTCGGTTTGTCTGGCCGGATGGCCGGATGGCCGTCTGGCCGTCTGGCCGTCTGTCCGTGCTCTAACTCCCGTAAATATGCTCGGATTGCTCTGCAATTTTTATATGTTATTGTCGTTATCTATGGCACGTTCCCTATTTCAACTGAAGTGTGTAGCACTTATAGTTTTCTTACAGGGACACTCAAAATAATTCCGTTACATTGCGGTCTATGGGGAAAAATCATTTGCGGTTTATTTTAAAAATGTTTCACTATTGTAAACGCATTGAAATTTATATAGATCACTAAGATACATTATAAGAAGCTTAATATGGAATAGTAGGTGTATAGCACTTAGAGTTACTTTACAGGGACAGTCAAAATAATTCCGTTACATTACGTCTATGGAGAAAAATCGTCTGCGGCTTATTTAAATAATGTTCCACTATTTTAAACGCATTGAAGTTTATATATATTACTAAGGTGCATTACAAGAGGCTTACTACAGAATAGTGTGTGTATAGCAGTCATCGTTCATTTACAGGGACACACAAAAGAATTCTCTACTGTCTGTTAACAATAATTCCTGGAAGTGCGTTTTAAGTTACTGAACGCGATTTTAATCTTAACTAGCTTTTTGTCTATTACGTGGTGTGTATAAATTCTGTAGATCCTATACAGGGCAGCGCAAAAGTTCGCGAACACATTTCCGTTTATTGACAGAAACTCCAGAAGGAGAATTTAAACTGTGCTACGCGTTTCCTAACTAAACTAAAATTTAGCATCCTATGTAGTATATATACAAATCTATAGATCATATACAGGGCTACATAAAAAGTATTCGGATATTTTTCCGAATATTGTATATATTGAAAATTCCTGAAATTACGTTTTTAAATATGTTATGCGTTTTCCAAAATGTTTACTTAGATGTCATCTTTCAGCTTATTAAACGGTAATGATTTGTAAAATTATTTTAGAAGCGTTGGAAAGTGCTACATAATCTATGCTTGACGCATGATTTTTCGTTCTTGTTTAATTTCGTAGTAGGTTCTCGTCGTTAGTGAGTGCGCTCGCTGCGCCGTCTTGTGGCAGCGGATCCGACCCACATGCGGCCGTCCTGACATCCAGAGCTGCCTCAGCGATATGAGTAATTACAGTCAGCAATGTGAAAAAGAAAAATAATAACTGTTTAAAAAAAAAAAGAGCTGAACATCACACAGTCACATACTGTAACGTCGTAGGAATTGTTGATGAAAGTCATAAGCGTCGAAAACTGTCACAATACACACATAGATGAGAAAAAAAATCAATTCAGAAGATCATAAAATTAATGTTCGTCAGGCCAAGGTTTCATATACTCGGCACAAGTGGTAGTATTAATCGGTCCTTCGGTGGTAGGTGTCATTTTCTCAACATTGTAAGTGTCGTTGGACTTGATTTTAGGCACTTTATAAGTACCTAAGAATTTGGGTTTCAATTTCAGTCCTGGTTCTTGTTGAGTTCTCTTAATAGCGACGAGGTCACCAAGGTTGTAGTTCCGGGGTATCTTACGTCGTAAATTGTAGTATTTATGATTTTCTTGTTGAATTTTAAGAATATTTTTCTTGGCATCTTGACGGAGGTCCTCTCGATCTTTTATGAATTGTTCTTCGATTGCACTGTTTAAGAGATTGATAATGTGTAAATCTTCCTTTTGCTTCATTTTTGTACCAAATAATAATTCAAATGGGGTTTTCTTGATACTTCTTTGATAGGTTGAATTAATGACTTGTTGAACTTTAGGGACGTATTTGAACCATTTGTTCGGTTCGTCCTGTGACATTTTAGAGATTACGGAAATTACGGTAGAATTAAGTCTCTCTACCTGTCCATTTACTCGTGGAAGGCCAGTTGTAATTGGTCTGTGGTTAATATTTTCTTCTTTACAATATTCACCAAATTCGTTGCTTGTAAAAGAAGGACCCTTATCACTTATGATGGTGGAAGGATTGCCAAAAATATAACTTTGTTGCTGTAACTTGGATATTACTTCGGAAGCAGAAGTAGTTTTACAGGGATGCAACCACACAAATTTAGTGAATGCATCTATTACACTTAAAATATGTTTATATTTTTTATTGGTGGTTTCCAGAGAGCTTAAATGATCAATATGGTAAGTTTGCAGAGGTGTCTCTTCTTTTGGTAAGGGATGTAATTTGCCTTCTTGTTTTCCACGTTTGCGATTGTACAAAAGACATGTTACACAGTTTGCAACAACTCTATCAATTTTACTCGACATATTAGGGATGAAAAATTCTTCTTTAATGAGTTCCTCACATCGTTTACGATCAAAATGACCTTTGTCATGAAAGTGTTTAATGATATTGAGTTGCATGTCATCCGGCACAACTATCAGGTCGAGACCCTTGTGACATTTGTAGAGAACGTCGTTTTTAAGAAAATAGTTGTTATATGGTTTCGTTTTCAGAATTTCTTTGATGGCCTGTATGTATTCGTCAATGTTCTGTGAATGTACAATTTTGGAATTAAAGGTGTCATGATGAATCAACATACATACTGGATTTCTACTTAAAGCATCAACGTGGCGCATACGTATACCTTTTCTGTGTTCGATTTCGTAGTTATAGTCAGCTAGCATTAAAGCCCATCGAGCTATCTTGGTGCAGAGATCTTTTTTGTTCATAGTAAGAGTAAATGCATTGCAATCAGTAACTATCTTGAAGGGAATGCCTAGCACGTAAACGCGAAATTTTTTTAAAGCTTCTATAACAGCTAAAACTTCCAATTCATAACTTGAATATTTACGTTCAGCATTCGTAGTTTTTTTGCTCATAAAATAAACGGGGTGAAATTGATTGTGAACAGTGGACTTTTGAAGGAGAACTACACCGTACCCGTCAATGGAAGCATCGCAATGAAGTTCTGTTTCACTTTTAGGATTATAAATGCTTAATACGGGATCAGACGAGAGAATATGTTTCAGCTGACAAAATGCATTGCGTTGTTGCTTGTTGGTCACCGAAGTGAAATTTAGTGTCTTTCCGAAGGAGGTCCATTAAAGGCTTAGCTATTAGGGAGTAGTTTTTTATGAATTTACGAAAATATGGAGTTAATCCGACAAAAGAATGTATATCTTTCACACTTTTTGGTTCTGGAAAATTTAAAACAGCTTTAGTTTTGGAGATGGGTGCAGTTTGCCATTTTTAATGTGATAACCTAAAAAATCGATTTCTCATTGTAGGAAGTGGCATTTCTTAAGATTAAATTCCTAACCATACTCAGATGCAGTTGTAAGGACGCGTTTTAATTTACTTAGTCCCTCGGCTTTGCTTTCAGCGGGGATAATGAAGTCATCCATGTAAATAATAATTACTTTTTTATTAATGAGATCACGAAAAACGTTGTAAATATATCGTTGAAATACCAAGGGTGCATTGCAAAGTCTGAAATTCATGAAGAGGTATTCAAACTGACCGGTATGTGTCACAAAAGAAGTGTACTTTCTAGAATTCTCTTCGATCTCAACGTGAAAAAATACATTTTTAAGATCGAGTGTAGTAAATACTTTCGCTGTGTGCATTTGATCAATAATATCATCAATAACTGGGAGAAGGAAACGCTGTTTATATGTTTTAGAATTTAATTTCCGATAGTCGACGCATAATCTGAATGAGCCGTCTTTCTTTGTTACAAGCATAGGCGAAGAATAATCACTATTACTATTACGTATTATTCCTTTTTCAATCCACTCGGCAATTTGTTTTTCAACGAAATCTTTCTCTAATGGTGCCAGGGCTGTAGCTAGAAGTAAACAATAGGGGGTGCTCAAGAAAATGTAGGGGGGGGGGGGGCTCATACTCTATCTCTCTGACACGTGCACGCACAAACACAGATATATATGATCAAAGTATTATAGAGAAAGGTAATTTAGTGCATATTCATATTGTAGGCACTATGTTTCTTATTAAATTGCTTATAATAACTTTATTTGATGCTAAGAAAAGTAAAGGTTGCAGACAGGGATGTAATGGAGGATATACGGTGGATATGCCGTAAACCTTCTGAATTATTTGAAGGAATACCGTATACCCTCTTCTCAAAAACACTATAGCATAAACTTTTTAGGGTATACCTACTGCCTAAAGCGTATGCCCTCTGGTTTTTTTACTACTACATCACTGGCTGTAGAATGAAAATTTTCAGTGTATAATTATACTAGTGATAGTGAAATAATGAGTGATGATGTCAATCTATACTAATATTATAAAGGAGTAAATCTTGTTTGTTTGTTTGTAGGGGGTAATCTCTGGAACTACCGAACCGATTTCAAAAGTGATGGTGGCAAATTGATGGTGACAACCCCTGCTCCAACATAGGCTATATTTTATGTCGGTGCCACTAACCCCAGGGGGTGCAGGAGCAAAAAACGTTCTAAAATTGCGATTTTTCAGTTATCACACTGGCTGTCAAGCCCTGAGAGCTTGGCAGCCGGTTCTGTATGTATGTACTGTGGAACCACTCTAGAAAGACGGACCTTGGCATGGTGCCAAAAAAATAGACCCGTCCGAAGGGAGGGAAGCATTATATTAGGAGGAGACAAAATTCAAGTTTCCCTTATCTTGCCTGACCGCTTGTCATTTCTTCACTGGCTGTTCTTGTACTATTAGCGTTTTTTCTCTCTCTCCTTATTTTGTCTGCTATTCATTTTGTATTTGTTTCTACTTCTATAAAATGGATTTAAAAGAATCTAAAAGCTCTCAAGGCAAACATTTTCACAGTGCAGTGAAAAATATGTTAAACAATGTTGTAAAATATTGTGATAATGAAGCAGATAAAGGCTGTCTAACTATTCTATTAGCACATGCAACAAAAAGAGCTAGTGCAATTGCCGGTGTTTCGGATAGCGCTATAAGAAGAATTCGGAAAGAAGCTAATAACAATGCAAATAATTTCGCTTCTCCTAAAAAGAAAAAGGTGAAAACAACCATAGAGAATGTCAACTTGGATAATTTTAACTTGGATGTAATTCGTAACAAATTTTTGAAAAATGGGCAAATGAAAAATTCATTCCAAACTTACCGAAAAATTCTGTAGTTGTGATAGACAATGCGCCATATCACTCTATTCAATTGAATAAGCCTCCGAATTCTTCAATAAACAAAAGGGAAATTATGGATTGGTTGGCACTGAACAAAGTGCCATATTCTTCAAACATGCGAAAAGTTGAATTGATGGACCTTGTTAAGACGAATTCGCCCTCTCTAAAATCTACAAATTCGACACCATGTTAGCCGAACATGGGCATTATGCGTTAAGATTGCCTCCATACCATTGCGACATAAATGCAATAGAGTATGTATGGGCGGATATGAAGGAATTCATTCGAAAAAGAAATATAATGGCGGATTTAAATATGGGTCAACTTTTTAAATTGACCAAACTTGCACTAGAAAATGTTAATGCTGAGAAATGGAAAAACTACTGCACGAACATAGAACACCTGGAAAATGAGTATTGGAAGAAAGACGGCATAATAGAAGAAATGTGTGAGCCATTAATTATTTCGTTCGACGATGATGATTTTTTTCCGGATGATTCTGATGATGACACCGAAAGTGAATGAATAACCCCCCCCCCCCCTGCACTTTTTTATTTATTTTTTATTTTTTTATTTTTAAGAGAAGGTCCGTGATGATATTATGAAATACAAGCATTTTTATTGCTTTATTTTTTTCTGAGACCTTCAGTTTAAAATAATTTTAATTTTACCAGCTTTAGCATATACTTGTTAAGTTCTTTCATTTCATTTTGACATTAATTTCAATTTTATTCCTATTTGCCAGAAAATTTTCAAGAATTAACATTCAAATACTTAAAAATCGAACAGCGTCTTTAATTTTCCTATAAAATCTGTACATTGTGAGTTACAATTACAATTTTTTCGTGAACTTATCCGAAAAATAGGTTCAAAGTGCGACCTTCATCGACATTTTCAGTAAGATTAGTTACTTTTATAATAAAACGAAAAACGCTGTTCAATTTCCTGATATCTGAATAAGAACGTCTGAAACTTTCGCGCATTTATCAATTAAAAAGATTTAGTAAAGGTATCAGAAAACTTAATTTGAATTCGAGCACATTTTTTTTTAAATATTTGAGTGTAAAAAATATTTTTCATCCTTTAGTATGACTCTGTACACTTTGAACTATTTTCTTTTCTTATTAATTGAGTATTTTGTTATACATTTTCGCCATATTATTAAATGGTTTCATATAGGAAAATGAACATGAGCAATCAAGAAAAAAAAATGGAATTCTTGCGGTAAAATTAAAAAAAATATGTATTAATAACCATACTAATAAAAGAACATTTTAAAACCACACTTCTCCTACAATTACATTTGTGTACCCTATAACTGTAAGGAACCGATATTTAAAATCGTTATTTATTTAAGAAAACAATAAATTGCAATGACATGTGTAAAAATACAGTAAAAAATAGTATTTATTTACTTTACATTTTATATCCGATAATTAAATAATCTAAATTATCATAACATGTTTCTTTAGATTGAAGATATCCCCTTCATCGAAGAGAAAACTACAATTTTTATGTGCTTTATTACATAAGAACAAAAATCCTTTTATAATCTTGGAACAACCAAACATGAAACGATCGAGAATCAACTCATCCCCCCACGAAAGCAAAACTAGGGGTGACTCCCTTTCATGACCTCGATCCCTATTACGAAGAATAGACTGGTCATATTTGGACCCGTTACTCACGTGACCAGTCTTTAAAGCTTGGCTGAGCAGTATGTACGTACGTAATGCGATAACGCTTCATAGAAATATCCGTTTTCCTTCAAATTTTGTTTATAGGTTCACTGTGTTAAGGCGCTTCCCTGATTAGTTTTCGGGATTGATTGGTCAAGTATAAAGGGGGGGAACAAGGGTCTAATTCCCCCCCCCCCTTAATTTATATAAATGGGTTTTTCATGCAGAATTATTCCGTTTCCCTTCAAATTTTGTTTATAGGTTCACTGAGTTAAGGCGCTTCCCTGATTAGTTTACGGGTTTGATTAGTTAAGTATAAAGGGGGGAGGATCGGGGGGGGGGCTAATCCCCCCCTTAATTTATATAAATGGGTTTTTCATGCAGAATTATTCCGTTTTCCTTCAAATTTTGTTTATAGGTTCATTGGGTTAAGACGCTTCCCTGATTACTTTTCGGGATTGATTGGTTAAGTATAAAGGGGTGAGGGGGAACAAGGGGCTAATTCCCCTTCCCTTAATTTATATAAATGGGTTTTTCATGCAGAATTATTCCGTTTTCCTTCAAATTTTGTTTATAGGTTCACTGTGTTAAGGCGCTTCCCTGATTAGTTTTCGGGATTGATTAGTTAATATAAAGGGAGGGGGATCGGGGAGCTAATTCCCCCCCCCCCCTTAATTTATATAAATGGGTTTTTCATGCAGAATTATTACGTTTTCCTTTAAATTTTGTTTATAGGTTCATTGGGTTAAGACGCTTCCCTGATTACTTTTCGGGATTGATTGGTTAAGTATAAAGGGGGGAACGGGGGGCTAATCCCCCCTTAATTTATATAAATGGGTTTTTCATGCAGAATTATTCCGTTTTCCTTCAAATTTTGTTTATAGGTTCACTGTGTTAAGGCGCTTGCATGATAATTTTCGGGATTGATTGGCTGAGTATAAAGGGGGGAACGGGGGGGGGGGGCAATCCCCCCCTTAATTTATATAAATGGGTTTTTCATGCAGAATTATTCCGTTTTCCTTCAAATTTTGTTTATAGGTTCACTGAGTTAAAGCGCTTCCCTGATTAGTTTTCGGGATTGATAAGTTAAGTATAAAGGGGGGGGGATCGGGGGGCTAATCCCCCCTTAATTTATATAAATGGGTTTTTCATGCAGAATTATTCCGTTTTCCTTCAAATTTTGTTTATAGGTTCACTGTGTTAAGGCGCTTCCCTGATTAGTTTTCGGGATTGATTGGTTAAGTATAAAGGGGGGGAACGGGGGGATAATCCCCCCCTTAATTTATATAAATGGGTTTTTCATGCAGAATTATTCTATTTGCTTCAAAATTTGTTTATAGATTCATTGGGTTAAGACGCTTCCCTGATTAGTTTTCGGTATTGATTGATTAAGTATAAAGGGGGGGAACGAGGGGCTAATACCCCCCTTAATTTATGTAAATGGGTTTTTCATGCAGAATTATCCCATTTCCTTCAAATTTTATTTATAGGTTCACTGTGTTAAGGCGCATCTCTGATTAGTTTTCGGGATTGATTGGTTAAGTATAAAGGGGGGAAACAAGGGGCTAATTCCCCCTTATCTATACTAATATATAAAGTAGTAAAGATTGTTTGTTTGTAGGGGGTAATCTCTGGAACCACTGAAGCGATTTTAAAAGTGATGGTGGCAAATTAATGGTGACAATCCCTGCTCCAACATAGGCTATATTTTATGTCGGTGCCACCACCCCCAGGGGGGTGCAGGAGCGAAAAACGTTCTAAAATTTCGATTTTTTGTGTACTGAAGGAGATAGAAGTATCAAATTTGGTATGGTAGTTACTTATAAGATGTAAATGCTCTCTAAGAACAAATTATAAAAACATTCGCAATTTAAAAGGGTGAGATGAGGAAGAAGCGTTCTAAAAACATTCTAAATTACAATTTCTATGGAATCTCTGAAACTACAGAACCGATTTCAAAAGTGATGGTGGCAAATGGATGGTGACAGTCCCTGCTCCAACATATGCTAAATTTTTTGTCGGTGCCACTGCCCGCAGAGGGTGCAGGAGCGAAAAACGTTTTAAAATTATGATATTTTCAATAATGAAGGAGTTAGGAACTTGACATTTTGTATGGTCGTTACTTACAAGATTTAAATGCTCTATAAGAACAAAATCTAAAAAAATTCGAAATTTAAAAGGCTGAAATAAGCAAAAAATTTTCTAAAAACATTCTAAATTACAATTTGTATGGAATGTCTGGAACTACTAAAGCGATTTCAAAAGTGATGGTGGCAAATGGATGGTGACAATCCCTGCTCCAACATAGGCTATATTTTATGTCGGTGCCACTACCCCGAGGGGGGTGCAGAAGCGAAAAACGTTCTAAAATTGCGATTTTTGCGATGCTGAAGGAGCTAGAAACTTCAAGTTCGGCATGATTGTTATTTATAAGATCTAAATGCGCTCTAAGAACAATTTCAAAAGAAAAATGATCTAATGATTCTGCGATTTTTCAACTATTGAATTTTTAAAATTACCAAATTTCACAATAGAGTACCATAGCGAAACCTTCACGCGTAAAAATATAATGATAAGGGCGACGTGTCCTGACGTGTATATTGACTATAGCACGAGTCACAAATTATAGTATCCTTATTATTCTGATAAAATATAAAAGTGAATTATGAAATGTCAATATTTTGTTTGATTAAAGGTTCGTTAAGAGAAATTGACCAGCGTAGCGGGCGTAGCTTGCTAGTAAGTAAATAAAAAGCTTACAGTCACCTGTTTCAAAAGAGTTGCAACCTTTATTTTTTTTCTGAATATTCTCTGCCCTTAAGGAGTCTAAAGTTATGTTTTATATGATAAAAAACATTAGAAAAATCAAGGATGTATTTTGCATTTTAAAATTATTTTTGTGTCTAGTCAAAAGCTAAAACCACTTGTATTTAAAATGGCTATAACTCATTAGAATAACTTTGTTTGATGCTAATAATGGAAAACGCTGCAAAATGAAAAATTTCTGTATATAACTAATGCGAAAGTCAATGTTTGCATCAGCAAAAGGTTGCTAATTCTGAATATGTGCAGATAGGATGCACGCCTATTGAAGCACTTATTTGCAATTTTTAAACAAATACTACAGTTTAATATTTATGCAAAACTGTAAAAAGCCCCCAAAACTAAGTTCAATTTTTGAACAGTTTCATTTGGATTTTTGAAACAGAATTTCGTTTGGTGGCCTTGGCAACTTTCCCAGGGGGGAGGCTCAAAAATTTTCAGGGGGTACTGAGCCCCCCCTGGCACCCCCTACCCCCCTAGCTACGGCCCTGAATGGTGCCAAGCGTCTAGCATGAGAAGAGACTGGTGTTTCATCCTTCAAATGAATCGACAATTTAACGCCAGTGGATTTTATTTTTCTTTGAGAATAATTTTGAATAAGTTGCGCAATCTGTTTACGTATTGTTTCGTCAGAAATATGAGATAAATCAAGGTCGCAGTCGTCTATCGCTTGGGTAACATTGATTAAAAAGTTATCAGGCATATTTTCATTTTTCAGAAGTTTTTGCATGGAGATATTATTTTCAGAAATTGTTAAAATACTTTGCTGTATTATATTGGTGCCAATAATAAAGTCAAAAGATAGAGAATAATCTGGCACTACATAAACATTAGCTTTATAACTAGAATTATCAATTACAATATCTGTAGGGAAAAAAAACCCAGCGGTTTGATTATAGTATTTCCTAATCCAGTTAATGTGATGGTTGAACGTTCGAGGTTCGAAACTGTGGGGAGTTTGCGATAAATGTTTTCTTTTAGCAAAGTTCGTTCTCTGCCGGTATCAATTAATGAAATGACATCTAAGGAAGAAATAGTGATATGTTTAGTCATAAAAGTCTTAGAAGTAATACTAGAAATATTAGACAGTTCAGGCTTAATTCTAGCCTACCTAGGCTGATCGCATTGGGCAGAGTTATGTCCGAAATTCGAGCAATTAAAACAACGAGGGCCTTTACCTTTATGCTTACACTGGCTACTCTTGTGGTTTGCTTGACCACAGTTGAAACACAAAAGGTCAGTTTTGGAACGAAAAGGTTTATCTTTGATTGGCATTTCCGGTTTTACTTTACGGGATTTCGTATTTTCATAATCTGTTCGAATTTTATCGTAAATTTTGAGTTTCTGTTTAAATTCGAAAATAGTTTCACATCCGTACAAAATTGATTTCCTAAAGACGGGATCTGGTATACCATTTATAATGTATTGCATTAAAGCGGAATCCTCAATGTTGCCGCGTGTACACAGTTGTTTCATGATGAGGAAGTATTCATCTAAAGTTTCGTTATCTTGTAATTTGCGCTTAATCAGCATATCATGTAGCTCAGCAGAATTATAGGATGAACCAAATTCCGATAAAAGAAGTTGTTTGAGTTTAGGCCAGGTATTTACTTGACTTTCGGTTTGAATCAACAATAGGGCTTTTCCTTTGAGCGATCGTTTAGCAAATATGAATTTGTGTAAATCGGACGAATTAAACATATTAGTAACATCATCAAAGTTATTGATCCATTTATCAATATTCTGGAAAGAACTGCCGTCGAAGAAGGTATAACATTTTCAAAATCACTAAAGGTAATGGAAGTGCGGTATGGGTTTTCAAAAAATTGAGGGTGTGACACGGACGTCATATTCTCTGGTAGTGGGCTTGATGAAATGTTCGAATGATTTTGTCGTAAAAGGAATTTTAGGATTTTGAGGTGTTTCATCAATTTCAGCTTCGGAAGCAGAGTTCGTTGTAAATGTTTCTTTGGAATTGTTAAGGTCAGATAATGCACTTAAAATACGGTGCACAATTTCTTCTGTAGTACCATTTATTTCTAAGAATAATAAATTAGCTATAGTAATGATCTGTAGATGGTTGAAAGTATCGGTGATGATTTTTAATTTAGTCGTGAATTCAGCGTCATCTATTGTAAAAGTAAATCCGGGAAAATGGCGTAAGTTCTTACGTTTTCTCGAGATTTATCTTCATTAAATATAAGAGTGTGCAATAACCGAATTTTATCAGCTTTTGCAGTTTTTAGCTGAGTTTTTATGGGTGTGATATCTTGCAATAACATCGTAAATATAAAAAGAATAAAAAAGACTTACTTGAATAAAAAATGACGATCCGTTACTGTAATTCAATAATATTGTTATGAATTTTGTATATATCTGTAAATATTCCATTTGTTTAAATTTACTTTATTTTATTATTGTGAAAATTGCAGTATTATTAATGTATTTCCTATTGAGCATCATGTAACTCAATGCTAAAGGCCTCAGGTGGTTTGCAAGGAAAACAACCTTACAGCATCGGTTTTTATAATGAGTTCTATTGGAAAATCGCCAAGGAATGGGTTTATCGCCAAGTTGGCGATGGTTTTGGCGACTTATTTTTGTCGCCAAATGTCGCCAAGTTGGCGACGGATTTGGCGACTTTTTGTGCAACCCCCTTATACCTTTACATTGGGATCCTTTCTCGTTTGGGGTACTCTATCGAAAGTTAAAGCACTTTCTGGTAATTTCTAGCATCTGAAGGCTCTGGAAAATTCTACAGTTATCTTTAAAGCCTATATAAGGGACCTCCACCAGTTCAGTTCAGTTAGTTGTCTGTCAACTGCGATTGAATTCATACGAGAGGCTTTGCATTGAGAACTGTGTTTCTCGGATCGATTTTGTTGTTGATACGTCGTATTGAATGCATTGTTTCTGTGTGAAATTTTGCTGTGCTTTTATTGGATTTGAAGATTACTGAATATCTTCTAATTTTCAGAAGATATTGGTGTTCGTATTGCACTGTTTATAGTGAATAAAGCCTTTTGATTGTTCTTATATATTGGCATCAGTCCTTTCGAACCCCGAGCTCACAACATTTGGTGTCAGAAGTGGGATTGAATGCCGATTACCAGAGCGGAGAACAAGTATAATCCCGAACATGTCATACGCCAGACGAAGACTTCACTATCAACGCCACCAGATCCCTGGAGTGATGAGAAGATTCGAGAAGATCAAATGGCAGACTCTGACATCAAGCCAATCTTGGAGTTATTAGAATCTTCTAGCACGAAGCCCAGTTGGAAAGCCTCCTACGACGAAGCAATATTGGGCTCTCTGGAACTCCCTCCACGTCAGGAATGGTGTCCTGTACCGAAAATTCGAATCGGAAGATGGGAAGACATCTCGGTGGCAGTTGGTACTTCCTCGATCTCGAATCCCAGAGGTCCTCGAAGAATTACATGGTAGTCCCACTGGTGGCCATTTTGGAGTCATGAAAACATTACACAGAGTCCGAGAGCGCTTCTTCTGGGGAAAAGCGAGAGCTGACGTCGAACAATGGTGCAAGTCTTGCGATGTATGTGCAGCTCGGAAAGGACCAAAGAAACGTAGCCGAGGAAGACTACATCTCTACAATGTAGGAGCACCTTTTGAACGCATCGCCCTTGACATCCGAGGTCCTCTGCCAAGAAGTGCTGATGGCAACAAATACCTCCTTGTTGTCATGGACTATTTCACAAAATGGCCTGAAGTTTATGCCATCCCTGATCAAGTAGCTTCTACGGTTGCGGATGCCTTGGTACACCAGTGGATATCAAGGTATGGAGTCCCTCTCCAAATGCATTCGGACCAAGGGAGAAATTTTATCTCTGCTGTGATTGAGGGTCTCTGTCAACTTCTCGGAATGGACAAAACTAGGACGACGCCTTTACATCCACAGTCGGATGGCATGGTTGAGAGATTTAATCGTACCATCCTCAACAATCTCTCACTGCTAGTCTCAAGAAACCAACAAGACTGGGACCAAAAACTTCCCTTGTTTCTTCTCGCCTATCGCAGCGCCGTCCATGAAACAACCGGCTATTCCCCGTCTCAGATGCTTTTCGGTCGTGATCTTCGTCTACCTTGTGATCTGATTTTTGGTCGCCCTCCAGATGCGCCTTCATCGCCAGAGGGATACGTGCAAAATCTCCAGGCACGATTTGAAGACGTCCACAACTTGGCTCGAGAGCGGATCAATATACAGACGGAGAAGATGAAGACCAGGTACGACACGAAAGCCACGGGACATCAATTCAAAGAAGGTGACAAGGTTTGGTTTTATAATCCGACTCGACGTAAAGGACTTTCTCCCAAACTGCAATCGCACTGGGACGGTCCTTATACAGTCCTAAACAGACTGAACGATGTCGTAATTCGGATCCGAAAGTCACCAAGTTCGAAGCCTAGAGTCGTTCATTACGACAGGCTGGCTCCATACTATGGCCATAGTACTTAGTTCATTGATTGTAAATAGTGTAATGTAAATAATGTAAATTAGTATGACCATGGTCTTGTATATAAATTAATGTAATTAATTATTTTGCTTAGCATTATCATTATTATTGTTATTATTATTTAAATACTTGTATGTAATAATGTCTATGCTTTAATTTTATTTTATTTTTAAATAAGTGTATATTTTGTATAATTCAGCATTATGAATGTGTTTTGAATAGTATAGCATTTGTTGGTAACGGGTTTGCTTTCCGATCAAAGGTTGAACTGCCCGGGACGTGCAGTCCTTGAGAGGGGGGCAATGTTATGAATTTTGTATATATCTGTAAATATTCCATTTGTTTAAATTTACTTTATTTTATTATTATGAAAATTGCAGTATTATTAATGTATTTCCTATTGAGCATCATGTAACTCAATGCTAAAGGCCTCAGGTGGTTTGCAAGGAAAACAACCTTACAGCATCGGTTTTTATAATGAGTTCTATTGGAAAATCGCCAAGGAATGGGTTTATCGCCAAGTTGGCGATGGTTTTGGCGACTTATTTTTGTCGCCAAATGTCACCAAGTTGGCGACGGATTTGGCGACTTTTTGTGCAACCCCCCCTTATACCTTTACATTGGGATCCTTTCTCGTTTGGGGTACTCTATCGAAAGTTAAAGCACTTTCTGGTAATTTCTAGCATCTGAAGGCTCTGGAAAATTCTACAGTTATCTTTAAAGCCTATATAAGGGACCTCCACCAGTTCAGTTCAGTTAGTTGTCTGTCAACTGCGATTGAATTCATACGAGAGGCTTTGCATTGAGAACTGTGTTTCTCGGATCGATTTTGTCGTTGATACGTCGTATTGAATGCATTGTTTCTGTGTGAAATTTTGCTGTGCTTTTATTGGATTTGAAGATTACTGAATATATTGTAATTTTCAGAAGATATTGGTGTTCGTATTGCACTGTTTATAGTTAATAAAGCCTTTTGATTGTTCTTATATATTGGCATCAGTCCTTTCGAACCCCGAGCTCACAACAATATGATGAAGATAGCACAGATGGAACGAATTTTTTGCACGTTGTCAGATAAGCTTGTGAGCTATATATTCGTATATACAAGTAAACGTGATGATGCACGAACTTTCTGACACCACTTATGTAGGGAACATCTTAATTACTGAAGTAAAACATCGTTCTTGTAGAGATCCACTTTTATTGATAATGGACAAAGACAGAACAAAGATGAAAACATGGCATGAATTAAACTGGTGGACAGCCGGTATTCGTCGAAATAACAAACATAACTTAGCATCGTACTTTACATCTTATGGAAAACACACAAACTTGTACACTTCTGATTTTAGGAACGTCGGAAACTTAGTGCGTCGTTAGCAGCGATTGCTACCTTTCTCCCCTCCTCACTTACTTACCGTTTTTAGCACTGTCCAACCTAGTTGAAAAGTGCTTATGACTTCGGTTTGTCTGGCCGTCTGCCGTCTGGCCGTCTTGCCATCTGCCGTCTGGCCGTCTGGCCGTCTGCCGTCTGGCCGTCTGGCCGTCTGGCCGTCTGTCCGTGCTCTAACTCCCGTAAATATGCTCGGATTGCTCTGCAATTTTTATATGTTATTGTCGTTATCTATAGCATGTTCCCTATTTCAACGGAAGTGTGTAGCACTTATAGTTTTTTTACAGGGACACTCAAAATAATTCAGTTACATTGCGGTCTATGGGGAAAAATCATTTGCGGTTTATTAAATAATGTTTCACTTCTTTAAACGCATTGAAATTTATATATATCACTAAGGTGCATTAGAAGATGCTTAATATGGAACAGGGTGTGCATAGCACTTATAGTTACTTTACAGGGACAGTCAAAAGAATTCCGTTACATTACGTCTATGGAGAAAAATCGTCTGCGGTTTATTTAAATAATGTTTCACTATTTTAAATGCATTGAAATTTATATAGAACACTAAGGTGCATTACAAGAGACTTACTACGGAATATTGTGTGTATAGCAGTCATCGTTCATTTACAGGGACACACAAAAGAATTATCTACTGTCTGTTAACAATAATTCCTGGAAGTGCGTTTTAAGTTATTGAACGCGATTTTAATTTTAACTTGCTTTTTGTCTATTACGTGGTGTGTATAAATTCTGTAGATCCTATACAGGGCAGCACAAAAGTTCGCGAACACATTTCTGTTTATTGACAAACTCCAGATGGAGAATTTTAAACTGTGCTACGCGTTTCCTAACTGAACTAAAATTATCATCCTATGTAGTATATATACAAATCTATAGATCCTATACAGGGCTGAATAAAAGTATTCGGATATTTTTCCGAATATTGTATATGTTGGAAATTCCTGAAATTATGTTTTTAAATATGTTATCCGTTTTCTAAATTGTTTACTTAGATGTTAGCTTTTAGCTTATTAAACGGTATGATTTGTAAAATTATTTTGGAAGCGTTGGAAAGTGCTATATAATCTATGCTTGACGCATGATTTTTCGGTCTTGTTTAATTTCGTAGCAGGTTCTCGTCGTTAGTGAGTGCGCTCGCTGCGCCTTTTTGTGGCAGCGGATCCGACCCCACATATATATCATACCGATTTATCTAAAAAAGAAAGAAATCAAATCAGCTATTGTGTTTCCATTTCACTGAGACCATTTACGGGGTGTGGTGGGGCAAGGCGGTTTTACTTATACAGGGCTCCCACGTTTTGGAATGCCTGTGGCATGGAGATACCTTTGAAAAACGAAAGTTAATAAGTACCCTTCACTTTTAACTCTTCTGCGCATTGTGACTAACTTTAGATTTTGCCGAAGTCACGTTGAGATTAGCTGTGGTGTCACTGCGCACTAATATATCTCCATAGTCTTGGCATCATGTGTGGAAGAGACTTAAAAACTCTGTAAATTAATTAAACTATTTCTAGATCTTGCCAATTGAGCGTATTATACGCATTCATGAGCGCATTATACGCATTCATTTATCCACTAAAACATGTATGGAGCTGTTTTTCAGTCATTTGAAAATAGATTTTGTGGTCTCAAGTAATTTTGATCGCAGGACTGAGAGACATTTAATTTAACGAGATTTACCATAATTTAACGAGAAAACAAATTCGTTGCGTTCCAGAAAATAAAACAAATTTATCTCAAAATGAAAGAAACAAAGTCAACCTTTTTTAACACTTTTCAACCTAGTTGAAAAGTGTTTATGACTTCGGTTTGTCTGCCGTATGGCAGTCTGCCGTCTGTCCGTGCTCTAACTCCCGTAAATATGCTCGGATTGCCCTGAAATTTGTATATGTTATTGTCGTCATCTATAGCATATTACCTATTTCAACTGAATTGTGTAACACTTATAGTTTTTTTACAGGGACACTCCAACGAATTCCGTTACATTACGGTCTACGGGGGAAAATCATTTGCGGTTTATTTTAATGATGTTACACAATTTCAAACACATTGTAATTGATATATATATCACTAAGGTGCATTACAAGAAACTTAATATGGAATAGGCTGTGCATAGCACTTATAGTTACTTTACAGGGACAGTCAAAAGAATTCCGTTACATTACGTCTATGAAGAAAAATCGTCTGCGGTTTATTTAAATAATGTTTCACTATTTTAAACGCATTGAAATTTAGATATATCACTAAAGTGCATTTACAAGAGGCTTACTACAGAATAGTGTGTGTATAGCAGTCATCGTTCATTTACAGGGACACACAAAAGAATTCTCTACTGTCTGTTAACAATAATTCCTGGAAGTGCGTTTTAAGTTGCTGAACGCGATTTTAAATTTAACTCACTTTTTGTCTATAACTTGGTGTGTATAAATTCTGTAGATCATATACAGGGCAGCACAAAAGTTCACGAACACATTTCCGTTTATTGACAGAAACTCCAGAAGGAGAATTTTAAACTGTGCTACGCGTTTCCTAACTAAACTAAAATTTAGCATACTATGTAGTATATATACAATTCTATAGATCATATACAGGGCTGAATAAAAGTATTCGGATATTTTTCCGAATATTGTATATGTTGGAAATTCCTGAAATTATGTTTTTAAATAGGTAATGCGTTTTCCAAATTGTTTACTTAGATGTTATCTTTCAGCTTATTAAACGGTGATGATTTGTCAAATTATTTTGGAAGCGCTGGAAAGTGTTACATAATCTATGCTTGATGCGGAATTTTTCGCTCTTGTTTCGATTTCACTTTGACCACTTAGGAAGGGGAATCGCGATTCGCGACCTACGTTATACACGGTCGGTGCATGACGTTTAAAACATCACATGGAGTGGATCATTTTTACACGGTGATTGGTGCAAAGCGGCGCGCCCACTGTTTTGCACCAATCACTGTGTAAAAATGATCCACTACATGTGACGTTTTAAACGTCATGTACCGGCCGAAATGGAGCTGATATCCCATAACCCCTCCACTTGTGCACTAATCTATCTATACCAATATTATAAAGGAGTAAAGATTGTTTGTTTGTTTGTTTGTAGGGGGTAATCTCTGGAACTACAGAACCGATTTCAAAAGTGATGGTAGCAAATTGATGGTGACAATCCCTACTCCAACATAGGCTATATTTTATGTCGGTGCCACTAATCCCAGGGGGCTGCAGGAGCGAAAAACGTTCTAAAATTGCAATTTTTTTTATACTGAAGAGCAAGAAATTTGAAATTTGGCATTGTAGTTACTTATAGAATGTAATTGCTCTCTAAGAACAAATAAAAAAAATTCGAAATTTAAAAGCGTGAAATAAACGAAAAGCGTTCTAAAAACATTCTAAATTACAATTTCTATGGAATCTCTGGAACTACAGAACCGATGTTAAAAGTGATGGCGATAAATTGTTGGTGACAATCCCTACTCCAACATAGGTTATATTTTATGTCGGTGCCACTAATCCCAGGGGGGGTGCAGGAGCGAAAAACGTTCTAAAATTGCAATTTTTTTTATACTGGAAAGCTAGAAATTTGAAATTTGGCATTTTAGCTACTTATAAGATGTAAATGCTCTCTAAGAACAAATTAAAAAAAATTAGAAATTTAAAAGGGTGAAATGAGCGAAAAGCGTTCTAAAAACATTCTAAATTACAATTTCTATGTAATCTCTGGAGCTACAGAATCGATTTCAAAAGTAATGTTTGCAAATTGATGGTGACAATCCCTACTCCAACATAGCCTATATTTTATGTCGGTGCCACTAACCCCAATGGGGTGCAAAATCTAAAAATGCTCGAAAATTGCTACTTTTTTATACTGAAGGAGCTAGAAATTTGAAATTTGGCATTGTAGTTACTTATAAGATGTAAATGCTCTCTAAGAATAATAAAAAAAAAAAAATCGAAATTTAAAAGGGTGAAATGAGCGAAATGCGTTCTAAAATCATTCTAAATTATAATTTCTATGGAATCTCTGGAACTACAGAACCGATTTCAAAAGTGATGGCGGCAAATTGATGGTGACAATCCCTGCTCCAACAGCCTCTTTAATAAAAAGCTATGCGTTTCTGACGACTGGATTTTTCGATAATTGTTGCCACAGATTAATCTTGGAAAATGAAACATTTGAAGTTACTGAAAAAAATAATAGCTCGAAAAAGAATTTGTCAGAAAATTGTTAGTCAAACTGCGTTTGAAAGGTAAAAAATTGTATTTTTCGTGATATAAATTTCAAATCTAATGATTATGCCGTTTTTCGGTAATTGTTGCCACAGATTAATCTCGGAAAATGAAACATTTGAAATTACTGAAAAAAATAATAGCTCGAAAAAGAATTTGTCAGAAAATTGTTAGACAAACTGCGTTTGAAAGGTAAAAAATTGTATTTTTCTTGATATAAATTTCAAATCTAATGATTATGCCGTTTTTCAAATGTTGAATTTCAAAAATTACCAAATTTCACAATGGAGTACCATAGCGAAACCTTCATGCGTAAAAAGATAAGGGCGACGTGTCCTGACGTGTATATTGGCACGAATCACAAATTATAGTAGCCTTATTATTCTGTTAAAATATAAGAGTGAGTTAAGAAATATCAATATTTTGTTTGATTAAAAGTTCGTTAAGAGAAATTGACCTGCGTAGCGGGCGTAGCTTGCTAGTACTAATATTATAAAGAAGTAACGATTGTTTTTTTGTTTTTCTTTGTTTGTTTGTTTGTTTGTAAGGGGTAATCTCTGGACCTACCGAAGTGATTTCAAATGTGATGGTGGCAAATTGATGGTTAAAATCCCTGCTCCAACTTAGGCTATGTTTATGTCAGTGCCACTACTCCCAGGGGGGGTGTAAGAGCGAAAAACGTTATAAAATTTCGATTTTTGTTATATTGAAGGAGCTAGAAACATGAAATTTGGCATGGTAGTTACTTATGAGATGTAAATACTCTCTAAGAACAAATTCTAAAAAAATTCGAAAATTAAAAGGGTGAGATGAGCGAAAAGCGTTCTAAAAACATTCTAAATTACAATTCCTATGAAATCTCTGGAACTACAGAACCATTTTCAAAAGTGATGGTGGCAAATTGATGGTGAAAGTCCTTGCTCTAACATAGGCTATATTTTATGTCGGTGCCACTACCACCAGGGGGGTGCCAGTGCAAAAAACGTTCTAAAATTTCGATTTTTGTTATACTGAAGGGGCTAGAAACATGAAATTTGGCATGGTAGTTACTTATAAGATGTAAATGATCTCTAAGAACAAATTCTAAAAAAAAAATCGAAATTTAAAAGGGTGAGATGAGCGAAAAGCGTTCTATTAAACATTCTAAATTACAATTTCTATAGAATCTCTGGAAATACAGAACCATTTTCCATAGTGATGGTGGCAAATTTATGGTGACAGTCCTTCCAACATAGGCTGTATTTTATGTCGGTGCCACTATCCCTAGGGGGGGGGGCAGGAGCGAAAAACGTTCTAAAATTTCGATTTTTTTTTATGCTGAAGGAGCTAGAAACATGAAATTTGGCATGGTAGTTACTTATAAGATGTAAATGCTCTCTAAGAACAAATTCTAAAAAAAATCGAAATTTAAAAGGGTGAGATGAGCGAAAAGCGTTCTAAAAACATTCTAAACTACATTTTCTATGAAATCTCTGGAACTACAGAACCATTTTCAAAAGTGATGGTGGCAAATTGATGGTGACAGTCCTTGCTCCAACATAGGCTATATTTTATGTCGGTATCGCTATCCCCAGGGGGATGCAGGAGCGAAAAACTTTCTATAAACATTCTAAATTACATTTTCTATGAAATTTCTGGAACTACAGAACCATTTTCAAAAGTGATGGTGGCAAATTGATGGTGACAGTCCTTCTTCCAACATAGGCTGTATTTTATGTCGGTGCCACTAACCCCAGGGGGGTGCAGGAACGAAAAACGTTCTAAAATTTCGATTTTTTTTTATGCTGAAGGAGCTAGAAACATGAAATTTGGCATGGTAGTTACTTATAATATGTAAATGCTCTCTAAGAACAAATTTAAAAAAAACCGAAATTTAAAAGGGTGAGATGAGCGAAAAGCGTTCTAAAAACATTCTAAATTACATTTTCTATGAAATCTCTGGAACTACAGAACCATTTTCAAATGTGATGGTGTCAAATTGATGGTGACAGTGCTTCTTCCAACATAGGCTGTATTTTATGTCGGTGCCACTAACCCCAGGGGGGTGCAAGAACGAAAAACGTTCTAAAATTTCGAATTTTTTTTTATGCTGAAGGAGCTAGAAACATGAAATTTGGCATTGTAGTTACTTATAATATGTAAATGCTCTCTAAGAACAAATTCTAAAAAAATTCGAAATTTAAAAGGGTGAGATGAGCGAAAAGCGTTCTAAAAACATTCTAAATTACAATTTCTATGAAATCTCTGGAACTACAGAACCATTTTCAAAAGTGATGGTGGCAAATTGATGGTGAAAGTCCTTGCTCTAACATAGGCTATATTTTATGTCGGTGCCACTACCACCAGGGGGGTGCAAGTGGAAAAAACGTTCTAAAATTTCGATTTTTGTTATACTGAAGGGGCTAGAAACATGAAATTTGTCACGCTAGTTACTTATAAAATGTAACTGCTCTCTAAGAACAAATTCTAAAAAAAAAATCGAAATTTAAAAGGGTGAAATGAGCGAAAAGCGTTCTAAAAACATTCTAAATTACAATTTCTATGAAATCTCTGGAACTACAGAACCATTTTCAAAAGTGATGGTGGCAAATTGATGGTGACAGTCCTTGCTCTAACATAGGCTATATTTTATGTCGGTGCCACTACCACCAGGGGGGTGCAAGTGCAAAAAACGTTCTAAAATTTCGATTTTTGTTATACTGAAGGGGCTAGAAACATGAAATTTGGCATGGTAGTTACTTATAAGATGTAAATGCTCTCTAAGAACAAATTCTAAAAAAAAAATCGAAATTTAAAAGGGTGAGATGAGCGAAAAGCGTTCTATTAAACATTCTAAATTACAATTTCTATAGAATCTCTGGAACTACAGAACCATTTTCCATAGTGATGGTGGCAAATTTATGGTGACAGTCCTTCCAACATAGGCTGTATTTTATGTCGGTGCCACTATCCCTAGGGGGGGGGGGGCAGGAGCGAAAAACGTTCTAAAATTTCGATTTTTCTTTATGCTGAAGGAGCTAGAAACATGAAATTTGGCATGGTAGTTACTTATAATATGTAAATGCTCTCTAAGAACAAATTCTAAAAAAATTCGAAATTTAAAAGGGTGAGATGAGCGAAAAGCGTTCTAAAAACATTCTAAACTACATTTTCTATGAAATCTCTGGAACTACAGAACCATTTTCAAAAGTGATGGTGGCAAATTGATGGTGACAGTCCTTGCTCCAACATAGGCTATATTTTATGTCGGTATCGCTATCCCCAGGGGGATGCAGGAGCGAAAAACTTTCTATAAACATTCTAAATTACATTTTCTATGAAATTTCTGGAACTACAGAACCATTTTCAAAAGTGATGGTGGCAAATTGATGGTGACAGTCCTTCTTCCAACATAGGCTGTATTTTATGTCGGTGCCACTAACCCCAGGGGGGTGCAGGAACGAAAAACTTTCTAAAATTTCGATTTTTTTTTATGATGAAGGAGCTAGAAACATGAAATTTGGCATGGTAGTTACTTATAATATGTAAATGCTCTCTAAGAACAAATTAAAAAAAAATCGAAATTTAAAAGGGTGAGATGAGCGAAAAGCGTTCTAAAAACATTCTAAATTACATTTTCTATGAAATCTCTGGAACTACAGAACCATTTTCAAATGTGATGGTGTCAAATTGATGGTGACAGTCCTTCTTCCAACATAGGCTGTATTTTATGTCGGTGCCACTAACCCCAGGGGGGTGCAAGAACGAAAAACGTTCTAAAATTTCGAAATTTTTTTTATGCTGAAGGAGCTAGAAACATGAAATTTGGCATGGTAGTTACTCATAATATGTAAATGCTCTCTAAGAACAAATTCTAAAAAAATTCGAAATTTAAAAGGGTGAGATGAGCGAAAAGCGTTCTAAAAACATTCTAAATTACATTTTCTATGAAATCTCTGGAACTACAGAACCATTTTCAAAAGTGATGGTGGCAAATTGATGGTGACAGTCCTTGCTCCAACATAGGTTATATTTTATGTCGGTGCTACTATCCCCAGGGGGATGCAAGAGCGAAAAACGTTCTAAAATACGATTTTTTTATACTGAAGGAGCTAGAAACATGAAATTTGGCACGCTAGTTACTTATAAAATGTAACTGCTCTCTAAGAACAAATTCTAAAAAAAAAATCGAAATTTAAAAGGGTGAAATGAGCGAAAAGCGTTCTAAAAACATTCTAAATTACAATTTCTATGAAATCTCTGGAACTACAGAACCATTTTCAAAAGTGATGGTGGCAAATTGATGGTGACAGTCCTTGCTCTAACATAGGCTATATTTTATGTCGGTGCCACTACCACCAGGGGGGTGCAAGTGCAAAAAACGTTCTAAAATTTCGATTTTTGTTATACTGAAGGGGCTAGAAACATGAAATTTGGCATGGTAGTTACTTATAAGATGTAAATGCTCTCTAAGAACAAATTCTAAAAAAAAAATCGAAATTTAAAAGGGTGAGATGAGTGAAAAGCGTTCTATTAAACATTCTAAATTACAATTTCTATAGAATCTCTGGAACTACAGAACCATTTTCCATAGTGATGGTGGCAAATTTATGGTGACAGTCCTTCCAACATAGGCTGTATTTTATGTCGGTGCCACTATCCCTAGGGGGGGGGGGGGCAGGAGCGAAAAACGTTCTAAAATTTCGATTTTTTTTTATGCTGAAGGAGCTAGAAACATGAAATTTGGCATGGTAGTTACTTATAATATGTAAATGCTCTCTAAGAACAAATTCTAAAAAAATTCGAAATTTAAAAGGGTGAGATGAGCGAAAAGCGTTCTAAAAACATTCTAAACTACATTTTCTATGAAATCTCTGGAACTACAGAACCATTTTCAAAAGTGATGGTGGCAAATTGATGGTGACAGTCCTTGCTCCAACATAGGCTATATTTTATGTCGGTATCGCTATCCCCAGGGGGATGCAGGAGCGAAAAACTTTCTATAAACATTCTAAATTACATTTTCTATGAAATTTCTGGAACTACAGAACCATTTTCAAAAGTGATGGTGGCAAATTGATGGTGACAGTCCTTCTTCCAACATAGGCTGTATTTTATGTCGGTGCCACTAACCCCAGGGGGGTGCAGGAACGAAAAACTTTCTAAAATTTCGATTTTTTTTTATGATGAAGGAGCTAGAAACATGAAATTTGGCATGGTAGTTACTTATAATATGTAAATGCTCTCTAAGAACAAATTAAAAAAAAATCGAAATTTAAAAGGGTGAGATGAGCGAAAAGCGTTCTAAAAACATTCTAAATTACATTTTCTATGAAATCTCTGGAACTACAGAACCATTTTCAAATGTGATGGTGTCAAATTGATGGTGACAGTCCTTCTTCCAACATAGGCTGTATTTTATGTCGGTGCCACTAACCCCAGGGGGGTGCAAGAACGAAAAACGTTCTAAAATTTCGAAATTTTTTTTATGCTGAAGGAGCTAGAAACATGAAATTTGGCATGGTAGTTACTCATAATATGTAAATGCTCTCTAAGAACAAATTCTAAAAAAATTCGAAATTTAAAAGGGTGAGATGAGCGAAAAGCGTTCTAAAAACATTCTAAATTACATTTTCTATGAAATCTCTGGAACTACAGAACCATTTTCAAAAGTGATGGTGGCAAATTGATGGTGACAGTCCTTGCTCCAACATAGGTTATATTTTATGTCGGTGCTACTATCCCCAGGGGGATGCAAGAGCGAAAAACGTTCTAAAATACGATTTTTTTATACTGAAGGAGCTAGAAACATGAAATTTGGCACGCTAGTTACTTATAAAATGTAACTGCTCTCTAAGAACAAATTCTAAAAAAAAAATCGAAATTTAAAAGGGTGAAATGAGCGAAAAGCGTTCTAAAAACATTCTAAATTACAATTTCTATGAAATCTCTGGAACTACAGAACCATTTTCAAAAGTGATGGTGGCAAATTGATGGTGACAGTCCTTGCTCTAACATAGGCTATATTTTATGTCGGTGCCACTACCACCAGGGGGGTGCAAGTGCAAAAAACGTTCTAAAATTTCGATTTTTGTTATACTGAAGGGGCTAGAAACATGAAATTTGGCATGGTAGTTACTTATAAGATGTAAATGCTCTCTAAGAACAAATTCTAAAAAAAAAATCGAAATTTAAAAGGGTGAGATGAGCGAAAAGCGTTCTATTAAACATTCTAAATTACAATTTCTATAGAATCTCTGGAACTACAGAACCATTTTCCATAGTGATGGTGGCAAATTTATGGTGACAGTCCTTCCAACATAGGCTGTATTTTATGTCGGTGCCACTATCCCTAGGGGGGGGGGGGGCAGGAGCGAAAAACGTTCTAAAATTTCGATTTTTTTTTATGCTGAAGGAGCTAGAAACATGAAATTTGGCATGGTAGTTACTTATAATATGTAAATGCTCTCTAAGAACAAATTCTAAAAAAATTCGAAATTTAAAAGGGTGAGATGAGCGAAAAGCGTTCTAAAAACATTCTAAACTACATTTTCTATGAAATCTCTGGAACTACAGAACCATTTTCAAAAGTGATGGTGGCAAATTGATGGTGACAGTCCTTGCTCCAACATAGGCTATATTTTATGTCGGTATCGCTATCCCCAGGGGGATGCAGGAGCGAAAAACTTTCTATAAACATTCTAAATTACATTTTCTATGAAATTTCTGGAACTACAGAACCATTTTCAAAAGTGATGGTGGCAAATTGATGGTGACAGTCCTTCTTCCAACATAGGCTGTATTTTATGTCGGTGCCACTAACCCCAGGGGGGTGCAGGAACGAAAAACTTTCTAAAATTTCGATTTTTTTTATGATGAAGGAGCTAGAAACATGAAATTTGGCATGGTAGTTACTTATAATATGTAAATGCTCTCTAAGAACAAATTAAAAAAAAATCGAAATTTAAAAGGGTGAGATGAGCGAAAAGCGTTCTAAAAACATTCTAAATTACATTTTCTATGAAATCTCTGGAACTACAGAACCATTTTCAAATGTGATGGTGTCAAATTGATGGTGACAGTCCTTCTTCCAACATAGGCTGTATTTTATGTCGGTGCCACTAACCCCAGGGGGGTGCAAGAACGAAAAACGTTCTAAAATTTCGAAATTTTTTTTATGCTGAAGGAGCTAGAAACATGAAATTTGGCATGGTAGTTACTCATAATATGTAAATGCTCTCTAAGAACAAATTCTAAAAAAATTCGAAATTTAAAAGGGTGAGATGAGCGAAAAGCGTTCTAAAAACATTCTAAATTACATTTTCTATGAAATCTCTGGAACTACAGAACCATTTTCAAAAGTGATGGTGGCAAATTGATGGTGACAGTCCTTGCTCCAACATAGGTTATATTTTATGTCGGTGCTACTATCCCCAGGGGGATGCAAGAGCGAAAAACGTTCTAAAATACGATTTTTTTATACTGAAAGAGCTAGAAACATGAAATTTGGCACGCTAGTTACTTATAAAATGTAACTGCTCTCTAAGAACAAATTCTAAAAAAAATCGAAATTTAAAAGGGTGAGATGAGCGAAAAGCGTTCTAAAAAACATTCTAAATTAGAATTTTTATAGAATCTCGGGAATTACAGAACCATTTCAAAAGTGATGGTGGCAAATTGATGGTAACAGTCCCTGCTTAAACATAGGCTATATTTTATATAGGTGACACAACCACAGCAGGCTGAAAGAGTGAAAAACGTTCTAAAATTTCGATTTTTTTTATTCTGAAGGAACTAGAAACTTGAAATTCGCATGGTAGTTACTTATAAGATGTAAATGCTCTCTAAGAACAGTTTCTAAAAAGTTCGAAATTTAAAAGGGTGAAATGAGCTAAATGTGTTCTAAAAACATTCTAAATTACAATTTCTATGGAATCTTTGAAACTCCCGAACCGATTTTAATCTTAATGCTCGCAAATTTATTGCGGCAGTCTGTGCTCGAACACAGGTTATATTTTATGTCAGTACCACTACCCTCAAGGGGTTGTAAGAGCGAAGAACGTTCTAAAATTGTAATTTTTATTATACTCAAGAGATTAGAAACTTAAAATTGGGCAAGATATTAACTTATAAGATATACATGCGCTCTAAGGACAGTTTTTATAAAATTTGAAATTTAAAATAGTGATATGAGGGAAAACTGTTCAAAAAACATTCTAAATTACGATTTCTATAGAATTGTTAAGGACAGAAACTTGAAATTTAACATGGCTGATACTTTTTAAGACACAAGTGCACACACAGTTTTTAAAAATAAATCGAAATTTAAAAGGGTAAAAGAGGACAAAAAGTTCTAAATTACGATTTTTTTTTTTACTAACAGGATTAGAAACTTCAAATTTGGCATGGCGATTACTTTTAAGATACAAATGCTCGCTAACAATGGTTTGTAAAGAAATTCAAAATTTGAAAGTGTGAAATGAGCGGAAAGCGTTTAAAAAGCGTTCTAAATTGCAATTATTCTGGAATTGTTAGGGGTAGAAACTTAAAATTTTACATGGCTGCTGATTTGGTCGCACAGAACAATTTGAAAAAAATCGAAATTTAAAAGAGTGAAATGCGCGAGAAACGTTCTAAAAACGTTCTAAATTACGATTTATTTGGAACTATTGAGGCTAGAAACTTAAAATTTCGCCTGGCGCTGTTTCTCACGTAAATGAACATTCAGAACAGTTTACTAAATATGCGAAATGTAAAAGGACGGGATTAAAAAAAAAAAAAAAAAAAGTACTAAAATTGCAATTTATGTGATGCAGCTGATATAGCAGCTTCGTATTTGGTACGGTGGTTACTCTTAAAATCCAAATGCTCGCTAAGACCGGTTTCTACGAAAAATCAAAATTTAACAGGCTGAAATGAGCAGAAAACGGCCTAAAAACGTTCTACATTATGATTTAATTGGATTTATTCCGGTTAGAAATTGGAAATTTAGTATAGTTGTAACTTTTAAGATGTAGACGCTCGGTATAAACAGTCCATTAAAAATTCGAAGTTTAAAGGTGTACACTGAGCGAAAAACTTTATAAATTATGATTTTTTTCTAAATTGTTAGCGATAGAAACTTAGAATTTAACATACCTCTTAATTTTTATACGTAAATGCTTCCACAGAATAGTTTTTACAAAATTCGAAATTTAAAAAAGGTGCAGAAGCAAAAAACATTCCAAAATTGCGATTTTAGTGATGTTGCTGGTATAGGAAGTTGAAATTTGGCATGGTGGCTATTTTTAAGATTTCAGTGCTCACTAAAAACGGTTTCCATGAGAAAAAATTCAAATTTCAAAAAGTGAAATAAGCTGAAAAAGTTCTAAAAAGCTTCTAAAGAATGATTTATCTGAAATTCTTAGGGATAGAAACTTGAAACTTATGCATCCATAGAACAGTTTAAAAACTTTTTGAAATTTTAATGTGAGCAGGAACAGAAACGTTTTAAAATTGTAATTTATGTGATATAGTCATTACAGAACTTTGCTTAATTAGTGTGGCTTAATTAGTAATTTCTGAATTATCTGTGGCAGTAAAATTTCCTCTAATGAAAATAGGCCAACCACTTGGAATTTTTCAAGAATTACGCGAGCAAAGCCACGGGTTTTGCTAGTATCGGACTAAAGAGAAGAGAGTGGGTCGTCCATTACATGATAGAAAAAATAATTATACTTTTATCTCAAACATAAAGAGAAAAATCAGAACTTTTTAAAATTCCATTTTTGACCATTTTGGGAGGTGGGGGTGTTGAATTCAGTGTTGAATTCAGGGGATGGCCCGGGGGGACATTCCTCCCGCAGCATTGAAATATATTATATATCCCCCCCCCCGGTAGATTTGAGATTTTACGCTTTTAATGATTAAAAAGCACAATTTCCCTCCCGGAACTCTACAATGCGCCCCCCCCCCGGAGCAACAAAAATCCCTCCAGGAGAAAAATGTCTGAATTCAACACTGGTACCCCATCAGCCCTATCCCCCCTTTTTGGATATGCTGTGGTGTTACTGTGTACTAATATGGGAGTAAAAAGAAGAAAGCGGGTAGTCCGTTGTACGACAGTAAAAAATAGAAATTTATCACAAGCAGAAAGATGAGAAACTAGCACTTTTTCATTTCATTTTCGATTATTTGGAGTGGGGGCTGTGCCCCTTTCATCCCCTTCCCCCTCGTTGGGTATGATGTGGTGTTACTGTGCATATGGGGCTAAAAAGAAGAGAGTGGGTGAGCTGTTGTATGGCAAAAAATATATACAAATTTATCTCAAATAGGGAAAAACAGCACTTTTTTCATGACATAATTTGACTATTTCGGGAAGGGGGAGGGCTGTAACCCAATCAGCCCCTTCCCCTTTTTAGGTATGCTCTGATGTCAATGTGGACTAATATGGGCTAAAAAGTAGAGAGTGGGTAGTCTGTTGTATGAACAAAAAAAAATACAAATGTATCTCAAAGAAAAAGAAAACAGCACTTTTTTCATGAGATTTTCGACTATTTCGGGAGGAGGGGGCTGTAACCCCATCAGCCCTCTTCCCCTGTTTATGTTGTGATGTCAATGTGGACTAATAAGAATGGCTAGTCGCTGTATGACAGAAAACAAATTACAAATTTATCTGAAAAAGAAAGAAAAAAGCACTTTTTTATTTTACTTTTGACATTTTTTTTGGGGGGGGGGTGCTGTAGCCTTATCTTCCCCCTCATTGGATACGCCACTGATGCGGACAGGTGTTTCTTGTATCCCACTGTTTTTTAACTAACTTGGGTGGCTGGAAAGGGCAGCTGACGTCACGATTGGTTAAATTACTGTTGGTTAGGAAGAAAAATCTGTTTGTTCTTTATGACTCCTTCAGTACACATGGGATGGGGCGATTTGACTGATCTACAATAAAGTGGTCTGTGATATGACTGGCCCGCGACCTACGTTATACACGGCCGGTGCATGACGTTTAAAACGTCACATGGAATGGATCATTTTTACACGGCGATTGGTGCAAAACGGTGGGCGCGCCGCTTTGCACCAATCGCCATGTAAAAATGATCCACTTGGTAGATTGGTTGATGGAACTGTTTGTTAACATGCGCTTTCCTTATGACGTCAGCTAACAGGATGGACGCGCAACCATTTACACTGCTGATTATAAGAATACTTTTATAGAAATTTTGTCCAAACTATGAGTTCTCGATCAATCAAATCTATTGGGACTTAAAACGGCCTACAGAGGCGCTGATCGCAGCCGTCGGTACAGGAAAGTTGTCCCTTTAACTAATGCTAAAGTTCCATTGAAATCATTATCTATTGTAAACGCGTTTGAAAGTGATTGATATTCAAATTTGGATAATTTTTACTTTGCCTTATAAACACAGAACAGAAATATCACATAAAATCTGAAATTGTGCAAAAATATAATCATTATGAACAAAATAAAAATGCATGTAATGCAATTGGGACTTAAACCGGCCTATAGAGGCGCTGTTCGCAGCCGTCGGTACAGGAAAATTGTCCCTCTTTAACTAATGCTAAAGTGCCATTGGAATCATTATTTAATCATTATTTATTGTAAACGGGTTTGAAAGCGTTAGATATTCAAATTTGGCTCAGTTTTACCTTATTTTATAAACACAGAACACAAAAATCTCATGAAATCTGAAATTGTGCAAAACAATAATCATTATGAACAAATTAAAAATGCATGTAATGCAATGCGCTTGCAAGGGATTTTCCTGAAGCAAGAAGTTACATCTTTTTTCCACCAGATGACGTATTCGATGGAAATCGTGAGACTTAGGAAATTCTTTAATGAAGTACTTTATTTAGGTGTCGAAAATGGCAACATACTGTTTGTTTTGATTTTGAGTTTCATTGCACGGAGAAAGAACCTTGCATGTCTACTCAAAAACTGCATTGTTTTACTCTTTATGTATGTCCAAGCGGCTGCTGTCTCTGTCTGCTATAAAATTATGCTTTTGTTTTGAATCCAATAAATATGTTCACTCAAAGATGTTCCGTATTTTTTTCAAAACTAAATAAATTTAGTATTGTCAATGTTAAGTTTAGAAATTTTTCGAGTGACAAGGTTTCTGAGTTTAAACAAAAGATTTTGAAAGGACCGCATTTATCTGAATTCTTGGCTGTGAATGATAATTTAACTGACTCTTTTGTTCCTGAAACTGATCCTCCGCCATATGTTTATCCCAACAGTCACAAAGATCGAAAAGGTTATTTGAATAATTAAAAAACTGCAATACTTTCCAACATTTTTATGCATTACTTAACAAAAATGTGAAACTAATGTCAGAGGATGTATAATTAACTTTACTAAGAATTTACACACATATTATTAGCATAGATTATAAAACAGTATCGTTACTGTTAGCTCAAAAGCATATGGAAACTTTGTCCATAGGCCATTTTTTTTACTTCCACTCTACTCTTTTACAAGAATAAAATTGTTTTGTGAAGCCTGTAAATGTACTGTTGCTTTTAAACACAAGATTAGATTGTTATCTTTCTGGGAAAAATATATGACACTAAATAAATTTAAAAAGTAGTAAATAGAAATTTATGACTGACATTTTTTTAATCTACTAGCCTCTGATGGATAGATAAATTTCGTATTTTTTCTTTTATGAGAACTTTTTAAGGCAAAGGTCACCAGCCTTTCGGTAGTGTATTGCTGAACATATGCAATATTGTTATTCTACACAGCAAATCAGGATCGAAAATAAAAGGGGGCACATGCCCTGGGCACCAGAACAGAAGGTGGAGGGGATGTCAAATGAAGATTTGGTTTGTTGTTTAGTACAAAAAATTTATGAGATTTGGGTAAAAATATTTTGCAGCTGGGAAAAAAAAAAAAAAACTGCCCAGAACGCTAAAAACAAAAGGGTGGAAAATACGCAATTAACAAAAATATTTGGTACTTACGTATTATCTGTGCCAGGAGATTGATCGCCAAAAATGGTTGCCAAGTACCAGTCTTGTTTATCCTTGCCAATCATGTTTTCAAACACAGTAATTTAACATTATCAAATAACATTGTTAAAAATGGTAATTAATATAAAATAAATAAAATGTAATATATGTTTATTAAATTTATAACATTGTTAAAAATAGTAACATTATTTTAGTAAAATTAATAAATGGTAAATAGCATAGTAAATAAGAAAGAATAATACTATAGATTATTCCCAGGCATGTACCATGTAGCAAGAAAAAAATACATAAGGGTTATTATAATTAGTAATATTGGCTCCATGCCTGGCGCAGTTGGCTTAAAACTGGCACGGATAATACGTAAGTACCAAATATTTTTGTTTAGATTCTACAATTGTTTTTTTTACATCCAGATCTGGTCCTAGAGGGTCGAGTTGGTGCAACTGCACAGGACCTTAAACACTAAGAGGTGGAAAATTCACAAAATAAAATATTTAGTAAAAACTTAATAGTTTTTTTTTTCTTCTTCAAGTTACTATTATAATTTTGAAAGTTAATGCTAGTTTCAGGGTAGTATCTAGACATACCAGTCTATTAATAGGAAGAGTGGTATAAGTGATAGTTCATGAAATTGGATGTAGCACACAAAGACATTTTATGGTATTGGAATACACTGTTATACCTACAGAAAATTCTGGTTTTTCAGTTCTTAAGATATTGCGACTCATATCAACTTAAAACACTTGCTCAATTGTAAAGTAATGCTCCAACTACAGTAAAATATGTGAAAATAAAATCTGTCTATAATGGAATCGGTCATAAATGAAAACATTACATGGTCCCAACAGATAGAATATCAACAATTACAACATACTATGATGGAAATCTGTTTAAAGCAGAATTTTTTTCTGTTCCTTCCTATTCCAGTTTCACTGGCTTTATTGAATAAATATTTGACAAAGCTGATAACATAGTTCACAATTACTTATTTGATGATTACATATTTTTAATTTTAAAATAAGTCTGCTGTTAGAAACTTTGTAAATTTACTTTGTGGAGGATTTTTTTTTGGGGGGGGGGGGGGGGGGGCGTCAAAATCCATGTTTGCCTCCTGTGAAAGAAAAGTTACTTTCGGCCCTGTGGCAAATTAATTATGATAATTTTATTTATAACATACATTTGCTTGAATGCAGTTACTTATAAAATGGAACAGATGTGTAATAATCACTGGGCATAGTGTTTTGGTCCGTCTTCCAGGCTGTTTTTTTAATACGTCACCATCTTGGAATCACGGGAAATACAATATTTACAGAGATGACATATTAGAATATTAATAATAGAATAACACAACATATTAGAAAACACATCTTTATGTGATGATCAGAATAAAGTGAAAATTCGTTTTGTACAACATAAATTTAATGGGTAACAGGAATTTTGTAATCTGCAGAGCTCAAGTATATTCCAAAAAAATAATTTATGGCCAAGTATAGGAATGGAAGCGAAAGCATAAAAGCCATAATTTAAACTTTTTTCGATCTAACTCTTTATCCTGGTTATCACTATTTTTGCTTCAAATTTATACACAATCATTAAATAAATGATTTAAATGTTATGTGAAATTTTCAGAACAAAAGCACAAAAAAAAAAGTTTGTGTTTTCAATCAAAAAGTGCTTAATGTAAAAAAATTCCCAGTGGGATTTTTTTTTTTTCCAAACCAATTCTATTTTATCCTAAATATCCTTAGTTTTAAGCCAAATTTTTACACAATCATTAGCTGAAGGATTTAAATATGTGTAATTTCTCTGAGCAATAGCACAAAAATAAGTTTACATTTTCAAACAAAAAGTGCACCATGTTAGCCTTCTGGGAAATGCCATCGTGGAATTAAGAAGCAATATTTACAGTGATGATATATTAGCAAACACTGGAAATGGTGTTTTTATGCCACAATGAAAATAACACAAAAATACATTTTTTACAACATAAATTTAATGAATAATCTTCTGAACTCTGGCTCTGCTTCGTGTGGGACCTGTAGTGCTTTACTTGTGCTTAATGTCATTATTTTTTGTGCAAGGGTTCGTAAATTAGTATTTTTTGAAATTCAGAATCGCCATTAAATTGTCTGGTTAAAAATCTCAAAAATAGAAAGCTGTGATTAAATCCACATTAAAAAAAATGTAGAGTCTGAAATCTCAAATATAAAGCTGTATTAAAGTCAAAAGCATTTAAAAGATTTTAGAGCCAGAAGACCTTGGAATCATCGGAAATACAATATTTATAGATGACATATTAGAAAACATGGAGAAAAATATTTTACTGTAACAAATAAAAAATATAACTTTACTACAAAATATGCATAAAATTGTTATCATACACTTTGATGATCTATGGTCCTTTAAATGTTGATAACACAGAGTACCACATTAAAAAAAATATTTCCAACAGGTTTTGGCTGTTTGCCTTCCTTAGAAAAGCTTAATTAGTACAAACTAAAAATGTTGGCCAATACACATGTCCATCTTCACCGAAATTTATAGTCACCCGTGTAGTGTAATACAACCTTTCAGCAAAATAATCGAACAAATACCAATAATTTCAAAGTTTACACCCACCGGCACTGAAATTTTAAAATTTGATGATTAAAACCATTCAACAGCAAGGCATTAATGCTTTTACTAATTATTCTTCCCTCCTTATCCATTCTTGCAATCTCAAATTTTCATCGCCAGTGGCATAAGCACAAGCATGTGCAATCATTTCCATCGCTTATCTGAAAAAAATTCTCCTCTCTTGCCATTAAAAAAATTAGATTCCCTAAAATTTGACAACTTTTTTCTTTTTTTAACTGATTAAAAAATAAAAAATCTGTATCTGGTGGTAATACATCTTAGCCATAAAACTATATTCTAGCAATTATTTTAGTATATATTCAGCTAACTTTACACATTGTTTGGCGAGAATTTTAGTTATAGTTTTAGTGATAGAAAGTGGTCAACAGGAAAGTAGACAGGTACCAAAATACATGTACACTACAACATTTGTGATTTATTATTATTATACTTTTGTGATAAAAATGTTTAATTTGTTTTTTCTCCAAAAACTTCAATTTTGTTGTGGTTCCAGGTTAGTTGAGAAATAGCACTTTAAGCAAAAAATAAAAAATAATAATACAAGTAGCGGATAGCTTTGTAACACCCTGGAAAATGGTATTTTACAGAGTATTTACTGCATTCTTAATAGTAAAAAAAACTAATGATAAAGATTAAATCACATCACAGACTGACTACAAATTGGCATTCAGTCTAAAAACAAATTTGTTAGTGAAAAATACAGATTGTTATAACCTTGAATTATTGATTTAAATATGTTGCCAGACGCAAAAGTTATCAAATTCGAATGCCAAGAAGATATACATTAGCTGGTAACATTACTGAAATGCTAAACTAACTTTTCTAATCATATAGACAGCTGAGTCTTTATATAACAAAGTCCAAAGTATTCCAGTCAAAAAATTTGTTATGTAGAAAAATTTGTTATATAGAGAATAATGAAAAAATTCATATTTAATGTGTAAATTTTGAAGAATTTTTTTTTTTTTTGAAGTGTTTAATTAAGATTTTGAATGTTTAACTCTAAATATTAACTTGATATTGTATTTTTTAATTACTTAAGCAGTTTCAAAACAAAAAATAAACATTTATTTGAAAGCAAAGTAAAAAAAAGAAAACATAAGGAAAACTTCCATTTGTTTTAGATGAAGAAAGCTATAATTTTTGGTTGTTTTGATTTCAAAACTGTTACACCCTCATAAAAAATTTCACACTTTTACAAAGAATGCAGAATTATATAAGGAAATCACTTATTATCATTAAAATGAAAATGTATAATGTTTAAAGTGATAAAGGTACTATATAAAGCCTTATGTGTACCTGCCTTTTAATAAACAGGTCAACAATTTTTGTACGCTCAATCAGTAACATTTTCAAGATCAATAATGATAATTAACTAAATTTGCAAAATTTTTGTGAAAATGCACTTGATAAACAAAATAAAGAATAAGGTAGAGGAATCAGCTTTGAAAGATGAAACAGGAATCAGTGAAGGAAAAGTGATTCCATGTAGTTTTGAAGGTTTTTCTATACAAATGAAGAAAAAATTCGTTATATGTAGATAGTTCTTTTGCTATATGGTGATTATTTTTAATGCAATCATGCAAAAAAATGACTTCCTGCTAAAAGTTTATTATAATAGAGAAATTCGTTACATGGAAGTTTGTTATTTAAAGACTCGACTGTATTTGGACTTTACATAATTTTTAGCTTTTATTTTTCTCTAAATTTAACCTTTAATACCCCAAATTTCACTCAAAAGATTAAAATAAAATATGAAAATAATTTTCTCATATTAATATCTGTAAGTGCAGTTACATGCATTTCACTCTTTGAGGATTAAATTTAGAGTATAAAAGGTTAAATTTTGATGAAAATAATAGCTAATTAAAAATATATCTGAAGTTCAAGTAAATGTAATTACAACATCACAAAAGGTTTCATTGTATAATTCTTTAGTGCATTGCAGTTCAATCTGAGTATATTTGAAAATAATTATGTGTGTCATACCTGGCACATGTTCTATGTAGGTTGTCAAGCCTGTTGTGTTTATTCAAATTGTATATATTTTCTTTAATATTTATTTACTTTTTTAGTTATTTGTTTTCTTTTTTATTTAGTTTATATAGAGACATATGGCTGTCAGATGAATTTTAATGATACAGAAATTGTTATGTCAGTTTTAGAAAATGCTGGGTTTAAATTAACTACAGATTTCACTAATGTAAGTATTAATTTTTGAGTTTTTATATATACTTTTCATTATTATTTGAAACATTTTGTCATATTATAAAAAAACTAGCTGACTCGCCTGGCTTTGCCCGGGCATTGTGATAATAAATTAAAACAAATCTCAAGTTTGTATGATTTTATATCTTTAATGCGATTTTGTATAAAGTTATATTTTTAATGAAATTTAAAACAAGAATGCTTATTTATTCATCAACAAAGTAGTGCAATTATGACCCATATACTTATTCATTCATAAAATTTAAATATTCATGTATTTACTTTTTAATATTTTATATTCCATTAAAATATTACTTAAAATTTATTAACATTTTGCTTGAACCTACTGGCGGTGGAAAGTGGAACTAAAATATTTTAGGTGATCGAACTCAAGTCAAATCAGCCAAACCCCGTCATAATCAAGCCCATAGAACCTGAAATACTCCTTTAGTTCTACCTTACACCACCAGGGAGCACAATCTGTTCTATACAAACATGACTGAAATCTGGAAAGCTATCAAATTCAAATCAAATGAGCCAAACCCTGTCTTAATCGGGCCCATAGAACGCGAGATAGGAAAGCAACCTAGCAGTAAAAAGTGGAACTAAAATATTTAAGGTTATCACAATATCAAGTCGAATGAGCTAAATCCTAAACCCAGTCATAATCAGGCCTGTAGAACTTGAGATACTCTGAAATGAAATAAACAAAATCTAAAGTTATTATTCGAAAAGAGTGGTGTATATAACTCATAAGTTCACTTTAATGTTATAGAAGGTGATTATTAAGTTAATTATAATGTTTGGAATCGGTTGCGTTGAAATTGGAAAGTTAGTTGCTGAGTTATGGAAACAGGGCATATCTTTTTTTTTTTTTCTATACAAAAATCGGGATTTTCATAAAATAAAAAAAAATTTTGGACGAAAATGTTACCATTGGTCATTTATTGGCGACCATTATCATTGGTGAAAAAATTGGAACTGCTATATCATTTAGAAAATAATACAAACACCTCCAAAAATAAAAGAAAAACTTACTAATTTTATTTAAAGGAAAAACAGTTTTGATGAGAAATAATGTTATAAAAAGAAAATATTTAATTTATACATGAAAGGGAATGTTCGTAATGCTTAAAAAATTATTCATTGTGAAATATTGCAATTGAAACCATATTTGGCAATTTATCGTTTGCATCAGATTAAGAAAAATGTATCTGACAATTTGATTAGATAAAATCTGAGTAACAATTTTTTTTTTGATTTGTTGTTCTTTTTAAATTTTTATTTTTATCCAACTCCTCCATCATGTGACTCACAGAAGAAACTAGCAGATGCAATTATATAAATGATTATTTCTGAGTTACATGTTATTTGTTTATTTACGATTTTGATTTTACTTTTGTCGCCAAACAATTTGATTTTAAGCTAAAAAGGTATAAGCGTGACATTGGTCAGGGCGATGTTAAAAAAAATGGTGGTTTTTTTTTCAAGTAAACGACAGCATTTTTGGTGGAATTTTTATATTCAAATATAAATTATATAAATAACAGTTAATATTATAAAAATGGAGTCAAATATTTTAATTTTAGTGTAAATGTCTGCCACACACAAATTATTAACACACATTTGAAAAAAATTCCAACATTCATTTCTTTTTAGTTTTCTTTTGCATATCTTTTTTTTCTTTTTGAAGGTTCTTTAGTGGTTTGTTACAGTTTTCTTCGATTGCCAGTTCATAGTGTTACTTTGCTTTGGTTCTTTGTTGGCCGGTTACTTTAAGTGAATTTGCTTGACATGAGTAATCTCGTAATTTAGAGTCTTGAGTTTTAGAGTTATAATTTGGTCTCATAATTTGGAGTCTTGATCAGATGACGAGACCTTCACTCAAGGTCTCAAATCTACCCAAATGAACTAAGAGTAGAATCAAAATCTACCCAAATGAACTAAGAAATCCCCTTTTAGTGATTGCCAATTTAATTTCTGATATTTAGATACATTAAATGTCCAGAGGTCTAATTCATAGGGAACTTGGAAATAAAAAAAAAAAAACTTTTTTTATTTCTTTGCTAGCTGACTCGCCAGACATTGCCTGGGCCTTAAATATACATAAAATCAATAACCTTAAATATACATAAAATCAGTCTTGAATGATTTTATATTTTTAAACAAATCTAATGTTGCGAGATCCACTGCCTTCAGCAGTGTACACTCTCAAATTTATATGATTTTATATTAAATGGAAATCTATCCAAACAAACCTAGAGTTGGGGGCCTCACTCATCTTCAGCAGCATACACCCTTGAATTTGTATGATTATATATTTTTAAATGAAAATCTATCCAAATGAATCTAGAATTTGGAGCCCCACTGCCATTTGCAGCACATACCCTTGAATTTTTTAGGATTTTATTTTTTTAAACAAAAATCCACCCAAATGAACTAAGAAACTCCCATTTAGTGATTGCCAATTTAATTTTTGATATTTAGATACATTAAGCTTTCAATTCTCACCAAAAATTCCTGAGAAAACCTAAATAATATAAAATGCCTTTTCCCTCCTTTTTCTTTTAAAATGCGAATATGATAAAGTTGCAAGATATGTTTCTGATGCAACACAAAATAATATCTAAGAAGGTACTGAAAAAAAAAAAAAAATCTGAGAAATATAAAATTCCAGAAAATATTTAAAAAAAAATAGTAAATATTAATGTTTTTTTCTATGTACTCATAACAGACAACATTCTTCATTGCCGCCATTCCAAGTTCTGCTGTGGTTTTTTTTTTTTTTTTTTTTTTTTTCATTTTTTCAAGAAGGTGGTGCTATTAGAAAAAGAAAAGGCATGCACAAGATCTCACAAAGTGAAAATTTTTTGTATTTTGATCAGATAAGTGGATGATTGTGAAATTGAAGTTCGGAAAATATTTTTTTGAATCAGTAAATATTAATATTTTAAAAATCAAATAACATTGTTAGGACCTGAAAAGTCCCCCAAAAAAGTTCAAATTTTTTATTTTTTGGTATTTTGATATTGAAAATAGATGTGGCGATCAAAATACGAAATAAAAAAGAATGTTTTTCTGGGCTTCGTTTCCTTCTGCTTATAGAAACACAGATATGTCACTTTAAGTCAGACAACTGCGACCATGCGCCATTTTGTAATGTTCATTATCATTTTTAATTAATATCTCAGCTAATTATCAAAAATTTATGAGGTGCATTCAGATCTGCCTTTGTCTATCCTCATCCAAATTTTTAGAGCTCTGTGTGCGGTAGATTTCCTTAGCTATCACCGGTAGGCAGACACACACCAATAAACATCTTTCTTTTATTAGTATAGATCTTTCTTTCTTTCTTTTTTTTTTTTTCATCACTCAATGAGTATCAAATAAGCTTTTTCGTAACAATAAAAAATGATACTTATGTTTATCAAAGCCATTAAGACACATCACTTATACAGTTATAAATGTTCCAACATAAACTTAAATTAATATGCTTTAAACATTATTTTTCCAACTAAACATTACCTTCATATTTACATACATCCCTACATCTATCCATCCTACAAGCTTAGATACATGTTGCTACAACATACAGCTTACAATGTAAACTTAAATTATTTTGCATTAATAACTAAATACATTCCATTCATATTTCTTTACTTTTATACTTACTTTTGTCTTACAGTTAAAATAAAATTTTAGTTCTGTTATTCATAAATTATTTCTAGAAATATACATCATAATGGTTTTTTTTTTTTGTAATAACAGGCTGATGTTATATTTTTGATGACATGTGCTATTAGAGAAGGAGCAGAACAAAAGATATGGAGAAGATTAAAATATTTTAAAGATTTAAAATCAAAAAACAGATTTAGCTCATTTGACTTAAAAGTTGGTGTACTTGGTAAGAAATTATATTTATGCCTTTTCAGCTTTTTAATTAATTTAATTTTTTCATCTTAAAGCTTATTGTTTGGTTTTGTAGGGTTTCGTTCATCTCACGAAACCCTGTTACTCCCACTTCGTTGTCTGTCCGTCACAGAGCCGGTTCTCAGAAACTATTTAACTTATAGGCATGAAATTTTGTGTACTTATAGCTGAATACCTGCTATGAAGCTCAATATCATAAAATTTGAAAAAATCGTATTATTTTAATATATAGGGATAAAAAACCAAAAATATAACAGCCTTTTCCTATTAAATTTAAACATTTTTCGTTATAGCAGTTGCCAACAATTAAAAATCCACAATAATTTTTTTTCTACAGTAATTAATTTTCTATTGAAAGATTTCCATGTGAAAAATGAAAATTAAATAAAAAGTTTCAGCAATTGAAAAAAAAAAGATTAATATGATGTCATATTGGTATTAAAACGGAAATTTTCAAACATTTCTCAATGATACAAGGAGTATGAGTGTATGTAAATACAGAAAGCAGCTTCATATGATGTCTTTAGAGAATTAAAAAGAAAATGAATCTGATGTCATAACGGATTTTTCAAATGTTTGAGAATAATACAAATAGAGTATCAATATGAGTAATAGAGAATAGTAAATATATAAGTTTGAGGAACGTATTGGATCATGATAACCAGATTATGGAAATATTGACATATTTTAACATTTTGAAGGTCTCTATACAACATGTTTAATTTTGAATTTTTTTTTTTTTTTTTAATATCGCATTTTGTCCAAATGACAGATATTATTATGACAGAGTATAATAGCGGACCTCGTCCGCTATCGGGCCAGTTCAGATATTCGAAAAAACGAGAAAAATAGACCGGTAAATTTGTACTTTATAAAAAACATGACTTTTATAAATGAAATTTATTTGTATTCATTAAAGAAAAGATAAAATGTTTTGAAAGGAGTATTAAACAAAACCCTTTGTGTGATCTTCGATCACACTTACCCACTTGTTTGGTTCTTTTATGTGAATACTTACGCACACCTTACCCTAGATTTATTATATTGACTGGTTCCATGAAAATGCTCTGTCAATTGTAATTGTGTAATTTAAATCCAAAATAATTCTATAATGTTTGAATGTTTCTTTTTTCCCCTGTAACAGTTATCTTTCTTCTTTAATTATGTGTTGTAAAGTTAATTATAAATTTTATTATAATTACTTTGAATGTTATTTAAGGAATATTACAGAATGAGAAATGTTAACTTTTACTGATGTTGCATAGTATATGCTAGTTATTCTCACTGACTTGGATTATATGACAATTTTTGCATACTGGTTACTATTATCTGTTATTTATCTGTTTATTTTTTATTAGCAATTATTCCTCTATCATTTTGTTTTTAGTTAAGAATTAAATTTGTTATAATTTTTCTTTTACAGAAAATTACATTATAATAATTATTTTTTTTAACTGTTACTTTTTTTAGTTAGTCCCCTTCCCTTTCCCCCTGATCTTGTCAACATACCATCAGAGACATTTCAATGCAATATTGAAAATGTTATTTTACAAATAATAATTGATATATCAGTAGTATAATAATTTCTACTTCCATTCCTGCTACTTGATTGTCATTATATGATACAGTAACTACCATGACAAGGAATTAGGTTTGTGCAACAGAGTATTATTTAATAAAGTAATTAATTTTAATATGCAGCAGAAATAACATTATGAATTTTGTTTTTTCAATAATGATCTGATTCATAAAAACAATTGATTAAATTAAGTATATGAGCATTGACCATTGAGCCCATCTTTTAATCATGTAGTTAATGAATAAAAAAGCTTGTTTAGCAAACTTTGCAAATTTATGTTGATTTCTACTATTTCATAGATAAATAGATGTATAAACTATTTACTTTGTTTTTACAGATTACTTAGTTTAATATACATACAGATACTTTGCATAGCTATTATTTTATGAAGCATTATACAGATATGCAAAACTATTTCAAACTGTTTAAAGGGTTAACCAACAAATGACTGAATGTTGCAGATCAAGGGACAAACCTCCGATCATCTATTTTATATTTTTAGGGGGACCAACACCCCATTCCAGGCATGAAAAAGTTCCTCCAAAAGGTGAAATTCCACCTTTTTGAAAGTAATTTTGGACATTCTCTGAATTGATGCAAAAATGTAAAAAAATATTGGAATTATATTAGACGGGAGGTCTGGGAAATTTAATTCCCAGATATTTTGTTTACTCAAACCCAGGCGGGATATTTGGGGGGGGGGGGGGGGAAGCTAGAGGGAAGGGTAGTTCCTCTCCCTCCGAATAAATTTCATATTTCAAAGTGGCATATATAGTCAGACTCAAACACTTTTTTTTTCAGAAATTGCACAAAAGCTAAAATAACTTGTCATATTTGATTAAAATATAAGTACAAGCATTAAATAAACACTTTCAGTACAAAAATGAACAATTGAGGGGGTTAGAATGACAGTCAAGTAAGTCAAAAAATTTTAAAAATCTAGGTAACTATATTTTTACTGAACACATATTAATTTCTGTTCCGTGTGACAATCAAATAAGTCATAGTTCAATTAGGGAGTCGCTCGTTTTAATTAATTTAAGTTTTTGCATTTTAAAGTTTATTGTTTTGTTTTTTAAATTCTTTTCTGTGAATGCTTACACACACCTTACCCTAGATTTATTATGTTAATTGGTTTCATGAAAATGCTCTGTAAATTGTAATTGTGTAATTTAAATCCAAAATAATTCTATAATGTTTGAATGCTTCTTTTTTTCCTGTAGCAGTTATCTTTCTTCTTTAATTATGTGTTGGGAGGTTTATTGTAAATTTTATTATAATTACTTTGAATGTTATTTAAGAAATATTACAGAATGAGAAATGTTTACTTTTATTGATGTTGCATGGTATATGCTTGTTACTCTCACTGTCTTGGATTATATGACAATTTTTGCATTCTGGTTACTATTAGCTGTTATTTAGCTGTTTATTTTTTATTAGCAATTATCCATCTATCATATGTTTTTAGTTAAGAATTAAATTTGTTATAATTTTTCTTTTACAAAAAATTACATTATAATTAAATTGATTTTTTATCTGTGTTACTATTTTTAGTTAGTCCCCCTCCCTGTCCCCATGATCTTGTCAACATGCCATGAGAGACATTTCAATACAATATTGAAAATGTTATTTCATAAATAATAATTGATATATCGGTAGTATAATAATTTCTACTTCCATTCCTGCTACTTGATTGTCATTATATGATACAGTAACTACGATGTCAAGGAATCCGGTTTGCACAACAGAGTATTATTCAATAAAGTAATTAATTTTAATATGCAACAGAAATAACATTATGAATTTTGTTTTTTCAATAATGATCTGATTCATAAAAACAATTGATTAAATTAAGTATATGAGCATTGACCATTAAGCCCATCTTTTACATCATGTAGTTGATGAATAAAAAAGCTTGTGTAGTAAACATTGCAAATGTATGTTGATTTTTACTATTTCATAGATAAATAGATGTATAAACTATTTACTTAGTGTTTACAGATTACTTAGTTTAATATACATACAGATACTTTGCATAGCTATTATTTTATGAAGCATTATACAGATATGCAAAACTATTTCAAATTGCTTAAAGGGTTAACCAACATATGACTGAAGGTTGCAGATCAAGGGACAAACCTCTGATCATCTATTTTATATTTTTAGGGGGATCAACACCCCATTCCAGGCATGGAAAAGTTCCTCCAAAAGGTGAAATTCCACCTTTTTGAAAGTAATTTTGGACATTCTCTGAATTGATGCAAAAATGTAAAAAAATATTGGAATTATATTAGAGGGGAGGTCTGGGAAATTTAATCCCCAGATATTTTGTTTACTCAAATCCAGGCGTGATATTTGGGGGAAGCTAGAGGGAAGGGTAGTCCCCCCCCCCTTCCAATAAATTTCATATTTCAAAGTGGTATATCAGTCAGACTCAAACACTTTTTTTTTCAGAAATTGCACAAAAGCTAAAATAACTTGTCATATTTGATTAAAATAGAAGCATAAGCATTAAATAAACACTTTAAGCATAAAAATGAACAATTGAGGGGGTTAGAATTACAGTCGAGTAAATCAAAAAATTGAAAAATCTATATAAGTATATTTTTACTCAACGCATATTAATTTCTGTTCTGTGCGACAATCAAATAAGTCATAGTTCACTTAGGAAGTTGGTAGAGGGCAAAACAAATTGGACCATTTAATGCAACGGGAATACGACAAGTTTCATAAAACCCTTCATTTCTCAAATTACTAAATATTGACTTACTCCACTGTCATTCTAACCTCTCCAATTATCAGGGATGTTTGCTAAAGCTTTGGTGTTGCAACATTCTCAAATTGAGAGACATTTATTATTTGTGAGTCCTATGGCTCATTTAAAAAATATATATGAGAATAAAACTGTATCAATCGCTTCTCAGCTGTGCACAACATGATCAAAATAATTCCCTCCCCCCCCCCCCCCCATCAAAGAAAACTTTGCCTCCCCAACGAAAGTTCTGAAATGGTGCCCCTGCTCAAACCCTTGGAGTTTGTTCCTGAACTGCAGTGCAAAAGAGCTATCAAATAAAAGGCCAGCTTTGACTATCTGAAAATCATGTAAATAAAGTTGTTTAAAGTGTCTGCATAGAGTGAAAATTTATTTTAAATTTAAAAGGGAAAGGAAATTTGCATAAGGTTCTTTTTGGAATAGAATATTTTGTCCCATTTATATAACACTTTTGGGTTATTTCAGTTATATATTTTTGAAGATATATTTCTGAAACACAGATAACTGTGACCTGCATATATTTATGTGGCGGCCGAAAATGCACATGGCCAAGCCAGATGCCCACTTGAGGTCCTGGGAAAATGACTCAGCGTTAGATGATCTGAATGAAGCCCGGACAAAATCTTCAAAAAAGTGCCAGATGGCCCTCAGCTTTGATGCAGAATGGATCTCTGCGAAAGATGTTCCTACGTCTTTTATTCAATTTTTAGGCGTTGTCCCTCATTTTATCTATGGGCTACTTTTAATAATAAGATAGCTATCAGAGCCGTTTTCATAGCTTTATATGTCTAACGTAATTCATTTGTAAATATTCATCTTTTCACTTGTAATCAAGAAAGTAATTAAATGTTTAAATTACTCGAAAAAGAATTAGAGTACGTCTTATTGAATTGGAGTACTTTTTTCTCTCTACCTTACTGTTCTCACAAGTATTTGGGGGCTCCAGCTGCAATTTCAATTACTGAACTTTAAAAGGACAGGACTCTGCTACGACGGAAAGAAAATCCAGGAGCAGTGAGCAGTGGTTTATTCTCTTTGCTTGACGTCAACACGAAATTCTTACAGAGGAGGAATCTACGGAGGATCGAATCGACTCTCCCCTCGCCTTTCATTGCAAAGGATGAGATAAATGTACAACAAAAATTTTCGTAAGGAAATTGTGGTGCTCAAAATTTTGATTTGGTCTCTTTTAAAAAATACCACACCAAGGTCTAGGAACCTCTTTACATTTGACTACAGAATATTCTTACTTTTAAGATGAGTATCAGCAACTTTTTTTTATATAATAAATTATGCACATACTTATGGTATCGGATTACTTACTATTATAGTACAGACTGAAAGGCGGCCATTTTATGATTGTTTGGAAACAAGCCAGTGTCTTTTTCAATGTTTTGAGGAATAATTCCTCTTCTAAATATATTTTAAACTCCTGCAAAAAAAATGAAATTGTCCGTTACCATCACAACCTATTGTGACATAAATACCAAGTTTAGTTAGATTTATTATTTCAGAAATGTATAATGTTTGAGTGTATGCAAAATAGTGAGCTCTGATCTGAAAAAATGAAAGTAAGAAAGATGCATTTATTTCAAGAAAAGTGGTTGTCTATTTATTTTTTCATTGACTATAAGAATAAGGCAATTTGCCTTATCTACAAAGAAAGTGTAGTAGTTATGAAGGCATAGTGAGAAATATTTTAAATTGGTTGTACATTTTTGTAGTGATAAATGTAACTAAAATCCAATCTGAATTATCAGCAATCTGCATTTTAGTGAAAACAGTATGAAAACAATGTTTATGTTAGTTACATGCTAGCAGAAAAATTACAAATCAAGAAAAGTCTCACTAATGGAAAATTTAGTAAAGAATGTATACAATGTTCAATTGATGTGATTTGTCCATCTAAGTCTCAAAATATTAAGAATATTTGCTTGCCTGGTGTAACTGTAGTGTACAAGATCTGGCATTCGATATTTTCAAAACGTTAAAATCTCAATGTAAGAACTTTGTATTTTATTCTGTAATGATGGACAAATCAACAAATGCTACAGATATTACAAAATAAGCTATTTTCATCCATGGTGTTGTCAGAAATTTTATGATTGTCAAAAAATTGCCTTGTACTGTTGCACTTAAAGGTACAACGTAGGAATCTGATTTGTGTACTTATTTGAAAAATACTCTGGCTAAATGTGTGCTAGACTTAAGCAATATATCTGCCATAAGCACTGACTTTTATGGTAGCACAAAAACTGGATTAATATCATTAATGAAACCTGATGCGAAATATAGCAAAAATATTAAGATTATAGCTTTTCTCTGTATCATTCTAAAGAAACTTGTGTAAGATGTCATAACCCAATTTTGATCCTGCGATGGCTGTTGTTGCTAAAATTGTTGATTTTATTCTATCAAAAGGGCTTAATCACAGAGAGTTTCAGTAGTTCCTCAGTGATATGAAAACTGAAAATGTTGAGATCATTTATTATATATTGAAATATGTTAGTTGAGCCACAGAAAATTTTTTCAACCACTATTCTTCATGAAGAATGAAGTTAAAGAATTCATAGAATTCAAAAGCAAACCCATTTGCGAGTTCCAAGATTAGAAGTGATTAAGAGATTTGGCATTTTTAATCTACATTATTAGCCACATTAATGATTGGTACTGTCATTTACTGTGAAAAGGTCAACTTATTCACAATTTTTATGACTGTATGGAATCATTTCAGAAAAAATTAACACTGTGGGAACATCAGCAAAAAAAAAAAAAATTGCTTTCCTACATTTATTGGATAATACTACAGAATATAATCCATGTATTTCAAATCTCAGGACAAAATTTGGACGCAGATTTTTCTGAGCATTGGCAGCTCCAGCCAAGAGATCCCTGGTTCAAATCCTGGCCCGGACATTTTTCGTCCACTTGGGAAATTGCAACTCATATGATTTCCTTACCAATTTGAATAATTGTGTTAAAATTAATCTAGTGTAATTACATAACCAGTCTTTACTGGAGTTCCATTGTCTGTGACTTATTCTGTTGAACTGATTCAGATATCAGACCAGATGCTATGATCAATAAGGTTAATTGGATGAATTAGGTTTTCCAGATTAGTCCAGGATGGCTCAGTTGGTAGAGCATTGGCAGTTCCAGCCAAGAGATCCCTGGTTCGAATCCTGGCTCAGACATTTTTCCCCCAGTTGGGAAATTACAACTCTTATGAGATGGTTCGCTTCATTATTCTCAGTTATTATCAAGAGTATTTCGCTTAAGTTTGCTGATTTACAGTGTGATACAATGTTGAATTCAGGTGGTTTGCAAGGGACATTCCTTTCCAGAAGATTTGAGATTTTATGCTTATTAATTCCCTAGAATTACAATCCTCCCCCCTCCAGAGTATTCCTTTTAAAATTGATGATGACAATATGTAATATTACTTGCAAATATAAATAAATAAAAATGATTTTATGAATAAAGAATTGGACTTTTTAAAATTCTGCAGACTGTATATAAAACCCTGTCCTGTCATGAAATTGTCCCCTGGTTTTGGCGTTTATACATTTCTTGCCTATGTGTGAGCGCAAAAAGTTGAAGACCCCTAATGTAGGGGGTGATTATAATTTTGTAATTATGCCAAAAAGAAAGATGATTCAAACCATGATTCTAAAGGAGGAAAAGGAAAATTTGATAGCAGCCTTAATTTTGATATTTTAACCAGTTTCTAAAATTGATTAAAAAAAAAAAATATGTATATATATATATATATATATTCTTCATTGCACGTTTATCTGCCTTTTAAAATGATGTATTGTTGGTATATAATGTTACTGTGAGAATATAATATTAGATTAACATAAAATAATTTTAGTTTGCTTATATGTTTTTAATTTTTAGGATGCATGGCTGAGAGATTAAAACATCAAATGTTGGAGAAAGAGCAGTTAGTTGATATTGTTGCAGGACCAGACAGCTACAGAGATTTACCTAATTTATTATCATCTGTTGATGAAGGACAAAAAGCTGGTAAGTATTTCAGTGAAATCTTTAAAACTATATATTTTTAACACCATAAAACATTATTAAAATCACTTATACAGTCCTCCCCACTTAATCGGGTGATGGATAATCGAATACCCCGCTTAATCAAATAGAATCCTCCAGAACCAAATTTAACCCCATTCAGTCAATGTTATTTTACTCCGCTTTAACAGAATACTTTTCTCAAACTGTCCCCACTTAATGGAATAACAACTGAGTGATCAATGTTTTAAAATGGGTGCGGAAAACACGTTTCAGCTGGAATTCCCCTCACCACACACACACACACACACACATCTTTGTCATTTTCGGTTCCTTTACATTGAAAACAAATTTCCAGTTCTTCCAGCGTGGTTTTCTGCTGGCAAATCTACTTTAGATGATATTCAGGAGACCATGATAGTAATATCTTGGTGACTCGATTAATCAGAAGGTTAATTATAAAAATAAACTTTATTTAACAAAACATAATGCAACCAAATATGTCGTGAATGTCACTGCGAGAATAACACATGAACACTTTGCAGAGCTGAGATCCGACTGCTTACCACGTGATCAAAAGCTCTCCACAGCAAAGCAGGGGAAAGGAAGGCGCTGCATGCTATTGGCTGAATGAAAACTTCTTGCTAGCTGCGGCCGAGAGAAAGAGCAGATCCCTACACTACAATGGACAGTTCACATGATCTCCCCACTTTTTCTTGGAATGATTGAAAAAGGGGTGAAATAAATTGGTCAGTGTGGAACATTTTTGTATTTTGTTTGTGTTTGTTTAGTCGGCTATTCGTTTGACAAAAGTGTTAATGATGAATTCGAAATTTAAAGATTTGAACTTTTCTGATAAAGTCTTGGAAGTGTTAAATAAGAAAATGCAAGTCCAGGTTGCAAAAGATTTTAAAATATCGCAGACGCAAGTCTCCAATATAAAATACAACTTGGAAAAAACCCAAGAAGAAGGGAAAGTCAATGGAAATTTGGATCGAAAGAGGAAATGTAAATCCAATTTTGATAACATTGAACAATGTATGCTGGAATGGTTTTCAGCAAAAAGAGCAAAAGGTGCATTAATAAATGACGCCATAATTATGAAGAAAGCAAACAAACTCGCAAAAAATTTTGAAGAAGGGGAAAACTTTTGTGTATCAAAAGGTTGGCTCTACCGTTGGCAACAGAGAAACAATTTGGCTTTCAAAATTGGACATGGAGAATCAGGATTGGTTGATGATTCACAGTGTAACCAATGGTGTGAGAGTATTTTGGAGCCCATACTAAAAGAATATAGTCCAGAAAATATATTTAACTGTGATGAAACAGCAGTTTTTAATCATGCAGTGCCTTCTGGAACCATTGCTAGGAAAAAAGAGAAGTTCAAGGATTTAAAAGAAATAAAAATCGGTTGATGCTCTTACTGTGTGCAAATCAAACTGGGACCGAAAAGCTACAGCCCTTAGTGATAGGTAAAAGTAAGCAGCCACAATGCCTAAAGAATGTCAAAAGTTATCCAGTGTCATACACACACTCGCAAAATGCATGGATGACCATGAGAATATTTAAAAAGGGGCTAACGAAGTTAGATGCTGATATGGAAAAAGGAAACAGAAAAATAGTTTTGTTTTTGGATAATGTGTCCAGTCACAAAATTGATGATGAATCTATTCCCCTCCCCAACTTCAAGCTTCAGTTCCTTCCTGCCAATATGACAAGTAAAATTCAGCCTCTGGTTCAAGGAATTATTCGATCTTTTAAAGCTCATTACAGGAAGCAAATAATTAAAGAGGTCCTTTATTTTCTTGATGAAAGCACAGATACAAAATCATTTTGTGAAACTTACAAGAAAATTAGCCTTTTGACTGCACTGCATTTTGTGAAAAGATCGTGGAACGATGTGACATCAAAAGTCCTCCAAAATTGTTTAAAAAAAGCATGATTTGGGAAATGAAAAGACAAAAGCCCAAACCCTGATACATCGGATGATGAAACGGTAACTTACAACTTTGAAGAAGATTTCTGTAATGAGAATTTTGGATTGTTGCAGTTCACGGAACCTGAGCTCTCGGAGTTTATTGATATAGACAGCAACGAAGAGATAGAACCTGAAGATACCCTGTTAACATCGAAGGAAGATGAAAAAGAAAAAAGTGAGGACGAGATAGCTAAACCTCCACCATCACTATTTGCTGTTAACCAGATTTTAATGGTAATGTTCTGTCACTTCGAGGCTCGAGATGGTAATTATGATGTTTTGTATGCATTTGAAAAAGAAGTCGATATTTTCTCCTCTAAAATTTCACGTAAACAAACAACTTTAAATGACTTTTTTAAGCCTATATAAATAGCATAAATTAAATTTTAACAAGCCTGATAAAGCTGTATTAAGTATAATCAAATGTAAAAGAAATACATGTATGTACTTATATTAAATTATTATGTATTCATTTTATATTAGCAATAACATTTTTATTTATTTTAGTTTGTACTGTTCTATTCAAGTTTTTAACAATTTTATCACACTTTTAATTAATTATACTGCAGTTGGTAATTTTACCTTTTTATTACACATTAAATATTGCAGTTATATGTTTCCCCACTTAATCAAATACCCCACTTAATTGAATAATATTTTTGGAACTGTCAATATTTGTTTAAGCGGAGATGTCTGTAGCATAAATTGCTGTTTTATATAATTTATAAGCTTTTAGCATTTCATCATTATGATTATGACTTTTTTTTTCAAGTCTTGATTTTATCAATATTTTATTTAATTTACATTTATTATTTTTCATTTTTAGTTAATGTTATGCTATCAGCTGATGAAACTTATGCTGACATTCTTCCTGTTAGAATTAACTCGTCCTCAAAAAGTGCATTTGTGTAAGTATCTTTAACATGATGTATTTATCAACATTTCTATCTCAAGTATGTATTGTATGAACTCAATAATTTTTAAGAAAATGTGGCTATTATAAATAACTAGCCAGGCTTTGTCCATCTAAATAGTCAGATGTTTAAGTTTTCAACGTTCTCATTCTCATGTAATGATTTCATCTGGCCGAGCATATATAAAGCGTAGCTAATAGTTGATGAATGACCCGATTCCAATACCTAAGACTTGACTTTCCATGAATGTCTGGAATTAGTCGAAAAGTATCCTGTTGTTATAGTGCAGCAATTCACACCCCGAGTGAATGCATTAATGGCCTTTATGAAAAGGAATCTAGATTGTTTTGGTAGTCCTATTATTGACTTTTGGTACAGAAAGAATCTAGTTTCAAAATAGAAGTCCTCATTTGCATATGCTTCTGTGGTGTGACAATGTGCCAAATTTTAACACCAGCAAAGCTTTGTGAATTATTAAAAACATTGTCTCATGCTCTGCAGAAAATGAAAACGCAGATTTGGTAAAAAAATTACAGGCTCACAAGCAATCGAAAACTTGTTACAAAGACTGCAACAGCAATTCTTGTCGCTTTGGTTTTCTTAGACCTACAAATGAAAGAACAGAATCTTTAGGACCAGACTAAGCTCTCACAAACAACAGATGATTTTGCGTGTTAAAAAGAAATAATAAAGAAGTGATGATTAACAATTATAATCCACTTCTTTTAACACTTTGGCAAGTTAACATGGATATACAGCCATGTGGCAATATCACAGGTGTCGCTTATTACATAGCTAAATATGCTAGCAAAAGTGAACCTAATGATTGCGGAGATGTAGTAAGAGAAGCTGTACAAAAAGCTAAACGACATAGAAATGATGTGTAGAAGCAACTGTTTGCCATATCTATGGCTATCCTGAGTCAATGCTTGATTAGTACTCCAGAAGCTGCTTTTTGCTTATGTCATTTGCCACTTAAAATGAATTCAAGTAAAGTTGTCTTCATAAACAGTTGTCATCTGGATCAAAGATACAGGCTTCTGCATTTAGACAGTGATGAAACATCTGTGTTTAACAGTATATTTGACAAATATCAACTTAGACCACGTGATCTTGAAAATTAAGTTTAGCTGAATTTTCTGTCCGAAAGCATGTCAGATTCATTGTGGTCAGAAAATGATGGTGATATTGACCAGAGAGCAACAGACAGAAACTGCACGGTATATCACACTGCTCGACAATACATGAATGCACATTAGGAACAGACCGACCGTTCTACGCCATAGATATTTTACATTAAATAATGACCATGATGGATTTTACTATAATTTAAATGTATTGCCACAGTGAGAGTGATTTGATAATGGGGGAGTGAAACTCATGAGGTCTGCTTTTTGCGACGACAAACACAGTTAAGACTTCTGAATAAAAACGTATATGCAGAACAGTTCATGTATAATGAAATAGTGATTCAACAGACTCTTGCGCAAGCTGTAGCATTGAATGTCGTTAATACTACTAATGGTGCAGAGACTTGAGAACCAGTTGAGTTATACGCTGATGATCATCTTGATTTACATAATGATGGCAATGATTGCGAGGACGTGGATAACCTAAGTCATGCCAAATGATGTATTTGTAAATAGTAGTCGAAGTCTAAATATACAACAGAAAGATTTGATGAAAAAAGTATCCAATCACATAGAAAAAGATAGAAGAAGTGATGAAAATTACCAGTCTTTACTTTTGTTCATCACAGGACTAACAGGCAGTGGTAAATCATTTATTTTAGAATTAAGTGTTGAGCATATTAGGCGCTGTTATGTTCCCACTGCAGAGTCTTTAGTGCAACCAATTTTATTAGAGGTAGCATCTTTAATCCCCTGACTGCCGAGCAAAAGGGCAAATTTGTAATGTTGTTTTCTCTGTAACTTTTTTAAAATGCTAAAAAAATTTAAATTTTCAAACTTGACATAAAAAACTTAATTACATATATAAGTATAATCCTTGAAAGTATTAATAATTACTCGATGTTTTAAAACTGCATTATATTTGTAGAATTATATTAATATAAACAATGCTTCTATTGCAGATAAACCTGCAGCATAGTGAATTTATATATCAGTTCATGGCAGTGAGAAGGTTAACAAGTGGGGCTGCAAGACATATATCTGTCCGTACCCTACATTCTGTGTTCTCGCTGTCTTTAGAAAAGGAAAACACAATGACTTATAGAAAATGACTGGGGAAAGACTACAGTGTGAAAGGCACAAATGACGTTCCATCAAATGGCTGGTCATTGATGAAATTTCCATGGTGTCATACAAGAATTTACAATCAATCATTATCAATTTGAGACTTCAAGAATTTAAAAACTACAATTTAATGTTTGGTGGTATTAATGTTCTCTTATTTAGAGATATTATGCAATTACCACCAGTTAAAGGCCATTGGTGTTTTGAACAGCCTTCTCAGATTACGCTTATGGCATCAGTTTCCTTTTTGTGAGCTCACAATCAACATGAGACAAAGCTCAGATACAGAATTTGTTGACTTGCTAAATAATTTGAGGTTTGGAGAACTGACGACGACACAACTAGATTCTCACTAGCAATTTTGCAGACGGGGCTACAGTTAGGATATTTCCTACTCTGAAATTGTTGATGACTACAATTCTCATATGATGGAATTATATCACAAAATAGTTGTGTCTGCACAATACATGCTGTTGGTGAATGCCGAGAGCAGCAACCGATGGGAAATGACCTCCATGTAATGTCATCCCAGCTGATGTTAACAACTGCAGAGGCCTTTTACACAGTCTAAAGATTGCCATCGGTTCTACAGTGATATTAAAAAGAAATTTATTTGTTTCCGATGGACTTGTAATGGTGCTATGGGCATCGTGAGAAAATTCAAATGGCCAGAACTTCAATGCGACCAATTGGAAATAGGCGAATTGCCCCAGGCCAGTTTCGTTCAATTTGATGATCAGACAGTAGGAACAAGAGCAACAGATTCTGAAGGCCTTGAATGAATTATACCAACAGTTGCAACATTTCAAGCTATCAAAGGCTATGGAGATGTGGAAAGACGAATGCCCCTGTTGATCCTTTGTTTGTCTGTTACAGTCCAGAAACTTCAAGGAACAACTTTAGAGAGATCAGTAATTGATCTCGGAAAACAGAACTTTACTAAAAGCCAAATTTAAGTGGCTTTAAGTCGTGTTAAAACACTGGATGGTATTGCGTTACATGACTTAGAAACGAACAAATTATTAAGGAGGCCACATGAAAGCAAAACATTGAGAGAAATGCAAAGACTAAGACAACTGTAAACTATCTTTCTGTCTTAAAAATGTATATAAATAATTTATTTTTGTAGGTTTGGCGACCTCTTATTCTAGTTTATTTATTTATGTTTATTATTTTGGTTATGTTGAATTTCTACAGAAGTACTGACCAATTTAAATGGGACCAATTCGAGAGTATCACATGAATTGGTCCTGCAGTTTTGGATTGCTTTCCGATGACAATACAATGTATTAATATTTTTACAACTTGATAATTAATTAACTAACTGCCTCTGGCGACCAGTTTGGTCTCCCTTAAATGTATGATAAACATTGCATCATGTTACTTTTATTGATAATTTAATTTACTTGCTCTATCCTTCACCAAATCGGAAGATTCTGATAGAGAAATCAAGAACTCTTTACGATCATGGCAGCATTTCATATATTTTTTGTTGTTATGTATTTCATCTTTCTTGACAAATATCACTTAACTCACTTAGCCATGTATGCTTCATGTACATTTGCTTATCGTTTGCAATATGTTCGCTAATGCAGAAATTTTTAATCCTATTAAGTAATCTTCCATAGTTGGTTTCACTGCCAATTGGCATATTTTAGCTAATACAATTTAGTATGATGGAACGTTTTTGTAAAAAGTCTTTATTGATATCCATATTTACATTAAACCATATTCTTGCTAATATCTTTTTTATTTCATGCTAACCTTGGCAGTAGACTCGATTACAGAAAATTTATTATTATTCTCATCTAATCGTCTTTTATAATGTGTCATAATCAGGCTGCATACTACAGTTTTCATAACTGTGTAACTCACTGACTTAGGTGTTCATGCTTAATGTGTACTGATTTTTAAGGTCCGTACAAGGTAAATACACCATGCCAACGATGTCGCCTATAATACTAATTGGAGCAACCCTTTTCTTTCTTTCTATTGTCCTTCTACAGTATATTACCAAAGGTGACCGGTCACTTGCGATTTTAGACGTTTTGTTAACTATCTAGAAAAATACATGAGGAATTAACCTGAAACTGCAGGTGTGTAAACAGTATACATAAGTTATATATTTCCACAAAGATTTTTTCATGAAACCCTATAGGGGACTGTCAACAAATTGTAAAAGAACGAATATCTTTTGGAGAACCCTGTAAAAACTAATGTAGCAAAGGCGTTCAAACTCTAGATTATTAATAAGTGACCTATTGTAATATACTGTGTTCATTTTTATGAGGATAGCATGTATACTCGTAGAGAAATTAAGGTTTTTATAAAAACAGTCCCAAATTTCGCCTAGTTTTTTTATTATAATTTGCAGAGTTCTTAATATAAAAAAAAGTTCTTTTCAGAAAATAGGACAAACAACATCGTACATAAGACTCTGCAATCAGAATTAAAAAATAATAAAAATTGGATGAAAAATGGGCAGGTTTACTAAAAAATGTTTCACTGCGCATGCGCGAATGCAATCAAAATATAATATGCATAATGTATTAGCTAAGTATACAGAGCAACTTTTGTGAAAGTCTCAAAATCATAGCTTGAAAATTCAGGAAATTATCGTCGATAGAATAAGCTCGAAATCCGTTGTTCCCAAAAAGAAGCAAAAAGATGAGGGGTTGTATCAAATATCTGTTGATTAGTGCCAAGATAGCATACACAATATTGCACGTCTACTATATTTGGATACAACCCCTCATCTTTTTGCTTCCTTTTGGGAACAACTGATTTCGAACTTATTCCATCGACGATAATGTTGTTTTACCATATTTTCTGAAAAGAACTTTTTTTTATATTAAGAACTCTGCAAATTATAAGCAAAAAACTAGCTGAAATTTGGGACTGTTTTTATAGAAACCTTAATTTCTGTACGAGTATATATGCTATCCTCATAAAAATGAACACAGTATATTACAATAAGCTACTTATTAATAATCTCGAGTTTGAACGCCTTTGCTACATTAGTTTTTACAGGGTAATCCAAAAGATATTCGTTCTTTTTCAATTTGTTGACAGTCCCCTAAGAGGTTTCGGGAAAATATCTTCACGTAAAAATATAACCTATACCATACTGTTTACACACCTGCAGTTTCAGGTTAATTCCTCATGTATTTTTCTAGATAGTTAACAAAACGTCTAAAATCGCAAGTGACTGGTCACCTTTGGCAATATAGTGTATATTTAATATTATGTAGTAGAAATATTAAAAACAATTGCAGAAGCATTTATATATAACTGTATTGTATTGTATAATATAATATACTATAGATATTTGGATATTTTAAAGGTATTTTCTAACTAGTGCATCACAGATGATAAATTGCCAAATATTCTCTGTAACTCGTACATTTGTATGGGAGTTGAAACAATAATGTATTTAATTATGCGCCAATAAATGCTTGTCAAAATATGCCAAACTGCTGTGAAACTGCAACAATGAAACATTTTAAAATTTTAAAAGTAGATGAAATATTTTAAAGATATGATTATTTATTTATTTATTTATTTTTGAATTTCTGAAAAAGTACTGAACCAATTTTCATAAAATTTAAATGGGACCAATTTGAGAGTATCCTCTTTCGAATAAAAAAAATCACATAAATCGGACACGTAGTTCAGGGGTTATCGGTGAACATACATAAAAAAAACAAAAAAAAAAAACATACATATCGAATTGATAACCTACTCCTTTTTTGAAGTCGGTTAAAAAAGGGCTATGTTACAAATTTTGGGAAGTTTTTTTTTTGTTGTTGTTGCAAAAGAGCATATGTGAAATAATGATTGATGATTACATAGTGTTAAAAACTGCAATTTCATAATATACAAGTTGGTTTACTTTAAATAAAAAATTAAAACAATAAACTAAAAATATTGTTTATCTTACTTACCTAACTAGTTTTTTATTGCTCGTGAATGCTCAGCATGAAGACAAAAGTGAAGGGTAATTAAGATCAAAAGAAAGACCTATGTTGCACCAGTTGATCAGGACATGGCTAATGTATGACATTAATAGTTTTTTCTTATTTCTATAAAATTTTAAATTTGTAACATAGGCCCTTCTTCAAAGGTCAACATTGCAGTTTTTGTTGCTTTTTCTTACTAGTTATGGTCATTATACTAAGAGTGAAAGAGCAGTTTTTTTTTTAGATTAAGGTAGGTAAAGAAAACTACCATCAAGGAAATAATTTAATAGAATATCATGTTAGAAATTGATGTGCATTATTGAAGTGCAGATTAACATCTTGCATAGGAAAAGTAAGAAATTCAACATTTGAATGCTTGTCTGGAAGAATGACCTATGTTACAGATTTTGGAAAGTTTTGTTTTTTGTTGGAAAAAGGCCTATGTGGAACGATTGATGAGTACCAGTGTTAAAAATTGCAAAATTTTAATATACAAGTTGGTTTACTTTAAATAAAAATTTAAAACTATAAACTAAAAATAACATTATTACTTTCCGTACTTACCTAATTAGTTTTTTATTACTCGTTAATGCTCAGCACGAAGACAAAAGTGGAAAGTAATTAAGATTGAAAGAAAGGCCTATGTTGCGTTAGGTGCTCAGAACATTACTAATCAATGACATTAATAGTTTCTCTCTCATTTCTGTAAAATTTTTAAATTTGTAGCATAGGTTCTTGTTCCAGACACCCATTCAATTTTATTTTTATTCATCTATATATCTACTTATAATAAAATGCAAGGGCAAGAGAATGTTGGTAACAATTCCGAATGCGACCACTCTGGCCTGCGAATCGACCATAGCTAAATGCCATGGTAGGCTTAATGAAACATATATACTAACATATGACAGCTAAATGATAATTTCTTCTACCATAAATCATGTCTGTTCAGCATATTTTCTTATAAAACAGGTATATCCTATCCAATTATAAGGTTTTAAGTTCTAAATTGTAAATTCAGATTAAAACATCAGATTACCAGATTTAAACAAATGAATACTGTTGCCATTCAGAATCACAAATTCAAATGAATCTCAAATGAACGACTCTTTGAACGCTTCATTGAAAAAAACATGTTAACATCCGATTTTGCTCTTAAAATATTTGTTAAACCCTATTAAAACCTTTAAATATTTTAACTTTGTTTAAAACCTTCAAAAACTATTTTAGCAGCCATCTATCGGCAAATCCAAGTGTAGGAAAGTGTAGGTAATCATTCCAGGATGAACCAAGTCAGAGCTGCGAACCTGAGCATAGCTAAACGCCATGTTAGGCTTAATGAAAAACATATGCTAACATATGACAACTAAATGATAATTTCTTCTACCTCAAATCATGTTTGTTCAGCATATTTTCATATAAAACATGTATATGAACATTTCTGTAAACACTTTTTTCAGAAATAGCAGTGACTGCTTTCGTAGGGAGGCTTTGCGGTGATCGATCTATTACGCTTCTTTTTAAAATATTGTTTTGGCGCTATCTATCGGCAGACAATATAAACAGAGGAACTTTCTCTTGGAAAAAATATATAAAATAATAATACAGTTGTATAAAATATACATAATATATTGTACAAAATGTATATAAGCATATTTTTAAAATAAGAAAATTCAAGATGTATTAATTTATTTCAAGATCAACTTTTAAAAGCTTCAGATTAATGTTATTTCTTTTCTTAGTTATATCAATTTTTAAGAGCCTAGCTTATAGCCACCTAAATTTTGAAATTTGGTTCCATCATAAATAAAATGATTTTTTTCTTATGTTACATAATTAAAATATACGGAATATATAGTATCATGTAATTTACATTTAATTTTGATTATGTAACCAAACAATGAGTTATGTGGTGAGTCCAGCTCTTTAGAAACTCATTGATAACACTTTTTTACAAAAACTTTCGCACATGGATTATTTTTTTAATATTTAATTTGAATGTTTTGTCCAATCATTGAAATATTTATGTAGTTAAATATTCAGAAAAAAAAAATCTTTATTATTTGTATTTGTAGACATCATTTGCCATTTTTAAAATGTATTTTTCTACAATACAAACCTTTCAATAATAAAATTTTCATGCTGTTTGTTTGTATGAAGTCTTATGAAAATGAAACGCAAACCAACAATCCATCATTTTTGATGGGTGTTATATTTTAGTAAATGATAAAAATATTATTTAAAGTAATTGTTGTTTTTAAAACCATTTAATCATCAATAGCATTTTTATTTACTAGGCATTGCTATTTAAATTGCTAATACATGATCCTAGTTTTCTATTCATATAAAATTTCAATTAGTTATTTTAAGTATTTAAATATCCATTCATTGTACTAAATTATTGATACAATAAACAAAATTAAGCTGTTGTGCAAAAACTGTGTGAACTTATTGTAGCAAGTTTGCATCATGGCTATAATTTGAGACTTAATTCTATTTTTATAATGCTACTTTAATTTTGAATATGTGAAGATATATTGAGTTATATTTAGGTAGATTATTGGATGCAATCTTGAAAATATATTCTGTTATTGAAAAAGAATTGGTTAAGTGTTTGTATTTTTCAATGTTGTATTTCAATTGATGTATGAATTAAATATAACTGAGAGTTGGTAAATATATCATAATCATTATGTTATGAACAAATTTTCTTTCTCATTTTCAAATATATAATGATATTATACTTATTCTTTTATTTTGATTTGCTCTGCAAATCAGATTATATTTTGAGTTTATCTGAAAGAAGCTTTCTTTCCCATGAATAATTTATGATTGTAATACTGTATTTTCTGGGAAAATAAAAGATAAATGAATAAAGAATGTACCTTTTTTAACCGACTCAAAAAAGGAGGAGGTTATCAATTCAACATGTATGTATATTTTTTTTTATGTATGTTCATCGATTACTCTGGAACTATGCGTCCTAATTATGTGATTTTTTTTTATTCGAAAGCGAATACTCTCGAATTGGTCTCATTTAAATTTTATGAAAATTAGTTCAGTACTTTTTCAGAAATTCAACAAAAACGAAAAAAAAATTAAACATTTTAAAAATAGTTAATTTGTTGGGGAGACGACTTTCATTTAATATCCTAAATTGTTCTATTATGTGAATTTGCAAATAAAAAGACTGACATATTTAAATCAGCTTTAACTTATCAGATTGTAATTCTACATGAATAAAATAAAGAGGGGGGATTAGCCGCTGTTCCCCCCCCTCCCCCCTTTATACTTAACCAATGAACCCTCAAAAGTAATCAAGGAAGCGCCTTATCACAATGAACGTATATACAAAATTTTAAGTAAATCGGATATTATCAAGAGTTATTACGTCCGGGTCACCAGTTGTTGGGCAGACGACTTTCAAGTTGCAAATAATAAAAAGACTGACAATATTTAAATCAGCTTTAACTTATCGGATTTATTTTCAAAGAACAAACTTTTTAAGATCCAAACAAAAACTAAAACTTTTGAGTGTTGTCACATTTGAAAAGCAAAATTACATAAAATTGTGAATTGGATAAATATAATACAACGTATGGATAAAAACTATAAATTATGCCACAACAAATCTACTTTTGAATCTTTTAAAGTTCCATTGTTGCAGTTTCACAGCGGTTTGGCATATTTTGCTGAGCGTTTATTGGTGCATAATTAAATACATTTTTGTTTCAACTTCCATACAAATGTACGAGTTACAGAAAAAATTTGGCAATTTACCACCTGTGGCACATTAGTTGGAAACTGCCTTTAAAATATCTAACTATCTATATTATATTATACAATACAGTTGTATATAAATACTTCTGCAATTGTCTTTTAATATTTCTACTACATAATATTAACTATAGAGTGACAATATAGAAAGAAAGGGGTTACTCCGAATAGTATTATAGGCGACATTGTTGGTGCAGTGTATTTACCTTGTACGAATCGTAAAAATCAGTACACATTAAGCATAAGCACCAAAATCAGTGAGTTATGCAGTTATCAAAACTGTAGTATACAGCCCGATTATGAGACATTATCCAAGACGATTAGATGAGAATAATGATAAAATTTCTAATCTTCCATAATCAAGTCTACTGCCAAGGTTAGCATGAAATAAAAAATATATTAGCAACAATATGGTTTAATGTAAATATAGATATCATTAAAGGATTTAAAGACATTAGATGAGAATAATGATAAATTTTCTAATCTTTGATACTCGACTCTACTGCCAAGGTTAATATGAAGTAAAAAATATATTAGCAACACTATGATTTAATGTAAATGTGAATATCACTAAAGTAATAAATAAATAAATAAACAATAAATAAATAAACAATAATAAATAACAATAAATAACAATAATAAATAACAATAACTAATAATAAATAACAATAATAACTAATAACAAAAAACTTTTTAACCAAAAAATGAACTGACTTCAAAAACTACTAAAAAGTGAAAAATAAACTTTTTAACCAAAACTAGAACCGACTTCTAAAACTACTACAAAGTAAAAAATAATTTTTTTTACATAGTAGTTAATAAGAAATTAAATTAAGATAATTGTATTTACCATGCATATTATTATATTTATGTACATTAATTTGATTTTTTGGAGTCGGTGCCAGCCAAGCCAAGTTTAAAATTCAAAACAAAATTTCCAATATAAATCATTATATCTACATAAATATAATACAAAACAAAAAACAAAAACCTGAGTGCTTAACAACCACGTGCATCAGAAGTGAATTGAAACTTCCAGGATAGAGGGATAGGAAATTTGTAGGGATTATAAATATTTGAAAGACGTGTAAGTAAGCTTTTGAAAACAGATCTTTATTACTTTACACAAGATTCAGCTAAAACTTTGCGAAAAGAAATTCCATTCGCAGTCAATCAAATCTGAAAGCATCCTGCATTTTAAAATCTGTGGTTGGCTACGATTTGTTTTAAAGAACTGCCTGAATAAACACATTGACTTTATATTGACACGGAGCTTTAATGCTTTTAAATATAATATAAAATCGGTGTTGATAAATACTTTTATTGCATTAAGCTCGAAGCCGCAGCGGTCGTCAGTTGATCTCACAGCCCCGAGCAGAACCCTTCCTGCTTATCAAGCATTAATTTTAAAGAATTTACCCTTTACAATTTTCCGGTATTGAATTCAGTTTTTAAAGAGTCCGGTCAAGTTGTCAGGGTTAATGGTATGGGAACGTTGGAAGGACTCATGGTCGCCTTCTCCGCGAATTCGGCGGTGATCTGTTTAAGAAATGGTAATATTAAGAATGCTCAAAATAGCTCATCAAATGGTAGAAAATACAATGGTTTAAATCAGGGATGAAAATGCTGCACCACAAATGGACGATTGTCACTAGTAAATTTTAATAGTATTTGTCATCTTATTTAATGTCAGAATTTCTGAAATTTAATAACTTGAAGAATACTATAAAAATTTAGTGGTGAGAATTGGCCATTTGTGGCGCAGCGCTTTCATCCCTGGTTTAAATGATTAACTAGTTTCCAAAGCAATGTTTGTTGACATATAGTTGCTGATCTCATTTGAAAATACACATTACATCAGATGAAATGCTTAAAAATGGTAACATGGCTTTAACTTGGCTTGGCTTGGCTGGCACCGGCTCCAAAAAATCAAATTAATGTGCATAAATATGCATGGTAAATACAATGCTCTTAATTTAATTTCTTATTAACTATTATGTAAAAAAAATTATTTTTTACTTTGTAGTAGTTTTAGAAGTCGGTTCTATTTTTGGTTAAAAAGTTTATTTATACTCTTTTATTTAACTTAAATTGGTTTTTCACTCACTTCCAGATATGCTAGAATTATAAAAATTCTGTATACAGGTGTGTTTTCTATGACATACAACATTTTAATAATTTTAGTACTTAATTAGGAATTAAAAAATCAGTTTTAAGGTTATGCTTTTCATTAGCTGGATGCAGGTGATAAATCATCAAATATTCTTTATAGTTACAGCTGTATACGAGTCACAACAATAGAATTATACACAAAAGACCAACGTTTAAACACACAATATCCAAATGAAGCACCATGAAAACGAACACGTACGTTTCGTGAGTAACTTGAACTCATATCATGAGTGTCATTAAAAACAAAAATGACATTCCCCAAAGACATAAAACTGAAAGTCGAAAACCAAATAACAGCAAACAATACACCGAAAGACCATCATGTACGAGCAGCTAATGAGATTAAGCTGGAAGTAATGCACTGTGATACAGTAAATCAACCCAGAAAGGTGAGATGTAAGGTGCTCCTGAAAACTCGTTGACTAGGGAGTTTCTAAATTTATGAATATAAACTGCTTCAAAAAAGTCTAAATATGGCTGAATCAAAGTTGAAATTATGTCCTTCACCCCAACGATGACAAGCAATAGAGGATTTTTGTAATTATTTTTTCTTAACATGTTTTCATGCTGCTTCATTTGGATATTGTGTGTTTAAACATTTGCTTTTTTTTTTTTTGTATAATTTTTCACACAAGTTTTTAATTTAACAATGGAATTATGCATCACATCAATAGGCGAATTGTCTATAAAACTGAACTGCACCAATGAAATATTTTAAGCTAAAAAGTTGAAAATTAAATAGAAATAAAAATAAAGAGTGTAATATATATGTGACATTTTGTCACAATTGAAGCAATATCTAGAGAACACTTGATTTAAATGCAGTCGTAATTTAATATTCATCTCATCAGCTGAGTAGTGTAGGTTGATTTCAATAAATACAAATATGACAGTCACATTCTTCTTATTTAAACATGTCCAACTTCGGGAAAAGGCTCTCATTAGCTGTTGATAAATTTCATTATTCTCCACAAAACATATCAATTACAACTCTTCAATGACAACATTCCAATGCTTTCCCCCATCTGTACCCATTCTTCAGTATCGTAACACATTATCTAACTCCTACAGAATGAGGTCTTAAAAAAGCTTTGAATAATATTTCAAACTTTCAATCCTCTGTCTGCCTCACTCTCATTCTCGCCTCCATCTAAAAAGCCCAAAAGCCGTTCTATTATGCTGCATTTTAGTATTTATTTTTATCAGTTGCCAAGTGACAAATAAGGTCACGTGGTTCCTTTACACCAATAATAAACAATTTAAGAGGGACTTATTTAACAGTTCTGGTGTATTAATTTTGAAGTAAATTGACTTCCATGCGGGAAAAAAAAAAGTTCTGGAACCTTCCAAAGCCTCGAATCATGTATACTTCATGTAAACAAAATTTAAGATCTGATTTTGAGAGTGTTGCTAAAAATAGATTTCAGATGATACTTTTACGCAAAACAGAAAGAAAAAGAAATGAATTTATTGATACAGAATAAAATAAAAATATTAAAGCATTGAAATATTATAAGAAACATTTCGATATTTTATTAAAAGAATGAAAATAAATAAATAAGTTTTTTAGAACGGGATAATTTAGGGTTATGACATTTCAGCAAACTAAGTAAAAAATTTTGGGGAATGCTTGATATACATGGGAAATAATAGGGAATTTTAATAGAGATTTAAATAATAAAAGGTTTTTATTTATGGAATATAAATAGTTAGCGCTATTTTGTATTTAAGCAATTTGGAATAAATGTTGTTTAGGTGGATTAAGATCTTATACCTTTACGTATGGAGATTGGTAGATTAATTTAAGAATAGGTTTTAATTTAATAAGCCGGTATAATAGATGGAATATTTTATTAAAAGGAAAATTTATATAGAATAATGTTAATCTTGGCGGAATAAATTTTAAATATTGTAATATATACAGGGTTGTTATAATTAAAGTTCGCCTATATTCAGAAGGTTCTAGAGCCAGTTCTATGGCTCCAAACAAAACAAAATTTCACTAGTACATAGTTGAAGAGATGCGCTCTGCGAAAATCGAAAAAAAAATTAGTTGAAATTTTTGTCAATAGGTGGCATTGCGCCAATATTTAAGCCGATATTTGCAGATTCCTTTATTTTGTAAAAAACAAAATACAGGAAATTTTATTTCACAGTTGGTAAACGTAAACTTTTTCAGATTCGTTATATCAATTTCGGTCAATCCAGATGAAACACACAAAATTTCACCCAACGCTTGAAAAAGATCACATTTTATTCAAATTTTCGAAGAACGACGTCAAAGTGACGTCGCAATTTCGAAAACTTGAAATACCCTTCTAACCACCTGACGATTTAAAACTTGCTGATAAAGTGTGTCTGTGTTTTCTTTGACACTGGAACAGTTGATTGTTTCTGAAAAGCATTTGAATCTACGCTTTGTGGAGAAAGGTAACTTTGAAAGAAAAGGCACTTCTTGTAAAGTTATTTTATCAAAATAACAGCAACGCAGCAGCAGCTCTTCGAGAATTCCAGAAACTAAAAGATGTTAGACGTGGACCAATGTCGGATCGTGGAGTTCACAAAATGATTAAAAAGTTCAAGGAAACAGGAAAACTCGACATTCTTCCTGGCAGAGGACGAAAAAAGGTAGACATTTCTAGCATTGAAGATATTGCTACTGCTGCCGTGGATTTAGCAAGCCAGTCATCATTTGGTAATGCAAGTGTGCCAGCTATTGCGAATGAAGTCGATATGTCGATTTCCACTGTGAGAAAAGTGATGCGTCAAATTTTGCGCTACTATCCATACAAGATTCAGAGGGTGCAACAACTAATACAGGGTGATACCAAAAGTCGGCTATCATTTTCACTACAGTTTCTTGCACGAATGAATGTGGACAATTCTTGGCCCTGGAATATTCTATGGAGTGATGAAGTGCATTTGTATTTATACGGACAAGTGAACACACACAACCGTCGAATTTGGGCGAAAGAGAATCCTAATGTTGTCCAAGAAGTTCCATTGCATGCAGCTAACGTGACGGTGTGGTGCGGTTTCACAGCTACGTTTATGATAGAGCCATATTTTTTCTGAGGAACTAACATCCACAGAACCCAGTTGATGCAGATTACATCACATGAAATTATATTCATTTTTCTGTATTGTTTGGAGTCATAGGTCAGGCTCTAGAGCTGTCTGATTAGGTGAACTTTAATTATAACAATTCGCAGTTTGTCGAAGTTTGTTGAAACTTTTAAATTTGTGTGCTTCGTCTTGATTGACTGAAATTGATATAATGAATCTGCAAACATCGCCTTAAATATTGGCGCAGCGCCACCTACTGACGAAAAATGTAACTATTCGATTTTCGCAGAGCGCATCTCTTCAACTACGTACTAATGAAATTTTGTTTCGTTTGGAGCCATAGAACCGGCTCTAGAGCCTTCTGAATAGGCGAACTTTAATTATTACAACCCTGTATATATATAAATGAGCTTTTATTTTCTGTTATTATTATTACTTTGATAGAAAATGTTTTTGTGATTTTTTTAATTTTTATAAAAAGAGAAAAAATGCATAATGTTCTTTATATTTGATAATGTGAACATTAACTTTAAATTTGGAAAATTAACTAAGTGCATATCATTCACAAGGGACATTCATTTTATAAATATGATTTAGTACAAAAATGTAATAATAATCTTAAATTTTATTTTCTTTAACATTTTTAGGAAAATGGGGAAAGAGGCTGTTTTTTTTTTTTTTTTGCTTAATTGATTAAATTTTTTTTTTCTCATTTATATAAAGGAGTCTATAAGAATTTTATTAAAAAAAGAAAATCCCTATTTGTTGAAATTCTTATATTATTTTTGAAGTCAAAAATGAATTTAATGGCTCACTTTTTTTTTTTTTTTTTTTTTTTTTTTTTTTTTTAACATTGATATTTGTTTGCAAAAAACCTTGCACATTTTTTTTGTTAATATATTTAGAAAATTAATCAAGTTTTATATTTCTTCCATGTGCAATCTTTATTTTATTTTATTAAATATATAGTAAAATAAATAAATGAAAGTTGTACAGAGTTTGTTTAATACAGCCATTATAAAAAATGTATAATTTTTATGTGCAAATATATATGTGCAATAAATGCATTTCCATTCAAGTATATTAATGTGTATAAATTTTTCAAAAAATATTTTTAAAAAGTCTTTTATTTTTAAAATTGAAAAAGTAAAACTCTTCTGAGTAAAATGAGTTAGTGTTTTTTATGCTTCTGAACACCAAAACTACATAAAGCTATTAAGGATTTTAATTATTCACTTTTTTTGTTTTTTGGAATCCAAAAATATTCTACAGGTCAATCATGAGAGGTTGTAATAATTTATGCTCTTATTGCATTGTGCCTTTCACCAGAGGTGTTGAAAGAAGTAGGCCAGCATCATCAATTTTAGATGAGATTAGGCATCTTTCTGATCAGGTATTTATATTGGTTACTTTTTATAGATAACATTTTAGTATTTATTTATTATTATTATTTTAAATTCAAAATTAAAATTAAAAAATTTCAAGAATGTTTGTATCTTTACAGTTATTTTGTAAATAAGCTTTTACATTCATTAATAAAAACTAGCTTTCACAAATTCAATTTTACAGTTGATCTTAAGGTATGATTTTTGCATATTTGCCTTCAGGTTTTGTTTTTGTTTCCTTAATTATATTCTGTTTATTGGGTACAAATATGGCATTTGCCTATCTCATGCATCTAAGATAAAAATGACCTCGTGAATATGTCTTATATAGTTTTCACTATTAGATAAGCCATTTTTCAAAGATTGCTTCTATGTATAATATATTGATATATTTATGATTTTTAATAACAAAATTTATTATTTTTTAATTAACCAAGGTAAAATATTTCCAACACTCAATTTTCTTTTCATTTTGTTGACACTATACATCTTCTGGATTTTCAGTTTTTTTCTTATCTCTATTCCATGGTATAAATAATTCAAAATTGCTTTAAATATTGTGTTATTAATATCATTAGATTTTAAAATCAGTTCCATTAGCAGCAGTAAAAGTTAGAAAAATTATCTATGTCAGTTGTTTATTCCTTTTGTTCACTCATCAGCCACTTGCGTCACTAATAGTATAGTATAGTATATATAGACCAATCACTTGCATTGTAAGGTACATGATGACGTTTGTTTTTCTCCTCTTCCCTTTTTATATACACAAATCTAGCTTTCCTTTTCTGCTATACATTTAATAGATTTTGGTAGTGACAAAACATCTATTTTCTATGCTATACTTCATTTGATTAGTATGAACAGATTTTTAGACCACCATTTATTTCCATCAGTTTTTAAAAATGAAATAAGTATTATTATTTTGGAGGAAATTTTGTTAAATTAGTTTTCAGAAGAATTAAAAAAAAAAAATCTTTCTCTACTCAACAAGGCAAAAATTTCTGATACATTCACAGACTTATTTTCAAACATGAAATTGATAAGTTGAACTAACGAGGTGATTTGAAATCAAATAGCATTTTCCATTTTTCGATAAATGCAATACATCTTGTGTTATAAGTGATTGCTGACTTTTATCAGACTGCTGAATCTAGGATTGTTGGATTTATCTCTCAAAAGAAGAAAGATTTTTATTGATACTAGTTTTTGATTGCATCACACTACTGTCATTTTTAGCATGTTACTAAAAATGTTGAATGTGCCACTTTTGCTTTCTTTAAGTAATTTCCCTTAAGAACCTTTCAATTACTTCCAAGGGTTTCTTATGCTATTAATATGACATATATTCCAAAGAAAAATTCTCAAAAATAATAAAAGTGAGATATGTTAAAAAAAGAAAAAAAAATTCTATGTGGATAGTTTAAATGTACAAAGTACAATAAGCCTGAAAAACATACAATCTGACTTTTTTTAGGTGCGTTCGTAATTATATAAATACGTAGCACCTATAGTCGTCGCTTGGTCCGTCCGTCTGTCTGTCTGTCTGTCATCTGTCTGTCCATCCGTCTGTCTGTCTGTCCGCATATAACAACTCAAAAACTACCCAACCAAATGGTTTGCAATTTAAAATATATTATCTTTGCAGAATTTTGTCGAGACATTTCAAATTTTATTAAAATCGAATCAAAACCTTAGGAGATATTAATAAAAATATTTATTAAGAAATTTGATTTTTTTTTAAAATCGGTGCTTTTTTGTTATAGGAGCTTCCGATGGATGTTAAATCGTCAAGCGACCGAGATACTTATTTTTTTACAGAAATTAATCTGCAGACGATATAATTCATTTCACGGAATTAAAAATCATCAAGATCTGAATATTTATATAACTAGCTGATACATATATATCTGAATATTTATATAACTAGTTAAGATATTTGTATGAACAGTGTCATAAAATATATACTTAACTAGCTGTTTAACCCGTTCTACGCACGGGATATCATGAATTTAATTCTAAAACGTGCGTACGAACGCACCTCGTTTGTAACGTTTGACGTACAATTTCCAACTTGTTTTTTTTTGTTGCTCCCCAAAAATACAAAATACCAATTTTAATAATATTTTCTGGGAAATCATTTGCATTAAGAAAAAAAAAAAGGTAAATGTTATTTGATTTCTTAGTTTCTGAATAAGGGCATTTGCCTATTTCATGCATCTAAGATAAAAATGACCTGGTGAATATGTCTTATCTAGTTTTCACTATTGGATAAGCCATTTTCTAAAGATTGCTTGTATGATAATATATCGATATAATTATGATTTTTAATAACAAAATTTATTATTTTTTAATTAACCAAGGTAAAATGTTTCCAACACTCAATTTTCTTTTCATTTTGTATTTGTTGACACTATACTTAAAATACTGGTGGTACAAAATGTACAAGAAACCTATTTCTAGAAGCTTCAATTCAAACCGAAAATTACAGCTTATTCCATCAAGTAGTTTTAGAATTATGCTTAAAAAAACTACCTGCATTGCAATGTGTTTTAGAATGACTAAAAATGAATTTAAGATTATAAGCTTCAAACTTTTTTAAACCTTCATAATTCCTAAACTACTCGAACCAAATGACTTCCCACTTAGTATCCAATGGTAAAATTTTCCAAATAACCCAAATATTACGTTAAAATTACTTGTTAATATTGAAAATTTTAAAGTTTGATACAATTTTTACATGTAGATCATCCTCTAAGCAAAATGTAAGTTTAGCATTAATTAGTAGATATTATTATTATTAATTGTTTAGTACCAGTTACATTTTTATATAATGATTTATGGCAGAGTTAGTTTGAAGGTATCCTTTTTTTTTTTTTCCATGATTGTACATTAACTAACCATTAAAAACTTAAATTGATTTAATTTTCTGATCACACAATAACTGCTTCTCCAGAAGCTTATAATTACTAAATATGTGCTTAGTAATTTCTTTTCTAGAGTTTTATCCAATGAATTAAGGTTTGATTAATATTTTATATTCAACTTTTTAAATGATATTTTTGATGCTAATCAAATATGTGTATGTAATAATAAATCATTGAATTTTTTTTTTCATTTTTATTGTATTTATCTTTGTTTTAATGTCTTTTTTCTATAAAAGTAGGCAATAATGAATACATACTGTTTTTATTCCGATTGTTAATGTGAATGTTTAATTTCAGGGTATCAAAGAAATCACACTTCTTGGGCAAAATGTTAATAGTTATTCGGATGTTTCCCAAACTTCTATGTTTTCAAATACTGCTCTTCCTCTAAGTGCAGGTTTTGAAACAGTTTTTAAAAAACGGACTGGTGGCTTCCAATTTGCTGATTTATTGTACAAAGCTGCTGACATTAATCCAGAAATAAGGATTCGTTTTACTTCACCTCATCCAAAAGATTTTCCTGATGAAGTATGTTATTTTCTTAAATAGATTTATCTTTGTAATGAAAACACATATAGCTGAATATTTCATAAGTGGAGTTTAGGCAAATATAAACATTATTACATTTTCTGATTTTACAACTTTTATTAACAGTATCTCCACTTTATTTTACTTTGTATCTGAAAAAAATCTTTATGAAACATTTTGAATTTAGAACAAAAATGTATAGCTAAAATAAAAATAAGTCTGTATGGTCTGTGAAAATATTTTTTTAATACTTGAATTTCTGTAACTTTACTGTTTTTAAATTAGGAATGTTTTAAAATGTCTCACTTTAATTCTTATTTTATAGTTATTTAAATATATTTGGACTAACCTTTGAATTTGAATCATTCATATTCTATAATTTTCATTGATGTAGCCATGTTATTCTTGTAAGCCTCTGAAGTAGAGGTCTTCAACTCATGGCCTCCCAAGAGTATTTTAGTGGTTTGCTGTTTCATTTTGATTGAATGTTAAAAAAAAAAAGTTTTCAGCAAAATCAAAAAAGCCTTTTGAAACAATTTAGTATAGCAAATTCCTTCTTTAGAGGAAAAAAAATGACAGAGAAAAAGTCACTCAGCATCAGTATATATAATTTTATTGTACTTCTGAAAAATGTTTTTAATCAATTTAATATTAAAGAACAGGTATTGGTTTGCAGCTAGTGTTTGGTTTGCAACAGATTTTTTCCTCTCGCAAAGAACAATTTAATTCTTCCTCTGTTTTTAATTTTAATTATTAATTTAATATGCAATATTCATGCATGGTCTACAGTTCATTTAAAAATTCTCAGAAATCATGGGATATACTTAAGAGGTCTGTTTTATCTCATGTGAAAGTTTTTAAGAAAACTACCAAATGTAAGTACCCTAAACAAGTACAATAGTTTAATAGTAGTAAATCAAGTATAATATTTTAACACAAACTGAATGCATACAGAAGTAAATCTTCTTTTTTCTTCATATAATGATTAAAAAATACAACTATAATTTCAAGTGCAATTATTTAACAGCTCTCGTCATCATGTGACAGTAGCAGAGAGCAGTTATCACGGAAAGAATAAAAACAGTTTGGCAAGAAAATATTTGATTATTTTATGTAACTAGGAAGAAAAAGAAAAAAGGTGAATTCTTCAAGAAATATTTTTTTATTGCTTGGGCCATTTACCCAAACCCCTTACTCAATTTCTTTTTCATCAATCAAAGGAATCAAATACCTCATTGCAGAGCTATTTTTATCCATGCCAGGATAACAACTCTCTACTACTATCACATGATGATGAGAGCTGTTAACTAATTGCTCTTGAAACTATAGTGGTGGTCTTTAATCATTATATGGAGAAAAAGATTTACTTCTATATATTTTCTATCTCCAGTGAATATGCTATCACTAACTTAATGATTAATAAAAGGAACAATTTTCCTTCATATCAATACACAAATGCCCTCTTTTCATTCTCTAGCAAAGGGATTTTATTCTTCCCATGCTGTGGAAAGCTGAAACTTTTCAAGGCAGACAGTACTGCTTCCTGTTATTCTTTAGTTGTATATGGAACTGTATGTTGCTAGTATATTTTTCTTTCTTAAGTGCTACGAAACGGATTATTATAATTATCATTATTTTATTATTATTAGTTCTTTTGCTACTGAATTAAGTAATTCAGTAGAATTACTGATTATAAAATTTTATATTACATGCAAATATAAATAAATTATCTTTTTATGAATTAAAAAAGAAAATGGTAATTTTGCAATTCATATATACAACATGCCTTTGGTCTTGTAACCTAAGTGTGCTGTATGCATTTATTGTTTATGTCATTTAACTGACTTATAGGCGGCACAGGGAACTTTACAAGTTCCTTGAGCATGAAAGGTTGTTGAAGACTCTAACTTTAAATCATTGAAATGAAAAATTACTTTTTGAAAAGACCAAGCAGCCACCAGAAGTTTTCTGTAGACAGTTTACGGAGGGTGCTCCGCTCTGCCTGTCCTTTAGTTTAAAAACTAGAACACTTCTTGCCCCTGATCTAAAAAATAGTACCTTCCTGTCCTGTAGTAAAAAAATAGTGCCCTTATTGATATTTGTACTAAGGCATTAATTTCATATTAAAAATTTACTTATTATGACTTGAAAACATGTTTGAATATTAAAAGTGCCTTCAGAAATCAAAAGAGTGCATTTAAAATCTAAAAAATGCCCTTGTGAAATTAAAAAGGACCCTTTCCTCATTAGCATCACCCTGTCCCTTTCTAGATTCTGCATCAACAGCAAGTAAACAAGGAGATGTTAATAATTATGGATTATCCTTAATCATTAGGATTCCTTTCCCATAAATTTAAAAGCAAGCATGTTACCACTTGTACCCTCCAAAAAACTGATCATTTTATATTATTGGCAAAATTAGTGAAAAGTCTGACTATAAAATTGTCTTTCCTTTGTGTCCCCCCCCCCCCCCAAGATCTGGATTTGGTTCAAGAGTATTTGTTTTAAAATTTGAAGTTATTTTAATTTTAGTAAATTTCATTCACAAAAATTTGAATGTTCAGTGTTTTTTTTTAATTTACTTTTTTTTTTTTTTTTTTTTTAATATAATATTTACGAGAAAATGATTTGCAAGGGTTTTGAAAATGTTCATCTATTAAACTTCTTGCTTAAATTTATATTCATACAGTTGCCATTTATATTACTGCACTCCTGAAAAATATAAACAATTGATCAACATAGTTATGATGGATTATTAACTATGATAATTTGTGATCACATTTTTTGGTTCCCACAGTCTATATTTAAAGGTACCAATGGAATATAAAGCCACATTTCAGTTATTAATTGATAATTTTGGTTATTGATTGATCTAGGACTAAAAAAAAATAATTAAATTAATGAAATTATCTAAGCTTAATTGATCTTTGTTTTTAATTTTTTTTAAATTCTCTTTTTCCTACCTATATTTAACTTTTCTTCAAAGAATGAAGTTTCATCCAAAATATATGCTTTTGAACAAGGAGATATGTTCTTTATTGTTAAAAATTCTGTAGAACTTACTGTTTTATTTAAATATTAACTAATTTAGAAGTTTGAAAAATTTAAGTAATTACTGTTTTTACATTTTTAAAAAGCAATATTTCTGTAAAATGTTAGTGAAATAAAATAAATGTTTTATTTGCACCATTCATTATTATGAGTGTAATACAGAATTTCCTTTAGTATTTGTCATTTTATTTAGAAACAAAATAATGTGATAGTTTGCTATTAATGTTGTTTCTTTTATATAATAATTTCAGGAATATATCATATTTTATGTAATGATTTCTCAAGACTAAAATTGTTTCACAATCATTTTATAAGACTTTTATATAGCTTTCATTTTCAATACTTACATGAAAAAATCGGGCAGGTTCATAAAGAAAGTTTCATCCTAAATATGTGCTCTGAAATCATAGGAGGGATGACAACTCTTCTAAAGTAAACAATTAAAAGCCCTAATAAACCTAAATCTACAGAAGATTTGTAGGGCAGACTTGGAGGGTGCATGCAGGGTATTGATAAAAGTGACGTTCAGCATGATCTGATATCTGATTTAAAATATAAGCTAGAAAGAAAAATTTCTCCGATGTTATAATTAAATTTTATTTGGGATCAACATACCTTTTGTTATTATCTCACATGCATGTAATTTTCTTTATTTTGTTATTAAGTTTTATGATTGCAAACTTTTAAATGAAATTTTTAATTTAACATTAAACAAATGCTCATTTAAAAACCAACTAAAATGAACAAAAGGAAATTGCAAATATAGGATTTGATGAGAGATGAAAAGTATAATGAAAATAAAAATATTGTAGATAACAAATCTTGAGTTAGTATTTGTAGATCTTTAAGTCTTTATTGTTTTGACATTACCTATTTATAAGTAAAATGTAATCACATTTATAATTTTGTTGATTTTCCCTTTTAATGATATATATATATATGTATTTTATTATATTAGGTGCTCCAGGTTATAAATGAGAAATCAAATATATGTAAACTAATTCATTTACCTGCTCAAAGTGGAAATTCGAATGTGTTAGCACGTATGGGAAGAGGATATACTCGCGAAGCTTATTTAGAGTTAGTTGAACATATTAAAGAAATTATTCCTAGTAAGTTTATTTTATATTAATAGCATTGTTATAAAATTTTTGCACTTTAAGGCTCTTCATCAGTGAGATTTCAAATTCCCTTGCTAATGTTAAGCCTATGGGCCTGTGATGCATTAATATTTTTAACTTCTTTTTTCTATGTACTATTCTTAAAGGATGTCTCTTTATTTCTTAGTTTTCAAAATATTTCTAAAATATATACTAAATTTATAATTAATTTTATATGTTAAAACTTTAGCAAAACTGAGTAAGATTTTAACATATCACATAAAGTTAAGTATATATTTTAGAAATATTTTGACAGCTGAAAAAGAAAGAGACATCCTTCAAGAAGAGTACACAGAAAAAGAAGTTAAAAGTATTAATTTACTGAGGAGATATTTTAAAAATACGAAAACATCACATGGCCATAGGTTTAACATTATTTGAGGGGAATTTGAAATCTCGCTGACGAGGAGCCTTAAGTGGTGTCAGAGCACTAAAATATTTTAAAAAAAAATGTGTTTGAATTTACTGCAAATTCTCTGGTCAATTATCCTAAAAATGCCTTATGTATACAATGTATTGAAGCATTCAAATTATACTTCAACTCCATTGCAAATCCAGGACACTGTCCATTTAAAAGGCAGTTTTAAGACTTCAATTAATCCTTTTTCAGAAACTACTGCTCATATGCCCATTAAATGTTCATTTAAATTTATATTAAGTTAGTATTTAATAAAATAAGCTGTTCTTTTAGTTTTTTTTTTTCATTTTTTACGCTTCTTTTTTATTAGGGTCCATGAGTGGCATTTTTGGCCCAAAAAAGTTTGATGATTATATTTATGTATGTATTAGGGTAGGTCATATAAATTATAAATATAGAGTAGACAAATTGAAAAATTTGATGATAACATATTACATGACATAAAGTAGACATAGCATTAAATATTTTAAGATATTAGAATATTAATTAAACATTATGGGATGAACAAAATCTGTAAATATGATCAAAACTAATTAATCGGACTCTTCTGTGATAGATTGCTCACTTTCTGACCAATGGGGGATAGCAGCATCCAGAATATAATTCTTGTAGTCAGCAGTGTGAGGCTTTTCTTCTGCCACATGCCTTTGGTAGCCCAAATGCTACAAAACGGCTGCAGTATGTGCACAACAACCCACTACACAGGCAGGGTCGGACTGGGCCAGGGGAAAGGGCGCAGACCTTGGATTTTCAGAGGGCGCAAAAAATTTAACGAACGTAAATCAATTTTACTTAACTTGCGTTGTGTCTGACTTGACAAAGTTTAACACATTCGCATAAGTAAGAAAAGGGCTTAATATTATATTCCTGAGTTTAGATAGATGACTTAGCTAGATTCCCCGTGCATTTGAAGTTCCATTTACCAATCTACACAATGCTACGCATTTTTGCAAAATATGTCATGTAATATTCAAAAACTCTAGAAAGTTGAATAAAGATTACCTTGTATTCTGCTTTATTCTTTTGTCAATTGATACCTTAGAACAGTCTACAAATGATCACTCCTTACTAATTATCCTGCAAATAAGGTATAAAAAAATACATGGCTACCAATTTATTGGAAATAATTTCTACTATTAAATTCTATTCGAACATTTTGTTTCGGGGATTGTCTACATATTAAAAAATGTACGAACGTTGATTTTTCAAATTGTAATACCAATGTTTGAGTTCCCTGGATCAAGACAGACTGGGAATATACTTACGTATCTTAATTCTTCATAGAGACATAAAAGAAAATGTGTTAGGAATTTATCTAATCTATTTATCTAATTTAAATATTGTTAGAAAACGTACTGAACACTCATTTAGTCAGCAGTAAAATTATACAGGAACTTTAAATTTATAAAAAAAACTTTCTTTATATAAAAGTAAATACTACAAAATGTTTCTTCTAAGTGTCTACGTGTTATTTTCTGTAGATTCTTTGAAAACAGAAAGCGATCCCCTTAGACTGTAGGAAGGGTCTCTCCATATCGAAAACTAATTATTCAAATGAGCTGTGCACTTACACACAGTTTTTTTTATATGAATTTATTAATAACTTTCATAATTAAAAATATGTCTTTGGATACAAAAAAAAACTTGTATATGTTTGGGTCTATCAAGTGTATTTCATAAAAAAAATTAATAAAAATTCAGTCGGATGATTTTTATAAGTTTGTTAAATGGATTTTAACATTAGCATCCTCAAACTTTAAACTCTTCTAGCACGAAGAAAATTTAACATAAAGTACAGAGTTGCCAAGTCTCCGGATTTTTGCACACCAGTAATTTTTTAGAGAAAATGTTGGTCTCTTAAATCGCAAAATGCTCTGATTAAAAAAGAACAACATTTTCTGTACTAAATTACTGGTATCCAAAAAGCCGGAGACTTGGCAGGTCTGAAAGTATTTAAACTATACCTTTTCGCGGGCTGTCTCAATCCAAGGAACTCAAATAGGGTATCAAAAATAGGTGTTATTATTTGAAAATTCAAAGTTGGTATTTTTAATATGTAGACGACATCAAAAATAGGTGTTATTATTTGAAAATTCAAAGTTGGTATTTTTAATATGTAGACGACTCCTCTTGTAACATACTTAATCCATAGCTTTAATTAGTAGACATTATTCCCAATCGATTAGTACCTATAGACTTTTTACAATTAGTTTTAGAAGAATTGGTAGGGGGGTGATCACTTTTTTTTTTTTCCAGGACTGTACATTAACACACTTGATATATCCATAGTTGTGTCCATTAACGCCAAAAAAAAAAAAAAAATCTTGCTTTACTTTTTTTAGCAATTTTAGACACTTTGACGATATTTATGATTTTTTTAAACCGTCATCGTGCTGTGAGATATGACTTGACTAACTCTTCCTTTTTATACAATTCTTTTTCTCTCAAGCAACACAGAATTGTTGATATCATTAGTCCATTGTTTTCTAGCTTTGTTGGCCAACGATTGAGTTGGGCTGCTTCCAATAGTTTGAACCAACGGTTAGCTGCGCGTCGGTCTAAAGATATGAGTTCCCATTTGACCAACAGTTTTGTTTGCTGGCAAAACTGCGCTAATAATAATATTAAAATATGCAAATAATTTATTCTATTTTAATTAGAAACTTCAACTAATTAGTTGATTTTTTTTAGGCAAAAATTAATTATTCTTCTAGAAATACCTATGAAAAGTACTTCTAATTTGGTTTCCTTGATTAATTAAAATTCATAAAGATACAACTTTGAAACGTTTTGAATTTTAAAAGGACTTTAATGTGCTTTTAAATGTTTTATGTATGTTTTTACGCACCTTCAAGCAATATATTTACATTTAGTTGTATCATTATGAATTTTAATTATTAAACAAGGTGAATTTGCACTGAAATTTTAATTTTTTATTGAATTGGTTTCTTTGGTTTCAGAAATGTTTCCTCATTTTGCATTTGTATTTAAACAAATATCTCTAAAACTATTATGTAAATAAATTTTACTTTTATGACTACTAAAATTCAAGAATATCAGTGCTAAGAGCTTCCAACCTCTATTTAAAAAAATATATAATATTTATTTGACATAATATGAATTAGTTATCAAGTCAGTTATAAACATGGTATAGATGCAATTTCTGATATAATCTGACAGAAAATGCTGTTTATTTACTACAGCTTTTTTTTTTTTTTTTTTTTTAGTAAAGTAGCATTTTTAAATGTGGTCTCTGACGGTGTCTGTCTCATCACACATACAAAATAAAGATTCAATATGTAAAATTTGTTCAAAAAATATTTATATCAAGAACAAAAATGTACTTTCAGTATAGAAATAAAGATTTTGAAACTAAAACTCATTCTTGATTTTTTTTTTTTTTTTGAAAAAGTACCACATCTTATAGCAGTATTTGGATGTGCAAATATAGGGGTATTTGAATGGAGAAATAACACTTGCTTGTGAAAATATTACGCTTGCAGCATTTGGGATAAGGAGAGACAGGAGGAGGAAGAGGCATTTTGTGTGCTTAAAAATGACTTTATGCATCCTTAAAATGCTGAATTGATATCGCACTATAAAAAGGTTTATACTGAAAAATGACATTAAAAAATAGCGATTAGTAGCCTTAAATCGCTAAAATAATTGAGTAAATTTACTTTTCTCAGCACATTCTTCCCATGATTTGCAAATTTCTTATCATAGTTAGAGATCAATGGAAATTAAGTATCCATAATTGAAAGATATCCTCCGGGGATTATAATCCTGCAAGCGACAGGATTTTGCTGCCACCGTTTTATAGTTCAAAAAACCTACAAAAGTTTCTGAATAGTAATCATCGCTTTATTTAATGATCGATTTTTCCGTGATTAAATAAAACAATTTTTTTATTTTACCGGAATTTCCGAATAGCTATTTAATTACAGAAAAGCTGTCATTAAATAAAGCTAATTGAAAATGTTGGTAGGTATTTTGAATGAAAAAACGCTAGCCGCGCGATCCCAGCTTGCAGAATTGCAATCCAGAAGTGTCATCGAGGTTGTATTTGTTCCTACAAAAGTTATGTTTTCCAGTCAACAACAAAATCCACACAAAATGTTTTTGCCTTTTCATAAAATTGTTTTTCGAAAGACATGGTTTCAATTATAGGTCCATTCATGGACGGTTTTAAAAGGGCGCAAGGTCCCCCTGGGTACTACAATAGGAGGGTACGCAAAATATTTGATCTGAGATTAAGACCTAAAAAATATCATTGCAGAATTGCAATCCAGAAGTGTCATCGAGGATGTATTTATTCCTCGAAAGGTTATGTTTTCCAGTCAACAACAAAATCCATGCAAAACGTTAATGCCTTTTTATAAAATTGTTTTTCGAAAAGCATGGTTTCAATTATAGGTCCATTCATGGACGGCTTTAAAAGGGCGCAAGGTCCCATGGGTACTACAAGGGAGGGTACACAAAATATTTGATCTGAGATTAAGACCTATAAAATATCATCCTAAAAACCAATGATAAAATATCTCTATCAGGGTGCGGGAGTAGCACATAGGCGTGAGGTTTAGTAGCCACGGCGCGCCAGGGCTATTAAAAGTTTCCCTAGGTGCCTCCTAAGTTTTCTAACCTCAATCGTATGCAAACACGTCTGCTTTGGTTTCCGATTCTGAAAATTCCTTTGATGTATCTTCAATTTCTTTATGATAATAAACATCCCTCTCTTTTGCTATCTGTCTATTAATTGGTGATTATCCCTAAGCAAATTCTGAAAATTTAGTACATTAATCAGAATATATGTGTGTAAAAAAAACTTTGGAGCGGCTTAGGGGCGCGAAATTTTCCCTGGCTGAGGGCGCACCGGCCCTCGGGCCGATGGGCCGGCGGGCCAGTGAGAGCCTGTACACAGGCTCCTACTTTACATTGACAATACCAAGAATTAATCAGTGGTGAATAACAGTTTTTGTACTGAATCCATGTGTTATGTACCTTCGAAGACGTATGTCTTGATTGCAGCTGAACACGGATAATATATCATTACAAAGTCATGACTTGATATTAGCACTATTTCATTTGAAGTCCTTCTGTATTCTATGTTCATGCTTATTAGCAATAGTTACGTACATTTTAACATATTTAAACACGCCGTTGCATCCTAAAGTCTCTTATTGACATGAAGGAATGCAATTACTTAACTCTCTATTTTTAATATTTTACTATGAGCACAGCTTTGCAACACTTTAATGTTTACATATATTGTGTATTTTGATGTGTTTTCTAATATATGTAAAGAAGAAAGTGTTGCACGATTGCACTCATATAAATAATTGAGGTAAAATTAGGAGAAATTGCATACTTTTCATCAAAACTATGAATAATACAAACTTTGAGCTTGCGTAAGTCATATAAATCCGAACAAAATATAAAAACTATTGTTGAAATTGTACAGGATAAACCTTCTAATATTAAAAAGTGAAATAATTAAGTCAGTATAACAAAATCGAATTTTAGTCTTATTTCATGAGCCAAAAACACTGCTTAAGAACCCTGATCCCTTGAATTTTGATTTGTAAAATACAATATAATTAAAAAAGTGTATAATCAAAATTTCTTAAAAAGCTAGCTCATTTTAGCACATTATTATATTTTTCCCAAAAAATTCAAATTTACAAACAGATTCTCAGAAAATGTACATTGTAAATGGTATATTTAACCTTATCAATACAGGAAGTTCTGACATTCTTTAAATCCTCTAGTAAATAATTTCTATCTAAATAATTTCAGTGCACAAATCTCACCAAGTTCATTATCATAAATTTTAATTTTGACAGAATTTTTAATGCATAAATTATAATTGTTACTAATTAATTTTTTATTAAAAAATTATTTCTTTTTAAAAATTGTATTTAACAAAAAAATTTTAAATGTCACATGATATCATAAGTTGTCCTTATAATTAGATAAATTTCGGTTATTAAATATATATATGTTTTCCTTCTCAGATGTAGCATTTACATCAGATTTTATTTGTGGATTTTGTGGTGAAACTGAAGAAGAACACTGTGATACACTCTCACTGATGGAATTGGTGAAATATGAATATGTTTTTATGTTCCCATACAGCATGAGAAAAGTAAATATATCTTAATCATTTTTTTCTTTTTGTGCTTCTTTGTATTGAATATAGGAATGTTTGGGATATTGAATTCCCTTTTTATTTAAAAAAATAGGAAAAAAGACAAATCCTTTATAATATTGAAAACTGCTGTATTGAAATTTGATGTAATTAGGTGATTGTATTTCTGTAAAACAAGTAAAATTAAGTAATTCATCATAATAAAATATAATCCCCCCCCCCTCTTTTTTTTTTTTACTTTTGTTGTATTAAAAATAAATAGTAGACATTTACACTCTTAAGAACTAAAATAACTTCTTAAAACACCATAAAAACTTTAAAATGCGCTAGGCTTTTCGAAAGATCTGAGTCTTTCTTCGTCAGGCGCAAAAAGATGTGCGTCTACTATGAAAGCAGCAGCAAGACTGAAATGAGAGGTAAGGGAGAGGAAACAAGCTGATGCAACAGCCAATAGGAAAGTAGAAAACAACAGCCAATCGGAAAACAGAAGACAACAGCCAATCACAGAAGAGTAAAAACAAAACAATAGAGAATACAAAATAGAAGGGGAATAAGGAAGTGAAAAAAAAAAAATAATAAAAATAAAAAAAATAAATAAAAAAAAATAAAAATAAAAATAAAATAAAATAGAATAAATAAATATATAAAATAAAATGAATAAATAATAAATAAATAAATACACTCTTACTTCAGTATTAGAAAATTTTTATTTTTCGAGCGATTTAATCTTGCAATGAACAACACATTTTTGATAAAAATTTGAGCCACCACATGTGTCTGGATAATGAATCCACAAAAAAAGAGGTACTAAGAGATTTTTTACGTGACTCATATTAACAGTTCTAATTAAGCTATGATTTTAAAATTAACACCGTTCAAATCGTCTCTGTTTACACATTACAAGTTTGTAAAAATGAAGATTATCTGATTCTTATAACCGAAGATATTTATTATTTTGCATTAATTTGATTGCAAAAAAAAAATTATTTTGTGTTTTTTTTTTTTTTTTTTTTTTTTTGTACGAGTAAGCATAGCAGATATGTCTGTATGGGGTTTCGCGAGCGAAGCCGTCGGGTGTCCTTTGGCGGTTCATCAGGTGTCTGTCCCATGCGGAAGTTTCCCATGAGCAGGGTTGCTTTCGTAATGACCAGTTCGTCGACACTTGGTAAATTGGCTTGGGGGTCTGCAGTGGGGAGCGGCCCCAAGCCAATCGCAGCGCCGAGGCGAGACAAAGCCTCTGGTGCGATATAAGTTGTTTAGAGACTTGGGCCCCGATGGTCGTATTCGTGACGCCGGCGACCCCCGTGGGCGTCTGGCGGTGCAGGCTAGTTTTATCTCTTGAATAAAGAAAGATGCAAAACAAGTAATAAAAACTTGGAATGGTGTTAATAGAGGCTGTATAAAATTATTAAAAATCTTGGATTATTTTATTTGAAAATTATGCATCCTTTCTTAAAACAGGCTAAGAATTAAAAAAATTTCAAAAAATCGAAATAATCCACCAATAAGTTTTTTTTAATAAAAATTTAGATTTTTATGAAAAAGAAATAAATATTTGACAATGGGAGTGATAATTAAAGAAACATTTGCATCAGGGTTTCCTTAAACAAATTATTCGTTATACTTGCGGGTATGAGGAGGAGCGGAAGGTTAACGCCTTTTTATTTAGTATCGCATTTATTGTACTTCATCTAGTGCCTCCTGTGTCGGAGTTTCGTTTGGAAGGTGGTTTTTTTGGAACAGAATGCGCCCCTTGGAGGCGGAAGGTGCAACTAAAAGATTTTGTAGCGTGTGCGCTGCCTACTATACGGTGCCGCAGGCAGCAGGAACACATGTCGGAGCTTAGTTTATATCATAATGCGCCCCCTATCGGCTGAAAGTGGAAATAAAGGATTTTCCTCATGGGCGCAGCACTTTTAAATAAATAATTTCATACTAAATCGGGTTAAAAATATAAAATCATACAAACTTTAGGTTTGTTTAATTTTATCATGGGTCCAGGTAATGCCGGGCGGGTCAGCTAGTAGAGATATAAAAATAAATAAATAAATAAATGTACATTTTCACAGTATATTCCTGGTGGTATCTTTGGCTTCAAAATATATTGATATTTACTATTTTATACAAAATATTTTCAGGATGTCTTTTTCATGTTTTCTGCAGTTTTGACCTTCCCCCCCCCCCAAAAAAAAAGAATTACTTATCTATATATATATATATATATATATCATAGTAAACACGGTAGCGTTTGCTATAATATGTTTAAGAAATAGAAAATGCAAATGTTTTTCTGAAATTTCTGGCGAACCAGTTGACATACGACAGTGATTTTTTTTTTTAAAGAAAGAACTCGACAAGACGAATAAAATGATAGCATTAAAAAAAATATTGTAGCTTACTGTAGTTTTCTATTTAACTTTAAACGAAAAAAATGAAGACGCAAAGTTCAACAAACTGCCAGTAACGTTCCACTGTGTGGATTAACTTCGTTTTTGTTTTATTTTTTTCCTCTTGGTAAAACTTAATTTAGATTTTTTTTTTTATCTTTGTATGTTTGTCGGTCGCTGAGAAAATCGAATTTATGTTGTAAAGCTCCAGTTGAACATTGGTTTTTCTTTTTTTTTTTTTATCATAGCAAACGTGCACGTTTGCACGAAAGTTTAAATAAATATTATTATGATGTATGTAACAGAATTCATTCAAATTAAATAAATCACGTGACAAACATGCCTATTTGTTTTTATTTTCTAACTAGCGTAAATGCCCATTATAGGACGGTGGGTAGAAATCATGGTTTTCACATTAAATTTGAAATAATTGATAAATATACTCATATACTAATAATCGACAATGAGAAATATATATATTGGAAAATTGTATCACCTAACATGCTCCTGATATTCACGTTCAAACTCAGTAAGCATTTTATTTGCTTGTGTAAAAGAATTGTGTCTCATAATTTCTTCTAATTCACGTAAAATATGTGGCAAACAATTTTCAATGTCGTCGATATTAAGTCATTATTCCTGTACAGCTTGTGCTGTATATTTCATTTTGGTACTTTTTCGTTATACCAACACTATGCCAAAATGTTTGCTATTGCACCAATTATTTCACCCCTGACTGAACAGTTATTGTCTACAAACCGTGTAGTCATGCAAACCGTGCCAAACATTGTGATTTGTTATGTATTGAATGTAAATCATTTTTTCGGCACTTTTCCGTTATGCAAAAACCATTGTCGCCAAGCGTAATGATTGGCGCAAAATAAAATTCCCGTGAATCAAAACATTTGAAAAAAAAAAAACAATGTTGAAACGAAAGTGAGCATTTAAAAAATATAACGTATGAAAATTACAAACTTTTAAGCACTGTTTTATTAAAATACATATATATAATTAAAAAAAGAAAACATATAATTGTTATACAATAAAAAGGAAAGTTCTGCGCCGGTAGATTTAGTGGGCTTTTATTGGCAATAAATGTTTGATGTGATTTTTGCAACCTTTAGCCTTTGGGGTTGCATTTTAACTACTGGAATGTACTTTATCTACGTGACGTCACACCCCTTTTGCCTTTTGGCAACATTTTGTGTTTTTTCGCCAATCACGCCAACCGGCGCAGGATATGGAACTCTTCCCCAATAAAGTAATAAAATAAAATTCTTATTAAACTGCTGGCATGAAATTACAAATGTGTTTTACCATCGCAGCAAACATTTCATTTTTTGAATGAAGACGTCGCCATATGAACTCTATGAGATAAGACTGTAAATGATGACGAACAGTTCCCCGATGCCTTTTATTGCACCAGTTTGCAATGCCCAATAATCTCTCAACAATTTTCGTATGACATTCGTTAGGGTCATTAAAATTATATTTGTGATTTAATGTGAAATGATCATATCCAACATCTCGCAGTTCATCTGTTTTATATGTTCTCCAGCAATCTGTGTAGATAATACTTACATCAACTACATTGTTTTCTATTGCCACCAGTATGCCTGCCAGGTCATGAATAATGTGCCATAATCAGGCTGCATATTATTACACGTAATTTTCAAGTATGGTTTGGCGAAACATTGAACTTTAAATTCTGTTAAAGACTGCATTTTATCGCGAAAAGGTGGACACCATGTTACAAAGTTATATGATTTGAAACGATCAGAAAAAAAATTGGATCAATGATTATAATCCCTCGATTTTGTGTATGTGAGCTGCCAATATTGTCATCCAATTTGTTGGAGAACCTAGTTTGGTGTTAATCGTTACATTACGCATTATATAACCAAACTGGAAAAAAAGTCGTAGTGAAGAGATTTGGAAGGCCATTGAAGAAAACAAAAGTCTTGGTGCCAGATTACATGCTTTTGCCAGATAAAACTTGCTTAGTCCAGAAACTGGAAATTACGAAGCCGTACACAAAATTCTTGGCCATAAATGTTTCTATTCATGGGATGCTCTGCAATACTTAAATACCGACGAAGAAAACTGAAAGTCACCATGATTTGGTTTTTTTGGCAAAAGAGGATGAACGATCTACTGAAATTTACTGTCGGAATATGATTCATGATTATTACCCGAATCGACATGACAAATTGGAAAACATGTGTTTATACGAATTGGCCACTACATACTAATATGAACGAAATAAACCAAAGTCTGTAGAATATTACGAATTAAAAAAGAACCTCAGTTGGTTCAGAAAGCATTTGAAACCAGCTGTTTTGAAAACGCTCTATCATAACATGAAAATGACGCTCGAATTGAGTTTCACTATAATTCATTGCTGATGTTGTTTAAGCCTTGGCGAAACGAAAAAGACCGATTGGGAGAATTTAAACTCTACCGGGAAACCTTTGAGCACAATGTGAAAATTTTTCCAGAGATGGAAGAATGTCACAAAACAAAACAAGCTGCAATCGACTTGGCTTAAAAGTTGCAACAAGAAAGTGATTTGCACGACCAGCTTGAAAATATCGAAGAACCAAATGAATACATTGATATGATAGCTGCACATTTTGAGAACATTGAAACTCACCAAGAAATTGTTATTAATGAAGATAAATTTAACAAAACAAAATGAATGCCGACCAATGGAAAATATTTGAATCATTATAAAACACATAGAAGAACAAAAGAAAGACCCGTCTGTTCCACCCATAAAACTGATTATAAGCAGAGTTGCTGGTACAGGAAAAAGCTTTCTAATTTAATTACTCAGTCAGAAAGTTCATTTAATGAGTAATCACAATAATGATGCTGCTGCAGTACTAGCACCAGCGGGAATTGCTGCCTTCAGCATTGGAAGAAGTACAATTCACACGTTTTTCAAATTGCCTGTCCAGCATACGAATGAAACAGAATAATTTAAGCTTAATTCTGACGATTTGAAATTATTTAAGCAACAATGGAAATCATTGGATTTAGTAATTATCGATGAGTGCAGTATAGTTTCGAATGCTACTTTGGCGATGATCAGCTTACGATATGGCGAATGTTGTAAAAACAAGCGAGATTACAGTTTTGGTGGCAAAAACATTATTTTGTTAGGAGATTTATTGCAGCTAGCACCCGTAAATGCACAATTTTGATTTCAGGAACTGCCTTTGAACAAAGTAAAACAATTGTTTGGTGGTGTTTGTATGTACATACAACTTTTGATACGAATTGGAATACAGAGAGCTAACAATGAACATTGTGTTATATACATAAATATATATATATATTGCGGCATAACTCTCTTAAATAACAGTCTCATACACCAAAAAATGATGCAAAATCAAAACTCAATTTTTATAGCATCATCACTGAACTGTTCGTTACTATAATTATCAGAACCTAATATTCGGCCCCATTCAGCGATTTTAAGAAGACTAAGAAGAGTAGTAAGGAAAGATACCACTGACAGAACAACTCAGCGTATAGCAGGCGACTTCGGTGCAGCAGAAACAGTCCATGGATATGACCTAGACAATGATAGAAACCAGTTTTTTTATTAGGTGATAGCTATGGAAAACCATAATTTAATTATTGATGTGGACGGTCCCGTGACATTTGAGAGAGCAGGTAGACATGAAAAAATGCTACTTTGGCGATGAACAATCAACGATTTGGCGAGTGTTGTAAAAACTATGTAACAATAAAATTTTGACAGCAGCAAATTTTTTGCTTTTCAAGATATTAAAAAATCTTCAGTTTTTATCAAAAAAATTAAATGACTAGTATTAAAAAATGCTCTAAAGAGCAACAAAAAAGGTTAATATGTTTAAGTATGAAAAAGGGTTGGACAAGTGCTTCTTATTGAGCCTGAGAAAGGAAAGGGGGAGCAGCTCACTGTCAATGCCAACTTTTGAAAAAATCATATTCGCGCTTTTTCCGTATAAATGAAATCACTCACAGTTACAATAAAAATGTATAGTGTAAAGACGCAGCTTGATTAAACATGAATGTAAGGCGACATAGTACCAAAAACCGTAGTTCATGCAGCGTATCACACTCATGCATCAAGCATGCCCGCAGTGTAGAACTGCGCAGAAAATTGATTTGTATTGCAGTGCAGAGTGTTAGAGCACTCTGAACAGGAACCATTCCACATATGCATGCATGACAGTATAATACATTCATTGATTGTTGAAATTATATGCAAGTGGCTGTGGCTCCACAATGCAATATGAAGTACAGCGATGCATATGTTAGTTATAAATGAACATTAGACGCACATACCTTTAATACGGAAGTACAAAAGAACAGTGCGGACGTGCACTGAGGCTCAAAAGTATAATGGGAGTGTACAGTGTAGTATAGTCTGTAGAGCAATAATGGTACACAGTGCACTGTACAAAGTTGCATTGCAGACGCACGCACAGTACAACAGTAGAACAGTGCAGTTGTAAAACACGATGGAAAGTTTTACTACGGTACCGCAAATTTCTTTTATAAGAAAAAGCGCGAATATGATTTTTTCAAAAGTTGGCATTGACAGTGAGCTGCAGCCAAGAAGGAACCCCTTTCCTTTCTCATGTTCAATTAGAAGCACTTGTCCAACCCTTTTTCACACTTAAACATATTAACCTTTTTTGTTGTTCTTTAGAGCATTTTTTTAATACTAGTATATATATACAGGGGTCGGAAAAACTACTTTTTGTTTGTAGCGAACTACAACTACAACTACTTTATGAAAAATGTAGTTAACTACAACTACAACTACTTGTTTTAAAAAGTAGCGACTACAAACTACTTTTCAAAAGTAGTCACTACTTCGCTACTTTAGTTATCATCACTTTATTTAATGACAGAATGTCTGTCATTAAATAAAGCGAAGATTACTGTTCTGTAATAGTGGTAGATATTTTGAATAAAAAAGTCCCCAACTTGGCAAAACTATGATCACCTGAACTGAAAACTCACCCACTTTACTCCTTCTGAAACTAAAAGACAAAATTTATCAAAAAAAAAATTGTTAAATTAAAATATATGTTTATTCATTTTTAATAAAAGTTGACTTTCAAAATTGGAATCCGTTAAACAAGATCGATTTGGGCATAATATGTTAGATGCAAACGAAAATAATCTTTCAATAGATGCACTTGAAGGAACAGGAGTATTGGTTTTAATGAAGACCTTTTTGATACATTTATATGCCGTTTTTCACCATACATCATAATATAGTTGAATTCTTATGTGCGTCCCTGTAAACTATATTACTGCTTCTTATTCCATACTCCCAAGAAAGTATGATGTAGCCCACATTATTGATGTATACCAATTTCATTATGCTTGAAATATCCTAAAGCTAATTAAATACACCGCAAATGATTTTTCCCCATAGACCATAATGTAACAGAATTCTTTTGCATGTCCTGTAAGCTAGCTATAAATGCTAGAAACTTCATTTTCAATACTGAACATTCTATGGTAAACTTCAATAACATATAAAACTTTCATGGCAATCCGAGTACATTTACGAAAGTTAGAGCACGGACAGACAGACAAAGCGAATTCATAGACAATTTTAATTATGTTGGAAAGTGTTAAAAAGAGGAAATTTGAAAACAAAAATTGCAAAAATCTTACAAATTTATGAGAGTGATATAGCACAGTAGCGCTTAAGGTGGTTCTCAAATTCCTTGCTCAACAATGCGAAACTTTCTGAGACATTATCTGACTCCTTTTTAAACACAAAGGCATAAAATTGGCAGGCCTGACTATGGAAGCGATTTGGAATCGAAATGAGTTTTCCATTTTTTGATAAATAAATTACTTATCGGGTTTTATAAGCGATTCGTGTCACGTTTTTCCCCTTTCCCCTGCTGCGACGTCGGAAATTCGGTTGAAAACACCGACTTTGACAGTGTTTTCTGAAAAATCTTCTGTCTTTACCAAAAAATAAAATAAAATAAAATAAAGAATGATGGAAAACGTCTTTCGGTTACAAAGTTTCTGAATAAGAACACCTGCATTTCCATGTGTTTCAGAACAAAAATGAATTAAAGAATATGTCATAAAGTAGCCAGTTTGGATTTGAGAACAACCTTAAGAGCGGATAGCCCTTGGTAAATTTGAATATACATTATTTTTTAAAATAGAGCTAAATAGTTCTATTTCTTTACAATTTAAATATAGTTCCTGAAAGTAATTTAAAAATTGAACAAGATCATATAGACTTGCATAAGTTAAATCCCAGCTTTTCTTTACTTTCTATCTCTTTTTGTTTGTTTCCCTTTGAAAACCCGAATTTCAACGTACTGGGTTTTAGATTCATTCTGCAGACAAAGATAAAGATATTTCATTAAAACACCAAGCTAACCAATAACAAATCAAATATTGATTTGTAATGTTTTATATTTTGTATATGGAGAGGTGGGGGAGATTTTAGGGGAAGGGGGATAATTTATATTACAGATTATTTATCGTCATTACAGAGCACTATTTAGGCCAGAAGATTTTTTTCATATAAAAAAAAAAAAATAAAGATTTTAGATTTATTTGTATGCGGGGGGGGGGGGGGGGGGAGAAAAGAGTAAATTATGGGAGGTTAGGGGACAATTTAGATGATTACTTATATATTATTATTAGGTAGAAACGAATGTGGCCATTTTCTTTTTTTAAATAAAGAGTTTTAAATATTTTAAACTGTATGCTGGAGGAGGTGCAAAAAGGGAAGCGTAAATTTTGGGGACAAGGAAATAATTTTTATTTATTGTCATTAAAGAGCAATAAATGGAGTGAACGATTTTATTTTTGTATAAACATAAAGATTTAAAAATATTTTAAACTCCTTTGTATGCTACTAGGGGGAAGCGTGAATTTGAGAGGTTAGGGATAATTTAGATGATTTATGTATAGATGAATCCGTTCCTTTTTTTCCCCTTTTTCTCTTTTTAAATAAAGATTTTACATTTCTTTGCTTGCTGGGTGTGGGAGGCAAAAGGGAGAATAAATTCGAGTCAGATAAAGACGTAACATTGCCAGACGACTAATATTTTGGTAAAAACAATCTTAGTCGTATAAAAATACATTATATTGAGAAGATTTCCATGGATTTAAATGACAATACACGAAGTTTCTGATACCCAAACTGTGAAAATGACAGTTAATTTGTGACCGTGCTCCTCGTCTATGGAAAAATCTATGATATTGCAACTGACATTTGTCGCTGACATTCGCAAATTGTTGCAGAGAACATATTTCGCACAAAAGAAACGAGTTATGATCACGTGATTTAAAGATTGGCACTTTTTTCCTCCCTCTTAAAGTATCGTCGATGCTCGCTACAAACTACTGATATTTTGTATCGCGCTACTCGCTACACTACAAACTACTGGAAAAAGTAGCGGCATATATATATATATATATATATATATATATATATATATATATATATATATATATATATATATATATATATATATATATATATTGCTTTTAACAGTACCTGTTATTTAAAAAAATAAATATTTACTATTAAAAAAAAATCTGAAAGTTTTTTTCATATTTTTCTTTTTTCTTCAGTTTGAAACTGCCATCCACAAGGCCTGGATGGAAATACAAAAAATCTAAAAATACCCACAGGCCAGAATTCTATTTATGCAGTTTCATATTTTAGTAAAAAAAAAAAATGTTATCTTGAAGTTTTATTTCTGTTATTTTGAACTATTTTATAGCTTAGAATTTGAATCATTTTCCTTTTTCAGTTAAATTAATTGTTTGTATCGTATATTCTGGTGTATAACATGCACTTTTGAAACAAGAAAAGGCATCAAAATTTACAGATGCATATTGTTATATGCAAGTATAAAAATTAAGAAAAGATAATCATAATAATTCCGATTTTAATATTAATGAACAATAACAACAAAAATACTTGATTAGTTGAGTGAAATACAATAAGATTCCAAATGTTTTGTGAGGATTTAGATAGACAGACAGGCTTGGTACTATCGTACATCTTAGATTCACATTTCCTCATTTTTTTTTCTTTTATGATTATTTTGTGTTCTTTATTGCATTTTCATGTGACATATTTCATGAAGGTTACTTTGAAAAGATTAGGGTGCACATAATAATATGATAAATATACCTAAAAACAGAAAAATGTAGTTTCAAATCATAGATGTGTGTTATATGCTGGAGTATATGGTATTTATAATTGCTGATTAAAGATTATTCTCGTATGGAGTGAGTATGGAGGAAGAGTCTTCATAGCAAAAACTTATTGACTTCAACGACTTTCTTACTGATCCTTGTAAGTAAACTAAACAATGATCTATAATACACCAAACCTTCGATCCCAAGCTATGAATTTTGTATGAATTTTACTGTAGTCTAAAGCATTTAACTCCTTTTCAGAGCATTTACTGAGATAACATTTTTTTTTTTTTGTTAAGGGTTTAAATATTGTTATTTCAATTCGAAAAATGGAATTTTTTGAAGCCACTTATTAAGCATATTATAACCAGCATTAAACATACTTATCTGATTTAAAATTAATAATCCTCATTGTTTTCTGTATGCTTGCATAATTGTTTTTATAATTCAACAATTATTTTTGAATTAACGAGTGTAAATAACTATTGAATGCTTATTTTGACAGAAAACAAGAGCTTATCGCAAATTAATAGATGATGTCCCAGAAGAGGTTAAGAAAAGAAGAGCTCTTGAAGTTAGTGGACTGTTTAGATCACATGCACTACAAAGGCATCAAAGAGAAATTGGGAAGTGTCATTTAGTTCAAGTTTTAGGGGTAATTTTCTTTTCTTTTTAAAGACATTTATAAAAATGCATTGATAAAGATTTTTTTTTTAAATATAAAAATACTTTTTTATTATGAATTCCTTTTTAAAGTTTTCGTAAAATGTTGAAACATTAAATTAAGATATTCAGGTTTAAAACTATTTTTTTTTGTGTGTGTGCAATATTTTTCATTTGTGATATATTATTACAGTAGTGTTTCTATTTTATTAGATTTTTTTTTTTTAACTGAGTTTATTTTTAATTTTTGTTATTTTTTAAAAATGCTATTCTCATAACCACTTGTTTTAGATCTGTCTGTTGTAAATATTTTGAAAAAGAAAATCATTTAATATTTTATTATTATTGATGTTAAGTAAAGAAGAGCTCCTGAAGTTAGTGAACTATTTCGAACACATGAAATAAACCCAATTAATAATTTAGACATTTCAACTAAAATTATCTTCCAAACATCCAAAGTAAATAATAACAGTTAATAGAAGAAATAAAATAATAAACAATGTTGGAAGAACAATTTAGAAGTTAAAGTTATATGTGACTTGATATGTAAAATAAATTAATTGTAATTGCTTTTATTACTTGCTATTTATTCCTAAAACTAAACCATTTTTGAAAAATTCAATGTGTTCTTGTATTTTTCCCCTTTCTGTACATTCACTATATGTTGCTCTCATTAAACTAATGCTACCACTTATTTTTTGTAGTGGGAAGACCAAGCTAAGCTCGGTTAAAATTGGCTTTGTGTTCAACTCGATATAACAACAAATTCTTGCTGTATTATCGCTATTTTAATTTTATAACAGTATTATTTACAGAAACAATCGATATTAAAACTATGTACATATTTCTAAATTTTACATTACTGACATATTTACAGTAAAAGGGCACCCTTCCAAACTATAGTTTTAGTTTGTCGCACACTCTCTTTTGGTAGCAGGACTTTTAGGGCTGAACGCCTTTTTACATGTGAGAAAGCAACATACAGCATTTTGTATCTAAAGATGGAGACCCTTAAATCCATGCCTACGAAGTCGAATGTTTGCCCCAGAGCATTGTGAAAGGTGACGGCGAACATCGGCCACAAGGGAAACTATTGGCATTGCATGGTGCAACCCATCTGGCCCTTGCCCTGGTCTAGTGTTATTCTGGGTATGTGAATCACACGATTGAAATGCTCGCCGGTAATTATCTTTGCCTTGATGATGTTGTTGCTAAGATCCATCATAATAAGAGGTGTAAAGTTGCAAAGCCCTTCTGATATGTTCAGGTTCTGCAGCAACATGATTAATGTGTTAGTTTTGACTGAGTCAACACGCATGTTCTTTGTTTGTGAAAAGGTTTTAAAATGGCACCAGGCGTTGCTTTTTGTGATGCACAGGTCCAAAAGCTTGGTCTTGTTGGCTCGGGGCTGGACAGTAAGGCACTGTTGAAAGTCTCGGCCAAGGACCACAATCTTTCCACTAAAAGGCAATTATTTCTGATGACACATAACAGCTGATCCATGTTGTTCAATCCGTACTTAGGAAGCATGAGTTGTCTATCAGAAAAATGTCAACTTTTGTGAGCTCGGTGGCTTTTGCCTTTTGTCTATGGACTCTGATTGGTTGAATCATATATCTCAGCTCCAATTGAGAATTTCTAAATAATTTCTTCAGATTCTGAAATCCATTTTTTTGCCAAATGTCATCAAAATTTGGCGAAAAGTCGCAAACTTAGAGACATTCTTTCATTTGGTACCAAGCATGTGTTTTTGTATTTGTAATCTTGAAAGTCGATTTTCCCACTCAATATCGCCAGCATTTTGCCAAATTTGGCAAAATGTTGCCAACTTTGTGACTTTGTTTACTGTCAACTGTTCAGCAACTTAATAACTGTTTCAACCTTTATTCTCTTTGAAATGCATTGACCCGTAGTGCCCCAAAATGACCCACTAATAAAACTTTCTTGAACATGTTTCCTAGCCCAATGGTCTTCTTGTAACCCAAAATAGTACAATACAAAATTTAGTCAAAATCATTACAGCCGTTTTATAGATAAAATTTGCATACACACACACGATTTGCTTGTATTATAATATATGATTAGTAATTGTAAGATCTTAGTTCTCTCAATGGTTGATTTCTTTCTAGCAGCAAATTATTGAAGAAATGGGTTGATTTTTCTTTTTTATAGAAATGTTTAAAAAAAATAATGATGTTTTATCTATATTAGTGCATTTCAATTGTCCAAAAGAAATCTATGAAAAATATTTTTGCTATAGTATTTTGTGTGAGTGAAAAAATCCTACTGTTGTCTTATTAATTAAAAATTCATTCAGATTCAATAATTTTTATATAAAACAGGAAGTAGATAAAAATAAATTGAAGGATGAAAGAAACATTTATGCATAAATAACAATCTTTTAAAGAGGAGGAATATTTTCAAGATAATCATGAATATTTGTTTTTTCATTGAACTGTTTTTATTTAGAATACTAGTGTAAATGCCCGTCCTAGGACGGTGGGTAGAAATTGGGGTTTTCAGTTAAAATTTTAAATAATTGATAAAAATATTCATATACTGTTTATCGACAATAAGGAAAACTGACCTGAATGGTAAATATTACTGTTAATGGTAGTTATGTTAATGGTAAATTTTACGAAACGTAATCTTTTCCTTTATTTTTGATTTACAACTCAAAATTTCCAAATATTTTTCTGAATAATTAAAATTTTAATCCTAATAACGATCTCAATAATTAATTAAGGTCTCAATAATTAACTATGGTAAGTAAATTATAGGTATTAATTTTCGCTCTCAATAATACGAAAACGATCTTTTAGTTTCTTCATAATCTAAAAGAATGCATTAATTTTTACACAAAGTCAAATATTTCCCTTTCAAAATTAATAATAAAAATAATTTAAATAATTAAAAAAAGTTGATCTTGTAATAACTCAATACATCCTGAATGTACATACCTTATGTTAATGGTAAATTTTACGAAACGTAATCTTTTCCTATATTTTTGATTTACAACTCAAAATTTCCAAATATTTTTCTGAATAATTAAAATTTTAATCCTAATAACGATCTCAATAATTAATTAAGGTCTCAATAATTAACTATGGTAAGTAAATTATAGGTATTAATTTTCGCTCTCAATAATACAAAAACGATCTTTTAGTTTCTTCATAATCTAAAAGAATGCATTAATTTTTACACAAAGTCAAATATTTCCCTTTCAAAATTAATAATAAAAATAATTTAAATCATTAAAAAAAGTTGATCTTGTAATAAATCAATACATCCTGAATTTTTTTATTTTAAAAATATGCTTATGTACATTTTATATTATTTTACAACTTTATTATTATGTAAATTATAATAAAGTTGTATTATTAATTTTTTTTTCCAAAGGTATAATTTGTATTTATTGTCAATAGGTGGCGCCAGAACAGTATTTAAGAAATATATCTAAAATACCGGTAGATCATCGCAAAGCCTCGAAAGGTATCATCGCTATTTCTGAAAAAGTACTTAGAGGAATAAAATGCTTACAGAAATAAATTTAAAAAATCCTTTAAATTATTTAAAGACTTTAATATGCTTTTACGAATATTTTAAGAGCATAATCGGATTTTTTAATGAAACGTTCAAAGAGTCATTCATGGAATAGATATGGAATTTGTGTTTTTGAATGGCAACATTATTTGTTTGTTTACATCAGGTAATCGGATGTTTAATCGGTTATTTTTAATTTAAAACTTAAAACATTATAACTGGATATGATATACATGTTTTATACGAAAATATGCTGAACAGACATTATTTCAAGTAGAAGAAATTATCATTTAATGGTTATGTGTTAGCATATCTTTTTCAGTAAGCCTAACATGGCGTTTAACTATGGTCGACTCGCAGACCAGAGTGGTACAGCCCGGTACCGTTACAGACAGATTCTCGCCTTTGGATTTTATTATAAGTAAGATAATTGTAAAGTTCTCAAATGAAAGGAAATTTCTGCATCAAGAGATTTTTGTTAATTGTCTGTTCTTGATCTAAACCAGTGTTATTCAACCACTGTGCTGTGAAGAACTTTTAAGGTAATTAATTAAATTATTATCATATGATTATTGAAAGGATAAATATCTACGTATTGCAAAAATATTAATAAAAATACTTGTTTTTTTTTCCTCTCAAAATTACATTTGTTTAAAATGAGCTTTTTTGTAATCTTCTATTAAAACAAAAAATGATCATGGCTGGAATCCTTCAATTAATATTTTAGATTCTTTCTTCTTTAAAATTCCACTTTAGATATTCTATAAAATTATTAAGTTCAGCTACATCATTTAATGTTAAATTATTAGAAACAGAAGAAATGTACATAAATTTAACAAGTTTAAAAAATGTAAATTGTTACCTTTAATTACAAATGATAATAAACTGTTTTGTTTATTATTTGGTCTTGATGATACATTTTGTTTGAGTTAATAAATAAACAAAGAAGGTGTATACTCTCATTTTTTATAATAATATTTTAAGTGTACTGTGAAAGTTTAATAATAGATTTAAGTATGCTTTTAAGAAAAAGGTTGAAAAATGTTGATTTAAACGTTAAATCATGCATACAATCAATTTATACGTACATTTATTGTTGTAAAAATCTATTCAGCTATGTAATCTATGCAGCTTTTTGTTAATGCATTTGTATATTTTTAGCCTAGTAAAAGATCTGAAATGGATTGGTCTGGTAGAAATGATTGGAGCACAAAAGTCATATACCCACAAGTAGAAGTACCAATTAAAGAAGGGTCTGAGGTCAAGAGGCTTCCATCTCCTGGTGATTACATAGTAATACAGGTATTGTTCAAAATTTAATTTGAAAATATATCAGATAATACTAAATTTTGTAATTTCATTGAAAAAAATTTAACATTTTGTTTATTAGGAAAGCTGAAGGGAAATATATCAGTCAAGAATTTGAGTGTGTAAATGTAGTTATCCTATTTGTGTAAAGTTGATCCAAATAGGAACTGTAATCAGCATATCAATTCAATCCAAAAGTAATGCATAAAAAAAAATACTGTAGTATATTGATATTTTCATTAAAGGTGTACATACTTTGTTTTTACTTGATTTAAATTAGATTGTGCATGTTCAATTTCTGTAAAAAAAAAAAAAAAAAAAAAAAAAACAGTTTAGTAAACATTAATTAACATGACTATTTATTAAATAATAACAAATTATATTCTCAAATTTAGTTACTGCTAGTAAATTACATGAAATCTATCAATTATGATAGGTGAAAAATACTTTAAAGTTATCTTTTCAACAAATATAATAGACAAAAAATTATCAAAAGCACCAAATACTTATGATGAAAATATTGAGGGAAGAAAAATATAGTTTTATTTTGAATCCATGTAGTATATATTTCAAAGATAAGTAAAAATTGCTTCAATGAGTTTTCTATTATTCCTACCTCTATTTAAATTTCTAGCAGGCATATATGTTTCATGCCAAGTAGTGTCTTGTTAATTGGAAACTAATAAATATTTATTGTGATTAAGTGTGAAGTATCATTGCATTAGATTTTATTTTTAATGGAAATAATTATTATTTTATATCATATTTTTTCAAAATATATTAAATTATTTCATAAAATTTGAGATATAAAAATGATAATTTACTTTTAATATGTTGATAACAATGTTTATTTAAAATTTAAATTGTTGGGGGAGGGAAGTAGAGGAAACTAGGTTACAAGAATTGTAACTAACATTTTGAATTTTATTTTGGTAAACACTCGTCAAATTTACTTTCATCTAATTTTCATGCTTTGTTACACGTCCTGGTGATGATCTGATGAAGCTTTTTTGCAACAAAGCTACTGAAATAAAATATGTATATATGAAACGAAGCGTGTTGCTCCGTCGGTGGGTCCTTGATCGCCGGGCCGGTGGCTGCGCGGACTGATGGCGGCTCCGTATTTACGTCAAAGCGCTCATTCTGATTCCCTTGCATGCTCTTGTAGTCCTGGGCCGTGAGCGGGATTCGGTTAAATTCCGAGTGAATGTATGTCTGTTTAAAGGAAGACACCGTCTATTACGGAACCTGGTTTATTTCTTTTTCTTACATGCATCCTTTTAAACCAGGCCCATATTGGCGTGAGAGCTGCTTTTTAAGTCTGTCTGGACATCGAAGGTTCGTCCATCGTGAGGCAATTCCGAGAGAGCAGATTGGCGTGGATTTGTTTAGATGAGGGAAATCGTAAAAAGTCCGCTCCTGATAGCCGTGTAATGGTATAAATATGAGGTTTTTGCATTATTTCTGCTAGAGGTCGTCTAAGTCAAAAGAGGCGTATTTTTAATTTTAATTGGCCGCGAGCTGAGTGATTGATTGTGCGGAATAAAGGCGTTGGCTCTATCGGCCGATCGGATGCCGCAAGACTTTAAAATTGCGTTAGCGTCAGCACAAATATTCTTATGAAGAGTCAGAAAACGATCTTTGAAAGTTATAAGATGCGATGCAGGAAAACTAATTTAACAGGGGCGACGGCATTTTCAATCAATTGAAACACAATTATTAAAGCATTTAAAAGTTTTGATTTAAATTTCTATTTTTTAAAACGGTAATTTAAAATTTTAAAAGGGGCAAAAAGGGATTTTGCATTTTAAAAAGGGGTTTAGCTTTTATCCTTTCATATCCCCCCCACTAAAACAAGAGCCACAGGGCTCGCCTGCAAGACCTGTGGGTCTTATCTCGTGAATTTAACCCATGTTTTTTTTTTTTTTTTTTTTTTTAGATTCTTATTTTCTCCAGCTCTCAAGTAATTTCTCCAGCTCTTCAGTATTTACTTCAGCTCTCAAGTCAATTGGACCTATTTTTACATTTATATATCAAATTTACATAAAAATATTGGTTACACTAAAATATTGGAATTCTTTCAATGGTGCTGCAGCAAAACAATAATGTGTCTCGAGACGACATATCTTGATTATAACAGTTGTCATAACATAACTGTGTTTGTAGTGTTTCCCTTTCTTTCCAGTTTTTGTTTTAAAGTTTTTGATATAGTTTGTTGGGAAACATCCTTTTGTGTATAATTGCAAATTGCAACCATAAACTATATAATATATTAAAATATTCACAGGTAAACATACTGAAAACTATACAACATATGCAAATGTAAAAAATATTCAATAATAGACAATGTTCAAATGTAAAAAAAAAATATTCACAAATACAAAATATTAAAATGTAAAATATATTCACAAATACAAATTATTCAAAAATATAAAATATTCAATAATACAAAATATGCACTAATACTATCAACAAAATATATTGTATCTCAAATGCAATTTGAAAAGCTTGCATTTCTAGAAATATTGAATTTTCACACGGAGATAAAATAACAGTAAAATAGCCTAAAATACTAATAACAAAAACAAATTATATTTCTTCGTATACCTTTCCGTTTTGTTCGGGACTTAGCTACTCCTATGATGCAGCCTTAGGTTTATATCCATGAAAAAACAACACTAAGTTGTTTAAAAAAAAAGAAAACTACAGCTAATAAAAACTAAATATACACTTGCTATAATTTTCACCATGCGCAGGGTCAGTGCGATATGGGTTTTAATACTCTGAGGGGAATATCACCCAAAAATGTGCCACTCGCACGACAGAAAAAGAAAAGTGGGTAATCGATATTCACCTGCAGAGGGGAAGCGAAGCAGTTTTGCCAGATTCTCCGTTCAACCTGGAAAGAGAATCTGGGAAAACAGTCCGGCTAAAGATGGGTGGCCACGGAGCGGAGGACCCCTTCATGTGTCATCAATTCATTATTATAATATTTTTAAAAAAAAATAATAAAAATTCTAACAGTACTTTTAAACTGTCACCATCATTCTACACTGCTGGGGAGATAGGTTACGCCCAGCTGGGTCCTCATCCAAATGCTACGAGTAAGGGGGACGATAGGAAAGCAAAAATTAAAAAAATTGACAGCTGAAAGAGATAGATGGGGTTTATTCATGGCTGAGTTTAAGATTTTGAGGAGGGTGGTAGTATCTTAACTTGGAGGAATGGACAATTTCGGAATTTCTCTTAAAATGTGGGCTGGGTTTATCAATTTCAAAGGATACATCAGAAAGTTGTTTTAAAATGGTGTATGGGCCAGAATATGGTGCCGTCAATTTACGGGTATTCGGATAGTGAAATTCTTCATACATCACAATGTCACCAACTTTAAACTTTACAGGAAGGAAACGAGCATCATAACGGACTTTATTCTTTTTATGGTAAGCAATTGTTCTCTCTTTAGCCAATTTTCTAGCTTCTTCCACAGGGGGATAGTAACTATTATTTGGTAAAGGGGGATCATATGGTAAATTTCCTAAAAATAAATAGCTAGGGGTGAACTGGGTTACAGAATGAGGGGTGTTATTATATTCATATAAGACTTCATCTAAAAGCTTAGTCCAGGGTATTTTCTTGGATGTGGAATTGACTTTACATTTTAATCTAGTGACAATAGTCTGATTTAGTCGTTCAATTTTCCCATTCGTTTCCGGGTGATGGCTGCTCGTCAATCTGTGTTTTATATTGTAATTACGAAGAAATCTCCTAAACCTGGAAGCTGTAAATGCTCCATTTCTGTCGGTTAACAATCTATCTGGTACTTGTATCTGAAATAATTGTTTCAAAATGTTTGTATAAGTTTCGGTAGTTACACTTTTTGAAGGAAAACCCCACACATAGCGAGTTGCATGGTCAACGACTAAATGCAAATATTTTTTTGTAGAATTGTAATAATTAAATCCGCCAACAGAGTCTACTGCCAAACATTCAAAAGGTATCTCTGTTGGGGGCATTAATTGCAATAAGCCAAATCTTTTTTGTCTACATTTTTTGTTTATCTGACAAGTGTGGCAGTGTTTTACAAAATTTTCAATGTCCTGATTAAAGTTAGGCCAATAATATTGCGGAGAGATTAAATTTATCATTTTATAAATTCCAGGGTGGCCAAATTGTGTGTGGGTTTTTTCTAATAGGGGTAAACGTAAAGACATGGGGACCACAATCTTATACAAACCTTTCTTTTTAATAACAACAACATCATTTATCTCAGTGTACTTTTTACCATCAATTGTTACATTTTCTTTCTTCTGATTGTCTCTTACTTCATTCAAGTCAAGGAGATGTATAATATGGGGTAAATTTTCTGAAACAGGTTGTCTAGATAGCATATCAGCTTCAACATTAGTGGAGCCTTTCTGGTATTTAATTTCATAGTCAAACATACTAAGTTTTAGGGACCAGCGGAAAAGACGTCCTCTTAAATTTTTAACACTTTTGAGCCAGGTAAGTGCCGCATGATCTGTATGTATGACAAATTTTTGACCGTGTAAATAATGATAAAATTTATCTAAAGCATCCACAATCGCCAAACATTCTAACTCCGTAATTGCATAATTTTTTTCATAATCGCGAAGATTTCTAGAGTGATATGCTATAGGATGTAATGTTCCTTTTTCATCAACTTGTTTCACTACACATCCCACTCCATGACTTGATGCGTCTACAAACAAATGACAAGGTGTTTTGGGATCAAACAACTTTAAGATTGGTTTTTCAATTAAAGCATTTTTTAATTTTTCAAAAGAATTTTGACAATTTTGGTCCCACACATAAGGGACATTTTTCTTCAACAAATTGTTGAGAGGGTATCGAATGTTAGCATACTTTGGAATAAATTTGTGATAAACATTTATAGATCCCAAAAAACGTTGTAATTCTTTTACATTCGTTGGTGGTGTTAATTTCTTAATCGTCTCTATATTAGGGTTGTCAGGTGTGATACAACCGTTCGAAACTTCATATCCTAGAAAATTAATTTTGGATTTCACAAAATTACACTTTGACAATTTGAGTTTAAGGTTTTCTTGAACACATATATTAAATAATGTCTCTAAATGACATAAATGTTCCTCTTCATTTTGGGAGAATACAATAACATCATCAAAGTAACTACAGGCAAAGTCAATTTTGTATTTATTAAGAATTCTACGGAGGGTACGGTTAAACCAAGCAGGTGAGTTTTTCCATCCAAACGGTAAACGATTCCACTCATATAATCCAAAGGTGGTGGCAAATGCCAGCTTCTCAGTGTCTCGAGGGTGGATAGGAATGTGCCAATATCCACTAGCTAAATCAAGAGTGGAAAAAATTTTAGCATGCGCCAATTTATCTAACAGGGTGTCGATTCGAGGTAAGGGTTCTGCATCTGTTTTTGTAATGGCATTTAATTTTCGGAAGTCAATACATAACCGGGTTTTCTTCCCTTCTTCACGTTTATACACCAAAGTTACGGGTGATGAATAAGGGGAATAGCTTTCTTTAATGATACCGGCTCGCAATAAATTTTGAATTTGTTCTTTAATTTCCTCTTCTTCCTTAGGGGAAGTGCGATATGCTCTTAAAGAAACGGGGAGATCTGATGTTAACTGTATTCTCTGGGGTTCCATGTTTACACAGCCTATATCATATTTATCTTTGGCGAAAATACAGACATATTTGGCTAGAAGAGCAGGTAATTGTTCTCTGACAGACTGAACATTTTGCACATGGTCAGTGGTCTCGAACAACTCCGGCTCAAAATTTTCTTCGAATATCTCTGCATTTTCAATTGCTGGCTGGTTAGTATATACTTCTGATAAATGTAAAGTATGGTGAGACGCATTTGTTGGAATATGGTCCATGAGAGGTACTTTCTTATTATCTTGAGTTATTTGCATTTTAACACAGTCAATATTTAATCTAAACAGTTTGCAATGGGGTAGCCCAATCAAAGCGTAAGGTAACTGATTGTTAATTATAAAAAGTTCAATTCTCTTAGAGATACGTCCTAATTGCAAACTAACAAGGCATTTTTCTTTCAAAGCAAGAACACCTTGTGTTTGGGTGACTGGTATACTCTGCTGAACTTTACATATTTTTAGGTTAAGTTTATGGGCTAAATGACAAGGAATAACACTAATCGAACTCCCAGTATCGATCAAACAAGGTAGTGAGTCTTCATTTTTTACATAAGTAACTTTATGACAATCTCTATTTGATTTTTTATAGCTAGCTTTTTCTTTTTGTATATGTCCGGACATAAGAAATCGTCATTGATTACTAGATGTATTTTGGGATGACTCATTAGCGCTATGATCTTGGTTGGGGTTCGGCAAAGTCATATTGTGACTAGGGGTTGGTACTGCTAACACTTGTTGTCGAAAAGGGCAGTTTCCCATCCAATGATACGCATTTGGTATTCCGATATTAAGACAAACTTTGCATGGATAGGGCGGCAAAGTGGTCTGGTGGTGTACATTAGGTCGTGGTGGAACATTTGAAGTCGGTCTAAACGTATTTTGGGGATTTCTGGCTTGATTTGATGGAAAAGGTCGAATGGGGTGTGTTTGATAGGGAACTTTGTAGTTCCACTGCCTGTTAAAATTCTGTCCATTCTCATATGGAGGTCGGTTTGGTCGCCATTGGCGATACTGATTGGGGTTTTGGGGGCTTGCTTCAAATTTGCTCTCATTTCCCTTTCTGTCCAGTTGCAGTTTGCTAATTCTGAAAACTAATTCACGCCATGCATGTGTAGTTGAGGGGTTGCCTGCAATAACTAACTTCTGCATTTCTAATGGCAAGCCCTCCGTTAACCCTTCCAGGATAAGTTTCTGCTCTAAACCTAAGGTTCGGCCTACTTTAGTCTTTTTTTGATAATATTCGTTCAAGTCCTCTCCAACTTTATATCTAATACGTGAAAAATCAGTGAGAGAAAGGGTATCTGGAATTTCGTAGTGTTCATTAAACAAAGTGACAAATTCGGACCAATGAAGTACATTTAGACAATTATTAATGTACAACGTAAGTGCACTGTCCTTTAAATACTTCTGTATGTGCCTAATTTTCCAGCACTCGTCTTTTCCCTGTCCTATACAGACACTCTCGAAATAGGCTAACCATGGTATCCAAGACATTCCATCTTGCGGAGAAAACGCAACGATATCGGGGTCTACTGACATTTTTGGGTTGGCGGATACTGAAGTGTGACCAGACCCAGCTTGAGCTGACAGGGTCTGTCCACCTAACATTGTTACACCAGATGTCTCTGGTGCACCTCCAGATTCCTGACTAGACTTCTGATTATTTTTCTCTTCAGGATTATTAACGGGATTATCATCTTTGCTCGAAATTTGATTTTTTTCTTTTTCGGGGTCACCTGATTTGTCTGTTAAATCCTCTACTTCTTTGGGAGGTGTTGGGTTACTCATGATAGATATAAATACTAAATATCACTGAATTACACAGAAATATAATACACAATTAAAGCACATAAGAATAAAAATGAAAAAATCTTACAAACTATTTAAAATTTGTAACACTATATCTGTAAATATCTGTTAAAATCATCTTTTTAAAATTAAAATCCACCTTAATAATTTTTTTTTTTTTTTTTTTTTTTCAATAACTTGAATTCAATAAAAAAAAATTTAAATAACCTCACTAACTATAAAGTACGTTGCATATAAATCATCTTTAAAAAGTTTAACACTTAATAATAAAAATATTATAATAATAATAAAATTTTCACTTCTGCTAAAATATTTTCAAACTGTCTAGAAAAATGATTTTAATATGAGGTTTAGTTAATGTTATTTTTAATTAAAATCGTAATTATCAGTTCAACACAACTAAAGAATTTTCATAAAAATCACCATTCTTACTCTTTCATCTCTTTAAAATTTTTTAAACACAATACATAAACAATTATATATTTGAACTTAAATAGCTGACTTAAAAATAATTAAAATTTTCACACAAGTAATAGCATAATAAAATAATCCTCTTTAATTTATTTTTGGCATGCATAAAAAATTAAATAAAAAGTTTGAGAACCACTGCCTCTCACTAAAAAGATCTTTAAAAAAAAAAAAAAATTTTTTTTTTTTTTTTTTTTTCTGTACGTTAATATCAAAAGTACATACCTTTATACGGCTTTGCTTTAAATAAATCCATGAAAAATTTACCTCTTACTTTTTTTTTTTTTTTTTTCACCACCACGACGCGAAACAATAATAAAAAAAATAACTTTCGCAGAAAGATTTCTCTGATCATTAACCAAATGATTTATTTTCTTTCCTTTTTTCTATAGTCCACAAACCAAAACTCAAACATCTGGCGCTTAATAGGTCACTTGAGTTCATTTCTTTATCAGCGCGCTCTTGAAAATTGAAAACAGCTGTGTATTTGACCTACTTCTTTCTAAACACTTGATTCTTGCCGGCAGAATGAAATACTGCACAAGATTGAGAATGAAGAGAAAGTTAATGATTCACTTTCCTTTTGACGAAGGGAGATTAAGTACTTTTGAGTTCTTGGGATAAATTCCGTAAGTCTTTCACCGTATGCTGTAAGAATTTTTCACGGAGGTATTCGCTGTGATTGACGGGCGTAGATTACGTAACTGTTTAGTTTTTGGGATTTTCCCGTTGAGATGAACTGTCCTACTCGACTTCTGAAACGAAGCGTGTTGCTCCGTCGGTGGGTCCTTGATCGCCGGGCCGGTGGCTGCGCGGACTGATGGCGGCTCCGTATTTACGTCAAAGCGCTCATTCTGATTCCCTTGCATGCTCTTGTAGTCCTGGGCCGTGAGCGGGATTCGGTTAAATTCCGAGTGAATGTATGTCTGTTTAAAGGAAGACACCGTCTATTACGGAACCTGGTTTATTTCTTTTTCTTACATGCATCCTTTTAAACCAGGCCCATATTGGCGTGAGAGCTGCTTTTTAAGTCTGTCTGGACATCGAAGGTTCGTCCATCGCGAGGCAATTCCGAGAGAGCAGATTGGCGTGGATTTGTTTAGATGAGGGAAATCGTAAAAAGTCCGCTCCTGATAGCCGTGTAATGGTATAAATATGAGGTTTTTGCATTATTTCTGCTAGAGGTCGTCTAAGTCAAAAGAGGCGTATTTTTAATTTTAATTGGCCGCGAGCTGAGTGATTGATTGTGCGGAATAAAGGCGTTGGCTCTATCGGCCGATCGGATGCCGCAAGACTTTAAAATTGCGTTAGCGTCAGCACAAATTTTCTTATGAAGAGTCAGAAAACGATCTTTGAAAGTTATAAGATGCGATGCAGGAAAACTAATTTAACAGGGGCGACGGCATTTTCAATCAATTGAAACACAATTATTAAAGCATTTAAAAGTTTTGATTTAAATTTCTATTTTTTAAAACGGTAATTTAAAATTTTAAAAGGGGCAAAAAGGGATTTTGCATTTTAAAAAGGGGTTTAGCTTTTATCCTTTCATATATATATAGGAATATAAGTTTCTATTTTAGTTTAAAGTAATGTTAAAATTAATAGTGTAGTACTTATTGATTTGAATTTTGTTAAAGAAGCTTTTGATAAAATTTTGCAACTTCATTGCAAAAAAAAAAAAAAATAATTAAGATTGTGCTTTTTTTTTCTCAAATTTAGTTACTACTAGTAAATTACATGAAATCTATCAATTATGATAGGTTAAAGCATGTAATAAAATTAACATACTAGTATTTTTTCACATTTACTTTCTTGATTAAGTTTTGCTTGCAAATACTTAAATTAGTGGCTAAACATATGCCCAATTTTTAACGTGCCAGTAAAAGATTTTACTCTAAGACTTTAATCAATAAAAGAAAAAATGAATATCTTAAAATAAAATGTTAAGACTATTTGAAATTAAGTTCTCAAATTAAAGTCATTTAATGTGCCTGATCCTTGACATTGAATTTAATGGATATATAGCTACATTTCTGTAAAAGAGAGGATGTGTGTTCAATCCTTTTCTTTTGCTTTCATATTTTCTTTTCTTTTTATAATCAGGATTTTTTTTTTTTTTATTAAATTGTTAAAAATAATTTTTATTAAATTAATTCTTTGGATAAATCATTGGAAGTTTCTTGAATAATGTCGTTCTTAACTCTATTAATGAAAGTGGAAAAATTATATGCTAATCTCTATATTTTTTATTTAGATTACAGAATGCTCATCTCAAGTTTTGAAAGGAACACCCCTTTATCTTACTTCATTAAAAAACTTTTATAATAAAAATAGTTGACAACAACAGAAAGATGTTTTAAAAGACTATTATATGCTATAGAACTAGTTAATAGCTTCTCTTTAGTTTTAATTTAATTTTGTTTATTGTATAAAATGCAAAATTTAATAAAATTGTCATTAAGATATTGAATCAGTCTTGTTTTTTTTAATAAATGTATTTTTGCTTTATATGTATATCTGTATATAATTAAGTGTAATATAAATATGTCATAGAAGAAGTTAAACATTATTTCTGAAGTAATTTTCATATTGATATAAGCGAAAGAAATCTCACTTTGCTGCTTGTGTGAAAACTGAGCTTGAATTACTTGAATACATAGCAAATTGTCTAAATGGCAGTAAACATGCATCACAGGCAAATAATTAAAAAATATTTCAAATACCGTCTTAAGGTTCTTTAGAAATTTTCCAATTTCTGCTTAAAATGTTGGACATTCTGCTGCAAAGACAATTATAGGCAATATATTTATCTCTTGCATGGGAATATCACAGTCAGACAAGCATTCCTATTGTGGGATTCAAACTCAATCCACAGCATATCAGCTACATAATGATCTTCCTTATGTTAAATAGCTTGCAAATTCCATTATTGCTTGTATTATAATTGTTCATAGTTGATAATATATTCAGCTTGTTAATGTAGCCTGGTATAAATTGCTCACATTTATATGTCCAACAAAAGCTGAAGAATTCATTCGACTTTAGTAACATTTCATTTGTTAAATTAATTAATCCATCAAGGCTCTAAGACATGGCATGCAGACTATTCTCATGAACCCATAACCCAAACTTGTTAAATAAAATTGTATAATCTATAAAGAGTTCATGTTGAATGACTGCTCTTACATTGAGCTCGGTAAAAGCATTTTAAATCAGTATAACTATGTTGCAAATGTTTTTGTGAGAAAATTTAAGCACTGGTATTTTTTATATGGCTGTGTGAATTTTGTATATCTCTAATTGATTGAATTATCTGAAAATAAATACTTGATTCCTCATATGAACAAAACCACCAAGGTTGCTATATTGGCGAGAGAAAGCAGGAGAAATAACAGGTCTTATGAAAAACACCCATATGCACTTACATGTGGAAAAGGTGAGAATGATCTCGGGAGTTCCACAGGGTTACCTGAATGATATAAGTATAGCTCTTTCTGGCATGCCCTGAGTTAGGCCAAATTCTCCTAGCAACAACAGATGTTGGAGAATATACCATATGCTTTTAGAAAGAATATTGTATTTTGTCACATATCCTTGTTTAAAGGTAACCCTACGAAGATGACATTCCTTTGTGAACTACCATCAGTCAGGGATGGTATTTAAGTTACAGGGATAAGATAAAAATTAAAAAGAAATTTATGTAATAGAATGTTTTAAATTACTGGGTTATGAAACTTAAAAGGAGTGGGAATTGATTAAAAGTTTTAACTGGTATAATAAAACTTTTGTAATCGATTAATCAGATTTTTAATTGGTTTTCATTTTGCTTCATATGATTTTAATATTTTATTTAATTAATTAAACCTTCACATGAAGGTTTAAATTTATTAATTTTGAATTAATTAAACTTTCACATGAAGTAACTATTTATTTTATTGCTAGTAAATGCAAAGATATTTTAAATAAGTAGATATACTAGTTTAATTAAAACATAAAGCATAACTTTTCAATAATAAAATTGTCTCAGATGTCTGCAAACAAAATTGAATGATAATGTATTCTCATATTAGGGATGCTTAAGCGTGAAGTTGAATTCTGTGCACTTAAAAATGGTGATATAAGCATCGTATATTTCGAACAAGTCATTGAATTTTGGCATTCCCTCTTAGATGACTGCAACTAAAGTTGAATGACAATCTATTCCTAAATTTGATATTTTGTTGAATTCTGTGTACATAAACTGTATATATAAGCATCACATAAATTGAACAAATCGTTGGTCCAAAAACTAATCAGCACCAATTCACATAAGACTTCAAGAAGTTCAACTTCTCATAATATTTCATCCTATGCTACACAGTAGTTTGTGAGTTAAAGAGCCCACAAAATTTATGTCACATAGAGACAGACATTTTCTAAAAACAGTCAAATCATACCAGAACATTCTAAAACGTATAAATCTGTCAGAAACTGGTAAGTTGAAATTTTCAAGAATCCAGTACTTTCTTCTATAGATAGAAGAAAGTAAAAATGATTACTATTAAATTATAAGGTTATTAATTTAGAAAAAACAAAAAGTTGGATAAATTAAATGAATGAACCTATGATAATTTTGAAATATATCAGGGTTCCCAGCGACATGGAAAATCTGGAAAGTCAGGGAATTTCAAAGTAGTCAGGGAAAGTCATGGAAATTTAAAAATATATATGAAAAGTCAGGGAATTTACAAATATTTCTTAAAAAGTCATGGAAAGGTCTGGGGGAGCGGAAAAAATATGAATTTGAAATCATTTCTTTTTTAGAAAAGTGTTACTATATTTCTCGCTACATGGCGCCTCTGAAAAATCTCTAGACTCTGGTCAGTTTAAAGATCGAGAATTTTCTCCAAATTCAGAAAAATTATAATATGGACAAAAGTTTTCTACATTTTTCAGACTTTTTCATGACATTTCACATTCTAGAGTTTGTTGTGTGGCATTCATTTGAAAACTGGCAAAGGTGAAGTTTTTTTGCATTATAGTATTTTAGAGAATTTCATTTTGCAATTTTCTTGAAACTTGCTTAAATTTTCTCCTAGAAAAGAGTATGAAAGTTTTATTATGATACAAATTTCTGTTTTTTTTTTTTTTTTTTTTTTTTTTTTTTTAATGCCTGCTTGTTATTTTGTGTTATTTAAAGCAGATTTTTTGTATGATCGTTTGGTCATGGAATTTGTTTGGATTCGGTCATGGAAAATCATGGAAATTGCCAGACATGTTTTGCTGGGAACCCTGTATATGTGATGTGAAAAGAATAACTCAATTTAACATCCCAAAGGATTACTAAAACTAATGTATCTAACAAAAAAATAAGCTTTTTCTTGCATAATATTAAGTGAACTTATTATTTCAAAATCAACTTTATTAGAATAAAAATTATTTTTCTTAGTTTTATGTTAAATTGAGATAAACCGTTTTACAATTTCGTCATTAAAAAAAAAGTTTTACTTTCAGATTTTTTCATGAAAGAGGAATCACTAAAAACTTTTCCACTAAAATTTAAATTACACTTCCTATTTTCAGCAACTTTTTCTGCCTAAAAAACATGATACTTTATCTAAAACTGGTAGATTACAAATAGTAACTTTAATGCAAGTACTGTTTTGCTGTATGTATTCAACATGCTCCTACCAAGTCACATTATATATACTTAACAAAACTCTGATTTCATGCTTATAGTACTTAATTTCTCTGATGTCATTGTATGGTGAAAAGTCACATTACATAATAAACAAAATATAAAGAGTTACATATATGATGTATTACTAGGACTTCCCTCAAAGGGATTAGTCTGAGTGATATTGCTGAGAACATAGGGTTAACAATTACAATATAAAGAAAAAGAGCAAATTAAATGATAGAATTACAAAATATCATATATAAATTTATATACACTGTTAAAAAATAGAAAAGAAGTACCGTTCATCAGATGTGTTGTCATATTTTTTTTAAACATGTGGCAAAAAATCTCATTTTCTTAAGCGCGTATTGCGCAAAACTTAAAAAAAAAAAAAAAAAAAAAAAAAAAACGCTGGATCTTTTAAAACGCCAAGCTTTTTAAAGTTTCGTAATTGGATTTGCAGCCAATAGATTATTCTATCAAGCGTGGCTTAACGCAAATTTAATTTAATTGTTGCACCTTTTTTTGTGTGTGAATTTAAAATTTTTCTTCCTTGATTATATATCTATTATTTGTATAACTGTTTATAGAAACTCTTGCACTTCAAACCACATTGATAGCATGCTTTGCTACAAACCAGATTGCAAAACTATAGTCTAAATTACTATTAAAGTATACAAAAAATCTTTCGATGACTTCTGTAAAATAATTTTTACATTAAATCTCCATATCGGCAAAATTGAAAAATTATATATTTTTTAAAGTTAAGCTTAACAGATACATCTTGATTATTCTCTAGGAGGCTCTGCCCCCTGCGCTTTTACTGCGTCAATCCGCAGAGTTTTCTTTTGCCTGTTTGTCTGTCTCTCCACAATCTGTCTGTTTCCCTATCCGTTCTTCTGCCCGTCATTCTAACCGATTGTCTATCTCTCTACACGTCTCGCTACCTGTCTCTATATTTCTCTACCGGTCTCGCTACCCGCCAATCTATTTCTCTAACCGTCTGTCTATCCGTCTAACTACTTGTATGTCTAGCCGTGTCTCTATCCACTTCGCTACCCATTTGTCTATCTGTCTCTCTACCCGTCTGTCTATACGCCTCTCTACCCATCTTCTTACCCATCTCCGTACCCATCTACTGTCTCTCTACTCGTCTGTATACCCTTCTCGCTATCCGTCTGTTTTTGTACCCGACTCGCTATCAATCTCATTACCCGTCAGTCAACTCGTCTCTGTACTCATCTCTTTATCTACCACGCTACGCGTCTCGCAACCTTTCTCGCTACATTCCTGTCTACCGGTGTCGCTACCCGTCTCGTGACCCATCTCTCTACCCCTCTGTCAACCCTCTTTTTACCTTTCTCTCTAGCCGTCTGTCTATTTGTTTCGCTACCCGCCAGCCTACCTATGTCGCTACTCGTCTCTCTACCCGTTTGTTTACTCGTCTTTCTACCTCTCGCCACCTCTTCCCAATATTTAAACAATTCATTTAATATACAGAAGCCGTTTATCAGTTATTAAAAGCAAACAGAAGTAAGTTATCTAATAAGTGTAATCAGATGCAATTTTAAAAAAAAAATACATACATAAACCTGAATAATAATTCATCAGTTTTGTGTTCATAGTTGTTTATATCATTTGACGATAAATCTCAACTTCTTAAACCTGAATTGTCTCAAGCTTTTTAAAAAAACCACAAGGTCTGTATAACTGCAAAGTACCCTGAGGGCTATATTAGCTACATGTTATTAAGTTAAGTGAACGTTTCGTTATCGCGTTTGCAGCCAATTGCTTATGTCAGAAAGCGTGGCTTAACGCCATTTTAAATTCATTACTGTAACTTTCTTTTTTTTGTTGGGGGGGGGGGGGGGGGGGGAGGGTTTCAAATATATACATTTAAACTTTTGCCTCCATGCCATTAGTGTTGTTTGTATTATTAACTAATATCTTGTACACCGAGCTTCATTTGAAACAAATGTAAAAGACTTCTTCTACAGTTTTTTTAGGAGAAACTTTCGTAATTGGTCCCAAAGCCAATCGGAGCATTTAATATCATTATTGTAACTCTTATAGAGTTACGACAATATTGTTGCTATAGCTTTACTCTTGTTTGAGACCAGCCTTTGCCTGTGTATCTCAATGGGGAAAAGTTTCATATCCTATGTTGGGTGGCGAAAAAAAATTTTAAATGGTGCCAAAAGGTAGTTTTAGCATCTTACAAAATTTTTCAAGAGAGCGGTAAAACATGTTTTTCAAATATTTACAAACATACGTTTATTAAAGCATGTTTTTGCACATCTTAAAAATTTAAGCACGATGCTAAAATAAAATTTTATCACCATATTCGATATTTTAATAAGTAATGAAAATACATGAACAAACTTATTTAACAAACCTAAGAGGCATTTTTGTGATAAATAATTGTTATTGTCAGGGGGGTAAATTGTAAACAATTAATAAACGGCTAGTAAATAATAAATAGCATTTAAAATCTAAAAATGGAGAAGTGGTTCGTATAAAAATGCAAAACATAACATTATACGCTTGATATATGTAAATCTTTTTTTATTTTTTAATATTTCCGAAGGCACAGATAAAAAGGTAAAAGTAATTTTTCCAAATGCCAAATAGAAAATATACAAAATAGAATGCCAAATATACAAAATAGAAAAATATCTGCAAAAAAATATATTTACATAATACTACATCTGCAAAAAAAAATAAGATTTAGAAAAAGTAAGCCAAATCCTGCAGATCCCAACAATCACATCGAAAAACTTATCACCAAAAAAGAACTCGCCAAATCTTACGGCACAGGAGATGGATTTTTCCCTCTGAATGCAGAATATTAGTTTTTTTCTTGTACGATGGGTGATTATAATATAATTGTTTCATTTCACATATCATTTGATATATTGGTACTTTTATGTTATCCTGGCGCAGTTGATAAATCGCCAAATATTGTTCCTATAACATTTTCATATTGAATTCATTTCATTTAAATATAAACCTTTCACTCATTTAATTTAAAATACATGTCTTTCATTAATCCCATTTAAAATGCTAAAAAGAGTAAAACAAAAGAAATAATGCCATAAATCGAAACCTTTTATTTAAACACCAAAGATTTTTTTTTTTTTTTTTTATACACGCGATATATAAAAAAGCTGCTATTGCTGAGATTTGCGCCCCAAATCTCTAATACCAAGTCTACCAAGTTATTGCGGGGTTTTTCTTTCAAACAGAAAAAAAATACAGATTAATTTTCGATTTCTACTAAATTGAAATATATTTTATTGTGCTGAATATTAGTGCGTGCATATTTTTTTGCTCCATGTACTCCATGAACTTTTCAATTCCGATTGTCTACGAAAATCTCCTGCCGGTGAAAATGACGTACGCACAAAATTTTCGTGACGTATGTACTTTACTTGTGCTTTTTTATCTATTTTTTAATATAATTTTCAAACGGTTTGACATTTATTCATGGTAATAAATAGGCGTCGTTGTCACCTTTATAGGTACCTGCAGTAAAAATTTGAACTAAATCCGTTAAATATTTTTTGAGTTATGCTTGACGAAAGGTTTTAATATCCATCGTAGCTATATATGGGGCAAAGTAATACTGCGCTGTGTATGAGTCTTCGTTGCACTCAGACAATTAAAGAATTTGTGTAAATTAAACTAGGGGGCCTACCCCCTGCGATCTACGCTCGCCAACCCCCACTCAGACTTCGAGGCCTCTAAAAACATGACAGTGTGCTTTGTTTTAAAAATATTGGTCAATCTGTAATTGGGTTGCCATGATTTTAACGTTTTAATGGGGCATTTTTTGATTATCATGTCCTCATACACAGCTGTTACAACAACTGACGACTGTTTTCGGGATTGATAAGTAAAATCAATTACAACTTGAAAACCAGCTTGTATAAAATGGTTAGGTTTAAATTGTGGCTACCTCTCGGACTTTTATAACAACGATCTGTATTCTATTCTTCCTTTGCGTTTAAGGATGAGAAAAATTCCATCTGCTTGTGAATAACATAACCACGGTATTGAAAAGTACTATGTTATAGATATTTTCAGTAACAGGTTTTAATTTTCTCTCTATTTTAGTGCACCATCATGCATATTTTCATGTTATTTTAAATATGTAAATTATTTATTTTAATTAATATGTATATACCAATTTTCTAATAAATATTTATCATACAAAATTAATTAAATATTTTGTGCATGCATGCCTGCATTTATTTGGCATCAATTGATGAGATATTTAAACAAATTTGCTATCCGCGATAATTTTACACCATGTTATGTCACTTGAATATTGTCCATAAGAAAATCGGGTACTTTTCCAGTAACGGGTCCTTTGCTTTTAGGTTTGGCGTAATTCGAGCTTCAAAAAGGGATAGATTCGTTAATATACATAGATTTGTTGCGAAAAGTTATGAAAACAAACCCAATAAACTTTTGGTGTTTTTCTATTATAGGGGATTTGACGCTTTTTTAAAAAGCTTGGCGCAATTCGGGCATCAGAAAGTGAGATTTGGTGCTAAATGACATAAACAGCCATGGAAACAAATTCGACGATTTTTTTGTTTATATTTTTTTAATTATACATATATTATTATTGTTTTTTCTATACAAATTACTTCTGATTATATATAAAATAGGATAAATGACATTTTACGCTAAACAAATTGTATAAATATTGAAAAAATGCTTCTGTATACGAAATGACAAAGTGAATAAGTTGACAGAAAGTATGTTGCCAAATTTCCTTTTCAGCCAAGGCTATTATCCCTATTTCGTCAAGGCCCCATATACTGGAAAAGCACCGAATAAATTAAATTAAATGCTGACAGACGATTGAATCCAGACGATAGAAATGTGATTTTTTTTTTCAAATTTTCCTGAAAAACATAATTTAATCACAATATTGTCTTCATTAATGATAGAAATAAAAGATAAATTCAAAGTAAAAAGAATATAGATTCAAAGTAGATTCAAATAAAAAGAAATCAATAATCCCTATCGGGATCCTTTTCCATTTTTTTCCCTTTTTTGTCACAAAAAAACTGAGTAATTAGTTGCCATCATTACAGAAATGTCATTTAAAATTAGAAAAAAATTAATATATCGAAAACTAATTCCAATTTCAAAATTCTATTACCAGTTTTGACATCCGCGGATTTTTATGGACAATTGGTATTAATTTCACTATCAAGCGTTTAATATTTTATTAAAAATAGCCCTGAAACATAATCAGTCGTTTCACAAAATCGTTTCATAAAATCGTTTCATAAATTCGTTTCACAAATTCGTTTCATTAGGATTTTATATATATAGGGTAGATATGCCTTTTATGAGTGATATATTATTATTATTAAATCAAAAGTTATTATAAAAAGTAAATACAGAGCGTGTTCGCACACTTTTTAGACGATTTCGGCGTTGTTTTTTTAATGTTTAAAATATGAATATTGCTTTCTGAAATAATCTGTATGATAATCTTGTTTCTTGATTCTAATTCTGCGTAATGCTTTCGATGGTAGAAGGTTTTTTGTAAAATTTACAGGGTTATTGCTTCCCATGCCTCTTTAAAAACTTTCCAGATTCGATCAATCATGGTGGTTTTGCGCTTTGAAAGAGCTCTTTTCAGCAGACCAAATGCACAATAAACCATAAGAGAAACACGTCAGGTGACTTCTTAGGAATATGTTGAAAGGTATAAATGCAATACCTGTGTCAGTTTTTAATGTTTTCAACGAATACAGCGGTAGTTTTAGAAGTATGAGTGGTAGCTTTGCTTTGATGCAGTTTCACCCTTTAAAAGACATTAAAACGGAAAAAATGCTATTTTCTTTATTTCAATGTATTTTTTTTCATTTTGAGTCTTTTTACTAAGAATAAGTACTGATTTTCAGGATAGCTCTTTCCAATTAATACTGATGTTTATTTTGCACTTAGAAATTTTTATACTATGCGCTTTAGAATCATTGTAAACTTCCGAATAAGAATATTTCTTTTCGGAAAACAAAAAAAAAGTATCCTCTGATTCACAGCTTGTTTGAATGCACCATCTTGATAGAAGAATAAATTTGAAAGCATCAGACAATAATATGAATTACAAATAATAAGTTGTTGAAAGAAAGTTTTCCTCTAAAATAATTCCATTTTTTAAAATCATTTATCAAATTTGTCTAAAAAATGTGCGAACAGCCTCTGTACGAGGGCAGTTTGATAAGTTCTCGGCCTAATACAGAAATGGAACAAGTATGACCAAATGACAATGTTGTTTGTAAAGTATGATCCTTTAGATCAGCCGTACTCAACCTTTTTTCCTCGCGGGCCCCAAAGATATATTTGTGACTTTAGGCGGGCCGCACCACACTTGTATAATACATGTAAAAAAATATAGATTTCTATTGCAAATGCCGCGAAGATTGTTGTTTTGCAAGAGTGGTATAAAACTTTTTGCTGGCAATTTTTTCTGCGACAAATATTTAACCCTAATAAACCTTATTAGCTATATGATAAGTATAAAACGTAACAATATAACAATGCAGCAATTCCAAATTCTCTCTCTCAAAGAAAAAAAAGAGAAAGGAAATCAAGGGATTTTTTCTAATAAATGATTTTTTTTTTCAATGCAAAAACCTTTTTTTCTTATGTATAGAAATATATAATGCAAATTGAATTAAATTGGAATAATAGTGTTCAGGATTAAAAAAATGTATACACTACTATAGCACAAGTAAAACTACATGTGAAAAGAACTTTGACTAAAGAAACGTCATTTAAGATATTTTAAGGTAATTTTAAATTAGTAATTATAAATAACGGGAAAAGTCTTCCCGCGAAAATATATAAAAGAGCAGTGAAAAGATTAAAAACTTTTTATACACATCTCAAATAATTTTATAAATAGGGATTAATGATTTTGTGTCTCGGGCCGCACATAAAAGGTCGCCGGGCCACATGCGGCCCGCAGGTTGAGTATGGCTGCTTTAGATGACATGCCACCGAGTTTCAGACACGTGAGTTTATTGGTTATTGCTGGGCGATAAAGTAAAGTAAACAAATTTTGACATTTTCAAAAAATAGAAAAAGTTGAAGTTCGAGCTGTCGTAAAATATTTTGTTAAAAAATATTTAACCCCCACGAACATACAAAAAGAGTTACAGTCAATCTTAAAGAATTCTTGGCCTTCATATTCAACGATAAAAAAGTGGGCTGCTGAATTTAAACAGGGTAGCAAATCAATTCACGATGATGAACGCTCAGGATGCCCAAACACTGCTACAACCGACGAAATCGTCTCAAAAATTCACAATGCCGTATTGAATGATCGGCGATTGAAGATATGCGAACTTGCTGACATTGCAAACATCTTGACATACTGTGTCCACCACATTTTACACAATGTTTTGGGTATGAAAATGCTTTCTGCTCGATGCATGCCACACTTGTTGAACATCGACCAAAAACGCCAAAGAATGAACATTTCTCAAGAGTCTTTTGAAATGTATTGTGTTGCAAGTTGAAAAATAAAATGAAGTATTGTCAAAAATCTGGTATTTTCTTTTTCAGGCTGGGATTTTTCGTACCACCCTCGTACAGGGCTGCACTAAAGGATTTGCACACAAGAGTGTATCTTAAATGTATTGAGTTGCAAGGGAACTACATTGAAAAATAATATGAAATTATGTCAAAAATCTTGTGTTTTCACTGTTTGACCGAGAACTTATCAAACCACCCTCGTAATGTGGCATAAAATGTGAGTAAAAATGTACGCAGATTCTTTTCTAGAAAATAAATATTTTGAATACTTATTTATGGTAAGAGTCAAAACACATTTTAAGCATAATCCTGAAAAATTGAGGCAGGTACAAACATAGTACTTGTGGGTTCCTTATTTCTGAATTTATCTTTATATGCCACAGAATTTCCTAATTCAAGGAACTCAAATCTTTCCGATTTGATATTGCTATTTAAGTATTTTCCAGTAATGTACCACTAAAATAAATTCAAAGTATTAGATTTATCTATAAGCAAATTTACTCTGGAAAAGCATAATTTTTGCCCTTGGGTGATTTTATTTTCTAATTTTTGTTCTAAGGCTAAACAATTCCTTCTGTATATAATCTATAGATAACATAGTTGTGTATTTGTGCAGAGTTCTCTGAAGAGACTACAATATTGAACCTGTAGGTCTAAAACTATGCACGTTAAATGCAGTTTTTGGATTTTCTGATTAGGTTTAATTTTTATGCAATTAAAAAATCATTTTGCAGTGATTTTCTACATTGGGAAAAATAATCAATCTGACTTCAATCTTTTAGGTTAATATAGTTAAATTTTGTCCTGCCCTCTTTTCAGTAAAGTTCATTTGAACTTTGTACAGTGATTTTTGAATTTTTCAAATTAATTTTGTATGCATTTTTTCACGTTTTGTAATGATTCTTTGAAATTCATAAAATAAATCTGATTTTTTTACTTTAATATTTCATGTGTTTTTTCAGCTTTTTCTTTCCATTTTATGGCAATATTTCCACATTAGTAAAAAGGAATCCGGTTTCAATCTTTTAGTTTAATATAGTAAATATTGTCCTATTTCTTATAAAGTGTATTTCGAATTCATACAGGGGTTTTTGAATTTTTTATGTGATTTCTAGTATATATATATTTTTTGTTTCGTGGAGATTTTTTGACATTTGTAAAAAAAATAATCAGGGGCAGCTTTTAATTTTTTTAATGCAATTTTTGGGGAGGATTTTGAACTTTGTGATGATTATTCCTCATTAGTAAAAGGAATTCAGTTGGTTTGGAAATATTTTCATTTAAAAATAAAAAATCTTAGTAATTCTAGGTTTGTTTAATTCACGACCAGAGTTGTGCGCAGTTGTATGCTGCTGAAGGCAGTGGACCCCCAATCTTTAGATTCGTTCAGAAAAAGTGATCAGAAAAGTGGCACTCCTGTTTTAAAATAAAATGCAGAATACAATTTTAATACCTTGCCAACAGAGTTTGTAGAATTTCTAATAAAGCCTACATTTCAACATTTATTCTACTCCATAAAAACAGTTATAAATTTGCAAAAATGAAAAAAAAAAAGTTTTTGAATTCAACAGTTCCATATTGGTAATATTGTGTATATCTCAACTCTTTTCTTTTTTTTTTGACATATTAGAATAATTAAAAGTAAAAATAAAATTTGACATATATCTAAACAATAAATATCATTCTCTCCATGAGGATGTGATGTTAAAATTCTGTGTGATCTTATTTAACCTTTTAATTATGGGCCAGAACTGGCGACTACTTTTATATTCAATTGTACCACAATTTACAAAAAAATTTCTTTGTGATGGTAGATATCTCTTGAAAATATCCTAGTATAAGTAGAGTATTGCAGAGATTATTTTTCTAAAAGTGGTACAAATAGAATAAAAAAATAGTCGCTGGGACATACAGTGTCTCTACCATGTAATCACAAAGTTAATTATTCTGTGATCATCTTTTTTAGCAGTTCTGAATTTTGTTAGTAGCAATAACCTTACTTTAGGTATAAGGTATAAAGGTACACTTTGTGTGGTTATCAATATGAAAAAGCTAAAAACAACGTTGAAGCACACAAATTAAAAAACTTTAAAACACATACGGCCATTTCAAAGATGCATAGATCCCCTTCATCAGTGTAAGGTGTGGGGAAAAAAAAAAAAAAAATGTTAAAAGGGTTCAAAAGACCCACGCTCGGCTATAGCCCCGAGTACTGGCTGTAATCTGACCAAAATGGCAAAGCAAGTGTAACCAGAGCAGAAGTGACGCAGCTGACAGGAAATCACCGAAAACAGGCATCACTGCGCAGGCTCTCTCCAAACGGGAGAAAGAAAAGGGGTGCTAGATATGTCGTTCACCAATGAATCTGTATATTTATAAATATAATGTGCTTCATAAAAATCAAGATCAAAAATTGAATTGCAATTTTGAATAATTTTGGCTCCGGAAAAGTTAAATCTATGGTCAAAATTCCAACAATGCTTCGCTATTGTAGATTTATCAAGTTCTTGCTTTTTGATATAATTTTCGTGTTCTTTTAATCTAAATTTAAGTGCTCGCCTCGTCTGACCAATATAAGATAGACCACATTCACAATATATTCTGTAAATTCCCCAACTGTTATGACTTGGAATCGGATCTTTAAGATTAGAGAAAGTGACTTTATTTATTGGAGAAAAAACAACTTTAAAATGAAATTTATTTAGAATCCGTGAAATTTGAGAACTGACTTTTGGAAAATATGGTAGTACAATAACATTTTTAAAATCTTTGTTTCCAGATATAGGATTATCTATCTTAGGGGATTTAGATAAAATACGATCGATGGTATCCAATGGAAAACCACGATCGATAGCAATGGCTTTAATATAATTTATTTCACTATTGAATAACTCTGTATTCGAACACACGTTACGAGCACGGGAAATGAATGTATTGAAAGAAGCAAACTTATGTGCAGGGGGATGATTAGATCTGAAATGAGGGGGCAAACAAACAGCAAAGGGTTTACGAAAAACAGTCGTAGAAAAATCATGTTCATTACGAATTACTAGAATGTCAAGAAAAGCCAGACGTTGCTGACTTTCTATTTCATAAGTAAACTGGATGTAGGGGTCAATTGAATTTAATAAATTAAGAACAGCATCAATATTATATTGAGACAAATCGATTAAGGCAAAAGAGTCATCACATACCGAGTATAAAATGGAAACTGTATTAGTTTAAATAACTTAACCTCAAAATAGTGCATATAAATATCACTTAAGACGGGGCTCAAAGGATTACCCATAGCCAAACCATCAGACATTCTGTAAAACTTATTTTGAAAAACAAATGTAGTTTGAGACAAACATTTGTTGGTTAAAGAAATAAGGTTATCAATCTCGTACTGAAAGAAATGAAATTCATTTAATCTATTTCTTAAACATTCCAAAGCGCCCTGTACCGGTACATTTGTAAAAAGTGACTTAACGTCAAACGAAACCATAGTATATCCTGCTGTATTAAAGTTACGTATTTTATTGGCAAACTGAACTGAACTGAGTTTTTTGATGTATAACTATTGTTAACCATTAGGGGGGAAAACCTGGAAACTAAATATTTTGCTAACTTATAAGATGCAGTACCAATATTAGAAACAATCGGGCGAAAAGGAACATCGAGTTTATGTACTTTAGGTAAGGCATATAAACGAGCACAGTTGGCAATAGAAGGAATAAGGGACTGTTTAATAGAATCACATATAATGGGAGAAGTCTTAACCGCAGATTTTATTTGATTCAACTCGGAGCTGGATGGATCTTTTTTCAAATTAATGTAAGGCCCCTCATTAATCAACTTCAAAACATTTGAAACATAATCAGTTTTATTCAAAACAACAATTTGACCTCCCTTATCAGCTTTGATTATAATAATATCAGGATTAGATTTTAAGAGTTTTGAGAGAGTTTTTAACTGAATTATTCAAATTACTATTGTTAAGCTTTTGATTAAAGTCTACATTATTCTTAATGAGATGTCTAATGGAATCTTTTTGTAAGGGGGATAATGCACTGAACTTAAACGCCCTTTCAATAGGAGCAATTAATTTAGGAATATCGGGAGGTTTACTAATTGAAAAATTGCTATTTAGTTTAAGAGCATCAATATGACTATCATTGAGTTCAAAATCAGATAAATTAACCACAGATTGAATATTAACAGTAGGTAAATTATTTGGGACGGTAGGACTGAGACGACTAACTAAATTAGAAAATTTTCTTTCCAAAGCAATTTTATGGTAATGAGCAGATGAACCTTACTTTGCTTTCTTTAAGGTCAGAAAAAAAAAAAAAAAAAAAAAAAAAAAAGAGTTAATTCTAACCACCATCATGGAAAATGTTAATGAAGTGGAGAAATTGATAATATCCATTTTTATAAAAAAATCTTCTTTATTTGATCTTTATAATTAGTATTAAATTGGTTTTCCTCTAGAGCTTCTAAAAACATATTGTTGAAAAACTTAATCCATCTTGGAGGAATATTTAAAAATACTTTGCAAATGATCATTTTTATTAAATTTAATAACATTTATAATAATCTCTTCAGCTAAGCGTCACCTCAGTGATCGATGACACAAACTCAACTGACTCTGACCAGTACGATCAGAAATAAAATTTTATAAAACGGGGTCCCAAAAAATAAATTCAAGGAAACTTATCTATTGAGAATGAAAGTAGTGGTCAGTGTGAAGCAAAGAATGATATGCTGAAAATGTGTTATGTCATCTGTGATGTAATTGGCCACACCCACAGTGAGTGGACAAGAACAATGACATAACTAGCACTGGAGAAATAACAGATCGCTCTGATATTGAATAAAAATTAAAAATATCAATTGCAAAAACATAAACAATGTGAGAATTCTCACACCATAACCAGTTTTTGACTATAAAAAAACAAATGTAACATTATGATTTACATTATTAGAAACTAAACAACAATAATTCATATTATAGCTTTAATACAAAGTCAACAATGATTTTATTAAGCATAACATAATAAAATATACATTTAAATAGTATAAAAATATTTAACATTAAGCATATGTAAATCTTATTTTTATACACAAAATATAACAGCAATATGGAAAAAAAAGTCCGTAAGTGATCTCATCAGTTCTCATCTTTTATAAGAAAAACTAAGAATTGAGATTTATCTCTATCTAAACCAAGTTACTATCATATTACATAGGTTCTCTTGGTGATTCAGCAATATTTAACAGATATGTATTACATATTAGAAGCTGTAAAATATAAATTTCTAGTTTCAAATGAAACTTTACTATATCAGGGTTCGTACGGACTTCTGGAATTTTCAGGGTATTAACCAGTATTTTATTATAGAAAAACTCACCTTATATAATCGCACGATTACATAAGGCGAGTTGTTCTATAAGAAAATACTAGTTATTCCTCTGAAAATTCCATGAGTCCGTACGAACCCTGTATATGTAATTTCAATTGGCTTTTCAAGGACAACTGCCTGGTCTACTTCATCCCTTCATTGTCATGGCATTTGAAAATATGAGTAGCTGGTCTCGCAAAAACAAATTTACCCATACAAGAGTTTGTTACTATGGCAATCAAACTCTTTTTACTGTAATACCAATCTTAATTTTCTTACATAAAAAAGGTAAATAATTTGTTCTGCTGATTTTATAACACTTCTTTTGTAAGATTATTGTAGTTAGAAATATGGATAGATTGTTAAATAGTATATTAATAGAATCATCATTTTTAAATTTCTCTGCTGAACAAATCTAATCTTCCTGGCAAATTTACAGAGTTATCTTCATTTGTATATGCATGAACTTTGCAAATATTTTAATTTAGGTGCAAAAATATGGAATATATATGTATTTTTATTTCCTTATAAATTACATTATATTAGATTGCTACTTCAAGATAACTTTTTTGTGTTATTCAGAACCCAAATATCGATATAAAATATCAATATTTTTTTATAGCATGCAGAGTTTTCAACCGAATTTAACACCGCTTTCCAAAAACGTGACAAAGAACAGTATAAATAATATACTGCAATTTAAATATTATATTAATAACTCATAAAAAGACAAGTGAAATATCGGGAAAACTAAAAAATATACAGGCAATACAGTGAGCTAATTGATAAATTGGGGAGCCCAATCTTCACTGAAAATTATGAAGTCAAACATGTTCTTTACATTCTTGAAGTTCAAGGACAATTCGTAAAAAGAATTTCAGTAAATACTCGACAAAATGTCTAAAATAAAAAAAATCGGTCACTGCCCCTTAATTTTTGGACATCAATGTAGTGACATACATTATAAATAATAATCTTCAACTGTTTTCTAATACAAGGTAATACTGATAGACCGGGAGACGGCAGCACATGTAATCGCCTCATAGAGTTTACGGCTGAAATTCCAGAATTAGTTAAAACTTGATCCGCATATTAAAACGCAATCGGTCTGCCAAGTCATATCTTGGTCGAAAACCCGATTTTAGCGGTTGGCTCGTAGGTTTACCATTGTGTTCCTGCTCCCAGTCCACCATGTTTTCATACCTTTTAGTGCAGGAAAACACAATGATAAACCTACGAGTCAACCGCTAAAATCGGGTTTTAAGGTGTTTTCCACCAAGATATGACTTGGCAGACCGATTGCGTTTTAATATGCGAATCGAGTTTTAACTAGTTCTGGAATTTCAGCCATGAACTCAATGAGGTGATTGTCTGTGCTGCCACCTCCCAGTCTATGATCAACTGACTCACCTCAAACGGGGTGGGAAAAAAAGAAACATGGTTAATCAGTCACATAGGTTGTTAACATAGTTACTGACCTAAGATAAGGACCAGAGAGCTGACCTTGACAAGTCAATAGATTTTACATGTAGTATAATTGTTACCATTCTGAGCAAGATATATCTGTTGAACAGAGCTTACAATTTTTGACTATGATAGCTTAAAGATTTTGAAACAAAGAATTATAGATGATATATAACACAATATAAAATCACATTAATATTCATACAAAATTTGATGGGGGAAAAAACACCACAAGCATTGGTGCTGTAATTACACTGAAAATAATAATAATTATAATGCCACCAACGGGCTATTGCACAATCCACCAGTAATAATTTAAAATTCGATTTTGCCAAGTAAAAAGAAAATTTGTTTTTACTTGCAGCAGTTTGATTTTATTACATTTTGCACTATAGCGCTGGTAAAAAGAAACTTTGGCTTGTTGCCACTGGCCAGTTTCTTGCTGGTAGTTGCTTTTTACTTAGAGCCATTTTATGATCAATGTGAATATTTCTATTAATAAGCAAAACCAGTGTTGCCAGATTGAATAATTTTTTTTAAATTTAAAATATCTACCACTGTTTCATAATAAAAAAATCTTCACTTTATGCAATGACAAATATTCCGTGATTATTTAACCATTAGCCAGAAAAAGTGGTAGATATTTCGAAAAAAAAAAAAAAAAGTTTCCCAATCTGGCAAAACATACATAAAGTAGCTTTTGAACATTGAAAAAGCAATGCACAGAAGTTTCTTAAAATTGTTTTTTATATAAATCTAATAGTAAAAGAAAATTATTAAGAGATGAAAAAAAATAACCATTAAAACTTATTTTTCAGAGTCAATTTTATCCTTAAGTAAATATTATGACAGTAAATGATTTAACTGTACATACTCCTGAGATTTATTTTAATAGAATCAGTTTTCTTTCTTTTTTTTTTTAAAGGAAACAGCTTTATATAAATAAACAAACATTTAAGAGAACTTCTGTTTATTACTTAATTTAATGGCAGAAGAGGTGGATAACAATTTTTAGATTTGAAAATGTGAACTTTCTCACCTTTCAGGAAGTTACCTTGGTTGGAAGAATATTGATTAGAAAAAAATTAATAATATACAGTAGTTACATAAATTTTTTTTTCCAAATTTACTACAGTCAACATAATTTCCCAATTAACTGATGTTACATAGATAATATAACAAGTGGTTTATTGAAAAGTAATTAACATAATCACATAAGATCACTAATTATAATTAAAATATAGATAAAATGCTTAAGTGATACAAAGAGGAACACAAAAAGGCTTATAAAAACCTTTTAATGATCGAATGTTTCAACGCTCATATACGGTACCATTTTCAAGATATATAACGATAAACAAAAATATTCTTGTAAATTTTTGTTTATCGTTATATATCTTGAAAATGGCGCTGTATATGAGCGCTGAAACATATGTCAATCATTAAAAGGTTTTTATAAGCCTTTTGTGTTTCCTCTTTGTATCAATTAAGCATTTTATCTATATTTTAAGTAATTAAACATATTTAAAAATTTACAAAAATATATAACAAATGATTCAATTCAGTACTACTGGAAAACATCTCATAAACAACAATAAAATCATAAATTTCATTAACAATTATATAATCATGAATGTTATTCACTCTAAAATTATATTATTGACAGGACAATAATCTACTCATACTTTTTATATTGTTTAATAATTTTTTAGTATGTAATAAAAGTTTAACAGGGGTAAAACTTAAAACTCAAGTCTTCAAGTAAATATATAACAATCTATGTTTCAAAATTAGATCATTGTTTGGAAATACAAAGATTTTAAATTCAAATTATTCAATATATTGAGCAGAGTTCTCACTGGCTTTTGACTTAGCAATTTGGCTAATCATAAAAAAAAAGAAGAAAAAAAAACTACAGCCAAATGGGGGGGGGGGGGGAAGCAATATATTTGTAGTGAAACACAAACTCTAAAATCATTTTTAAACACACTAATGTATTCCTTTTTTTTTTTTTTTGAATATATATTCTGATTTTTTGTAATTATTTTTAGAGCAATTATTGATCTAATTTGAACTGTTGGCTATAAGAATTAATAAAACAAGTATATTATAAATGCTTTGAAAGCTGAGGAAAAAAAAAAATCTAGCCTAATTTATTCCTAAATAGTTTTATGAAATATAACTCAAGTTAACTTGGAATTCTGGTTAGCCTGTTAGTGAATTAAATAAAAACTAATAAATAAATAAAATGTAAGAAAATGTGAATGAGTGAAAAAATCAAAGAGAAGTTATACAGAAAAGCTTTTAATTATTCAATAACATCTTTAGAGTGTCGGCAAAATAAAATAAAATTCAACTTTTTAACAATTTGACTACTTTAATCTTTTGTTTTCTCGTCTAATAAAACATTTTGTCACGATTTGTCGAGAGGCGATCGGGAGTGAGAACCCCCGATATCGAGATATTTATCACCATTTTCTCTTCTGATTTGGTCAAGTTCATTGACTTCATGCTAAATAAAACTTTTAGATGTTTCAAAAGATATGGCTTCCACTGAGCTTCATATATAACAGGAGATCAAACTTGGCAGCCGGTCGTCTGCTAGCTGAATTACACCTAAATGAAAGCTGTAAGGGTAGGGGAAAAAATAGTCTGTATTCTCAATGTTAGACATATTGGAAATATCTTTATTATTATCTTAATTTATGTTTCTCTAATTAATCAGTTCATTAAAACTATGAAATTAAATTATCTATAAGTACAGGAAATATTTACTTAGTGTTAGATTGATATTTATTATTGGAAATAAAATAAATTGTTTGAAGCAATATATAGAATATATATATATACATATATATTTAAAGTTTCAATGTAAAGTATCAGCACCGGTAGAATGAAAGGTTGTGAAGGGTGTTTTGTGATAAAAGGGGTGGATTTCTTATAATAATAAAAAAAAAAACCCTCTCAATCATGGAGAGAGTGCAGGAGATGGTTGCCTTCTCCCTTCTTTCTAAATCTCTGAAAAAATTATTAATTAAAAAAGTACTGAGAAAATGTAAATATAAAAGCTACAATTGGATTGTATACTCATTACTGCAATTTCATTGTATTAGCTTTGTTTTAAAGGTTTTTTACTTTTGATCACATTTTATTATAAATGTAAACGATAATTTCACCACCCCCCTCCCCTATTGAAAATCCTGCTTATGTCCATGCTCTTAAGCACTTGTTTTCACTTAGTGTTTACTATTTTAAATTTCCTGGGCTTTTTATTTTTTTTTAAATAATGAAAAATAAAGAAAATTTAGATAGAATTTGAAAATCTATATGGTGAGAGGGCATGGCTTCCCTTGCTGACACACATCATACAAAACAATAGGATTGATTATTTCTAAAATGCATTGCAGAAAATACTTTAATATTCATTAGTTCATTTTCTAGAAAAGAAAATGAAAACAATCATTGAAGAAAACAAAAAGAGAAATATAATGTATATATTATTATTATCAGGGGTGGGGAATTTTCAGAAAACCTTACCAGCCAGCAAGAAGCAACATACAGTTGAAAACTGTTATGCCAGAATTTGCACAAATTCAAAAATAATTCATTACTCTATTCTATTACTGCATTACATTTTTGTATTTTTTTTCTATAAAATTGAGAAATACTTACAACAGAAGAAAGCTTAGTAATTGGATAGAACTTAGTACCATATTTACATTGTGGTGATTTCAAGAGTTGCAAAATATAGCAACAAGTAAAAAACATATCTTCTATAGCTTGTAGCCTTTAAAAGACTGCTTAACAATTCACTCGCCAGTGGTGAGTAAAATGATGTAATTCCCCTCCCCTGATTATTATTATATATTATTCATCAATACACCACAAAAGTAATTTAACTTTAAAAGGCTTTACAAAACTGTGCTATTACATTTTAATAAATGGATGATAATTTTTTAAGGCAAGAAAAGTCTGAAATATCATTTTTCTAAACCAAAAATATAAATATATTTAAAATTAATTATTCTGAATATCTTTATTTATTGGCAGTTAAAAATTGAAGTTATGTAAAGTTTTGAAAAAATATTTAAAAAAAAGTTTTGTTAAAGTATGGTTAAAGTAAAGTTTGGCCAAATATTTTTATATTCAGTCACACCAAATATTTTTATCAGACCAAACTGAATTTTCAACAGGCTGAAATTTTTTATATTCAACCTTAACCAAATATTTGGTAGTAGGGCCGAACACTGAATATCCAGTGCATCTCTAATTAATATACTGAAAAGTAACTAATATACAATGGAACTCCAGTTCTAAGTTATCCTCAGTTATACATTTCAGCTCGGCGGTCCAGGCCATTTGCCATTAAAAATTAGCTGAGTTATATGTTTTTGAGTTATACATTTTCCTCAGTTATACATTATGTTTTTGCGTCCCCGGGCGAAATTTTGTCTCATTTATACATCTTGGATTTTTTTTTTTTTTTTTTTCAGAATCTTTGCTGCCTTGCTTTCTACCTCTGCCAACCTTCACTCTAAGGTTTCTGGGAACGTAAATAGCCATGTGCAAAAATGTGAGCAAGTGTCCTTTTCAATGTCGGCTCTGCCAAAATAAAAAAATAATCGAAGATTAGTGATTATTTCAATAAGCTAGATTAATTTTAACACAATTAATTCCAATTGGTAAAGAAATCATACGAGTTGTAATTTTTCAACTGGACGAAAAATGTCCGGGCCAGGATTCGAACCTGGGATCTCTTGGCTGAAGCTGCCATGCTCTACCAACTGAGCTATTCCGGTCGAATCTGGAGGGCATAATTCATCCAGTTAACCTTATTGATCATAGTATCTGGTCTGATATTTTAATCAGCTCAACAGAATAGATCGCAGGTAATGGAACTTCAGTAAACGCTGGATACGTGATTACACTAGATTAATTTTAACACAATTATTCATATTGGTAAAGAAATCATACGAGTTGTAATTTTCCAACTGGACGAAAAATTTCTGGGGCAGGATTCGAATCTGGGATCTCTTGGCTGAAGCTGCCATGCTCTACCAACTGAGCTATCCCGGTCGAATCTGAAGGACATAATTCACCCAGTTAACCTTATTGATCAATAAAATATCAGACTAGATGCTATGATCAATAAGGTTAACTGGATGAATTATGCCCTCCAGATTCGACCAGACTTTTTTCATCCAGTTGGAAAATTACAACTCGTATATTTCAACAAGATTCAGTAAACTACTCAAATTACTTTTGATAAATGATTTACATGTCAAAGCGATTCCAATGATTACTTTTAAGTACTCCATGTGTGTAAAAAAGTAATTTTAATAAAGCTTTCATGATAAAATAACCTCATGTATAGTTTTCTTATGCACCTTTTTTTACTCTATTCCATTTCTGCGAATTTATGTCATGGGTGCAGTAATACTTACGAAACTTCTGTTTTTAATATTCAATATAAAAGGTAACAAATGCCTCAACGAAACAAAATTTTTACGATATATTTAAAAAAAAAATCAAGTAGACCGTCCCGGGCAAAACGTATAACCAGAGTTCCATTGTATTGAAAAAGTTATAACAAATTGTTCATATCAGTATAATTGAAAACAGTTCTTAAAATGGTAAATTTCCCTAAAAACTCTAAAAACATAAACATTTGTCTCGTTATATTATTGAATATATTACGTAAAGTTATATTATTGATTGTACAATAATCTACTCATACTTTTTATATCATTTAATAATTTTGTAGTATGTAATATAGAGTTAACAGAACTATAACTCAAAACTGAAGTCTTCAAGCGAGTATCATCATTGTATGTTTCAAAATTGGATCGAAGTTTGAAAATATACGATTTTAAATTCAGATTATTCAATATATCGAGATATTTATCACAATTTTCTCTTCTAATTTGATCAAGTGTACATGCATCCATGTCAAAAAGACTTTCAGCTGTTTCTCCAAAAGCTGTTACCCACTGACTTCCAGTGAAGTCTGCTATTTGAAAAACAAGTAAATAAGCCCATCTGAAAGTATTGTGTTCAATAAGGCACCTGTCACACTTGTACTTGCCATTTAAACTGTATACTTTTTTTGCACAACCAAGAAAAGGGCATGCTTGATACATACATTCTTTTTTTACCATAACTATAGTTGCTTTTGTTGTATGATATATGGGAATATTTGTACCATTGTTCTGATAATTAAAAATATCAGCTAGAGTTTTCCAATTCTGAGAAGTAGTTTGTTCATCAGAGTCAGATGTTACAGCAGGAGTTAAAAGTGAACCTACAGTCTGAAACCATGTTTTCAACTCAGAAGTTTTATGAAAATGTGGATTGATGTAAACACTACTAATAGAAGTAACAGATAATGAACAACCGTAGAAACTTGACAGTTTAGCATTTTTAATTACAACAACTGAATTAACAGCAATTGAAAAATTTTCCGCATGAGCACCCCATAATGTAACATTTATGGACTTCTTACTTTTATCAATTAAGGAAATGATTCTTTTGGGCATTTCTTTATACTTTGTTGCAATGCTACTAACATCTGAGATTTTATAACAAATGCCAATAACATCAACACTAGAATCTTTAGGAAGAGAATTGAGACTACTGATTGTTTTAAAGTTAAATACTGGTTTAGGAACAGATGGCTCATCGTCAGCATAAAATTCAATTTTTGTACGATTATCAATAGTCATTTCAAAATCACACTTTACTGGAGAATTTTCTAATGAAGGTTTAATATTAGCATTGGATACAATATATATTTTAAATATTTCCAATACTTCATAATATTTTTCAACATCTTCATTAAATGCTACAGCTCTAATTTCACCTGAATCATCCAAGAGATGAAATGCAAAATATTTGCCCTGTTTTTGTACATTACAATAATTGTAAATAGGAGATTTATATGATAAACAGGCCTTTATAGACCATTTGTACCGATATGGTGAAAGACTAGCAATTGTACTGAACTCTGCATTTTCCCTAGTTTTTGAAGGATATCTTTCATCTGTACTTGATGGTGCTGTGTCCCAACTTTGTCCATAAGAAGCATTAGGCCGAGGACTAAAAGTTACAGTTGATGTTGAAGGAACTGGAGTAAAAACTTCCTTACCAGACAAATATTGAGTATTATTACAATCACTCTCGCTTATTTTTTCATTTACTTCAGACCCTAGGACCAATATTTCAATATTTATGCAAATAATTACTTTTTTATTAGCTAGTAATTGACTGTATTGATAGTCTTTTAGCTTGAAAATAGTAAATTTGTTTAGTTGATTTTCATATATCAGATTATTGAGCTGAGTAGCTAATATAGCATACGGAAAGAGTACTACACCATCGTTCAACAATAATCTAAAACGATTATTGTTTCTACCCGGTATCTGCTTGAAGCCCAAAATTTGTAATACAACATTTTCTAATTTTTCCCCATTCAGTATTCTTCTTAGAGCTCCAAACGAAAGACAATGTTCAACTCTTGATTGACTAGCCATACTTTAATTAAATCGTCAAACATTTCAATTATTTATAAACAACTGAAATCCCATCCATGCAAAAAATAAAAAAAACATAACAACTGGAAATGTAATAGGGATCAAAAAGCAATAGTAAGCGATTTCACTCATTTTAAAAAAAAATGAGGGCTTTTTTAGACAGTTGAATAAAATCAATAACAATAATCAACAGATAAACTGATACGGATCACGAAAAAGAAACCAATATATCAATATTTACAAACATGCTAGAGTATTGCCAACAATTGAAAAGAAATACCAACATATAACTTTAATCATGGGGTAAAAATATTTTACTTTCCTATTTGTCAAAAATCTCATCTTAAAATATGTCATAAAAGTTTAATTTTTATTTATAGTAATCGAAACTGTTTTATTAATAGAATAATTCTTTAATTCGAGGTCACGGAATGTCCGAATGTTAACTACTACTCAACAGTAAAAGAAAAATCGATCTCTTCTGTTTTCTTATTTCATGTTCACCAGAACACTACTTTTGAAATGAACACTTGTTGATTTGACTAAAAAAAAAGCTTTTATTTTCTGCTATGATTATGATGGTATTATTTGGAAATTGTGCACGTGACTAATTATTTGGCATTTAACTTCATTTCGAAGGTTATTTTATAACATTTGAATTTTAAACAGCAATTTTACGATCATAATGGTTAACGATAGACTGGGAGCTTTGAAAGCTGTAAGTCGTACCACTTGTTGATATGTGTTTTTTTTTTTTTTCTATCAAATAAATAAGTTGAAAGTTCATATGTCGGCTTTTATTTATTAATTTTAAAGTTGTGCGATTTAACGAAGCCTTTATTCGTGTAATAACTGAAATGCTAATACCAATTTGTGTCATTTATCTAAAATTTAATAAATACAAAAAAAAAAAATATGTATATAATACCTATTTTTTATAGAAATAATAATTTTTAAATTTTGCTTTTAGGTTGTTTTTAACTTAAATATGCAATCAGAGATGAAAGTTGTTAAATAGTTTTGATTCTCACATGCACAATAATTAATTCTTTTTAAAACTTTTTTTCTTCTTTTTTTTGCATTTAAGTGATAATTTGAAAAAAACTGCTAAAATTGGAATAAATGAATTTTAGGCTAAGAAAATTGGTACTTTTCGGTTAGCCGGGCGCCAGTGATATATGTACATATATAAATACATATGTATATACATATATATGTATATATATACATACATATATGTATATATATGTGTATGTATCTATATGTATACATAGATATGTGTATATGTGTGTGTGCGTATATATACATGTAATATATATCACTGGCGCCCGGCTAACCGAAAAGTACCAGAAAATTATTTTAAATTATTAAATCAATTTTATTGGCCTCAAAATGATAACCTGGCTTTGAATTTTAGGAGGTGGGTGGGATTATCCTTGTTTAATCCAAATGTTAGATGGATTTTCATAATTTATATTTTCAATTCCAAAAATTGTTATTACAGTCACATATTACTTTTATAATAATCACTACAATGCTATTAAATTGCATAAAATATACTAATGCTTAATATCGCCTTTCGTTTTCCCTTAAATTTTTTTGGGAACAGATGCTTTACACTCACACAAACATATAAACATAAGTTTGGAGACTTTTTGGTTGGCGCGATTTGCAAGACTGCGCCAAACGAATAACTTAATACAATGGCTAGGTTGCCATTAAAGGAAAAAATCCCCTAAATTTGGCGACTTTTTTCCTTTTTATAGCCGATTAAAAAAAAAAAAAAAAAAAAAAAAAAAAAAACTGTGCGTGAGTGTATGACATCATAGCCTTTTTTTGTAGCGGTTGTGTACCTAATTGATAGAATCAATGGTAACTTAAGAGTCACCAATGCATATTAAATGGGATATATTAATTTCATCCAGTCTCTATAGTTAAAAGAATGTTTAACAAAATTAGCTGCATGATACAAGAGAATAATATATTATACATATATTTATATAAATTTTATTTTGATGATGCTTTAAAAATTTTAAGCAGAAGTCTTTCTCTAATAGTTTTACACCTAAAAGATGTTCCTCGGAAGTAAAATTAGCTAATTTTCATTCAAATTGTATAAATTTGTAGTTATATATATGTTATTGGAGTTTATAACATATTTTCTATCGAAAATAGAGTGTGGCTTTATTAAGATGCACTACAATACGCTTTTTATAAAATATGGTATGCATAGCATGAATTTCACTCTTTTACAAGGACACACAAAAGAAGTAGGTCTGTAGACTGTAATTGTTTAAAGTGATGCTATACTATTTTAAAGTGAATTAAATTGATACATGTTATTGATGATCACTATTGCAGCGTATTACAAAAAGACATGCATGTCATGAGTGTTTTACAGCAGCACACAAGAAAAAAGCAGATACATTATAGTCTGTCACTGATGACTTACATTTAAAACTTACATACATTTTCAAATGTGTTTATTGCATTTTAAACTTAATTGAATTTTAATACATCATCTGGTGAGAGTAAATTCTGTGGATTATATACTGGACGGCACAAAAGAATTTAAGTATGTTTCCATCTATGTGTAGGATGGCTGAAAATGTGTTTAATTGAATAGAGTAACACTTACAAGGAGAGTGCCAAGCTTGGTAATCACAGATTTTGTTTATTTTTATATATGTTGTAGGGTAGAAGCCCCCTAGTCTCGGGTTCAATGGATTTTATACAACGCTCCTTAGTTCTCGAGGAATGGGGGGTCTAATATTATAACATAACTTAAATACACTTACTTTGTAATGAAAGAACTGAGTTGGTCGTAGCTCAGTTGATATGGCATCTGCTTGTTGATCCGAAAGACTGGGTTTGAGGCAGGAACGTGCTACATTTGTTTTTCTCATTTTTTTATAAATATACTTGTAATTATAATTTAATAATCTCAATTAAAAATTTTGTTAACATAATTAAATTTTAATTTAGCATTTTTGATTTTTAAACCATTATTATAAACATTTCTCATCATTTAAAGAGATTTAAAAAAATTGGATCTATTATTGACTAGTAAAAATTCAAAAATCATTACAAATTCAGCATATTTACTATCGAATTATAGAATTCTTCTCCCATCACAATAGAAAATGAAGATATTTCAGATGCTGGATTATGTTTTAAAAAATCCATTGTTTCGCAATAAAATTTTATAGTACTTCAACGCATTTGTGTCATCACCACTTTTCTGATTTTCATCGAATCCCGACACTTCAGATTGATCTTCTTATGAACTACAGCTTGCTTTTCCATTTTTATACGATTATAAGCCGTTATAGAATGATATGCACTTGTGCGATAAAGATTGAAAACAAGAACCACTTCTGCACCAAACTAAAAAAAGAAATAATCAAAGTCTGTTGTGCCACCCTCTATTTACAATAAAATAAAACATAAATATTTTGTAATTTTATTCTTATGCTAATTTTTAATATAATTATGCTTTTTACTTTAAAAACAGAGTAGTATTATCATCGCATTGACTTCTCTTGTTAAGGCAATTTATAAATGTTTCCTTACAATCATGAATTGACACAATTGTTCAATATTGTTGCATCGATAAAGCATTATAAGAAATACATTTTATAAGGGATTTTAAAAAAAAATTAACCGTTTAATGATGTTTTATACAACGATTTAGTTACAGATAAAAAAATAAATAGGTTAACATTTTAATTAATGCACAATATTATAATTTTTAATTGAGATTATTAAATTATAATTACAAGTATATTTATAAAAAAAATGAGAAAAACAAACGTAGCACCTTCCAGCCTCGGATCAACAATCAAACGCCATATCAACAGAGCTACGACCAACGCAGTTATTTCATTACAAAGTAAGTATTTAAGTTGTGTTATAATATTAGACCCCCCCCATTTCTCGAGAACTAAGGAGCGTTGTATAAAATCCATTGAACCTGAGACTATGGGGCTTCTACCCTTCAACATATATAAAAATAATCAAAATCTGTGATTACCAAGCTTGGCACTTTCCTTGTTAGTCAATCATGTGTGTATGGGAGATACATTCGAAACACTTAATTCACAAAGATTTCTGTTTGGTACTTATGTTCTGTATAGACTCTGCTAAGTTTTATAGTCATATTATTCACCAATTTTCATTAAGACATTATAACAATGTTAACTAACAGAGATCTGTTTTGGTAGAATTCGAATCCTAAAAGGACTTTCACAAAATTCTTCATTTTAAAATAGAACACTTCACAAAATTTTTCATCTTAAAGCAGGACCCTTTACAGTATTTTTCATTTTAAAACAGGACCCTTTACAAGATTCATTGTTTATTTTCACAAGTTTAAATCATCTTAAAATAAAATAAAAAATGTCACAAAACAGCTGAAGTTGCGAAGAAACTATTATTTGGTTATATATGTAACTAACACGTTGGCACTTTCAGTTGGGCTCATTAAAATATTTCAGGTTCAGATTTGAAATGAGATTCATAATGTGTCTGTCTATCATTATGGGTTTAAGTGGAGTGTAGTTGAGAGACAGAGTTCCTGGGATCTGACTTTTTATTCGTTTTGTACATACAAGTGTATCCTTTTGAAGTAAGATTCAGTGGATTGAGAGTCTGTGTTTTTCATCTTTAAGAAAGCATAACTTATCTTTCTCAAAGGTACCCAGACTTAATTAAAATTTTCAGCATCATCACTCACATTGATATAGGAACTAATTTAGCATTCTTCCAACTTTGATTTAATCACTGGAATAGCAAAATTTACAGGAAAGTTCTTCTTTCATTTTCAGGTAAAAATTCAATGGCTTTAGTTTCTTTTATAAATAATTTAAAAAAAAACTTTTCAAATTTTTTGAATTTGTGTTTTAAAGTCCTCAGTTTCGACGGAAAGGGAACATTAAAAAAATTCTGTTAAGCATTATATACAACGCCGCAGGCCATATTAAAGAGAGCGAGAGAGCAGGTTTATATTATTACCCATCACACTAGAATAAAATTTATGTATGAAATTAAAGCGTGTTAACAAAATATTTATTCAAAGATCCAAAGTTATTATTATTCTTTTAAAAAGACAATATATTTCTTCAACCAAATCTACAAAATTTGGTTGCAGTAAAATACTATAATTTTTTTTTGTATATACAGGGCTGCCATTTGCAACTAAAATGCTATTAAAAGCGACTATTTTCAGCATCAGGCAACTATGGCTACTATTTTAGCCCAAAAACCTTCAAAAGCGACTATTTTAGAGGAAAACCAGAAAAAAGGAGACTATTTTCCAGTCCCAGCTACTATTTTTGTAAAAAAAAAAAAAAAATCTCAGCATTGCAAATTTATAACCCAATACCCCAATCTAATATTTCCGTATAAATTTTTTAAGTTTTTTATGCAATTTTTAAAATATGTATAAACTTCCATTTGAAAAAAAATATATATATATTCTTTCAATATAAATGTAGTGCAAAGATACCAACATCCAAATTTCAGTGGAAAACTAATTACTGATTTTTGGTTTGGCTACTACCCATAACCCTTATGCTTTACAGTATATTTGTCCAATTTTTGATTGTTTTTAAAGGCATTTAACCCTTTAACCGTCGTATGAACCACAAACGATTAACTGTAGATTTGTTCACTATGCTGCGTGAATTGTATTTGTTTCTAACCTCGTATAAATGCTTCATTTCAAAAATTTAAATTAATAAACGAGCTGAAATAAATCCTACTTAGAAATAAGAAAATCTTGTTTTCTATCAGTTTTTCAATTTAATAACAGATTTTAAATATTAAGAAAAACATTTAGAATATATTGCCTTTTTAACACTTTCCAACCTAGTTGAAAAGTGTTTATGACTTCGGTTTGTCTGCCGTCTGTCCGTGCTTTAACTCCCGTAAAAATGCTCGGATTGTCCTGCAATTTTTATATGTTATTGTCGTCATCAATAGCATGTTCCCTATTTCAACTGAAGTGTGTAGCACTTATAGATTTTTTACAGGGACACTCAAAAGAATTCCGTTACATTACGGTCTATGGGGAAAAATCATTTGCGGTTTATTTTATGATTTTACACAATTTCAAACTCATTGTAATTGATATGTATCACTAAGGTGCATTACAAGAAGCTTAATATGGAATAGAGTGTGCTTAGCACTTACAGTTACTTTACAGGGACAGTCAAAAGAATTCCTTTACATTACGTCTATGGAGAAAAATCGTCTGCGGTTTATTTAAATAATGTTTCACTATTTTAAACGCATTGAAATTTATATATATTACTAAGGTGCATTACAAGAGGCTTACTACAGAATATTGTGTGTATAGCAGTCATCGTTCACTTACAGAGACACACAAAAGAATTCTCTACTGTCTGTTAACAATAATTCCTGGAAGTGCATTTTAAATTGCTGAACGCGATTTTAAATTTAACTCACTTTTTGTCCATTACTTGGTGTGTATAAATTCTGTAGATCATATACAGGGCAGCACAAAAGTTCGCGAACACATTTCCTTTTTTTGACAGAAACTCCAGAAGGAGAATTTTAAACTGTGCTACGCGTTTCCTAACTAAACTAAAATTTAGCATCCTATGTAGTATATATTCAAATCTATAGATCATATACAGGGCTGAATAAAAGTATTTGGATATTTTTCCGAATATTGTATATGTTGGAAATATATGTTGGAAATTCTTGAAATTAAGTTTTTAAATATGTTATGTGTTTTTTAAATTGTTTACTTAGATGTTATTTTTCAGCTTATTAAACGGTAATGGTTTGTAAAATTATTTGGTAAGCGTTGGAAAGTGTTACATAATCTATGCTTGATGCATGATTTTTCGTTCTTGTTTACTTATTTAGATAGCTTTATTTGGCTCATTGGTGTCTATAAAATCAGACTTTATTTTTTTCGGACAATTTTGCTATTTTATTTTACAAAAATTTCTTCTAAAGAATAGGTTAGTATGTACACATGTTTTCTTTATCAAATGCATCCTTTTTTGATAAAACCACTTTCAATTGGTTCAGTTAATTTTTGTTTACAAAATGGAATTAAAATTGCAGCTAATAACATGCAATAAAAATTGTATTGTTTTTAATGTGTGTGATTTTATAATTAAAATACAAAAAGTAGAAAATTTGAATGGTAGTAGGAAAAATGTGGATTTTCATGATGTTATTTTTATGGGAAATAAGGATTCTTGCCCCTCTTTTCTTAAGTAAGCATGCAACTACTTTGGCTACTATTTTTGTGCAAATGCTACTATTTTGGCTACTATTTTTTTCATTGTAGGCTACTAAAGCAACTATTTTGTATGCCATTTGGCAGTGGCAGCCCTGTATATAAATCTTTTAAATTTTCTGATTTAAGGTACTGCACTTTGTTGCAATCTTGTTGGTTATCTTTGCATCCACAATCTCTTGGAGTTGAAATTTAAAATTGTTGTATACAATATATATGGTATACTTCCTGATCTTTAACATGTGTAGATCATGTTTAGGGGTCATTCCTTAATTACACCACACTCCAAGAGGGGAGAAGGCAAGGGATCCACAAAGTGTGACAGGGGAAGGAGATGGGGTATTAGTTATATTTTTCCTTTTTATTTAACTTGCAAAAGTGTGAAGAAGTAAACACATAGAAGATCTTAACAGTTTTATAGTATTTACATCAGTAGGTAATTAATCATGTTTTTTTTTTTTTTACATAAGATTGGTTCTAAATTAAAGGTTGCAAAAAATGAGATGTCACAACAGGGAGGGGGAGGGGCTATCACTTGAGTCTGAGAACCTATCAGTGTTGAACCCAGGGGGTGGCACGGGGGGGGGGGGGGAATGTCCTCCCCGGAAGATTTGAAATTTTATGCTTTCAATGGTCAAAATGTGTAATTCCCCCCCCCCCGCCCGGAGCCACATAAATCCCTCCCGGAGAAAAGTGTCTGAATTCAACACTAGAACCTATGACACAGAAAGAGGGGGGTGGGGGGAGTAAAAAACAACAAAATTTGTGTGACATAATTAATGGATGACCCCTTAGTGCAAGTGTGTTCGAGCATTCTGCAGGCACGTTCAAATGGAATTAAACACAGGAAAAATGCCAAACTCTTGATGGGTCACGTGTTTAACAAGCCTGATATGACTGCAGAAATGTAAGTATGCTCTTGAGCTCACTTCTCTACCAGAATTTAAATTTTACAAAAATATTAGTGAGTACCACTGTTATAGTATATAATTTACAATTATAAATATGTACATTTTTTTCTACACAGAAAATAAACAATTCTAGACTATCAGTACATAGAATCGTATTTCGCATTACAATTCCCAAGAGTTATATAAAACAAGTAATATAAACATTTTTTTTTAAAAGTAAATTCCTACTTAGGTCAACAAAGAAAAATTTTATTTTAGTTACTTTTTATTAAATAATTACAATTAATATAGATATGTATATACATATGACAGAATCACAATATTAAGTGGAAAAATAGAAATTAAATTTAATTAATGAATTAATATTTGAAAAAACTGTATTAACATCAAGTGTCATCCACTACAAGTTTAAAAAAATGTATTTGAACTTGACTGGATGAATAAAACGTATTTTATTAACGATTGAAAATTTGAAAATATAAAAGTAAAATTAATTATATTTAATTAATGAATTAAGTTTAATTAAAAACATAAGTTGGAAATTGTACGTCAAACGTGACATATGAGGTGCGTTCGTACTGTAGCTAGTCATATAAATATTCAGATCTTGATGATTTTTAATTCCGTGAAATGAATTATATATCGTTTGCAGATTAATTTCTGTAATAAAATAAGTATCTCGGTCGCTTGACGATTAAATCTCGGAAGCTCCTATAACAAGAAAGCACCGATTTTTATATAAAACTAAAATTAATTAAATTTAATTAATGAATTAATATTTGAAAAAACTGTATTAACATCAAGTGTCCTCCACTACAAGTTTAAGAAAATGTATTTGAACTTGAGTAGATGAATAAAAAGCATTTTATTAACGATTGAAAATTTGAACAAGATATTTAAATATATAGAGGGTGTGAACTAATAATAGGAATTGAAGAATGAATAATACTAATTACTAATATTAATATGAAAGAGCAGAACTGAACTGTCCGTGGAGAGTTTCAAGTCTATCTATATTGATAAAAGAAAGATTGTTGTCTGTCTGTTTGGCGATGGCTAGGGAAATCTATTTCATGTAGATCTGCAAATTTGGTTCCAGATAGGCGAAGACAGTTCCAAAAGCACCTGAGGCTGAAACTTTGAATTTTTCGTTATTTTTTCTTGAATGAAAAAAATCACGTATTTCCCAAGTTCACCAGCAATTTTGAGTCACTCATATAAAAGCAATTCAAAATCAATTTTTTTGCCCAATACAGTAAATTTTATCCTTGTTTCAATAAAGTGTATTCAGAATTCGTACAGCAATTTTTGAATATTTCTCAAATTTTTTTTAAGTCTGCATTTTACTGAAAATAAAAAGTTTGTTTTTTATCGACCAAATTCTATTTGATATACCTTATCCATCCAATCTTCCAAGTCTTATATAGTGGAATTTCCCTTTAACGAAGTCCCTATTTAACGAAGTTTCTACTTAACGAAATTTTCTGCAGAACTTTGACTTTGAACACCATTAATATGAAAATTAATCTCCATATTACGAAAAATATATTCTATATAACAAAGTTTATTCCACTTTTGTGCGTGTACAGATTCAAGCTAAGAGGTTGCTGTTCTGATGGATATACGAATTTATTTCAGCGGATTGTATGAAAGTGAAATTGAAGACATTTAAATATTTTCCATTCTGCTTGTTGCTAAATAAAACAATTTTTTTTTTCACACTAAGAAAAACACTTGCTATTAACACTCTTTCACACCGGCGCTGATAGTTGGGGGAAGTCAAAATCCCCTTTTTATATTGAAATATTCAATGATACATAAGGTGCAGTGACGCAATGATCTAAGATACATTGAAGCAAAAAATATCAATTAGTCAGACAGTTACCATTCTGACCCTCCATTACTGATAGAGAATTGTTTTGTACATCCATAAGAATGTGCTTCAAAATGCAAATCGAAGAACATCAAATTTATTTTTGTTCCTGCAAATACAACTTCTAATCTTCAGCCATTAGTCTAAGGGTGCACAACCTTTTTAAGCGAAGGGCCACTTACAAAAATGACTGGGTTGTCGAGGGCCACCATCAGAAATTTTTTGTTTTGAGGAGGTGTGACCGGGGGGGGGGGGGGATCGGATTAAAAAAACAAATTTCGGAAGGGTAGATTTAACCCCCTAGGTTCCTTCCTTCCAGTCAACGTATTCAGTTCTGTTGGCAATGATATATCAACAGTTTATGTTTATGTTTGTATTTATACAAGAGATATAGCTAAGATTATTTTCAAAGAGTGAAAAAACTCCTTGACTTTATTTGAAGGAATAAATTTAGCTTTAAAGATTGCCAGTGACGAAAAAAAATTCTGCTTTCATGAATGAAGGTGGAGAGGGGGGGGGAGGGGGTCAGCCTAAAAGTTCATAAAAATGCTAATTTTAAAAGGAGGCCCCCTATACTCAACCACCTCCTTAGTCAGCATAACCCAATTCAGTTGGAAAGTTTGGAAAAAACTTGCATTTTTTTTTCCATGCGCGATTGACAATATTCATAGTTTTTTCCTAGTGTTTGAAGAAATTCACGATTATTACGCACACGTTCGGCAAAATGTGCGATTTATACGCACCCGATCGGCAAAATTTGCGATTTATACGCACCCGATCGGCAAAATTTGCAATTTTTACGCGCCCGATGGGCGAAATTTGCAATTTTTTTTACTCCCGATCGGCGAAATTTGTAATTTTTCGCACCCGACTGGCAAAATTTGCGATTTTTACGAGCCCGATTGGCAAAATTCGCGATTTTTACGTGTCCGATTGGCAAAATTCGTGATTTTTACGTGCCGATCGGCGAAATTCATGATTTTTACGCGCCTGATCGTCGGAATTCGCGATTTTTACGCGCCTAATCGGGAAAATTTACGATTTTTATGCGCCCGATCGGCAAAATTCGCGATTTTTTACGTACCCGATCGGCGAAATTCATGATTTTTACGCGCCCGACCGGCGGAATTCGCGCTTTTTACGTGCCTGATCGGGAAAATTTACGATTTTTATGCGCCCGCTCGGCAAAATTCGCGATTTTTTACGTACCCGATCGGCGAAATTCATGATTTTTACGCGCCCGACCGGCGGAATTCGCGCTTTTTACGTGCCTGATTGGCAAAATTTGCGATTTTCAGGCGTCCGGTCGACAAAATTCGCGATTTTTACACAGACGATCGGCGAAATTTACAATTTACACGCACCCGATCGGCAAAATTCGCGATTTATATGCACCCGATCGGCAAAATTTGCGATTTTTACGGGCCCGATCGGCAAAATTCGTGATTTTTACGCATATGATCGACGAAGTTTACGATTTATACGCACGTGTTCGGCAAAATTCGCGATTTTTACGCACCCTATCGGCAAAATTCATGATTTTTACGCACCCGATCGGCGGAATTCGCGATTTTTACGCGCCTAATCGACAAAATTCGCGATTTTTACGGGCCCGATCGGCAAAATTCGCAATTTTTACGCACCCTATCGGCAGAATTCGCGATTTTTATGGGTTCGATCTGCAAAATTCACGATTTTTACGCAGGCGATCGGCAAAATTGAGGATTTTTACGCAGGCGATCAGCAAAATTCACGATTTTTACGCATACGATCGACGAAATTTAAGATTTATACGCACCTGATCGGCAAAATTCGCGATTTATACGCACCCTATCGGCATAATTCGCGATTTTTACGTGCCCGATCTGCAAAATTCACGATTTTTACACAAGCGATCGACAAAATTTACGATTTTTACGTAGGCGATCAGCAAAATTCACGATTTTTACTGATACGATCGACGAAATTTAGGATTTATACGCACCTGATCGGCAAAATTCGCGATTTATACGCACCCTATTGGCATAGTTCGTGATTTTTACGGGCCCGATTGGCAAAATTTACGATTTATACGCACCCGATCGGCAAAATTCGCGATTTATATGCACTCGATCGGCAAAATTTGCGATTTTTATGCACCCAATGGGCGAAATTTGGCAAAATTCGCGATTTCTACGCACCTGAACGGCAAAATTCGTGATTTTTTTCGCGTCCGATCGGTGAAATTGATCCGCGGGCCACCAGTAATCCGATCGCGGGCCACAGGTTGTGCACCTCTAGTCTAAGGAATAATAAAGAAAAATTTGAAGTACATTATCGAAAAAGACAATGTAGTGAAAACATTAGTTTGAGAACCTGCGTGTCAGAGCTGGTGAAAGTTTTAGGAATGTGACGTGATACAACTGTTTTGTAAATGATGGCTTCAAAATTGAAACGGAATCAAATGCTTCTGAATCCAATACCTGTTTGTCATATCTGAAGGAAAGTTTTTATGAATTTAAGTTGATTTCTATTTAACGAATTTCCTTCATAACGAAGTTTTTAAGTGTAACGATGAGACTTCGTTAAATGGAAGTTTCACTGTATTTTATACTCTTGTAAGACGCAGACATAGATAAAATCGATTAAATATACAGTCAAACCTCGTTATACCGCCATTATCCGTTCAAGAAATTTTTGGCGCTATAACGAGTTTGGCGGTATATCAAATTAAAATACAATAAAAATTAATTTTCATACTATTATACTAATATTATTATTATTATAAAAATAAATATCAGTAATGCCTTTTTATTAAATTATCCAATGGTATATAGTATATTATAATAGTATAAATTAATATAATATAATTAATATACATAATATTATTAATATACATAATATAATTAATGCTATATGATTCAAAATTATCCAATTAATGTATGAAATTAACATGCACTTACCTCTTTATATAGTCAATTTTAGATAAAGTAGATAATTATGCACATAACAGACACACACATACATTAAATATCACACTGAATTATTTTACTTTAATTATCTTTTACAGGAAAATATTTTAATATGCTAGTTTGAGTTTTCCTTTCAATATTGATTTTTTCAATATCTTTTTCTACAACTAAAAGATTGTTCATCATTTTTTTATCAGTTGCATGTTTTTCTAAGAAAATTCTTATTTTCCCAATGCAATTTTTAACTTCATCAGATGTAACATGCGGCGTTTCAGCTTCTTCAGCTTCGCTGTCAGATGAATTTTCATTTTCATTTTGATTGGCAACAATTTCTTCGATTGTCAAATCTTCAAATGTTGAAACACTTTTGTCTATATTAATGTACTCAATTGCCGATAGAGGATGCTCAATTTCTGTTAATTTGTGTATTTCGTCTTGTAGTTCCTGAAGTGCTGTACTGTTTTGTTTTTTAGTAGATCCTTCAGGTTTAATCAATCCAGTATGTTTCCAGCAGTTAACAATAGTTTCTGATGAAATTTCATCCCATGCTTTTTTTATCATGCGAATAGCATCATGTAAAAGGATTGGAGAAAAATCATCTTTACTGATTTTTTCAATGATATGGCGGACGTGATACTTTAGATAATGAGCTTTGAATGAGTTTATTATACCAGCATCCAAAGGTTGCAAAAATCCAGTACAGTCAGGAGGTAAAGATTCAATGCGGATATTACTCATTGGACATGCTTTGTGACAAGGGGCATTATCCAAAATCAATAAAATATGGCGTTTGCTTCTTTTCATTTCTATGTTGAAATTCGCTAACCATTTTTGAAATAATGCTGAAGTCATCCACGCTTTGTTATTATTCTCATAATCTACATAAAGAGCAGGATTAAAATTTTTAAAACATCGTGGCTTAGCTGATTTTCCAATCACTGTCATAGTTCTTTTATCAGATCCATCACTATTCGTACAGAACACAAGAGACACACGATCTTTTTTTTTTTTTTAATCTTTTAGCAGGCCCACTCGAAATTGTTTTATCTGGCTGCAAGCGGTAAAAAAGGCCACTTTCATCCATATTGTAAACGTCCCCTTGTTTATATTCTAAAATCAGCGCACTCAGTTTTTTGCGACCATTTGACACAATATCTTCATCAACACCTGCAGTTTCACCACTTCGTATGTACTGAGAGAATCCTCGTCGCTTTTTAAATCTGTTCAACCAGCCACTACTGTATTCGAAATCTATAATATTCATTTGCTGGCCAAGAACTTTTGCCTGCTCTCTGATAACATCTCCGTTGATAGTGGCATTTTTAGCACTCATTTGTTGTATCCATGTGCAAAGGGCATCCTCTAAGTCTTCATGTTTCGCTGTTTTCAGTCTTTTTAGATACAGATTGCAGTTCGTTGGTGTTAATCCATTTTTCTGTATTCATCAAAATGTCTCCGATGCAGCGCCTGCTAACAGGCTTTTTCCAGAGTGTAGAAAAATGATTGGAGATGTGTTGCTGCGATACATTCACATTTCTTTCTTTATATTCACAAATTTCCCTCTTTTCTGAAATTGATAAAACTGCTCTTTTCGCCATAATGAGTTAAAATAGAGAGACAGAATGATATTTTACAGATTTAGCTGGTGAATTCTTCGATGTTTCAATCAACGTCCGACCAAAATTTTGAATGAGAGATTTTGCACTGCACACCGTTTTCTTTCTAAGAAATCGACATAAAGTACAGGGAGAAATTATTTTTTACATTGTTCTCACCTGAGAGAGGAGAGACCCTTTCAGCCAATGGCGTGCCATGCCTTGTTTTCTCCCCGCTCCAGAAGCGGATCGGATCACGTGACTCGCCAGTCTGAATCAGAAGTTTTACTTGCTCGGCACTCAGTGCGCGTTATTTTTCTTCTCCCAATGACAAGTAGAATGGGTAGCAGGTGCATTTTGGCAGGTGTTGAGAACAATATAAATTCTTTGCTATTCAATAAAGTTTGAATTGAGCTTGAAAACATCTAGACACATGAAAAGGAAGTGTCCTTTGAAATTCTAACAAAAAATTTAAAAAAGAAAGATATGCAAAGAAAATACAGTAATTTCTAGACATTTTTTTTTTTTTTTTGGCGGTATATCGAGTTGGCGCTTTAACGGATACATTACATTGAAATTCCTATTTGGCAGATTTGTTCATAGACGCAATTGGCGGTTAAACGGAATTGGCGCTATTTCGAGATGGCACTAAATCGGGGTTTGACTGTACATATATATATATATATATATATACATATATACTGGGAGGCTCTGCCCCCTGCACCCTTCATGCACCAACCCCCAGACTTTATCTCTGTTTGGCTCTCTCTGTATCTGCCTATCTCTTTGCCTGTCTGATATATGTCTACTTTCTGTCAGCTGTCTGTTTCCTGCTTGCTGTCAGTCTGACTGTCTACACACTTTCAATTGTCTGTATGCTGTCTGTCTTCTTTCTGATGTCTAAGGCTCTTATAAGGGGAACTGATGCATACAACATCTTGTTGCCCAAAATAACCGCTATGTTGTAACTCAGCTCAGCATTAGTCTACCACCAGAGATGGGATTTGCTGTATTTAAAAGGTCTGTCACTGTCATTCGCTGTCCACCACTGTGCTAATGCTAACCGGTTTTAGCCTGGTTTTTGGTCTCCAACTATTAAATGGCGGGGATGATTCAGCCTGCATTGCAAGAGCTCTATGTCTGACTACTGTCTGTTTGCTGTCTGTCGCCTGACTCTGCTGTTTGTCTGCCATCTGCTGTCTGTCTGCCGGTTCTCTCTGCTGTTTCTTATTTGTCTGCTAACTGTTTGATGTCTGTCTGCTGATATGTTGTCTGTCTATACTCTGTCAGCTGTTTGTATGCTATCTGTCTTCTGTTTGTGTATTTTCTTGATTTCATCTACTCTGTTTTTGAAAAACATCTTTAATTTTCCAGAATTATTTTTGATCCTGTTAAGAACAATGTTGCAATCTAACCAGAAGCTAGTCTTCACGTCCCTCGGTATACTTAAATGGAGTCTAATGTAAGGCAACAATCTGGCTCCTATAAGTGCAGCAAGAAGCTCCAACCTCGGCAGTGTTATTTCTTTAACTGGTGCAACCCTAGTCTTTGAAGTGACTAATTTCGAATGGAAATTTCCGTCAGAGTTGCAAAAATGTGCATAAACAACTGCTCTGTAAGCTCGTTTGCTGGCATTTAGGAAGACGTGAAATTGACAGTCTGTAAGTTCATCCATTCCTTTCATTGAGAATAGATGTCTTGGTATAGAGATCTGTTTCAAGTAAAACAATTCTTCACACCAGTCTTGAAATATTTTTGCTAAGTCTGGTGGTAAAGCATCATCCCAATTAAGTTTTTTCTTCCATGTGTCTTACAGTAGTATTTTAGTTCGAACTGCAAATGGTGATATTAACCCCTTGGGGACGAGCGACGCGAATACGTGACGCATAAGATGCTCAGAATCCTCGATTTTTCCCACCAGTTATTTTTTATTGTAAGCTTTGCCTTATTAAATCTTAGCATTTCCGCGATTCAGTTAAGCGAAAATTTCTGTTTCGAAAAACTGGTGGTAAAAGATTTGTAAAAGACGCTCGTCGCGAAGGGGTTGAGCCTAAAGGGGATCATAGATACTTCCTATAGTTTTTATTACATTTCTCTTCTTAAATTTTAATTCTGTCATATCCTTATTCCTTAAAGGTTTATCACTATCAACGCTTAAGACATCATCTGCTGAATTACAGCAATAGCCAAGGACCTTGTATCACGTGGATTCATCGTTAACTTCTTCCTTAAATCAATCTTGCAATAAGCGTACATTTTTTTTCCATTTTCTCATATTAAGGCGTGCTTCTCCCAAAATGTGCCTTATTTGTTCATGGATGGTGTACGCTAAATCTGTCTTCTAAGCTGTGTAACAGATCGTCTATATACAATCTACTATTCAAAATGCTGAAGGCAGCTGGATAAAACATCCTTGTACTTCTTGATCTAATGTTTAATTGTCGCATTCAGTAAAAATGAGATCCATTTTGTTCCAAAAATTACATGTGTCATGCTTTTAAATGCATCAGAGAGCAGTGTCTGGAATGGGATGATCATGTCCAGAGGTTGTAAACATACAGGGTATTCCAAAAATCTTGGAACAAACTTTCAGTGGGAAAAATGTGGTCAAGATAAACAATTTTTGAGCATGAAACGTCTCAATTCACTTATTCCATCAAAAGTACAGTGTGTGTCCCTGCAAGCAGAAACTGGATTTTTGTTCACAACTTTAACAACAATGAAGATTTTAGCGAAATCATATTAATTTTGCTTGTATGAAATATGATGATATTATTGAAAATGACTGAATTTTGGTAAGTACTTACTGTCAGCTGCATTCTGAATAAAGGAATATCTAGCTCAGGGTTGTAAGATATAAATGGTGGTAATTTCCAGTACTTCTCACAGAAATCAAAATAACTATGTTGAGACTATAGTTACAATATCTTCAATATTATTAAAGTAACAAACGAAAATTCAAGTTTGACCTGGAGTGAAATGCACTGTTGACTGAATAAGTGAATTGCTATCCTGGTTTTCTAGACAAAAATTGCCTGTCTTGATGTCTATTATCACCCCTGAAAGTTTTTTTCCGTTTTGCTGAGAAACACCCTGTTTGCGAAAAAGCAAGATTTAGATTATTTACCATACAATATTCAGGAACTTGCATTTGTATATCATTAATTCCTATGAAGGTATCATTAATGGTGAATTTTCTTAAGTGACACTTTTCAAACAGCAAATAAATAATGTAAAGGAATTCTCTTTTATTTAAATATGATTCTTTTTCTAATTTTTCTGAATATCTTTATTAATTGACAGTTAAAAGTACAAGTTGTGGGTTTTTTAAATATTTTAAATATATAGCTTTTGTAATTATTCGGTTTGGTTGAATATTCGGCAGGGTGAATATTTTGATATTCGGCAGACCGAATAGTTTGATATTCGGTAGTATGGCCGAATACCGAATATTCGGTGCGTCTCTATTTCTAACTGAACTAAATTTTAACATATTATCCAGTATATAATATTTACAAATCTATAGATCATATACAGAGCTGTACAAAGGAATCTACTACCTGTACAAAGGAATTAGTATACTTTTCTGACTGTGGATGGTAATTGCTGAAATTGGTTTTGCAAGTGTATTATGTATACGCTTTCCAAATTGTTTACTTGGATATCATCTTTCACCTTATTAAATGATGAAATTTTGTTTCTGTTTTCTGAATGTGTTGGAAAGTGCTTCATAATCTAAGCTTGACGCATGATTTTTCTTTCCGACTACCCCCCCCCCCTCCTCTGCATCTTTTGGGGTAATAGTTCCTATTGCATCGGTTTATCGCCATTGTTTCCACCATCTTCATAATCAGAAATACCACAAACATACTAGTCTTAAATTTCCACTTATTATTTACTATTCGTCTACATCCAGGAAATCGATAAACAAAGTTTTATTATTCAGGTATTTTTTTTATTTTATTTTTTACAATACTCTACCTTTCTGAATTTTCATCACTCATTTTATTCGGTTGCTCATCAGGAAATCTCTTCTCGTCAACTGTTTAATCCAATTTTTCTGAATTCACTCTTGAGTTTTTATTTATTTTATTTTTTCTGTCGTGCATCTACACGAATAGTTCACCATCCTTCTCATAGCATCCAAAATATCTATGCTATGCTGGTGTGAGAAATTTGACATGCAGATTTTGAAAGAAAATAATTAAAATAATCCGAGATAAACTTGGGAAAATATATTAGATTTTTCATGAAAATGAAGGCATATCGGTAAATTACGAGATAGACAGATTTACCTGTATTTTCGTGTTAAAAAAAAGAAATATACGTGAAACATTTTCAGGGAAAACTACTGCAAAACAATATACATGTTTTGTATGTAAAAGGAAATCATTTGGTTTAAAGCACAAAAAGAACATCATTAATATTTTGCAACAAAAATAATCAGAAAACAATGCGCACAGCTAATTTTTTTAATAACATTGATCAAATTTTCATTTGAGTATATAAACAATAAAATTTCTTGAAACTCCAAAGCGTCTAGTTTCGAGAGCAATAGTTATACGGTTCTCTTTATCAGGTAAAGCATACATGTGACCTCCAAAAGACATAAATAGGTCTGCTAGCAAAATTGCATTTCTTTGACAAAACTAAGAACAATAGTAGAGATAAGAAGAAATAAAACTTTGTTATAATAGTCTTATTACTTATATCAAAATCAAAAGTTAAGAAAATTATGCTGGCCAAACTTTACATTTTTGAGATCGCCTTGCAGTAGTCTTTATTTATTTTTTTAAAAGAACTTTTAAGGGGGTTGGTCAGTCAGATCTAAATTCCTCTAGCGAATGTTAAACCTATGTGGGAGTGGAATACATTCTTATTTTTAAAATATCTCCCCAGGAAATTAATATTTTGGCCTCTTTTTTTTTCTGTGTACTCTTCTTAAAGGGTGTCTCTTTTGTTTTTAGTTGTCAAAATATTTCTAAAATGTATACTTAATTTTATTTGAAATGTTAAAATTTTACTTTCAGCTCGTACGATTTAAAAACATAAAACATTAAATTAAGCATACGTTTTAGAAATATTTTGACAATTAAGAAAAAACGAGACATCCTTTAAGAGAAGTACACAGAAAAAAAGATGTCAAAAATATTAATTTTTTGAGGAGCTATTTAAAAAATAAGAATGCAATCCATTCCCTCAGCTTTAACATTAGTGAGGGGAATATGAGATCTGACTGGACAACCGCCTTAAGGGGTACTTTAATCACGCGAATACCTATGGGAGCGCTTTTTACAAATGTCTCGTATGTATTTCAATATTTTAAAATATTTTTTTATAAAGATCAACTTTTGCTATACAATTAAAAAAAAATAATAATAGCCTCGAAATGCAAACGAGATATTCCCGAAAGAAAGCTGTCATATGTTTAACATTAGCTTGTGAGTGTCTTCGCGTGACTGAAGTAGGCTCTTAAGTAAAATTGCTGGTTCGAAATATGTTTATTTAAATTAGAAAAAAAAATCAGATGTTGGCAACAATGTATATCTGACCCTGTCAGCTGTATTAGACGGAGAACTGGCGAACTTTACTTAAATGTTTGAGGAATGCTCAGACATTCAAAAAACGATTTTTCTTGCCTACCTGAAATTGATATGAATGACCCGGTAGGTTGCCAGGTTTTTAAAAGGATACTTAGCAACACTATACGATCCGCTGCAAAGCGAAATGAATAAAACCCTGATTACGGATGACTGCCACCATTGGCGAAGTAACATACAAAATCGTCCAAAAATTTTCGTTTTGCCGCGGATCGTGAGACGTTGCCAAGTGTTCTTTTAAACAGCTGGAAACCTGCCATGTTATCCATGGATGAAATGGGATTATTATCATAAGGGATTTTGTATGGCACGATAAAAAAAAAATCACAATCTCGATAATATTGGGCGCTGCTGCAGCTAATGCCATGGCGGCGTAGTATACATATGGCTTTCAGAACACAAAATTAGGCCTACCAAAACCATATCTTGTGATCTGATGCTACCTCAAATCATGCGTTTATAATCCCCAAATTTTACCAGTCTTGAAAAAGACCATACGGCAAGAAATGGTAGTCAATTTTCGCTGTTGTGCTATTTCATGATGCATTAAGGCGGTTCTCAAAAAAATATTTTTCCCCGCTCAACAACACGACACATTTTCAGACTGATTTTTAAGCGTAATAGACACTTTCAGGTATGATTATTGAAGCGATTAGTAATCGATCAGTTTTCTTCATTTTTCGATACAATAAAACCTCTATAACGGACACTCCCGAATAGCGGACACCTCTATTTAGCGGACACTTTTTCAATCCCTATCACAAATATTGTGTGCATAGTTTTGCCTCTGAATAGCGGACACCACCAAATAACGGACAAATTTAGCGTTCTCGCAGTGTCCGTTATTCGGAAGTTTTACTGTAAATGAATTACAACTTGAGTTATAAACTATTCTTTTCTCAGGACGGCATTTGTTTTCCTTTCCCGCTCTGTCGCATCCGGAAATTTGGTTCAAAATGCCAACTTTGAGAGCATTTTCTAAAAGATCTGCGTTTACCAAAAAAAAAGAAAGAAAAAACTGTTCGATTACATAGTTTCTGAAAAATAGAACATGCCAATTTCATGAATGTGAGAAGAAAAAAGAATTATAAAATGTGTCAAAGTAGTCATTTTGGATTGAAGAACAGCCTTAAGTGCAATACCGTGACTGTACTCACATGGAAGGTCTCCATAAGCGCATTTTCAGAAAATTTTGAAAAAATTACAGAATATTCTTCTCATGAGGATACATACGTTTATAAAAAAATTTGCTGCGGAACCTCGATATAACGTCCTTAAAAAAATTATGAAAATTTCGTGTTGTGGCGATTTATCGCTGGGTTGGCGACACAATGAAATTAAAAAAACAACATGCATTTACGATAAATTCTCTTTTAGGAAAAAGTTTTCTACTCTTTATACTGAACTAGTTAAAGTAAGTTTAACTTAAATAATTTCACTTTTATAACTACGATTTTGCCAGACATATTTATATGTACATCTAAAAGAAAATTAACGATCGCATTCTACGGTTTAGAACAAAATTTGAATTGATTAAAATTGCTTTAAACTAAAAATTGTGTGATTCTGAGCACTGTCAATTTGTCAGTGATATTGTTAGAGCCGGAGACAACTAGAGAAAAGTCTTGTTGCCGTGGAAACAATGACTTATTCAAAGTCGAAATGTATAATGAAAGAGTGTTTAATCGGACATTTACTGTTAAAAGACACTTAAAACTTAACCAGCCTTCGAAACTGTATAAAATTAAATAACTTCAGCAATAGTTAATTTGTATATGTATTACATAACTTTATAGAAAAAATAATAAACTATTTAATCGTTGAAGTTTAAATTCATAAAGTGCTACGCATTTAAACACTCATTTAACCAGAAATTTTCAAATACATTAAAATCGCTTGCATTTGGCGACGAAAAAGTTTTGCTCGCCAAATCGCGCGTCTTTTTGCGTCAAGTACTCGAAAGTATTTTATTTTTTTACAGATTTTCTGCTGTTATTCCGCAGCTAAATTTGACTGATCTCTTATTACGTACATGAGTAGCTTCATTAGCATTTTTTTTCAAAATATTCTGAGTATGCGCTTTAAGGAGACCTTCCTTGTCAGTACTGGGGGGGGGGGGGGGGGTGGAGATACTTAACATTTGGAGTTGCAAATCCCGCTGAAAAAAAGTATCGTTTCAAAATTAAAACGTTTGTTTCTTTGCAACAGAACCCTCTATTGTCAGGAATTTGAACTAATTATTTTAGGGTTCTGAATAATAGAACCTTTCAATTTCATGAATTCCACAAGAAAAATGAATTTAAAAATGTGTCAGAAAGTAGGTATTTTGGATTTGAGAACAGCCTCAAGCGTAATACCGCGACTGTACTCAGTACTAGAATGTGGTGGTGGAGACACAACATTTAGATTTGCAAATCACGCTAAAAAAGGTTAATCGTTTCAAAATTAGAACATTTTTTGGTTTTTTCTAACAGCACTCAAAATGTCAAGAATTTTAACTAATTTTTTTTTCATGCCATAAAGAATCCTGTATCATGGTGAATATTAATCTGTAAATCTGAAGTCTCTCCGACCCTTACAAAAAGTGTCTTTCAACGCGAAATTTCGAATTTCGCCCAAAATTTTATTGGCATAAGAACATGTCTAAATGTTGTCATAACTGTAAAAATAGCTGCTAAACTAAAACTGGAAGGACACAAAAGCATATTTAATAACTGAATCGAGTTTACAGAAAAGATACTTTATCGCCAATAGGCGATTTTTTTTTCTCTGAATTACATGGATTGAAAATTGGGAGATGGAATATTTCGTTTTGTATAAAGAATAGCCTGTATTATCTTGCAGTACGTGGCAGTGATTAGAATCAGAACATGTATAAGGTGACAAAGCCTTCCTTTGGACATGCAAACATTTATTCGTGCATCCAAATTCTTCAAAATTACACAAAAAACGACATTTTTGTGGAATTTCTAATAAATTTGCTCCGCAACCCCAACCAAAACAGAAAAATTCAAAAGGCAACTTCCAAGATTTTGCACTTCGTCCATTATCGGACTCCCTGCGTGCCGTGTGTATTAACAAACAGCCTTCTGAAGTGATCGCATTCTTTGATTTTTCACAGGTACACTTAGAAATTGGCTAGCATTTGCACGCCGAAATATCTAGAATTTTACTTACAGCTTCAACTTTGAAAAACTGAACCTTCTGCATGTAATAATTTCTTTTGGATTTGGGGAATCGAATAAGATTCTGGTATTCAGAAAAAATCTTTGTCTATCATTTGAATCAATACGCCTCTGGGAGACTACAGGAATTCATGCTTTCTTCCAAATTTCTGCGATCATTTCTCTTAGGATTGGAATTATTTCTGACTTTGGTAGATCTTTACCATTCCTACTGTGTTTTAATTCTTGTCTTGTATATAAGTAACATTTTATAACATCTGCTATTGTTCGCAAAACAACTTCATTTAGTTTTGAGGGAGAACCAAATGTGAGGGTCATTCCACTGCAGTTCTAGTAATGGTAAACTTCGGTTTGCCTCCACTCACATGAAAAAACAATTTGTAAAACTCAATAAAACGTTTCAAAAATTTTAAAATAAAGACTTAACGTTTTAGAAATGATAAAGAAAGTTACGTTTTAGAAATGATAAAGAAAGTTACGTTTTAGAAATGATAAAGAAAGTTACATTAAACATTTGAAATATGAAAACGTCGAACGAGATTACCAACAAACACTGTAAATGTACAATTTATGGTAAGAACCTATTGTGTGAAACAATGAAAATATAAAATACTAGCAAGCTACACCCGCTACGCTGGTCAATTTCTCTTAACGAACCTTTAATCAAACAAAATATTGACATTTTAAAATTCCCTCATATTTTAACAGAATAATAAGGCTACTATAATTTGTGACTCGTGCTATACCCAATATACGCGTCAGGACACGTCGCCCTTATCATTATCTTTTTACGTGTGAAGGTTTCGCTAGGGTACTCCAGTGTGAAATTTGGTAATTTTTGAAATTCAATATTTGAAAAAATCGCATAATCATTAGATTTGAAATTTATATCAAGAAATATACAATTTTTTACCTTCAAACTCAGTTTGTCTAACAGTTTTCCGACAAATACTTTTTAAGCTATTATTTTTCTCAGTAACTTCAAATGTTTCATTTTCCGAGATTAATATGTGGCAAAGATTAGCGAAAAACCCAGTCGTCAGCAAAGCATAGCTTTATATTAAAGAGGATGTTGGAGCAGGGAATGTCCCCATCACGTTTGAAATCGGTTCTGTAGTTCCAGATATTCCATAGAAATTGTAAGTTAGAATGATTTTAGAACCTTTTCGCTCATTTCACCCTTTTAAATTTCAATTTTTTAAAAAATTATTCTTAGAGAGCATTTACATCTTATAAGTAACTACAATGCCAAATTTCAAATTTCTAGCTCCTTCAGTATAAAAAAAATTGCAATTTTAGAACGTTTTTCGCTCCTGCACCACCCTGGGATTAATGGCACCGACGTAACATATAGTCTATGTTGGAGAATGGATTGTCATCAAAAATTTGCCACCGTCACTTTTGAAAAGGGTTCGGTAGTTCCAGAGATTCCATAGAAATTGTAATTTAGAATGTTTTTAGAACGATTTTCGCTCATCTCACTGTTTTAAATTTCGAATTTTTTTAGAACTTGTTCTTAGAGAACATTTACATCTCATAAGTAACTACCATCCCAAATTTCATGTTTCTAGCTTCTTCAGTATAAAAAAAAATCCAAATTTTAGAACGTTTTTCGCTCTTGCACCTCCTTGTGGTAGTGGCACCGACATAAAATATAGCCTATGTTACAGCAGAGACTGTTACCATCAATTTGCCACCATTACTTTTGAAAATGGTTCTGTAGTTCCAGAGATTCCATTGAAATTGTAATTTAGAATGTTTTTAGAACGCTTTTCGCTCATTTCACCCTTTTAAATTTCGATTTTTTTTAGAATTTGTTCTTAGAGAGCATTTACATCTTATAAGTAACTATCATGCTAAATTTCATGTTTCTAACACTTTCAGTGTAAAAAAAAAAACCCGAATTTTTCGAACGTTTTTAGCTTCTGCACCCCCCCTCCCCCTGGGAGTAGTGGCACCGACATAAAATATACCCAATGTTTGAGCAGGGACTGTCAAGATCAATTTGCCACCATCACTTTTGAAAACGGTTCTGTAGTTCCAGATATTCCATAGAAATTGTAATTTAGAATGTTTTCAGAACGCTTATCGCCCATCTCACCCTTTTAAATTTCGAATTTTATTAGAATTTGTTCTTTGAGAGTATTTACATCTTATCAGTAACTACCATGCCAAATTTCATGTTTCTGGCTCCTTCAGTATAAAAAATATCGAAATTTTAGAACGTTTTTCGCTTCTGCAGCCCCCTGGGGGTAGTGGCACCGACATAAAATATAGCCTATGTCGGAGCAGGGATTTTCACCATCAATTTGCCACCATCACTTTTGAAATCGTTTCAGTAGTTCCAGAGATTACCCCCTACAAACAAACAAACAAACAAAAAACAATCTTTACTACTTTATAATATTAGTATAGATAAAGGTCCTGGTAAAGCCCTGAAGGAGTTTTTCAAAATTCGTGAAATTTTGCACGTATATTATAGGTACTAAAAGGCAACTTTTAGTTGTTGCTATCCGAAATCAAAATTACAACTTTTCAAGCAAAAAAACTTTTTCAACAAAAAAACGTTTTTTCACTCCACTCTAATGTGCAGGTGTTGGACAAAAATATGGAAACACCTAAAAAAAAACCCTATTACAATGCCTAATACGGTGTAGGAAAACCGTTGGCATTCAAAACAGCTTGCAGTCTTCTCAGAATAGATAAATACAGGTCTTGTGTGGTTTCCAAGGGAATCTTGTACCGTTCTTCCTGAAAAATAGAGGGAAGTTCAGGTAACGCTGATGGTGGTGGATAGCGATAACGGAACTTTATCTCCAAAGTAGACCATAAAGGCTTAATAATATTGAGATCTGGTGACTGTGGTGGCCAGGGGAGATGCGACAAATCACCCTCATGCTCACAAAACCAGTCCTGGATAATCCGAGGTATGTGAACAGGGGTGTTGTCATCTTGGAACACAGCATCACCATTGGGGAACAAACATTGTACCATGGGATGGACTTGATCGGCCCAAATGGTCATATCCTTGCCAGTAATGCGACCTTGCAGAGTAATCCTGGGGCCCATGGAATACCACGATATGGCTGCCCAAATCATGACCGAACACCCGCCATGTTTTGGCAGTAAGCAGTTTGCATCGTAGTCTTGGGACGGTGTTCGCTAGACGTAAACTCGGCCAGAAGTTGGAAACAGTGTGAAACAAGACTCATCCTACCAAATGACTGCCTTCCATTGCTCCATAGTCCAGGTTTTATGGCTTCGGCTCCACGTTTTTCTCTTTCCTCTTACAGGCATTTGCATCACTGATGAGTGGTTTTGGAATTGCAGCTCGTCCTGAAAATCCCTGCTTATTATTTTGGTGCTGAAAGGCTTTGTGAGCCCGACATTCAGTTAAGCATTGACTTTTGCAGCTGCCGTCTTCTTAATTTTCGTCACCATCCTCTTAAATGACCCTCTGTCACGATAATCCAACACTCACTTTCGTCCGTGTTGTGACTTAGCGGATGATGTTTTTCCGCTTTTCCTGTATGCTGTATAAATCTTTGATACTGTGCTTCTTGAAACATGAAATACTTAGACTATCTTGGTAACTGAAGCACCCACTATACGAGCACCAACAATTTGTTCACGTTCGAATTCACTTAGCTCAGACATAATGCACTCACATTTACACAGAACACTGTTCTAACAACGACTGGTACTTGAAACGTATTGGGGACATTGTACAGATGGCGTTAGTGGGCAAATACAACAGTGCCACCTACAGGCTTGGCTAGAATCAATATTTACACTCATGCATGCATTTCACGAGGTGTTTCCATATTTTTGTCCAACTCCTGTACCTGTACACCTTTTACAACCAATATTGTCAAGTGTTGATGAAAAAATTGTGAAGATATCTATTAATTTATTCTGCAATATTCCTTTGCACAGTTACATACAAAGCTATCAGGAGGATTCTTCTTTTGCACTACAAATCAACACATCAGGGGATGAAATTTTCGATGAATTATTCTCATGAAATGAAATGCCATGGGAAAATGTGCACTGATGATGTGAAGGGAAGAATGGGTTATAATAGTGCTGGAACTTATCTCACAAATTAAGGATAAGGCAAAGAATGGTAAAAACAGCAACAACAGTCTTCACAAACACGCTCTAGCCTCCAAAAAATGCCTACCAAACTGATAATAGAGTTGAATTTAAGGGAAAAAAAACTATATAAAATCACGACATCTTTAAAGCAGATTTTTTAAACTAATGAAGATATGGGTAGCCATAATCAGTCCCTTCTGCCGCATATTGAAGTAAAGTGCTATCTCGAGAAAGACAGTTTTGCTGTTGTTTGGTGGAATTGTGTGCAGAAGTAGCAGCATTTTTGATGGGTCATAGCGCTAAACTGGCAAAGGTTTTAAGAGATGAAAACTGAGTGTGCAAATTGGAATATTTGGCCGATATGGTTAACAAAATGAATTTATAATTGAAAGTAGAACTGAGATAGTTTTTAAAGCAACGAGCAACGGCAAAAAGTCTAATTTAAGAGACATCTTATGTATTGATTGGAGTGTGTAGAAAAGGAAGATATTAGATGCTTTCCTATTGCTGAAAAAGGTTCATGAGTGAAAATAACATCCAGATTCAAGATGAAATACAGAAAAAAGGTCCGGGTATCTCGAAGCTTTGAAAAACACGTTTGAACACTATTTTACAACAGTTCATTAGAAATGCTGGACACTACGTATGTGTTCTCAATTTGCTCAGCGTGAACCGAAAACCAAGCGGACTAAACAAAATTCAAAACTAAAGTCTACCAGAGGTTTGGTGTCATTTGACAGATGAATTCAAATTCTTTGCCGAAAAAGCAAAAATTAGTTTTACTGTCTTAACGACATGTCTCTGTGAAATTGGATTATCCGCTTATACAGTCACCAAAACAAAATACAGAAACGTTTTAAATGCAAAGCCAGATATTTGTCCGCAATTATCAGCAACTGAACTGGATATGAACTTTGGAAAACAAATGAACTTAGAAAACTTTGGAAAACAAAGCTACCGTAGGTTTCACATTAAACCGTCACGCTACTAATGCAAAATCTATTGTCACACAAATGTTTTGATTTATTGAATTTTTATGTATGACTAAGTTTGACAATATCATATGTGTCGGTGATAATTAAGAAAAAATTCACTATTATCATAAAGTTTTCGGAATATACAATTTCATTACAGGGACATTACATAATTGTGTAGATTACTATCTACTCCTTCTTCTGCTCCGTGCAAATACATTTAAATATCACTAACTTGTAAAACACTATTCTAAAAAGGGTTCCGCGAGTCAAAAAGATTGGGACCCACTGCTCTAAGGTGATGTGGGAAATTGCATACCTTTGCACTCTGTTTGCCCCTAAAACTCATAACACAAAAGATACACTTACATGTGAATGTTGTGAATCTTAGTAGTATTTTATATAGAAATCACAAATAGTACTTAGTTTTTAATTTTAAAGGTAATGTGTTTTTAAAATGAAATTATTTAATTAAAAAATAAGTTATTATAAACATGTAAGTTAAGTAAAAAATATTTTATTTAAAAACTAGGGGGCCTACCCCCTGCGAGCTACGCTCGCAAACCCCCGCTCAGTCTTCGAGGCCTAACATGACAGCGTGCTATGTTTTAAAAAATTGGTAAATCTGTAATTGGGTTGCCATGCTTTTAACGTTTTAATGGGGCATTTTTTGATTATCATGGCCTCATACACAACTGTTGCTACAACTGACGACTGTTTTCGGAATTGATAAGTAAAATCAATTACAACTTGAAAACCAGCTTGTATAAAATGGTTAGGTTTAAATTGTGGCTACCACTCGGACTTTTATAACAACGATCTGTATTCTATTCTTCCTTTGCGTTTAAGGATGCGAAAAATTCCATCTGCTTGTGAATAACATTAAGAACCACAGTATTGAAAAGTACTATGTTATAGACATTTTCAGTAACAGGTTTTAATTTTCTCTATATTTATTGCACCATCATGCATATTTTCATGTTATTTTAAATATGTAAATTATTTATTTTAATTAATATGTATATACTAATTTTCTAATAATTATTTATCCTACAAAATTAATTAAATATTTTGTACATGCATGCCTACATTTATTCGGCATCAATTGATGAGATATTTAAACAAATTTGCTATCCGCGATAATTTTACACCTTGTTATGTCACTTGAATATTGTCCATAAGAAAATCGGGTACTCTTCCAGTATAGGATCCTTTGCTTTTATGTTTGGCGTAATTCGAGCTTCAAACAGGGATAGATTCGTTAATATACATAGATTTGTTGCCAAAATAAGCTATCAAAACAAACCCAATGAACTTTTGGTGCTTTTCTATTATAGGGGTCTTAACGCTTTTTAAAAAAAGCTTGGCGCAATTCGGGCATCAGAAAGTGAGATTTGGTGCCAAATGACATAAACAGCCATGGAAACAAATTCGGCGATTTTTTTGTTTATATGCGTATTTTAATGATACGCATATTATTATTGTTTTATCTATACAAATTACTTCTGATTATATATATAAAATAGGATAAATGACATTTTACGCTAAACAAATTGTATAAATATTGAAAAAATGATTCTGTATACGAAATGACAAAGTGAATATGTTGACAGAAAGTATGTTGCCAAATTTCCTTTTTCGCCAAGGCTATTTTCTCTGTTTCGTCAAGGCTTTGTTATTTACATTTTTGTAAACATATAATGCATTATTAAAAAAGTAATGCTACTGAAATATTTATTTGTTTTAAACTTTGATAGCATTTCTCTAATGTATAGGGAGCATTTTTTTCCTTGCTGCCAATAATAGAGAGAAAGGAGTAAATGTCATTTTACCATAATTGATGTCATATTCTCATTAAAATTGGAAAGAAAACCAAGCAGGATATTTTATTCTCCTTCCGTTCAGTTGGGCAATTATTATTTTATATATTCGTTTCAAATATCCTAATTAGTGATTTTATAAATTCGTTTAATTAAATTTTACAAAAAAATAACAAAATGATATCAATAAATAATAATTACTATTAATTCCTCCCCCCCCCTTTCTTTTGCGTTTACATAAATGACGTCATTTGGACGAATTTATTCAAAATATTTTCAGTTTATAAATTAAATTAAATGCTGACAGACGATTTTATCCTGACGATAGAAATGTGATTTTTTTTTTCAAATTTTCCTGAAAAACATAATTTAATCACAATCTTGTCTTCATTATCGATTGAAATAAAAGAAAAATTCAATTTCAATTTGAAAATAACGAATAAAAAGAAATCAATAATCCCTATCGGGATCATTTTCAATTTTTTCCCTTTTTTGTCACAAAAAAACTGAGTAATTAGTTGCCATCATTACAGAAATGTCATTAAAATTAGAAAAAAATTAATATCTCAAAAACTAATTCCAATTTCAAAATTCTATTACCAGTTTTGACATCCGCAGATTTTTATGGACAATTGGTATTAATTTCACCATCAAGCGTTTAATATTTTATTAAAAATAGCCCTGAAACATAATCAGTCGTTTAATCAGCCGTTTCATAAAATCGTTTCATAAATTCGTTTCATAAAATCGTTTCACAAATTCGTTTCATTAGGATTTTATATATATAGGGTAGATAACTAGTTTAATAAATGAAAGAGTCAGATGAAAAAGCGACGATAATCAACTTTTTGTGAGATTTGAGATTTGTTAACTTCAAAGGCATATAGGGGGTCCTAAAAAAACTCTATGCCTAGTTTTAGAGTTGTCCGTTTTTTTTTTTTCATCGTGGGAAAAATCCTGAAATAAACCGTCCCGATGATTTTTTACACTCTTAGTGAATTGCAAGTTGCAAGTTAAAAACACAGAATTTAAAAATAATGAAAAAAAATCTCGATTATTCCTATTATCTACTTATTCTCGATAAATTCTCGATAATTCTTTCTAAAGGATCATTAGAAAGGATTTTGAACAGTCTTTTGACATTGTACATTCACATTTCTTTAAAACACGTAATTTCATTAAAAAGTGCAGTTTTTAAATTAAAGGGAAAAAAGTATCAGCAAGTAATCTCATATATAATATTATAAATTCTGTTTTCTTTATTGCAGATTGTGAATTAGAATTAGGATTGCTGTAATTAAATGGTACACTAAACTTAAACATAATTAACTGTACGTTATAAATTCTTTTTCGTAATTTTAGGTTTTGAATGAGAATTGTGATAACCACGATGTTCCAATCTACATGGACGGAGGAGATGATTTCTTGCCTGATTTCTTTTCACTGGTAAGATATCCATAAACCTTTTAACTAAAGTTTAGTAAAGCATTTTTATTAATAACGGGTGTTACATTAAGTCTATAAACATTTCAAAGATTCATAAAAATGAAAGGAATGGGTATTTTTGGATGCGATTTTGTAAAAAGTTATTCTGACTCAGTTTTTTTTTTTTTTTTTTTTTTGTACTATATAAAAAAAAGTTTAAATATTTGCTAATAGAGAGCGCTGCATAAATTAAAATCAAATAATTCTCTGATAATGAACGTACACACAACTAATAACTAATCTGTTCAATGTTTACATTGTTTAATATTTGCATAGAGATTGTTTGTTTCACACGCATACAAATTGTTTGCTTAACATACGCATACAAAATCAGATTATGTACTGTGTGGCTGAGTTAAGAAAGTCTTTGAAACCGGTCTCTGCCCTGTCCTGTTGCCAGGGTAACTGGTCAGTCGACTTTATTTTAGGGAAGTCCCACATTTTTTTTTTTTTTTTACAATTTTCTCCCGTTCAATCGGTTATTCCGAAAATTATCGCAGTCTTTTGTGCTTTCGCTCCTACGGACGAAGTTCCCTCCCTATATGTTTTGGAACCTTCGAAAACAGGAAACCTACTCAAGGTTTTTCTAATCGGAGCCGCACAGTACTAGTACCGACTCCGAGTGGTTATAATTAAAGTTACACTACTCAGACCAATCTGGAGCCCGTTCTGATTGAGATTTCGTTGAAACTTGGTATATACGTTAGTTGGACCTCGGGGAAGAGAAATATCCAATAAAAAATAGTTTGAATTTCGACCAACCGGTGAAAAGATTGTGCATAAAGAACCGGAAACATAAAATTTTATTTAATCATACAATTTGTTCAATGCGCATTCAATTTGTGTCAATGACATGTTCAAAGTATGTTAATGCATGTTCAGCAGAAAGGAAGCATAACAAATGCCTTATAATATGATTCCATCTTGTACTTTTCAGCAAAAAAAAAAAAAAAAAAAAAAAAAAATGGCAATCTGTTCAGTATGGTCAAACATCCCCAGTTTTCCCTATACATAAGTTAGAATTTGAGATTTGATTACTTAAAATATAAAGATATAATAAAATTGTTTACCTATTTAAATTGCATTATGTTGTAATTTATTTTTAGGTTGAAGAGTTGTCTTCAAGCTTAGATAAAATAGTTGCGACAATAGATGAAATAAAGAAGAAACATAGTGCAGTACTATCTGCCCCATCTACAGATGAAAGTAATTGCTTTTCATTAATATTTATTTTTTATTTTTGATGTAGTTCATATGATTTATCCATAATAAATATGTTGTTACAGTACATTTTTACTATGGCATAGGTGTGGTAAAGTGGGTAGTCGCCCAGGGCTGCTAAAATTTTATAATGCGTGTACCTAAAATTGATATGTATCAATCTGTCAATTGCTTACTTAACTCTTTGCTACAATAAAGCAATCTTTTAAAAATATTGTTTCCTTTAAAGTTTGTCGTTTTCTTTTCTATTCTTTTTTCCATTTCTTCCTCTTCTATTTCTACCGCATCTCGAGCAACAATTATTATAATTGTTATATGTTAGATTTAATTTACCATGGCATGTTCGATATTGAAAATGAAGTGTGTATAATTTATAGTTTATTTACAGGAGCACTCAAAAGAATTCCGTTACATTAATGGCTATGAGGAAAATCGTTTTCAATAAATTTTAATGATGTTGTACTATTTTAAACATATTGAAATTTATATACATCTCTGAGGTGCACTACAGGATGCTTACTATTGAATAGGGTGTGCATAGCATTTATAGTTCATTTACAGGGACACGCAAAAGAATTTTGTTACAGTACTGTCTAAGAGTAAGAGCAATGATTGCTGGAAGTGTGTTTTTAATTGTGGTTTGCGTTTTTAAATTGAACTTTGTGTATAAATTGTGTACATCCATATACAATGCGGGACAAAAGAATTAGAGTACATTTCTGCTTATTGACGGATTGCTGAAGTGGAATATTCAGTTGTGTGTTCCTTTTTCAATTGTTTTCCATTGGGTTCAAATCCTGTTTCAATTGTGTTCAATTCCTACCTGGATTAAATTTCTGTACATATTATGTAACGTATATACAAATCTATGGATCATATAGAAGGCTGCGCAAAAGAATTTGGATATTTTCCGATTATAGATTGTAATTGCTGAAATTGATATGCCTTTTCCAATTTGTTTACTTAGGCATTATCTTTCACCTTACTAAACGGTGAAGACTTGTTTCAGCATTCTGAAAGTGCCAGAGAGTTTTCTTTATTGTTAATGCTTTAAAATAAATTTTGGATCTTTTTTAAAATGGTTATAATTTTTTCAGAACATAATATTAAAATGCATCAGGGTAGAAAGGGAAACTCTTTCTAAAATTTTTTTTGTAAGAATTGCATCTATTATTTCAATTATAGATGAAATAATAATAAATAATTGTAAATAAACATAGATCGAATACTTTGTGCGAATTTTAATGCATAAACCAAAACCAATTACAACGTTATAACGCACAAATATGAACAATAGCACAAAAAGATAAAAATGTGTTTAAAGAACCCCTCTGTTATAGCCCCGAGTACTGGCTTGAATGAAAATGCTCTTGCTTTAGCATTTTCATTCAAGCCAGTACTCGGGGCTATAACCGAGGGGTTCTTTAAACCATTTTTTTTTCTTGCACTGAGGAAGGGGGATCGATGCATCCTTGAAACGGCCGTATGCGTTTTTTTTGTGCCATTGTTCATATTTTTGCGTTATAACGTTGTAATTGGTTTTGGTTTATGCAATTGTAAATAGTTTAGTTTAAATTGCATTAAACTGAGTGCTATTTTTTAAAATTCAAAACAAATGATTTAATTAACAGCCGAAAACTTCTATAAGATGTTGTGACAATGTTTTGAGCTAACACTATGAACATGTGAAAATCATTATAAATTAAGAGCAGTAACTTCTATAAAAATTGATGTAAATATTCGATAGTTTTGATGAGATTTTGATGAATTGATGAGAGTCTGAAAATTAATAGTGAGCTGATAATTCACACGTAACTGAGAAAATTTTCCTTCAAAAAGCGCCATACAATTTATCCCATACGCTACAAAAAATCCACGCGCCTGCTCTATCTATATGTATATTTATTTTATATTAATTTTTATTTCAAGGAATCAAGCAAGAATTAGAAAGTTTGATGGCAGAAGTTAAAAGATTGTCAAGTAAAGTCAAGCAAAAACTAAAATGTGAGTATTTTAAATGCATGTTTTATGATTTCAAGTAGAGTCCTGCACGAGATTAAAAAAAAAAAAAAAAAAAAAAAAAAAAAAAAAAAAATCTTAAACACCCGAAAATACTGCTTAAAGGTAACCCAAAATCCAATAAAAAAAAATTTTCATCACCCCGAAATCGACTCGAACCCCAAATGAAAAATAGTTAATTTACATTTTAATACAGTTATAGATAACTAGTCTACACTTATATCTTTAGTATAAATGTTATTTGTTTTGTATAAAAATGAACATTTATACACTCATTAATATTCATATATATAGTTCTTTTCATTTGAAAAATGTACAGAACATTCTTTTGAAAAATCCGGTCAACTCGAGCCCGACCCGAAAGAGTCAAAACTCGACCTGAACCGCGAGTCGGGTCGGATTCGTTGTAAAATCGGGCTACCCGACCCGATGCAAAACTCTAGTTTGAAGTTCAGCGTGGCATATTCTGAAGTATAGTGCGTATATCTCAGTGTTGTTTGGACGAGGAGGGTGGCTAACTTAGAACTTCTCGTGATTGTGTCACATTTCAAACAAGCCTGTCGAAAATTGCATTACAATATCATCGCTATCCTTAAAATTATGAAAGTCTACTGCAGAAGAGTTTCTCGCTTCTAATAAGAGTTACTTGAAGTCTACTATAAGGATCCAATAGAAGTATTTAAGAATATGCAGGCTGTTTTACTTTAAAATTCTCTAAAATAATATTTTTGTTAAATATTAAAAATTTTTGAGGAACTGATTCTCTTTAAGTTTTTATAAATTTGACTATAACATCTTATTTTTTTCTTTCAGTATTGTCCGAAGATATAGAACTTCATGAACAGAACAAAACTTCATTAGCTGTTTTAAGAATAAAGAAGATGCAGGTAATCTACAGTTAATACAGTTATGCAGTATCAAACATGATCATAGTAGACCCAAAGTGATTCGAAAAGGGGGTATGGCGACTATTTTTTAAATGGCGGATGACTGAAACATACTTCCAATTGCAAAATGTATTCAAATCAGTTACAGCGTTTAGATATGACATTTGTTTAATAAAAGGCCGTTTAGATATTAAAATACGAAATATTTTTTTTATATGCAAAAACCAATTATTTTACGACAAAACTTAGTTGTGATATTTCGAGTTTTATGAATATTCGTTTTTTTCCTGCACTAAAAACGCAACGTTCCAAATTTAGTGCCGGAAAACACTGAAAATTCATAAAACTTAGTTCAGTAAGTTCTGTTAGAAAAAATAATAGGATTTTTTTTAAATGTCATTGAAGAGGCAGATTATCATTTTTCTAAATGTAAGTTATGACAAAAGGGGGCCGTATAAATTTTAAATTTTGTATTTTAATATGCATACACATATTACAGCACATTGTTAAAGAAAAAAGGCTATATCTGAAAGAGCTACTTGATTTGTATATGCTTTTAGTAATTGGAAATATGTTTCTAACATCTGCTATTTAAGAGATAATCGTCGTAACCCCCATTTTGAATCACCCAGTATAATGTATAAATTTAAGCATTATACTTTCTGTAACAGTATTGGTTCTCCCTTTCCCCCCAAGTAAAGTTTTTTTTTTCTCATTTTGTATGCGTTCTGAGAAGTAATTAATGTGCATTTAATAAAAAAATAATTATGTTTCAGCATTCTGCATTATCTCGAAGGTTTATTGCTGCCATGTCTGATTACAACACTATTCAAACTGAATACAAGCAAATGTGTAAAGACAGAATCAAAAGACAACTGGAAATTAGTAAGTTAATTATTTATGATGATCATGTTGATATTTTCAAAGTCTTACAATAAAAGAGAAATGATAGTACATAGCAAGACAAACACTATTTGTCAAATATCCTAGATCGCTATCCATAGCAGGCGTGGATTTGAATAATTGTCAAAGATGACGGGGATATTAAAGTTTGGGGGTTCCACGCAAGATTAGATTAAACGATTATTATAATAGTCCCCTTGAACCAAGAAAAACTCCACAGTATGTAGCTAAACGCTCTATATAACGACCGTCCCTTATAGAAATCTGGTTATTATATCACCCTTCCGTTATAGCGATACCCCTTTTGTAACGACCGTCCGTAATAGTAATCCCCTTATTGTAACGATTGTCCGTTATAGTGACCGTCTTATTGTAAAAGCTGTCCGTTGCAGCGACCCTCCTCTAACATCAGGCCGTTATGGTGACCGTCTTACTTTAAAGACCGCTTATTATAGCAACAATTTCATTATAGAAACCGTCTATTTTAGCGATCCTTCCTTAAGAACGACTCATTGAAAAAGTTTGGCCAATGTATCCATTCTCGTAATAATATTTCTACATCCAATAGAACGACCAATTAGACCAAACATTTCAATATAATGACTCCTTCTTTCTACCATATTTGGCCATATTATTAAAATACGAGCAGGGAAGACCGAGCTACGCTCGGTCAAAATTAAATTTGAGTTCAAATGACCAAAATGACCCATGACCAAATATATATATATATAAAAGGTTCAATAAAGATAAAGTGGGGACATAGTTGCTGAACGGGTTTATTTTATGATTAGAAAGCAAAATTTAAATTCAAATGCTCAATTTATTTTTCTTTATCCCATGTGTTTTTCTTAAACAGATGCCACTCTCTAATGCAGTTAAAATACGATATATATATATATATATATATATATATATATATATATATATATATATATATATATATATATATATATATATATATATATATATATCGCTTGCTATCTTTGGTTACTTTTTACTGTAATTTCGATGGAATAAATGAGATGATATTCTGGCTTGACTAATGTTCTTTGCAGAGATTTTTAGTCCTTAATTTTTCTGGTACTTTTCGGTTAGCCGGGCGCCAGTGATATATAGACATGTATATATATACACACACACACATATACACATATCTACGTAACATATATATACATACCCATAAATATACATATATGTACGTACATATATACATATATATGTATATACATATATCACTGGCGCCCGGCTAACCGAAAAGTACCATTTTTCTTTAGAATTTTAATGCATGAATTTTAACGTGCATGTAAAAAAAATAGATATTGCTAAAAAATATTAAACTGCAGTGCGAAATCTTCGCACGGGTCTACTGGTATTTTTTATTTATGGTATTTGTATTTTTATCGTTATATTATTATTATACTTTTATGTTTATGATACTTACTCATTTTTCAGCCGGTAACTTGAAAACAGATACAGAAATTGAAGAATTATTAGAAAGTGGAAATTTTGCTGTATTCACACAAGGTGTAAGTCATTTATTTATTTACATCAGAAACAATAATGTATTCAGGGATGCCTCAGAAACAATGATAAAAATTTTAAGTGGTAGCGAAAGTTATACTCCAACCACGATAAATTGGCCGATGATTTTGAAAGAGTTCGCGATACTACGGGGAAAAATGTAGCTAAGTGAGATAAATGGGGAAGTGGAAGCAATTTAATAATAATAATAATAATAAATACTATCTGTTAGTTGCTGGTTGTGATTGTCATCTTAATATTTGAAAATCAGCTTTCACTAGAAAAAAACAGACAAAAGAAACATTGGTAGAACTTTGAATTTCTCTGACTTATGAAAATAAATATTAGAAGAGAAATACATTTTTCTTTATCATCTGTTCTTAAAATGCAAATTTCAGAAATGAAATTGAAAAAAAAAAAGGTACTGTATTCTTCATTCTTCTTTATGAAGGGTAAAAGCTATGCATTCTATCGAATGTTTTGATACTTAATCTTGAAATATATTATTAAACAGAGACAGAAGCTTATAAATTTAGTGTATTTTATCGTACATAAACAACATGGAATTAAAAATGTATTCAAGAAGTATTTGTTAATTAAATTAGAAGTATTTGTGAAATTTGATTTTCAACGCGTCAAGAAATCTTCATACTTCATAGCAGCACATCGCATGGAAAAGATCGGGTAAACAAACTGATGATTGATTCGTTGATTAGAATCTGTTTCAAATTAACTGATTAAAAAAAAAATCTGAATCTTTTTTTCCTTTAAAAAATGACAAATTAAATATATAAATAACAATTAAATTGCATATATATAATTATAAAATATTTCAATATTTTAATCAAGGAATCTAAATATTTTTCGACTTAATAAAGATTTTGAAATGCGGAATTCTTTATTATAACAAAAAAGAAAAATATACAAGCAATAATTTAATTTAATACATATATATTGCATATTAAAAATTGCATTAAAAACTGATTTAGTACTTAAAAAAAATCTTAATAGTTCTTCAGCGATATGGAGATGCTTTAACGTTTAACTCTAACCATGATAGCGATGAGCATCGTTATTGCGTAGTAATAAAAAGGAGTGAAAAGGCCGAAAATCTGTAATGTTAGTCTATGATGAAAAGCATAAGAAAAGAGTCCGATTTTAAAACTAGATTATATAAAAAACAAGAGTTTTCCTACGTTAGCGCAAAATCTTTTTCGCTTCATCTAAAACCGATTAATATAATATATTAATTTTTAAAAAATCCTTCGAGCCGTTTTGAAGATAACAGGTATGTGCCCATTACACCATTACATCTCCCATTTTCGCATAAAAATTGGTTTCCAGATCTTAAAATCTACTGCATGTAGAAATCTATAAATTTCAGGATAGAGTTAGGCCATAGATATAAGACTAATGTGAAAACATCGAAACGGTATGCCTCATATTTACTGAGATATTAAATGTCGGCGTTTCGATTTTCCTTTGATGTCCTGCTAGCTGTATATATGAGAGTGACGGAAATTTCGGTTTTGGGCGTTCGGTTTTCGGTGCGTCACTCGAGATACTGCCGTCTCTCATGATATATCAGACTCTTTGTCATGGTAATGATAAAGTCGCTTAAATGGAGCGTCGTATATCGAGCATATACTGTATGTGTACTGATATTTTTTATGTGAAGTTGTTCCTTGTTCAAGGAATTGTAAATTCATACTTGTGTAGAAATCCCAGTTTTTTAATAATCCCCTCCCCCCCCCAAACCACCCCTGAAGACTGTAGATCCGGCCTTGTTTCCAGAGTCTCATAGCTGCTGATAATAGCAATTTTAGTGGGTGAGCCGAGTCATTCCTGAGATCTTCTTGAACAATTTCTTCTTAAAGATATTTTAACAAATTTTTCAACAGACTTCGTTTGCTTTGTGAGAAATGGGATTACAGATTTATCAAGCAGCACTGAACCAGATCCGTGCAATTTGGAATTGTAGCTGACAGTATGTATGGTGTTACTGAACGAATATAGTGTATATAATGTATTTCTCAGGATGTCATCGCTTTCACCCAAAGCCAAGAAAATCTATTGAAAATATCGTTATAGTGTCTTCATTATCGTATTTTTGACTAAATAAGGGAATTCGACACTCTATGTGATTATTATTCGGTCTGTTTATGACGATCAGCAATTCCAATTTCTTTCAGTTATTACTATTGGAAGGTGTTATTTGTGTTTCAATTTTTTCCTGAGGGGAAGGGGAGGGGTTAGTTTTTAGCCGGTTTCTCATTACTCCGAACTGGATTTTAGCTCCTATTATATATTTTTTTATTGCTTTTAAATATGGTGCTAATTTTCTTTCGAGTTTCAGGTCAAATGCAGGTTAAAGAGCTTTAGGTTCGGTTGTCTGTCAACAAATATCGTTTATTAGGTGTGAGTTAGGTTGCGAATTGACTTCATATGATTTTTTGAGGTTCGGATTGGTTTATACGTTGTCCATATATAATCTACTATAAATGTTTTAAATAGATGTTCTTTAAAAAATGTGTAAAAGATGCTCAACTGTATTGTTCGGAATACGGGAGTTCTTGTTATTGAAAATCGACTAAAAACAGTCTTTAGGGCGACACAATATTAATTTCTGAAATCTTCGTGAAAAATCAGGTATTTACACTATCAGGTAATCACTATCAGGCAACAAATTACAGCGTAATACAACAGTGATATTTCAAGAATAATCATGCCAATACCTCAAATGCCTCAAACGAACAGCTTCGCAGCTACAGTCAAAACTAAGCTTAATCGTTGATACTTAAGTGAGTTGTTGCTCGAAGTCAAGTAGAGTCGGCTGAGTTTCGCCTCTACTGTTCTACCTTTTATATTCTCGGCGAGCCAGTGTGATCATTTTAGAGATTTCTAGAAGCTTTTTATTCCAGTAACTACTCTCGAAGCTCCGCCCATTTACCCTAAGTCCACCTTCATATAGGAATAGTCCCCTTTAGTCCTGCCCACTCAGAAATGTCGTTATTTGGCTACGCCTGCTTTTTATTGCTCCTACACCAGTCCAATGCATTTTAGGTCATACAGCTTATTCCACTAGGGAAGGAAAAATATATTTTGAAATCTGTAATAGTATTTATGAAAAGTTTGTTTTAATATTTCATTAAATATATATGTAATATGTACTATTTTTAATTATCATTATTAAATATGCATGTATTCTGTAATGTCTTCTCTAGATTGTCGTAGAGACTTTGAAAGCCAGACAAACTGTTGCTGATATTGAAGACAGGCATGCGGACATAATAAATTTAGAAAAGAGTATTCGAGAGTTACGTGACATGTTTGTGGACATGGCTGTGTTAGTGGAAAGTCAAGTATGTAAGGAATTTTTCTGTTTTTTTTTTTATTGTTACTTTTTCTAAAAAACCTTTATTATGTATTTTGATTTTGTTATAACTTATTTTATTACCTGTTACAGGGTGACCTTGTGGATCGAATTGAGTACAATGTTCAGAATGCAGTGGACTTTGTTGATTCTGCCAAAACGGACATCAACAGGGCTGTTAGATATCAAAGCAAAACTCGCAAAGTAAGAAGAATTTTATTATTATTACATAGCTGATAACTGATACTTTTTTTGTCACCACTGTTCCTGAATAGCAATCTTTGCCTTATTTAAACGCATAAATCTGCGATTAAATAAGAAGTTTACTATTTGGAAATATTTGTGATAAAAAATCATAACAGTTGGCAGTCATGATTTTGACTTTTAAAATAGGTCTCATTACATTTTGTTTTCCTTTTATTTTTAATGTCTGTGTGAATTATGATGGCAATTTTTTTTTTGTAGTTTTGTACTGTTCTTTTTCCAAAATCAGACAATAATATTAAACCTGCTTTAGTATCACATTTTATTTACATGTCAGAGTGGTTAAAATTAATACACACTTTTAAAAACTTCCTTTCCTTACTTATACCTTCGCTACATATACAGTGTGTCCGCAAAAGTTTTCTCCGCCTTATCAACTTCAGAATGGCGACAGCTATAATCATAAAAGTGGTGTCTAAATAATGGCAAATTAGCTATGCGCTACCTTATAAGATTACTTACAACGCCAGCTAGTGGCCAACTGTGGAGTGGCGTTTCTATCTAAAAAACGGCACACGATACGAGAAAAAAAATAATTACAAATATGTAGAGCGTCCTCGATTTTGTATGAAATGTCTTATATGTAAAATTAATTTTATTAGAATCCCTGAAATGTGAATTTTTTGATAATCAATCATAGATTTAAACGCGTCACTAATCGTTTGTAGAAGCGTGTCATTATAAGGCAGATGCACATTTGTTAGCAGCGTGCGTACAGTTCTACAGCAAATTTCGTTTATAATGTTTTGTCTTATTTAATCGCAGAAAAATACTACGAATTCTCCGATTAATCTTGCAACTGTTTCTAACGTTGGTAGTGACATCTATGCTCTACAGACGTGGTTTTCTCGTCTAAGCAGTCCTTTTTACGCAGTCAGACTATTTCTAACTTAAGAAAAATATTAGGCAACGGTTTCTAATCTAAAATATTGGTGCCAGACTTCTTGGGAAATCTAAAGTGTGTATAGATCTTGTTTATTAGTAAAACAAACACATGTGAGCAAGGTACAATTTATTTTAATAAGGACTAATACTAATTAATAAGTATTTTAATAAGTATGCACAATGGATCCACCATTGGTAGCTATACACATCAACTGTTGCAGATGGTAGATAATATAAATCATCTACATTTATGATTGGGTGGAATTTAATTAAGGATTTCATAACCACAGCCGGTCATCTCTTGTTGTGGCTGTTTTCAGGGAATACAATCTGAAAATTTGCTAAAAGAACCCTCATATTTATTTTTAATTTATTTAATATATTTTTTCTTTTTTGTTTCTTTTAGAAAGATATTCTTCTGTTTTAGTTTTTAATAAATATTATTTGTTTCTGCTTTTACTGCTTTTTGCTTTTTGCAACTTATTTAATTTGGAATTTTAGTTTCTGGGGCTTTTCAGTTATCAGAACATGAAACATAATGGCTAAAACTGCTGTGATGTCCTTACTCGACCTAAACCCAACAAAAGACATTTTTTTGGCCCATCCAAATCAGCAAAATCGATTTTTATCAACCTGGAATCTTACCCAAACTCAAAGTATTGCTCTTACTAAGACATTATTTAAGGGTTCAACGTCCTGCCCTTTTTTAAAAATTGAGAAATAAACTCTTAGTACTCAACGATCACCCGCGAAAAATCTCTGTACTGGCGTTTTTAGGTAGATTTCGTAAGAAATATTACCTATTACATTCTCCCCTAAGTTGGAATTTTTGAAATATTTTTGCAGATCTACGCCGATCATGACTCAAAGAACCCAAAACCACCCCCAAGTTCAAAACTTTATCTAACTATCTATATCTATGTCACTTTTTTATAGACACGATAACTCTAATAATTCTGCACAAATCTTTTCCAAACTGATATATAAAATCAAGGGGCATACAATCTCGGTCAAGTTCGTTAATGGACAAAATCGAACCAAGGGGGAGGGGGGGGGGGTGTGAAAACAGAAAAAAAACCATAACGTCTTAATTATGATACGCATCGAACCCGTTTAAAGTTATTATTACTTCTAGGAAAAGGGCCGAAAATTTATGTATAACAGATTTTTTATATCATTAAAAGTGGCCCCAAGGGGGGGGGGAGAGGGGGGTTTTAGAAGAAAAAATTCATAACTTCGTCAATTCACAAGATATCAAATTCGCTTAAATTTATTATAAATCCTCTTAATATTATCTAAAACTTTTATATTGACAAGTTTTTTATAGAACCAACCCTTATAGCAAAAAAAAAAAAAAAAAAAAAAAAAAAAAAAAAATTCCTGCCGGCTCCATCTGCGAACAAGTTAGATTTCGAAGTGAGCGGTCCCTTATGGAATCCAACTGCGGCATCATGGCAAAAAGGTCATTTCTTCCGCAGTTCCCAACAAACTGGCGCCCCACGGTCTGCGCCTTCGATATCTACCTGTGCCTGTAGGACGAGCCGTCAGGGATTTTTTTAATCTGTGATAGAGGTTGGGGTTATAATAACCGACCCGAAATTAACACGTTGACCGCCACAGATTATAACAAAATTGCCTTTTTGGGAGGCATTTACAAACAGTTTTCAGTGTTTATCGAGTCTGTTCACAATTCCCAAACACGCCAATGTTTGTTAATTTTGTGCAAAGTGTTCATTTTATACATTTTTAATTCAAAAATATCAAATTTTAGTAATTTTTACACTTTGAATACCAGACTAAAATCACTAAACATGCAAGAGGGTGATGGTGGTGGGGGGCATGGGATTCTTTTTTTTTTAATACAAGGTAATAAATTATCAATTGCCCCTTTTCATAGCAATAGATTGTCTTCAATGAAAATGTTCCACACGCGCATTCAATTATCAAAATCTAAGCACGCATTCAAAAATATGAAAAAACGTACATTAAAAAAAAAAAAAAAACATGCAAAGGAATTGTATAACTTCCTTTGTTTTTAGTCGATTAATAAGAGTTGCAGTTTAGCAATTCAGTGCAAAATTGCAACTGAAGTCCTGATAACTGAATAGTTCTTGTTTTTTTATTTTGATTTGTTCATTTTGCTTAAATAATATCATTTTAAGTTTATTTTTATTTATTCTTTTGTTTTTGCTAGAAAATTATCATATTGAGCATTCTGGGAGCGGTTCTGGCCATTATAATTCTTGGAATAATCATTGGTACAGCTGTGAAAAAATAGCTGTGTACTTCTGTTTACCTTGTACAGTTTTGTGATAAACAACTAGGAACTAGGTATTATTGCTCTTTTAGCTTCTATGCATTTTACCGGGGAGAAAAGTGAAACTCCATAAATTTTATTAAAACGCACTGTATTTCCCTCCTACACAATTTTTGATAAGCCAGCTGAATAATATTTAAGGGAGCATGAGAGTGTTTTGGCTTGAAAAATAAGCATATTTCATGAAATTATTTCTAGTCTGGAAGCAAGGTAGAAATTATTGCATAATAAAATACATAATTTGAACTTTCATAAACCAAGCTCGTATTAATTTGTATTAGAGTCTTGCATGGGTTTGGTTGCACCCGACACCGACAAGAAAAATCATCAACCTAAAACCTGACGTGAACCCGACATACGTTAATTCGAAACCGACCCGAACCCGAAGAGAAAGAAAATTAATGTATATTTTAAATCAAATTGGGAAAAGCAGTCTACAATTACATCTCTAATATCAATTTAACTTTTACTTACCCATCATACGTAGTATAGGGTAACTCTTGTAATCGTTTTGAAAATCGATTTTTTTTTTTTGACGGATTTACATGTTTCAGACATTAGAGATTCCGAAAAACATATTTTTAGAAAAAAAAGTTTGCCGTCCGTCTGTCTGTGTGTGTGTGTGTGTCTGTAAACGCTCTATCTCCCGAAAAAATTGAGATACAGACTTGAAATTTGGTATGTACTTAGTATGTAATAATGGAAAGAAGCTTATTGAATTTCAGTAACCTCAATAATCCGGAACTATTTTTTCGGACTCTCGAAATATCCGTTCTGATAAAAAGTATATAAAAATTTTCGAAATTACTTATTTTAGGGAGTTAATATAAAAGACAATACAAATACATAAATTTTCCATAGAGAATGAAGTCGATCGGATAATGAGTTGCCGAGATATTTGTAATCCTATTTGCCACACTCTTCGATTTTTCATGACCCTGTATTTCATTCAAATTTCAAATCAAAGATATATTTTAATTGGAAATGAGACGCTTAATCCGACGCAGTAAACCATTAGTTAATATGATTATCAATTTTGGAGTTATAAGGATGTTTCTTTTACGCAATTCAGTAATAGAGCATTTAAAGCGTGGCTATGACGTCATTGACGATTTTATTCGAAATGCAATGTATTTTATAAATAGTTTACACATATTTTATTTTCATATTTTATATTATACATATTCATGATGGGCAAGTATAACGGTGACCCCCAAAGACTAGTTTTGTATAAAAATGAACAAATATATACTCATTAATATTAAATAGATATTTTTTTTTTCATCTAAAAAATATTCAGAACTTTCTTCTGAAAAATAGGGTCAAACGATCCCGATCCAAAAGAGTAAAAACGCAACCCGAAACCGACCCGAACCTAACTCGCAACGAAAAAAAGGAGTCAACTCGACTTCACCCGAACTGCCGGTCGGGTCAGTTGCAGGTAAAATTGGGTTATCCGACCCGATCTAGGACTCTAATTTGTATTGAAAAATGCACTTTTTGGAATCGCTCTTTCTGTATGTTGCTTAGCGTGTACCTTTCCTCGGGAAAATATCCGAGTGACTTTATCTGAATCTAATAAAACAAAAAGCACATTAAAATATACATAATTTTTCTAGTCCTTGATCGACGGTTTTTTGAAACTTTGTATTTTAACGAACTATCAAACTTAATGTATCAGCTTTCACAGCAATCTGATTTTGTTTTGTTTATAAAAATCAAATCTCTCTATTCTAAAAAAAAAAAAAAAAAAAAAAAAAAAAAAAAAAAAAAAATCTAACGCCGCAGCTGACGTAATTAAATTTATTGTGACCTTTTCAGTTTCTTGGCATATCCTGTAAATAAGTATTGCATACAAAAGCGAGAAAACAGTTAGTTTTATAGAGAGATGTATGATAAACACGTTGAAACAGACAGTTTTTAAATCGAAGAATTGTTTTAAGGGTCACTTATTGTTGAAATCGGCCAAGATAATTCAGTTAAATAAATTTTATAAGATCAAAAACTATTCATAGCAATTTAACCATCTTTTGCAGGCATATACACTCAAGAGCCAAAACATTATGACCACCTGTCAATAACGAGTTGGTCCACCTTTGGCCCGCAACACAGCTGCAACCCCCCCTTGGTATGGAAGCCACAAGTCCTTGGTAGATGGCCGGAGACAGATTATACCAGATGTTTAAGCAACGGTCACGCAAATTCGAGATATTGCGACTTGGTGGTATTTAAACTCTGAGCTGACGTTCCATGACATCCCAAATGTGTTCTAGCGGATTGAGATCTGGTGATCTAGGCAGCCAGGACATTAACTGAAATTCATCATTATGTTCTTGGAACCACTCCAACGCAATTTGAGCCTTGTGACAAGGCGCATTATCCTTCTGGAGGACTCCATTTCCAGTTGGGAAGACAGACGCCATGTAAGGGTGCAACTTGTCCACAATGAGGTTCAGATACTCCGTAGCGTTCATGGTCTGCTGTACCACAACCACGGGTCCCAGAGACGTCCATAAGAACGCTCCCCAAAGCATAATACCGCCACCACCGGCCTTTGTATGACCTACGGTACATTGAGGGAGCAACCGTTGGCCTGGAAGACAGCGTACCCTGACACGGCCATCGGCATGATGAATGACAAACCATAATTCATCTGACCAGACAACTCTCTTCCACTGATCCATGGTCCAGTCGCGATGTTCCCGGACCCAGTGTAGGCATAGTTGGCGATGACGCTTGGTCAATAGAGGCACACGAGTAGGACGTCTGCTGCGTAGCCCCATATCCAATAGTGTCCGCTGAACAGTGTGCTCCGCTACAATTCTACATGGACCGGCATTGTACTGGGATGTCAGCTGAGACTCTGTCTGACGCCGGTTTTCCTTCACCAAGCGGGACAATCTCCGACGTCCTTTTTCTTTGATAACGTGTGGACGTCCAACACCATGGCGTCTACTGCTGGTTTCACCGTCATTCATCCACTTTGCATAAGTACTAACAACTGTAGATCTCGAACAACCCACGAGTCATGCAGTTTCGGAAATGCTTGTTCCGAACCATCGCGCCATTACAATCTGCCCCCAATCAAAGTCGCTTAGATCCGCAGCCTTTCCCATCACACACAAAAGTAAGCGCAAGAATGATTCCTCAGACTCTCCAGCAGCAGTTAGATACCACTCCCACCTGATCACGTACCTTCCACGTCATCCAGGCGAGTTCATTCCAAAATGTGGGGGTGGTCATAATGTTTTGGCTCTTGAGTGTATATACATTGACTGAATTGTGGTTTGCGGTGTCCAATCATTTTTAATTTTTTAATTTTTTCTGCAATTTTTTATTCAAGATTTCATTATTTGGATATAGATTTAATTCATAATTTGAAATACTCGTTTTTATCTACTGTTGCCAGATTTAAAGGACCCAAATAATAATATATCCGAACACTTCAATTGAACACCTGAATATTTATAAAGAAAGAAACTTTAAAATAATTATATTATTACGTGCGAAGAGCATTTAGTGGTGAAAATTACGTCGTATTTAAAATGATATTTTTAAAATGATTTTCTTACGGCGTCTAAAATAAAACTTTTCTTCTAGACGTTATAAAGGTCCGCGAGGCAGCGACATTTTTTATTTTGGGAACCTAAAAATCACCCGGTCAAAGGCAAATGAATGACAACCCAATTACAGAAGAACGTCACTAGTCGTGATAACATCATTCAATCTTCCATAATTGGATAATCTTTAAAAACAGGGAAAATTAGCGTGTTTTTAGAACATGCGAGGTCTAGAAGGGGGGGGGGGGGGAGTTGGCGAGTGTATCTCGTAGGGGGCTGAGCCCTCTAGTATATATATAAAAAATCGGTCAAGGACTAGAGCTTATAAGTTTTCATGAGAAAAGCAAGGAAACCGGTTCATCCATTTTCGAGCTATTTCTGATATCGACTTCAAATACATTGTTTGGAGATATTTGCGTTTGAAGTTTTGTAACAAGTACCACTCTGTCGTGCACTTTGCAACAAGGCAAGAATTGCTATATACCTTCTATGTGTGTTTAAATTTTTAAAAACGATTTCGGAAGAACCTCTTTATCAAATGTCAGACATTCAGAGGAAAAAAAAAATGCATTTTTTGAAGTCGAAAAACTTTCATGCCCTCTTAAGCCTTTGTACATTTTGTTGAAAACAAGACCAGTAGAAATTTATAATTTTATGAATGAAAAACTACAACTATTATACTGTGTTTCCTTCTACACAGCTTTTGTGATAACAAACTGGGTACTATTTTATTGAAATCAAAATTAGTTTTAAATTGTAGTTTTATCGATGAAAATACAGTAGAACTCCAACTATCCGAACTCCAACTATCCGAATCGCTGATTATCCGAATAGCTTTCAGAATTTCAGAAAAAAACAAATGAAGACGGAAACGTACTGCGATTCCTAAAATACTGATTCTGTCTACGCGCGCTATTGTCTTTCTCGCCGCGAGGACCCTGGGTTTCAAATTCATAAATGATGATGAACTTATTGAAAGTGTGAGAGAAGAAAGTGTCGAGGAAGAAGGTAACCTTAATGTTGAAGTTGAAGCATACACGGGACCATCAGCTAGTGAAGCATTTGCCGGTTTTGAAACTGCGTTGAAGTGGATGGAGCGTCAGCCCGAGTTTGACCACATGCAACTTCTGACTGTCAAGCGAATGCGCGACTTGGCTCACCGAAAACGGATGAAGACTGTCAAACAGCTTACTTTGACCCAGATGTTCAGCAAGTAATTACTTTCATTTACAGTACGGTACGTACATACTGTACTAATGTACGGCAGTTGTAAGTACGCTTAACATGTAATAGTGTTGCCTATTCATTTAATTAATTAAAAGCTCTTTTTCCTTAAAAATATTTTTTTTCTCCCATTTTCAACATACATACAGTAATTAATTAAAATATATCCCTTTTTTGGAAAAAATCCAATTATCCGAATTTTTTATTATCCGAATAGGGTCCGGTCCCAATTGATTCGGATAATCGGAGTTCCACTGTAATTGTGCCATACAATTATTTGCATCGATATGCTATACCTTTCCATACAGTTTTGCGATGTAACAAATTCTTAGCATCTGTATACTGAAAAAAAAAAACATAATACACTTATTAAAAACAACAAAATTAGCAGCAAATTTTAACTTCATCAATGAAACTAACTATATTTATTGTATTTCTCTTCTACACAATTTTGTGATAATCAATTGGGTACTATCTGCATTTCGTTGAAAATAAAAATAGATGTAAATTTTAGTTGTTAAAATATGTGTATATTGTATTTTTCTTTTGCACTGTTTTTTGAAAATCGGCTGAGAAAGTTTTTTTGGTCTCTTTGTATTTTGTTGTAAGTTAAATTTGCATTTCAGTTTTATTTATCATGAATTTTAAATAGAATACAGTATGTACAGTACACAAACTAGGACTTCCCTCAAAGGGATTAGTCTGAGTGATATTGCTGAGAACATAAAGTTAACAATTACGATATAAAGAAGATACAACATATGAAAAATAGCAAATTAAATGATATAATTACAAAATATCATATATAAATTCATATACTGTTATGTTTTCATATGCATTTTTTTATAACATTTGGCAAATAATCTCATTTTCTTAAGCGGGAATTGCCCAAAACTTTAAAAAAAAAAAAAAACCGCCGGATCTTTTAAAACGATATTTTTAAAGTCGTATAATCAGATTTGCAGTCAATAGCATGTTTTAGCAAGCGTAGTTTAACGCAAATTTAATTTCATTTTTGCAACATTTTCTTTGTGACAAATATCTAAATAAAATATTAAAAAATAAAATATTAAATTTTAAAATATTAAATCAAATATTTAATGTTTGAATTAAAAAAATTTCCTCTTTGTTTATTTGTATAACTATTTATAGAAACTCGTATACTTCAAACCACATTGATAATATGCTTTGCTACAAACGTGTCTACCCGTCTAACTACGCGTATGTCTTAGCTGTGTCTCTCTCCGAACTCATCTGTCTACTGTCTCTCTACTCTTCTGTATACCCGTCTCAGTATCCGTCTGTCTTTCTACCCGACTCTGTAATCGTCTCTCTACCTGAATCGCTTCCCGTTACACTACCCGTCTATCAACACGTCTATCTGTCTATATACCCCTCTTTCTACCCGTCTGTCAAGTCGTCTCTGTACTCTCTATCCACCACGCTACCCGTCTCCCTACCCATCTCACTACCCCTCTGTCAATCCTTTTTTTCACCTGCCTCGCTACCCGTCTGTCTATTCGTTTCGCTACCCGTTAGCTTATCTCTGTCGCTATCCGTCTCTCTACCCGTCTGTCTACCCGTTTGTTTACACGTCTATCTACCTCTCGCCAACTCTTCCCAATATTTAAACAATTTAGTAAACGGAAGCCGTTTATCTGTTATTAAATGCAAACAGGAGTAATTTATCTAAAGAGTGTAATCAGATGCAATTTTTTTAAATACATACATAAACCAGCATAATAATTCACCAGTTTTATTTTCATAGTAGTTTATGTCATTTGACAGTAAATCTCAACTTCTTCAACCCGAACTGCGTCAAGCTTTTTAAAAAAGCCCCAAGGTCCGTATAACTGGGAAGGGGAATTGCCCTCAGGGCTATTAAACACATGTTATTAAGTTAAGTGAAAGTTTCGTAATCGGGTTCGCAGCCAATTTCTTATGTCAGAAAGCGTGGCTTCACGCCATTTTAAATTCATTTCTGTAACTTTCTTTTTCTTTTTTTGGTGGGTGGTTGGGGGGGAAGAGGGTGCCAAATATATACACTTAAATTCAAACTTTTGCCCCCATGTTAATATTAGTGTTGTTTGTATTATTAATTAATACTTTGTTGATCGAGCTTCATTCGAAACAAACGTAAAATACTTCTACAGTTTTTTTTTCTAGGAGAAAGTTCCGTAATTGGGCCCTAAGCTAATCGGGGAATTTAATATCATTATTGTTTGTAACTCTTATAGAGTTAAAACAATATTGTTGCTAGCATTACTCTTGTTTGTGACCAACCTCTTCTGTGTATCTGAATGGGGAAAAGTTCCGTATCATGTACTGGTTGGTGCCAAAGGCAGTTTTAGAATCTTACCAAATTTTTCTAGAGAGCGCAAAAACATGTTTTTAAAATATTTACAAATATACGTTTATTAAACCATGTATTTCAGCCATTTAAAAAAATTAAGTACGATGCTAAAATAAAATTTTATTGTCATGAATAAGAAATGAAAATACATAACAAACAAATTTAACAAAACTAAGCCATTTTTGGTTACTTCTCTATTATCTCGTCGACCACTTTTCATAACAAAAAACTATCGCCAAACTGTAAGATTAAACGCCAAAAATACAGTCCCATTTACTTGATGCCAGAAGCATTATACGTGTTTGGTATACCATCAAGTGGTTTCTAATTCGATATTTGCGTGTATTTTTCATTATGTTTTACTGATTTATTAGTTATTTCATTGATTAAAATAACAATTGTGTCCTTAAATTCTTATATTTTATTTATTTTGATATTTCAATGGCAACGTTCTCCCGTTTATTTAGCGTTACAGTTTGGCGATAGTTTTTTGTTATGAAAAGTGGTCCACTGGATAATAGAGAAGTACCCATTTTTGTGATAAATAATTGTTATTGCCAGGGGGGCAAATTGTGAACAATTAATAAGCGAACTAAAAAATTACCGGAAATAACTTGTGGGAATCTCAGGAAAGAAATATTTGATATAAATAGCATTTAAAATCTTAAAATGGAGAAGTGGTCCGTATAAAAATGCAAAACATTATAAACCTGATATAAGAATTTTTTAATTTTTTTATATTTCCGAAAGCACAGATAAAAGGGTAAAAATCCCGGCACAGATGCCATATACTCACCACGTTGGCGCGATTTTCCCCCCACCCCTTTGGCGAAAACTGTTTGTTGTGTTTGTTTACTTTTATTTTTTATTTTAATTCTATAGATTATTTTTATATGTATATCAATATTAATTTAGGCACAGATGTCATATACGCACCAGATTGGCGCGATTTTTCCCCCGCCAAAACTTTGTTTTTGAATATTAGTTACAAATACCATACAATAATAGCACGTAATTTTTTATTTCAATATAAAAATAAAATAACGTAATAAATGAAATAGCTCCTATTATTTAAAAAAGGGAAATAAAAATAAATAAATGATAGTTTGATATAAATAAATATTGATATATATAATAAAAACAATTTATAGAATTAAAATAAAAAATAAAAGTTAATAAACAACAATTGAAACAAATTAAGCGGGTTACCATGTGAGGCATAAAATTGCCATTTTGTTGCAATCGCGCCAATGTGGTGCGTATATGACATCCGCGCCTTTATTTATATCAAACTATTATTTATTTATTTTTATTTCCTTTTTAACACTTTCCAACCTAGTCGAAAAGTGTTTATGACTTCGGTTTGTCTGGCCGTCTGCCGTCTGGCGTCTGCCGTCTATCCGTGCTCTAACTCCCGTAAATATGCTCGGATTGCCTTGCAATTTTTATATGTTATTGTCGTTATCCATAGCACGTTCCCTATTTCAACTTAAGTATGTAGCACTTATAGTTTTTTTACAGGGACACTCAAAAGAATTCCGTTACATGACGGTCTATGGGGGAAAATAATTTGCGGTTTATTTTAATGGTGTTACACAATTGCAAACACATTGTAATTGATATATATCACTAAGGTGTATTACAAGAAGCTTAATATGGAATAGGGTGTGGATAGCACTTATAGTTAATTTACAGGAACAGTCAAAAGAATTCCGTTACATTACGTCTATGGAGAAAAATCGTCTGCGGTTTATTTAAATAATGTTTCACTATTTTAAACGCATTGAAATTTATATATATCACTAAGGTGCATTACAAGAGGCTTACTACAGAATATGGTGTGTATAGCAGTCATCGTTCATTTACAGGGACACACAAAAGAATTCTCTACTATCTGTTAACAATAATTTCTGGAAGTGCGTTTTCAGTTACTGAACGCGATTTTAAATTTAACTCACTTTTTGTTTATTACTTGGTGTGTATAAATTTTGCAGATCATATACAAGGCAGCACAAAACTTCGCGAACACATTTCCGTTTATTGACAGAAACTTCAGAAGGAGAATTTTAAACTGTGCTACGCGTTTTTTAACTGAACTAAAATTTAGCATCCTATGTAGTATATATACAAATCTATAGATCCTATACAGTGCTGAATAAAAGTATTCGGATATTTTTCCGAATATTGTATACGTTGGAAATTTCTGAAATTATGTTTTTAAATATGTTATGCGTTTTTCAAATTGTTTACTTAGATGTTATCTTTCAGCTTATTAAACGGTATGATTTGTAAAATTATTTTAGAAGCGTTGGAAAGTGTTACATAATCTATGCTTGACGCATGATTTTTCGTTCTTGTTTAAAATAATAGAAGCTGTTTCATTAATTACGTTATTTTATTTTTATATTGAAATAAAAAATCACGTGTACTATTTGTCACACTATTTGTAACTAATATTCAAAAACAAAGTTTTCCCCAAGCTGGTGGGGGGGGGGTAAAATCGCGCCAACGTGGTGCGTATATGACATCTGTGCCTTGTTTCATTTAACATATGTATTGGTACTTTTATGTTAACTTGGCGCAGTTGATAAATCGCCAAATATTTTTCTCATAACATCTTCATATTGCATTCATTTCATTTAAATATAAATCTTTCACTCATTTCATTTGAAATACATACATTAAAAATACACGTCTTTCAATCATTTAATTTAAAATACACGCCTTTCACTAATTCCATTTAAAATACTAAAAAGGAAAATAAAATAAAAAATAATGCCACAAACCGAAACCTTTTATTTAAACATCAAAGAATTGTTCCTAATATACACACGCGAAATAAAAAAGCTGCTAATGGTGTGATTTACGCCAAATCTCTAATACTAAGTTTTTGCGGGTTTTGTTTTTTCAAACAGAAAGAAATCCAGATTAACTTTCCATTTTTATTAAATTGAAATATATTTTATCGTGCTGAATATTAGTGCTTGCATGTTTTTTTGCTCCATGTACTCCATGAACTTTTCAATTCCGATTGTCTACGAAAATCTCCCGCCGGTGAAAATGACGTACGCACAAAATTCAGTGACGTATGTACTTTAATTGTGCTTTTTTATCTATTTTTTTAATATAATTTCTAAACGGTTTGACATTTATTCTTGGTAATAAATAGACGTCGTTGTCACCTTTATAGGTACCTGCTGTAAAAATTTGAACGAAATCCGTTAAATATTTTTTGAGTTATGCTTGACGAAAGGTTTTAATATCCATCGTAGCTATATATGGGGCAAAGTAATACTGCGCTGTGTATGAGTCTTCGTTGCACTCAGACAATTACTAGGACTTCCCTCAAAGGGATTAGTCTGAGTGATATTGCTGAGAACATAAAGTTAACAATTACGATATAAAGAAGATATCAACAAGAATCTAAGTGAATATACAGCATATGATAGACAAGAGATAGATAAAGATACAACATATGAAAAATAGCAAATTAAATGATATAATTACAAAATATCATATATAAATTCATATACTGTTATGTTTTCCTATGCATTTTTTTATAACATTTGGCAAATAATCTAATTTTCTTAAGCGGGAATTGCTCAAAACTTAAAAAAAAAAGAACCGCCGGATCTTTTAAAATGATATTTTTAAAGTTACATAATCAGATTTGCAGCCAATAGCGTATTTTAGCAAGCGTAGTTTAATGCAAATTTAATTTAATTTTTGCAACATTTTCTTTGTGACAAATATCTAAATAAAATATTAAAAAATAAAATATAAAATATTGAAATATTAAATCAAATATTTAATATTTGAATTAAAAAAATTTCCTTTGTTTATTTGTATAACTATTTATAGAAACTCGTATACTTCAAACCACATTGATAACATGCTTTGCTACAAACGTCTCTACCAGTCTAACTACTCGTATGTCTTAGCTGTGTCTCTCTCCGAACTCATTTGTCTACTGTCTCTCTACTCTTCTGTATACCCGTCTCAGTATCCGTCTGTCTTTCTACCCGACTCTTTAATCTTGTCTCTACCTGTCTCGCTTCCCGTTACACTACTCGTCTATCAACACGTCTGTCTGTCTATATACCCCTTTCTCTACCCGTCTGTCAAGTCGTCTCTGTGTTCGTCTCTCTATCCACCACGCTACCCGTCTCCCTACCCATCTCACTACCCCTCTGTCAACCCTTTTTTGCACCTGCCTCGCTACCCGTCTGTCTATCCGTTTCGCTACCCGTCTGTCTATTCGTTTCCCTACCCGTTAGCTTATCTCTGTCGCTATCCGTCTCTCTACCCGTCTGTCTACCCGTTTGTTTACACGTCTATCTATCTCTCGCCAACTCTTCCCAATATTTAAACAATTTAGTAAACGGAAGCCGTTTATCTGTTATTAAATGCAAACAGGAGTAATTTATCTAAAGAGTGTAATCAGATGCAATTTTTTTAAATACATACATAAACCAGCATAATAATTCACCAGTTTTATTTTCATAGTAGTTTATGTCATTTGACAGTAAATCTCAACTTCTTCAACCCGAACTGCGTCAAGCTTTTTAAAAAAGCCCCAAGGTCCGTATAACTGGGAAGGGGAATTGTCCTCAGGGCTATTAGATACATGTTATTAAGTTAAGTGAAAGTTTCGTAATCGGGTTCGCAGCCAATTTCTTATGTCAGAAAGGGTGGCTTCACGCCATTTTAAATTCATTTCTGTAACTTTCTTTTTCTTTTTTTGGTGGGTGGTTGGGGGGGGGGGGGGGAGGGTTCCAAATATATACACTTAAATTCAAACTTTTGCCCCCATGTTAATATTAGTGTTGTTTGTATTATCAATTAATACTTTGTTGATCGAGCTTCATTCGAAACAAATGTAAAAGACTTCTACAGTTTTTTTTTCTAGGAGAAAGTTCCGTAATCGGGCTCTAAGCTAATCGGGGAATTTAATATCATTATTGTTTCTAACTCTTATAGAGTTAAAACAATATTGTTGCTAGCATTACTCTTGTTTGTGACCAACCTCTTCTGTGTATCTGAATAGGGAAAAGTTCCGTATCACATACTGGTTGGTGCCAAAGGCAGTTGTAGAATCTTACAAATTTTTCTAGAGAGCGGAAAAACATGTTTTTTAAAATATTTACAAATATACGTTTATTAAACCATGTTTTTGAGCCATTTTAAAAAATTAAGTACGGTGCTAAAATAAAATTTTATTGCCATTTTCGATATTTTAATAAGAAATGAAAATACATAACAAACAAATTTAACAAAACTAAGCCATTTTTGGGTACTTCTCTATTATCCCGTCGACCACTTTTCATAACAAAAAACTATCGCCAAACTAAGATTAAACGCCAAAAATACAGTCCCATTTACTTGATGCCAGAAGCATTATACGTATTTGTTATGCCATCAAGTGGTTTTTAATTCGACATTTGCGTGTATTTTTCATTATGTTTTACTGATTTATTAGATATTTCATTCATTAAAGTAACAATTGTGTCCTTAAATTCTTATATTTTATTTATTTTGATATTTCAATGGCAACGTTCTCCCGTTTATTTAGCGTTACAGTTTGGCGATAGTTTTTTGTTATGAAAAGTGGTCGACGGGATAATAGAGAAGTACCCATTTTTTGTGATAAATAATTGTTATTGCCAGGGGGGCAAATTGTAAACAATTAATAAGCGAACTAAAAAACTTACCGGAAAAAACTTGTGGGAATCTCAAGAAAGAAATATCTGATATAAATAGCATTTAAAATCTTAAAATGGAGAAGTGGTCCGTATAAAAATGCAAAACATTATACACATGATATAAGAATTTTTTAATTTTTTTATATTTCCGAAAGCACAGATAAAAGGGTAAAAATCCCGGCACAGATACCATATACTCACCACGTTGGCGCGATTTTCCCCCCGCCCCTTTGGCGAAAACTGTTTGTTGTGTTTGTTTACTTTTATTTTTTATTTTAATTCTATAGATTATTTTTATATGTATATCAATATTAATTTAGGCACAGATGTCATATATGCACCAGATTGGCGCGATTTTTCCCCCGCCAATTTGGCGAAAACTTTGAATATTAGTTACAAATACCATACAATAATAGCATGTAATTTTTTATTTCAATATAAAAATAAAATAACGTAATAAATGAAATAGCTCCTATTATTCAAAAATGGGAAATAAAAATAAATAAATGATAGTTTGATATAAATAAATATTGATATATATAATAAAAACAATTTATAGAATTAAAATAAAAAATAAAAGTTAATAAACAGCAATTGAAACAAAATAACCGGGTTACCATGTGAGGCATAAAATTTCCATTTTGTTGCAATCGCGCCAATTTGGTGCGTATATGACATCCGCGCCTTTATTTATATCAAACTATTATTTATTTATTTTTATTTCCTTTTTTAAAATAATAGAAGCTGTTTCATTTATTACGTTATTTTATTTTTATATTGAATTAAAAAATCACGTGTACACTATTTGTAACTAATATTCAAAAACAAAGTTTTCCCCAAGCTGGTGGAGGGAAAAATCGCGCCAACGTGGTGCGTATATGACATCTGTGCCTTGTTTCATTTCACATAGAGGTACTGCTCTATTATCCCGTCGACCACTTTTCATAACAAAAAACTATCGCCAAACTGTTCGATTAAACGCCAAAAATGCAGTCCCATTTACTTGATATCAGAAGCATTATACGTGTTTGTTACGTCATCAAGTGGTTTTTAACGCGACATTTGCGTGTATTTTTCATTATGTTTTACTGATTTATTAGTTATTTCATTCATTAAAATAACAATTGTGTCCTTAAATTCTTATATTTTATTTATTTATGTATTTTGATATTTCAATGACAACGTTCTCCCGTTTATTTGGCGATAGTTTTTTGTTATGAAAAGTGGTCGACGGGATAATAGAGAAGTACCCACATATGTATTGGTACTTTTATGTTAACTTGGCGCAGTTGATAAATCGCCAAATATTTTTCTCATAACATCTTCATATTGCATTCATTTCATTTAAATATAAATCTTTCACTGATTTCATTTGAAATACATACATTAAAAATACACGTCTTTCACTCATTTAATTTAAAATACACGCCTTTCACTAATTCCATTTAAAATACTAAATAGGAAAAGAAAATAAGAAATAATGCCACAAATCGAAACCTTTTATTTAAACATCAAAGAATTGTTCCTAACATACACACCCGAAATAAAAAAGCTGCTAATGGTGTGATTTACGCCAAATCTCTAATACTAATACTACTCTTACTAATCTCTATTACTTTTCAAACAGAAAAAATTCCAGATTAACTTTCCATTTTTATTAAATTGAAATATATTTTATTGTGCTGAATATTAGTGCTTGCATATTTTTTTGCTCCATGTATTCCATGAACTTTTCAATTCCGATTGTCTACGAAAATCTCCCGCCGGTGAAAATGACGTACGCACAAAATTTAGTGACGTATGTACTTTAATTGTGCTTTTTTATCTATTTTTTTAATATAATTTCCAAACGGTTTGACATTTATTCTTGGTAATAAATAGACGTCGTTGTCACCTTTATAGGTACCTGCTGTAAAAATTTGAACGAAATCCGTTAAATATTTTTTGAGTTATGCTTAACGAAAGGTTTTAATATCCATCGTAGCTATATATGGGGCAAAGTAAAACTGCGCTGTGTATGAGTCTTCGTTGCACTCAGACAATTAAACACTGTCACATGACAAAATATTATATATTTCCCATGTTATTTAACTTCCAATTATCAGTTATTTTTAACATATTTTTGAAGGAATTATTTCATGTTACGTTTACATAAACAGTGCTACTTTTGCTTTTATTGTATTATTTTTCTGCTTAAAACTCCGTGCGTGGTGTTGTCGTTGATAATAAATGTATGAGTATGGTATAGATTTTAAAAAAAATGTCTGTGCAATTAACTCAGCATAACTCCCATCTCTTTATTATCATACAGAAACTCGCATTGAGGTTTTCTCGCACATATATATTTATTGTGGCATATGAGATTTATTTTCACAGTTTTGTTTATCGTGCTATTAAATAAAGTTAAAAATAATAAGTCATTATTTATCGCATGGCAATTAAATGTAGAAATATAACCATTTAAAAATATTTGTACATATGTATCACCAATATTAGCGGGAATTTTGCATAAGTTTTTTTGCAATTGTACTTAATTCAACAAAACTTGCACATATTTTTTTCATTTTCCCATCTTCTTGCATGCGAGATGGATGCTCTCTTAAATCACACGTGTTTAGTAAAGATTTGTTTACCGTGTTTCATAAAGGTAAAAATTTACAATCACTGCTTGCCTTGTGGCAATGAAATGTGAAAAATCTAGCCATTTCAAATGTTCTCTTCATTATTAATTTTATTACTGCTATTTTTTCATTTCACAGGTGCCACAGTAATTTGTAAGTTGAATGCTATAAAATGCATGTTTTAGAACTATTTTTCCTTGCAGGAAATTTCATATTTTCTATTCTGTTAATAGCTTATAAGGAACTGGGTTCTTTCCCAGAACCCCATAATTTTCTCCCACCTTCTGGAACATACAATTCCTCCCCCCATACCCAGGGCCTGATTATCAAATGACACATGGGGCACGTGCCCGGGTTCTTTAGGGTCCCCAAAATGCATTTTGTGTACTCTCTGAAAAAAGAAAAACCCCTGAAAGACAATTTCTAGGTACAGGCCCACCGGGGTTGCTTTTTGGTGCCAACATGGCGATTTTTTGCCTGGCGTAGCAGCCTGGCGGTTTGGCCGTTAGACCAGATAGTGCGTATTATTTAAAAACCCTCTGGTATTGATAGCTGAGTCAATTGTATTCTTGACGCGTGTTTTATGATAAATGAAACATTGTGTGTGTTTATAATAAAAATTGTGTGTGCGTAATAATAAAATAAATATGTGTTTTATAATAAAATAAATGTGTGTGTTTTATAATAAATTGTGTGTATTTTATAAAATAATTGTGTGTGTTTTATAATGAAATAAACTATTTCGCAATAAAATCAAATTAATATGGTATTTTCGCAGGCATGGTCTAACATGTATTCGAAAGCGAAGTTTTCTCGTCAAAATGGCGCAAAAGCGAAAATCGCGCCAATTTCGGTGCTTCTGCGACATTTGTTACGACATCTGTTGGCCTTAAAAAAGTATTTCACCTATCTGTCATCACTGAACTGTCTCAGTGTTTGCAAATAAGTTTAAAGAAACTGCGAATTTTCTGAAAATTGAATACAGTGTCTCACAAAAGTGATGGGACACTTGTGCTTTATAAAAAGAAACTGCAATAAAATAAATAAACAAACATGTGCAAAAATTTTTTGGGTGTGTTTCATATTTAAAGTTAGTAACAATTATTACATAACATACATTTTGTCAAAATATTAAAATATTAATTTAGTAAAAATACAATTGTTCAGAACGGAGCAAAAAATGGCTCACATAAGTGATGGGACACTTACTTTTCCATCAAATATTTATCCAAAAATTTTACTTTTTAAAAGGTTTTAATATTTTGTTGGATTTCCTTTTACTTTTAAAACATGATTTAATCTTTTTGGGATGGATTCGACTATTTTTTTTGTGATTTCTGGAGTGATTTTACCCCATTCTTCTTGAAGCACCGATTTTAGTTGTTGTTTTGAAGAAATGGTGTGTTTGCGAATTCTTGATTCCAATTCTTGCCAAATATTCTCTATGGGATTTAAGTCTGGAGATTGTGGTGGTGTTTTTATTATTTCAGGACAGTTATATAGCAGCCAGAGTCTAACGTTCAGAGCAGTGTGCTTGGGGTCATTGTCCTGGTAGAATTTAAAATCGTTATGAAGGTTCAATTTTCGTGCTGAAGATTTCAAATTTTGCTTTAAAATATCAATATACTTGTACTGATCCATTATACTGTCAATAAAAACAAGATTACCAACTCCAGCGGACGACATACACCCCCATACCATAACTCCTCCTCCACCATGTTTTACTGTTGGTACCAAGTTCTGTTTGCGAAGTTCTTCCCTGGGTTTTCTCCACAACAAGATTCTACCGTCAGAACCAAATATATTAAATTTACTCTCATCAGCAAATATAACTTTATTCCAGTAATCAGAATTCTTATTTATGTTGGATTTTGCGAAAGCTAGTCTGAGTTTTCTATTCTTTTCACTTACGAAGAATTTTTTCCTGGCTACTCTACCGTGATATCCAGCAGATCGAATTACCCTTCTAATAGTTTCAGGATTAACAATTATTCCATATAATGCTTGTAAATCAGCAGCAACTTTTGAAGCACTAATTCTTGGATTTTTTTTAATATTTCGAACGATAATTCGCTTTATTCCATTGGATAGCTTTGATGGTCAGCCAGGTCTTCTTTTATCCTGAATCATATGATTCTTTTTATATCGTTTAATGATATTGAAAACTGTTGAACGACTCAAGTTAACTGTTTCAGCAGTTTTTCTAATAGATTTTCCACGTTCAATATGCAAATTAATAACTAATTTTCGAATTTCAGGCGAAGTTTCTTTTCGTTTAGCATTCATGACTACACAGAGCTAAAAAACACAAAAATTCCAAAACAAACTGGAGAGAAATACTGCAGACGATTTTATAAATTATTGCCAATTGCTTTTAAGTAAAAATAAAACCCCAAAAAATATTTTTATTGCTTATTTCAGACGATTTTTGTTGCATATATAATGGTGTCCCATCACTTATGTGAGCTATTTTTTGCTCCGTTCTAAACATTTGTATTTTTATTAAATTAATATTTTAATATTTTGACAAAATGTATGTTATGTAATAATCTTTACTAAATTTAAGTATGAAACACACCCACAAAAAAAATGTGTACATGTTTTTTTAATTTATTTGATTAGTTTCCTTTTGTAAAGCACAAGTGTCCCATCACTTATGTGAGACACTGTATTACTTCAAACATATGCTCGCGCGAACAACTTAAGTCACCAGGATTCTAAATAGCATCACAAAGGCAAAATAAAGGCATTTTTTTGAACACAAAAACAATAATGTAAAATTTTAACTGTACCATAAGATTGTATGTTAATTTTGTAACTTGAGATTATTTTGGGAAAGGGGTCCTCAAATAGTATGTGCGCCCCCGACTCCACATCGAGTTGATCGGGTTCTGCCCAAGTCTTGATCTTGATCGTGATAGAATTTTGATTACCTAAATTCAGTAACGATATATTAAGCGTTCTACCCGATCTAGTTATTTATTTATTTCTTAGAGGGTGCCACCAAATCTGAGTTAATCCTTAGATGGCGCTACCAAAACATTATTTTTAAATCTGATCCTATCGCTCTTCTGTAACAATAAAGACAGAAGTTTGTGTTTGTCTGTGTGCTGTATTCTGAAGAGACCTCTTCACGCAGCGCTATAATATTTGGCAGGAAGATACCTGTATGTCCAACGTTATGCACCTCGAAGCCAGTGTTTGGATTTTTTGATCAGATTTTTTCAATTTAATTTTTTATACGATTTTTAACGTTTTTTGCATTTTGCGGCAATTTTCCCACATTAGTAAAATGTGGTTTCAATCTTTTGGTCCGATATAGTAAATTTTGGAATCTTTTCAAAAAGTGTTTTCAGAATTCATACAGCGATTTTTGAATTTTTCGCGATTTTTTTAATGCAATTTTTAAAGTTTTTTCGCGTTTCATATTGAATTTTTGACATTTCTAAAAGGAGTTCGGCTTCAAACTTTTAGTCTAATATAGTGTATATTTTGTACTCCGCGATTTTTGAATTTTTAGCGATTTATAATGCAATTTTTAACGCCAATTCTTTTTTTTATTTTACATTTCTGAAAGAATTCCGGTTACAATGTTTTAGCCCACAATTGTAAATTTTGTCTTCTGCGATTTTTTAGCATTTTTTAAAATTACAGTTTTAGCGTTTTTTTGTGTTTCGCGGGGATTTTCCCACATTAGTAAAGGAAATCCAGATCCAATTTTTTAGACCAATATGGTAAATATTGTCATCTTTTCAATAAAGTTTATTCCGAATTTGTACAGTGATTTTTGCATTTTTTTATACTATTTTTAGAGTTTTGCGTTCTGTAGAGATTTTTTGACGTTCGTATAAAGAATCCGGTTTCAATGTTTTAGCTCACTATAATAAATTTTGTTTTCTTTTCAGTAAAGTTTTTTTAGGAATTTGTACAATAATTTTTTTAATTTTCACGCATTTTTATAGTTTTTCGCTTTTTGCGGCGATTTTTTGACAGTCTTAAACGGAATTTGTATTCAAACTTTTAGCATAATATAGTATATTTTTTACTCCGTAATTTTTGAATTTTTAGTGATTTTCAATGCGATTTGTAGCGTTTTTTCCCATTTCGCGACGACTTTTCTTTACATTCGCGAAAGAATTCCTGTTACAGTGTTTCAGCCCAATTTAGTAAATTTTGTCCTCGAATTTTAAGTGATTTTTTTCTGAAATGTTTAGCGGTTTTTTGAATTTTTCGGCGATTTTTCCGCATTAGTTAAATGAATTCGGTGTCACTCTTTTAGCTCAATATAGTAAATATTGTCCTCTTTTCTTTATAAGTATAGTCTAAATTCGAACAGCGATTTTGGAAATTTTTCGCAAATTTTTATGCGATTTGTACCGCTTTTTCGCGTTTCGCGACGATTTTTCAACATTCGGTAAAATAATCCTGTTTTAATCTTTTAGCTCAACATAGTAAATTTTGTCCTTAGCTATTTTTGAAAGTTTAGTAATTTTTTTGTGCGATTTTTAGCGTTTTCTGTTAGCATGAAAATAAATAAAAATGTAAATTATTTATTGATTTTTAATTCATTAAATCCTGTTTTTTGTTTCGATTTTTGACTTGTTATTATTTTATGGCCATTTTGGTAACGATGTAGAATATGATTAATTTTGTTTATTTATTTTTATTTATTGTTATTTATTTTCATATTTAAAAATAGTGTTTTGATGCCGCCATTACAGTGCCTAGAAGTAAGTAGTGTGCTTATCGCCAATACAACCGCAATAAAAAAAATGTCCCTAACAGGAGGAAAACCAGATTCTCCGCGAGAGGGCGTCGAGTTCCCACCGCCGTTATTATCGTTTGAAGTTTCATTTAACAGGCTTGATCCTAATGTTAGTTTCAATGTAATTAACGCTGTATTTTCAAACAAACTATACGAATGTTTCTATTTCTATAATATTTTAAAGTAAACACATATATTATGCCTGTTTAATGATAAATCAGTATGGATAAATCTGCAAATACTAAGAAAAGAAAAGCTGATCGAACATGCTCCGGGCTTAATTTCTAAGGAAAAAAGTGCCGGAGCCCTAATATTCTGCGGTACTAACACGCACCCCCCCCCCCCTCCGTCACTCCAGTCTGCCTATTTATATTTCATACATTATCTTCAAAATTTAAAACAGTTTTTTTTTTTTTTTTTTTTTTTTTTTAAGCAAAATAAAAATAATTAAATGCATCTATCTACGTATACTTAGATATCAACTGTTCCATTTTTTTGTTATTACTACTTCCAAATAGAAACCTTTGCGTTACCTAATCTTAATGTTAATTAATCGCAGAATTCTGCGATTAAATAAGCTCAGGATTATGATTCGGAAATAGTGTTAACACAAAAAATTAATAGTTCGCAGCTATGCGGAATAGAAACAAGTTGGAAATTGTACGTCAAACGTTACAAACGAGGTGCGTTCGTACGCACGTTTTAGAATTAAATTCATGATATCCCGTGCGTAGAACGGGTTAAACAGCTAGTTAAGTATATATTTTATGACACTGTTCATACAAATATCTTAACTAGTTATATAAATATTCAGATATATATGTATCAGCTAGTTATATAAATATTCAGATCTTGATGATTTTTAATTCTGTGAAATGAATTATATCGTCTGCAGATTAATTTCTGTCTATCTTGGTCGCTTGACGATTAAACTTCGATAACAAAAAAGCACCGATTTAAAAAAAAAAAATTCAAATTTCTTAATAAATATTTTTATTAATATCTCCTAAAGTTTTGATTCGATTTTAATAAAATTTGAAATGTCTCGACAAAATTCTGCAAAGATAATATATTTTAAATTGCAAACCATTTGGTTGGGTAGTTTTTGCGTTGTTATATGCGGACAGACAGACAGACGGACGGACAGACAGACAGACGGACGGACAGACGGACGGACCAAACGACGACTATAGGTGCTACGTATTTATATAATTACGAACGCACCTAAAAAGACTATTTCTGTTTACTCTTTATTCTGATCAAAATAGCATTAAAATGATTTGAAATGGAAATAAATAAAATTTGAATTTAAGACAGATTGAGTTCAAGCATCCCAAGACTGATATAAAAACCGAGCCCGTTTTATCTCAATCTCTTACGTGAGCGACACTTATAAGTTTTTTGATACAAAAGCAGGCAAAAAATTGGGGATGGGAGGGAAAGGAAAGGCTAATTTAGAATTCGTTTTTCGGAAGCGTTATTGCACTGGGCTCCGGAGCGCAGTGTTTATGAGCTCCGGTGAATTCTGGCCAATATTTAAACATTTACTAAAAATAGAGAAGTACCAGAGCTGAGGTCTGGTGGGCTCCGGCGCAAATTAAGCCCTGAACATGCTTCGTTCCCGGATATACTAGTGGATATAAAAGCAACAGAACTAACATAACTCTATTCCCCCCCCCCCCCCCAAAGACTAAAACTAATTTGAAAAATGGTTAAAAGTCATTCCTCGTGCCGACAAAGATCTGAACCAACATTCAGTTGCATGTGAATTAGAGTCCTGCATGGGTCGGGTTGTACCCGACCCGAACCCGCAAATTTCATTTGAAGTCAACTAGCAACCCGACCCGAACCCGACAAAAAATTTACCTCGATTTCCTTAATCTGAAAAAAATATTGGACATTCTTTTGAAAAAGCGGGTCATCCCGAACCCGACCCGCAAGAGTAAAAACCCAACCCGAACCCGAAAAAGTGAATGTCAACCGGCCCGCAGCAAAAAGTAGAAGTCAACCCGACCCGAACCTCAACAAAAAAAAAAAAGAGCGCCAACCCGACCCGAACCGCGGGACGGTCGGGTGCGGGTAACCCGACCCGATGCAGGACTCTAATGTGAATCGCATTTTCATGAGCGATTTATTGAGAGAAATTACAAATACACTATTGAAGGGAAAGAAGATTTGCTCAATTAGTTTTAATTTAGTATTTTAATTTTTCTATCTAAAATAATTAAAATATTTATCTTGTGATAATGACAATAAATAATTTAAACAATGAACATTATCATAAATATTTTATTAATTATTGATATCCTAACTTTAAAATTTATTTTAACATGACTATTTTGCTTCATTAGTATGCTTTCATTCAATCATGGTTTTAAATACATTCACAAAATCAATGTATTACTTTTTGTAGGGTGTCTATTACTCGAAAAAAACTGGAAAGTGTTTGATTTATTTCTGTTATTAAAAGTTTGATTCACATTTGAGAAATGTGAGTATGAGAATGGTTAAATATTGTTGATAACTTAATGTAATAATAATAATAATAATAATAATAATAATAATATATAATAATAACTATTAATCAAAAATAATTTTTTAAGGATGATTGGCGCATCTACCCTAATTTAAAGAAAATGTATTCTTGTCATACTTTCAGGAGAGTATTTATTTTTTTTTTTCTAGATTTGAAATTATCATTAATTTAATGTTTGATGTTTGCTAGTATACCTTAAATTATTTTACTCAAAACTAAAGCTCCGAAATGTCAGAAATTTTTAACAACTCAATTTACTCTTAGTTTGTTAACAGGATGTAAAAAAGTTATGTAATAATGAATACCGATTAAAAAGTTGTCAAAATAGGGACATGTTTTTGCAAGAATTCATCATAGTATAATGTATTTATCCAATATATTGTATTTATCCAATTTTAGAAATAACTAAATATTGTAGGAAGAAAAACATTGTCCTATGATGAAGTTTGTAACTGTTTGAGTTCATTACAATTAGTTGTTATGAAATCAATTACATTTCTCTTCAACTGTATATTCATTATTAGAATTTTTTTCCTTGTTTATTTTTTATCTAGAGCATTTTAAAGTACTGATTTATACAGAAAAAAATAGATTTAAAATGAGGTGTATGTAAAAACGAAAGTTACCATAGCCGCGGCGAGAACACTGGCGCCATCTATCGGCGTCCTCTATTTCTGAAGTATAATATTGACGCCGATAACAACACTATATACTTCTAGGCACTGTACCGCCATCTAAAAAATAGACAACTAAGCGTTGGTGGCGCCATCTGATAAATAAGTAACTAACTAGATCGGGACGTTTGCAATCGCATATTAGACCATTGCCTTAAATTCTTCTTGTTGCAACAGTGTATGTGAGTATTTTTTTAAATATGAAATCCGTCCATATCAAAACAACACTTTTTGAAAAGAAATCTGTGATTGAATTTTATTTATTTTATATGATACTTTTTATTATTACTTTGATACTTTTTATTATGTTTCTTTTAAAGCAGAATAATAGATCTCTTTAATCTTGTGTTGTTAAGCCACATCTAGTCAAGAAACAATCTTGTTTTTATTAATTATTATTAACTTGCATGAACGTTAAACTGACACACACATATATCTATATATCTATATATATATATAATCTTGTATGTTTGATGCATACCCTCTCCAGAAACATCACTGTGTTTTGATGTATTTTATGTTGACATTAAATATGTAAATTATTCTACGAGAATCAATTAAATATAAACTGGAATTTATATATTTTTTAATTTATCGAAATAAGATATGAAAAAAAAATGGTGATACAATATTATCTTTCTACATAATTTCCTCATGTTAAAACACATTTCTCCCAGCGGAAAGGTAATTGTTCTATACGATTATCGTATAATGAAAGATGTTTTCAAGACAACTGCGCACAAAAATGTCTGGACGGTTGTATTGTCCTCAAATCCGGTTTCAATGTTTTAGCTCACTATAATAAATTTTGTCCTCTTTTCAGTAAAGTTTTTTTAGGAATTTGTACAATAATTTTTTTATATAATAACTCCGAAGTGTTTTTTTTTTCCTTCTGATGCCTCAAATATGTGATAGTTTTAGAATGAGAAGTTGGCATTCCTTTGAAACACCAAATTGAATGCGCCGACGAATGATGGGCTAGTCACTTCACATCACCACCAACTACATTTAAACGCCTCAGCCTATTATTATGCTCTCGATACATTGTCAGATCGAAATTTCGGTTTATATTTGATTGACCTTAGTAATTTTTAATTTTTAATGCACGGCTACTTAAGGGGGTTGGACAGTCAGATCTCAAATTCCCTTCTCTAATGTTAAACCTGTGGGAGTGAAATGCATTCTTATTATTAAAATATCTCCCCAGGAAATTTTTTTTATTTTTATTTTACTGTGTGCTCTTTTTAAAGGATCTCTCTCCCCCCCACCCCACCCCTCTCTTTTTTAGGTTTAACATAGTCTCCCATAGGTTTAACATTAGCGAGAGGAATTTGAAATCTGACTGACCAACCCCCTTAAGATAAATCGTTCTTTTGAATTGAATGATGAATTTTGAAACGAGTTCATTTTAAACTCTGCCCGTTTCTATAATTTGACCACTGACTTTAACTAGTAATTATTTTTAAAAATATAAATCTTAAACACACCCGACAAGAGAGAGAAAAAAAAAAGAAAGAAAAGGGATAGTATGTGGAAGGAGCCAATCTTTGGAGACGCCAATTTTGTAGATATATTTTTTTAGTTTTTGTGATTAAAGGCAAAAAAAAAAAAAAAAAAAAAACTATACATTTATAGTTAATTACTTCCTTTCCCCGAAATACCGCTGTGTAAAGTGTATAAATATGGAAATTACGTCACGTGATCTCACAAATAATAACGACAGCAATAACATAATTTTTTTAGGATAATAATCAAGTGTGCTATTGAAGCCTTAATTTTCTTAACCCATTAAAGCCTACTGCTACCATATGGTAACGGGATAGATGCCCTCCATTTTGTTGTTTGTATACCAGTATATTTTAAGAGCAATATTTTCTTTATCTGATGACAGAAACCCTGCAATAAAAAGAGACTAAAGTTGCTACTTTGATAAATTGGTATGAAATGCAATTTTTGGAATTTTAAAGAGAAGAGTAATTCCGGCTTTAATGGGTTAAGCATGCTACCAATAAAATTCCAGATTACATTTGCATCAAGTTTAGTTCCCTTCATAACTATTTTTCCGTTATTGAAGCCAACTTTCGTGGGTGTTCATATTTCTGTTTTTACAATCCGTTCCAACACGTTCCAAATTTTCTCAATAACATTCAAATGCAATGTTGAATAGCTGCTGCCAAAGACAGTGGATCTCCAAATCTAGGTCCGTTTGGGCAGATTTTCATTTAAGGGTGTATTCAAAGCCAAACTGCTTATTTTGAGACACATTTGTAAATTCATTTTTGCTCTAAAATGCATCCTATTGGCAGGTTCTCTTATTAAGAAACTTTATAATGTCCGTATTGTCTCGATTTTTTGATAAAGGCTGAATATATTTTTTAAAAGGCTGTCAAAGTGGACATTTTTAACTGAATTTCCCGAAGTGATAGCGCTGGAAACAAAAAAAAAATATATCGTACTGTGAAAATAATTGTTTGTAAATCAATTTCTAATTAATTGAACGAAAAATAAAAACATGGGGCCCTTATAAATGTCTTCATAAATCACGCCGCCAACTTTCATGGTTTTTATTTTAAAAAATGAGTCTGAAAATGTGTCTCAAAATTTTGAGTTGTTGAGCGTGAAAAAATATTTCTTTTGAATACCGCCTTAAAAATATAAAATTATACAAATTCGTGAGTGTATGCTGCCGAAGACATTGGGCCTCCAGCATTAGGTTCGTTTGGAAAGATTATCGTCTAAAAATATAAAATTATTCAACACTGATTTTATGTATATTCAAGGTTAGTATCATGGGTCCAGGCAACATCGGGCGGGTCAGCTAGTTATTAATAAAATATAAATGTGCAAATAATGTTTAGTTTCTCCTGCGGATCACCGATTTACGGACTGGCTACCGGTGCTACAGCATTCAGCGAGAAATGTTCGTATATTTTTCCTTTTTAATATCAGTACACACACACACACACACATATATATATTGTGTGTGTGTGATTTTGTAAATGGAAATTATGCCCTGTTTTCTTGATTTCTTGGAAAGCTTGAATTGTTAAATATGAAATCCTTTCTAAATTCATCATTCGATTATTTCAAATTAATACTGAGATACTTATTTTGGTTTTTATTTTGTAATTTAGTCAAGAAAAGTTCCTGTTTTCGAATGGATATCAAGTCTAGTTTGTTGGATTTTTTTAATTGTGTATGTTTAATTCACAGATTGTCAAGAAACATCCCTGTTTGTGAAAATATTGATGAATATTTTGAACATTTATTATTCATTCTAGTCAAATGTTTTTTTTTGCTCTGTGTCCTAAATCCATTGACAATACTTGTTGAATTATTAAGTTCTGTTGTAATGTTGCTAGTTAGTTTTAGACCATTATAGGTTCTGAAGTACAATCATATACAGAGTGTCCAATAGGTATCTTTGAAAATCATTTAAAAGAACGAACAAAGTTATGTCTTTATGTTTTATTTATTATTATTATTATTATTATTCGATAAAGAAGGTATTAAATATTATACAAAGCGTTCCCTCTTATTTCCGTCCAATAGCTAATTTCTAAACTGTTAGTTTTAGAGGTATACTTCCCATTCTTCCTATTGCAAAAAATGTTTCAAATGTCGTTCTTTATCATCATTTAAGTCAAAATAATATATATCTATCTATATATATATATACATGTATTGTAAAATTTGTGAAACTAAACATTTTTTATGGTTTTTGGTTCCTATAAATTATAAAAACTATGTCCGCTCTCTAAGAATTAAAACCAACAAAATCCCCCCTTTTTTTTTTGACAAAAAGTTACCTACTTAGGATACTTTGAATTTTATGAATTTGCAACGTCTTCCGGCCACTATAAACGTGTGTTTCTGGTTTTAGTGTAAGAAAACGCTTCTGACGGAGAAAAAAAAAGTTAGGCTTCACAATACTTGTTTTCGAGTTTGTTATTATCAATTGTATTTTAATCTAGTCCATGTGCATCACGTGTATTTTTCAAATGTTTGTTTTAAGAATATTATTTAAAGTTTTAATTTTTATTGCTTGCTTTTAATATTTTATTTTGTTCATTTTATTTTGTTGCCACGCCAGAGATTAATATATTGATGTGCCTTTTACGTGGATCATTTTGTAAAACACGTAATAAAAGTTTTATTTTTAAACGTTTGTTTTGTTCTTTCTTCTTTATTTTCTCATAGTTGTTTTTTGTGGGGTTGTTTACATATTTTGTTTCTTATTTTTGCTTCTTTTATTATTTATTTATTTTGCAAATTGCTTAAACCTAAAAAAAAAAAAAAAAAAATGTAATTTAACAAATTACAACAACCATTGGAAAAATGTTCCAAAAACTTAAAAAAAAATCAAATTAATTAAAAAAATATTAATTATTCAAAAATATTCATCGGAACCATCTACAAATTAACTCATTTTCCATTACTACATTTGAAGAGATCCTGGCATTCTCTGTCCTCGCAAATATTCGTTTGAACCATCGCCGCATTTATTGAAACGCATTTTCCATTACTATACCTTATCCTAAATATATACCTTAATATTTTGTCGGGTCTTTCCTACAATAACTTTAACACTTGTTTAGATTAATGTCTGAGCTAAAGCTAGTTTGAGGAAATTAAAGTTGAAGACCACGTTTTTTGCTTTATAAAACGATTTCTCATCCGACGTCAATTTTTGAATTCGGCTTTTTTTCATATCTGATAGTTTGCATCTATCCTTTTTGTAACTTTAACATTTTTGTTACGATCTTATGCATTTCTATTGCCTATTCAAAGAAAAATTCTTCTAACGTTACAGAATTTCGTTGAAAACGCTTATTTAAAAAAAAAAAAAAAAAAAAAAAAAAAATTAAGAAGTTATTCTTAGGTCAATTGTTAAGGGGACGATGGATCTTTCGAATATTTTTCATTATTTATCTTATTTCACCAAGAAATTCTTCAAAGAAGTGCTATGTACAATATACATAAGAAATATATAAAAACTATCAATTTACATAAAATTAAAATTGTTTTAAGCTATTAATTAGCTTTCTTTCTTTTTTTAAATTCTCCATTTCTTCTAATTTTTAAGATATTTTCTCCATTTTTCCATTTTATTACTTAAGGGGATAGTATACCTTTAACAGTTGCAAAACTTGCAAAATTTGTCATGAGTTTGACACTTTTTTAAAAAAAAGTAACGACTCTGTAAACACCAAAATTTTAGGGTACATTTAGGTGATATTGAACTATGTTTAAAAAAAAAAAAATTAATTTTGATATAATATGAAAAAAAAAAAATATATATATCAGTGGGTGGGTTTGAAAGTGATAATTAAAATTTTCTCGTAGGATAACATTTTACCTCGCGCACGATATCTCATACAAATTTCATGGGATTTGTATAAAATTTATCTTACATGAAACATAATACACTGAACGACTGGACTATAAAATGAACTAAAACTTTTGTAAACGGTTAATTAGATAAAAAGTTATTAACTTTTATTTAGAAATCGCACAATGGGATATTTCAACTGCGCATGCCTGAGAATAATCTAAATTTTTTAGCAGGGGTCATATATATATATATATATATATTTAGATATTGCATTTATGAGTAAGATATAACTATTCTATTAGACGAATTTAAAACGATATATATATATATATATATATATATATATATATATATATATATATATATATATATAATATAATATGAGCAGTAAGAAACAACGTTTTTATACATATTTCAGCAAAATTACATAAAAAGTTAACGATCAATGTAAAGTTAAAAAAAAAATACGAAAATACGCCAAATTCGTTAATGCGGTGATCACTGTACCGCACATATTATCACTTTACGAGCATGAAAACCAAACAAAAACAGTAATTGGATGCAGCAAATTCGTTGTATTGGAATACCAAAAAATACACAAAATTTGTTAATGCGGCTGTCACTGTACCGCATGTATGATCGCTTCGCGAACATGAAAAAAAAAAAAATACTGGATTCAGCAACCTCGTTGTTTTGGAATCCCTAAAAATACACGAAATTCGTTAAAGCGGCGATCACATGATCGCTTCGCGAACTTAAACACAAAATAAAATCACTAGATGCAGCAACCTCGTTGTGTTGGAATCCCCCCAAAATACACGAAATTCGCTAATGCGGTGATCACTGTACCGCATGTATGATCGCTTCGCGAACATGAAAACAAAAAAAGTCACTGGATACAGCGACCTCGTTGTATGGGAATCCCAAAAAATACACGATCCGAGTTGTCATCAGGTAAACAATAATTAGAAAGGAAACAACCCATACGCCAGCAAATCAATTATCACAAAAAATAACCAATCTACTAGCATTCAGAAGTGGAAGATAAATGAGCAGAAATACGTGTCGAAATCAGGAGCAACAGCGAAACTAGACGTTAATTTCCCCTTCCCGATTTGCTCTTCCTCTGTCCCCACCTTCTATATTGGGACTTCTAAATGGACTAATCCGCTCCATTGTCCATCACTCCTCGAAAGAGCCGGTAATTGCAGTTACTATGTTGAAAAAAAAATAAGGATTACTATAATTAGTAATATTGGTATCATGCGTGGCGCAAATGACTCAAACCTGGCCCGGATAATACGTAAGTACCGAAAATTAGTTACTTCTCCTTTATCCCGTTGACTACTTTCTATGAAAGAAAAGAACTGCCGCCAAAATATTTGATTTAACGCCAAAAGTGCATGATCGTGGCGTCGCGTCGTATTCAGTTGACATCAGATGCGTTACACGTATTAGTTATTTCATAGAGGGATTTTTAATTCAACGTTTGTCTTTTTGGTACTTCTCCATTATCCCGCAGATCAATTTTATATATAAAAAAAAAAAAACTATCGCCAAACTGTAACGCCAAATAAACAATAGAAGAATTTTGCCATTGGAATGTCAAATAAATAAATAAATAAATAACAAGAAATTCGGAAAAAACCCACTCACCAAAGTGTCAACTATCAGTAAGTTTAAACAATAAAATTTACAATATTTATATATTTAAAACGCTAAGCGTTTTCTTTCGACAGTTCATAAGAACAAACTACTGCATCAAATTACATATATATATATTTAATGAAAGCTATTTGGTCACAGATTTGTTATCGTATATTCGTTTGTTCAAAAGTTTTATTAATTTGTCGTAATTTTATATTAAACTTTTACATCTGCGTATGACGTCATAAAGTCAATCTCCAGAGAACGCTGCAACTCTGCCCAAAATTGAAGTCTGACTGTTTGACTTTGACCGTAACTACAAGCTATCTGGGCAAGATAGAATTGTAATCAAAGATAGATTACGCTCTAAAAATATCAATGTGTGCAATTTATTTAGTTTTAACATTTGCTGAAACAAAAAAACTAATACAAAAAGATTAAAATATATTAAATTATTTAAAAATTTTGGTACTTCTTCATTATTCTGTCGACCACTGTTCATAACAAAAAACTATCGCCAAACTGTAACGCCAAATAAAAGAATGTTGCCATTGCAATCTCTAAATAAATAAATAAATGCAAGAAATTCTGAAAAACCCCACTCATCAATGTGTCAAAAGCAATAAAATTTGCAATATATTAATGAAAACAGAAAAAAATACTTGGATATTTATTCATTTACATTATTTTTCTTGATTATCCCTCTCGGCTGGTGAATAAATGTTTGTGACATCAGTGTAAACTGATACTCAAACTGGTACGTAACTATGCATCGCAACATTTTTTCAATGCCTTTTCTCTTTTAATATCATGGCACTGCCGTTTAAGGACGCAATTGTTATTTTAATTAACGAAATAACTAATAAATCGGTAAAACATAATGAAAGATACAGGTAAATATCAAATTAAAAGCCACTTGATGACATAGCTACTCATCTTCTGTCTTCTGACGTCAAGTGAATGTGTCGCCAGAATCATGCCTTTATGGCCTTAAATCCTATAATTTGGCGATAGTTTTTTCTTATGAAAATTGATGGACGGGATAATGGAGAAGTACCATTTTTTCTTAGTTCGGGCTATACTAAAAACAAACATTTTACAGGTAACTGAAAAATCGCCAAAAATGACTGCTTCATCAGCAGTTATGACAGTTGAAATTTGATAAAATTTAATAATCTTAAATTTACAAAGTTTATTAAGAAATACCACTGAAAACACATGCTATTTTTATATAAGTTAGGGGATATTTAAAAAGAATAATAGAACTAACAATCTTCACTAATGTAATGCGTGAAAAGCAATCAAATAAGTGATTCAGCAAATCTTAAAAATATATGTTTCTTAATATATATATTATTATAAAATGCAGAAAAATATTCTGGTACTTCTCCATTATCCCATCGACCACTTTTCATAAGAAAAAAATATCGCCAAATTATAGGATTTAAGGCCAAAAAGGCATGATTGTGGCAACACATTCACTTGACATCAGAAGAGTTACATGAGTTTACTATGACATCAAGTGGCTTTTAATTTGATATTTACCTGTACCTTTCATTATGTCTTACTGATTTATTAAAGTCTGTTCAGGGAAAGGAGATAACGAAAGTAAACAAATGGGTTGCTGAAAAATCGCCAAGGAGCCACACATTTGGCACAAATCCTTAGGTTGGCGAATTTTATTTTTTATTTCTATTTGAAAAAGCAGAAGCTCAAACACTTCAGACAGTCTGTTTGGCGCTTCTGGCACAGCGCCAGGTTTAAGCATCGCCAATCCGCATGTGCATTTGTTTACTTCTGTTATCTTCTTTCAGCGAATGGAGTATAGTTATTTCGTTAATTAAAATAACAATTGCGTCCTCAAACGGCAATGCCATGATATTAAAAGAGAAAAAGTATTGAAAAAATGTTGCGATGCATAGTTACGTACAATAGATCAGTTTACACTGATGTCACAAACATCTATTCACCAGCCGAGAGGGATAATTAAGAAAAATAATCTAAAAGAATAAATATCCAAGTATTTTTTTCTGTTTTCATTAATATATTGCAAATTTTATTGCTTAAGCTTACTAAGTTGACACATTGATGAGTGGGGTTTTTCAGAATTTCTTGCATTTATTTATTTATTTAGAGATTGCAATGGCAACATTCTTTCATTTGGCGTTACAGTTTGGCGATAGTTTTTTGTTATGAACAGTGGTCGACGGAATAATGAAGAAGTACCGATACCTTTGTAGCTCATGGACGATCTTTAGACACTTGAGCTTGTACATTGTCAGCTATGGAATTTGTCATTTCCAATGGGTAGAGACGTTGTATAGGTCTAATCATTTCTCCACGTGCTGTTTGGCGTTTCACCAATCTGACGATTCGTTCTTTTCCAGGGATGAGTTCAGTAACTCGCCCAAGTGGCCAGTCAATACATTTTCTATTATCACTTCCAATAAGGATTATATCTCCCGCAGCTATAGTTGACCATTTCTTAAATTTGGGTTTTTGAATTAGTGTGTCTAAATATTCTGACCATAATCTTTTCCCCAAATCTCAATGAAGAGCCAGTCTGTACTTGACACTTTTGTTAAGTCTATTGTGATCTACCGCATCACAATCAGGAACACGAGATTTCTTGATATCTTGCATAAATAATGAGGTGTTAGAGAAGTAAGATCAGAATCTTTTTCTGATATAGTATAAGTGAGAGGTCGGGAGTTCATGACGGATTCGCAGTCTCATAACATTGTGATCATCTCTCCATATGACAAATATGTTCGACCTAATAATCGTCTCAACAAATCTTTCATTATCCTTATCAACCTCTCCCACCAACCCCCCACTACGAAAAAGTTGCAGGGTAAATTTCCATTGAATGCAATTAACTGCACTATATTCGATTATGCGATTCCAGTCTACGGATTGCAGTAAATTGGCAGCTCCGACAAAGTTGGTTCCATTATCACAGTGAAACATTGAACATCGTGCTCTTCTTACTATCAATCTGCGTATGGTCAACAGAAAAGAATCGGTTGAAATTGCCGAAACTAATTCGAGGTGAACGCCTCTGTAGATTGCACAGGTGAAAATTCAAACCCATGTTTCCAGTTGTCCCTTTAAAAGCAACGGCCCAGCAAGATCAACGCCAGTGTTTTCAATTTCGGTGATACTAAATCCACTTCTTCATCCCAATTTAGCTTCATGCTCCAAAGTTTCTATAAAAGTAGTTTAGGAAACAATGAAACAGGACACGCCATTCCAATAGGATAAAAAAATCCCGTGGGCTGCAGACAATATGATTTTCTTAGTGACTTTCTCGAAACAAAGCTCTTTTAAGCTAGCTGTACTAGTGCCTAGTCTTTTGCCTCTTTATTCCATAATGTTCCAAGCACATTTGAGTCAGGTCTAGTTTCATATGTTAGGTTCGTGTAATCCCATCCTCTCAATTCAAATTTTCTTTCTGCCATAACGGTTGTCGCCACTTTAATGAATCGCTCTAATTCTTTTTCATTACGTACACTTGCAACACAGTTATCTATGTAAAAACTATTCATGAGTAATTTATCACATATTCAGAATATTTGTTGTTGTGACGGTTCAAACATTCTGAAGATGATATTGGATCACAATACTCATAAGGAAAGGGCTGCATGTTACCCCAAATACCACACGGCAATGTCGATAGTGCTTCAGCTCATCTTCTCCAAACCACAAAAATCGTAAATAATTCTTGTTAGAGGGCAAACTACTGATCTGGAGGAAAGCCTTTTGTATGTCTGCTATTACATCGATTCTTTCCAATCGAAAACGGTACAAGATAGTTGGTATCAATTCAATGAGGTTTATTCCTCTCTCTAAACAATCGTTGAGACTTGGTGAACCTTTCTGTTTCGTCAAGGCATCGAAAACACATCGAATCCTTGTAGTACTGTTTTCTTTAATTACAGGTCGGTGAGGTAAGTTCATTCTCCAGCACTAACTCTATTATTTTCTCATCCAACCAATCTTTAAATAAATTTTCATACAGCTCATAAAGTTGTTCTTGTTTCAGATGATTCACCACTTTGTTTAGTCTCTTCACATACAGTTCAAAATTGTCAGGAAGAGGAGGGTGACATTCAGTCCAAGGCATATGCACTAAAATGTGATCATTTTCAACTGTAACTGTGTCGAAAAAATGTGTGCTTTGCTGCTTATTTTAATTCAATTGAGGTTTTCTTTTCTAATGGGTCAGTTATACCAAGAACATCCAAATTCCACAAATCTTCAATTTTCAAGTTCTCTAGAAGCAAAGAAGTTACCGTCTTTGCAACACTTTCATAATTCATGTCTTCAGGAATTTCCCCATTAAACACCATCCTAGGAGAGTCTCCATAGCAGCCAACCCATTAGAAAGCATCTTTTGGCAACCAGTCATGAGCTTTCTTGCTGCATCTGACCCAATCAATAATTTTATTTCACTTGCAACGTTCAATTCATTGTCTTCTAAATCAGATATAGTTATTCCATTCTGCCTTAGTTCCTCCACCCAGTGTTCATTAGGTACTTTTTTATGTTCGAACAGATTACATTTTGATCCAACCACATTAACTGGCATTCATACTTATTATCAGTACTAATCACTTTTACCTTATATTGATGATGTAGCATTTGTTTTGTTTCTACCCGAAAAGTTTTGAATAAGTTTAACTTTACTAATGCTATTATAACCCTAAGTTTTAGTAATATCTTCAGTTATGTACGTTCTTTCAGACCCCGTATCAATGATAGGGTCTGAAACGTTCGTTAACTTCGTACGTTAACTTCTATATTTTGATTCTTCAACCGAACCACCAAAGTTTGTAGTAGAACTGCGCCATTTTTATTAGAAGTTTGGGTGGCTAACACATTATCTTCCTTTTTCAATGAATCAGCTTCCGAAATTCTCGGTTTGCACAATTTTTCAGTAATCTTTGGACATACTAGAGTTTCATGGTTTTTGCAGCATATAACACATTTTACTTTTGCTTTACAATTGCGGGCAAGATGATTTTAAACATAAAAAAGCTCCTTTTTCTGCATTCTACTTTTCTTAACATCCTTCAGCGTTGGCATTGTCTTGAAACATTTCTCTGAAGCATGTTGTTTGTTACAAAAAATACATATTTCTTTATTAAAATTATTCTTATCTCTCTCATATACAGTGTCTCACATAAGTGATGGGACACTTGTGCTTTACAAAAGGAAACTAATCAAAGAAATTAAAAAAACATGTACACATTTTTTTTGTGGGTGTGTTTCATACTTAAATTTAGTAAAGATTATTACATAACATACATTTTGTCAAAATATTAAAATATTAATTTAATAAAAATACAAATGTTTAGAACGGAGCAAAAAATAGCTCACATAAGTGATGGGACACCATTATATATGCAACAAAAATCGCCTGAAATAAGCAATAAAAATATTTTTTGGGGTTTTATTTTTACTTAAAAGCAATTGGCAATAATTTATAAAATCGTCTGCAGTATTTCTCTCCAGTTTGTTTTGGAATTTTTGTGTTTTTTAGCTCTGTGTAGTCATGAATGCTAAACGAAAAGAAACTTCGCCTGAAATTCGAAAATTAGTTATTAATTTGCATATTGAACGTGGAAAATCTATTAGAAAAACTGCTGAAACAGTTAACTTGAGTCGTTCAACAGTTTTCAATATCATTAAACGATATAAAAAGAATCATATGATTCAGGATAAAAGAAGACCTGGCTGACCATCAAAGCTATCCAATGGAATAAAGCGAATTATCGTTCGAAATATTAAAAAAAATCCAAGAATTAGTGCTTCAAAAGTTGCTGCTGATTTACAAGCATTATATGGAATAATTGTTAATCCTGAAACTATTAGAAGGGTAATTCGATCTGCTGGATATCACGGTAGAGTAGCCAGGAAAAAATTCTTCGTAAGTGAAAAGAATAGAAAACTCAGACTAGCTTTCGCAAAATCCAACATAAATAAGAATTCTGATTACTGGAATAAAGTTATATTTGCTGATGAGAGTAAATTTAATATATTTGGTTCTGACGGTAGAATCTTGGTGTGGAGAAAACCCAGGGAAGAACTTCGCAAACAGAACTTGGTACCAACAGTAAAACATGGTGGAGGAGGAGTTATGGTATGGGGGTGTATGTCGTCCGCTGGAGTTGGTAATTTTGTTTTTATTGACAGTATAATGGATCAGTACAAGTATATTGATATTTTAAAGCAAAATTTGAAATCTTCAGCACGAAAATTGAACCTTCATAACGATTTTAAATTCTACCAGGACAATGACCCCAAGCACACTGCTCTGAACGTTAGACTCTGGCTGCTATATAACTGTCCTGAAATAATAAAAACACCACCACAATCTCCAGACTTAAATCCCATAGAGAATATTTGGCAAGAATTGGAATCAAGAATTCGCAAACACACCATTTCTTCAAAACAACAACTAAAATCGGTGCTTCAAGAAGAATGGGGTAAAATCACTCCAGAAATCACAAAAAAAATAGTCGAATCCATCCCAAAAAGATTAAATCATGTTTTAAAAGTAAAAGGAAATCCAACAAAATATTAAAACCTTTTAAAAAGTAAAATTTGTGGATAAATATTTGATGGAAAAGTAAGTGTCCCATCACTTATGTGAGCCATTTTTTGCTCCGTTCTGAACAATTGTATTTTTACTAAATTAATATTTTAATATTTTGACAAAATGTATGTTATGTAATAATTGTTACTAACTTTAAATATGAAACACACCCAAAAAATTTTTGCACATGTTTGTTTATTTATTTTATTGCAGTTTCTTTTTATAAAGCACAAGTGTCCCATCACTTTTGTGAGACACTGTATTCTTTTATCGCTGTTTAATAAATTTGATAAAGTAGAAATTTGAGATTCTTCGAATTCATGCTTATTGCGAGCAGCTCTGTATCGAAAGTTTTTGTCAAAACTCTTACTTGCTAAAGAAATCCGTTCTTCTGCTCCAACTTCGTCTTGTAAAAATTATAATAAATTATCTAGATCAGTTTTAAAGCCATTTTTAACACCATTCTTTAATTCTATATCATGATTTTTATCTTGTTTGTATTCTAAATCAATGCATCTATCTGACGATCTTCTGTGAGATGATCTTTACCTTTCCCATGCTCTAAGAATATCATCTGAAAGAGACGATTCAACGAGTGGGTATAACATCGTAGCATATTTGTCTCTAATAACTCCAAGAGTTTCTAACGCTCGCAGTTTCGATTCTAATGAATCATATAATCGTTGCAATGAATTTTGTTTTCCTCGATTTTGCTTCTGCAGTACAGGGCCTAACAAATCTCTAACATAATGTTCTATCAAAAGTTCTTTCCGTCCAAAACGAGATTTAAGTTGATTTACAGCTATTACTGCCAGGCTGAAAACTTCTAATCAATTCTTCTGCCACGCTGCTCTTTTCCATGGCTTGTACCAAATACGCAAATTTGTCATGAAATTTCTTGGCTAGGATCTTGATCATTTTTTCAATTGACCCCAGAATTGCAGCCAATTCTTAATTTCACCATTAAAAGTAGGTAACTCTAGCTACTAATGAAGCGACGTATTCTTATTAATCACTGTAATATCTGACGTCATATCTTCATTTTTTTTTCAATCAAAAGTTGCTTTAATTTATGTTGTAATACGCGTCAACGATCAATGTAAATTTCAGATTCATCAATATCTTTATCCTTATTTCTTGTTCAGCTTATTCTTCGCTATACAGCATTTCTTTAATTTTGTATTCTACATCGATCATAAGTTTCCCTTTATCACCTATCATTGTCAATTTTAGAACATTTTCAGCAGACGATAAATTATTTTCATTCGTATCAAATTCATTACACGCTTTTGTAAAAATTCTTTCTTAACACTTACATATCTGTTTAACTTTGTGATGTTTTTCAATAAAATATCAGTAAACAGAGATACAGTTTTCCAACAAATTGCATTTGAAAGTGCATTTCACCCCCTATTCGACAGTGTAAAAATTGAAATTGTGTGATGTTTAAAAGAATAAATTTGCAAAAAAGCGAAATTTCTTTTATTGATTGCATCATTAATATGACGTCAGTGTTACTCACGGACATGTTTTTGCTGTATAATATATATATTGTTCATATGCAGTTTCTTTTTGTGGCAACAAGAAAGAAAATAAAAGATTTGTATATTTCAAATAGGGACTTTTAACGTTCAGTTTTGCTTACTTATTTTATCTAAATCTATGATACACGTTACTACAATAAAGAGCATATGCTGAGCGTACGCTTTATACCTTCTCCAAAATTAAACACAAATTTAAATAAATGTCATGAATGGCTTACTGTATCTAAAAATAACGATGCAGAAAAAGTTACCCATGTGGTATGTGTGCTCTCTGCATTTTGTTGGTTTAAATGACCCAACTGAGGAGTATCCCAATCCGATGCCCATTAAACAGTTTTCAAACGGAGCTGACAGACAAGAAGAAAAATATATACACTGGCGGAGAATAACGTTCTGGATATAAAAACAGATGAAAACAGAATTGTAATGCAGAAACAATCTCATGAATAAAGTAAGTACTCATGATATTATCGAAACAATTCTGAAAGTATTAAGCGTAAAAGAATTTCGCATTATAAAAAATGTGAAAAGGAGGTTTAAAAAGTGCTTCTTCTTATTGTTTTCAAAATAAATTAAAGATTAGTGAAAAAAAAAGAACGTGGTACACAAAAAAGTACACATTTCATAGCAAGTTTTCCCTGTCTAAAGTTAATCCTTCCAGGTTACAACAACTTGTAATCAACATCAGGGTCAAAACTGATGATTAAATGCCTTTGCATATAGGTGGTTTATAATCCAGGAAGTAATATAGGCTATGTTTTATTTACTTTCTTCACATATTTTTCCTAATAATTGAAAATTTCCTTATTTTAATTAAGAATAAATGGACTTTAACCATGTTTTTTTATCGTTGCCAACAATTTAAAAACCGTAATAATTTTCCACATCAATTAATTTTCAATTGAAAGATTTCCACGTGCAAAATGAAATTGAAATAATTTTTTTTAACTATTAAAAAAAGGATGAATCCAGGTTATGAGAACTTGTTTTAGTGAAAAATCTACTAAAGGATAATGGATTCAATATAGCACAGCAAAGCAAAAGAAAAAATATTGAATTTGTTAAAAATCAAATAATTGCCCAGTTACTCGCACGTAAGCCTATACGGATTAAATATCTTTTGTATGCCAGGAGTTCCTCCATTGCAAAGAAATTTTCAAGTAAGTGTCAGCAAATGCTTCGAAAATGCATCGAAAATATCAATGCACAAAATTTGTGTACATAATACATAGGTGGTGAAAAAATTCACAATTCCAATGCTGAACCTTTTTTTGGGGGGAAGTAGCCTACCATCCTTTGTTCCACATATATTCAGATCATAACTATGTTAGTGATTCTCGATTAAAAATGGCACATCTTGCTTTAGGTAATGATTTGCCTGTTGAGGAAAAAGTTGATAGGGGTTTTCGCAAAAGTGTAATGTGGAATTGTGGACCACTTTGTAACATCCGTGAAGATTTACTACAAAGATTACCAAATATTTTGCATATATTTGCTTCTTGTCAAGGGAGTTCTACTAAAGACTTATTCTTGAATGCAGACTGTTGTGACTGCAAAACATATTACATGAAACAGGATCAAGTGTGCGTGCTGAAGTTGGGTCACGCAAGTACTTGCTTAGAAAATATTAAATGTAGTAGTATTTTGAGAGTAATGACTGAATTGTTGCCCCACTATAGTGGTTTGAGAACTCTTGTTAGACATCTATGAGAACTACTTTTTAATGCCTTGCATTTAATTGATACAGTTTTTAAAAATGCCATTTTTGCCAATCTAAAAGTGGTGGTTGAAGAATTGAGATGTTTCATAAATAATAATATAATAGAAAGACAGAAAAAAAACTAATTTTAACTTAGGAGTCTGCCTTAAGGCCTGCTTGGAAGGAAGCTGATTTGATGAAAATATTTGTAAAACCTTTGGCACACTGTTTTAGAGATATGTATGAATTTCATGATACTTCTTGTGATTCCTGCGAAAAACTATATCAGAAAAGGAAACTTACACCTGTGAGTAAACTGATTACCAAACCGCATCAGTTTGAAAATACAAAAAATGTTTCATTTAATACATATTATTTGGCTCTTGCAAAGCACAGGTTCGTCTGATAATCCAGCTGTTTGAAGACTTTTATCTTTGTGATTATTGCTATAAGAGAGTTGTACCTGGTAAAGTTCCAGAGCGATGCTTTCTAAATGAATTAGAAGTACACCCTATACCTGAAAAAATTAGAAATTTGAATATGTTTGAAAAAATGCTTATTCAGGAGTGTAAAGATTTTCAAGTAGTAGTACGAATGTGAACTAAACTTAAGACTTCGAATCATTTTGGCTTAAAAAAAGCACTCAAAGTTAAAATTATATACCAGCATTTACCACTACAAAGTAATGTTGATATTATTCCACAAGGGTTAACAAAAAATCATGAACTTTACATTTTAGTTAATGTCCAACCAACTAAAAATAAAATAGTTAAGCAGTCAATTATTATATTTAAAAAATAGTCAAAGCTTTACAGAAGTTAAAATAAATTAATCCGTTGTATGCTGATATTGATGTTGCTCTGTATGACTCAGGTTATATTTGTGGAGATTCTAATGAAAGCGATATTTGAATTTATATGCAACCAGACGTTTTGTTATTCAAATTGTCCGAAACACAAGAAAAAGTGTTGTTTAACCTGTATACAATCCATCGTGTCAGCGAGTAAAACCCTACTGGTCTTTTAGAAGCATTTCATATGAAAAGAGTTGAACTAGAAGCTATCAGTTTGTTTGAAAGAAATGTAGTCTTAATACGTTTTTCTGATTTGTTTCCTACAGGTGAAGGTGGTCGACATGAAAAAAGAACTTTTGGTGATTTAATTGAAGCTGATTATCGATCTACTGGGATACTGAATAAATTTAGAAGGTTTTCTCTCAATGATCAGAGTACCTTTTCCATTATCTTTATGAAAGTGAAATAAAGTCAATGACCAGTAGCATTAACTTTATGCTTCGAATGAGCGGAAATAAAACAATTCCAGTCTGTCCTTTGATTGATAAGTTTAAAGCTAAAGAATCTTAACTTGACAATAGAGGGTGTTTCTAAATGAATATCGGGGTTTTAACGCTTTGTAGTATCTATTATATAAAACTTAAAATTATACTTAATACATAAAATGAAAGAGCAACTCAAACAGTTTGTTGGTACCTGTGCATGCACATGCGTAGGAAATGTTTCTTCCGTGATCCGTTAGAAAGCGCTAGTACCGAAAATGGCGACTAGTGAACAGAAAGCATTTTGTGTTCTGCAGTTTGCAAAGAACAAATCTGTAGTTACCGTGCAACGTGCGTTCCGGATAAAGTTCAGATGTAATCCCCCAGCCAGCTGTTGCAACAATTACCCCACAAACACTAATTAACGTTTGGGAAGAACTGAGCTATCGACTTGATGTGTGCCGTGTGACGAAAGCTATTGGAGTGTTTCTATATTAAGTTTCGATATTAAGCTATATTAAGTTGTTCACATTGAACACTTGTAAGCTTGTAGGTAAAACTGTTTGACTTGCTCTTTCATTTAATGTATTAATTATAATTTTAAGTTTTATGTAATAAATACTACCAAGCGTTAAAACTCCGATATTCATTTAGAAACACCCTGTATTTTATCAGCTTTTATGCATAATTTGACAGGTACACAAGTGTTTTGGTACAAACGTCAAGGAAAACTAAAGACAATGATGCAAAATTATAGTAATCCAACATGGTTTTTAATACTACGCTGTGTTGAATATCACTGGTTTGGATTGCAGGAGCATCTTAGATTACCTTATTCTGACAAAACTGTTCCTAAAGGTATTGCAGAGTTATGTTCGTCAGACCCTGTTGCTGTTTCATTGCATTATCATAATAGATTTCATGTTGTGTTCAAATATCTTATTATGAATAAAGAAAATTCAGTTTTAGATGAAGTGGAACACTACTTCTGGAGAGTAGAATATCAAGGGAGTGGGGCTTGTGGGGGATCTGGCATCGCCGAAAACTTAAACCCAGCTAATGAGCTGGGTCCAGAATTTTGGATGTTGGATCCATGGTTTTTCATCTGTGCTTAACGGGAAACCGCACGGAACAAGCCTTCGCCATTGAGCGGGAAGAAACAGTTAGTTGGACTCTGGACTGCCTGTTGAACGCACGTATTTTAGCGTGCTAATGTAACGATTAATGCTGAATTGCCGCACGCTGGTGCGAAGAGTGTATTTTGAGTTTAAATATAATTTATTAAGTTTTAAATGTATTCTTAATTTGTGAAGTGCAATATTTCATTTAATCGATAATTAGTAATCGGGTTTAGAATGCCCGCTACTAAAGTGGTGACCTCGGTGTTTGAACAGTTCGTCTGATAATCTAAGTGCATCGACCTTATAATGGCCTTAATTACGGCGTGTGTACATCATTAGTGACCCATGCGGATATATTTCTCATATTTCTTCAAGAGTTTGTGTGAAACACGATTGTGTGCATTATCGGTAAACTGTGTTGTTAATCACCTATTGGCATGTGGAGACATCAGTGCTACGAGGTAAAGAGCTTGAATCCCGGTGAGTCGTATCTATTTTGATGATGTTCAAATCAGTAATACCCCTGTGTGTGCATATAAATTTTACTTGCCCCTAGATAAATTCGACATTAATTTTTTGCGCATTTTATTTAATTTTTGTATATGTATTTATATTGGTAATAAGCTTTCAGTACAGCATTATTTAAGTGCTTTCAAATTGAATATTTTTTGTTTGTTTTGTAATATATGCTTATTTTGAAATTCGGGGTATGACGCGATTTATTTCGACATACTATCGTTAAGCCTGGCCAGATCAAATCGCATGTTTAGGTGATCCAAAATATGGTTTATCGTATTATATTATGCTAAAATTTTTGTTTCCATACTTTTCCTTGCATTCTTATTTTTTATTATGTCTTAAATAGCATTTGTGTACATAGTTTTTGGTAGGGTTGTTGAAACCAGTTTTTTTCTGTATACAGTATATGTCCTGCATTTATATATTTTTTTTCGTGGTTTAATTGTGTAGTAAAATTCAAAAAAATGTCAACAGAAACACCGGATACTGTCGTTCCAGGCATTCATAGGGTTGGGGTAAAGGAGACCCCATTTTGGCGTGCAAACCCGAAACTTTGGTTTTTCCATTTGGAATCCCAATTTAAGCTGGCAGGGGTTTCCGACAGTGTTACCCAGTTTCACCATTTAGTTGCAGCAATGCAACCGGAGGAACTGGCGATAGCAGGCGATATCATTAGTGAGCAACCCACGGATCAGCCATACGAAAGGCTCAAAAATCGGCTCGTAAATCAATATTCCATGAGTGAGGATCAGTGCATTCGCGAGTTGATTTCTGGTTTGCAACTGGGGGATAAAAAACCTTCCCGTTTGCTCCTTAAAATGCGGAGTAAGGCTGGTAGTCAGGTCAAGGATGATTTGCTGAAAACCTTATTTCTCCAGCGCCTACCCACTCATGTGCGACAAATATTAGCAATTTCGAATGACCCACTTGACAAATTGGCCGAAATGGCCGATGGTATCATTGCAGTGAATGGTCCACCCCCCATGGTTCAAAATATCCAATCGGATAACGAGGAGCTCAAAACATTAATTCTTGCACTCTCCACACGCTTGGAGAAGTTGGAAGTGCAGGGGAATAATAGCAGGCAGAGTCGTTCCAAGTCCCGTGACCGTTTTAGGCATTATAAACGTGATAAAAGTCAAGAAATGAATGCTGTTGGAAGGAATTTATGTTGGTACCATGCTACTTTTGCTGATAAAGCAAGTAAATGCCGCAAGCCTTGTTCATGGGAGGGAAACTAGTACAGCCGTCACTCAATTCTGGGAGTGACGGCGCAGTTCAGATAAATAGGCTCTATCTCAATGACAGAAATACTCATTTTAAATTTTTAATTGACACGGGGGCTGACGTGTCTGTCTTACCTGTGACAAAAGCTGATAGAACACGTACAGCAGATAAGCTACAACTTTTTGCCGCTAATGGCACAATCATTCCTACGTTTGGTCAGCAGCTCTTAAAGCTAGATTTAGGCCTGCGCAGGGAATTTCATTGGCTATTTATTCTGGCGGATGTTTCGCAACCAATTATAGGGGTTGATTTTCTTCGACATTTTTGTTTACTCATTGATGTGCGTCAGGGAAAGTTACACGACCCCATTACTAATTTGCAGGCGCAGGGTATAATTGATAAGTCAAATAGTAGCAATATACGCACGGTTTCTGAAATGACAACCTTCCATACGCTGCTCAACAAATTCCCTAGCCTAACCGATACTTCAGCCTCCCTTAACCCCCAAAGCATGATGTGCAGCATATTATTGAGACCAAAGGTCCACCTGTGTTTGCTAAGCCTCGCAGACTTCCTCCAGATAAGCTTCGCGCGGCTAAGCAAGAATTTCAGTTTATGATGTCGGCCGGTATTTGCAGACCTTCTAGCAGCTCTTGGGCTAGCCCGCTGCACATGGTACCCAAATCGAAAGGCGATTGGCGCCCGTGCAGGGATTATCGTCATTTAAACGCTGCTACAATTCCGGATCGCTATCCTGTTCCTCATATTCAGGATTGTACACAAGCGCTCCACGGTAAAAAGATTTTTTCGACTTTAGATCTGTCTAGAGCATATCATCAAATTCCGGTACGACCTGAGGATGTTCCAAAAACAGCAGTCACAACTCCGTTTGGTCTTTTTGAATTTTTGTATATGCCGTTCGGTTTAGCCAATGCTGCTGCGACGTTTCAGCGATTTATCCATAGAGTGTTATATGGGCTTGAATTTTGCATTCCATATTTTGATGATGTACTAGTAGCATCGGAGAATTACGAGCAGCATGTCAGACATTTACAAATGGTGTTCGAGCGTCTATCTCAATATGGGGTACGTTTGAACCCATCTAAGTGTGTTTTTGGCCAATCTAATGTTAAATTCTTAGGGCATAACATCTCTGCGGATGGTATTAGCCCACTTCAGGATAAGGTTAACGCGATTAAAAATTTTCCCCGTCCCGAAACCATTAAAGAATTGCGACGTTATCTGGCCATGCTTAATTTCTATCGCCGGTTTATCTACCATGCTGCGCACACACAAGGGGTTTTAAACAAATATTTGCAAGGAGCCAAAAAGAATGACAAAAGCATAATTCAGTGGACAGAAGAATCTAATGATGCTTTTGTACGAAGCAAGGAAGAACTTGCAAATGCTGCCACCTTGGCATACTTTATACCTACGGCACCTCTATCTATTGCAGTGGATACATCAGACTTTGCAATGGGTGCAGCCTTGCAGCAGCAGGTGAATGACAATTGGCAACCTCTAGCATTTTTTTCAAAATCTCTGTCACCGGCTCAACAAAAATATAGTGCTTATGACCGCGAACTTTTGGCGGTGTATTCCGCAGTACAACATTTCAGACATATGATTGAAGGTCGGAACTTTACAATTTTTACTGACCACAAACCACTTATTTTTGCATTCAGACAAAAAGCAGACAAATGTTCACCGCGGCAAACTCGACAGCTGGACTTTATAGGCCAATTTTCCACGGACATTCAGCATATTAGTGGTGTGGAAAATGTTGTGGCTGATGCTCTCTCCAGGATAAATATTTCCTCCATCAAGTCTTGTGTTATGGATTTGGAGCTGATGGCCAAATTACAAGCAACCGATATTGCTTTACAACATGCGAAGCAAGACAACATTAGCTTAAAACTTCAACCAATGCCAGTAGGTGATTCAGCGGTTGAATTACAGTGTGATATTTCCACGGGTCGCATTAGACCTTTTGTGCCAGCAGACATGCAAAAAACAGTGTTTCAGAAATTGCACGAACTGTCCCATCCTGGTGTCAAAGCGACACAGAAACTGATTGCTGAACGCTATGTTTGGACTGGAATGCAGAAAGATATTGCTTTATGGGTACGATCCTGCATCTCCTGCCAGAGGAGCAAAGTACGCCGGCTCACGAGAAGTGCTATTGGCATATTTGAACAACCGTCTGCTCGGTTCCAGCATGTTCACATTGATTTGGTTGGACCATTGCCATCGTCTAACGGGTTTCGGTTTTGCTTAACATGTGTTGACAGATACACCAAGTGGCCAGAAGGAATTCCATTCGCTGATACTACTGCTGAGAGTGTGGCGGAGGCCTTCTACGCCAGTTGGATCGCCCGTTTTGGACCACCTTTACGTCTAACAACTGACCAAGGTCCCCAATTCGAATCATCACTATTTTCGGAACTGAATCGTTACCTGGGCATCTCGAAAGTTCATACTTCCCCATACCATCCGGCAGCGAACGGCCAGGTGGAGAGATTTCATCGACAGCTCAAGGATGCAATTATGGCCCACAACACCACGGATTGGGCCCGAGTTTTGCCAACTGTACTCCTGGGCATACGAACAGCGTGGAAAGAAGATCTGCAGGCTACAGCAGCGGAAATGGTAAATGGTACCACCATCGCCCTTCCAGGAGAGTTCCTTGTTCCAGCAGCCGGTTCACCTAACCCAGTCGATTTTCTTGGCAGGCTACGGGAGGTGATGCGACGATTACAACCAGCCACTTCTCGGTTGACACCTGAGCGTAAAATTTTTGTCAGCAAGGATTTGAAGTCTTGCTCACATGTTTTCTTGCGCAGAGAGGGTATTAAGAAGAATCTGCAAGCTCCATTCGAGGGGCCTTACCAGGTTCTGCAACGGACCGACAAAAACTTCACTGTTAAGATCAACGACAGAACTGTTACGGTAAATATTGACAGAGTAAAACCTGCCTTCTTCTGCACTGAGGAGCAGCCGTCGAATCCTCAATCCGCAGAAAACCACTCTAAATTAGATTCACCAGCAGCAACAGTCACAGAAGAAGCGGAAATTCCAGCTCCAAGAAGTCCAGTAACTACTCGTGCTGGTCGGCGTGTCAGATTTAACCCTCGCTACCTCTAATGGTGGAAATTGTTTCGCTATCGCTCAGGGGGGGCTACTGTGGGGGATCTGGCATCGCCGAAAACTTAAACCCAGCTAATGAGCTGGGTCCAGAATTTTGGATGTTGGATCCATGGTTTTTCATCTGTGCTTAACGGGAAACCGCACGGAACAAGCCTTCGCCGTTGAGCGGGAAGAAACAGTTAGTTGGACTCTGGACTGCCTGTTGAACGCACGTATTTTAGCGTGCTAATGTAACGATTAATGCTGAATTGCCGCACGCTGGTGCGAAGAGTGTATTTTGAGTTTAAATATAATTTATTAAGTTTTAAATGTATTCTTAATTTGTGAAGTGCAATATTTCATTTAATCGATAATTAGTAATCGGGTTTAGAATGTCCGCTACTAAAGGGCTCCTTACATTCACATGGTACTCTGGATAAAAGATGCACCAAAGATTGGTAAATCCAGTGATAAAGAAATATTATATTTCATTCTGAAGTATCTTATGTGCACCCTTCCCGACAAAATTAAAATTCCAACTTTGCACGAATATGTTGAGAAGTATCAAATGCACCGCTGCAATTCAACTTGTCAAAGAAAATACAAATCTGGATAAAAAAATATTTACAAGATGTCGGTTTCAGTTTACAAGAGCAATAGCTACTGTTGCAAAATTAAATGATGTGCATTCTAGTATAAGATAGCATTTATCTGCAAGAACAAAAAAGTCTTTACGTACTCCCTAGAACATCTGCTGAAATTTACTGTATTGATTACAATCCAATGATTTTGTATACGGGGAAAACTAATGTTGATGTTTAATTTATTGCCGATAAAGAAATGGCTGTAGTTCGGTATATAACTTCCTACATAACAAAAAAAAATCTCAAAAATCTGACATGGATGTAATCTGGAATGAATTGACAAACAAATATTTACGGAGCCGTCTGTTTAGTTTTGGATTAAAAGCTCTTTCACATCACGTATGTGGTGCATATGAAGTAGCTGGTCGACTACTCGTTCATCGTATATATGGCAAATCCGGATCTATTCTTTTCATCAATAGTACCAAAAAAGAAAACAGAAAACGTTTACTTAAGCCGTTTCAAGAGCTTAACAAACTGAAAGAAATGGACCCTACTAGTAAGATATTTTTATGGTTCAAATGCTGGATGGGGTATATCCTAACAGGCCAGATGAAATTGAAAACATGTCCCTGCATGATTTTGCATCGTTATATTATCGATTGCCTCCAAAAAAAATGAAATAATCCCAGATAATAGTTTAAAATTGAAAAATAATACCAGACTGTTAAAGAAAAGCTGCAAGTCTTTCCTAATAAAGCACATCTTTCATGACATTAATAAATCTGACACAGAAAGAGATAATTACTATCATAGCCTTTTGATTATATTCCTTCCTTGGCTCATTGAAAATTTACTCGTGAGTGATCATCCTAGCTATCAAGAATCTTTTGAAAGTCATCTTTCAAAGTTGAAGCAAATGATGAAATACAATGACAGACTTATTGTGCTAAAAGAGGGCGAGAAAAAATTAGAAGATGTTCTATGAAAAAATACCCAACCAGAGTGTGAAAGGGACATTGCTAATGATGATATGCAAAAGGCTTTGCAAGGTTATGAGATTGTTGAAGCTGGTAATGCTATGGCAGAAGTAAAAACAGCTATGATCAAGAATTTAGTTCCTTCCTCAACGAATTTAGCTAATCAAGTTTCACAATTGCATGCTGATCAAAAGGAAATATTTGACACAGTTCAAAAACACATTTGTTCTGAATAGGAATCAATTAAATCACTGACAATGTTTGTTAGTGGATGTGGAGGAACGGGGAAAAGTTTTCTTATTCGTGTAATTAAAATATGCTTTCAAATCACTTCAATAATGGCTTCACAAATGCTTGTACAGCTCCAACAGGCCTAAATTTTCTTAATATTAATGGAGTTACTTTGAATAGATATTATTAATGCCGCCAGTGTAGCATGGTAAAACAGTATAGTATCATAAACTTGGAATAGATAGTTTAGCCGTTATGCAGAAGACATTGGCGAATCTGTGAATTCTGATGGTTGACGAAGTTACAATGGTATCATCTTTATTGTTGGCTTACATTCATTTAAGATTAGTTGAAATAGTGGGTAAGGACGAATTGTCCGGTGGAATTTCAGTTTTATTTTTTGGAGATCTTCTTCAACTTCAACCAGTGAAAACGAATGAGCCGTATTCTAAATTGACTCACACTGAAGCACGTCAATTAATTGGATCAGTTTGTGTCATTAATATTTGGAAAGAATATTTTATTTATGATGAGCTTACATTAAATAAAAGACAAAAAATGACTTAATATATGCAGAGTTTCTCAACAGAGTTACAATTGGTGAAGTCATTCCTGATGATATAAAGTTAATTGAAACCAGAGTCATTCCCAATGCTGATAACATAGCAAAAGTAGTTGATTATTACTTTGACCTCATGGATAAAAACCTGAAACCAGTGTGTTTGCTATCAACAAACAAATTATTTAAAGCTTTAGAAATTCATGCAGAGAATACTGTTAACTGGTTTTCGAGAAAAGCAACAAACAGTAAAATTAAGCTAAAGAAACTTAAAAAAAATAATCTGATAATGCTGCTTTAGAATCAACTATTTCAATTTGTGAGGGTTGTAGAGTTATGCTACGCAGGAATCTGTCTATAGAAAAATGTCTTGTCAATGGTTCAATGGGCACTGTTAAAAGTTTTATAAAAGATATTGCAGGAAATATATTAGCTATAAGCATTATATTGACAACCACGCTATTAAAAAATACATTGAAAGAGTAAATGGCAAGTTTGAGATAATGAAAAATGTCTAACAAGGAGAGTGCCAAGCTTGATAATCACAGATTTTGATTATTTTTATATATGTTGTAGGGTAGAAGCCCCTTAGTCTCAGGTTCAATGGATTTTATACAACGCTCCTTAGTTCTCGAGAAATGGGGGGTCTAATATTATAACACAACTTAAATACTTACCTTGTAACGAAATAACTGCGTTGGTCGTAGCTCAGTTGGTATGGCGTTTACTCGTTGCTCCGAGGACCCGGGTTCGATGCCGGAACGTGCTCCGTTTGTTTTTCTTAATTTTTTATAAATATACTTGTAATTACAATTTAATAATCTCAATAAAAAATTTTGTTAACATGATTAAATTTTAATTTAGCATTTTATATATATATTTTTAAATTACTTTTAAAATGTATTCCATATATGCTTTATCAATGCAACGATATTGAACAATTGTGTCAATTCGTTATTGTAAATAAACATCATTTATAAATTGCCTTCACGAAACGCCTTAAAGTCAATGTGATGATAATACTGTTCTGTTTTTAAAGTAAGAATCATAATTATATTAAAATTTAGCATAAGAATTAAATTTGTTTTATTTCATTGTAACTAGAGGGCGCCACAACAGACTTTGGTTATTTCTTTATTTTTAGTTTGGTACAGTTAAGTGGTTTCTGTTTTCAATCTTTATCGCACAAGTGCGTATCATTCTATAACAGCTTATAATCGTATAAAAATGGAAGAAGCAAGCTGTAGTTAACAAGAAGATCAATCTGAAGTGTCGGGATTCGATGAAAATCAGAAAAGTGATGTCACAAATGCGTTGAAGCTCTGTAAAATTTTATTGCAAGGCAATGGATTTTTAAAAAGTAATCCAGCATCTGAATTATCTTCGTTTTCTATTGCGATGGGAGAAGAATTCTATAATTCGATAGTAAATATGCTGATTTTGGAACGATTTTTGAATTTTTACCAGTCAATAATAGATCCAATTTTTATAATGCTCTTTAAATCATGAGAAATGTTTAATAATGGTTAAAAAATCAAAAATGCTAAATTAAAATTTAATTATGTTAACAAAATTTTTTATTGAGATCATTAAATTATAACTACAAGTATATTTATTAAAAAATGAGAGAATCAAACGGAGCGCGTTCCAGCATCGAACCCGGGCTCTCGGAACAAGGAGCAGACGCCATACCAACAGAGCTATGACCAACATAGTTATTTCGTTACAAAGTAAGTATTTAAGTTGTGCTATAATATTAGACCACCCCCATTTCTCGAGAACTAAGGAGTGTTGTATAAAATCCCTTGAACCTGAGACTAAGGGGCTTCTATCCTACAACATATATAAAAATCATCAAAATGTGTGATTACCAAACTTGGCACTCTCCTTGTAAGTCAAATGATCTCAATTTCTTATTGTTTTGTCCTATATTATTACAATCCATAAAAGTCAAGGAATGAGCTTGGATTGTGTAGTCATTAACTTGGGTCCAAGCATTTTTGAAAGTGGTATAGCGTATGTTGTCTTATCTAGAGTAACTAGTTTAGAAGGCTTACATCTTCTTGCATTTGACGCAAGTAAAATATTTGCTTCTCCAAATGCTATTAAAGAATACAATCGCCTTAGAATACAGTGTAGAACTGATCTTCCACAATTAACCATCTTTCCTAGAAAAATGATTGCTGCATCTCGTATACCAGTATTTATGAATGAAAAAACAACAAACAGTGTCAATAATACAAGTTTAAGTGTCTCTAACATAAAAGGTTTTAAAAATATAGATAAATCTTGTTATGAAAATGCTATGTTGCATACTCTGTTTTGTGTCACAGAATTTGTCAATAAAATACAAATTAGTCGGATGTGCCAATCCCAAAACTTTCTTCTATCTCAGTCATGTTAATACTTCAAAATTCGCTATCACATCGCCAATAAAATCAATATTTTTCGTCATTCTGTTATACGTCAGCTGCTTGCGAATCGTCGGGTTACAGGGATGCGAACAACCGATGTATACTAAACTACGAAAAGTCCTTCTGGCCTGAACCGACAGGAACAGATAGCCTCCCTATTCCTTGGTTTTACGATTTTAGCTAATTTTACTGGAAAACACGAAGGTAAAATGCGTGAAACCTAAATGAAGAAGATTCAATCCCAGTTCTCGTCAACATTGAATTTGAATGAGAATATCGCCAAATTAGACCTCTACAGCCAAGTTGGCTTCATTTATGGCAACTTATTTTGGTCGCCAAATTTGGCGATATTCCGCCAACTGTCGCCAACTGTGGCGATAATTTGACGTTGGCGAATATAAATATATAGTGATAAGCATATAATAGGATTAATGGTTACAACAGTGAAAGGAAATTTTCCGAAACCATGTTAACTAAAACCAATAAATTAAACCCATTTATGGATGAATCTGCTGTCTTGTTTGAAAATGTCAGCCACCCTAAAATTTCAAACCGCTATATCTCAGCCATTTTTTAAGATAGAGGCAAAACAAAAATTGCTCCGGATTCTCCGGATGAAGGCCAAATATTTAACGAATAAAGTTTTAGGATTTCTATTTTTTTTTAATTTGCACATCTTTTTTAATTTGAAATCTTTAAATGGCTATCACAGCGCCCCCTTTCGTCGAAATATCCACAAATTCTAATAGAACCTGCTTGCCATAGCCAAAAACATAGAAAAAAATGTGGTTCAATTTGAAGCATAACTTCATACACTTTTCGATGATACAATAGTGAAAATGGAACAAAAATATCGATCACAGCGCCCCCTTTCGTCGAAATATCCCCAAATTCTAATAGAACCTGCTTGCCATAGCCCAAAATATAGAAAAAAAAATGTGGTTCAATTTGAAGCTTAACTTCATACACTTTTCGATGATACAGTAGTGAAAATGGAACAAAAATATCGATCACAGCGCCCCTTTCGTTGAAATATCCCCAAATTCTAATAGAACCTGCTTGCCATAGCCAAAAACATAGAAAAAAAATTCTGTTCAATTTGAAGCATAACTTCATACACTTTTCGATGATACAATGAAGACACATAGACGGACAGACAGACATTTTGTAAAAACATGTTTTTCGGAATCTCTGACCCCTAAAACGTGTAAATCCGTCGAAAACCGGAAGTCGAAAAAAATTTCGATTACAATACTTTTTTCTATTATAGATAGAAGAAAGTAAAGAGGGTTATTAATCCTGGTCCAACAACAAAGGCTTTGAAAGCACTGCTCACTCAGTTACAAAATCCACAAATTGAAACTCTAGACCAGTGTTCCCCAACCTTTTTTTGGCCATGCCCCCCAAAATCCTCTTTAAAACCTTGAGCACCCCCCCCCCCCCCCTCCCTCTTCCTCTGACAAATAATTCTTATTATATAAAAAGTGAACTCACATTCCCACTAAAGAAGTCCTAAACGCCTTTAATTGACTCTAAATAAAAAACAGTTCATTCACGAAAGAAGAAACATAAACTAAAAGAAAATTTTTGTGAAGAAATTGTTAACAATAATAATAGTAATAATATGCAGCGATGTAAAAAAGCTAATTAATTTTTTTAATATTTAATAGAAGATTGACACAAATAAACACTTTAATTTTAATTGAAGCTTTTTCTATGATGCTTCTATAATTTTAATTCTTGTCAGTAAAAAAAGGCACCTACTAAATTCAAAATAGACTCGAGATGAAGAGAATAAAATTAATGAGATCCTTGTGCTTCATTATGGCTGAAGAGAGTTTTTATATCAGGCTCTAATTTAGTCAACTTTAATCTCAAGTCCCCTCGTTCAGTTATGCCCAGTCGATTTCTTTTCTTCAGCAGTAAATCATTTACTGCAATAAAACCACATTCAACTAGGTATGATCATGGGAATGGTAACAATATTTTTCTTGCAAATTTTACTGCATTTGGATATTTAAATTCTTTCTTAACACAAAGCCATGCTATCAGTCCTTTTATATTGAATAAGGTTTTAACTGACTCGTCATTTTGAATTTTAAGAGTTCTTCTGAGCATCGTATTGAACCATCAGATGATAAGTCCACTGACATTGGCTGCATGACCCATAATAAAAAATCCATTAGCTTTAAATCAGAAAATCTATCGCTCAAATAAGAAGCCAATATTTTCAAAAGATCCACAATGACATTTATAGCGGCGTCGGTCATATCGAATTTTTTTAACCAGCAAAATAGGTTAAACTTTCTCTCAGAAATATGTTTCTGCCATACCGCACTGAATGTAATAAAGCCAAATATTTTTGCTTTTGCCTCAGCAAGTGTTTTATTTTTTCCTTGAAATTGTTTATAAAAAGGTATTCAGTTTTTCAAAGATATCTGCTAAATAACTAACAAATGCTTTTCCATCAATAGTTTGTAGGTTTTTTCATGTCAGACTTCTCACTTAAAAATTCCCCACGAACATCCAACAACTCCATGTATCTTTTTAAGGATTTCCCCTTTGAGAGTCATCTTACATCAGTGTGAAGTAAAAGACAAACGTGGTCTGCGTTTTTGCCTTCACAAAACTGCTTCAATAGACGCTCATATTTGGCGTTGGATATTATAGAGTTGAACCATTTATAACAGATTTCAATATATCATTAAGAATAGGTGAAATGTTTTTTTTTATACTAAACTCTCTCTATGGATGACGCAATGCACAAGAAGCATTTATGGATTCCCATCTTTCATTAGCTTTAAACATCCAGTTTCTCTTACCCATCATAACTGGAGCACCAACTGCATGTTATTTGTCATTGCCATACTATTTATATTTAAGTAATTTTTCAATGTATTAAAAATATCAGAGGCAGTAGTGGCAGAGGCTCTAATTATTTACAAAAAAGCAATTCTTCAGTAAGTTCACCTATATCAATGTACCGTACTTAAAAGCAATATGGCTTCACCGTCTCTTAGAGTTGATTCGTACATTTGTATATGGAGAATTATCTTGATTTCAGCTTTTCAACAAGTTGTGCTTCAATGTCCTCACTCATTTCATCTATTCTTCTACTAGCAGTATTGTTACTAAGTGGCATGGATTTCACATCTTTGTCATATTTGCCCAGTATTGTTTTAAGGAATATTGATATTGATGGTTTAATCAAATCTTGACCTATAGTGTGTTTTTTTTTTCAGATTTAGCAATGAGTAAAGATATTTCATAACTAGTATTAAGAGTACAATTTATTTTCTGTAGCAGTTTGTGCAATGAATAGAGACTTAAGTGTTGATCTTTTCTGAAACTTTTCCTTTAAAGTTTCAAAATTACTTAAATATGAATTTATGTACTCACTATGTTTTGCTTTCATATGCGTTTCAAGACGATCTCGTTTGATAGGTTCGTTGCTAAAGCAGTCTTTGCATAAAAGGCAGAAAGGGGATCGTTCATCGTGGTTAGCCGGCATGAAACCAAACATTAAATATTCATATTTTTTTCTTTTTTTTTTCAGATTTTTCCCAGAAATACCAATTATATTTTTATAATTATATTCTATACTATACACAGTTATATGATCAATAATAATTTCATATGTATATAGTGAAGTAAGCTAAAGTTAACTAGATCATATGAAAACATCAGAAACGATTAAATAAATATATAAAAATAGGATTAATTCACTTGTTGAATGATAAAAAATACAAAGATTACAAAACAGAAGACTCCATCGAATAATTTGAACCAGAGAAATATCAAAGAAAACTATAGAAAGAGTTTTGAAAAACAATAGCCGAATATACTGTACAAAATAGTGTGCACACATATTCAGAACAAATTTTTCATGCACTTATTTATGCATAAAAATAAGAAAAATAAAAAAATGAAATAATTTATTTAATTCCTTTGCCTGTGTCCTTGGCCGATACATACTTAACCACTTAAAATATATATATATATAAAATAAAAAACTTATTTAATCCTAGATTTTGCGATTTAATAACAGAAACATTTCTTTTTATAAATTGTGGTGGAAGGTGGAAGTTAAGCTATGTGTTATCGAGCCTTATATATTTCACAACGATCCTTCTGCTAAAAAAAAAAAAAAGGGGGGGGGGGATAGTTGCATTAACTGAACTTGATTACTTCGAAACATCACAATTTCCATTTTTAATAAGCAATATAAAGAATAAATTATGAATTATGAGATGAGAAATGATAAGTATTAAAGCTTATTTTAAAATATTAAACTCGAAAATGCATGTGGATTAAGAATTTCTGAATATCATGCAGTTCAATAAATTTAAGTTAAAAATTTTTTTTAAATCAGAAAATGAAAAATTATTAATTGAAATATCATAGAAAATATTTTTAAGAACTAAATTCTTATTAAAATATTATAATTTCCAATATAGTCATTGCAAAGTTAAACAGCTACTTTCGTAATATAATGGAGGTAGCGGTTAAACAGGTTAATATATATATATATATATATATATAGCATCATACAAAAAAAAATCGTGAAATAATTAACGGATATAAAATGGTATTATACAGTTTTCAAAACTTATTTTAAATAACTGCTGTATTTATATTACTATTATGCGACGCACAGAATGAGGGGCCGCTTCCTCTGAATTGATATATTTGTAATTTTTTCCCAGAACTAATAAAATTTTGTCCCAGACTATAAGCCAGAATCAGATATTCGTCCTAAAATCCTAAAATAAAGATCTATAAAAAAAAAATGCGTTTTAATTGGTTGATCGAACTTCTGGTCATGTATCTGACGGTAGCGCTTTGACTTTTGTATTTTCCCAAGTATCAATTTAAAACAATAAAAATAAAAAAATATCTTAAACCAGAAAATTTATTTTCAAAATCTTTTTAAAACTTTTGTTTTACTTTTGATTAACTTTAAAAAGAATCCTTCAAATTGTTTTAGTATTTAAAGAGCAGATGTCTGAATTTCTCCAGATTCCCAAATTGCCCCCCCAAAAAGTCAAAATGCCCCCCTGTGGGACGTGCGCCCCCCGTTGGGAACCACTGCTCTAGACACACTTGAAGTTAGAAAAACTCTACTTGCAATGTTATACGATGGTACTGGTCAAGACCCACTGGAATTTCTAGATTATTTACTCAAAACTTTATCTAGAGAAAATATCAGTGCAATAGATCTTTTTCAAATGAAGCAAGATCTGTGCAAAAAATGTACCAATTGCTCAAGTTCTCATGATGCATGTATAGCTACAGTACCATTCAATGCACATATTGTTAAATTTCCCCACAACTTCAGTAATCTGAGAAATGCGATTGCTTTCATTGGCCTCCTAACACAATGGCAAACTGGTGACATGGTGTGTGTTCATTGTAAAGACAGAACTATAGTGAGTCAAACTCGTTTAAATTCATGTGGGAAATATTTGTTTGTGCAATTGACTCGTTTTTCATCTTTAAATGTCTCATTTGAACCAGAATAGGAGTTTAAAAATAATGTGCCCCATCACGAGCTTCATAAATCAAAAAGTAAATATCAATAATATTTCTTTTAAAATGAAATCTGATATCTTGCATAACGGAATGTCAGTCGATTCAAGCCATTATACAGCAATGGTGCACTCAAACGAAAACAGGACCAATAAATGGACTGTATGAGATGACATGAAAATTTCTTATCGTACACGTTTTGTAAAAAAATCTTGAAGATGTTTACATTTTGCTTTTAGAAAGATGTTAAATTAGAAAAAGAATACTTACAAAGCATTATGTAAAATAGCAGATAATTTGTACTGAATATTTTATATTTCATAAGAACTTATTAAGTAGTTTTAACAATAAATGTTTACAAATGATAAACCCCTTTTACAAGAGTAATTAAATGTAATTATTATTTTTTCTGTCTTGCATTTCAATCTCATGCAAATTCCACACACCCCATATTGTTGAGGGTTCGATTGAAAAATAATAATTGCATCATAACTATCGTAAATCATTGGATTTTATTATTAATAATTGGTAATTGGAAATTTATCATGTTTTAATATAATCTTTTATAACTTTTAAATATTCTATGTATATCTACCTTATTTAAATAGTTCATTTTGCACTTATAAGTACTTTAACATAAGTTTACATTTCATTAATGCATTTTGGATTAATCATTGGTAAATTTACATCATAAATTGTGATGCTATACTGGATAAATCAAATCCTGATGATGATAAATTTGACATGAATTCGTTTGAATGCAGTAGTTATTAAAAAACTTGACATTAAACAAAAACATAATTTGTAAAGCAAATAATAAACTAAAAATGTACTTCCTACGTTGTTTAGGCCCGAGCAGGGGCAGATATTAAGATATTTCATTTAGTTTCTTCTACATTTAGTGTTAAAACTTTTTTTAAAACAAATATAGTTAAACCAATTGAAGAAATAAATCTTCGATTTTTTTATTTATAAAGTTCACTACCTGCAAACAAAATTTGTATTGCATATTTTGTATTATGGTTATAATGCATGCATACGAAACGACAAAACACATTAAAAAAAACAAGTCTTTAAAAAAGCCTGAGATTTATTTCGATTTCAGTTGAACGGAATCTAAGTTTCTTGGGTGGTTTAAATATCACATTGTTTAATTTTAATTTTAATTTTCTAAAGTTCACTTGGTTTAACCACATTTGTTAAAAAAATTTAACCTTAAATGTAGAACCAGCTGAATAAAATATCTTAATATCTGCTCCTTCTCGGGCCTAAACAATGTAGGAAATAAATTTTTATTTTATTATTTGTTCTGTAAATTATGCATTCCTAGTGTATACTAAAGAATGCTCCAGATCGATTTATAAAATCTTTTCTCGTTTTTCAGAAGAAGGTGGTGGTCATTACCTGTGTAATCAGCCTGATTGTTGTCATCGCCATCTGTTCTATTGCGTCCTATTTCGGTGCTACTTACTATTTATACGCTGTGGAAGAACAAGGTATATTCCTTGTTATTTTATAATGTAATTTATATGTGTAACATGATACAACTCTAATAAATTATTTTTGCGTATTATTCTACTATTAGATTTGACTTAAGGGCGTCTTGCTACAGGAAAGGTGTCATATGTATAGTTATGCGAAGACCTTCGATACGCTATGTATCACTTTGCTATCACAAAAAGGGAGCGAAGGGTAGGGGTGATAAATTTACTCAATCCTCCCTATCTCATCTACGTCTTGATTCTTAAGGGTTTTATGCTGTTATGAGCGCTTTTACAACTGCATGCAGATCTAAATATTATAGTTTTATGTTACAGTTAAAAAAATTGCTTCTGTAGCCTCTCCTGTCAAACATAGTACTTTTGTTTTGTGCCACTTTTTTTTTGCGAGTGAGCGACGTGGTGTAGCAAAACGATTCGTTGAATTTCGCCAGGGCTGTAATTTCCGAATATATGGCAGTGGATCCTCGATCATTGCGACACAGGATTACCCGGGAATTATGGGTTCGAATTCGAATCTCACAAGAGAAGTTTTCGATAGTCGACTTAATGGTTCAGCAAAATAATATACAGGGTAGTCCAACAGTGTTTGATACATTTTAAAATTCAATAAAAAATCAACTAATTGTCGTGTGGTTTGGACGAAAATGCTTCTCATGATAAAAAGTTTTCTTTAAGAAAAAAAAAACAGTTTAATAAATTTCCCATAGATGGCGCTATAACGTCAAAGTTTGAAAACACATTAAAAACTCAAGCTACAGTAGCTACACACAATTTATTTTGTACAATTTACTACTATATTTTAACAAATGCGACCGTTTAAGCTCGAATCACATCCAAACGGTACTCTATTTCATTCCACACGTTGAAATACGTTATTAGATTGTATGAATAAACGGTTAGTAACGGCTTATATTGAATTTCTGATTTCTTAAACAAAACTTTTGACCATGACAAGCATCCCTCCCTTTCAAAATCGTAAAGGACTTTTGACCTACTTTGTACTTCTGTTTGATTTCGGTTTTTGCTCCCGTAAAAATAACGGTTTTGCGTTTAGTTCCGGTTTTCATACCATCAGAAATAACGGGATTTCCACTTTTCGGTTCTGAATCTGGTTTAATACCCCGATTTCTATAAATCATCAAAGGATGTACACTAGAGCTAATTCAAAATATGTATTGCCAAATTATTATTTTTTTTCGTATTAGGCTAGCCACAATTAAAAGAATTCTTGTTTTAATATAGAAGGGAATATATATATTCGAATTCAAACTTCTTAATCTTAAATGATAGTCGTTCATCCGGTCCTAAAATCACCTCTTGTCTTGAAATTACAGGAGAAAAAAACTTTGTCACTAGACCATTCTTAGTGTTGATACTTTGGGCACATGCTTTAAGATCACACTGTTCATTCCTATACATTAGTTACTAAGTATTGTAATTTTCACTGACGTAGCTACAGTAGCCACGGCATCTAATGGCGAGATTTTTTTTGAGGAGCCTACGAATGATCAAGAAAATTTTAAAGTTTTAACCATTTTGGGTTTTGTTCGCTCCTTAGGTTTTAGCGCACCTGTCGGTCTCCCGACCTCGACCTCCCGTACCTGCCAACGTCCCAGTATTTTTCCGTTAAAGATGAGTTAATTTGACCCAGGTTAAACACGCTTCGAAATGCTCTCCTCTAATGTCAGTGCTGCATTTTTGTCAATTTAATTTGTTTTCGTATGCATAATTTATAAATTAACATTTTGAGACGTCTTACAGCAAAGGCAAAAGTAAGTGATGTCGATGTCTTATATTTTAATTTGTGCTTAAATAAATGAAATAAAAAAATTAAGAAAGAAAATGTTTTATGGTTTAGTTTTAGAACAAAAGAATTATTTTGGTTCAATTTCGGAACTGAAAAAACAGTTAGTTGTGATTTTCTTTCCGTCAGAAACAATGAGTTTTTTTTTCGGTTTTTGTTTCGGTTCCAGTTCGAAGGCCTGTAAAATATATAAATATTTCTATTGAAATAATAATTTGTTTTTCGTTCTGAAAAATCGCGTAACACGAATCTGAACTGCAACAACCAAAGCGCAATCCAAACCGAAAGGAGTTTAGAATCAACTCAATCCGACGCAGGACTGTTATTCAAACTATAAAAATAAAATAAATGAATCAAAATAAAAAAAGAATAGAGCCAACTCAACAAGCAGTTATTGCGTAATTTAGATAAATCGCGCTTCTCGACTCGATCGGGGAACTTGTATCTGAAACTTAAATATCAGCAGAAGTAAGTGGTGTTAGTCAATGTCTTATACGAGGGTAACACTGAAAACTTTTAAACAAGGGCAGACAGTACGTGCAAAAAAATAAGTTATTGATCGGATATTTAAATTTGAACTCTTTTATGCCTGAAGATGATAATTTGTGGTAACAATTACAATTTAGCTATATTAGAATAAATTTTGAAAGAAGGGGAAATAGAGTTAGCGCGAGAGCATTATCGAGCTAGGATTTGCTATGATTTTAAAGTGGGGCTAAATCAAGAAGAATATCTTCAACGCTTACAATTACCACATGGAAATAAAGCTCCATCTCGTTCCACTGTATTCAGGTGGTTTACAGAATTTAGAAGATGTCGAAATTATTTTTTGGATGAAGAACACACAGGAACATCTTTGTCAGCTGTAGTCCCAGAAAATGTGTCGACCATACGAAAAATGTTAATCGATGATAATCGCTGTACCTACTAAATTATATAGAAAGAACTTTACATTGGATCCGCAGCTATGAATAAAGTTATTCATGAAGAACTGCATATGAAAAAATTAGTTTGCCGTTGGATCCCCCATAATTTAGCAGAACCCCAAAAAGTGAAGCATGTCAGAATCAGTAAAGAAACTCTAAAATTATTTAATGATGGTAGGCACTGCATTATTTCTAAAATAATAACTGGTGATGAGACGTACGTACCTTTTTTATGCTCCAACATGTAAGAAAGTAGAGTATGGGTCTTTGAAGATGATCCACAAACCAACAATGGTGAAAAGACAACGAGCAATTCAAAAAGTAATGCATTACGTGTTCTTCAGAAGTATATGGCTGGTGAAATCCATAAAGATAATTCTACAGGGACAGAAGACAGTTACAGCTAACTGGTAAACCCCTAAGTGCTTTCCAGAAATTCTTCAAGACGTGAGTGTTAGGGGTACTCATGCTTCACTATGACAATGCATCTTTCATTCAACAATGATTACAGCCGAATTTCTTGAACAAAAAGGCATCAAAGTGATAGAACATCCACCCTATTCGCTTGATCTTGCTATGTGTGACTTTTGGTTATTTTGTTAATATAAAAAAATACGTAGGCGTTGTTTTAATTCCGATGATGAGATTTATGAGGCTATAAAAGCTTTTTTCATCTATTCTAAGAAATGAATGTCTTGAGGCATTTAATGTTTAGAAAATTCGCCTACAAAAGTGCATTGATCTTTGAGGGAACTACTTTGAACACTCTTACGAGTTTGTAAGTTTAACTTGTACCATTTAGCCGTATCTCTAAAATTCCACTCGTGAACACTCGTATTATGTCATCGGTTTTATATTTTAACAATAGTGACTAGAGTAAGAGAATTGGGAGGCACGTTTTAAAATTTGGATGTAAATGGCCTATTTGTTAAAAAATAACAAATTTAGAATGTACACCAGGTTTTATATTAAAAATTGTCACCTAAGCACCAAACTCTCTTTTTTTTTAATATATATATATATATATATATATATATATATATATATATATATATATATATATATAATTTCGAAAAACAAAATGTTTTATCTCGCCATTGCCCAAATTTAAATCCCTTACACTCAATTATGAGGAGTATGGACATGAAGTATTTACTGCAAAAGTTTTCTTAGGCCTTGAAGCTGCCAAAAATCTACCTTTTAGTTAAGATTTTATAGTCGTATGAAACTAATACAAAAGATTTTTTACAAATTGGCAAAAAAGATGCTTTTAGTTTTTGATTGTTGTTTAAACCTATAAATGTAGATACTTTCTCTTTTTTTTAGGAAAAAAAAAATCATAGTAAACTTAAGTAATGTACTTTAACCCTTAAGGACGGGTGTCATGTATACATTCCATATAGGGTGCATATGGCTTTTATTTTTTAGTACCAGAATGTTTTATTCATAATTTTTGGCTTGTCTAATTGTAGAATTCTTAAATTAAATAAGGCGAAAAATTCTATACGGAATTACTGGTATTAAAAATAAAAATGTTGTTAACTTATGCCCCTTCTAAAGGGGTTAAACTTATATAATTTGGTTTGAACGTCAGATGGCAGTAGGAAATAAACTTCTAAAAAATACCCAATCATTCCTTCCTCCCAGTTCCCCCAATCTATTTGTTTGCTTTACTACTTGTTACTAGTTTACTTTATTAAATTCAGTTTTAACGATTATTACTTTCCGGACGCATAGTATAAGGAAAGTATCCTAACATGATAAAAACCCGATTATGGAAATTTTGGTATATCTTTACACTTTAAGATTACCTGAACTCGTGTTTGCTACTTTTAAATTGATTCCATATGCATGTGTATATATATGCTGGTATATTTTTACGTTTTCAGATCCTCAGAGACCATTTTTGGTGTTTTTATGATGATGTCTGTCTGTCTGTATGTCAGTAAATAGGATAGCGTCCAAACTGTGCTTTCAATTTAGCTCCTATTTGGCGAATACGTTATAGGCAACTATCACAAGAGCTGTATTCATTTTCGTACAAATCGGACAACGAGTTCGTATCTAGATCACTTTTAAACCAATTTCCAACCCATTTCCAAAAGAAAACCGATTTTTCTTTTTAAAACTCACTTATTCAATTAAATATTTTTAGTGTTCACACTCATCTTATGATGATACATCTTATGATGATACTTATGATGATACAACAATCATATTTCACTAGTACGTGACTTAATTTTTTTTTCCTTAAAAAGCGAAGGAAAAAAATACAATGAGTTTTATTAATCTGATAAAATCGTAGGGAAATTTAAGTATTCCAGGTTGTTAAGGAAAAATGGTAAAATATCTAATATTTAAAACAACTTAAAAGTTACCTTAAAAATTATATTAAAAGTTAAATATATGAAAAGTTACATTAAAAACAACCCATTTAAATGACTATGTAAATTCAAGTTCAATACTTATTTTAATTTCCAGGCCTTAAATTTAACACAAGCGGAATAAAAATTCATTGAAAATTACGTCACGATTGAGCTTTATGAATGAAAGTGCACGTTTTCTTTACAACATGGGGTCATTTTTACCTGTAGAAATATTTATTTTTTGTAAAATTAGTATCTAAGCTTTTATTTATTTGTGTATTGTTATTTATTTGAACGCATAATATTCTGTAAAGTGTTCAGGAAGTTGGAGTCACTCCAGATGTTTATTATTATTATTATTATGTCTTTTACATGTGCTGTTAAAATCAAAGAAGAGGAAATATACTATATATAATGAAGAAAACAGGAAGAAGAATTTTGGAACTTGCTTTCCCTACTTATAGCAATATATTTATGGGGCGATTAAAAGTAATATGAAATTGTCATTTATGTCTTTTAGAAGGTTACTTTTCGACTTAAAATTTTTTTTTTTGTAAAAAGTGTTTGTTCTGGTTTTAATATTTTGTTTATTAATTGTTTTTCTATTTTTATTTATTCAATTTAGGTTTTAACGTACATAACATAAAATTTGTAAAAAAAAAAAAAAAAAAATGTTAAGTGGAGCATTTGCTATGTTTTATTCATAGCATTTAATAATTTTATTTTTTACATATAAGAATATTTTTATAAATGTATGTATATTTTATTTCATTTATTAGAATTTTATTTAAATTTTCCAACCACAAAACTCATAAACCATTTTTTATAAATGCAATATTTTACTATCTTATCCATACCATTTAGGGTTTATAAATATATTACATATGAAAATATCTTTTGCAAGAAATGTACGTTTTGTCTTCTCAGTATTTTATTTCTTTCTTCATTAGAATTTAGTTTAAATACTTTTAAGGTAAAATTCATAAACCATTGCTGGAAAACGTAATAATTTGTTATAATGTATTTATAGCATTTACAATTTTGGTTTTCGCACATGAGAATATTTTTTTAAGAGATATATGTTTTTACTTTTTTATTATTTCATTTGTTCCTTCAGTAGAATTTAGTTGAAATACTCATAACATAAAATTCATAAACCATTCTTTTTAAATGCAACAATTTCTTATACTTTATTCATAACATTTGAATTTTTTTCACGTATGAATATATTCTTGTAAAAATACAGGATTTTTTGTTTTTATATTTTATTTATAAGTTTATTAAAATTCAACTCATGAACTTGCAATTGGAATATTATGTTAAATTTTATTCATATCATTTAGAAATTAATTTTTTACAGAACATATATGTTTTAAGTGATCTGCGTGTTTTTCTCTTTAGTATTTCATTTATTTTTTTCATTAGAATTTAGTTTAAATATTCATAACATAAAATTTATGAACCCATTACTTGTAAATGTAACAATTTGCTATACTTTATTCCTGTCATTTTGAATTTTATTTTTCACATGTGAAAAGGCTCTTGTAAAAATATATATATGTATATGCTTTTTCGCTTTTATATCAATGTATTAGACTTTAACTCATAAACTTGTAAATGCATTTTTTTGTTAAATTTCATTCATACTATTTAGAATTTTATTTTTCACACGAAAATAAGTTTGTAGAACATGTTTTTTTTCTCTTTATTATTTCATTCATTACTTCATTAGAATTTAGTTTAAATATTCATAACATAAATTTCATAAATCATTATTTACAAATTCAAAAGTTTAGTATATTTTACTGTTAGCATTTTGAATTTTCACATATGAAACTATTGTTGTAAAAAATTTATGTTTTTTTTCTTTGATATTTTATTTATGCATTCAATAGAATGTAGTTTAAATGTCCATGGCATAAAATTCCCAAACTTGTAAATGCAAAATTTTGTTAAATTTTACTCAAAGTATTTAGATTGTATTTTTCACATGAAAATATTCTTGTTGAAGATGTTCGATGTTTTTAAATATATATATAGATATATTAAAATTCAGTTTATATATTAATAACATAATATTCATAAACTATTACTTGTAAATTTACCATACTTTATTCATAACATTATAATTTTTTATTTTATTTTTCACACATGAAAATATTTTTGTAAAAAATACATTTATTTTTTTACTTTTATATTTATTTATTTATTTATTAAAATACATTTTAAATATTTGTGACATAAAATTTACAGTCTTGTAAATGCAATATTTTATTAAATTTTATTCAATAACATTTAGATTTTTTTTTTTTTTTTTTTTTTTTTTACAAGTAAAAACTTTGTAGAAAATGCATATTTCCCTTGATTTAATGTTTCATTTCATTTTATTTATTTATTATATTTTTTGGTTTCATCCGAAACTTAGATTAAATGTTTAGACTATAAAATTTATAAAATGTTTCAGTATAATATAATATTTAAATTCGTATTAGAATATAAATTTATAAAAAGGGAAGTTCTTATTTTTAACATTTCAATTTATATTTTCCTCATATGCACATTACTTACTTCATTTGTTTTATTATTTATTTAATTTTTTAATTTTTTAAATAGAACCTGAGATTAAACGTTCATGCGATAGAATTTATAAAATAGCTACAAGCGAAGTATTTAGTTTTGCAGCATTTATTTATTATTTTTTTTAATATAATGACTACATTTTTCTGATTTTAATGTTTAATTTAGTTTATTATTTATTTATATATTTATTTATTTTGAATTAGGACCTGTGATTAAGTGCACAGAACAAATTTTTTATAAAATAATTATAAATGAAATCTTTATTTTGTAGCATCCCCCCCCCCCCACATATTAAATTATTTTCGTAAGAAATTCACTTTTCATTATATAATATTTCAATTTTAATTTATCGTAACCTTATATTGCATGTTTATAGCATAAAATTTATAAAAGTCTTATAAATGAAATATTTATTTAATATCATTTAAAATTTTGTTTTTCTCCATCTGAAAATACTTTAGTAAAGAATACATTTATCTCGCTTTAATATTTCACTCATTTTATTATTTGTGTATTTTTAATCTGAAACTGGGATTAAATTCTCAGAATATAAAGTTTTTTTAATATTTATAAATTATTTATTTCACAATATTTCAAATTCTATTTTAACAAGCTAAAATACAATTTTGTCAAAAATTTATTAATTTATAAACTTTAGTGAACAATTTTTTCATTATTTTTCTGGTTTTCATATTTTAATCTTTTATAATTATTAGATTTCCAATTATAACATTTAAGAAATGTTTAATTAATAAAACTGCGCTTATTTATAAAATTACAGTTACTTATAAAACCACATAAAATTTATGTGTTGTTTAATTTATAAACAAAATCTTTTATTTACAACGTTTTAAATTATATTGTCACGCATAAAATTATTTTCGTAAGCACTACAATTTTTTTTGTTAAATCTCATGTGTTTTAACTTTTATATTTTAAAGAAATTTTAAATGCAAGTGTTAAGTTACAGTGTTTCAAACGTAGAATTTATGAAATATTTAATTTTGTATAAAATACTTAAAGAATGTTATAAGTACTATTTCATTATAAGGATATTATTAATACTTTAAATTAAATATTTACATAAACCATTAATATATATATATATATATATATATATATATATATATATATATATATTAATTAAAGGTACAAGTACTATATTTATGTATTCTATTGGTAAAATTCGTGAAATATTTAAATTTAAATTAAATATTTAAAGCGACATTTGATGAAATATTTAAACCAAGTTTCTGCAAATGTTGCGTTTAGGTATTCCCAAAGTGAAATTTCTAAAATATATGATTTGAACTCATTTAATCCGCTTGGCAGGATTTCATGCCGCATATATTTTTAGGATTCATGCCATTATTTTTGAAATTTAATATTTGATTTATTTAATGAAAGAAATTTGATATTAAATAAAGAAAATATTACTATTTGAAAATAGTGGTACTCAAAAATTAAAATCGTACGAATCTTTTATTTATTATTATTTTTTTCATCTGTGTCAGATACATAGAATGCAAAAGCAATATCAATTCATTTTGCCACTAATGGGGAAGCTATCTACCATCACACTTAATTTTTGTTTTCTACAATAAGGTTGTTGCCTCATCATTCATGATTCATTTTGTCAATTTTGTTTTCCTCATAAACTAAAATTGCTAGATCCGGTATTGTCCCGTGAATTTTCACTTCATGTGACTCTGCTACTTCCCACTGGCAAGTCTTCTTGCCAGGCAAAAATACAATCAGTAATTCAACATTAAATGCCACATGCTATTATTATTATTATTATTAACTGATTTAATTCCTTTGACGGGTATTTCCTGCCATATATATTTTTTAGGATTCGTACCACATTTTCAAACTTTAATATTTGATTTATTTAGTGACAGACATTTGCAATTAAATAAAGTGAAGATTGCTATTTGAAAATAGCGGCATTCAAAATTTTCAATCGTACAAATTCTGTTTTTTCCCCCATTTAAGTCAGGTACATAGAATACAAAAGCAACAGCAATTCATTTTGCCACTAATGGGGAACTATCCACCATCACACTTAATTTTTGTTTTCTGAATAAAGTCTAATTGCTAGATTTGGTGTTGTCCCATGAATTTTCACTTCATTTGTACCGTCGTATTTCCCACTGGCAAGCTTACCTGCCTGGCAAAAAACAATCTAATTTGACAATAAGTGCCATATGCTGTGTTCTCAGGTATTAATATTACACGAGAATGGAAACAGTTGTTTACTTAAAATGCAAAGAATCTCAAGAAATATTTCTCGGAACAAATGGGTTGAACAAAACATTTAAATCAAGCTTGCGCTTATGTTTCAAAATATAGAATTTATAAAAAATATCATTTTAAATGAAAGGTTTCATTATTTGCATTTTTAAAGTACACTCAAGTTTTTTTTTTTGTGAGAGACATATTTTTGTGGTTTTTGCTATTTCATTTTTAATGCTTCAGTTTAAACGTCCGAAACATACAATTTATAAAACATTTAATTTGTAAATGAAATATTTTAATTTTAATAATCACGCACAAAAGGCTTTTTTTTTGTTTTATCATACATTTTTAAGCATTTCCGTTTACACATTCAGAGTATAAACTTTATGAAATAACTTATAAGCGAAATATTTTATATATAACATTTTTACGGTTTTATTTATTTATTTATTTTTACAGATTAAAGTATTTTTGTAAGTGCTATAATATTTAAATATTTCAATTTAAACTTTCAAAGTATAAACTTTATGAAATATTTCATTTGCAGGTGAAATATTTTATTTATATCATCTTGGTTTGTTCACGTATAAAGGTGTTTTTATAACTGTTGTATTTCTGTGTTTCAGTATTTTAATTCGAAATTTCAGAACATAAACCTTATGAAATATTTAACTTAAGATTTATAGTTACATTAAATAGTTTATAGCATCTTGATTTCAATATTCACGCATAAAAAAGTTTTTGTAAATGATATATTTTTGTGTTTTAATATTTAAGAATTTTAATTTAAACTTTCGGAGCATAATTTTTATGAAGCATTTAATTTTGTAGGTTAAATATTTCGTGTACAATATTTCATATTTTATTTATTTTTTTACGTAAAGAAGCATTTTTTGTAAGAGCTATATTTTTAATGTATTTTTTTTTTTACAATAACTTGCTTTCATTCTTCGTTTTTCTGATTAATTAAAACATTAAATTTATTTATTAATTAGAAACTACATAAACCAATTGATAATTTTTCCCGTTCCCGTTTTATGATTGGTTTAAATATTAATTCTACATATTTAAGTAGAAACTAGACAAATTTATTTGTAAATGTAACTTAAATACTATTAAATGCAATTAGTATTAAAAAAACATATATTAAATTAATTTGTGCAAACTAAAAGCAAACTAGTAAATTAACTAGAGAAATTAATTTTAAAATGTAATCTAAATGTTATTAAATGTAATTAGTAAAAACAACAGGTATTTAATTAATTGAGGAAAACGGAAGGCAGTCAAGTAAATTAACTAGAAAAAGTATAATAAATTCGTTCATAAATGTAATCTAAATGTTATTAAATGTAATTAGTATAAACACCTGGTATTAAATATACTGGTGCAAAGTAAAGGCACAGTAATAAATTAGTTAGAGAAAATTAGAGAAATTCATTTGTGTATGTAATTTAAATGTTATTCAATGTAATTAGTATAAAAAACAAGTATTTAATACTTTGATGGAAACTAATAAAATAGCTAGAGAAAATTACAGAAATTTATTTATAAATGTGAGTACTAAGTGTTAATAGACTTAATTAATATAAACATCTGGTATTAAATTAATTTTTGCAAAGTAAAGGCAAACTAATAAATAATAAATTATTATAATAGATATTATAATATGAATGCGTGACATACGTTCTAAACCAGTAGTACTCACTACGAGACCACGGGCCTCTTACGGCCCTCGACTTAATTTCTTGGAACTCGGTAATTTGGTCCCATAATTAAAAAATATATATATAACAATTTTTAATGTATTCAAGTATATATTTTATAAAATGCATTTTTTAAAGAGCTCGCGATTGCTTCAAAAATCTAAATCGGATACAATAAAAATAAACTTAAGATTGTATACTTTTTCCATCAAATAACCCAGTACTAGAGAAGAATATTATAAGTACGAGCTCACTTCTCTTACAGAATTTTTAGAGAGTACTACTGTCTAAACAGTCGCATTGATTAGATGCTCTATGCAATCAATGTTGTAACAATCTAGACTTTGTCTTCCAGTTATTTAGAATTATTATACGTTATTTATTATATATATTATATCTGTTATTATTATATACGGTAGTCATTTAAAATAATAAAATATAATTGAAGCTCATTCACGATAACATCTTCGAAATTAAAACAAAGGCAGAAAACGTTATGCAAATACCAACATTGTAGATTGAAAATGACAGCTGGGACAGATGACTGACTACACTACGACATTAACTTAAAACAAAATTGGAAAATCGAAAATTAAAATCGTAAAATACGGACCAAATGTCACAAGAGATACTTTTAAGAGGGAGGGAATTATATATAGCCTCAATCTGAATTTACAGAACAGATTCAATTTTTGCCCTTGTGTTAATTTCACCAAGGTTATTAAACACAACAAACTGCTAAACTAATAATTGAAAATCTAATGCATATTGTACACTGTTGTCCAAAAGTTAAACAACAAACATAAAATGCTAATTTTGTTATTTGTGTGTATTCAAACGAAAGTGATAAAACATCAAGTGCAGCAAATAGGTACTATTCCTACAGCACAGCCAGTCGATGTGACGTCATTTTTTCGTCACAAATGGGTACAAGTTTCACAGTCACTAATGTGAATCCAAATGTGATATCTTTCATTCGTCTCATTGTTACTTTTAAAAATAAGAGTCATTTGGTGACTCCACTGAGAAGTCACTGTGACGAGCTCCAGGTGACGTTATAATGAAGTAACCTTGTGATTCTTATGTGAGTGTCATTTGGAGGCTCCATTGTAAAGTCACCATCATGATAGTTGTTTTGTGACGAGTCTCCAAGTGATTACAACTCTAACAATGAAGACACCAACTGACGTTTACTGGAGAGTAATAATGAGACGAATGAAATATATCACAATTTCGTTCACCGTATTTACTATGACACTTTTCACCATTTGTGACGTGAAAATGATGTCACATAGACTGGCTATGCTGTAGGGCAGTACCTATTTGCTAAACCTGATGTCTACACCACTTTCTTTTGAATACAAACAAATAACAAAATTGGTATTTTGTTTTTGTTGCTTAACTTTTGCACAAAAATCGGTACAGAAAAAAAAAGAGAAACTGAGTTCACATATTAACTCTACCCAGAAATCATTATATAAATTAAATGTAATAAAAAAAAACATGCTTTCCTTAAAATTCACAAAAAAGACAACTTATATTATAAAATACAAATGTGCACGTTGCTCAATGCTGACGTCATAATGATGCGGGCAACAATGTTGTTAAAATGGATGAAAGTTGCAACAATGGAGCTATTTTTTTCCATTAATATTAAACAACCGCGACGTTTTCTATGGGAAAAAGCAAGTTTTGGGCCGATGTCGCCCCCCCCCCCCTTCTTAGAGATTGAATTAAAAAAATCAATGTCTAATTCATATATAGAGAAGTTGCAATCAGTTGATCAACCATTGTAATTCAACTGGAGGTCAGGGTAGCTCCACCAATCAGAACTGCCTATTTGTAGTGTGTGACCTCCAGTATGACGTCAGGATTACACATATATTCCAAATTTCAAAGTTGTCAACAGGAAGTGAGTGAAAAAATTGTAACAAGATTTAACTGCCACATACATACAGAAATGTAAGTTAAAAGAAAGCATGTAAAAATATGACTGTTACCACTAGATTAGTAATAACGTTTTCTAATTAATGCTACATTTAAATTTTGTTTAGGTGATCGTCTACACATAGAAATTGTAACAAACATTAAAAATTTCAAAACTAACACCTAATTTTGACATTGTATTGGTATTTGTCGGTCATTTTTCTTTCGAATACTAAACGGGAAGACATTTGGTCAAATAGTAATAAAATTATGGCGATTTAAAGTTTAGAATTTGCAATGTTAAATTAATTTTTAATCGTTGCAAAAAAAGTTTGCACTACGGGTAGTTTTTCAAGCATAATTCAAAAACTACTTGCAGAATGACCTGTGATTCTTGATTAGCCTATTTGAAATTCCCAAAAATAAATTTCTGCTTAAAAAGAATCATATATATTAATATTTTTATTTGAAAGTGCATTTTTTGTTCTGTTCGATGAAATAAATATTGAAATTGTGGACATCTAGTGTGAATTTTGCGCGTGCCATTACTGACAGAAGGACCAAGATCTATTTAGATTTTACGTAATAGATATAAAGTTTCCAGGATGTCTGATTTAAATGAGATTCAATCACTGGATCGTTAGACACGAAATTTTAAAGCTAGAAAAATGACCCAGTTTAAAAAAGTACGGAAGAAGGAAAATAAAAACTGTATAACTCTTTTTCTGTCATTGAACGATTGATTAAAAATTAAATTAAAATAAATTGAGTTTCTCGTAATAAGTAATTCTGCCTGTATGATTATAAAAGAAAAAAAAATACTTAACGACCAGCTATATACACATACGTAAAATTTTTTAGATTAGTATTCATATAAGTATTATAATCTCATAGATAATTGTTATTATACACATTTTATTGTTGTTTGCAACGTTGTTGAAAATATTTATGTATGTGTCTATTGATAGACTGTTAAAGAAAATGGTAAAATTTGCTTCAAAATTTACTGGTACCCAAATTACCAGCAATTTTTATTGTGAACATTAGTATGATTACGGCCATTTTTTGCTGTAAAATACCTAAAATAAAAGATTTTAAGTCATATTTTGCTTTTAATGTATAACAAGGATAGCAATTTGAGTGGCAGCAAATTTTGTATTCTTGATTTTTTCTTGTAGTTTATGATGTTGTAGCTACAAACATTTATGTATATGTATAGTGATATAATGCTCAGGTGATTTATACGTAAGAGTTATATCCAGAGTAAATCATAGAAAGCTTGACTTTCTATAATGAGTAAATGTGCTTTACAAATATTAGTAACTATGTGATGAGTGTTATGCTCCCTTACACCAGTTGGGCGCTTAGAAAGGGGATATAGAAATTCAATTTATGCTCTCTGTGAAAATCTATTTACGTAGTTAAAATTTTCGTCTACAGGTGGTGCTGCATCAGAAATTAAGGCGGGTTTTACATATTTTTCCTGAAGGTTTATTGCTGAAGCATGATTACATAATTAATTTGAATTTTACATTGAATTTCTATGTCAAGAAATGTTTTTGCAATTGTTTACAATGAAGTAAATATGTACCATATTTTAAATGGGATGTGCGTTTTTAAATTATTAGTAAAAATTTTCCATTTTAAAAATGTTTTTTTGTAAAATTTGGAATTATTTACAAATCCGTGCCATATTTTAAGTGGGGTGTGTGCTTTGAAATTTTAATATGTACAAGTACATGCTCAATTTGAAACTAGATATGCAATTAAAAATATCTTTCAAATGTGCGTTGTAATTTAAATGCGGTTCGTACTTTGAAATTATTGGTAAATATATGCTATATTTTCTTATTTTGAAATTATTAGTAATAATATAACATTTTTATTGAGTCATTTTTATTTTTAAATTATTTGCATATTTGTGTCATATTTTAAATAGGGTGTGCGCTTTGAAATTTTTGCATATTCATGTAATATATTTTAAACTGGACGTGCAATTTCAGAGTACTTGCAAATCTGTGTTATACTTAAATGAGCTGTATAATATTTGAAATATTAAACGCAATGTATATTTTTGTTATTTAAAAAAATGCTTTTTCAAATTAATGCAATGTTGTAAATTTATACCATATTTTAAATGCAAAGTTAATTATTAGTAGTAATATGCCATTTTTAATATCTCATTTTTATTTTAAATTTACATGCGGATATGTTCCATATTTTAAATGGGGCATGCACTTTCAAATTGTCAATAAATACTGATCTATTTTAAACTCTGTATGTGTTTTGAAATCATCAGTAAAAATGTCGTATGTTAATATTATTTGCAACTTCGTGTCATATTTTCATTGGAATATGTGTTTTGAAATGGTTAGCAAATGTGAGCTATATTGTACTTGCTACGTATGTTTTGAAATGTTTACAAAACGATATTTCTAGTTTTTTAGACAACAGTTTACTTTTTTATATGTGCATTTATATATGTATTTTGTAATTGAGAAGTTCTCATTCACTTTTTTGTAATTTCAGCTGCTTTAGGCTTGTATAAACATGTATAAAACTGAAGAACGGTCGAAATTTGTACTTGTAAAAAAAAAAAAATCTATATTATTAAAATCCGTACCTCCCCGTTTGTCTATCTGTCAAACATCAAAGCTATCTCCTCCAAAACCACCGGGAGTACCAGGGTTAAAACAGGTACCATTCGAGCATTTCGTTCATTTTCCAAGGCCCCCAACCCTAGGTTCGTTTGGATAAGTTTTCGCTCCCCCCCCCCCCCCCCCAAAAAAAAAAAAATAAATAAAATCATATCAATCCAAGACTCGTTTGGAAAGATTTTCGCCTAACTAACCAGCATAGCGGGTGAAGCCTGTTAGTAAATAAATAGAAAACGGCAAGTGAATGTAGACAAATATCGCAAGATATTTATATATGGAACTTCCGTACGAAGATTGTAGGAGAAAAAATTCCTGACTGATTGTCATAGATCACAAGCATATGTAATTATTATCTATATAACAATCGTTTTTCATAATATTGATAAAAGTAAACATTTCAAAATCTGTTATTATCTTTTTTAATTTACATTTCATTAATCAATCACTTTTTTAATTTGTCGATTGCTGCCCATTTTGGTGATTTCTTTACGCCAGAAATGGATTCAAAACAGCATCTTTTACAGTATTTTCTAATGGATATTTTACTTCAAATAGAAATGCGCGCCTGAAAATACTATGAACAGTTTTTTAACTAATATTTTTAATGGCAGTAATAATAATGATATGATTATGATTTTTTTTTAAATCGTATGTTTTTACATGAAAATTCCACGAACGAGGATTGTAATAAATTATTATTATTCTCAAATCGGCTCTTCTCAAATTTAAACATGCTACGTAAATAATTGCATTTTTTCCATCGGTTACATGCATAAAAGTTTTATATAATATTACTTCGATTTCCAATAAATGAAAATCTGCTATTATTATTATTATTTTCCTAGTGGAGGTTTACAAGCCGACATTTTCAGGCTCGGATTCTCTCAGCCTCGATTAAAGCTATCATATCCCAGTCTGATAAGATAAAAGTTTGGCCTGGACCTAGACTGGTAATATAAAAGTTCGACTTGGACCTAGACTAAGATAAAAGCTAGGCCTGGACACAGCTCGCACCGTTTAATTTTTTGATGTTTAAGGCTCGATCGGGTCCCACTCAGCTTCTACAAGAAAATAAAAAGAGAATATTTTAAAATTAACATTGCTCTATTCCAAATTAATCTATTAAAATTCTTTTAAAAGACTATTGCGTACATTTTTATACAGAAATTTAAAGTGTAGTATTTTTCAAATTGCTATGTCCGCAAGTTACAGACTACGGAATAACAATATTAATGATCATTCAGAAAATTACATACAAATAAAGATTCATTAAAAAAAATGAAAACTAAGAAGACTTTAAATGAAGATGTGGTTACAGGAAATCATAATTATAAAGGAAAAAGAAAAAGGAAAAAGTAGAATTTAAAATTCTTTTCTCTGCAATTTACTTAGCTAAAATAAATTTCAATGCAATTATATAAAGATTCCTTTAAAAAAAACACACAATATCACAAATTTTTAACTGATATTTTTACGAAAATATTGCCAGCCCGATCCATGCCTTGAAAGAATGAAATGGAAGTCTCCCCAATTATGTAGAAACAAATCAAGCCTGACCCAGTCCTAGGATCGAACCGGGTTAAGATTTCAAAGCTCATGGTTGGAACTGTATTGATATATACACATTAAAATAACATATTTGTCCCACACTCAATGAGATAGCTAGTGAAAAAGAAATGCAGTGAAAAGAACAGGAAAATTTGCACAAAGAAAATGAAAAGTTCAATACAAGAAAATACGCGAGGGTAAAAAGGCGATTCTCTGGAATCTTAAAGTAAGTATCTTAAAAATTCGTGTAAGTATGAGTGATAATGGGGATGATTTTGTGTCAAAGAACAGAGGATTTGGATTAGAGAACAATCTTAACTATTATATAATATTCCATATATTTAAAAAAACTCTGTATACTTTGCAAAACATCATCTCTGTCGTCTTCAAGCTGATCGCAGTGAAGATCTACGCATTAATTAAACTGCTTACGATTTTAAAGAATTCATCCAGACATCTAGTTGAACTATTTTACCGTTAGCGGTTAAAAACAACTGCATTACATGGATGTGATCGTTTTAAGTTCTGGCGGGGATTGATAAAGTTATTGTACATCCATTTAATCTGCAAGAAATGATTAAAACTAAATAGAGATATCGCGTTGTGCCATTATCGCTGAAATCCGTGCTTATGAACACTTAAGTTAATGACACAAATATCTAATTTAACTAACATTAACTGAAAATTCAGAATTATCTTAACCTAAAGAAAGTCAAAATGATGGAAAGAATATAGAGACATTATTTAGAAACGATTATAAAAATTTATTTACAATATAAACATAAATACATAAGAAAAAATGGAAATTAACATAGTTACAACGTAGCTTCATTCTTGTATATCTTTGATTCTATTATTTCTTAATTTCATTAATTTCGTAATTACAATTATTTCAAACATTTTTTTTGTTTAAGTTTAAACATTTTAATTTTAACTTAGCAATCATTTATTGCTCCACATTAATATTTATTATATTTTAAACATTACAATTAGTTTCATTAAAAGGTCTTGTAACTTTTAAATTCACCGATAATCAACTGAAACATTCAGTTTGAATTAGTGTATCTTCAAAAACTTTTTATGTAAAAACATAAAATTTTAAGTATTCATTAAACAGATTGTGCTTTTTACTATACTAACATTAAAAACTTACTAGTCCTTTGCAGAAATTGTGTATTATTGAAATTAAAATAATTGTCTTTTTTTTACTCCGTAAGTCATTGCGTGCATGATATCTTGAGAACGTATATATGGGTTGTTATGAAATTTGATACAGATAATAAGCACATATTTATTTTAAAAATGATCTACTGTCAGGTCAAACTTATTTCATCAACCATGTAAAAAATACTTTTGTAAAAAATAAATAAAAATTTTATATTTTATAATGAATAAAAATAGTCATAACTAAAAATCTTATCACTGTAAAATCTTAAAAGTAGATCATTTTAAACACACATGTGCTTATTATTTATATTAAATTTCATATTAATCCATACATACGTTCTCAAGATATCATGCGCACATTGACTTACGGAGTAAAAAAAAAAAAAGAGTTATTTTAATTTCAATAATGCACAAATTCTGTAAAAGACTAGTGAGTTTAAAACAATAGTATATAATAAAGCCCAATATGATTAATCAATAGTCAAAATTTCATGTTTATACATAAACAAGTTTCGAAGATACACTGAACTAAAGATACACTGATACTAAAGATATTGCTACCGTTACATAATACCGTTACGAATTAAAATCCCGAGAGCCCTACCAAAGACACAGGTGTCTTTCATTAAACATTTTAAAACAAGTATACTCGGACATAAAAGATTACATAAAATACCTGGAAAAAACTCGCGGGCCCACGCAGCCGTTTTGGATTTCATCAGAATGCTGCATCACCAAGCTATCTGGTGCCTCCGGAAGTAATCACACACTCACTCTCGTAACGCTAATAATGAAACCTTGGAGTCAAACATAATGCAATTATTTGTACAAATTAACAGGATAAATTCACTATAAGCTCGGAACTTAGGATTGAGCCAAAGAATTAACACTCAAGTCTTCATAACGTAATACAAAAGTTGTGAAGCTTAAGTCTAAGAGACAGTCAAAAAGAGCCCTTTCGAGAACGTCAAGTCGCTCTCTAGAAAATCTGCTTCTGAGCAGAAGTTGAAGTCATAATGCTAATACTTGTCTATCTCTCTATAATATTTTTCTAAATATATTAGGCATCGTGTTCTCGTACATATAAAAACAATTTGGGGCACACCAAACTGACCCCCCGCATCCATTATTTTCAGCATAACGGCCTACGATTCGAGCTTATTAGGCCCATCTAAGACTCGCTCTGTACCCATAGTGGAAGTTCGCTTTATGTTATATCTGGGGCAACTCTATTTTCCACGAGAGCCTCTATCACCCTGTTGTAAATTAAGTATTTAATAAAACCTTCAAAAGCATTGTACTTTAGAATCTGAATGGAGACTAACTGTCACCTTAATGAAAAAATACATTTCTATTTACATCAAGACTCTATGGAGAACACATATTAATTATAAAACACATACTTAATATTACTCAAATAATGTAAAAAATGTTTTACATTTAGAACTTAATGTGCTGAAAAATAATCCGTAAAGTTCATCTTTGTAACTAATTTCTATCGTGAGATAGTTGGTTTACAAAAGTCGTTTGTGATGAAATCGTGCTAACGATTAAAGATGTTGCATAGAAAAAGTGAGATACAGTTTATCTCTCAACACTGAGTTTCTATACTTTTTGACTATTATTTGTTGGGTTTGATTTGCCAGGGAATAAAAATCTGAATCAAAATCAATTCAATCAATACGTAAACACAAAAGACAGCATTAATTGTTACGAAATATTCCATATACTTTTGGAAGACTCTATATACTTTTCAAAACGTGTTCTGTATGTCTGCATTGCTAAATACTTTGTGTATTTCGACCGTTCTTTGTATATTTCTGTTTTACTCTACTAGTAATCATAAGAATAAAACGATGTATTAAGAACAAAACAATGAAATTGTATGACTTTCATTATCCATGTTTAATGTGCCATGTTTAGCAGTGTTTTGTACTTTATCAAAAATATAAACAATAATACAATCAAATTGTGTGATGTTAATTATCTATGTTTAGTATGGCATGCTTAGCAATGTTTTGTACGGTTTTGTTTTACACTGTGTGCCAATAATAATCTACTTCACTTTTATATGAAGTAATTGATAGATACGTGACATTTTTCGATATCGAAAAACGTATTGAACACCAAAAACAATGCAATCAAAATGCATGATGTTTATTGACTATGTTTAGTATGGCATGCTTAGCAATGTTTTGTACGTCTTCGTTTTTCACTGTGACCCAACAGTAATCTACTTCACATTTGTATTATAAAGGAATCGATGGATATGTGACATTTTTCGATGTCGAAAAACTGATGTAAAGTACACCAAAAACAATGCAATCAAAATGCATGATGTTCATTGACTATGTATAATGTGGCTTGCTTAGCAATGTTTTGTAGGTCTTTGTTTTTCCAGTGTGTCATCAAAAACATAAGAAAACTCAATAAATAAAACTGTATGATCTTGATTGTCTATGTTTGATGTGACATGCTTGGCAATGTTTAGAACGTTTTTTTTTTATTTGTGCGCGACAACAAAAATCTACTCCGCATTTATATAAATCAATTGATGGATAACTGTCATATTCCAATATTATAAAACTAAAATTTTTATAAATAAATTTTATTTCTTTAAGAACAATACAATCAAATTGTATTGCGATGATTTTCCATGTTCAATGTATTATTTTTTGTAACATTTTTCATCAAAGCTGTGTAGTTTATACTGAAAACAATCTATTTCATATTTGTATAATGTGTTAGTTTTCAATAACGTAAAACTGATAAAAGATTATGTCAATAATAATACAATCAAATTTTATAAAGTTGATTGTCTATGTTTTTTGTAGTATATTTAACAAAATTTTATACGTATTGTTTCTTAAATGTACTGCAAAACGCAATCAATTTCTCATTTGTATGAATCAATTGATGAATTTGTGACTCTTTGGACAGTAAAGTAATTCTATTGCTCAAGATGTACTTTTAATTAAAGGGAAAATAATTGTAATAATAACTTTTTAAACTTTATTTTTAGTTACTTTAAAATGAATTTTGAAAAATATTTAAGGGGACTCGGCACTCAAAGCAAAAAATTATCAATTGTAAAAAAATATTTTCGTATATTATTATGTAAATGTTAAATAGAAGTAATTTAATCGAAAAAAAAATTAAAAAAAAATAAAATTATTTTTTCAACAAAATTGAAAAAAATTTAATTTTAACGACTTATTTCAAAACGCTATTAGTATTTTATTTTTAAACATTTTCCGTTAATGTTTTGTGCAGGTCATTAATGATATTTAGAATAGATTTAAGGATCGGATTTTTTTTAATATAAATAGTTTTAGAGAAAAAAAAAATATTAACTAAATACAAGTGGAAAAAAGCGGAAAAATGACTAGTTTTTGCACATATGATTTTTTTTTTTAAAGTTATCAAAATATTAAAAATCGGATCCTTAAATCTCTTACATATAGTATGATGTTCAACTAGAAAAAAATTCAAGCACTTTCATTCATATGGAAAAGCTCTTTGAAAACAAGAAAAATCTTATAAACACGGACTGAGATAAATAGGTTTAAAGATTTCATTCGCAAAGAGATTGCTGTGGTATTTAAAGGGACAAAAAGACAACAGATGTTTGTTAAATCAGCCGTAACTGTTGTTCTATAGGGAGTATCAGCCTGAAATTTTGTCAGTATGTAGTTGGAAGTATGTGGTATGTAACAAGATAAAAATCTGAAAATCAAAATTTTTATGAAATTTTGATATTCGTAGAGTGCCGAGTCCCCTTGAGTAAATGAAAGAAAAATCAAAAGTCAAAATTTTGTTAAGACTAAAAAAAATTTCATTTATTTTATTTTTTATTATTTTTATGTTTTATACTTCAATTTTTTATATTGTCAGTAGTAATATAGTCTTAATGGTAGTGATAATGTGATGGCGATTAAAGGGAAATAACATTTTTTGAAAAGATAATAAATAATAATAGTGCTAATTAAACAGAAAAAATAGTTAAATTCTTTTATTGTATGTACCGGATAATCCGGAAGTAACAGAAAAAGTAAAAAATTCAATCATTCGAATAGTATAAATAGTAGAACGCGATGAAGTTTTTACAGAAATGCACAAAAAGACTTTTTTTTTTTTTTTTTTTTTAAACAAAAATTTTACAAACAGAGTAACTACATTTGCCACCAACAAAGGACGCTTCAGTTGTGTCAGTAGTTTATACAGGTGTGCAGCACTTCGCAACACAGATAAGATTGCAAATGTTACATATCAGAGGTCGCCAACCTTTCCTACCACTAAATTCATAATTTTAAATCTCGCGGATATGAATCTATATTACAAAACAAAAACACGTGCATGAATAAATCTGGTGTCATATCGACGGTGAAAACGACCTGTGTCTTTTTATCGCGAAATTTTAAACTTCTAAACATTGCACACTTTAAATTTTTACACCATCGACTATAGAAAAAACTGAACTTTAAAATGCAATAAAATAAAATGTATATCAGTGTACTTTTATGGATGTTTAAAATAATTTACAGACAGGAATTAAAAAAAAAAAAAAAATCTATCTCAGAAATGAACGTGCAATCCGGTTATGGAAGATTAATCCATTTGCACTTAAAAAACAACGTAAATAATTCAGAATTTTTTTGTTTCCGTGTAATATTCCGTAACTAAATTGCCAAACGAAATTAAAACTTAACAAATAAATAAATAAAACACGAATTTAATAGACACATAAATGATCCATGTAATTAAATACTGAAGTAATCAAAAACAGAAGTTTGCTGTAAAGGCGAAATCTTTCGCGATTAACTGTTGGCAGGTGGTTTATAAAAAAGTATCAGAAATGCTTTTTGGTTTAGTTGGTTGGCAATCTAATAAAATATACTAAATGTAAAAATTCTATTAGTTTTTAAGTAAAAACGATTTTCACCTACATTCTGTGTACAAGACAATATATTGGGCATTTTAAACCCGGGTAGGATCGTCTGTTTTCTTTAAAACACAAATACATTTGCATAATAATGATCAGAGAGCTTCCATTTTATTAATATGAAATGCTTCTACTTATTATAGCAAAATTGTAAATGATTATTTAATTATTTAAAAAAAAGTAAACTGTAAAAGCTTATTTAATTATAAAAATAAATGTAAATCGTAAACGCTTATTTAAATAAATAAAAAAAATTAAATTGTAAATGCTTATTTAGCTATAACAAAAATCTTTAAAGGTTGTTTAATTGTAACAAATTTATTAAAGTTAGTTTAATTATTACAAAAAGTTAAGATTACTTAAGTACCACATATTTTTAGTGTGATATTTGTTCCTGCTTGTTTGAAAAAAGTTCTTTTATTTTAGGCTTCAATTGCGTTACTGCATTTATTTTTATTTACACTGTTTTTATTCTAATTGCGACCGACAACCGTGTTTTAAATGATGTGACACAATCAAGATGTCATTTCGCACAAATATACAGTTTAAACTGAATTAAAAATTTCATTACTTTTTAACTCAGCAATGGGTTTTCACTTTTTACCGAAAGGCTGAAATTAAGAACTTTTTTTTGAAAAAAAAAAAAACATTCTGTAACATAATTGTCAGTGATTGATATAATTGAAAATTTCAAAACTAAACATGTAAAAGTTCATAAAATATAGGAAAAATTCTTAGAATATTGTTTTTGATTCATTATTAATAAAACATAAAAAATTCAAATAATGTGCACATTTTTCTGCGGACCAACGAATTTTTCTCAAGGACTATTGATGGTTTACGGAACACTGGTTGGCGATGGCTGTCATTTTTGAATATGACCATCTGATATGGCTCGGCTCGACATTCTGTGTAGCCTCTAAGTTCATTTCTTCAATAATTCTAGTCACAGGATATTTAAAGTAGCGACAGGTAGTATCACCATGATTGCTGCAGCGCTAACAATCAAAGAAAAATTTAACTATTCTAGCAATACAATTTTTCGTTATTAAAAAATCTTATGACTTCCTGTGCATTTCTGCGAAAACCACATCCTGCCTATTGTCTATACTTTCCGAATTATAGAATTTTTGCTTTTTCTGTTATATTAGGTTGATGCAAAAGTTCTGCCGTATTTCGATACTTAATTTTAATCTCTTTAATACCAGTAAAATTTTAATACCTGATAATTTTACCTATCAGTTCAAAGCAAGCAGGTATAATAAAATTATAAGGTATTAAAATTAGGTATTAAAATACGATAGAACTTTTGCATCAACTTAATATTTAAATTTGGTATATGTACAGTTTTGGGAACAAAAAGCAAACACCCACTACTAATTCTGCCAGAAATGCCAAAAAATGTACCCGGAATTAATCGATTTGGAACAACGTCTACTTTTAAATGATATTCTAAAAATTTTTCTTCAAGGACCACCTGCAGATTAAAATAAATACAAAATTAAATTTTTTTCCGATAGTAATCCCTAAATCTGACACTTTACAAAAATTCTACAACCTTCAAATAGCTTAATAAAAATATCACGGCGTTCCTACAATTAAAAATTGTTTTTATAGAGAGAGCAGATTTCATTATTTTATAGAGATAGCAGATTTCTGGGTTTCTATCTAAATATAAATTCGGTACTAATATCAAGTATTTAGAATGATAAAGTTTTGATATCATAATAATGTTCATTCTTGCTTATCATGTAATCATGGCGTAGCTACGAACGCAAGAGCCTGTGTCAAAACGTAAGGTGTGTCCCACCGAAATAAAGCCACCATGATTGTTTGCCGTAACTGGCCATGAAACAAACCAACAAGAACGAAACAAATATATTTAAGAAAGTCTATGTACAAATACATATATACAAGGAGTAACTCACTCTCTGTCGCACTTGGGCAGAAAAAAATGAAGGTTTTTAAAAAAAGAGGGGGATAAAAGTGTCCCACCGAAATAAAGCCACTACTGTTAATAGCCAATATATCCGCCATGCTTATATATGACTTGGTATATACGATGTGGCATACTATTTACCAATCCTAGGAGGACAGTAGCATCAATATTATCCCAGGCTTCAATGATGGCGGCCTTCAATTCTGCCACAGACTGTAACTGGCTGCTATTGGCATGGATAACCCTACTGAGGATACCCCACACATTTTCTTGGGGATAAAGATCAGGGGAAAGGGCAGGCCATTCCATGACATGCACACCATTATCCAAAAATCATTGCCAGGAGGATTTTGCAACGTGAATGTGGGCGTTGTCCTGCTGGGAAATCCAACTTAGGCCACCAATTCTCTCTGCAAATGACAGCAAATGGGTTTCTAGCATTTCTTGGTAATCTGTAGCTTTCATGTGGCCTGAGAGAAAAGCCAAGTTAAGTTTACCACCATAGCCGAAGCCTCCCCACATCATTCATGAGTCTCCAACTTGCTGTCTTTTGGAGAATATTTCCTCTTCTTTCCTCATCTCATGCCAATTGAAAGCAAGATCGTCTGGGCCATCCAAATTTATTTTTTCTCATCTGAGAATATAACACGATGCCACTGGTCTTTCCAAGTTTGATTATATTTGGCCTAATTGACTCTTTTTTGCTTGTCGATAGCTTTTAACATGAGCTCCTGTTTCCTTTTTTTTATATCACAAGTTCCTTGTACGTTTTACAATCCGTGACAGGGTTGATTGTGTCACAGGGATGTTATCCTATTTAACCAATTGTCGTAGAGCAGTTACTCCTCGTGAAAGACGACGCACAACATCTCTTTCCTGCCTGGAAGTCATTTTTATGCATGTACACTTCTTTTTTTTTAAATACCAGTACGTATTGCCCTGATTAACAAAATTGTCTATTACGGTTTTAGATCGTTTGATTAGCTTAGATATTTATCTAAGAGAAATACCTTGTTCCTTAAAAGCTGTTAGCTGGCCTTTCTCGAACTCTGATAGCTGGGTTCCCTTTCCATTGCAATACAGCAGGAGAAATAGAAAATGCAACCTTCTTTAGTCTGCACAAAGTTCGACTGGCATAAAACAGGTATTTGACATCTTCCAGACGTCATAAACCTGTTGACCTGTAGCAGCTCGAATGTCGGGAGTTCCCATAAACACAAATAGGGATGGTAGCTTTATTTCAGCGGGACACTTTTTCCCCCTCTTTTTTACCATTTTCCTTTTTTTTCCTGCCGAGGTGGGGCAGGAAGTAAGTTACTCCTTGTAAATATGTATTTGTATATAGACTTTATTAATATACTTATTACATTTTCATTGATTTGTTTCGTGTCCAGTTACAGCACACAATCACGGTGACTTTATTTCGGTGGGACACATCTTAATGATAGATTCCTGTACCTTATGTGTGTACACTGTGTACTTAAAAAATGAATACTGGGCCTTGCATCGCATTAATTATGTAGTCATTGATGGCACTGTTTTGTAAAAGAACACTTAAAAATTCAGAAGAATTTTAAAGAGTAATAAATTCAACAAAAAATAATAATAATTGCAATATTTGCTTATTTTATACTAACTGTGCGATTCTCGGGAGCCTCACTGCGCTTGATGGCATTTGCTATCCCCTGTCACCTTTTAGTTACGCTACAGCATCGGCGCCGTCGAAACGCAAATGGCCACAGCATTTTATACTAAGCGTTATTTCCAATCGATTAATACTGGTATAATTTTCATATGATGATTTGCACCAGAATTAAAGGAATGTGCTTATTTATTTACTTAATCTAGAATTGATGTAATTTAAAATGATTCGTTTCTTAAAATTATTTTTTTAATTAGATTTTTTCGAAATCTTTTTAAGCAATAAAATTCAAGCCTGAAAGAATAAAAGAAGGAGGGGGATATAATCTATCGTTTTCTGTGTTTCCCATTGTTTCCTGTGATGACATTTATACGCTTTTCCATTTTGTAAAACTACGGTGTAAATGTGTAGCGTTAATTTTTTAAGATCTATATTTCTACTTATAGAAATGTCGTATACAAGATATATTTTAAAAAATAAAATAGAATGCTTACACTCAAAAGTCTCAGCTTTATTTCAAACGTTATCACATATATTTCGCAATGGGGTACGTCAATGGTGTCCAAACCCTTTCCAAAATAAAGAAGAGCAAAAAATAATGCATCATGCATAGATTCTTAAACACTTTCCAACACTGAGAAAATATTGTTAAGAAATTTGCCTTTTTTGCGCATTAAAATGAGATACTTAAATAAATAATCCAGCTGTAATGCACGCTTCACACCTGCGGGATAGGAACAGACGCACATTTGCGAAGACACCAGGCATTTCCTGAATATCCCCGGCAACAACGGCAATCCTGGAGACTAGATCCATATCGGTTTCAATGGGGCACTCGTAGATAAGGTTTTTCATATGGTCCCCACAGGAAAAAGTCCAAATACTAGAAATCCGGCGATCTTGGTGGCCAAGCTATGGGGCCACCTCGACCAATCCATCGCCCTGGGAACGTTGTATCTAAAGTGTTCCGCACATACAAATCAAAGTGTGCAGGCGCACTTTCGTGTTGGAACCACATTCTCGACCTGATGGGGGTTGGAATCGAACCCAGCAGCTCCGGTAACTCCTCTCGCAAGAATGTGTCATACCATTTACAACGTCACCTAGCGGCTCGCGCGGCCACACATTCTATAACGAAATATGCTCGTATAGCTGCGTTCTATCACCCCGTAAAATTTTGCCCACTTTTTCAGATACACCCTGTATAAATTTTCATACACTTCACTTATTAAAACTAAAAGTTAAATCGGTTGAAAAATGCACAAAGTAACTAAAAATGCTTTTCGGGAAATTATCATCCATAGATAACAATATATTCATATCCTTTATTTCAGCTATGTATATGAAGTTATTTATATTATACTATACTAACACCATATAATACAGTAAAATTTGGTTGAGCTGCAAAACGCGTAAAATAGTTGAAAGTGGTCTTTCAGAAAAACTCGCCCGTAAACGTTAACGCGAATTTTTTTGGGTAAACCTGTATTTGTAGAATTTATACACACGGCATAATATTGTAACATTTCCTGCAGCTAGAAAACGTGTTCCACAACTAAAAACTCACTTCCAGCAATTACCATCCATAAGACGGCAATGTATCCAATTTCTTTTGCGCAGCCCTGTATATGAATATATTTATTTTTTACAACTTGCCTTATTATCCTAAATTATAACTCCATTGGAAATCGCATACCACAGTTAAAAAGGCACTATAGTGAATTTATGCCTACAGACGGTATTGCTTACATATTTTGTTTGCGCATCCCTCTATATGATCTAAACAATTTATACCACACCCCGTAATACACTAAAATTTAGCTAACCCTTTGTGATTCAACAACTCCGATTTGAAAATTATTTACTCAAATGTTAGAATACATCATTTTAAGCATGAAAAAATAATGTAAAAAAAAATATTTAAACATAAAAATAAAATATTATTAACAAACATGTACCTTTTTCACATCTACAATAAATAGAATATTACATACTTGTATATATTATCAATTTTCTAATACGAAGATGTAAAGCTTACAAACTTATCTTTGTAAAAAATGTATTTTTGAACGTCTGCAGCTTTTCTAATTTTATAAAATTTGTGAAGTTCCTTTTAGCAATATCGATGTGAAATTGCACCAATGACAAATGAAACTTTGGCATGAAAAATTATTCGGAATCATCGTCTGTTTTGAGAAATCTGTGAACAATTTATAACAACTGCTGTGTTGGAAGATAGCAGCGATAAATAAAATAATATTTTATAGTCTACTGTATAAGTAACATTGACTTTTGGGTAGGTTGCAGATATGCAACACGGTGATACAAAGGGTTAAGATTAAAAAATGCATACCAGAGCTGAAAACACACGTTTATCGCTCCTAGGTCAGTCCGGTAAACGAATCTTTTGTGTGTCTTTGCTAATGAAGGATAAATGAAACACACTCCATTATCTTTAAAAAAAAACATGTTATAGTGTTCCTCATTCATGCATGTCAAATGTACTGCAAACTACTTTCCTCTGTGGATCATACTGTAATAGAAATATTTTGTGCGAACCTGTAAACAAACTATAAATGCTATTTACTCTATACTCCACAGAAAGCATGTTGTAGTCAACCTCAGGGAAAGTATCAATTTCATTATTTTGGGAGTAGAGTAATATCATTAAAATGCATTGCAAACGTTTTTTTCCCATGGAACGTAATGTAACGGAATATAAATGCTACACACTTCATTTTTAATAGGGAACATGTTATAGTAATCTTCATCAACATATATCAATATCGTATATATCGAAGTGCATATTTACGAGAGTTAGACCGCGGTGAAACGGTCAGACAAACCGGAATCACAAACATTTTTCAACTATGTTGGGAAGTGTTACAATGAAACAATGAAAAAATATAGGGTTTTTATTGATAACCCCCCCCCCCATTTTTATGTATATATGTATAAGGTTAGTGAAAAATAAGTTATCCACTTTAAAAAGATCTAGGGTGTGTTTTGCTTCTCCGGTTGAGAGGAAATTTAAACTAAAGATAAGTCACATGATTGTCATTTCATCAAATACCGTATTTAACGCGATCCGATGTATAAAACGCACCTAAACTTCCAGACTTCATTTTTATATTTATTCGCCGTATAACCCACATCTCCTTCTTTACAATGAAACCTTCATCAGAAAAATAACAAAATAAAGAAAGATTATTGTAAAGTTTATTAACATTTATTACTTTTCATGTAATCTGATAGCGAAAATTATCTTTTTGTAAATAAATATTTTCACAGCCTAAGAGGGACTGCTCAGACGAGGAGGCCAAGTCTGTAGAGCATAGGTGTCCCTCCCGGTACCTTTATTAAGGTTTAAAAAAAAAAAAAAATACAATTTCAGCTAAAGCTGAGCCCGCCGGAAAACGCGACAGGGGGCGGGTGAATCGCAATGGGCCATTATTGCCCGAAATTCACAGAACAAATCCCTCGCTGCCGGAGAACAGATCTCCCTCGCGACACGGGGCAGCGAGGTGCCGAGGTTCTTGAAATGGTTTGAGAATGATGTGCCGCAAAGCACCTGGTTATCAGACAGAAGATAAGCTATCGGGTTGTGCGCCAGAAACATGCTCTCTCACGACAAGGGGCGCTGTGGCATCGCCAGAGTAACACTATAACTCCACTCGCGACAAGGGGCGATGCCATACGAGGGAATGGGAGTTGCTCTGGGTACAGACTAGCTTGTGAGGTTGGAGATGTGTGCTAAGTATTGGTGGATGTGTTTGAGTTTGTTCAGAAGTGTGGGTCTAGAAAGAATATTTTGAAGCCATCCCTTAGGGGGAGTGGCTGGACGTTTAATGTGCCAGCGTGCAGTAAGTGTGCATTCGTGGTAGGCGTGGGTAGGAGATCCCACCTCGCCACACTCACACCTATTAGATCCTGCACAACCAAATTTGTGGAGGTATGATTTAAAGGGCCCGTGGCCCGTTAGGAAGCTTGCGGTGCATGGTGTGAGGTGATATATGTTAAGTGAGACTTTGGGGATTAGGTCAAACGTGTGCCTGCCCTTATCAGTGAGTTCCCAGTACTCCTGCCATTCCGAGATGATCCTGGATTTCAGGACACTCTTGATGAACGACTGGGGCACTGGGAGGTGGTGATCAATGGATGTATACTTGGTGGCTTGTTTTGCGAGTTCGTCCGCGTACTCGTTGCCAAAAGTGCCTTTGTGCGCTGAGACGTGGCCGAGATGTGTTCTGTACAAGAGACTTTTGAGTTTTAATTTAATTTTTAGTACGAGTGGGTTAGATGTTCTAGGTGCGTGAATGGCCTGCAGTCCAGACAGGCTATCACTGAAAATAGAGACCTTTGCTCCAGATTGACCCTCTAGCCACTCTAGGGCGGAGAAGATTGCAAATAGCTCTGCCTGGAAAACGGAGTTGTTATCTCCGAGCCTACAGGCCCACTGATGAGTCACCGTGTCTCCTTCCGTGGCGCAGAAGGCTGCTCCCACGCCGGTATCTGTGCGGGACCCATCAGTGAAGATGGTGGAGCAGGTGGCATGGGTGTAGCTATTAAGTTGTGGGTTGACTTGAAGGTGCGATGTCTCTTCCGCAGGGTGGATTTGCCAGCCGTGGACTTTGCGTTCAATGGTTATGTTGGGAAAGAGGTTGTTGGATATGTGGTCCTGTCGAAGTTGTAGGATGGATGCTTTGTTGAATTCATATTTTAAAGTTATTGCTATGGGTGGAATGCCTGTGAGTATTGTAAGTGCATCAGTTGATATTGTACGGTACCCGCGTGAAAGTTGTAATAAGAATATCCTTTGGATTGAAGTTAATTTCGTGAGTGCCTGTTTTGTAAGATTACCCCCCCAGATGCATGCCCCGTATGTTATAATGCGTTCTATTATTGTTAAGTACCAGGTTTTTAAAAGGCTATTGCTTACACCCCTAAATTTAGATCTCAATTTAAGTGAGTTGTGGTGATAGGAGATGAGTTTCAATCTTAAGTAATTAATGTGTGGGATCCAGTTAATGTTAGAATCGATTGTTATACCAAGAATTTTGAGTTGTTGTACGTGATGTATGCTAACGCCATAAATCCTCATTACTGGTGGTCTATTGGGATCTAGACGACGTGGCTTATTGAAGACCAATGCCTGGGACTTCCTGGAAGATAGTGTGAGGTGTAGTGTGTCCAGAAGCTGGCAGAAGATGCGAAGGGCTTCGGCAAATGCTTCCTCCAGATGACGGCGAGTGCGACCCGATAAAATGAAGCTAAAGTCATCAGCAAAGGCATAAAGAGTATATACGAAGCGGTTCAGTTCTTTTAGAAGTATATTTGCTACCAAGAGCCAGAGGATTGGTCCGAGGCAGGAGCCCTGAGGGCAACCCTTCTGTAGCCGGTGGGATGAGGTGCCAGCTCCCCAATTTATGAGGACACTCCTTTGAGACAGATATGAGCTGATGACTCCAGCTATGTTCCCGGGACAGTGAAGTGCTTGTAGTTGTGTGAGTATGTCACGCCATTCCACGTTGTCGAAAGCCCCTTGAATATCGAGTGAGACCAGTGAAGTGTAGTTACCTTTTGCTATGCTATCGGTGCAGGAGGTCATGATGGCATGCAAAGCTTTTTCACATGATCTGCCCTCTCTGAACCCGAATTGCCTTGGATGTAGAAGATTATTTGATTCGAGATAATGAGAGAGCCGAAAAACAATGAGCTTCTCTAACAATTTGCCTAATGTGGGTAGCAGGCAGATCGGGCGGTACGATTTCGGTTCAGAGGGTGACTTCCCTTGCTTTAGGAAATACACTACTTCTCCTTGTCTCAAAACTTCAGGGAAGTAATTGTAACTTAGGCAAAGATTTGCCCAACGCGTGAAGATTTGTGGAAAAATTTTGTGTGTGAGTTTAAGAATTCGGAAATCTATGGAATCAGGTCCGGGTGCTTTTTTATCTTTTAATTTATATAGTGCTGTCTTTACTTCCGCATTCGTGAATGTTTTGTCTGGTGGAGCAGTAAAATGTATGTCTGTATTATCAGTTGTGGGATATGCCGAAGGGCCGAAGAGTTGTTGTGTTAGGTATTCTAAGTTATTTTGTCTTGATGTTGTGTTTGGAGGTTGTTCAAGCTTAATTTCATCTGGAGTAAAGTACTTGCCGGAGAAGAATTTTTGAGAGGCACCAAAAGAGTTATTATCGCTGCTACAGAACCTTTCCCAAGCCTGCTTCCTTGCTGTCAGGACATTGCGCTTGTGCTGGGCTGCCAGCTTGGTGCGCTTGGCGCCCAGAATTTTTATGTCTGGAGATGACGGATCATTCTGCCTCAGTGCTTTTAACTTGCGACGAAGCGCGGTAAGGTGATTCCTCCCTGCGCTGAGCTCCGGTGTCCAGAATGAGAATGTTCGTGTCTTTTGGACTGCTTTCAGTCGAAAAGAGGCTTTCGCAGCTGTGTGCATGGTTTCAATTAATTTTTTTGTAAAGTCGTTAATTTTGTCTGTGTTATCAATCTCAGCAAGCTGGCTATGTAAAGCCTGTTTGTTTGATTTTATGATGTTGTTAAATTTGCGAAAATTACCTCTCGTAGTATTAAAACGTTTACGTTGAGTATAGAGTGGAGTGGTTTGATATGTGTAGCGAATGTACTTGTGATCGGAGCCACTGAAAATGTCGGAGACAAACCAGGTGGATATTTTGGGAAGTGTTAGTGAGTTGACTAAGGTGAGGTCCGGCCAGCCAGTCGCAATTACCTTGCCCTTGGAAGCAAGTCTTTCAAATGTGGCATCCGTGTTGTGTAGATTTGCTATTGTCAGTGTGTGCACTACGAGGTGTTCAGTGAGGAAGTCACCCCGGAGATCTTCATGCCTACAGCCCCATAGTGTGGAGTTAGCATTAAAGTCCCCGCCACAGATGAAAGCCTTCCTCTGAGTGATGAGGTGTTCCCATTCCATAAGGGTGTCCTCAAAGTCAACGGAGGGAGCGGCATAAGTTGAGCCGATGAATAACTCTCCTTCCTTCGCTGTGACAGAAATGAACACACTGTTAGCGCCGGTGAAAAGATGAGTGATGACAAGATTAGTGTTCCGGACGACAACATGGGCTGAGTTGCGTTTTGAAGGGAAGATTTTCCAGTTCTTAGGAAAAATTGAGAGAGTACCATTTTTGTTGCAGTGGGCGTCCTGTAGCAGACCAATATCAATATCACTATCGATCATAAATTGTTTAGCATTGGCATTCGCCGCAGTGCTATGATTTAGATTGATCTGTAGAAAATTTAGTTTACCAAGAGGGAGGGGAGGGGGAGAACTAGAATGAGGAAGTGACATCACTGTGTGTGGCTCTGAAATTAAAAGTTATTTAATAAAAATTATTGTAGAAATTTGAACCTGGAAACTGTTCGTTCTCTGTATTCCAGTGCTGTGCTGCAAAGAATGGCAAGTTCATCGGACGGAGCATGTCTCTGTTACATAACAATTGATTAGCTGCATTTTGCTGTGGAACAGGAGGCAGTGTAGCCCTGCGTGGAGGAGGATTTGGCATGAATATTTCATCCAGCCGACGCCTCTCCGCGTCATAGGCCGAGCGGTATGCATCGCATCTTGGATCTGAGGCCTTGTGGTTGGTGCTGAAACAGGTCTTCATATGTTTGTTGTGGAGGTAACAATTAATGCATGTAGGTGCTAACGTACAGCCTTCTGTTGCGTGTTCCTCCCCGCAGGTAGCACAGGCGACAGTGTTACGACAATGGTTTTTGCTGTGATCTAATCCTTGGCATCTTCTGCAACGCTGGATATGGGTATGGGGACGCAAAATGCAATGTTTTAGCCCAATCAATACACCACCATTACTGATTATGACACGCGACAGTGGAATCGGCATGACTATGAGCCATTTCGCAAGGTTTGGTGATCTGTGCTCCATCTTTTTTATGAAATAGAGTTCGTCCTCGTGCGCTTTGTATTTTGCTAATATACACTCGAGGATTTCTTCTTTTTTGTAGTTAGTTGGGACGCCTAGTAAGATCATTTTTTGTTTTGGTATGGATTTGGTTACGAACGTAAAATGCATTTGTAGGTCTTTATGGCGACCGAGATCACTGATGAGGAGGTTTTTGCAGTTTTCAGTTGTACATTCAATTTCTACGTGTTTTCTGAACGGAGTAGTTTTATAGATTGATGAAGCTGGACAGGAAACATGCGCCGACGTTACTTTACGTAGAATTTCGATCCCTGTCATTTTACCGGGTATCAAGTGGCGTATAACTATGGTGCGCCTATGCGGATGGGTTGGTTCTAGTGAAGAGTTCTGTGGAGTAGGTACGTCTTGTAGTGGTGTTGTGAAGGTGCGCTTTGGTGTTGTGTGACTCTTCATGGTTTGCGGGATGTTTCCTGTGGAGCTTTCCGCTTCAGTGGCTAGGTCATCAGGTCCCTCGCTGGCAAAAGCTACGTTTACGGGGTTCGTCTTAATGTTTTCCAGCTCTGTAACTCTTCTGGCCACGTCGCCAAGCTGTTCTGCTACAGAAGACCCGCTCTTTTGACCAAGTAGCTCAAATTGTGCTGCTATTGTTGTGTTTATAGTTCTTTTCAATTCTTCCGGCTGTGGTATATTACTGGTTAGATTGTGAAGCAAGTGCTTGTAATCTTCAGTTTTTTTGGTTTGTACCTCTAACGATAGTTCTAGAGCTGACAGCTGATCCTTAACTTCATTGTCTATCTTTAGCATTTTTGTGAAGGCACTCCTCATGTCGTTCAGGAGATACTCGCTGTTTTTGCTTAGGTCGTTGTCCGAGTCCTCCTTAAAACTTTTGACCAGCTTTCTGCAATACTGGACTAGTTCTCTTACTGTTTTTGGCAGTTTCGTGGTGGAGGCAGCTGAATAGACAGATAGCATGCTGTCAGAGCGTTTTATGTTGGAATTATTTCTAGTCTGCCTTTTATTAATTGGATGAGAAGAGGCGATGGGATAGTGTACGCTGTCAGTCTCTGAAGACGACATTGTATTATGTCAAAGCAACTGTGTTGCGACTTAGGCAAATTATAGATTGATATTGACTGCAGGTCTCCCTTAAGTCTTGCACAATAAAGTTTTAATACTCAATTAAGGATTTAAAAATAAAGACTAAGAATGGATAAAAATACAATCGTATGGATAATTAGATCTTTGGGCACCAACGCCCCGATCATCCGGACGTCAGGACAACCGCTACGGGTGAAGCAGCATGAGGATAGAATTACAACTAGAGCTAGGGGGAAGAGACGCGACAATCTGTTTGTCATTTCTTGCAACTGCCATCTCCAATTTCTGGTAGCCCAGATAAGGGATATAAAATAATGAGAGTTAGACTAAAAATAAATTGGATTGTAAGGAATTTGAGATAAAGGACTGAGCTACATTAAAATACATAGCAGTTCTCAAAAAAAAAAAAAAAAAAAAAAAAAAAGTTTATGACCGCGTTGAGAATAGATTTGAAATCAATCAGTCCCAAATTAAAGCCCAGCAATTGCGAGGTACAGCCAAATGCCGCATTGGGGTAGCTGTAAAAGTAATGACAGAGATATTTCTGAAAAGCCCTGTACTCTAATTTACAAGTAAACACTATGCAACACCAGAAATATATAAGACTTAGCAAAAGTGAACATTTACCATAAAATTAAGCATTTGTTGAAAAAAAAAATATTTATTGCCAGAAATCAAAGTTAAACAATGCAAATAACACAATTAAAAATTTGAAAAAGGTAATGACAGAAATATTTCTGAAAAGCCCTGTACCCTAAATTACAAGTAAATACTATGCAACACCAGAAATATATATAACCTAGCAAAAGTGAACATTTTACCATATAATTATGCATTTGTTGTATAGAAAAAAGAATAAATAAAAAATTTATTTGCCAGAAAACAAAGTTAAACAAACTTTAAAATTAAGATTGACAAGCCTTAGTAGCAATTTTAGGAGATGGCAGTTGCAAGTACCGGCAAACAGATGTATTGGGGGAAAAAAACTCAAAGAACAATTAATAATTGTCCGAGAAGCATGCTGCTTACCTCCTTAAATGTAGCTAAGATGTTCATCTTTCAGGAATGACACAGGGAGCCAGGCCTGCGGATCTAGGGAGGGCGCCTAGCCTTGCATTGTGGATTGCGGGAGCACCTACTATGTAAATAAATATTATGTTCATTAAATTAAAAGTTTTTGTTCTTATGATCTTTTTTTATCTTAATTGTTAACTTTTCATTTTTATAAATGGCGTATAGCGCCCACTAGTAAATTTTGATCAATTTCTGGTATCAAAAGTGCCCATTATCCGCCGGAACATACGGTATATTAGTACGAAAATTTGTCGAAAGGTGCCACTAAGGCAAATAAATATTTGGTAGTCTTGTAAATTTAAAGTCCAATATGCTTTCAAATAAATGTTTAATATGATTACAATGAATGTTCAATATGCCTTTTTTCCCTATCAACTATGTGCTATTCATCGCAAAAAAACCATATTTATGATCAACGAGTACTGTGAGTCTGACAGAAATATCAGAACTTAACGACGAACGGATTAGTACCAGGCGAGCTAGCCTTGGAAAATATCAGCTGATCACCAGAGCATTAATAATACATGGTGGCACAGAGAAACAGAAAATTTTGAAAGTAGTAGTGGCAGCCCTCCGGAGATGATAGAGAGGTAGGAAATAAATTCGTCCGTGCATTTTGCAACCCTGCCCTTTAAGTAATCATGGAGTAGTTGGTCGGGTCACAACGTGCATTTGCCATGAAGGCATTTTACAAGAATGGTGGTAGTCTGACTGATACTCGCAGGGAATTTCGATGCCATTACAATATAAGATATCATGGTCGCGTTCCATCATGCCACGCCTTCAAGACATGGATTGAGAATTTTGAGGAGACGATTTCAGCTCTAAAAAAGAAACCAGCAGGAAGTCAACGAACTGAGCAAACCCCAGAAAACATGGAATCTGTTCGGACGTCAATCGGTAGGAGCCCATAACAGTCTGCAAGGCAAAACGCAGCAGCATTGAATCTAAACAGAACAACCGTCCGTCGAATACTGCACGGTGATTTGAAGTTTCACCCATACAATATTCAAGTTGTGCAGGAACTGAAACCAATAGACTACGTGGTCATCATCTAAGGGTCGTTATATTATGTACATTATTTTTAGAAATTGAAAAATTTTCATCTACGGACGCTTAATGGCATGTAGTTTATTTTTTGTTTTCAATAATACAACTTGAAAACTCAATTTTAAATTTTAGTTTTGTGGGAGTTGCTTTAAAATTTTCTGTTTTCCAGTGACACCCCGTGTAATACCTTAAAAATAGTTGTACTGAGCGTGAGCAAACAATATAAGTATTTGTGCTATCCTGCATGAAAGTGATGTAAGGGAAAGCATCTACATTGTTGCAGTTCTTGGTTTTCAGACTATGTCCGAGCACAACTTTCTTTCTTTTATCCGACAAATAATACGAGTGGGCAACTCGATTGGTGTTTCATTTGCTCAATTTACTCAAATAAAGAGCATTCGTTTTGCAGTGCCGTTTATAAGTGCATTTTAGGACCAAAACTGTTTGCTTAGGTAAAGTTTGCACATCATTTAAATTACCCGTAATTTAAATTTCGTCATTTTCGAAGCAATAAAATACACTCCAGAATTCTCTGAAGAGGTAACTTTTTTACGCTAACATTATATTTAGGAAGCTCAATTAGAATGAATAATTTCCAGAATTTATAAGTCAGCCAACAAAATTCTGCTTGATTTTCAATATTTCTCCTCGGTAACATACAAAATTCTCACCTATGCACCAAATTTTAAATTTCTGTCTTACTGAAATTGGTACGTAGGATTTAAATATTGAATATTTTTCATAAGATATTGAAAAGAAAAATCAACGATTTTTTAAATTTTGTATTTCAGAACTTATAAAACGGGCATTTTTGCTATGAAAAGACAGCATTTTTAAAGAGCATGTTATTTTCAGAGCAAAGACAGGTAAAATGTCAGTCTTTAAAGCCTACTAAAATCTTTCAAATTTCACTGGATTTTCTAGATAAATGTAAATTTGCACTGACTATGACGTTTTTGTTACCTGGCTGGAATATTTAAACCATTTCACTTACTTAAGCTCGTTGTATATGCATGTAAAATCTGATATTTCTCTTTTCCTTCTAGTTAAAAAGAGTTTAATTATGAAGTTAGGATATAGACAACAAGAAATATAAGACACGAAGTTAGGATACAGACCACAAAATAGATAAGACATGATATCTTATTTTATCCGCAGCTGTATCAAAACAGCATAATTTTATTTAAAGCAAGAGGAAATCATTCTGTTAAAAATAATCACGTAAGCATCACTTCATATTAACCTGAAATTATAACTTATAAGTTTATAAATGTTCTGAAACACTGACTTATTTTCAAATAGAGCGAATTGTACCACTCTGCGAAAACGTCTGAAAATGAGTTTAGAATTATAAATCGTTTGATAAAAAACTTTCGCATCTTTTATAATTTCCTTACGCCATCAGAGTAAACAAAATGTCAAAACTGTAACTACCTATTTTTGTGATAATTTTCCTCCGAAATATAATGCTTAGTAAGACAATGCTTTTCAAGACTGACTGTTTAACGTTAGAAAACTGTTAGGAATGACATTTAAGTGGATATGATTCAAAATTCTATGGAAAAATTTGATACCATCAAGGATATAGAAAAACTAGGATGAACCAGCATAGAGTAGAACAAAGACAGAGAGCGATTTCAAAGCATCATGATAAGATTATCAAATAATAAATGAAACATCAGATATGAGTCGTGCACAAGTCAGCATTTTGAGAAGCAAGTTTTTAGAGAAATGGCAAAGGAGTGTCTCAGTAAGAAATGAAACTTTAACTCTAATCCTTTGTCAGACTATCAAAATATGTTTTCCGGTAAAAATTATATCACTACCAGTGGCGAAGTCCTGAGAAGGTTGCATGCTGTTCAGACTCCTTCAGAATTAAAACAAAAGGGGAAAACAGCGCCTATAAAAAAAGAAGATTTTCATTTTTTTTTATTTATACCTATATATTATATGTGCTTTCAAACAAAATTTCTTAAAGTTAGAAATAGTGATAGATATTTTTTATTTGAATTAGGAAATTGACTAGTCTTCATTTTACATTGTATCAGTGGTAGATTTGTTGCATTTAATTTGTAAAACTAGAAGTCCTGGCATTAATAGTTATTTATTATACATACTTTTCATAAATATATTTAACATTATAGAAAATGTAGGACTCTTTATAAATTTCATGTCCAGGGCAAAAGTCACGTGTGCCCATGTAATAGTCGGTCCCTAGGACATGAATACTTTTAAAATCGTTTGAAGTAATATTTTAAAACATATTCGAATTTTGTTGCAAACTAAACACTATTCCAATTAAATGTACAACTAAAAGCAATTTCAAAATCACAAAACATAATAAATACAAAATAAACGTTGCACAAATACATATTTTGCATATTTTAGGAATGGATACTTTCAACGAATATCTGAGTCCTAGTAGAGAAGAGGAATAGAAATATATGAATTTTAGTGCATCCGTAGTCTATAGCATGGTTGTGAGATGATATGTTTTTTTTTTTCCCACCGTAAGTTGTAAATTACAAGTCTTATTGTATGCTGTAAGTTTAAATATTTCCTGTACGATGTTTCTTCTGACTTCTTTTTAAACATATCTGACATTTAATAATTTTGAGAATTTTCTTTTAGATTATATTTTTAATTTGCTTAAAAATTTTTACTTTTTAGTGCAAGTTTTTCCGCAAAACATTTATGCTCATGCACATTAATTGAAAGAAAAAATCGTTTCGGCACAATTGTATTGCAATTGTATAGCATTCGGCACAATTGTATAGCAGAGGATGACATGAACTAAGACTGACTTTTTATTGTCTCGTTGGTATCTAAACTAGATTTTATTCTAAACTAAACAGTTTCTATATCACTTAAAAAAAAATTAGTACATACTTAGTTTTAGTATATATTTAAGTTTTAATATTTTGTTTGTTTTATTAGCTTGCTTTGTTTTTAAATAAAATATTCTTCTTTGTAAGCTGTCCATTACTTAAATTTCTATGGCTGTTAAGATAACTGAACCAGTAGTGGACATTCTAAGAAAAGTTTTTGCCTTTTATAGTGTTCCATTCTTTGTTTTGGCGACTGCGACAACAGTGAGTGAGTGTTATCTCAATTATCTCTTTTTACACAACGTCTGTGCTTCAAAAGTCGCTGCTTTAAAAAAAATGTCCGCACAGAATTATTATTATTATTGCCATTATTATTATTTTGGAGAGAACTTAAAATGCGCCAGTACTGGATACGCAAAATCCATTATATGACACCTGTCTGTTTTAGTAGTGACACGCTTGCATTCTCAAAGGAAAAATTATATATGGTTAAAAAATAAACCGATAGAAATATATATTTTATTAACAAAAAGGTTGGTACATTAATGAGTTAATACAACCAGAAAATAACAAACTGGTATCAAAAGCTTCCAAAAAGAGCCTGTGAAACGTTTAACAAATTAAACTTTGTAACATGGCACATTTCAATAACAGAGATTTAATCATAGCATTTATTTTCAATTAAGTTTTAATGTGTAAATGGAATTTTAATCCCAACATTGAGCGATTGAGCAGTAACTTTAAAAGGCCTAACCTAGTCATAGCCTCCTGAATACAAAGCCTGCGAGCTGATTCGAAAAGTGGCGGCTGTTGTCATGAGCAGATTTATCACAGCGTTTGAATGGTCCCTTGAATTTGGCTATCACTATTATCGAATAGTAATCTTCACCTCATTTTTCTGCGATTAAACAATGTGACGATTACTATTCGAAAATATTAAACTTAAGTACATAATCGTTTTGTCTCCTTTTAAAGTGAGAACATTACTGGCTTCAGGATTTAGAAAATGTCGTCTTGTCGGTGTTAAACACCCTGCTTAAATATTCAAATATCAAGTAAAGTCCATTTTCTAACAATTGGATTTAGATCTCCTCGAAACTTTTCAACAACTTTTCTTCATTGATACAGCTCTTGCTGCTGTTAAATTCTAAGATAATTGAGACGAATTGTCGGATTCTTTCTCAAAAATGCTTTAAATCATTTGAGCTTTGATCGGTTATCCATAAAATAGGTTCTCTTGATTCAGTTCTGTCCTCAATTGCTCCACGTACACTGTTCGCAATGTGTGTCAATGTTTCGTCCCTTGTCACCAGGATTCCAGCTTTTGACAGAACTTGCCACAACTTATTATGATGATATGTCCAATACTGGTTCTAATACTGGACACGCCTAATAAATGCATAAAGTTGATGCAAAATTCAAAAGTAAACGCAATAAAGATATTCTGTAAAACAATTTTAGACATATTAAAGAAAAGGGTACAAAAATATTGCTTATATGTAGACACAAACAAAAATGAAAAAAAAATTGAGCTTACTTTGTTCCAAACTTATAAGAAATCACGATAAGGCGACTGCACAGTTGCCTTATTTAAGTTTAAATCATCTCACTCTGGAACCGATGGCTTGAAATCTCTCTCGTTAGAAGCGTTAATGCTAGAAGGCTGTATCAGGAACCACACGAGGCGCGTAAAGCTCTGCACTACTTGCAAAACTTTGTTTTTAGGTCAAATTTAAAGTCCCTCCGGCCTGTAGCGGGAGGAAAAGGTAGCTTTCCTATATCTCCGTTTTATAATTTTAGCTAATATTGCTCGATAGCAGCAAGCTAAAATAAAAATAATTCGATTACAGAAGATTCGTTAATACTGAATTTGAATTAGAAATTCAACATATTAGTCAACTACAGCTAAGTTGACTTCATTTATGAAGACTTATTTTTGATTGCCAAATTTGGGCTATTTCGCCCAGTGTCGCCATGTTTGGAGAGAATTTGACGCTGACGGATGTGAATATAGTTTTATGCGTATGATTGGGAAAATGATTACAACAATGAAAGATAATAATTTGCGAAAAATCCCGTTCATTAAAACTAATAAATTAATCCTTGATTTTTTAAAAATCTGTTGTCTTGTTTCAAAATGTCAACCACCCTAGAATTTCAAACTGAAATATCTCAGCCATTTTTTAAGATAGAGGCAAAATAAAAAAATGCTCCGGAATGGATCAAGGCCTAATACTTAAGCAAAAAATAAATTTTAATTTCGAATTTTTTGTACATTTTTTTTAATCTTTTAGTGGCCGCTATTTTGAAACAAGATGGCAGACCAAGCTGGCCAGCGAACTCGGTCGAGATACTGGTGAGCTAAAAACACAGGCTTAGTTTCAACCAAAACGGTTTATAAATACGAGTGCTATCGTATGATATAGATCATATATATATATATATGAATCAACATTTGAACGGAGGGCATTTTGGGGTCCTATAGGGTCATGATCGGAGAAAATATGCCGACATTTTTCGGAATTGCTTTCCTCCGAACAGCTACAATAGGTAGACTTTTTACTTTTGTAATAAAAGCTACCTAAAAGTGTCTATTACTTGTATAGTGTCCACCACTGGTAATGTTACCTTGCTGAATTTTAGTATGTTTTGGTCAGTGCTATTTAAGAGCGAACTTGTGAATTTGATTCATTTTCTGTGAGTTAGTAGAGCTTGATTCACTTTTTGAAAAGTGACCGTGAATTGAGTTAGATTAAAAAAATCCACAAGTGTAAACCAAATTTTCAACTCATCCAATTTTTAAATCGCAACTAGCTAAAATATTTCCTCGCCGTTAAAACTCACATGTAATACATTGAAAATATTTAATAATAGCATCCGTCAGGCCGAAATTCCGCAGCATACAGTCGCATAAACTTAAAAGATAACATTAAAAAAAATAATTTTGTGTTAACTGTATAATAGTTTAAAAGTAAGTTTGCAATAACAGATGTTGAATCTTTTTGGAAGATTCAATATCTTCCTTCTCCTCATTATTAGTCATGCGTTCAAGTGATATTTTTTTTCTACCATATACCATTTAATTGCACCCTTTTCTTGAATTTTACTTATTAAACGTTCTTATATTTCCGATTGCAAGTGGGTATGAAATACCTCTAAATCATTTACCTCACATTCATCTAGATACATTATCACTATTTTAAATACATTAAGCGCATCAGATTGCTTTGTCTTTTTTGACTTAACGATTGATATAGTGATTTTCCGTTTCACGCTCACAAGAGGTGCACGAGAATGCTGGGTGCGTATATGCTGTCTCAGGGTAAATTTTCTTTCGATCACATTGTCACAATCACGACAAGAAAATGTTGAATCTTGATGTTATCTTAGGTGATGCTCCAAATTATTTTTTCCTCTGAAAACTTCCTCCCATTCATCACACTTTAATGTAGACTGTCCGTTAGTATTATGGGTTTCCAAATGTCTTATTAAGTGCGATTTCATCCCAAAAGATTTTTGACAGGTTGTACAAGTATATAGCTTCTCGTTTGAATGTATTTTCATATGTTGATTTAGGTTAGAAGTGTATGAAAAACTCTTATTACAGGTGGGATAAACACTATTCTTCTTTTTGACATCTTCACTTGTAGTAGTCTTCAGAGAAACATCTTTTTCAGGTAACATGTTGAAAATCATAGGGCTTTGGGGTATATTTTCTTCATCTGTAAATACTTGCGAGTATCTATCATACTCTAATGGTTCAACGCTTTAATGAGTCTTCAAATGTTTTTTCAGGCTTTATTTTCACCGTAAGGTTTTCGACATATATCACAGGTATATCACTTTTCATTTGAATGAAAGTTCATATGCTGACTCAAATTGAAAGGGGTTGAGAATGTTTTATTACAACTAAGACCAGATGAAAATCTTCTTCACAGGTACAGAACTTACCAAAGACATTGCTTCGTCGATAGGCGCGCAACATCCATACTAGATAAATAAAAAAAGATTTAAACTCTTAATAAAATAGTCTCAAATTAAATTACTAACTTAGATAAAAAGAGGAAATAATAACTTAGATGAAAGTGGATACACTTTAAAGTAGATTTAATCACTATTAGAACAAATCATTAAATGACGCAGATTACAATTACCGTTGCTTTTATACCTATCGTCCTAGCTACAGGAACAGGTAAAATTACTAGAAATTAAAGTAATTTCTCGAAATTGAACTTGTAGGCAATTCAAATGGTTGCTATTAAAGCATCTCAAGAAACCATCCAACTCATATCTACGCATATCGAAAATATTCTAAAACAATTCTCAAGTTAAATTAGTGATAGTTAAAATGAACGCTATTAATGCCCAAAGACTACTAAGAAACCTTATAATTTGATTTAAAAAGTCTTTTACAAAGAATAATAATATACGGACTTATATACATGATTTAAGATCATGTCTTTTATACGTGGACCATATTCTATTCATGAATAAATTAACAGATAAAAATGTTTTATTTTCAGAGGAATTCATTTTGCTTTAAAACTATTTCTCATAGAATTCTTAAGATTTTCATGCATAGAGTTATGATTTTCATAAATATCAATCGAGCATTCTTTTATATACTTCAAATTCAAGTTGTACATATAGAGAAATTTCTAACTCAATTATCAAAGTTAAAGTAGTGCTAGTTAAAATAAGTGGTATTAATATCCAAACACTAATAAGAAATTTTATAATTTTATTAATTACTATCCACAAATACTCATATATAATTGATGTTATTAAAAACAGTCTTTACCAAAGACCAGGGGTGCAGAAAATGTTTTTACTCCCAACATTTTCCCCAATCCATATGAAAATTTCCCCAAAATGTTACGATATGTTATAGGCTTACATAGGCTTCTGTATTACCGTAGGTATAGTAAATTTTGCAACATACAAGTCGCATCTTTAAAAACCTATAGACTGAACTTGTAACATGCCTAGTTATTGTAAAGGTAAATTAAGTTAATCTAATTCTTACTCTCTTAAAACGAAAGAGCCAAAATAACTCAAGTTGAGCCGAAATCCACTCATCTCATGATTTGAAAGTCAGCTTCTCATGAAGAGCTGAAACAACTCGAGTGAACGAGTTGTTTTTAAGCAACTCATGATTGAGTTATCTCTATTTTACTCATACTTGAGTGAAATCAAATCAATGAAGGTTAAATCCAGTAGCACTTGAGTGATTTATAACTAACTCATACTTGAGGAGGGGAAGGAGAATTAAAATTCATGGTAAAATGTAATAATTCATTGTAAAATAATAAATTTCATGAACAGGTAGATTATTATTTTAGAAAAAAAAAAGTAATTTGCATATTGAATGTATACATATTTATGTTTACATATATGTATATATTCAACAATTAAGTGAAAAGTATCTTTTTTTGTTGTTGTTGTTGTTGTTTCTGAGCTGCTTGAAATATATACCCCCCCCCCCTCCCGACCCAAAAAGAGAATTTTAAAAGGAATATTCGAAAAGATAAGAATTTCTGCTGATTTAAATATTTTAATCTTTTTTTTTATTTTGTTATAATGATTATGTTTTCTATTCAATATTATTCGATACATTGCATGATATTTTTCAGTTTATATCAATATTATCATTAAATATGTTTTAATCCTAATACTATTTAGGAATATTCACACCGTGAATATCCGGGAATGTAGATATTTACCTTATTTTTAACAACATACGATAAAAAATATGGGATTTATACAGTTTCATAAATCAAGTATATTTTAAAATATTAGAATTCAGACTGAGAATAAAATAAGAAATATAATTTGTTTACTTTAAAACAATATTTTTAAAGTCAGACAAGTCAATTTTCAATTTATAGTATTATAAAAGTTAGAGTTCTGAAACATCGCTAAAAATATATACTATCAGGGCTCGATCCAGACAAAATTTTGGGCCTATTTAGGACCCCTTCACAAAAATCAATTTAATAAAATGGACCCCTTCACAAAATTCTATTCCATAAAAACTTATTATTTATTATTTTATGATGTTTTAAAATGTGTAATTTGTAAACAAACAAGTTCAAAAAAGAGAAAAACTTCAGCAAAAGGATTTTAAAAACTTTTTGTTTATAAATGCTTGGTTCGAATTTGATTAGCTGGATTTCAACTTTCGTTACAAAATGTTATTTTTCACAAAAATATAATAAATTTCACAAAAATAACCTTTACTTTTCACAAAATGGGCCCCAAGATAAAAAACTTGCATCGACCCCTGACTATATAAACAAACGTACCGCCAAGATATTTTCTTTAAAAGTTTAAATTGCTACTAAATGCTATTTATATAAATCATATTTATTGAAACAACATTAAAAAAAAAAACATAAAGGAGAGGCAAAGGATTTATTTCATTATATTTTAGAGTATTTTTTAATATTTATCCTTCCAACTTAAAAGATCTCTAAATGTTCGCTCGTATAAATAGTCCTAAATGTTAGGGTTAAGACATATTTAATAAAAATATTGATATAAACTGAAAAATATCACGCCATATATAAAATAACAATTAATATAAAACAGAATCATTATAAAAAACATAATTAGAGTATTTAAATCAGCAGAAATTCTTACCTTTTCAAGTATTCTTTCTTTAAAATTTTAACAACGTGGTGTTAGCCGCGTACTACACACCACACGTCTGTCGTCTGCTCAGCGGATATGAGGACAGTGAGGTCACGTCAACTGCGTCAGCTTACTGGATTTCCGCTCGCCAATGAGTGCTTTTTTATCGAGATGAGTTGTTTAGTATTCGCCCTTCTAGAGTGCATTAGGAAAATAAAAATTCAAATCATGATGAGTGAAACATTTAAAAATCAACTCATTCACGATCCAATAAATTAGAGCTCTTTTCTGAGAAGCAAAATCCACTCTTTCGTTTTAAGAGAGTATGCCTAATATTTATTAATAAATACACAGTTTTCACCAACAAATACAATGTTTTTGATTACTTTTTCTGATAAATTGTCAATTATTGAGAAACTGCAATCCTTCCACTTTCTTTGTGGATGTGTCAATCATTTTTTATGTTTTGTAGATCTAGAGTCTGTTTCTTGAAGAAAATCTAGTAAAATGATAATTTCCACCATGAAAATGTCTGTTTAAGGATGCTTTTAATAGTTCCGTAGCTTTATGCACTGGTGGTCATTCCATGATATAAACACTTCATGAAAGAGATTATCAGATTTTAGGGTTCTGTTATAAATGTGTTTTCCAATAATAGAGCCAACAGATCCACAAACACAGTCACTGTAAATTTTCAAGCATTTTTCAAGGAGCTAAAGTATTTCTGGTACCACTGTCTTGATCTAGAAGTGATGGTTTCTTTTCAGAATTTAGGATTGTTTTATTAAATTAAGTTTTTAGAATATTTTTCTTCCAAGTTGTCCATCGATTAAAAATATTTTTCTCATTATTAAATTTAAATTATTTTCTATTTTTGTTCACCCATTCAGTGAGAGCTTGTAGTGAGTTTTCCATCAGTGATGGGTGTGTGATATTCTTGATTTGATTCTCTTTCTAAAGTTTTCTCTTTCCTGATTTTTTTTGTCAGAAAATTATTATCTTTTAAAAAAATTTTCTAAGGTAATTCATAAGAAAAGAACGTAGAAATTTCGATTATTGCAATTGCATAATTACTCCGGAACATCGGCATTTTTCTACTCCAAAAATAAATTTCGACTTTTTTGTCCCATGTATAAAGTTGATCTCCCTCCCCTACTTTGAAAAAGATTATTTTTCAAAATTTCTCGACTTATACGTGAGTATATACTGTACATATTATTCTCAGATCGATTTTGTGAAAGTCGCCATACGGAAATTTTTATTTGTAGGGAAACATTTTTCTATCTCGGGGAATTATGTAATTCATTGTTAAAATTGAAATCAATTGTATATTTTTCTGAAAAATTTCCCCAGATGACTAAAATTTCCCCCAATCCTAGCTCGCCGGGTCGGACATATTCTGCACCCCTGCCAAAGACTAATAATACTGAATTTTATACATGAATGTATAAATTAGTAGTAAAAAATGTTTTATCCCTACAAAAATAATTTTACCTTAAGACTATTTTTTAAAGAATTCTTGAAAGTTTCATGCATAGAGACATGATTTTCTTAAATATGAATTAAGTATTTTTATTATACACCACAAATTGAAGCAAAACTCTTTAAACATTTTATGTACGCTTGAATGATAGACATAAAAATATTAAATAATATTATACCGCTAGATCATACGTATAATCAAAAGTTCATGTACAAACGTTAATGTTTTTAAAACTAATCAATTAATACTTTCGAATAAAAGTCGTAACCCGTTTTAAAATAAAACAATAAGTTATTTATACTGTAAAATGCTAGTAATATGTACATTTAATCAATGTAAAATATGTACTTCTATTCGAGAAATAATTGCGTCAATCAACCATTTATATAATATATTTTTAAAAAAGGAGGGGGGGGGGGGGTTATCATTTAAGATTTCTAAGTTGACTCCCTTTTCCCCCAGGGGGTAGAGGCAGGGGGCAACTTTGCTATCCCTAAATAGATTTTTCAAAAATATTGAACCCATATTTACCGTTTTTCAATCCGATGTATATTTCTTGAATTATTCGACCGTTTCCAGACTTTTCGGACACCCTGTATATATATTTCAAAAAGTATACTTTATATTAATTAATCATTACTTTCGAGTAGAAAGCATAACCCGTTTCAAAATTAATCGATCTGTTATTTATATTATAACATACTAATAATATATTTTAAAAATTTAACATCTGTACTTTGAGAAATAATAGTGTCTAACAGTCATATATAAAATATATTTAATAGCATTTACATATTAGCACTTGTGAAATAATAAGAAATTAATTCGCTTTTAAAATAAAAAAAATCTGTTATATTGTAACATAAAAACAAAAACAAACAAACAAACAAACAAACAAACAAAAACACATTCTTAATAATATTTTCATTTCAAAACATGTATCTGAAAAATAGAGCTATTTCATATTATTATTCTAGCAAGAATTGCATAATAAAAAGAATCTTACAGAAATTCCAAGAAATTTTATACCTCTACATCTATCAAGCATATCGAAAATTACGGCTAACTCATATGTTATTCTATATTATTATTAAATCGTAATAAACATCATGAATCAATAAAATATCTCTAAAATTCATTCGAAAATCCTCAATATTTACGTTTTAATACTATAAACACACAAAACAATCATACGTAAGATACTCAAGTTGTAAACTTTAGATCGGAGCTCAATCCCAATCGCTGGCCACAGAGAGATGAAAATAATTATTTTAATATATTAGTTACTTCTTAAACAGCTCATAGATGGCGCTATTGAAAAAAAAAATCAAAACTTGCTTAAAACACTTAAAAAATTAAGTCAAAGTTCAAACTAAGACAAGTAGTAGAAGAAAGACAGTTCTATGCCAGCAGGGGGTGGGACATCGCGAGTGTTCACTTCCGGTCGGAACACTCTCTAACACTTTTTATTTTTAAAAGATATTGTAAAACATTTTTTGATAAGTTATATATATATATGAGACATATTTACCCACATACATACATACATACACACACACACATAATCCACACACATAACACACACACACACACACACACACACACACACACACACATATATATATATATATATATATATATATATATATATATATATATATATATATATATATATATATATATATATAGATAGATAGATAGATAGATAGATAGATAGATAGATAATGCCTTGCTGACCTTGAACTATCATAATCTTACTATTCTTGACCATGCAAAGAATGCGTATACTGCTAGTATAATAAAATTCAAACGTCTATGACATTTCAGAAAGCGAAAATAAATATTTGAAGAGCGCTTACTCCCAATTGACACCATAAACATTAATCCTTAAAGAGAGAAATGAAAATACCAGGATGTACTTGTGATTTCTAATGTATGTCTTTCGTCTTGAACTAAAAACTATTTCATACTCATACATATTAATAAAATTCAAAAAATCTGTGATCTTTTACAAAATAAAATAAATTTTGGAATCTCAGTAACTTTTATCCTAACTGGGAGGGGAGAGTAAATCATGGTTTATATCTGTGATTTTTAATGCACCCTTGTTTTTCGTAGCGAACTAAAAACTATTCCAACTATAAACTGTTTTAGAATTATAAGTAATAAAAGAATTCAAAAGTTCGCAAAATGAAAATAAAAATGTGGATCCTTTCCGGCTGACTCAGTGACTTTAATCCCAGCATAGAGGGGAGGGGGAAGCAGAAAAAAAAATCACGGTTGATATGTGTAATGTTTAGTGAATTCATGCTTTTTGTCGCGAACTAAAAAGTAAAAAACTATTTCAGAATCATTAATTTTAATAAAATTAAAAAATGTATAAAGTTTTACAAAATGAAAATAAAATTTTGGAGCCTTTATTTCTGACTGATATTTGTAATGTTAGTATGAACTGAAATCTATTCCAACTAAAAACTATTTCAGAATCGTACATTGTAGCAATAAAATTCAAAAATCTATGACGCCACGAACGTAAAACGAGCATTTACGTGCGACCGACATCGAAAACTTTAATTCTAGCAGAAAGAGAGAGAGAGAGAGAGAGAGAGAGAGAAAGAGAAAAATCTCAGTTTATATAGTTATGATTTCCAATGTGCCGTTCAATTTCGTCGCGAACTAAAATTGTTTTAAAATAACAAATTATAATAAAATATAAAAGGCTATCAAGTTTCACAAAAGGGAAATAAATATTATAAGAACAATATCTTCCGACTGACATCCGAAAGCTTAAACCTTAAAAGAGACAAAAAAAAAAGAAAATTCTCTGTGTATATTTGTGATTTTTAGTGCGTCCCTCAGCTCTCGCATCCGCTTTTGTTTGGAGTCCTCGATCATTTCCCCCACCTGTAATCTAACGAGGCGCGCGTCTGCCTCGTGCCACACGGCATTCCACTTCATCCCCTCAGGATTTCAACCACCATTATACAGGAGCTTCTTGCTTTTTCCATCCTCACAGTTATATGCGTAGGCCACTCCCATAGGTTCTGTAACTGAGGCCACTTGTTATTTACCCCACGTGGTTTCAGGATGCGGCTCAGGTGATCACACCCTTTGAAAAAGAGGAGAGGTCAATGTAGCTAACAGGAGGTAGAAAATAAGGACTTAAAATCGTAAAGGATGACTACTAAGGTTGATATGGGTGTCGACGGTTCAGTGAGTATATAGCTGAAGTGATATGGATACGGGAATGAGGCGGGGATTAAGAAATGTTTCATATAAAATCAAAATCTTCTAGATCATAGTAAAAAGATAGTGAGAGTGCAAGAAAGAACTAGATAAAAATGTTGAGATTTTGTTGGGAAGGGTCCAAGTAGTGTGGGAGAAAATATTTCTGCACAATTACGACCCTCAATTTACTTTTTTCGAACAGGTGTTTGGTATGTGCTAATGGATAAAGACTCTTCATTATTATTTGCCTTGCAGCAAGAAGGTGGGGCTCTAGGTTCAGAGAAACTAACATCAAGATATATGTGAGTTAAACTCCTACGTATATAGAGCTAAATTACGAAGGAAACCCTGATAGTTTTTAGAATGCTCTCTTTCATTAATGTTAACCCCCAGAGAATAATTTGAGCAGGGCCAACGCTAGAGATTTTATTTCTTTCGTTTCGCTGGTCCTATTCCAACTATTATTGGTTTGTTATTTGTTTCTCAATCGTTTTAGATAAGTCTTGATTAAGAGGTTGTGTTTTGTGTCCAGATTACTCTGAAAATTTTGCGCCTCTGTAAATTGGTTGGTTGAGGAATACTGTCGGCATTTTTTGAACACAATGACAGTAGCGGATCATCAGGGACTTCACAATCACTTTATTACCAGTAATTTCGTAAACTAAATTTCTTCTTGTTTAATGTAGAACATCTTACGATTAAATAAGGTAAAATTTTATTTTCTAAAATTCTGGTAGTAAATTGACTGTGAACCCCCTGACCAGCCACTACGGCACAATGGTTTTTTTTTAATACCGCTAACCAGGCCTCTACCTGCCCGGCATGAATGGCTAGGTTAACGGGTTAGTACCTGGGTGCGGGCGGAAATTGCCTGATCACAGCATGGCTGTGATCCACCTGACTATTGATTTGTTCACATCGCTGCTGTGCTTGCTCTCTTGTGATTTGCTACCGTTATCTTTGTTTGCCGGTTCAAGGTTTCTGTTAAAACTCTACACATTTTGCCTATCAGAAATCACCCTAATAACAAAAAGAACAGACAGTGTATTAATTATATTTATGTAGTGATAGTACAGATTATGAAACAAATGCCCCGTTTCAGTAACTGAGATCACTTCTAACCTTATGTCGTTTTAAGATGCCACTCAGGTGATCACATCCTTTGAAAAAGAAGAGAGGTCAATGTAATAACGGGAGGTAGAAAATAGGAACTTTAAAATCGTAAAAGATGGCTTCTTAGGTTGATATGGTTGTCGACGGTGCCGTACGAATAAAGTAAGTTGTACTATATCATTGTAAAACAACAATAAATGATTATTTATCTATTAATTCTTTTGTAAGTATATAATTATATTTCTTTTATTGTATAGATGTTACACAAAGATGAATCAAAACAGCAGAAACTCTCTTGTCAGATATGGATGCCCAGGAGGATTTGTCGTTAAAATATACAGAGTGGACACAACTAGATGAAACCGGGAAAAATTACTATAACAACATAAGTAAAATAAGCTTCTTTATTATTTAAGAAGGGGTGCGTATTATACAGTCTTCCAAATAGTTTATTTCAAAAGTTTTTTACCCCAGTGAAATACAGTACTATTTCCGATGCAAACTCCAAAGAAACAATCCGTAAACAACTGTAATACAAATCAGTTCGACATTACTGCCATATTTATTCCCCACGGCAAGAAAGAAAATTTCATGAATCTATGAAGTATCATACAAATAGTATATTCCCACGTCCATATCATATTCAATAAATAATAATAAATAAAGCACACATCTCCTCCCCACCTGTGATAATGTAACCGAATGAGCTCCTATGCGAATGTGCATTGCATCTGCCCAATGGCACCGTCGAAATTCGACATTAAAAAAAGTTTTAAAATGTCCTCTTTAATCATTGTTAGTGTCAAATCCATATCTTTTAAAACGCATCCATTGTTTTAAGCTAATCAATTTTTATGTAAAGATCAAGAAATCTTTTTACAATTATAAAACAATTTGTAGATGAGGGAGATTTTTAATGTTTTCAAGTGTAATTTATTTATATGGTTTCTTTGGTCCCTTTAGATAATCAGTATGATTATCTCTTTTCGATCACAGTCGTTGTTTTTTTTTTGTTTTTTTAACTCTTATACTGCTAAATACCCAATGGATCTAAAAAAAAATAATAAAATACAATTTCTAGCATATTCTGATGCAACATATACATCAACGAATTCCACATATCAATTTTATGTTCAACATAAACCGAAAATAGTTTTTTTTTTACTGATTTTAGTTTAGTGACAAAATGCTCTATCTCGTGGATAATCTGATCTTATGATTTAGCAGGGTTTTTTTTTTTTTAATTTTCACTTTTTATGATGGTTAGGGAAATCCATTTTCAATTGTGGCAACTTTCCCAGGTGCTATTTTACATTATTGAAGCAAACTGGTGGCTATTGTTGAGATAGATTTGAAAAGTATTTCATGCTTGAAAATTATTTAAAAAAGTCGTTAAGTTAAGCGACAGTTTTCAAATAAATTTCATTAGAAAGCTAACATTTTTCTAATTGAGGATGTAAGAATTTAAATAGTAAAGTATTTAGAAGTGATGTAAGCACGATGAAAGCGAAAGCGATAGCGCCGTTTCTTGTCACAACCGTTATACATTTCTAAAACTGTGTTTTGGCTGGCGTCCAAAAGTAGACTACCATTTTTTGATGTTGACAGAGAAATTCACAGTGAAAGAAATAGGACTTTGTCGCTAATAAGAAACTGTTCAATGAACTTATAATAAACCTACCAAAATAATTCCTATAACATATTAGCCTTACATTGTTTATTCTAACTAAAAATACAATCATTATTTCAATGTTTTTTTCTACCATAATACTATTTTTAATAATTTTAATTTTCCTGAAATCCTTTATATTTGTGATTTTTTTTATTAAAAAATGAAATCATCTAATCTATAGTTAAAAACAAAGTAATTGGTAACATGTAATCAAGGTAGGCAGTCAAGATGAAGCAAACAATAAAGGCTCCAATTCTAATGCTTATAATTAAGTCTAGAAAAATTAGTTAAAATTACATTATGGTGATACAGTCATATAAATGTTTCTCTTTAGTTTTATCATTGTTAAAATGTATTTCAAGCTAAGCATAACGTCATTTTCACCGGCGCAAACTTTTTGCACGTACTTTATATACGTTACTTTTATGCTTAAATACCATGCATACAAATAAAAATATATGAAAAAATGGCATCAACAAAGTTATAATGCATAATGATAAAATAAACCCAAAGGACAACATTCCCGTGACGTCACAATAAATATGAATTCTTATTCGCTTATAAAAATAAAGTGCACGTGGATAAATATTTTTACCAAAATTTAACTTGCAAATAAAAAAATTCGACCTAAAAGCCACGTGTCTTTTATATTTATTATTTCTCTTTTATCCTCGCAACAGTGGAAGTTATCCGATTGCCGACTTTATGATGTCATACGCAGAAATGTTTAATTTAAAATTACAGCTAATTAATTAAATTTTCGAACAAACCGTGTGTCCAAATATCTTTCATTTAAAAAAAATGATGCAATTTGATGCAGTTGTTTGTTCTCACGGACTGTCGAAAGAAAACGCTTAGCGTTTTAAATATATATATATATACATGTGAGTACTTATATGTGATATATTAGAATATATATATTAAACATAACTAGAGTGAATTTACAATAAAATATTGTATCACGTGTTCTATAAAAAGTGATGTTTTTTCGTCTATAGTGTTAGAAGGAATTCTAAATATATGCATTTATTTCTCTTGCAGATGTGTTCCGCTTGTAACAAATACTTTTCAAGTAAATAGAATTTAAAAGAACATATACAAATCCATACTAACGAAAAACAACATACTTGTAATCATCGTCAAAAATCGTTTACAAGAAAGCGTGACTGATCTTTTACTAGAAAATGCAGACTATCAGTTCATATGAAAACACATCCTGTTAAAAAATTGTTTCAGTGTGAAAAGTGTGAGAAAATATTCGTTATTCGTAATAAACTGAATAGACATATGACTGTTATGCTGAACTTGTCGAAGACAGTATCCCAAACCAAATTGATATTCAAAAATTAACCAGTAGTTTGAAGAATTTAAACAGTCAAAGATCAGATTGGATACTTCGAAAAATTGACTGTATAGAACATATTATATAACCCCCTAGCTAGAAATTGACTCTACATTGTGAAAAAAAAAGATATGTTTTTTAATCACTGAATTAAATTATTCTATTATAAAATTTATGATTTTAGAACATTTACCCAAACTACTCACGCAACATTATGGAGTTGACATATGATATCCAACAGTGTAATTTGTAAAGAAAATTCTAAAGTGTTGTAAATAATTTTATTCATATAATTGATAAAATGTACTGAAGAGAATTGATATAAAAGTAGACAATATTCACAATGTATTGTTTAAATACCCATAATAATAATAATAATAATAAATGTATCTATACATATCTGTGTTTATTTTTATAAAACATATTTCATTGTTAAAATATATTGTATGATTTTTAACATGAAATTTCTACATGATAGTAAATAACTAATTCTACTTTACGTAAGACTTGGGATGTATCTTAACTTGTTCAACGAAACAATATTTTCACCAATGAATATCCTATTTACGCACATACATATGAAAATCAACTTTTGATAATACTATACATCAGATTAATGAAAAAATATATACAAGTCAGTAAAAAAAAATTGTTTTTAGAAATATAAAAAAAATTTGTTTTTACAAACAATAATAATTTTTTTTTTACAAAGTTTAAAAAAAAAAGTTTTTACAAATTAAAGAAAAAAGTTTTTACAAATTTAAAAAAAAAGTTTTTACAAAGTTTATTTTACTTTATTTTATTTTATTATTATTATTATTATTATTTTTTTTTTTTTGCAAAATTAAAAAAAAAATATAAAAAAAATTACAAATTACCAAAAAATTTCACGGTTTCCGAAAAATATTTACAATACAACAAAAATTTACACAAAAGTCAGGACCAGACCTATGTCTAACATTGCATTTTTTCGACGTCAGTTAATAAAATCGTAGTGGTAGCGCTGTGAAAATACAAAATATTACCTTCAAATGATAATCTATGTTTCAAATTGGATCCAATATCTGGTATATGAAGAATCATTTGTGATTTGAACAAATTAAATATGCATTAGAAAACCACTAATGTATCAGCGACTTGTGGGACTATTTTGCTGATGTTATATCAATCAATAAATCTGAAAGTTACCAACAGTAACAGCAATCAAAGACTAACAGATAGGGGTGATTTAAGGGTGTTGACATTACAGACGGATACAAGAAACAATTTAAATCTGACTAAATCAAAGAATTCAGAGTTTCCTTTAGGCTTACCTACTGAAGTGTGGATAAATGAAAACATACCCATCGGTTCAGAAGTGGCTAATATAAAACTAAATGATACATATAAAGGGTATAGCAAACTTTTAGTTTATGTTATCGCTTCAGGTGATGAATACAGCTCATTTCGGATATATATGCATACAGGTAAATTGTATGTTGAGTCGAAATTGGACAGAGAATTCATATCGGAGTATAATTTAAACATATGTATCTGCTTATGACCTAAGAAATTCACGACATTCTACAACGAGTGATTTCGAATTACACAACCAATAAAATATTTACCTTAAAGGAAAGAAAATGAAACCCCATTCATCTGTTTCAGATATCCAAGTTGATCACGTGATCGATGTTGAACAGCAGGACCAGACCTAAATCTAGCATCGCATTTTTTTTCTCGACTTCGGTTGTTTAAAGTTCTTATTTTAGAGAATTGTACAATGGTTGGACAACCATTATACTACCCTTTAAAATAATACTTTAAACAACCGAAGTCGAGAAAAAGAAAATGCGATATTCAGCGTTTGTATCATAAGCAGATAGAAATGTTTTTTCCTGTCTTTTTTCCGAATATGAATGGAATTTTTTAAATAAGGGTCGTCTAAATATTACAAATTGTACCAAATTTTCTTTTTGAAATGGTAAAACTCTTTTTGATATTTTATTTGAGTTCCTTGTTCAAAACAACCCGACAAAAGGTGTGGTTTTCCACTTTGCTGGGAAGATCTCGGCATTAATTAAAAGTTGATTATATATCTGCCATAAGTTGATGACCTTGGCTACGTATGATGGACGATCCCTATATTTGGAAAATCGTTTACAGGAACTTAAAGAAGAATTAGAAAGAATCAATTGGGACATCCTAGGATTATGCGAAGTAAGAAGAAAAGATGAAGGGAAGATTGATCTTGCCAGTGGACTTGTATTGCACTACAGAGGTACAGAAGATGGAAAAACAAGTGACGTAGGATTTCTGAGTCATAAAAAGTGGAAGAATCAATCACATCGTAAAATTTGATAGGCAAGATAGATTTGTAGATAGATTTAGTACATCAGATAGATTTGCAAGGTTAGTTATACAAGTGTCAAGAAAATGCAAGCTGCAAATTATCCATATTTATGCACCAACAATAAGCTATACCAATGAAGAAATGCGTAATGAAAGAGGAAGCAGATTGATTGAGTTTGCAGAACGTGAACAGATGTATATCCTGAATTAATTTGTCAAGAAAAAGCCACAAAGAAAATGGACATGGCTTAGTGTAAATGGCTGAACAAGTGAAACGACTACATCTTGACAAACAAAAGTATCTTATTCAGGATTGCAGCGTTCTCAATAACTTCAATAAAGGAAGCAATCACAGGTTGGTTAGATGCAAACTTCTTTTAAGTACTAAAGGGGAAAGAATGGAGCTTTTGCAACACTCAAAGAAATCAGCTGATATTATAAATCTCCAGAAACATAAAGAAGAATTTAATTTGGAACTTAAAAATCATTTCCAAGTACTTCAATGAATTTTAGAAGAAGAATAAGATGTTACAGTAGTGAACAAGAAACTAACCAACACTCCACAAGAAATTACAAGGACGATAGCTGGTGAAGCACAAGTAAAGTAGAAAAGAATATAACAGAAGAAACAAGGAGATTGATGTAGAAACGCAGAGAATTTAAAAAGAAGAAAAACTGTCCTAAGTCAAGAGCTGAATATGCAGAATTATGTAAAACGGTAAGAAAATGTGTTACAGTAGATATCAGAAAATTTAACTGTGATTTTGTCAAGAAAGTTCTAGAAAATAACAAAAGTTTAAAATCAGCTAAGCACAAAATTTGTGTTGGAGGAAAAGGTATTTTTGCACTGCAGAGGGCAAATGGAACAATCACCAAAAACAATAATGAAATAGTACACATTGTTGAAAATTTCTATAACGATCTATATAAATATGAAGATCAAAGGTAAATCAACCTACGTGATCCCCGAGTAAATATAACAGAAACTGAAGAGATAATCCCAGTGATGACAGATGAAGTTGTACAAGTCCATTAGATGTATGAAAATAGGTAAATTTCCTGGCGAATATGGAAGTACAATTGACCTTATCAAAGAAGCAGGAGAAATATTTGCAAGAATGCTAGCCTTACTGTTTTCCAAATGTCTCGATAAATCAGATGTTCCAGAAGATTAGAATAATGCTATGATGGTGCTACTTTACAAGAAAGGGGAGAAAGAAAATATTAAAAACTACCTTCCAATCAGCTTACTGTAATTCTTAAAATTTTCACCAAAGTTTTAACTACAAGACTTGAATAAGCTCTGGACTCGGCTCAACCTAAAGAACAAGCAGGATTCCGTAGTAGATTTAGCACAATCGATCATATTCAAACAGTAAGGGAACTCATAGAAAAAACATAAGGAATATAATTTACCTCTTGCTGGAAATCTGGGTAAATCTTGGCTTAATCTGGGTAAGACGTACATACAGTAGTGGATTGAAAACGGTTGTTGATGATGATGATAATACAAAAAATTCCACAGTAACATAAATAAACATTAGATTCTTTACTTGGGATTTCGGGATTTCATTGATCCCATTACTTTTAACATTCATTCATTTAGGATTGATATATCTTTTTACAAATATTTTTCTTTTAATTTTCAACAATTCAGTTTTTAATCTCCAACAATTATTTAATCTCAATTAATATTTCTTATAACATAAACATTGAAATTAATCATCGATTAACTTTACTTCTTTGAGAATCTTACAAAATTACCATTCGAGTAAATATCTTAACCATAAGAGCCATACTTAGAGCATAAGTACTACAAATTACACATTCCAGAATAAAAATACTAGAACCAATAAATGGTACAAAAATATCCTAATTACAGTAGATGTCTGTTAATCAGAAGTAGTCTTCTTCTTCAGGTGGGGTTGCACATCATTGTTATGACACTCACTTCTTATAACTCGATGATATAAACAGATCCATTCGGTCAAACTTTCGCTGAATGTTTTTAATAATCATTTAATATTGTCCTAAACCCACACCATGCCTTAAAACCATACGATGAAGCCAGAGATTAATCAAACTAGCTAAGTCTAGCGATATCTTCTCTAAGGCTAAAAACGATGTGGCTGTTTATAATAAAAATCTCGAGTGAGACACTCAAGTCATAGTGATAGAGAAATCAGCAAAATCCTAGTCATCTCCATGGGAGCATCATCATAATACTACAGTTTTAATACTAATAATGCTTATATAATACTTCTCTGATAATTCTGAAGTCAGAATTTTGTATTACCCAGATATAAAAAACCTATTTCGGGGCATTCCAAGCTTACTCCTCTTGGGATTTGGCTCTTAGTGTTGCGCCTTGCCACCGGGTCCGAACGGGGATTGCCCTCTCCTTATTTGTGAGTCCAAAGCACGCGCTATCTTAAAGAGCAACCTCCTAGCTTCATGGAAATCTTTCTCCCGTGCTAATAAATCCGGGAGCCATACAACTGCCAATTTGTATTATGTTTAAGGAAATACTTGTAGTCGGGTTGGCGTGCTAGTAGAAAAAATATTTTGCCAATACATGGGGAATCTATAAGAAACACATCAAAATTCAAAAACCTGTATGTAAAACTTACCAAACAATTCACTAAATTAATACACTCAAATAGAATTAACTCACATCTACTGCTATATACAAAAATCATTTATATATATATAGATAATAATTATATTAGGTCTAATGCTCGGTACTTGGAAATTGACAGGGATTTCTTTGGATCGTCAAACAGTTACCTGTCTTATTGTCCCAAAGTGAAACTCAAATTCAAAAAATGTTCGTCACCACGTTGCTTAACATGCCCACATGCAGATACATTACAAATTGTAAATAGTTCTAACTCTAAAATTAATGTATTTTTCTGTAAAGCTTACAACATTATTTATTCGATAAACTGCAATATTTGTAAGATGGAATATATTGGTCAATCATGTAATCCTTTGCACTACAGAATCAATCAACATAGACAGGATATTATTAAAAATAATTCTATAAATGTTGAGCACATGCACTTTAGACAACATGACTTTAAAGATATTACAATAAAAATCTTGAGTATGCACAAAAATTTCACTGATAGACTACTTTATGAATCAATTTTTATGAAATCTCGTAACTCATTATATCCTTATGGTCTTAATTCTAAATTATTTAATCGTACAAACCTTGTTTATACTAATACTACTAAACATGAACATTACAGTAGCACTTATGCTATATTAAATCATACAACAAATACAAAAACTACACGTACAAAAAGGGGTAAAAATTGTAATAGTTCACAGTATATCTCTAGTAATGATATTGAATGGCAATTATCTAATTTGGAATATGAATTCAATAATTCTTACAAATGGCTTGATATTAGGAAAAATTTTTTCGATCAAAAAGAAAAATCTTAACAAGTATTATAAAGTTTTTTTATCATTAAATCTATCGGCACATTTTAGTGATGTTTATTTTGATCTTTTATTATTTAGAATTAATCAACTTAATGTAAAAATTTCAAAAAACACTTACAAAAAAACTAACAACACTCTACTTATAATTACTTTTTCCAATATTGTACTTAATAAAATAAATATACACAATGTAATTAATAACATTGAGAACAAATTCCCCATAAAAACTTTTACAATACATAAATCATACAAATACAACGTTACATTAGGACGTAGGATTTTCAATTACAATAAATTTGCAAAATTTCTAACATCAAATGATAAACCTCCTTGCTTACGTAATAATCCTAATTATAGCAATTATGTAGATAAGGTACATGGTCACATTATTACAGGGGATATTAATATTGTAGAGAATGATTACTTGCGTAATTTTATGACTAATGGGACTAAATTTCGATTACCTTCATGTTATACAATTTTTTCTATTTTAAAACAATTTAATCTGGATCTTGACCTTTTTATATATAAAATATCAATAGATTATAATAAACCTCTTGAATTTTTTAATGAATGGAAATTAAATGTTTTAAGTAATTTAAATGCTGAACTTCATAGGAATTTGGACATATATAATTTTAATTTTAAACAACTAAATAGTGAAATAACGAATTTACAAAACAAATTTATTATTACATATGTTGATAAATCACCAAACAATTATGCTTTCATCTGCAAATATTATTATTCGCAGTTAATAACTAAAGCTATAAATACAAATTTAAATTTTAAAATAACTAATCTAGATAAAATCATTAATAATCGACATATATTTCAATTTTATAAATTACTAAAAATTAAAAACTATAACTTTAATTATCCATACATTGTTGTTATACCTAAATTCCACAAAACTCCTTTAAAATTTAGAACTGTAACAATCGGCTGTAATACTTATAACAATAATGCAAGCAAATTTTTATTAACTATTCTCACTAAATTGTTTGAACTTACAAAACAAAAAGATAATTTGTATAGCATAAAAAATAGTTTTCAACTTGTCAATAATATTAAAAATTTAAATAACATAAAATACATGAAGACGTTTGATTTTAATGACTTATTTAATAACATTGATATTAACGATATGTTCAGGATAGTAAATTTATTATATAAGGAATACAAGGATTCTATTAAATTAAAAAATAAAATTTCGTTAAATTACTTTAAAACATTAACTAAATTTATTCTCCATTATAATTATATTATTTTTAATGATACTATATATATACAAAGCTGTGGACTCCCTCAAGGTGGCATTGTTTCTTCAATTCTTGCAGAATTGTATTTATATTATTATGAACGTAACTCTAATATTGCTAATTGTAAAATATACCGTTATATAGATGACATTATTGTCTTCTATTTTAATAGTAATTCAAATTATTTATTACCTATAAAATATCATAAAAATTTAACTTATAGTTTCAATGTTATGGCAAATAATGAAATTAATTTTCTTGATCTAAAGATAATTCTTAAAGATAATAAACTTTTGTTTGACATTTATGACAAGCGAAATGATTTTACTTTTAAGGTTAACTTATTTACTAACTATTTGTCATGTATACATAAATCAGTATTTGTAAATATTTTACTAAATTTCGCACATAGAATTAATAATCTATATTCAAATAACTTTAAAAATCAAAATTTAAAACATATCCTTCAAATTGTACAAGTTTATGGATATCCTTACTATTTAGTTAAATCAATTTTACACATATAAATATAGATTTAATTTGGGTTAAATGTCTGTATTTTTTTTTTTTTATATTTATGTTTGTTAATATCTCCTTGATAAAAATGATAATCAACTTTTGATTGTTGATATATTTGGCTGAACTATGAATCCTACTGTGTGCGTTGCTGCATAGGATTATCCTAGTTTAATGTCATTCATATTTTAAAATTTAACGTTAATTTTCAACTTTTGACTGTTGATATATTTCGCTAAATTATAACTAATATTAAGAGCATGTGCTGCATTGGATCATCTTAGTTAAAAGTCATTCATAAATTAGAATTTACATGTGGGCGAATTCTATAATTGTTGTTATGATTATATGGAGTTAATATTATTGGGGTTGTAACAAAAGTTAAAATTATCAAGGATGTTACAATGGGTTAATCAATACAATATAATATTAATATGTTAAACATATTTAATTTTAGTAAATATTAAATATTTATTAAATATAGTATACTAATAAACATATCTCTTAGTTTTATATTATTTATTTTATTTTATTTTTAGAACATTTAATTTAATTAATATTTGTTTTTTTATATTTTTTTTTCATGGTAGATATTATTTAAATAGCTGGATTTAAATCATTGTCATATTGAATAATCTATGTTATTTCTAAGTATAATACTAATTTATAAAATGAAAGCATCATATGGATTCTACATTAATGTTTGGGTAAAATTAAGATATATTTTAAATGGGTTAGTTAAAATAGAAAATATATTATAATAGTAACTCTTATTCTCTATATATATCATTAATATTAACTAGTAAAATTAATATATTTACACTACAATACAGCTGCATATAAGTAATTATACATACAATATTAAAGTTTTAGTAGAATATCTGTACACCAGATGTCAGCAGCAAAAGTAAATTATTTAATGAATTTGATAGTATGCTAATATAGTCTAATATTTTTCCAATAGATGGCAGTAGTATAGCTTATTTAAAATATTAAAACTTGGAAATTTAGTATGGAAGTAATAATAATACTTTCAATTTATCAAGTAATATTATATATTTTAATTTATTAAATTAAAATAAATTAATTAATGGTTTTTATTTATATGTATATCATAATTTTTTTTGTTCTACATTTTTTAAAATGTTGTAATCTATGTAGTTAAATAAAAATAACTGTAACTGTAGGATACAATTTATGATCTGTAGGATTCTCTATTTAACTGTGAATTTAACCTCTTCTTTTGGATACAATTTTGTACATGTGCTCACAATATACTAAATATCTTGGGATATTATTAATATAAGTAATATATATATTTTTTATTTTATTTTTATTTTTTCTTATTTTTCACAATCCTTTTCAAATTGTATGTATAATTTATAATATTCCATTGTAAAGGTCTTGTTATTCAATATTGTTTCAGCGATTGTTCGGGCGAGATATGGCACTATATTTAGCAAAAGCTGGTGTCATATACAGAAAACAATCGTTCTTTGCTTATAAATGTGATTTTCTTGCCCTTGAAAAAGTAAATTACTTTATAAGCTTTTATTTGTGTATATACTCGTATGGTTTATATTTCATTCCTTATTTTCTATTTATTTATTTTTTTATTTTTTTTTCTTCTTCTTAATTTGAATTAATAATGTTACATTTATTAGGACTACAATTTTAATTTGTAAATTGACAGGGCTCTTTGGTATCGGGATTTCAGTGTATGTGGTCAGTTTCTTATGTTTCAATGGTTAAATTTTACTTAAAGTTTTATATATATATATATATATATATATATATATATATATATATATATATATATATATATATATATAATTATAATATCTATGAATTTCAAAAAACATATCAAGTTCTATTCTACTTAAATCTCCAAAGAGATAATCAATGATACTGTGTATACAGAATACCACATAGCTAATAATTAACATGTGCAAACATAATATTACCATAGCTGATGCTTCAATGGTAATTGGCCAAATTTTACTCATACCAAAAGAATATTGAAAAAAGAGAAATAGAGAGAAAGGGGAAAAAAAAAATTATAAATTGGAGTTGCAATTAAGTAAACACAAATGGATTAACAAATTAAATATGAACCATACACAATGGAAAATTGGACCACATGAGAATTAAATATGAATTGGACATGGAAAAACACATGCACATGTACTCATCAGCCTGGATGCACCCACATGTGTTTTAAATAATAATTCAGTGTTTCATAATTCTACTGGCATAATGCTAAGATCAGTAGAATCATCCAGGTACACTGAATTATTACCAGACAACAATTGGAAATATTAAAATTTGGAAATATTTAAATAGGAAATAAAAAACCATTAAGAAAATACAATATTTTTCACTCACATCGATTATCCAAAAAACTGTAATTAACACCTCACTAAATTACCACGAGATAACAGTTTTGAAATAATAAAATTGGAAATATGAACGCGTAAAGTGTAGATAAAATATTTTACTCACAATAATTATACAGAATCCTTAAAATGTCACAACGTCTGCATAATATTCACATCCACATGGCAATGCATCATACATGTTGACTAAGTCGAGTTTAGAGAAATGATTTGTAAGACAAGTTGAGAGCACACTTTTTTTAAAACACAACCCCATAAATGACACCCAATCACAAAATGATTCAAAAACACTCAAAATAATTCTGGTTTTAATACACTTATAACAAAATTATATCCGTGAATATATATTACTCCATCCAATTTTAATTCCTGAAAGTAAAATTAATATACAATCAATAGCTCCCTCTATAGTTAAATTAAATATAATATTCACAATATTATCTACAACTACCTGAAAGGTAAAGTGTCGCCATCTATTGGTATTATAATAGTTCATAATTAATATTTAGTTAAATATCCACTTTATTAGTTACATACTCACTTCATTAGATTTATTTATATAAATAAACTTTAAAAAACAATACTAACTTGTAGTTTTACTTAAAATTCAAATAAAATTCAAATAAAATATAATACTACTATATGAATAAATCTACACAGAATTAATTCAACTTGCACAGCATTTCAGATATTCTTAACAAGAATATATTATGTAAAAGAGATATTATTTTAATTCAAATTATTTTTGCTGCCAGCTGTGTTAATCCACTGATATTATAGACATTTATTAAATAATTAATGTTTTATTTTTACTACTACTTAAATATATATTAGACTTGTTTTTAAATAATTAATGTTTAATTTATACTACATTGTAAATATATTTTATATTTATAGATTAATTTAAATAACTAATTAAATAATTCATAAACAATTCAAAATATCTCAAAATTTATAATGTTGATAATTAATATTATTACTACTGTTTTTCAATCAAATTAATGCAATGCAGTAATTAAAATACTTGTTAATTTTAATTATTCATAGACAAAAATAAAAACTATATATATTTATTTTTATATATATTGCAAATAGATATATATATATGAGTTATAATATCAATGTTATCATTGTATAATTTAATTTGTTATTGTATAATTTAATTTATAAATGTATGAAAACTACACATCAATAATACCTTAAACAGAGGTGATCGGCAATGCACAATCACAACTATACAAAGTATAAATAATGTTCAATCAAATATTAAATTTCCTAATATGTTATAATTGTAATTATGTATGTTATATTTGTAATTTTCTACATAAAGTGTATATAATGTTCAAACAAATATTAAATATTAAATTTCCTAATATGTTATAATTGTAATAATGTATGTTATAATTATTATTTTCTATATCTTTTGTTATATGTTATCGCACACTAAAACAATAATTTATTACATACCATGTTTATATTTAAATTATATAATAAATGTTATTTAAAAGAGTTGATGATTGAATTTATCATAAAAATTGGATATCCATATATTTTTGCTTGATCACGAATATATCTAATATTTTTGTTTTTATTTATATCTGAGCATAAGTATTTTATACGATGTAGATAATTGATAATTATATTTTTATAAACAGATTTATGTAAACATGAAGCATAATTGGTAAAAATATTTACTTTAAATGGGAAATCAAATCTCTTATCATAAATATCAAAAATTAATTTATAATTATTAGTAATATTAATTTTTAAGTCAAGAAAGTTTATATTATTATTAATTAAATCATTTTCGCTTAATTTAAGCTGAGTAGGATAAAAATTGAGTGGTGATGTGCAATTTTTTTCATTGAAATAAAATATGATAATGTCATCAATATAGCGATAAAATACATAATCATTGTTCGGACTTATATTTCTTTCATAATAATATAAGTAAAGGTCAGAGAGAATACTAGATGCGGTTCCGCCCTGCGGAATTCCCTGGCATTGTTTATAGATCATATTGTCATATATAATGTAATTATTATGCAATGTAAAATTTAGTAAAGTTTTAAAAAAATTTACTGAAATATGTTCTTTTAATTTTAATTGAGATTTAAATTCTTTAAATAATATACACATTGTTTTATGTAAGTCTTTTATATCAATATTATTAAATAAATCATTAAAATCCAATGTTTTTATGAATTTTACCGGATTGATATTATGTATTTTATTAATGAGTTGAAAACTATTTTTTAGGCAATGTTGGTTATTATGTTTTAACGTTATATCATATATCTGCTTTAAAATATTAAGTAGTAAATTGCTTGCATTTTTATTATATGTGTTACAACCGATGGTAACAGTGCGAAATTTAATAGGATTTTTATGAAATTTTGGAATTATAAGAAGATAAGGATAATTAAAATTATTACATTTGATTTTTAGTAATTTGTGATAATTTAATAATTTTCTGTTATTTATTTCAATATTTAATTTAGTTTTATTAAAAATATTACTTGTGTTGATTGCATTGTGAATTAACACTTTATAGTATTCTTTACAAATGATAGCATAATTATTTGGAGATTTATCTACATAAGTAATTATAAATTTGTTTTGTAATTCTGATATATGTTTATTTATGTTTTTAAAAGCTGCATGTGTAATATGATGATAATTTTTTATAATTTCATTTTTTAAATTTATCAATTACAGAAAATCTCCATTCACTGAAATATTCGATTGGTTTATTGTAATCAACAGCAATTTTATATATAAACAAATCAATATCTTGAATAAACTGCAATATTATGGATTTGATATTACACTTATATGGAAGACGAAATTTTGTGCCATTATGCATTAAGTTTTGTAAAATAGGTTGTTCTACAATATTAAGATCACCAGTAATGATATGACCATGTGTTGTATTTATATACTTTTGATATTTTGGGTCATTACAATAACATGGGTAATTCTTTGAAGAGACCAAATTTTTTGCAAAAGAATTGTAATTAAAAATTTTACGTCCAAGTGTGCGATTATATTTATATGTCTTGTGAATGGTAAAATTTTTTATTGGAAAATTATTATTAATGTTGTTTATTATATTGTGTAAATTTATATTATTAAATACATGATTGGAAAAATTTATAATTAATTGTGTATTATTAGTTTTATATTTAGGTTTATTAGAAAGACTTGTATTTAATAGGTTTGCTCTATAATGTAGAATATCATAAAAGATATCACAAAAATGTGGAGAATATTGATTCTTTTTAAATACCTTGAAATATTGGTTTATATATTTCTTTTTTATACTAAAAACATGTTTTCTTATAGCAAGCCAACAATAATCATTACAAAATTGTGCCTCAAGATTATCAAGCTCCTGTTGAATCACAATATCATCAGTGAATTTTTTGTTATTATGTTTACCTCTACCAGATCTAGAAGTTTTTTTTAAGTTTGAAAAATTTAATCCGGAATAAAGATTTTTATAATTTTCATATTTAGTTAAATCTGAAAATACAGGATGTGATTTTTTGTATACTAATTGATTTAATCCATAAGGATATGTAGTATTAAAATGTCTTATATATTTAGATTCTAGAAAAAGTCGTTCAGTAAAATTTTTTTGTATTTTAAGTATTTTAATAGTAATATTTTTAAAATCATGATTTTTGAAATGAGTATATTCAATATTATGAGTTGTTTGAAATTTAGAATTTTTATATTTATCAATATGAGAACGATGTAAATTTAGCCGCTTATGTAATTTTTGACAAGACTGTCCAATATATTCCATGTTACACGAATTGCATTTCAATGAATAGATTACATTGTATGCTTTGCAAAATTTTACCAAATTAAGATTGTTATTATTTGAAATCTGTGACTTATCAGCTAATGGACATGTAAGACAACGCTTAGATTCACACTCTCGAAAACATAGTACAGGCTTGGGACAATAGAATAGGTTATCTGATAACGATCCAGGAAGATCCCTAATAATCTTCCTGTACCGAGCATTATTCCTGGATCCACCAAGGCCTAAATTGCCAGTATCTAACATTTTACTAATAACTGCCATATTTGTTTGATAGCAATAAAAATTGCAAGAAATACATATTAAATATATCTATAACATATTAAAAAAAAAAAAAAATTGTTATGAATCAATCTTAATATTACTTGAATATCCATAAAAAAATAAAAAAAAAATATTAAGATTGACTGTTTAATACTTGATTAAATATAATAAAGCTATATAATAAAACTATTTACATATATACATAAAGTCCCATTAAGCAAACTAACATCAAAAGACAACAATATAAAAACCCCTAGCAGTCATAAGTCAGTACAAAATTAATGTTGGTAAAAAAAAAAAAAAAAAAAAAAAAAAAATCATTAGAACCTGAATAAGATTTTATAAAGATGCCCTTGAAAATTCAATAGATAAACAAATGATACCAGGAAATAATAGTAATACTAAAATATTATATTTGTTTTCTAGATAATAGTCCTTAGAAGTCTGGATTGCGCAAAAATCTCGAACGAAAGAGAATGTGAAGAGAATAACAGAAGTCTATTTCTCTTTACTACACATTTAAATGTAATCACATATAACGCAATGTAATAACATCACACACAAAATAAGTTTATTGTAAATTTCCTGATATTATCCCCATTACTCTTAAATTTCAGAACGGAAACACAGGTTCAGCTAGGAGTGAGACTCCCTGTATTTTTAATTTAATAAGTTTTGGGATTGCGAAGTAAGTAAAGATGTATGCTAGGCATAACTAGAAGAGACAGAAAGAGAATAATATGGATAAGTAGTCAGGCGAAAGCTTTTGACATCATTGAAGGAATTAAACGGCTAAAATGGAAAAGAGATGGACACATTGCAAGAAGAAAAGACAATAGATGAAGTACAAACACCATACGGTGGTATCCCAAAAATGTAAAACGACCAAGAAGACGACCTCAAGTAAGATGGAGTGACGAAATCAGAAAAGTGGCTGATGTTAATTGGATGACTAAAGCCATAGACAGAAAGCAATGGAAAAATCCGGGGGAGACCTACGTCCAGCAGTGGATTGAAAACGGTTGTTGTTGTTGATGATACAAAAAATTCCACAGTAACATAATTAAACATTAGATTCTTTACTTGGGATTTCGGGATTTCGCTGCAAAATGGGAAGTCAGATTATCATAAAATCCACATGGTACAAATAAAAAAATATGTTCTATGATGCAGGTAATACAAGGCTCTGACATACGCATCAATTTTCATTTTTTAACACTTTTCAAGTTGAAAAGTGTTTATGAATTCCGTTTGCCTGTCCGTGCTCCAACTCGCTTAAATATAGTAATATTACAATGTAATTTATATATGTTATTGAGGTTTATCAGAGGATGTTTAGTATTGAAATTTAAGTGTGTGGCATTTATAATTCGTTTACAGTGGCACTCAAAAGATACTCCGTTACATTGTGATCTATGGAGAAAAATAATTTTCATTGTATTTTAATGATGTTAGATTATAACGAACACAGTGAAATTAATATATGTTACTGAGGTGCACTACAAGGGCTTACTATAGAATATGGTGTACATATAATTTATCGTTCATTTACAGGGACACACAAAATAATTCGGTTGCAGTACTATTTATAGTCCAGGCATTTGGTAGAAAATAAAGGAAAGTTTTGGTGTAGTTTTTTTTTGGGGGTCCCTTTATGTTTTTTGGGTCGCTGAACACGAATCCGAGGTTTTCCAACAAAATTTTTTTCGGGAAATGTTTTTTTTTACAAAAAACGTGTAAAAAACGGACTTTTTTCCGTTTTTTCAAAATAATTCCAAAATTATGCATTTTACGTGAAAGTCGGCAGTATAACAATTAAAGAAAATAAAATTTCTTACATTTTATGTATTGAAAGTTTCTTTCTCTGATCAATAGTTTAGCTGTGAGAGTGCCTCAAAAATGGGTGGAAAAAACTAAAAACTGTAAAAAAAACGGGAATTACGGTACTGTATGTCAATGTAACATAGAAACTAATCCTTTTACGCAAATGTTAACTATTAATGTTACTAAAGATGATATGTTTGACTATATTTTATGCATTTGAGGTAGAGGAAAAGCGCGGATCCGACACCAGGGGAAGGTGGGAGCAGTGGGGCAGATCCAGCTACTCTCATGAGTCGAAGGTGCTACTCCTCTGGAGAGCTCGTATTCTAAGAGGCGGTAACATTGAAGTCCAGTAGAAATAGCATTTTACCTTACAAAAATTCGGGTAGTTCTGATTTTTGGGTATGTTGTAAAGGTTGACCCTCTAATAAAAAAACCAAGTTTTCGACCTTCTACACCTTGTGCGTTTTTCACAATTTTGAAAAAACCAATATTTTTCGGCACTTTTTTCGATTTTTCTTAAATAACTCAATTTTAGTGCATTTTACAGAAAAAAGCACTGTTACTATTTTGTAGAGCATAAAATTCTCTACAACATGCAGTATTCATGTTTGTAAATTGTCGAAATAGGGGGTAAGATACAGAGCCGGGAAATAGGGTTACATTTGGAAAAAAATGTAAAAATCCACAAATGACGTTAGGTTTGCTTAATAACCTACTTTTAGGGCGTTTTAGAGACAAAAGCACTTTCACTATTTTGTAGAGCATAAAATTATCTACAACATGCAGTATTCATGTTTGTAAATTGTCTAAATAGGGGGTAAGATACGGAGCCGGGAAATAGGGTTACATTTGGAAAAAAATGTAAAAATCCACAAATGACGTTAGGTTTGCTTAATAACCTACTTTTAGTGCGTTTTAGAGACAAAAGCACTTTCACTATTTTGTAGAGCATAAAATTATCTACAACATGCAGTATTCATGTTTGTAAATTGTCTAAATAGGGGGTAAGATACGGAGCCGGGAAATAGGGTTACATTTGGAAAAAAATGTAAAAATCCACAAATGACGTTAGTTTTTGCTTAATAACCTACTTTTAGTGCGTTTTAGAGACAAAAGCACTTTCAACATTTTGTAGAGCATAAAATTCTCTACAACATTCAGTATTCATGTTTGTAAATTGTCCAAATAGGGGGTAAGATATGGAGCCGGGAAAATAGGGTAAAATTTGCAAAAATCCACTAAAGACGTTAGTTTTTGCTTAATAACCTACTTTTAGTGCGTTTTAGACAGAATAACACTTTCCCCATTTTGTAGAGCATAACATTCTCTACAACATGCAGTATTCATGTTTGTAAATTGTCCAAATAGGGGGTAAGATACGGAGCCGGGAAATAGGGTTAAATTTTGAAAAAATGTAAAAATCCACAAATGACGTTAGTTTTTGCTTAATAACCTACTTTTAGGGCGTTTTAGAGACAAAAGCACTTTCAACATTTTGTAGAGCATAAAATTCTCTACAACATGCAGTATTCATATTTGTAAATTGTCCAAATAGGGGGTAAGATACGAAGCCGGGAAAATAGGGTAAAATTTGCAAAAATCCACTAAAGACGTTAGTTTTTGCTTAATAACCTACTTTTAGTGCGTTTTAGAGACAAAAGCACTTTCACCATTTTGTAGAGCATAAAATTCTCTACAACATGCAGTATTCATGTTTGTAAATTGTCCAAATAGGGGGTAAGATACGGCAAAAACTAACGTCATTTGTGGATTTTTACATTTTTTCCAAATTTAACCCTATTTTCTCGGCTCCGTATCTTACCCCCTATTTCGACAATTTACAAACATGAATACTGCACTAAAATTGAGTTATTTAAGAAAAATCGAAAAACGAGCCGAAAAATATTGTTTTTTTTCAATATTGTGAAAAACGCACAATGTCTAGAAGGTCGAAAACTTGGTTTTTTTATTAGAAGGTCAACCTTTACAGCATACCCAAAAATTAGAACTACCCGAATTTTTGTAAGGCAAGGCCCTTTTTTGCGCTATTGCTACTGGACTATTGGAACTGCTCCACTTCTCCCACCTTCCCCTGGCGCAGGATCCGCACTTTTCCTCTACCTCAAATGCATAAAATACAGTCAAACATGTAATCTTTAGTATCATTAATGGTTACCGTTTGCGTAAAATGGTTAGTTTTTATGTTATACACTACCGTGTCATACACTACCGTAATTCCCGTTTTTTTACAGTTTTTTGTTTTTAACACCCTTTTTTGCGGCACTGTCACGGCTAAACCATTGATCAGAGAAAAAAACTGTCATTACATAAAATATAGGAAATTTTATTTTCTTTAATTCATATATTGCCGACTTTCACGTAAAATGCACAATTTTGGAATTATTTTGAAAAAACGGAAAAAAGTCCGTTTTTTTACATTTTTTTTGTAAAAAAAACATTTCCCGAAAAAAATTTTGTTGGAAAACCTCAGATTCGTGTTCAGCGACCCAAAAAACATAAAGGGACAGAAAAAAAAAACTACACCAAAACTTTCGTTTATTTGGTCTTTTTTATCCCCTAATGCCTGGACTATTATGTGAGTAATAATTTCTGGAAGTGCGTTTGCAACTGTGGTATGCGTTTTTAAATGTAACTAATTTTTTGCCTATTACTTTGTGTGTATAAATTCTACAGATCATATATAGTGCTGCACAAAATAATTCAAACGAATTCGCTTATTGACGGAAATTGCTGAAGAGGAATTTTAAAACTGGGGTTGTGCATTTTCTAAGTGAACCAATTTTTGGCGTACTAAGTAGTACATATACAAATCTATAGATCATATACAGGGGTGCGCAAAATAATTCGAATGTTTTTCCGACTATAGATGGTAATTGTTCAAATTGGGTTTTCAAATGTGTTAGACGTTTTCCCAATTATTTACTTAGATATAATTTTTCACCTTATTAAACGGTGAAATTTTGTTACAGCATTCAGAATATGTTGGAAAGTGTTTCATAAACTATGCTTGATGCATGATTTTTTCTTTCTTATTTTTTATTGAAACGGAGGGTTTCTTATAAATTTTATTGTGATCTAATGATCTGGTATGTCTTTTGCATTTAGGTTTTCGGTTGGAGTCAATTTATTGCGATTTTTTTTTTATTATTTTCTGCAATGTTAGATTTAAAAATAAGAACGGTTCTTTAAAAAATAAACAGCTAAATAAAAGAAAACATAAAGAATCAGCCACTTAACCACGAAAACAAGTTTTTCTTTTTTTCCATTCACAGCAAGATGAAAACACAGCAGGTGACTACTAGTTTTACCATTAAGTGTTGTTCCATTATATTGCTTGTAAGTCAGTTCTGATTATTGTATTTCAAACGCAGAAACAAATAAACCTGTAATCAGCATAATAGTTAATTGTTAGACGGAACCGGTCAGTCCGTTTCTTGGAATGGAAATTCAGCGAAAGTGTTTCGGTCGAAGCTTCTTAGAATTCCTTTAAAATAAGGGGTTCGGAAAGTATTCCGGTTATTTCAGAATTTCGAAGGAGAGTGTCCTTTTAAGTGTGATGATGGGGGTTGAACGCAATTATGCGAGTATGCCCCAAACAGAAAAACTTCTTGTACTAGGTGTGGTTTCTTGAAAGTAGGTCAGGTGTATATTATTAATACAGGAGAACCACATTCTTTAGTTTATCATTTACTTGTGTGAAAGTACATTTGTATTATATGAAAGCCAACAGTAGTATAGTACAAGACGCTTGCACTCTTCGGAATTTTTAAAGAATCTGGTACCGCAATTTTAGATTCGCAAATTTCTATTTAATATTTAAATAGCTGAATCCGTAATAACCGCGTTTAATGAGACAAAAATTGTAATATTTTTTTAAGATTAAATAACGCGAAAAATTGTATTAAATAACTGTGGTATAACTGTACACACTACTGCAGTAGTGGCGTAGCCAGGGTAAGCGAGCAATTAAAAAAATATGGGAGGGGATCGAATAGTCATTTTTAAATAAACTGAACAATTAGGACTATCAGGATTTTGAGCGTTCAGACCATCTTTTCACGTCATTTAGTTGACGAATTAAAAGGCAGGAATTAGAAGGCAAATAAGTCAGCCTTTTAACTCAATGTTGAAAATTTTATTCTCTGTGATTTTCGAATTTTTCCCAACTTTTGTATGAGATTTTTAGCATTTTTTTTCTGCATTCCATTGCGATTTTTTGACACCTTTGTTTTTTTTTTAATGAAAAGAACTCTTCAGTAAATTTTGCTACTGCCCTGATTAAATGACAGTTGGAAGAATGCCAAATCAGTTCATGGAGCATTCTTGAAGTACTAATGTATATATATATATATTCATACTTCGCGTTAAAATTTGCAAGAGTTAAATATCGTCAAACTATTAATAATTTTGATATGAAAATAAAAATGAAATTGCAGGTTAAAAGTTTAAAAAAAATTAAATAAAATTAGTACTTACACAGCTGACGTTGATCTACATCGAAAGTAATTTGGCCTTAAGTTTGTTAGTTTTTCTGTAAAAATAAGGGGTTTGGAAAATATTCACATTGTTTCAGAAATTCAAATGAGAATGTTCTCTTGAGGGAGGAAAGAAATAACAATAGTTATAAAAAGCACTGAAATATAACTTGCAAAATATTAATGTGTATATCATGAGTAATTTTAAGAATCTGAGGTAGTTTAAAGAATTCCGCACCATGGATAAAAAAGGTGGGGCGATTTTAAACCTAACTAATCCTAAACAGTTAAATGACTTATCAGTGGATATTGCACTACATTGTCTCACCCCCCCCCCTCCCCTCCTACCTCCCCAAAAAAATAATTCTCATAGTCTTCTACTCCCTAACAAATAGTTTGCAGTAGAATTCAGGAATATCTCTACTTATCACTAGAGAAAAAAATATGGAGAGCAGTGAACTGGAGGGAAAATTTCATTAGGGTTTTTATTAAAACTTGCACTGTTGTTCAAATCGTCCTAGAAATCAAAAGCTGGAATGCTTAGAAACATTTTTTTGGGGTAGTGTCTTAAAATAGTGACCAATTGGTACCCGTTAAAACTTGACGGCTTGATATAATGTTATTATTATTACTATTATTCACTATTAATTACTGATATCTAAGATAGACCCACGACAAAGTTCTTTAAAAAATCAGGAAAGTAGCTGTCTGAAAAATCAGGAAAAATCAGGATTTCTGAAAAATCAGGAAAGTAGCTGTCACTTGCGGGACATTAAAATCCGCCCCCCCCCCACCCCAAAAAGACGTCTGGCGACTCTGATTAAACTTAGCATCAAAAGGCCATTTCTTTTTGTTTAACGTGGAAATAAAGATTTTTGAGATTATTATATCCTTATACAGTTAATTAGATTAATTTTGCACCTTAACATTGAAACTCTATAATTTTGCCAGCGGCAGTTATGGCTGAAATGTATTTTTGGTTAACTAACTTAATTATCAAGCTAAAAGCACACGAACTTAATTTCTTATTCTTAGTGAATTAAAATAAACAGGTACCAGGTGTTTTTTCTCCTGTATAAAGAGTTATATATCATAACAGTTTGGTGGTTAAAACACATCTGTCTGTTATTACCAAGATCCGGGTTCAGTACCCTGAATATAGACAGCGATGGGCAATTTTTGGTTGAAGCTTTATAAAAAAAAGAGAAAAGCTTTTCTTATGCATTTTTTTTTATTTCAATGTATAAATAAGATGAATCTCAGTTGAGTTACCTTATAAAAAACAATTTAGCTTATAAGTAAAGAATAATTCGATTTTTTAATAAAAGGCTTTTCTTGTTTGATTTTTTTCATGTTTTTGAATGCATTTGTCATACATTTCTAGTAGTAAAATTATAGTTGGCAAGATTTTATAGTTTCGTGGTTTTTCCTGTTTTTTTCCATGGTTTATATAGCCTTGGTTACTAGGGTTTATCCCGAAAAATATATTTTTACAATGATTTTAATTACTTTTTATAAGAAAAATTTCTTTTTTATCTTATTTCAACATTTCTATAAAATTGTATATAATTATTTTATTTTCCAAACAAAAAACTATGTATATTTTTAAATTTAACAAGTTAATGACACAAACACAAAAATCAATATTTTTTTGTCCCCTTAATAAAATATTAAAGTATGCTAATATTAGTGAAGCCTGATTCGAATATCTTTTCTGAAGCTACTATCTCATGTTGTTATCATATATTAATGAAATACAAACAGGAATAGTTAGATAATTTTTGGCCAAAAGATATTTGTGTATCATTAGTGTATTTTTAGAAGATCTTATGAGCTGGCAGTGATAATAACAAAATAATAATAAGCACACTTTTATCATAATGAACAAAAATAAATAAATAAATAAAATAGCGATTAAAAACTTGACATTTTTTACCATTTCTCTGGCAGTAACATATTTGACAAAAGTTCAGTACCACTTTTTATAACTTTTAATTCGCTTAAAAAATAATGCATTAATACAGGGGTGTAAAAACTGGGCGCCAATGGGCCGATTATCAACACTAAATTTTATTAGTATTCTTCGCTTACATTTGATTATTATACTTCACCTGCATTTTATTAGTATTCTTATTATACGAAGAATACTAACAATTTAGTGGTGGCAATCAGCCCATTGGCGCCCAGTTTTTACACCCCTGCATTAAGGCACACTTGCCTTCGAAAATACATTCACAAATTAAAATATTTAAAGTTAGATTTTGCTTCAACTTAATAATTAAAAAATGAAATTTATCAGAAGTGCAAACACATGGAACTACAGGTAAAATTTTAAATTGCAAAACGTGAATCAAATTTGGGAAACATTACAAAATGTAGAAGTGTTTTAAATAAGTATCGGTTACAGAATGACAATCTATGTATTTGTATTCCCTTAGCATTTTGTAATCAAATACTATCTTTTCAGTTTTTTGCACACGAGATCTACTTTATAACTTGATTTTTAATGTATGAAAAAAAAAAACATTTATAGGCGAAAAAGGCATTTTTACAAGGTTTTATTAGTAAAAACTTGTTTTTAACTACGTTCTTAAATGAAACAACTTTTTCTAAAAAATATTTATTTCATATTACTATTCACTTTTTTCGATACTTTTAATAGTTTTATCTTAAATTTAAAGACAGAGGCTGTTCATATATCGCACATTTATTCGTAAGCTGACGCTGCTAAAAAACAAGTGATTTTTCATATATTATTAATCCCAAACATTCCCACCAGTCATTTTTAGGTTTTCGTTCATCTCACGAAACCCTATTACTCCCGCATCGTTGTCTATCTGTCACAGAGCCGGTTATCAGAAACTGTGTAATCGTATAAATTTCAATATAGAGAGAAAGAAACCCCAAAATTCTAACAGCCTTTTCCTATTAAATTTAAACATTTTTCGTTATAGCAGTTGCCAAAAATTAAAAAATTACAATAAAATTCCGTCTACAATAATTAATTTTCTATTGAAAGATTTCCACTTGAAAAATGAAAATGAAATAAAAAGTTTCACAAATTGAAAAAAAGATTAATATGACGTCATATTGCTAATAAAACGGAAATTTTCAAACATTTCTCAATAATACAAGGAGTAAATACAGTAAATACACAAAGCAGATTAATATGACGTCATTAGAGAATTAAAAAGAAAATTAATCTGACGTCATATTGGAAGTTTAACAGATTTTTCAAATGTTTGAGAATAATACAAAGGGAGTATCAATATGAGTAATAGAGAATAGTATATATATGAGTTTGAGGAACGTATTGAATCATGATAAAAACCAGATTATGGAAATATTGGCATATTTTAACATTTTGAAGGTCGTTTAATTTTGAAATTTATTTTTGTTTCAATATCACATTTTGTCCACATGACAGATATTATTATGACAGAGTATAATAGCGGGCTTCGTCCGCTATCGGACCGGTTCAGATTTTCGAAAAAACGAGAAAAATAGACCGGTAAATTTTTACGTTATAAAAAGCATGATTTTTTTTTTAATGAAATTTATTTGGATTTATTAAAGAAAGGATAAAGTGTTTTGAAAGGAATATTAAACGAAACCATTTGGGCGATCGTCGATCACACTTACCCACTTGTTCTTTATACCGCTAACCAGGCCCCTACCTGCCCGGCATGAGTGGCAGGAGTGGCATGAGTGGCTTAAGTGGTTTGAAGAGTCAGTACCTGGTCGCGGGGCGATACTTGCCTGATCACAGCATGGCTGTGATCCATCTGACAATAGCCTTGTTGGCATCGCTGCAGTGCTCTTTAGTGGTTTGTTACAGTTCTCTTTGGTTGCCGGTTCAAGTTTTCTAATTGAATTTTTTTAATTGGCAGATTTAAAAAAAGCAAAAGTTAAGGAAGAGAAAAGAATTGGTCTCGTAATTTAGAACCCTGTTCAGGTGACGAGGCTAACTAGGCCAGGCTTCACCTGACTAGGCACCTCCAGAGGTATATTTCATAGGGAACTTGGAGGATTTTGCACCCACGACGGGTTTTACATGCACCAGGCGCCATTAGTGTACTTGGATTTATATGTATGCCATGTCTGTTGGCTTGTCACGTTCATGGCGGGTTGTCGCTGTCGTGTTCATCGCCTCTTTTATGGGCTGATTTTACTTTTTGTTTTATTTGTCTCAGTCAGGGTTTTTGCCGTTTTTATGGGCTCACCCCTGTTGTGAGTTGTTTCTGTCTATTATCATTTGTTGGGTTTTTGTCTCTATCTTGATAAATTGATAATTCTAGCTTGTGCTAGTGCTGGTTGCCACATTTCGAAACGTGGTCTTCTTGAGAGAGTTTTACTGGTTATTATGTCACTATCGCGGGTTTTGTCATATTGTAACTTTTGTTACTGGTGGTTGTCGCATTTCTGAATGTTGCACACTCATATTTGTTAGTTTTGTCACTTAATTAAATTAATCACTTTTCTCACTTTTTTGGAAGCATTATTACAGTTGCATGCCTGACTTTAACTCAACCGTGCTGGAGGTTTTGATTTATATATTTTTCCTTCGTGAATACGCTTAATGCGATCAGTTTAAATATCCCTGGTATCAGCAATATCCATCTGCACTGTCATCGTAATCTCATGAAGGCAGGTGTTTGTATTTCTTCATTTTATTGTTCAAGAGTTGCTTGCAATCATAAATGGTGTTTTTGAATCAATCTTGAGATTATAAATAGTTCATAATAATTGAGTTTTTTATTAACTTTCATCACTGAACTTTTAATGATTTTCAATGCTTTTCAGTAGCTAATCCTTTTTAAAAACTTTCAAATAGTTACATACAAAATGCGGTTACATATAATATTGTAATATGTATAAAATAACTTTATATTACTGTGAAAACATATTCTATTTAGTCCAACATAAGTGCTGTCAATTAGGACAGGGGAGAGTTGCGGCGTTGTTGATCCTTACCAGCGTTTGTTGATCCCCTTTTCATTTTTTCTAAAACTAAGGTCCGAAAGATTTTACACCCAAGCCCAAACCTTACCACTATAGTTTTAGGAGCACCTAATGAGACTATAACATATTTTGCATTACCTGTTATATTTTGTGTATTTCGAAATAATATACGGCCCTAAAATTTCCTTGCACCCGGGCCTGTTTAAGTCCAGCCTTCCTTTTAAAAACGCAAAATTCGTTCAATTAAGAAATTATTTCGTACCAGGCATAGGCGCTGATGAAGAGGGCGAAGGGGCATAACGCCTCCTAGATTTTGACACTTTAACTTTGTTTTCTTTATCGTTTTTTTTTCTAAGTTATTCAAACTATTTAAAGACTAAGAGTAGAAAAATAATGAAGTTTATAAAAATTTTATTTATTATTATCGCGGTATCAGTTTATAACACAACTTCTCCCCCCCCCCCAAAATAACCACCCTGCGCAACTTATATTTTGTTCTGTTGAATTCGATAGTAGTAACAATCTATGTAAATAAAATTGTTGCAGTTATATTAGCTCGTTATTAATTTTTCAGAAACACTAAAACGGTACTGAAAAACTGTCTTAATTTAATATAAAAAAAAAAAGGCGTTTTTTGGGAAGTGCATGGTAGACTAGGCAATTTTTTGTCCAAAACCGTCTCTTGAATCAGATTTTATTGCCCACATGTTGCCAACTGAGCGAATTTTCACAAATTACTTTCCACTTATGACGTTAAGCTCAATACTACCGAGATCGGTCTGCAATTTTAGTACATGATGCTCTAAATGTTGTTTTATAAATTGCTGTATATTCAACTCTAAAAATCATCTCATTTTCATAAAAAAAAAAAAAAAAAAAAAAAAAAAAAAAAAAAAAAAATGTCCTTGCTTAACGTTACACAATTTTTAAGTTCCTTGTAGATTCGTAAACATCTAAATTAAAAAATATATTCTAGTTATAAAACAAGATGTTTTTCCCAAAATAGAGTAAAACCTGCAAAGACGGAATCACTAAGGATCGAAAAACAATTTCATTTTAGACAGATTTTCTTCTTCCGTCTCTTATAATTGTATTGTGATAATTTCTATTTAAAGAAGGTTTCATTAAACATAGGTTTCGTTTTAACAAGTTTTACTTCAATAAAAGTTAGTTACTAGCAAAAGAAATAAGTAAAAAATAATAGAGTAAATCTTTTTACATTCAGCTAAATCCAAACTGTGTTTAAGATCTAACACTATCATTTTAAAACAATATTTCTTCTAAATTAAGCAGAGGAATTCACACAAGATATGCAGCTTTATTGAACTTGAATTCGATGCAATTCATTGTAAATTTGGTTGCGCACTTATTAGACTGCATTATGCAGACTTCGTGTTTGCTCATTCAAAAACTCAGGAAAGTTTGTTTTCATCATCACACCTTGACCTTTTGATGGCGATCCGCAGAAACTTGACTTTTGTATCTGCAATTTTCTTGCTACCACGAAATCAACTAGACTTCAGTCACGGAAGAAAAAAAAAATTCTGAAAAAGTATTGCCCCTCGCTCATAACGGTACACAACCCCTAAGTTCCTGGTAGAATCGTGAACATCTATTGCCACGAAATTCCGTGATGGATACTTCCTGAAGCAAAATATCGTTTACACGAATTGGGAATCACTGGTGCCAACCATGTCCTGGAATTATAGGGCAAGATCACAAATTTCACGGAATTTATATCCATGCATGATACAAAAATGCTACAAAGTGATAATTTGTTACTGTCTTTGTAGAAAAAAATCCCCTTTCCCTCCCTAAAACGAACAATATTTGGAAAAAAATACGACACATTCTAATGATTTAGATATTGATGAGCTAAGGCTATAATGTATTTATAAGAATAGTTTATTTATCTTTTGGCTCGTTTGGGAAACACCGTTCTTTTATTTACAAGAGATAGGAATCACTGGTGCAAGCCTTTTTCTTGCTTCTTAAGGCAAGATTATAAATTTCATGAAATTTATATCTATGTATGATACAAAAATGCTACAAATTGATAATCTGTTACTGTCTTTGTAGGAAAAGACCTTTTCCTCTCCTAAATAGACAATATTTGAAGAAAAAAAAAAAACGAAACATTCTCATGTTCTTATGTTTATATATTGATGAGCTGATGCTAATTTATAAATCAAAAATTTTAATTTATTTTTTAACTTTTTTTGGAAAACACAGTTCTTTCGTTTACAGTAGGTAGGGATCACTGGTGCCAGCCATGTTCTGGATTCTTAAGGCAAGATTACAAATTTCACAAAATTTATGTGTATGTATGAAACAAGAATGTTACAAAGTGATAATATATAACTGTCTTTCTATAGTTAAAGACCTCCCCACACCTAAATAGAGAATATTAAAAAAAAAAAAAAAAAAAATCGAAGCATTATCATGATTAGACTGATGCTAATTTATTTATCAAAACTTTTTATTTATCTTTTAGCTCTTTTGGAAAACACCGTTCTTTCGTTTACAAGATGTAGCAATCACTGGTGCCAGTCATGCATTTGATTCTTAAGGCAATATTACAAATTTACCAGAATTTATATCTACGTATGATACAAAAATACTACAAAGTGAGTGTTACTGTCTTTGTAGGAAAGAACTTTTCCTCCCTAAATATACAACATTTGGGAAAAAAAAAGAAAAAACGAAGCATCCTCATGATTAGATATTGATGAGCTGATGTTAATAATTCAAACCCGTCAAACTGGGTCGAATCCCGATAGGTAGGGGCCTGGTCAGCGGTCTCCGAGCTGATGTTAATAAATGGATTGCGACTGTGGTTTTTATACAAAAAAATGTTGGTTGTAGTGTGCTCTACAGCTTCTTAAATACCCCGTATTTAACAGGATACTTCCCTTGCCGTGCTCTACCGCTTTTGAAATATCCCGTATCCGTATTTAACAGAATACTTCCTTTGCCGTGGTAAATCTTTTGAAAAAACCCTTTTTAAATTAAATATAGATATAATTTATATTTTATGGATTCTGGGGATATGATCATCATGTTTTGGTCATGGTTGGTCTACTATGTATATTACAAAAGTATTACTTTCTTTTCATGTCGTTACGTTGCTATATGATGTCTCATCGTATGAGACAGATATGCATCTAATTTTGTTTTTATATTCATTTGTTTATTTGACAGAAGATAAAAAACCTGTTTGTATTTTAACTTTTGGAGGCTAGTTTGGTTAGTTCTGTGTTAATAATACATATTACAGAACGAAATCTTACTCGTTTATTTTGTTAACATTTATCTTATACTTGTCATTTGGAAAAACCCTTACCCCTTTTTACCCAAACATACTTGAAAACAGTTAATACATTCGGTTTTTCTGTCCGTCTGTCCGTGCTTTAACTCTTGTAAATATATTCGGATTGCCATGTATTTTTCATATGTTATTGGGTTTTACTATTGAATGTTTGGTATTGAAAATGAAGCGTTTAGCATTTATAGTTAGCATTTACAGGGACACACAAACGAATTCCGTTACATTATGGTATATGGTGAAAAACGTTTGCAGTTTATTTTATTCATGTAACGATATTGCAAATATAATGGAATTATTCTGCAACATTGAGGTGAACCACAACATACTTTCTCAGGAGTATAGAATAAGTAGCATTTATAGTTCGTTTATAGGGACGCACAAAATAATTCCATTACATTATGATCTAGGGGAGGGGGGGGGGGTGATCGCTTGCTGTGATTTTTAATGGTGTTATAACACACAATGAAATTAATAACACACAATGAAATTAAAAAGGATCACTGTGGGGCACTACAAAATGTTTTCTATACATTAAAGCGCACTAGCATTTAGGGTTCGCTTACAGCAGGAATGTTAAACACGCGGCCCGAAGGCCGCACTTTGGCCTGCCGATAGCTTATCTGTTACCCGCCAAAACTTTGGCCTTTTTCTTATGTTTATTTCAGTTGTTTTATTCAAGGGGGGGGGGGGATCGCCTGCTGGGAATTTTAATGGTGTTATAACACACAATGAAATTAAAAAGGATCACTGTGGGGCACTACAAAATGATTTCTATACATTAAAGCGCACTAGCATTTAGGGTTCGCTTACAGCAGGAATGTTAAACATGCGGCCCAAAGGCCGCACTTTGGCCTGCCGATAGCTTATCTGTTACCCGCCAAACCTTTGGCCTTTTTCTTGTGTTTATTACAGTTTATGTTTGACGCAAAAATGCACTTTGCACGAACACACTTGCACTAACCATAGCTGCAGTGTTGTCATACTGCACGACTTGGCAACGTTGGAGATTTTTTTATTCAAATTATCTACCACTATTTCAAAATAGACTACTTTCTTTATTTAATGACAGAAATTTCGTCATTAAATAAAGCGAAGATTACTAGTCATAAAAATTGGTAGATGTATTAAATTTAAAAAAATGACAATCTGACAACATTGCCGTGGAGTTAGAGATGGGAATAACCCGGAATATCTACGCAGAATTTGATTGGTCCATTTCTAAATCGTTTTTGGCTCAGTTCCAGATTACTTTTTTTTTTAATATAGAAGTATAAAAAAATGTATTTTTTTTAATAAACTTTATTTTACCACTGTCTTTGATTTACACTACATTACAAAACAATGTACAGTATTTATTAGGTGCTAAAAAGTTTATAGAAAGTATTACAATGCGGCACTGTTGAGCAATAATTAAAATTTTTAAAAATTAAAATAAAATAAATCGCTTTTAAATGAGTAGCTTTGAAAGTGACATGAATTTTCGTCTTGTTTTCCTGAAAAATAAAATGTTACCCAGGTATAAAAAGGAGCATATATAGTAGAACGCGAGGATTTAGGATTTGAGCTCATTAATTTTAGTAAACGTGTCATTGTTAATTATCCCTACGTGATCTTTAATTATCTTCTTTTTATTTCATTTTTACAGGCATATTCGTACTCACATACATTTTAAGATTTTTCAAATTATGTTAAAGACCTTTACCAGTGTGAATATGCACGATTAATTAAAGATGAACATCACAGATTGACAAATGTCAATTTACAATCGTACATATTATTTCTGCTGTCAACATCACTTTTTCTAAGAAAATACGAAACGCAGAACGACGAATGAGATGCCATATGAAAGGATTTTGAACAGACTTCTGACATAGCACACTTACATTTTCCTAAAACATGTTTTTTAATTAAAATTTGCTGATAATTAAAAATTAAATCGGCATTGTTTTCATAAAAAAAATGAAAGGATTTCCTCAAGTTAGTGTTGCCAAAAACATAAAATACCACATTATATGATGCTCAGCAACGATTATAAAAACACCGCATGGGTTTATTTTATATTTATGATTAAAAAGTGAAATTGAAATTGAAATGTTTAGATTTATATTTCCATGTCCCATGTTTTTCCCCGAAGCGGATGACGTCATCCTCTAATACAGTTAAAATACGATTGTTATTATTTCTTTTTTCTTTTTTCTTTTTTTTTTTCGCGCGTGTCTTTTGCAATCTTGGATCAGTTTTTACTCTAACTTTGATGGAATAAATTAGATATTATTCTGGCTTGACTAAAAACTAAATGTTGTTTGTAGATATTTTTAGGCTTACTTTTTCTTTAGGAGTTTAAACCTGCATCTAATAAATATTACATATTGATAAAAAATATTAGATTGCAGTGCGAAGAGATGGGAACCTTGGGAATTTTTACCCACTGGTAATTTTATATTCAGATAAAAGCTGGAATTTTATGTTTGATTTGTAAATTATAGTTAGATTTACTTTAGAGTTAGCAAAGAATCTACTCACACATGTATAAAAAATTTCGGAAAGGTAAATTGCTAGATTTGAAACTGATACTTCATTTTAAAAAGTGAATTTATGATACATATCAAAGGCAATGCATGTGCTTAAAAATAATAATACATTCAATTGCTCGCAAGTCGAAATCATTCACAACGAAGTAGAAGAAATAATATCCAGAGCAATTAAAGAAATTTTAAAATAATATAAACTAAAATATAAACTAAAATATACAAGTGTCATTGCTAGAAAAATTAACGGCATAGCCAAAAACTTCAATAATCAAATGAAATCCACAATTTCAGTATTTGTTGCTTATTACATTGTAATTCATGAAAATACAGATGCAGGAAATTAAAAACTCAGTTTGCAATTTTCATTCGCAGACATGTGTGCTTAAAAATAAGCGAAGGGTTTCTGGAAATTATTACTAGCTCGATACAACTACCATAACTGAGATTTTTTACTCAATCTTGAAAGTTTTGACAGAATAAACTTTTTCGTTTAAAAAGGTAAGTTTACATTGCAAATAATATTGCTCCTGAAACGATTGGCTTTATAAAATGGAGAAATTACAAAATTAACAGAAAGATGCAAAGGTCAGGGTAATATACTTAATACATTTTTGAATAATTTTCGTTGCGATTAAATTTTTTAAAAGTCAGAATTATGTACTTAATTTGTAGGTATGTAAACATCCATGTGAACAATCATTTATCCAAATATTTATTTCATCTAAACTTATGTTTGGCAGCACACTTTAGTACAACATCTTTCCTATTTTTAATTTTAAAAGTTTGGAAATTTTAAAGTTGATATCTATATATTAATTAAATAATTCTTTTAATATTTTCCGGTGCCTCTTTTAATTCTTTTTCAGATGGTTAGCTATAGAATTTTGCATGTTTTTTTGCTTTTGTTTTTTAACCCTTTCCGGCACAGGCAAAGTCTGTTGGCAAAATGCGAAATTGCTGACTGACACCGGAATTTACAAACGACTTTTTTAGAAAATACGAACTCCTTATTTTAAGCTTTCATTATAGAAACAAAATTTTATTAAAATATTCTTGGTGCCGTATGCAAGTTTGGAATTAAAATTAGGTGTGCCCTGAGTGGGACCACTGTGCCGGAAAGGGTTAACAAGGTAGTATTTTGTATGTACAAATTTCATTATGTGCGATGGTAATAAAATAAATTTGCTCTTTATTTTTTGCAATGTGGTTTGCAGCTTTGTATAAAATGTTTAATTTGGCCCTCGGTGGGGATGAGTTTGACATGCCTGGCTTACAGAGATGCGCCAAAGACTTCGGTTACAGAACTGACTATGATCGATATTTGCTGGAAGTGCGTTTTCCGCCGTGGTATGCATTTCTAAACTTATATATTTTTTAGTGCATTATGTGGTGCATGTAAATTTTATAGATCATATATAGGAATGCACGGAAAAATTTGAACACATTACTGGATATGGATTTTTAGTGAGTTATGTGTTTTTTAGATTGCGTATTTAGATATCTCATTTCACTGTATGAAAAAATGAAATTTCTTAATAATATTTTGCTAGTGTTGGAAAGTGTTTCATAATCTATGCCTGAAGCATGATTTTTTCCTGTTTAATCTTAAATATAGTTTATATTTTATGGATACTGGGAATATGATCATCAAGTTTTTATTATTTTTGGTCTACTGCGTATATTACAATTTTTTATTTTTCTTGCATCTTGTTACGTTGCGATATGACTTTCCATAGTATGAATGAGACATTTATGCATATAATTATTGAGATGATACCTGGTGAAAAATGATAGAGATGTAAGTAAAACAACGTTAAAAACACCAGAACATAACTTCTCTATAACATACTACTTTCGGTAGCATTTAGCGTACCGTCCTCAGTGCTAAGAATGCTGGAAATTTGCTCATATATATAGAAAAAAATGCGTGATCAACCGAAAGGTTTAATGACCAATAGGAAAACAGGAGATAAAGGGTTGCAGCCAATAGAAAATTGCGGATTGAATCGAAAGGTTTAATGACCAATAGGAAAACAGGAGATAACGGGTTACAACCATTAGAAAATAGCGTGGAGAAAGAACCGAAGAAATTGAAAAAGGCCGAAAGAAATTAAGAAAAAGATGTTTTTATGTAATGTTTTCAACAATCTGATAATGAAGGAATCGCGATTTCACAATTAACAATAATTTTATAATTTTTGTAAACATGGAATGCTTAAAGAAAGCCGAACTGAAATCAAAAGTGTGGTTCAACTCCCAGAATGTTTTGCAGTTGAGGATTTATTGGTTTCTTGTTTTTTAACATACTGTTTATATTCATTAATACGATATTTTAAAGCACGTTTTGTTTGTCCAATGTAGGAAAGACCGCATTTCCACAAAGACCTTTTGGTACAATCCGCAATTTAATATTGGCTGCAACCCGCTATCTTCTGTTTTCTGAAATGTACTCGAGATCTTTTGTGCTACCCTGTATATCATCTATAGTAGAATTTATGCACACCAAGTAATAAGCAAAAATGATTTTAATTTAAAAACACACCATAACTTAAAACGCACTTCCAGGAATTTTTGTGCTTTGGCAGTGTGGTTGTTAGTGTGCTTTGACCCAGCGGTTCCCAACCTTTTTTCTTTCACGTACCCCTTGTTTAGGATTATCATTTAGGAGTACCCCTTTTTCCATAACTCCTATCCACATAACACAAACATGCTTTTTAAAAAAATTAGTAATCTTCTTAGCATAGCTTAGTAATAAAGCGACACATTACATTGACATGCCTACCCCCCCCCCTTTTTTTATCTTGCATATTAAAGTTAACTTTACTATTTATAATATTATCTTAACATCCAAATAAAACAATATAGCATTAGAATACTTTTTAAATAACTCTCGATGAAAGTTTATAACGATTTTGAATCATTATATGCAAGTAGACAAACATGGCTTTTAATACCCTCAATGGGATCCTTGAGCTTGCTTCATGGAGCTGAGTTAAAAAAAAAAAAATCAGGTTAAAACGAAGACAGATATAATCTAAAGTCAGCCACAGTGTCAATCGTATTGCGGTATTTGTTCTTTCTATATGCGTAAGACGAAAATGCTCTTTCGCCAAGCTCTGTCGACAGACCATCAAGCGGCCTCTAATGTATCATCTTATGTGTTTTCTACAAACAAAGATATGTAGAATAATTTGAAGCATCTATGTCTAAGCTGCGTGTGTGTATACAGTAATGGCTCAGAAATGGTCATTACTGATATAACTCCACCTATTCAAAAACTAAGATAAGGGCCTTGCTTTTCAACGCATTTTAAAATGAAACATTTAAACCAGAAAGAAGCTCTGAGATAATTCAGGCGTTCTGCAATTATTATCAACAGAGAACAATAAGAAAAGTGGTGGAAAAGGATATTGTATAATGATCAATGACAGTTTTCGCGAAGATAGGAAAAGCATATAAATAATCATACAATATGTTTAGTGATGGCTGGAGTTAGTAACATTGAATTATTTGAGAGTAACATATTGGAGTTACACATAAGACTAACTTTGCAATCCAAAACTATCAACTTTGCTTATTTGTTTTCAGTTAAATCATTTTTGTGATTTCCTCCATTACCGATACTTTTTTCACGTATCCCCAACAGGCTCGTCACGTACCCCAGGTTTGGAACCGCTGAACCGAATTCTTTTGTGTGTCCCTGTAAATGAACGATGAATGCTAATGTTCGCCATATTCTGTAGTAAGCCTCTTGTAGTGAACCTCAGTGATATAAATCAATTTAAATATGTTTGAAATAGTGTTACATCATTTAAATTCACCGCAAATGATTTTTCCCCATAGACCGTAATGTAACGGAATTCTTTTGAGTGTCCCTGTAAACAAACTTTAAGCACTACGTATTTGTTTTCAATACCGAACATACCATAGTAAACCACATTAACATATATCAATTGCATAGCAATCCGAGTATTTTGTACGCTAGTTAGAGCATGGACAGACAGACGGCAGACGGACAGACAGACAAACCGAATTCATAAACTTTTTTTAACTATATTGGAACGTGTTAAAAAAGTATTCATTTGCGGATAGAATTTGCATTGATGAGATACTGATGATAATACTGATGATGATAAGAAATCTGCATAAAAAGCAATTTGAACTGTGGCAACATCTGTTAAACGGCATTATTCAATTTATTTTAAGAAAATGGCGTAGGTTTCAAATAATGAAAACAGCTTTTTTTAGAACCGTTATAGGATGTTTATAAAGTATTACAGTTATTACAGTCATACACATATTACAGTTATTATATGTTAAATGTTTCTGTATCAATTTGAATGTATTCCTCATTGTACTTCTCGCATTTGATTAAATCTATATAAAACATGAATTTTTGGAACAAAAGATAAATAAAATAAAATAAAAAAGATAGATGATAGTAATAGTACACAGCATGCCGAACAATATTTCATGTAGAACCTAGGATCAAATTCAACTTCTTCAATCAAAAATACAGGGTGTCTCCCTCTAAGCCGCATCCGATTTTCGTTCGTAACTTTAACAATAATAAAGATACTGTTATGGAATTTTCAGAAGATGTACCTTGTTTAATTGGAAAAGTGGTGACATCACGAGAACTGCTGGAAGTGCACATTAATTAGGTCCGTCACACTGTATGTATTGAAATATGGTGTGTTTAGCTCGCTGTTGTTTGCTCGCAAATGGTAATCAGTTCCAGTACATATCGCGATGTTATCATATTTCTCACAAAACAAAGTAAACTCGTTGAAAATATACATTATTATTAAATTTATGAACGAAAATTGCGGTTTGGCTTGGACTGAGACTTGGACTGATGTACAGGGCGGTTATAATATAAGTATCTCTATTTGGAGCTGTCTACAGCTCGATGGAATGATCCGAATGAAACCAAAATCGGTACACTTACTATTCGAGAAAAGGGAAGAAGAATGGAACAATAAAAAAAAATAATTGCAATAATCGACAGATGGATGTACAGAGTTTGAAATGTAATGTGTAATACAAGAACAAAAAATTAAGGCGTCAAACCTGATGGTACACCTAATTTATTGGAAAATGTTACAATGAATGTGGTTACGTTTTTGCATGGCAGTGCCAATCATGTTCAGGTTCCACATGGTCACTGTGCTGGAAGAGAGAAAATCCAGGTGATGCACGACGTGCTCAATTGCAGAATGTAACACATCAGGAGTGATGTTTCGTACATGGTGTGATATGCAGGAAAATCATTGAGGTTTGCGACACCTCCACGGTACACAATATTACACATTACATTTCACACTCAAAAGCGCCATCTGTCGGTGATTATTGCAATTATTTTTTTATTGTTTCATTCTTCTTCCCCCTTCTCGAATAGTAAGTGTACCGATTTTGGTTTCGTTCCGGTTATTCCTTCAAGTTACAGACAGCTCCAAATAGAGATTCTTATATTATAACCACCCGGTCTTTTGGACTGAAGATGTAGGTACCGATCCCAGGTTGTACGACAAATATTGTTCTCATTCCTGTGTATTATCGCCCCTGTTTGTTTCTTCTAAATATTTTGGGGCATCCTGCGTGTTAAACTAAAATCTTACCGATTGGCTGGTTGAAATATCAACATTCATTTTTCCCCATTGGCGTTATGAAATGAATTTTCACATCTCTATATCTAAAAGTATTAAATACCAGTTATTTAATTCGTTGTGCGTCTCAGGGCACACACGTTGTTTTCTATATTTACGTAAACTAATAAAGTGGTGATAATTTGTGCAACCATTTTCAGATTCCTAATAAATGCATAAAGAGTGCTTTAATAAATTAAGTGCGCGGTGTTTTATTTGACGCTTTATCCGCTAAAGCAGATTAAAAAAACTACATGAAAACTTACTGAACATGTTTGACTTCTAGATTTCCAATTATTATTCCTTTTATCACAGATATAAAATCCAAAGAACAAATTAACGAAGCTTCTTTTAAAATCAGGGAGATGACGAAAAATCTACCATCTTCCCATTCGTCCGGGAGGCAGCATCTTATTTTTGCAACCAATCATATCGTCTGTGATTTTGGTTATATGGCAGATTACTTGGTGCAGAGCGAAACTGCCAGTCCGCTGGCGTACCAGCGGGAGTGTTGCCATAGCAACACTGCACACTTCACTGCCAAGTTAAATGAATGGCAAACCAATTTCTGAACTTATCCCAACTCGGAGACAGGCATCAGTAATCGGGTTGTCATTCATTTAACATTGTAGGGGGTTGTGCGACGTTGATATGGCGACACCCCTGTCAGCTGTCTGGCGGTTCGTCAGCTGACTGGTGGTTTCGTTGTCTGTACCATCTAATCTGTCATATATACCAAAATCATCGATGTTAAAAACTGATTGCAAAATTGTAACGCTGCCTCCCGTACTATATTATTGGTCATTAAATTAGCCGTCTTCATGGTTGTGGCGTGTTAAGCTGAGGTTACCTTTTGCACTCAAAGACTGAATAAACCGGAACCTTCAGCTAAATCTAAATTCCAACTTACTAAAAATGTTCAAGTAAAAAACGGATTATGAACGTGGTAGCTCTTAATACAGAACTTTATCAACAAAACAAGTAATAGAACATTTATATATAAAAGTAAAAAAATAGTCTTACGATTAAGCATACTAAAAATATAGATGAAAATGGATTTGCTAGTTTTCATCCACAATTATTTTTTTCTATTTGAGCCTATTTTTGTAATAAAAACAATGATTTATGCAACGATTTTAAGACTCCTAATCAATGCACAAAGAAAGTTTGCAAAAATTGCATATGATTTTGCATTTAACGCTTTATGCACTGGAAGCTGATAGAAGAAAGAAGAAGAATTAATGTATTTAATTTCAGCTGCTATTTCTATTACCATATATATATAATCCAGATAATTTAAATTAATGAACTTCACTGCAAATCAGAGAGTGCATGATGAAGAATTTCTAATCAATAAATTATTCATCATCATCCAGCGAGCTTGTCCCACCTCAACATAAGTGTAAAAGGAAGTGTCAGACTTTATGGCCATCTGTCTCATTGTACAAGTAAAATACATCAAAAATTGAGTTAAATACAACAATTGATGGCTATTCACGAAAATTTGGGAAGAACTTCGTTTGGCACTAGAAATGAAGATCCGATTACTCCCCAAAATATAAAATTGTTTTACCCTGTTTTTTTTTTTTGGAGGGGGAAGGGGAGAAATTTAAACTCAGGGAGGGGAGATCAACTTTTTTAAGTATATCAAATGGGGTATCGATAGTTATGCATTTTTTTTTAAATTCTGAATCGAACGACACCATCTGCAAGTTGATACGATGATTCGTTACAAAGTTGCACTAGGTTTTACAAATTCAAAGTCGACGATCTCAGTGCAGTTAATATAGGTTTTTACAGAAACAACTGATAGCTATTCACGAAAATTCACAACAACTTTGTTTTCGCACTAGAAAAGAAGATCCGATGAGTCCCCAAAAATAAAGTTGTTTTACGATGTTTAGGGGGTTGCAAAATAATTCAATTTTTTTTTAAATAACTAAAATAGGGTATCGTTTACAATGTATTTTTTAATTTTGAATCGAACCACACCATCCGCAAGTCAATACGATCTATTGTTGCAAAGTTACGCCAGGGTTTAGGAATATAAAGTCGAAAACTTTATTTCAATGCAGTTAATACAGGTTTTTACAGAAACAACTGATGGGCATTCACGAAACTTTGGGAAGAACTCCGTTTTGGCACTAGAAAAGAAGATCCGATGAGTCCCCTAAAAATAAAGTTATTTTATGGTGTTTAGGGAGGGGGGGGGAGGGGGCAAAGTATATTTTACCTACACTGAAGTAAAATTTTCGACTTTGTATTCCTAAAACCTGGCGTAACTTTGTAATAAATGATCGTATCGACTGCGGATGGTGTAGTTCGATTCTAAATTAAAAATACATGGTAAAAAAGTACCCCATTTTACTTATTTAAAAAATTAATTATCCCCCCCCCTCCCCAAACACCGTAAAACAACTTTATTTTTGAGTGACACATGGGATATTTGTTTCTAGTGCCAAAACAAAGTTCTTCCCAAATTTCCGTGAATGGCCATCAGTTATTTCTGTAAAAACCTACATTAACTGCACTGAGGTAAAATCGTCAACTTTGTATTTGTAAAATCTGGTGTAACTTTGTAACGAATCATTGTATCGACTGGTGTATGCGGATGGTGTCGTTCGATTCAGAATTAAAATGCATAACTAACGATACCCCACTTGACCTACTTAAAAAAATGATTTCCACCCTCTTCCCTTAATTAAGGTTTCCCCCTATTTCCTCCCTCAAAACAGGTTAAAACAACTTTATTTTTTGGGGACTCATCGGATCTTCAATTCTAGTGCCAAAACGAAGTTCTTCCCAAATTTTGGGGAATGGCCATCAGTTGTTTAAAAAAAAAAATCTATTTTACCTCTACTATTAACACAATGATTAAACAGATCAGAATCTCCAGCTGAAAGTATCAATTCCATTCCACCACGAATATCCAGCTCAAAATCGAGATTCGAACCCGGCAGCTCTTAATTTTTAGGCGCCTCTTTCATAAGTTAGTCAAGTAGACTTATATTTAGAGGTAAAATGCAAAAAATGATTTTACTATTACGAGTATTATAAATACAGGTAGCATTAATTCTAATTAACTCTGTTAACTTTTTAAACTGCTTTTACTATTTGTGTCCATTTAATAAAATCAATAATTGATGTTACCCCCTTTTCATAACGAATGCATAAAGTGAGCTTTCATAAACTGTGTGCAATTTTTCATTTGATGCTTACTGAATTAGAAGCAGACGAAGATGCAATAGGAAAATTGACTGATCGTGTTTAATTTAAGCTATTATCACAAGTGTAAAATATTAAGAAAATAAATTAATGAATTTCTTTGAAAATCAAAGCGTGACGAAAAATTTATGATTTTCTTTTTATTGATCAATAAATTATTCATCATCCACTAGAAAGCACGTCCAAGCTTTACATAAGTTCAAGTAAAAGTGTCAGTAATCCTGATACTTTTTGCTTTTCCCAAAGCAATGGACAAAAACTGTATGGTCGTCTTTTGGACACGAGGATTAAACAGCGATCTGCAGCTGAAGTGTGGATTGCGATTTCGATCCACTACGAATATCGAAGTCAAAATTGGGATGCGAACATGGCAACTCTTGATTTGTACACAACGCCTCATTCAAAAGACAAGCTGTAGACAAACATTGGCGTAAAAGGCATAAAATGTATACTTTTACGACTGAGAGTATTATAAATATAGGGCAAAACAAATAATTAATTCTAATTAACTCCTTTAATATTTTTGTATTCGTGCACATTTAGTTAAAGAGATAATTGGTGTGGTGTAATAACCTTTTCCTAACGAAAGCACAAAGAGAGTTTTCATAAATTGCGTGCGATTTTAAATTTGAAGGAGACGAAAAAGCAATAGAAAAATTGACCGAAACGCGTTTAATTTTTGCTATTATCACAAGTTCAAAATATAAATATAATAAATTAATGAACGTCTTTGGAAATCAAGCGGTGGCGTAGAATTTATCATCTTCCTTTTATTGATGAAAAAAATATTCTTCATCATCTAGAGAGTATATCCTACCTTAACATAAGTGCAGGAAAAAATGTGAGCGAACCCGGTACTTTCTGCTTTTCCCGAAGCAATGGACAAGAACTACGGTCGTCTTTTGAACACGAAGATTAAACAGACTGCGATCTCCAGCTGAAAGTGTCAAGTGTGAAGTTCGGTTCCGATCCGCTACGAATATCGAAGTCAAAATTGGGAGGCGAACCTGGCAACTTTTGTTTTATATACAGCACCTCATTCTCACGACCAGCTGTAGACAAACATAAAAGTAAAAGGCATAAAATGCTTTTACGATTGTGAATATTATAAATATAGGTCAAAACAACTCATTAATTCTAATTAACCTCCGTTAACATTTTTCTATTTGTGCATATTTAGTAAAAGCGATAATTGGCGCAACCACTTTTTCAAGAAGAATGCATAAAGAGAGCTTTCATAAATTGCGTGCAATTTTGCATTTGACACAGACGAAAAGCAACAGGAAAATTGACTGAAACGTGTTTAATTTCAGCTATTATCACAAGTATAAAATCTAAATAAAATAAATTAATGAACGTCTTTGGAAATCAAGGGGTGACGAAGAATTTATCATCTTCTTTTTATTGATCAATAAATTATTCGTCATCATCTAGAGAGCGTGTCCCACCTTAACATAAGTGCAAGAAAAAGTGTCAGCGAACCCGGTACTTTCCGCTTTGCCCGAAGCAGTGGGCAGAGACTCCTTCGAATTACGTCCGGGTATCTGCTCCCCTTCAGAACGCCCCCTTTCTTGACCCCCCTCACTATTGCTACGCCTTTTTTTCGCTAAACCATTTTTTTAGTATTTTAACTTGCTACACGTTTTATTTTTCTTATTGCTTTTCCTCATCTTCTTCTTCTTCTTTTGTTTGTTAGGAAGAGAAAACAGAATACCATAACAGCCTTGGAGAGGACGCGTGTAAGACGGGCCACTGTAAAGTTGTCTTTTTTTGCCACATGTGTTTGTCTGCGGTACAAAGAGAGAAGATAAGTTTTCTGATTGAGCTCTATTTTAAGTAACTGATTGGTATCGTGGTTTAGTTCCTGAACAGTTCCCTAGAAGATTGTTGCGGAAGATATTTTCCCGGCATAAAAGCAAAATATTTGTCACGTTTATGGCATTTGCTATTTGGTGTCTTTTTGTACAAGTTGTTTTGGTGTTTCGTTTATTTCGAAACTAACATCAAGGAAAAGAAAACAGCATCTTCGCATTATGTATTCGGTGAGTTATTCAAAAATTGGGATGTTATTACATGAAATAATATATATATATATACATATTCCAATTATTAGTAGCCTTTTTAATATTTTATTCCTTTAAAATTTAAGCTATGCTTTTACAAATACTATATAACACTAAAATAATATTAAACATTTTTAAATTGAAATGTACAATGAATGTACTTTAATTTACCAATAACTGTTAGCAGGAACACTTCTAAAAGCCTTTTATATTTAATTGTAAACACACTTATGGGATAATATTTCTTACATAACACTCGTTATCGTGATTAGTTCTTGAACTGTTCTGTAGAATATATTTCCCTGGCATAAAAGTAAAATATTTGTCACGTTTATGGCATTTTCTATTTGGTATCGTTTTGAACAAGTTGTTTCGATGTTTCGTTTATTTCGAAACTAACAGGATGGAAAATAAAACAGAATTCTTTCATTATACATTCGGTATGCTATACAATAATTAAACCACTATTATATAAAGCATTTTGATAAAATAATAATAATAATAAACAAATATATTTTATTTGATAAAAAGTAATTTTTGACAGTCTATTCATATCTTAGTTAATAGCAGTATTTATTTATTTATTTTGCGCGAGTTTTTAGTTATAGCTACGTTAATACATATGGTATTTTTAATTTTTAATTTGTTTTCAAGCGTTAAAAAACATTAAATAATATTTCTCAACTTCTCAAGTAAATATTTTAAAATTTAAATATACGAATGCATATTAGTTTATCTGTATCTGTTATCAAAATTTAAATATATATCTGTATCTTTAATTGGGACCATGCTTAAGTAATATTATTTACATATGGATTTCATAAAAAACGAAAATAATATCAAACGACTATTTTAAATAGCTGATTGGTATCTTAGTTAGTTCTTGAACTGTTTCCTAAATCTTGTTGAAAATATTTCACCGGTATATATATATATATATAAACCCGTTAATGGCATTTTCTATTCGTTATCTTTCACACCAAATGTCTATGCTAGGTAAATATCTTCTGCAAAAGCATTTTTTTCTGCGCAATAGTTCAAGTATAACCAAATTACCAAATGTTATGTAACAAATATTATTTTTCAAGTACATTTACATTTAAAGATACAAAGGTTTTAAAAGAGTTTCTGTTAACAGTTACATTACTTACAAATAATGTTTTAAATGTATAATAAAATATTACATTATTTACAAGTAACTTCTAAAATTTATAAAATATTACACTATTCACAAATAACATTTTAAGACCATAAAAAATTAAATACTAAAATATGATTAAAAAATATTTCTTAACTTAAATGTGTGAATGTATTTTAATTTATCTGTAAATGTCATCAGGATCATTTAAAAAACTGTTATATATTTAATTGTAAATACATTTAAGAAATATTATGCTACATTACATTCGACAGAAAGCAAAAAAAAAATAACATACAGCAACAAATTTTAAATTAAATATAGCTGTATCTTTATGAATTAGTAATTCTTGTTACCGGTCGTTTTCTTTTTGATTTTGTCTGTTTTTCACGTGTTTTATAAATATTACTTTTAATCGGGAGATCCAACGTACGCTGGTTTTCCGGGTTATAGAACATACTGCTCATGTACAACACATAGCCAAAAAATCATTTTTACAGAAAACTCTAATATATTTTTTACGTATAATATTTTTTTGGAGAACTACAAAAACCATAAAAACTAACCATATTACCAAATGTTATGTAACAAATATTGTTTTTCAATATGTTTACAATTAAAGATACAAAGTGTTCCTGTTAACTGTTACATTATTTACAAATAATATTTTTAAATATATATGTATATATCGGTTTAATAGATCTTAACTGTACATTTGCGTACGATGGCGTCTTTTTCTTTTTATAGTGTTTAATGCCAATCAATATATATCGTTTCAATATATATGGTAAAGGAATAATGAAACTTACTCGCGACTTCATTGTGGTTTATGTTATCTTTGTTCTGAGAGAGTTTATTCGGTTTCAGTTTATTCTTTTAGTCACTAACAATACCAAAAAGCATTTTTTATATATAAAACTAGCAGGCTTCTTCCGCTACGCTGGTCGGTTTCTTCAAACGAACCTTTGAATCAAACGAAGTATATCGGTGAATTTAACCTTACGTTTTAAAGCAATTGGGACCTTTACCTGGAATGTCCTTCCGCATTGTTGAAAACATTATGAATACCATTGCGCTATTATATTTTCTAATGTGTCAGACAAAATTTGGGCTGGTAAGACCAACTCTTTAATTTGATCATTTACACTAGGATTTGGCAAACAGCAATAGAACGATACACAATATACTCATCAAAATACGTCCGGTTGAACTTTTAAAAAAGGTTTATCTTTCATAATCAGGTTCACCTGATTATAGAACTTTCCCCACAATTATGTAACTAAACAATGTAGAATGATATTTTATATATTTAAACCTTCCCTGAAAAATTTGTCTAACAGTGCAACTTCCATTGAAATCTATCCAGCAGAATATTTTTAAAAGGCTAATCTTTCATAATCGGGTTCACCTGATTATAGATCTTTCCCCCATAATGCTTATAACTAATCGACGTAGAATGATATGTTATATATTAAAATCTTCTTTGAAAAAATATCTAAATAACAATGCAAGTTCCATCAAAATACATTCAGCAGAACTGAAGTTATAAGACGCAAGAAAATGAAATTCTCATTTTCATTTTATATATGAGTATACAGTAGATATCAATTATGTTCGACTAAAGTTTTTAAATTTATTAAAAGCGATACTTTAGTATTAGCCGCATGCCAGCGGTTAGAGCAAAGAAATCGTCAAAGATAGCATTAGTATTTTAGTTCGATTACATATTAGTTAAATTTGTGTTTTTATAATAAATTTATATTATATCATTTATTTATTTATTTATTTATTGATGATGTTTTAATTTCGCTATGGAATATTAGTCGGAAACAAATGCTGAACTATTTACATTGTTTTAAGTGCAAACGTGTTAATCTTCAGAAATCGGGCATGCACGAGGTAAAAATAGATTTCATTCTTGAAAAAAATAAATAAAAATTACGTATAAGAAAAAGTGAGTAAGCTTTCGACGGTGTAAAAATTGAAATTGCGAGATGTTTGGAAATTAATAAATTTGCAAACAGAAAGAAAGGGATATATTTATTACTCCAGTCGTTGCCATCATTAATATGACATCAACGTCATTCATGGGCATATTTTTCCTATATAATATAGATTTATAAACCTTTTAAAACTCTGCTCTATGAAAATAAAATTTAATATTTATGAAATGTTACAACTAAAATGTTGCACAAAATTACGCAGCACAGTGGCACAAATCAACAACGGATTCAACTTAAACTTGGGTGTTGTTACGAAGTGTATTAATGAAACTTTCCAAACGGTCGTTTTGACAGATGCAGCCCGACATTTTGTTGTCAATAATTCAAAATCTCTTAGGATTCTTTTTGTTTGCTTTATATATATATATATATATATATATATATATATATATATATATTTCTATCTCCTCCTTTCATGTTATTAAATATTTTTTTTTGTTTTCTAGTTATTTTTGTAGAGTTTTTTTTTCACTCAATATTCCAATAGAATCTTGGATTGGGCGACATTGAGGCAAATTATTTAAATTTTTGTTTTTATGTAAAAAGTGTATATTTTGTGAATTATGATATCGTTATTTCTTTTTCTGCGACATTATCAGGCCAGAAACATAATTTTGTTTGAATGACTTTTTTTTTTTTTTTTTTTTTTATAAAAGGAACTAAAATGTTTTCAAGACATTACTTTTGGTAGACTTTTATTTGATTAATCGATAAACAACTAGGTTTGAAATAAAGTTTGGAGCTTTCCTTGTCAGGGACAATTAAATAAAGCATGGCTTTGCTTTCAAATTTATTCTTATACTTAAATTTTACGTTAGGGAGTGTATATTTTGTTAGTTTGTAGAGAAATACATATTGTTTCCAAACTTTTAGGATTTAGAAAGTTAAACTAATTTTCATCATCTAACATGAATGGCTTTAGAATGAATTCCTGGCCAATTGATTTAAGAGCCTACATCAGTCATGCGAAAAAACGCGCAAGCTAATGTTAAGTCTATGGGAAGGTTCTTGCGCGATTTCTTGCACGCATTTTAATATTTTTAAATGATTTTTTTTTTTTGCATAGGATAGCTGAGGTTAATCTCTAACGTTGTTAGTTTCTACTTTTTCGATTTTGGTTGCAGTTTTTTTTTTTTATATAAGGGTACTTTCACTTTCAGAACCGGTTCCAACCGGTTTCAAAATTGCAAATGACCGCTTATAATAAAACTATAACTAAAATCGAAAAAGTAAAAACTAACAACGTTAGGGATCGGCCTCAGCTATCCTATTAGAAATTTAACGGATTTTTCAAATGCTTGAGAATAATACAAAGGGAGTATCAATATGAGTAATAGAGAATAGTACACTCAGAAAGAAAAACTGATTAAAACTACAAAACATGTTTTTGAGTACATTTTGGTTGTTTTAGCAAAATTCAAGTAAAATTGAACCATTTTACTTCAATTAACAAAACATTTTTGCTAATGATACATTTTTTTTTTTTTTTTTTTTTTTTTTTTTTGAATTGAAAAAAAAAAAAAAAATTGTTGATTCAAACAAAATTTTTATTGACCTATATTTAAACAAAAATTTTGTTTAAATATAGGTCAAAGGAAATTTTGTTTGAATCAACAATTTTTTTTTTTTTTTTTTTTGCAATTCCAAAAAAATTTTTGTATAGCCAGCAAAAAATGTTTTGTTAATTGAAGTAAAATGGTTCAATTTTACTTGAATTTTGCTAAAACAACCAAAATGTACTCAACAAAAATGTTTTGTAGTTTTAATCAATTCATTTTTCTGAGTGTAAATATATGAGTTTGAGGAACGTATTGAATCATGATAAAAACCCCATTATAGAAATATTGGCATATTTTTAAATTTTGAAGGTCTTTGTACAACATGTTTAATTTGGAATTTGATTTTTTTTTTTTAAATATCGTATTTAGTCCACATAACAGATATTATTATGACAGAGTGTAATAGCGGACTTAGCCTGCTATCGGACCGGTTCAGATTTTCGAAAAAACGAGAAACATAGACCGGTAAATTTTTACTTAAAAAAAACATGACTTTTTTTTTAAAAAAAATGAAATTTATTTGGTTTTATTAAAGAATGGATAAAGTGTTTTGAAAGGAATTTTAAACGAAACCCTTTGTGCGATCTTCGATCACACTTACCCACTTGTTCCTGTTTAATCCTTATATTCTCTCCTAGAAGCAAAAGAAAGGAAGAAAGAAAACGAAAAATGCATTTAAAAGTGAAATAAAATAACAAGAATTACAACTTTTTCTTAGAAATAATGTTTAATAATAAATTAATATTTTACACGACTAATGCGCATAACTTGAAGTTAAATGCTGGAACGAAAATTAATTAAAATTAGAAAAAAATGTATTAAAACACATTTTTTATGTACTAACATTTAATGAAAGAACTTAATTTTTTTTTTTTTTTTAAACAAACATTAATATAATGTAAATTGTGATGAAATATAAATAAAAAGTCATAAATTTTCATTTTAAAAGATATCTTCAATCTTAATCATTTTGTTGCGTAAATGAAGCTTGTTAATAGAGCATAATTTAACATTTATTTATTTTTATTGAAAATGTGAATATGTAAGCCTTGCGAAAGATGCATGGCACTTATTTTATAAGGTACCTAAAATATAAAATTCTCAACGGTATAGTTTCGCTACTTGTACACTGCAAAAAATAATTGTTGATTTTACTGTATAATACTGGCAGCTGGGGTGCCAGTTTTGTACTGTAAAATCAACAATTATTTTTTGCAGTGTAGCGCACTTGTTCGGAGCAATGCCCTTGAGTTAACTCTATCATGCATGAAATATTTTTAAATGATCGAAAAAGAAGTTTTGCACTTAAGATGTACTTACAAAAAATGTTGATTTATTAACCCTTTATCTACCAACGGTACTTTGAAGTAAAATGAAAAGAAACATGTTATAAAATTCATTTAATGCAGATATTGCCAGTAATGCAAGTAAGCATGAGTTTTAGACAATTTACTTTTATCATCTTTTAAAAGCATTATTCGCTTTAAGAAGCAAAATTATTTTTAAATAGATATTTTATTTTTCCAATTGTAACTGCTCATCCTTTTTAACACTTTCCAACCTAGTTGAAAAGTGTTTATGACTTCAGTTTGTCTGCCGTATGGCCGTCTGCCGTCTGTCCGTACTCTAACTCCCGTAAATATGCTCGAATTGCCCTGTAATTCTTATATGTTATTGTCGTTATCTCTAGCATGTTTCCTATTTCAACTGAAGTGTGTAGCTCTTATAGTTTTTTTACAGGGACACTCAAAAGAATTCCGTTACATTATGGTCTATAGGGAAAAATCATTTGCGGTTTATTTTAATGATGTTACACAATTTCAAACACATTGTAATTGATATATATCACTAAGGTGTACAAGAGGCTTAATATGGAATAGTGTGTGTATATAGCAGTCATCGTTCATTTACAGGGACACACAAAAGAATTCTCTACTGTCTGTTAACAATAATTCCTGGAAGTGCGTTTTAAGTTACTGAACGCGATTTTAAATTTAACTCACTTTTTGTCTATTACTTGGTGTGTATAAATTCTGTAGATCATATACAGGGCAGCACAAAAGTTCGCGAACACATTTCCGTTTATTGACAGAAACTCCAGAAGGAGAATTTTAAACCGTGCTACGCGTTTCCTAACTAAACTAAAATTTAGCATCCTATGTAGTATATATACAAATCTATAGATCATATACAGGGCTGAATAAAAGTATTCGGATATTTTTCCGAATATTGTATATGTTGGAAATTCCTGAAATTACGTTTTTAAATATGTTATGCGTTTTCCAAATTCTTTACTTACATGTTATCTTTCAGCTTATTAAACGGTAATGATTTGTAAAATTATTTTGGAAGCGTTGGAAAGTGTTACATAATCTATGCTTGACGCATGATTTTTCGTTTTTGTTTATAATAAAAGACATTCAGTTGAAATGTTGAGTTAAAAAAAAATTCTATTCTAAAATGTGTTAGGTCATTACTTTTGTGTATTTCTTAATTCTATAATTTGCTAAAAACAATATCCTGAAGAAATGATTTGGGTAGAGTTAGTTGTAAATAGTCTACAAAATCCTTGTAAATAGTGATTTAGTTAATTACATTTTAATAAATAAAAAATTTCTAAACTTTATTTAATGATTACAGAAATCTACAAATATATTTTCAACTGTTCAGAAAAAATGCTTTGGAAGGCGAAATTTTCATTAATTCATAATTTGGTGCATAAAGAGTTAAGGATAAAAATAATTTTTATGTACAAAATTACAACATGAACCTGTTATGGTGTTTATAAGCATTAAAAGTTATCATTAAAAGTTATTAATGAAGGAGCTAGGGTATAAAAACACGGTAGCTGACATTTTTTAGGTGCGTTGATAATTATATAAATACGTAGCAACTATAGTCGTCGTCTGTCTAAATGTCTGTCTGTCTGTCTGTCCGTTTGTCCGCATATCAGAGCGCAAAAACTACCCAACCGAATGATTTGAAATTTAATATAGATAATCGTTGCAGAATTTTGTCGAGTCATTTCAAATTTTATGAAAATCGAATCAAAACTTAACAAGAACGAAAAATCATGCGTCAAGCATAGATTATGTAGCACTTTCCAACGCTTCCAAAATAATTTTACAAAACATACTGTTTAATAAGCTAAAAGATAACATCTAAGTAAACAATTTGGAAAACGCATAACATATTTAAAAACATAGTTTCAGGAATTTCCAACAGATACAATATTCGGAAAAATATCCGAATACTTTTATTCAGCCCTGTATATGATCTATAGATTTGTATATGCTAGGATGCTAAATTTTAGTTTAGTTAGGAAACGCGTAGCACAGTTTAAAGTTATCTTTCTGGAGTTTCTGTCAATAAACGGAAATGTGTCCGCGAACTTTTGTGCTGCCCTGTATAGGATCTACAGAATTTATACACACCACGTAATAGACAAAAAGCGAGTTAAAATTAAAATCGCGTATAGTAACTTAAAACGCACTTCCAGGAATGATTGTTAACAGACGGTAGAGAATTCTTTTGTATGTCCCTGTAAATGAACGATGACTGCTATACACACACTATTCTGTAGTAAGCCTCTTGTAATGCACCTTAGATATATATATATAAATTTCAATGCGTTTAAAATAGTGAAACATTATTTAAATAAACCGCAGACGATTTTTCTCCATAGACGTCATGTAACGGAATTCTTTTGACTGTCCCTGTAATGTAACTATAAGAGCTATGCACACCCTATTCCATATTAAGCTTCTTCTAATGCACCTTAGTGATATATATAAATTTCAATGCGTTTAAAATACTGAAACATTATTTAAATAAACCGCAAATGATTTTTCCCCATAGACCGCAATGTAACGGAATTCTTTTGAGTGTCCCTGTAATAAAACTATAAGTGCTACACACTTCCGTTGAAATAGGGAACATGCTATAGATAACGACAATAACATATAAAAATTGCAGAGCAATCCGAGCATATTTACGGGAGTTAGAGCACGGACAGACGGCAGACGGCAGACGGCAGACGGCCATACGGCCAGACAAACCGAAGTCATAAGCACTTTTCAACTAGGTTGGAAAGTGCTAAAAAGATATTAATAAAAGTTTTCTTTATTCTATTAAATCTTATCATACGTAGTCTATATGATAAAAACGCAAGTCGTGTGACTGAAGAAAACAAATACGGGCTAACGGCTAACCACATCTTTTTCCATATGCCAAGCTGCCATTTTCTTTCAAAATCAATTTTTCGAATAAAATTGCGTAAAAGTTGCATTTTTAGAAAGATCGTTCAAAAAAATGTTTTGCTTGAGAGATGAGTTACATTAAAAAATGTATAGATTATCATATAATTTCAGTAAAAATTAGGTTAACAGCCGACTATCTCAATCCATTAAAGTAAATAAACAAAATATTCATTCATCGTGAGTCATAGAAATATTAACCATGGAGGTAATCATTCTCAACGCAAGATCTCCATGGTGAATTTACAGCTCTGTCTGGTGTCGAAAAAAAAATCGCATCTGTAAACATGGCATACGTAATAAGAAAGAAAAAGGCATCCTCATTTCGTTCATAGCGGATGATATAATTAATTTCACTGAAATAATAACGATGATTTTTTACATTGTAAAACTAGTTATAGCACGAAACGAACGCACCTCATTTGTCACGTTTAACGTACAATTTCCAACTTGTTATTTTTTTTCTGATTTCCATGTAAAATTGTTTAACTGCATCCTAACAACCTTTTAAAAGAATAAGGCTTACTTTTTTATACAATATATATTGCTATAATAATCATAGATAAATTTTAGATATGAGTTTTAATAACGAAAACTCTTTGTGCAAAAAAAAAAAAAAAAAAAAAAAAAAAAACTACGAAACAAAATGTTACACGCAAGTTAACTGAAGGTCCGGTTTGAACAAATCAACTTTATTAAAGGAAGCAGTCACAATAATTTTGCTTGCATTTTTCTTTAGAAAAGAATCTTGAATATCTCGAAACTTGCATTTTGTTAATTACACCCGAGCCCTTCAAAAAGTTTTTTTTTGTGTGTGTATGGTGATTTTAACTTTGAATACATTAACGCAGGTGTGTCCAACTTTTTTGGTCTGAAAGCCATCTGTCGCCACTTCTTCCGAATAAAATTCTTCGCCTTCTTTAATCGCAAAATTTCTGTCATTGTATATGACGAATTTGTCTAAGCGAAATAAGTGGTAGCATTGCGATCTGTGAGTCGCAGGTTGGACCTCTCTGTACTAACACAAAGTAGAAAGTAAAAAACCATTTTTGGTCATGTTTAGATCCAAATGAGAAAATCTTCTCTCACGCAGAGAAAACATAAATTTGTTAAAGGTGGATTTTCCGAGTGACTATACTTGAAAAATAAATATGGTTTTGAAAGCTATTTTTGTATTTCACAAGCGCTTTTGAACTTTATATGAAGTTTATGTGTAATAAAGGAATAGAGATTATACATTCACAGCTATCTGGGGATAGTCTTACAATACAACTTCGTATGAGGTTTACAAGGTACGACGGTTGCTATTTATATTTCTGGCTTAGTAATGAAAAAACAAATTTTATGATCGACATTGGATTTATAGTTTTTCAAAATATTCTACATGAAGATCAATATACTTTTGCATGCGTTTGAACCAATTTTCGAAGTACTATTTCCACTCCGATGGAGGTAACTCCAAAACATGCGTTTTGAATGCATCAACCTCTTCTTCGGGTGTCGAAAATCGTTGTCCACGTAATTTATTTTTGATTTGTAAAACATGATGATTAAAACAAATATTTAAATTTTGCTTATACCTACTTTTACTTAAGTTTAGTAATCAAACCAAAGCGTTAGCAAGACTTAACCTACAGTAAAATTTAAATATTCGTTTTAATGAAGCAAGAATCATCATTCCTACCTCCCATTATGATATTTCGTTTATAAAAGAGTCCATAGAAATTTTAATAAAAGGTAATAAGGCTATTAATGATAACATTTAATATAACATTCCAGGGATATGGTTAAAGCTTTTAAAATAGAAGATGTTTTGTTAAAGTTCAATTTACTGCCTCCCCTCCCCTTTCTCCCCCTCCGCTGTAAAGTAGATTCACCTGGTTGCCCAGCCGAAGACGCAGTACGATTAGGAATTTTCAGTACGGAATCAAAGCTACCCTGATGACGATCAAGGTCTGATCGAAAGCGCAAAAGCGAAATGTCGAAAGTTTTTAAGTTTTAAAAACTATTTTATTATGTAACAACATATTTTATATTTGTGACATCTTTTTATATTTGTGACATTAAATGCACCTTTTTAGCAAGTCTTCTTTAATTTTACTTCAAATATTTTCTTCTTGTATAGAGAGAAGAAAGTAAAAAGGGGTATAGTACATTCATTATAAGAGAATTAAAAACTAATCGGATATGACAATCCCAAAACTTCTTTCTATCTCATACATGTTAATACTTCAATTTTTTAATTATGCATTTTAGAATTAAAAAATACAGCGTAGCAGTGCCACCTGTTATATGATTTACACCAAAACCTAATCATCAACAACTTATGTGAACGTCTAACGGAATCTGAAGTTTGATAAAAATCCGTGCATTAGTTCATGAGATAGAAATATTGCGGAAATCATGAAAAATGCAGTATAGCAGCGCCACCTCGTGGGTGATTTAAACCAAAAACAAATCAGAACCAATTTATATCAAAGTCTAAGAAAATCTGAAGTTTATTAAATTCGGTGCATTAGGTCTTAAGATAGAGCGCCCACAAAATTTGTGTCACATACAGACACACACACAGACATACAGATATACTCACTGACAGACATTTTCTAAAAACAGTCTAATCGTGTTTAGGACCTTCTAAAACGTATAAATCCTTCGAAAACCTGAAGTCGAAATTTTCCACGAATCCAATATTTTCTTGTTTTAAAGATAAAAGAAAGTAAAACATAAAAATTAAAATAATAATAATAAAAAATAATGTTACATCCGGACACGCAAAGTTTTCGAGAACAATCGCAAGTTAATGTTAAAATAAAATGGAAGAGTTCTTTACAAATATCTCGTTTGCATTTCAATATTTTTAAATGATTCTCTTCGCTTAGTATATCTAAGGTCCATGTTTAACGTTGTAGTTTTGTACTTTTTCAATTTTGGTTATTGTTTAATTCTGAGGATGCTTTAAATTTCGAAAACAAACTGGTCGGTTGGATCTAATATTTAGAGTGATTTAAAATGTTCAAAAAATTTTATTGCTTTTATGTATATTTTCGTTTTTGAAGATTTTTTGAAGATTTAACAACTTAAATCTCTGTTATCAAATGGTTCGAAAACTTTGGAGTTATTAAATTAAAAAAAAAAAAAAAAAAACTAAAAGAAACTGTAATTTTATTTTTCGTTTTATATTTTGATAAATTAAATATTTTCATTATTAATTATAAATTAAATAAATATATATATTTTTCTTTTGTACAGGTCAACTTTTTTATATGTATAACAACAGCATTGACAGGATTAACGTATGCTGAGAATAAACACAGAAGCAGTTTAGAAAATTTGGAAGTTAAAAGTCACAGAAAACCAAAAGTAAGTATTATAGCTTTGTACTTCTCTTTTCCTTAGTTTTAATCCTGAGTAATTTTGAAAAGCCTCGAATGCTGATATAAATTTTGAACAGATAAAGCTATAGTTGTGGAACCTATATAGTGTATGCCTTCTGATACAATACATGTTTACTTAATAGTTAGACATACTATAATTAGGTTAGACGGATAGGTATTGTATACAATCGGCAAGTAGTTAGGTAGACATACTATACTAATAGTATGTAATTAGTGCCTTATTAGCAACCTAAATATGTCTATATATATAGTAAAACGACTATGTACTTTCATAAGGAAATGACAGCTACTCCCACTTGTAGCAAAATTTGAAAGTTACGGACCATATCTCGAATACTAATGAGAGATGGCGGTATCCTTGATTTAGTATGCAATGATGTCTTATGTGTAGAAATAACTTTACTAGAATGCCTGAAATTAAGTTTTTTGATATCCAATCACTGGGTTTAGATCTATTCATGTACAGAAATATGGCGTTATAAAGCAGATGCACATTTACTAATAAAAATAACATATATAAGCACGATACAATTTATTTCAATAAGAAAATAACTTTATGTAATGCTAAATGAATCATTGGCAGCAGTACATGTTTACTCGTGTATTGCTTCTAACGGTGGACAAATTACGCATACTTAACTTGATTTACTTATGAAAATAACATGTGTTACTTTTTTATTAGTATACTAACTACTACTACATGTGTTATTTTTTTTTTATTAGTAAATGTGCATCTACTTTATAATATCGCTCTACTTTGTGCGATTAGTGAAGTGTTTAAGCAGGTGAGTGGATTCGACAAACTTAATTTTAGGGCTTTAAGTTATTTTTACATGTAAGACATCATTTCATACTAAATCGAGGATGCTCTAAACTTTTGTAACTAACTATTTTTCGCTGTATTTCATAATTTTTGAAATTGCATTCATAGCTTCCGAATTTCGCCCTTAGGGTCGCAGCAGAATGACTTTCAAATGAAAGCGTATAACCGGTTTCTAAAGGCAGACACTTGTTCCACAATTTTAGCTTTAGCGGTACAGAAATTATATGATTACATCCGGACTTTGCACCCTGTATCTATATAGTGCCGTGAAATTCCGAAAGTCCATAAAATTAGATGTATCATAACTCGGTTAGTTTTGGTCATATAAAACTGCAATTTTTACTGTTTTATTTGTTAATGCATGGAGAAAAGCTTTCTAAATATAAATTATATGCCTCAGAGACCGTATAAAAACTTAAAAAGTGTAACTTTTTAAAAATTAATGGCAAATTAACAAAATTTTAATTTCTACCTTATTTTGAACACTTTTGCAATTTACATCGCCCACGTACCTCCAACAGGTAAAAAATTATAGCGCGCGTTTCATTCCTTTTGGAACGCTGTGTGTGTATACCAGGAAGCTCAAACCCGAGCGACAACCCCCGGACCTACAACAGATTCGAACATGGAAAACTTGTACATAATTGGTAGTCCATTGGTAGGAATACGCTGTAATCTATCTCAAAAGTATATTTCAAATTTGTGGTTTTAAGAGCATTTTTACAAAAATGACAGTGTGTACAGTCGTAGAGGCCACCAGGCAGATTATATCTATATATCTTGTGTTTGGCTGTTTTATGTAATAGTTTAGATTTATTAATTATAGTTAATTAAGTACTAGTTTTTAAATTATTTTCGCATTTTTAATTTAGAACTTTTATCATTTGTTTATAATTGAAATTAGTTTAACATAATAATTGCTTCTTGTCTGGGAAAATAAATATTATTTTGGATATTCTATCATTGAAAAAGGGGCAGCGCAACGAATTAAAATATATTTGAATATATATGTTTCATTTATACTTGAGATATTTTTCTGGATGTGTAATAAGGAAAAAGTTAAATTTGGCTTTTCAAAATTCTCCAATTAATGAAAATTCTAATAGGTGGGCAAAGAAACGTCGGTTTGAACAGAATTTTAGCGTGCTTTCGTCAAATTGGTACTGGTTTTAATTAAGTATTTTAAACGTCACATTTGGCAACACTTCGCCAGATGTTAAAAAGCTTGGAGATCATTTTGCGACGTTTAGCGTAACTTGAGATTTTCTCAAACACTGTCGAATGACAGACAAACAAATTAAAATTATTACTATTTTTCATATGGGCGGCTAACATTTCTCTGTGTTTGAAAATGTACGACACCGTTTAATATCATTTCGGAACATTAACTGGTTTTAAATGGCAATACATCTGTGTATCCCTGTAAAAGCGCTGTAAATGCCAAGTGCAACATTTTCAGTGATCGTGGTTATCGCTCAATTGTCTACTAAGATATATAAATTTCGTTCAATTTGAAATAGTATAGTGTCATTAAAATTTATTTCGAGTAATTACCGCTCATGCACGCTAATGCATCGACATTCTGTTGTGCAACCCTGTAAAATAGTTGTGCGTGTTATGCACATCATCTTCAATAGGAAGCATGCTGTAGGTGCAGGGAATTATAAAAACGCATTAAAATGTCTTTGCACATGTTGTCTAGAAATACCGCATTTAGAGCTTTACAGAAAACTCTTCAAAAATCGTACAACATATTTCAGAAAAAAATATTTCAACGCATAATTCACTAATAAAGAATTAATCAATTCAGGAATTTTAAAAAAAGTATGTCGTAAAAGTGTAACTATAGTTTCTCATGATATCTCTCCGAGAATTTTGCATCATATTTCACCAAAAATGACACAGCTTATCTGCATTATTATTGTAATTATCGTTATTCAAATTATTACTTTTTTTATTTAAGATATTTTGCATTTTGTTTGAGACAGTAAATAATACCAGTAATCACGACCTTTTTTACAACTTCGAGGTATCTTTATAAATCTCCAAAAAAGAATCATGTTAAAATTTTAAAAATAAGGCAATTTTTGTCTTTAATCATGCCTAAGACGTATCGTTCGAGACTTATCCAGACAATCTGAGACGTATCCTATTCGTTTATTAATCGAAATTTTCAGTTTGTTTAGTCAAATTTCATGAGTTGTAAAATAATTCAAAGGTAGATCATGATTTAAATACAGCAGCCTATTATTTGGATAAAAATTTTGTCAAATTAGCCACTAATTGCCGTATTGCTGTAAAACGCATATTAATTATTGAGGTGCATTAAAAAAAACTTTAGACTGAAATTTTCTTATTCTTAAAATATTAAAAGTTTCTAATACTAGTACTATTTAATAATAAATACGAATGTTAAATGCTTTATTTGCACATAAGTATGAAATGAAGCATGTCTTATTTTTATAATATGAAATAACATTTATTTGAAATTTATTCAAAATAAATAACATATTTTATTATCTTTTTTCAGATTTCCTCTGAATTTGGTTATAATATATTAAACTCTGACCGGATATCAAATCACTTTAGGCAAGAGCATCGAGATGTAAATGGTGTCGTAAGAGGAAGCTATGGCTTCAAGAATCCAAATGGATTATTTAGACTTGTTCAATATATTGCAGACAGTAGAGGATATAGAGCTCACATTTCTTCTAACGAGCATGGCATTGGAAAGCAAAACCCTGCTGGTGTGAGTATAAATCGCTTTGACCATCAACCTTTAGTAACAGAAGAAAAGATTAGGCCACCAATTTCTCCATTGAGGAAGCAGGGTTTCATACAAGATAGAATAAAACTAACCATTGATGGCAATATTCCTAGGTATGATTTTTATTCACCTATACAAAGTCAAAAGTCCAATAAAAACCAGTATGACAGTTCTCTATTCCGAGATGAAAGTAATGCATATGAGTACGATGTAGATAGACAAGAATTTTACTCATCCCACCGGCAAAATCCGGTAGATAAACTTATCGGAACACGTTTTAGTATGCCAGACAAAGTTGCGCTGAATTCTCCTGAAATTGATAGATATAATGCTCTGCGACGTGATCACGTTTGGGATTCTAGTCCGTTTGTTACAAAACCAACTGAGCAACTTCTTACTCAACACTACAATAGGGATAAGTTTTTAAATGCTCCTGAGATTTTATCCAACGAGAATAAACTTGAAATCTTTTCACAGACTCGAAAAAGTAATCATAGAAATAATTTTGCAAATTATCCAGATTATGTAGCAGGTTTATATCCGAGACCACTGCAGCGAGTTCATAATTCTCTTCCAGACTGTAATTCTGTTAGCAGTGCTGTATTATGCAAACCACCACTGCATTTTAGAGACGCATATCAAGAAAATCGGGACTCTGAAAACACTCATTTGTTTCATGATATCCGTCACACTGAAACGTCACAAACACTTTCACCAGATGACGAATCTTACACCGAGAACTCACCACATTCTGAAATTGCACTTGAATTAACTAACGAGATACATAATATTTATCCACCCCATTTGGTTCCAAACTCATACCCACTAAGATCTGAAATTTATAAAAAATTCTTCAGCGATCTGACTGAACTTAATCAGCCAATAAGAGGAGATAAAAACTGTCAAAAAAGAACTTTTGTTGATGGGACAACTTCTGATGATTACATTACTCCTTTAGAATCGCATAGATTTTCTGATAGTGCTGATACCAATGATTTATCTTTATATAACTTAAATGCACATGCTTTGTCATTGGCTCAAAATTCTGACCTGAAAAATTCTCAATATTCAGGAAAACAAAATGAGCTCTATTCACGCTTAATTAGAATAATACAAAGCGATGAGAGTTTAAACAAGCTTAGAAATTTGCTACTTCAGTCTAATCAGTTACCTTCAAAGACAACGTCTAAGACAGAATCACCGAAGTTGAGTCTTTTGGGAGTCTTAATCTTGCCAAGTAGTGTCATAAAAGAACTTGATTATGATCAAGATGAAAAATCACAGTCGAAATATATTCCTGAAGATTTTGATGACAAAAGTTTATCAGAAAACAGCTCTGAATCTGATATATCTGACGAGACGAATTACTTAAAAAGTATTAACAAATCTCATTCTACTGTAATCTATGAGGAAGATGTTGAATCTAAAGGCAATGTGAATTTACACGAAGCTCAGCATTCAAAAAACGAAACTGACAAATCTATACTAGATTTACCTTTGCAACAGACATTTAACAAAAACAACTCTGCTCAAAAGATACATTTAAATTCAAGTAATATTCAGCTTCCCGCTGAAACTGTAACAAGTCCTAAGCTTTATGTTTACGACGAGCAAACTCTTTTAGACAAAGAGAAAAATAATAATTCAAATTTCAGTACAGATAACTGGCGAAAAATATTAGAAGATGAAATTAGTAAAGAAATCAGAGAATCGTCTTTGCGGGGAGTTGTACCATCTTTAGATACAATATTAGATGAATCTATCAATTCTGAACAAAATAAGCATTCACATGAAAACCAACATAGCTTTAATAAGCATATTGGACCACTTTACGATTCTACAGGTAAGCTGATACAGCCTGAAAATGTTCCCATACATATTCATCGATTTAATCCACCAAGTGGTCTGACTTCTTTACCTTGGAAATATGCCATTCCTCGACCTGCACCACCAAGAAGTATTGTTGTACCTCCAAAACCACCAACTCTTTCATGAAAAATATAAATATATATATTATTTATATAATATAAACTCACAGCAAATAACCCTTCAAACGCAACAATCAAATAAGTATTATTTTGTGACAAAACTTTTTCTGCTTATAAATGTTTAAGCATTGAGTGCTAAAAGAACAATAAAAATTGTTTATCAAGGTGATTTAGAATAACTGTTCATTAATGTTCAGGGAGATCAGGAAAACAAAAACAAGCAATGATAACATAGGAATCTATTTATTCAGTCAAAAATACACACTGTAAAAAAAGACAAATGTTTCTTAATCTACGAAAATATTATATAACCACAAACAAAAATATAAAATAACCTCTTAAGAGTTATCCACGATTCCTTAAAACGTTCTTTATCTTTAAAAACCTTAGATACTAATATATTTTCAAGATTTAAAGAAGCATTTATAAAAATAAAGTTTCTTTTGGTGCCACTGATTTTCGTAAATATTTTCGAATAATTTTACGAGTCAATTGAGTATAAACCAGAATATCGTTTTTCAGGATGTTATCAATTAAACATTTTCAGCTGCATCGTTTAATTTATACATGCAAGAGTAACAAAATTAATTATAAGATTAATTAACAAGATTATTTTTAATATTGATGTTAGTGATGGTCATAACGATTATTTTGATTATTCGAATGAATCATTCGGGCATGCGCAAAAGCATATCTGTCAAACTTCATTTTTTTAAAATTCAATTACTACCAGAAATTTTGAAAAAAAAAAAGAAATTTCTGATTTTAATTAGTATTAGATTAGACGCCATATAAAAATAAAAAATGTGTTTCGTAAGTTTGAGAGATATGCTTCTGCGCATGCTAGAATGATTCATTCGAATAATCAAAATAATCGTTATGCCCATCACTAATTAATGTTACTGCTGTTAATTTGACATGTTTGTCTGTAAAACGTGTTTGTTGAAGATGAAAATGTTCACTTGAGAATTGATAGCATCCGAATATTTTATATTCCGAGTTGAGAAAACTGATTAATGTACTATAAAAACTATTCGGAAACGTTTCAGAAAATCAGTGGCAGCAAAGAAAACTTTGGTTTGCGAGGTTTATAAAGATAAATAATACTTTTCGGAATCGTGGATAACTCGGAAGATGTTATTGCATATTTTTGTTCATGGTTATATTGCATTTTCCTAGATTAATAGTCATTTGTCTATTTTCACAGTGTAGAAATTTCCATTGCAGTTGCTCAAACAGCACGAACTTGATAGCCCTGCATTTTGAAACATGGTTGTCAGTGCATATGGTATCACTGATGAAATAATTTGCTTTTCCAACACTTTTCGTAATCCTGTTACATTTAACACAAAACAAATTATGTGTCTTCGAATTTTCATCGCAAAATCTTAACTTTTCTCATATTTACTAACGGAAATTTGCAGCAAATTAAAGAGGAACACCCTGTATTTTTGACTGAATAATTTAATTACGATGCCACGTTCCTATGTTATATTGTTTAGTTTTGTATTTCTGACTTCTTTGAAAATTATTGAACATTTATTCTAAATCGCTCAGTATTTTGTAGTAATAAATGGTTAGTTTTACTTAACAGAATGATATTTCCTATATTTGTACATATATATTTGTAAAAAGTGATTTCTTTTTATACAAATACATCTTTTATTAGGTAAAGTAATTACGCAAATTCTATTAGTAGATCTATGTTTAGATGAAGTTCATTCATCATTTTTTGATATATATTTTTTTTTCAACAGAATATTTAGGGCATATAACTTTTCAATGTACTATTATATAGTATTTCTTTTCTTTAAATATCACGTACCTCCATTGAAACATGGTTTAAAAATTTTAAAGACATAATTTTATTCAATATAGAGACATTTATAGATGTACATTTTATATTTACCAATTTCTGTATTTATTTATGCATCTGTAGACGCATAAATGTATATATGTATTTATTTATGTCGATGAAGTCATATTTTCCAGTGAATATACAATACCAAATTTAACTAATGCGTACAGTGTACATCCAACAATAGACTTGAACTTGTAAACAGAGGCAGCTTTAGTATTTATGGTGCACCGAAGAAAGATTTTTGTTATGTGCCCTTACAAATAGTAGCTTTCAAAGCCCGCCCTGTTTATGTTAGACAAAAAATTAGATGTAAATATTTGTTTCACTATGTCAAAACTCTCCTTGCGTTTAAAATTTATCATTTTTCAAATATTACCTTTTTAAAGGAAAACTAGTGCAACTTCACTAAATAAATAAAAGAGAAATAAAGGAATTTTCATAGTTTCCCTTTAATTTCCCTCTTAGAAGAATTTCACAAGATTAAAAAAAAAACAAGAAGGAAAAATCATTACATTTTACAAATCATTACCGTTCAATAAGCTGAAAGATAACATCTAAGTAAACAATTTGGAAAACACATAATATATTTAAAAACGTAATTTCAGGAATTTCCAACATATACAATATTCGGAAAAATATCCGAATACTTTTATTCAGCCCTGTGTATGATCTATAGATTTGTATATATACTACATAGGATGCTAAATTTTAGTTTAGTTAGGAAACGCGTAGCACAGTTTAAAATTCTCCTTCTGGAGTTTCTGTCAATAAACGGAAATGTGTTCGCGAACTTTTGTGCTGCCCTTTATATGATCTACAGAATTTATACACACCAAGTAATAGACAAAAAGTGAGTTAAATTTAAAATCGCGTTCAGCAACTTAAAACGTACTTCCAGGAATTATTGTTAACAGACAGTAGAGAATTCTTTTGTGTGTCCCTGTAAATGAACGATGACTGCTATACACACAATATTCAGTAGTAAGCCTCTTGTAATGCACCTTAGTGATACGTATAAATTTCAATGCGTTTAAAATAGTTAAACATTATTTAAATAAACCTCAGACGATTTTTCTCCATAGACGTAATGTAACGGAATTCTTTTGACTGTCCCTGTAAAGTAACTATAAGTGCTATGCACACCCTATTCCATATTAAGCTTTTTGTAATGCACCTTAGTGATATATATCAATTGCAATGTGTTTGAAATTGATTCACAATTCAATTTCACCAAAATGGGCTATTTTGTGGTTGTGCTTATGGGTTGTTCTTACATTAAAACTGACATATTCACGAAATCAGTTTTATTCTAAAATTCGCGGAAGCTGTTCTTATTCAGAAACTTACAAATCGAAATCTTTATATAATACTTTATACTTTATAATTATATGATACATCATTAAAATAACCGCAAATGATTTTTCCCCATAGACCGTAATGTAACGGAATTCTTTTGAGTGTCCCTGTAAAAAAACTATAAGTGCTACACACTTCAGTTGAAATAGGGAACATGCTATAGATGACGACAGTAACATATAAAAATTGCAGGGCAATCCGAGCATACTTACGGGAGTTAGAGCACGGACAGACGGCAGACGGCCATTCGGCAGACAAACCGAAGTCATAAGCACTTTTCAACTAGGTTGTAAAGTGTTAAAAATAGTGTTTTCACGGTACAATAAAATGAGAGAAACTTGACAAGGCATAAATTACTGGCATAAAATACCTAATGAAAACCAAAATTTTTAATTTTGCTTATGGAAATACGTCAAATGTTATGGAAATACGTCAAATGGTATGGAAATAGTATAATTATTATAATACTTTCCTAACCCATTTAATTTAATATTTTAGTTACATTAATTTAGAAGACAGTATTTTTTTCTATAAAATTACTGTACACTTCACTGATTTAACAGCTGCGTGAAAATACCGTTGATTACTTTATTTACTCTTTGAAATCAAGACTGGTTTTCAATTCAAAATTTTTCTAGTATAAACGGCTATTTTGTGGTTGTGCTTATGGGTTGTTCTCACATTAAAACTGACATATTCACGAAATTAGTTTTATTCTAAAATTCGCTGAAGCTGTTCTTATTCAGAAACTTACAAATCGAAAGTGTTTTGCATTTTTTGATAAAGGCGAACGATCTTAAGAAAATGCTGTAAAATTTGGCGTTTCGGCATTGTTCGAGATGCGAAAGCCTAGCAAAACTCATTATAGATAGCAATTGCTTATAACTCAAGAGGCAATGCATTTATTGGAAAATGAAAATTGTTATTCGATTTCAAATCACTCCAGTAGTTATGCATGAAATATTTATGCTTTTACGTATGTGAAACGTAAATGAATCCGTGAATACGTTAGAAAGCTTCGCGTTGTTGAGGAGGGAAAGATATAGTTTAAAAACTGCTTTTTTTTTTTTTTTTTTTTTTTTTTGACGGATTGTATAAATTAGTGACTGACTATGCAGCTATTAGAAGTAATAGTAACATAAGTGCAGATTCCTCTAACAGATGCTTAGCTAATAACACAAATTTGAGCAGACAGCAGAATTTTGAACTGCAATAAGTATCATAAAAAAAAAATTATACACACCAAGTAATAGACAAAAAATGAGTCAAATTTAAAAACGCGTTCAGCAACTGAAAATGCACTTCCAGCAACTTTTGTTAACAGATAGTACCGAATTCTTTTGTGTGTCCCTGTAAATGAATGATGAATGCTATACGTACAAAATTCTATAGTAAGGCTCTTGTGATTGGCCCTTTAGTGATTTATATCAATTAGTGTGGGTATTTTAGTGATTTATATCAATTCCTATATGTTTGAAATAATGAAACGTTATTAAAATAAACCGCAAACGATTTTTTTTCCATATATCGTAATGTAACGGAATTATTTTGAGTGTCCCTGTAAAGGAACTATAAGTACTATGCACGCCCTATTCTATAGTAAGCCTCTTGTAGTGCACCTCAGTGATATATATCAATTTCAATATGTTTGAAATTGTGTAACATCATTAAAATACATCACAAATGATTTTTCTCCATAGACCGTGATGTAACGGAATTATTTTGAGTGTCCTTGTAAAAAAAAAACCTATAAATGCTACTCACTTCATATTCAATACCGAACATGCCATAGTAAACCTCAATAACATATATCAATTGCATGACAATCTTTATATATTTACGTGAGTTAGAGCAAGGACAGGCAGGCAGACAGACAGCCAAACCGAATTCATAAACACTTTTAAACTATGTTGGAAAGTGTTAAAAACGCTTGAACAAATTTACCCGCACACATGTAATACCTAGAGACATATTTTAAGATGTTTACCAATTTTCGATTTATTTACCAAATGTATACACATATAAAACCATGTTAATACTACTAGTCTATAATATTTTCTTATAATTATCTAAAATTTTTGCAAGTAACATTTATAAAAAATGTTTTGAGATGTAGTGAATTATTTTTTTTTATTGTATTATACAGGGTGTCTCAGAGGGCACGGAGTGTGATATTTCTGCAGATTCCGCTAGAGGTAATTGAAATGAGCATTTTAATATCCATGTTTGGAGGAAGGGGTGTCTGGGTATAGCGTCATATTTACTGGTGGGGGAGGGGTGCTTTGAATATAGCTTCATACTCACTGAATATAGAGTTATAAGAATGGGGGGGGGGATGTCTGAATATAGCGTCATACTCACTGGGGCACGCTTCATGACGCTATATTGAGAGGACCCCCACCCATGTTGGATATCAAAATGCTCGTCTCGATTATCTGTATAGAATATCTGCAGAAATCTCAAGCTGCGTAATTACTAGGATACGCAGTATATTATTTGTGTACTTTTAGAAATAAAATTATTTTTCTATAAGTGTGTGTCATTTTTAAAAATACATTCTTTTGACAAACTTGTTTAAAATAACACTTTTTTTAAACAATCAATAGTTGGACAGAAATAGATGATGAAAAAAAAAAAAAACTTCAATTTGTTGATATTTTGTATTATAATCATAAATTAATCTTAAATTTACCGTTGAATTTTATAAAAAATTTACACGTGATCTATATTTTTTAATATGCATCATGCAATCATTATTTATTAATGTATTTAACATTTATTTTGTATAAGTATTGTTCTAACTTATTCACAATTTTTTTTTCTTTTAAAAAATGCAGCTTTAAATTCAAACATAATTTCAGTTAAACTTTTTGTTTCATTTTTCCTTTGAACATTTTCAGTAAGATTACAACACATGTAAACAATGAAATTAATTAGAATGCGAACTCATTCACATATTTATTTAGTTGATAATAGTATGGATATTACAGAATATACTTCATTTTTAATTTACATTATAAAATGTACCGTACAACTTTAAAATCTGAGTCCTTACAAGCACATTTAATGATGGTGAAACTGTATGGTGAAAGCTTAATGGTGAAACATTAATTTACCGATATAATGTCAATTTAAAAATCACGGTGACAGCAAAATATGAACTTGAAACTATTGATATATTCGTTTTACCAGTATGCCGTAGTTGTCAGGATATCATGCCGACTTTGATATTTTAGATGCGTCAGTGTTATTTTAACTTATTGTGTACTATAGTAAAGATTTTCTCTATCGCTTGACATTGTAAGGGGCACTGATGCAGAGTCCAATTAAAGTTATCTGGGACCCAAGGTCCAAAGTCTTGCGCCCAAGACCCATTAGCTTTTCAGGGCTCACCCTTTAAAAAAAAATAGCTAGCAATTTTTTGGGGGGAGTATGCGGAATTTTTCCTACATTTTATAAAAATATTCATGAAGCTCAGGTTAGCCTACATTATATTTTGCTCGTTGTTACTTATAATACATTAAATATCTTTTCGGCTTAAATGTTTCTTAATGGTCCTTCGTCCTTACGCGAAAAGACCCGCTCGCTAATGTTAATCCTATGGGACATTATTTTTCTAATATCTCGTTTGCAGTTGAATATTTTTAAACGATTTTTTTTGCATTGGATAGCTGAGACCAATCTCTATTTCCGCCGTTGATTGCTTTTTCGATTTTCTTTGCGGATTTTTTTTACGAAGATACTTTCACAATGGCGGAAATAGAGATTGGTCTCAGCTATCCAATGCAAAAAAAAAAAAAAAAAAAAAAAAATTAAAAATATTGAAATGCAAACGAGATATTAGAAAAATAATGCCTGATAGGATTGACATTAGCGAGTGGGTCTTTTTGCGTGAGAGGAGAGAACCCTTAACACGTTGACCTCCCAGCCTGAAATTGATTTCTTTTTCGAAACCGCCCAAACTATCCTTTATGCATTTGTTTCTCCAAAATCAGCAAAGTTTAGCTGCGAGTACACGGTATCGACAGTCTTGTGCCATAATAATCTATGGATGTCACGCATAAAACCATATTGATTCGTGGGGCTATATAATTAAGAAATAATTTTAATACACATTTTCTTGTCTAAAAATACATAACATTAAGCTGTTTTAAAAGAACGAAAAAGTACAGGCCATGTGTTTATAAAAGTATCTGTTACTTAGATATCAGAGTTTGAAATTAAATTTTCTCAAGGAAATTTAAGAATTTTTTTTTCCGAACCATTTCACTCATTTTGGGGTCCTTGTCTGTGGTGAGCTTAAGGCTGTGCCCTAGTCAACCTGTGCGGTAATCTGGATCAGGCTCTGCACGGATGACATCTCGATAATATGAACGAGGCAGATTTAGCATGTTTATCACCTTGTAACTTATTTATTAACAAATATTAAAGTTGATTTTTGTTCTAAATTAAAATAGATATATTTTAGTTTATACATAATTAAGAAAAAATACTTGGATAATTTTTTTTTAGTGCATTTACTTTTTACTTACTTGTTTATGACTATAACTTTAGTTAGGTGCACTTTTCTAAAAAAAAAGTATCGCAAATAACTTCTTTAAATTTTACATGCAGATTAAAAAATATAATTTAATAATAATAAGAAGAAGCATCTCTAATTTTCCTCAAAAATATATGAATTTAAAAAATAGTTGCTGAAATATTCACAAAATCCCCCGAAAAGGTATAATTTTTTCTGTTTGTATTTTCTGAAATGTAATAGTTAACATTCCTAATTTAAGATTGTTCGAAAGAAATAAATCAGTATTAAGAAGTACTTTAACTCTCTAGCTTCAATACGATTTTTTTTTTTTTTTTTTTTTTTTTTTTTTTTAAGTGTATCTAAATACATAAAAGAATGACTTCAGTGAAAAGGTGAAAAAATAATTATTTACACACACTAGCCGTTCTTCATCTTCAGAAACCTAAAAAACCAATACATTTCCGAAATCTAATGAGCCATTTCTGAAAAAAAAGTTTATTTTTCTGCCCGTAATTTTCGGAAATGCTTCTGAGTAGCTTTCACAGTATATTAATAAGTTTTCTCAACGAAGTAGCAACGCGAGATATCGATTTTTCGGAACCTATCAATTCTCAAGTAAAGATTTTTAGCTACATAACAGAATTCATACACGAAAGAAAAGCAACATAATGTTCATTTTACGCTGTTAATTTAGCAGGTTTGTCTGCTGAACATGTTTGTTAAACATGAAAATGTGTACTTGCGAATTGGTAGCATCCGAAAAACAGATTATTTCGTCTTGATACCGGATTCAGAAAATGTATTAACAGGTAAAAACTATTCGGAAATGTTTCCAAAAATTACAAGCAGAAAAAGAGACATTTATCTAGAAATACTTCTTAAAATCTCGGAAATATATTGATCTCTATGAGGTTTCAAAAGATTTGAGACTGATTGAGGTTTGATAAAGATTTGAGATTTGAGATTGAGGTTTCAAAAGAAAAAAAAACGTTTTCCCGAATCGCACGAAATTTGGAAGAGGTTATATTATATTTTCGTATGCTTTCTTAATAGATCTAAAAATAATTATATATATATTTTTTTACAGTGTAAAGAAAATTTCTGAATATTAGATGTAAACTGGACATATGTAAGAAATTTCGCCTGCTATTAAGATTTTCAACTGCTGACAATCTTGGGTGTGGCGTAAAAAAAAAACATAAAGATCTTGAATTATATAACTATTTTTTGATTTTTTTAATTAAGAAATATTGGAAATAAACTGGTAAATAAAATGAAACAAATGAAAATAATAAAAAGTATTTGTTCCGTCTTCAGTGTTCATATGAGTAAAATGTCTTTTCTGTGATAAAACTATTAAACTTTCCTCATCCTTTATTTCTAATAGCTCTGAAACAAGACTTTTAAAAGTATGACGGTACAAAATTCAACTGCATAAAAATTTGAAATGGCAAGGGAATTTATCGTATCAAATATTAAATCGTAAGATACAGAAAAAAAAGAATAAATATAGATACATTTTAATAATATGTAACTGCTAGCTGTTTTGCTACAAAATTTTATAAGATCATTCTGCCTAAATGTTAAGCGATTTCTCATACGTTTGTCACATTTGAGGTATATTTCGCATTTAAGTATAAAATGGCAAATATAAGAAATTAAAGCTTGATTATTTTGCGTTTAAGTCAAAACTAATTTGTTTTGGTGAAACGGAATTATTATCCGTAATCTAAGCAAAAATATATCATTGTCACATTTTGCTCATTTTCGTCACATTTACCAGTAGTTAAAACCTAAATGAGCTGTTCAAACTATATAAATATGTCAATGCATTTTATGTAAGTCTGTTCATCTTAATTTTATTAATTTAATTGTAATCAGTTTTCAACATTTTCCAACAAAGTTGAAAAGTGTTTTATGATTTCGGTTTGTCTGTCCGTCCGTCCGTGTTTTAACTCGCTTAAATATAATCGGATGGCACTGAAATTTTTGTATGTTCTTAACGATTACTATAGCATGATCCCAATTGAAAATGAAGTGTGTAGCATTTAAAGTCTGTTTACAGGGACAGTCAAAAGTATTCCGTTACATTACAGTCAATAGGAAAAAATCGTTTCAAGTGCGTTTTGATGATGTTATACCATTTGAAACATGGGGAAACTGATATACAATTATGATGCAAAGCATTTATTACTTATTTACAGGGTCACACAAAAGAATTCTGTTACACAATGTTCTACGAGGAAAAAAACGCTTGCAGTAATTATGTTTTACTATTTTAAATATAATGAAATTTATATGCATTACTGAGATGCTCTATAAATTGCTCACTGAAATGTGTGATGTGCATTGCATTTATAATTCATTTACAGGGACACACAAAAGAATTCGGTTACAGACTACGCGCGATAATTACAGTCTATGTGTGATAAGTGCGTTTTCAACTTTGGTTTGCGTTTTTAAGTTTAACTAATTTTTTTGCATAGTACTGGTGTATATACTTTTGTTGATCATATAGAGGGCTACACAAAGGAATTCATAAGTATAACTGACTATAAATAAATTCTAATACAGCGCTACGCAAAGTAAAGGATGCATTACTGTTTATGGTTGATATAGTTACTGGAAAAAAGTTTTAAGTTGCCTTATGCGTTTTTTACCCGAATTAAATTTTAGCTTAATATCTGGTGTGTTCAAAAGTATTTAGATAATATACAGGGCTGTACAAAAGATTCCGAGTGCATTTCCATCGATTGGCGAAATCGCTGAATGTGAATTTTCTAACTGAACTAAATTTTAGCATGCTATGTAGTATATAACGAAATCTATAGTTCATATATAGGGCTACACAAAATATCTGGACTATTTTTTTTAATATGGAATGTGATTGCTAAAACTGGAATTTTAAATTTGTTATATAGTTTCTAAACTATTTACTTACATATCTTCTTTCACCTTATTTAATACCGATTCAGATCGGATATTTAACATATCTTAAATCGCCGAACTCACTGAGGGAGTTCCACAAATTCACTCAGTGAGTTCGAACTTTCTGTTGCTGGAGACAGCAAGTACCACTCACTTTTATTGGCTCTAAAGGCTAGCTTTAACCAACTGGCTGTTGAGGCTGCCTTTAACTTATGCGCATGCGCACATTCTATCTAGTTTAGATCTCGAACACGGTGATGTTAAGTGAGTTATCTTATATGAGTGTTGCGGTATGAACAGGTATTCAATTCTGGGAGGGTACCAACTCAAAAATGGCAGTCTAAGATATCTTAAATGTCTGGTGCGAACAGGGTATTAAGGTGAAGTTTCATTACAGTTTTCTGGATGTGTTGGAAATTGTTTCATAATCTATGCTTGACGCATGATTTTTCGTTCTTGTTTAAATATTTAAAACTGTATTTCAATTAAATAATGAATCATTTACCATTCATACTTTCAACACTTTTAACTTTGGCAATTAATAAACAAGAACTAACAATTGAATGTATTGTTTTTTGTTGTATTGATTGATATACAACATTAATTTTATGGCTGTGTTCTATAATATTTATTACTGCAATGTTCTACACAGAAATTTCATAAAATAAATTTTTTATACTTATAAATTCTTGGAACCATGTAATTGTTCTTAGAATTTAACAACTGTGGTAATGCATATCTGGCAACCTTCAAATATTTGTCAAGTCAAATATATATAATTTGAACCAGACAAATTATTTAATGAAATGTTTCTTATTTCTACGTGGTTATTTATCAACTTCTTTTATTTAAAAAAAAAAAGTTCTGGTTTTAGTTTATTTTAAAAAATAAAACCCGGAAGGTTGACAGGTGTGTATTTAAATTTATTCAGTCTATAAAATGTATTATTACGTTCTGGTCATTTCAAACTTTGGGACTACTCAAAACCATTGCGCTTACTGCGATTTTTTTTATCCATCTTAATAGCAACAATAGTACCTGTAGAAATTTACATTCATACTCGAGAATTACACAGCTGTTAAACTTAACATTATCATTAGACACTTCAATCAGCATTTTATCAGATAAGCTAGAGTGACTGTCCGCAAGAGCTAATCTTTTCACTTGATCATAAATTGTTTAATGAGCAATACTCGTATTATATTTCCCATGAACCTTACATTATGAAGTCGACCACCTTTAACATCTACGACAGCTTGTTTAACTTCTAGGACTTTTTAGAAGCTCCCTTGAGCCTTTTGTTAGCTAGAAATTATACCAGAAATGAAAAGTAAAAATAGTAACGGAATTGTATTAAATAATAGATGTTTTTTTCACAATTAAAATATCTTTTAAAACATTAAATGAAATATAACTAAAGACAATACTTCGGACCATTTCCCTTGAGCCCCATCTTTATAAGAAAATTCGGAAAAGGTACTTTTGCGTAGCCTCCTATCCAATGGATTCAAAACATGATCCATTGATCATATTTATTTATTCTTTGTTTAATTATACATCGCTATTACTACGTCAAATTTTTCTAAAGGCATAGATATTTCAATTTGGATCACTTGAAGTACGTAATAAAGTACTGAGCTAAAGAAAAGCACTAATATATCACTATGCGGAAATCCCCAAATATATTAATTAAAAAAAGTTTACTTATTCACAATTTTTGCTTTTAAACATCATTTTTAATTAATATATGCAAATCCACATAAACTTTCCTTAGTACATTCGCTGATATTCTTTCTGCATTTGAAGAATTCAATTCGTCGCTAATGAGCCTGTCAAAAAATCACCAAAATGTGATGAAAATTTTAGAACAATTCTATGTCAAAACGTCTCGGCTTTTTTCGCCTTCACTTCCGATAGAAGAAACAGACCTTCAATGTCGTGACATCGATGGTGTTAATTGAAATTCAACTACAAAATAACAAAATGGTAATCTCAATTTCGAGATTATTATCTGCGTTTAGGGAATATTAGGGCAGTTTGCTATTTAACGTTGCATATTGCAGTGGGAAATTATTCTAGAAGAAACGTTTTAAATGCAATAACATGTTTCGCGTTTTATTCACATTTATATGGGATTCTTGCTTTAGAATTTCAGGTACAAAAACTTATCGCATTTATGAGTCATCACATTTAGACACATTGATCTTAAGTTGCGTGTTTCATGCTTGGGTCATATGTGCATTTCATTACTGCTAATAAATAATTATTACACACGCACATATACATATATATATATATCCAATTATGTTCATGCGTGTTATTTATCTGCCAGCATTAATACGCGACGATAAAAACTGTGAGAAAGAATAATGTCATGCCAATTGTAAAATTGACTCATGTAAATTTTCAAGATCTCGCCCTAGATGGTTATTTGAAAGTGAAGTTCAGAATATAAAAATTACTCAAAATCTTTCTTACACAGAAGCTCGGAAACATGTCGAATCCAAAACCAATCTGCTTACTAAACCAATCTTCAAAATCTGTAAAGCCCATAAGTATCCAAACTTTGACTGCTTTATGAACTGATACATCTACCACATTATCATCTGTTGGGTAAACAACTTGTTCATATTCCTATTATATCAGCCACGTGAATTTACCTCCCACATTAAGATCGCTACCACCACCACCATCAGCACAGCCAACTACAATAAAAACATCAAACTAATAAACAATTTTGGATTTTACCACCATCATCACAGCAAAAACAACCTTATGTTCATTCTTTAAGTCATTCGAAAAATCTTTGTTACTGTCTCACCAATCAAGGGTAAAATCGAAGTCAGGGATAAACCCTTGTCTCCTTCCTCTCACAATGAAAAACACTGACGCAAATGAAGAAAACAACATTGTTTTTTAGGATTCTAAGCCTACGGGATTTTAATTGGTTGATTTTTTTATTTGTCTATTGTTCAAAATAGATCTGATTATTCTTCATAATTTGAACTTTTTATACTTTGTTTTTAGACCAACCATTATATTTTTAACATACTGTACAAATTTTAACAATAAAAATTTGTCCTTTTAAACATGTTGTGACTTCATTAAAAACTTTAAACATTTTAACAATCATTATTTTTAATTATCATTACTTTACATCTCTTATTAGGCTTTGTTCAAGGAGTTAAGATATAGACATTTTATTATTTAATGGTTTTTTAACATTTTTTTGGCGCAGCATATCACTAAATCGGCCTTGGCAATTAAACCCCCTACAAGCAAGCAACCAATTAATCACACATGTTTTTTCAGTTTGATTATATTATATACATGTATATATATAATTCAAAACACGATAACACGTAAATTCAAAACACGAACAGAAACAAAACAATTCTAATCTCAAATTCCACCTTAACTTCACTCAAAATGTTTTTATATACCAAGATATGATTACAAGAATAGCTGAACAAATGGAATTAGTGAAATGGAACAGAATCAGGAAATAATGCTTTAATACTGAACATGCAGAATACATATCCGAATATATTAACAAGCTCAGAAATACGAAGAAAAGAAAGTAACAATTAAAGAATAAAATAGTATGTACAGGGATACCATGTTTTTTTTTTCTTTTAAGTTATACATTATGTGATGTGTGTGTTTGTCACTGTGTGTAAAATGAACATTTGGTCATAAATTAATCATCACATCATATAGACACATGCAAAGCACACATTTTCTTTTGTATGAAGTCAAGCAACACAACTCCACCTTCTTAATTACACACGCACACACATATATAATACGAATTCCTTTACTGAAAATGAAATTTTTATTACATTATTGATAAAATATACTAAATTGAAATACATGGCAAATTAATATCTATCCTATAATATCCCTCGGAAGTCTTAGTTTACCATATATGTTATTTTACATATTTGTACCAATAGTATCATTAAAATTTCGTTTTAAGAAGAGGAATTTTATATATACTACACTTACAATATATTAAACAGCTTAAAACTACATATTTTTTACATTTGTGCCTTTACGTGTATGGAAAGGCGATGTGAATTTTATCACTTCAGTTATAATTTTTATCACCTTATTTTTTTAGCCCCTTATTTTTTTTTATCAATTTATTTTATGTATATTATTAAACCTTTTTTTTTATAATCATCACTTTATTTATGTATCTTTATTTCATCACTCATTTATTCTTAAAATATTTCTCGGAGTTTCTAGATTACATGATTAGTTATTATTTGGCCTAGAAACTTCTAAGTTCCAAGTTTTTTGTCATCTAATGTTACTTTTACTGATATTGAAATATAATACCTCCTTTTGATGGCAGTTCTTTTTAAAACACTGGTAAATGGATTATAATTTTAGTGAAGTCACTAGTACGTTTATATAATTTGATTGATTTACATAAATTTGTATTTTTGTTAAAGGATCCCTAAGAAGCCCAATTGTTGGCACAAACCGAATGTTATATTAATTCGTGGGGTAAATTTAAAAATCTTCTCATATCATAATTCGGTTCATTATATAATTCTGCTGAGTTACATATGTTAATTAAGCAAAAATTATAAGAAAACGGATCTTTAGACGAATATTTTCTTATAATGAAACAGTTGTGTGCAAGCGGTAACATTTAGGATTCTGTTTTATTAGAATACATTATGATATACACCTTATCCTATCTTTAAAAAATCAATTTTACATGGACGCGGAAATATGTCCAGAGTTTAAACAAACACTCAAAATTTATGACAAAATTCGAACTGATTATGAGAACACAAAGCCTCACAAAGTTAAACCTGATACGGTCATTGAGAAGACTTCTCATCCTAAAACTAACCCCCGCTATTTAACTAGGGTTATACCGTTCACAGGAATAACCAATAAAGAAATAAAGACAAAGGTCTGCATATTGATTTAATTGCTCAAAATTCGACCACATGTCTTACCAGTGCGATCAATATAAGCAAACGAAAGCTAAGCCTGAATCGTCCAATATTGCTATTATTAATTCTACAATTTTTATGACTAAATATGTCATTATTTTTTCCGTAGATGTCATGTCATTTCGTTAATTGATACTGACAGTGAAAAGACACTGTTAAAAGAGAGTGTTTATCGTAAATTTCTTCCAGTTTCGAATCTCGAACATTCATCTGTTAGATTAACTGGATTAGGAAATACTACAATACTTTGGTTGTTTTTCTACAGACATTATGATTGATAATTCTAGTTACAAAAATAATGTTTATCTAGTACCAGACTATAGTTATATGTTATTAACTTTAGCTTTGGCAGTTATGTAATACAACAAAAAATTTTAAGAATTTCCGGAAATAACATTACTATACAAAAAAAAAAAAAAAAAAAAAAAAAGGAAATACACCTGATAATTTGTAAACTAATTTAGCTCATGTGTTAGATGAATCCAATCGTAACTTAACTATGTTACTGATGAAATCATACGTGCGCAATTTTACATCTTATTCATACCTTTTCCTTTCGGAAAAAAAAAACCCTCACGTCAAACTCACGATTTATTTGAAGGCTGAAACTCTTGTTTATTGTCCTGCTTGCCGGCTGACATCTGTCGAAAAAGATTTTGCTTGAAAAACAAATTTCTGATCTGTTAGAAAAAAGAATAATACGAAAAAGTACTTCTAATTTTTCTTAACCTATTGTTCTACTAGAAAAGAAATACAATTCATTTCGACGGTTTGTTGATTATCGAAAACGAAATTATAAAATATCATTATTCCAGCTGAAACCAAAGCTGGAGCACTCCGAAAATTATATTACAACGCATCCTTACCATTGCATCTGAGTAAGATCCGGGATTGAATACTAAGAAATGTCACTTTCTACAACGCGAATTTTTTTTCCATAGAATATCACATTAAAATGGTCAATTCACTCTCTCTTTTGAAACCTAAAGCTGTTGTAAATTACCCAGAACCAAAAAGCATTAAAGATCTCCAATCTTTTGTTGGTTTGACTTCATATTTTCGAATATTCAACCAAAATTACTCCTGAATAGCTAAACCTTTAACATAAAAAAAAGACTAAATTTCGTTGTTGATTCGGTGACTAACAACGAAATCAGTTGAAACATATTATTTCATCTGATCATGTTTTATGTATCTATAACCATAATAGTGAAGCAGAACTTCATTTCGATGCATGTATTGATGGTAACTACACAGTTCTTCTTCAAAAGTTCACTGTCGATAACCAGTTTCACCTCGTCTATTTTATGAGCAAAAAACTAAGGATGCTAAACGTAAACATTAAAGTTATGAATTGGAAGTTTTAGAAGTTACAGAAGCTTTAAAAAAAAAATTTGCATTCACATACTAAGCATTCCGTTTTCAAAACAGTATTTGATTGCAATGCATTTGCTCTTACTATGGTTAAGAAAGATCTCAGCACAATAATAACTCGATGTTGGCCGATTATAACTATACAATCCAGTACAGACAAGGTACTCGTATGCGCCATGTCGTTTTAAATGAAAATCTGGTATGCATGTTAAGGTAGTTTTGCTTCAGAAATCATACAATCACAGGAAACTGATGAACACATACAGACTATTAAGGAAATTTTCAAAACAAAGCCATATGACAATTATTTCTTTCAGAATAGTTTTCTTTATAAATATTACAATGATCTAGATCTGACAATTGCACCAGAAGAAATACAGAAAAATGTCATTAAACATGTTCATTACAAAGACAACTTTTTTCGCAAACGTTGTGAGGAAATTCATAATAAAGAATTTTTCATCCCTAACGTGTCTAGTAAAATTGATAAAATAATAGAAAACTGTGTAAAATGTCTTTTGTACAACCGTAAACGGGGAAACAAGAAAGCGAATTACCTCCCTTACCAAAAGAAGAGACACTAGTTCAAATTTGGTATATCGATCATCTAGAACCTAACGAAATGACTAATAAAAGATCCTTCCGGCCTGCACCGGGAGGAAAAGGTAACTTTTCTATATCTTCGTTTAAGATTTTAGCTTCTGTTACTCGAAAACAGCAAGCTAAAATGCAAAGAACCCGATAATAGAAGATTCGTTAATACTGAATTTGAATAAGAAATTCGCCAAATTAGACAGCTATAGCCAAGTTGGTTTCATTTATGAAGAGTTGTTCTTGGTCACGAAATTTAGCGATATTTAGCCAAGTGTCGCCAAACTTGGCGAGAATTTGACACTAACGGATAGGAATGTAATTTTATGCGTATGTTTGGAAAAATGATTACAACAATGAAAGATAATTTGCGAGAAATCACGCTCACTAAAACTCATAAATAATTCCCAGATTTGTTTTAATCTGCTGTTTTGTTTCAAAATGTCAACCATCTTAGGATTTCAAACTGCTATATCACATCCATATTTTAAGATAGAGGCAAAACAAAAAATGCTCTGGAATAATTGTATCAAGGCCTAACTCTTAAACAAAAAATAAATTTGATTTTCTTATTTTTTTTGCATATATTTTGTAGTTTTAAATCTTTTAGTGACCGTCATTTTGAAACAAGATGGTGGACCAAGCTGGCCAACGAACTAGGTGAAGACATTGGTGAGTTTAATACACACACTTAGTTTTATCCAAATCGGTTTAGAAATACGAGTGCTATCGTATGACATAGTGACATAGATCATATATATATGGTTTCTCAATATAAGATGTTCTTTTCAGAAGTCAACAGAGGGAGTTTCATCGCTAGGATTTATTGGCTGTCGTAATATCCACAGTAGAGGGTGTGTGCGTAAGCAGAAGAAAAAACTCCATCCAAAACACAAACAAGCTTTTTATTTTGAAGCTTAAAAAAATCAGGTGGAGATCTGGTTTCACATGATCCATCTTTTTAGTTTCGATGACAGGTTTCCCATTAAAAAGTAAGCATGATGGTTAGCTTAAAAAGGAATCTATCCAGAATTAGTAGAAGAAAAGAATACTGGTCTCGCTTCACCACAACCAGGTAGGGATTCGAATTGATTAGAAACTTAAAACACCAAACACCGAACCAGCGTCTCTCTTTCGAATGAATCTCCGACGCAAGGAGCAGCGATATATCATTTCAGAAAAAGTATGCAGGAATGCAGGAGTCACGTGACGGCTTATGCGCCAATCGAGAATCGGGATTCTTTGCGAGAAGCGCCAGAATTTTGAAGCAAAGTGGCTTCTGGTAAGAAAAGGCGCCAAAGACGCTTCGAGAATATTCTATGATGTTCGATAAATTAGCTGTGAAGCAGAGAGTTTTAAGCTAACTGATTATCGTTAGTTACTGGTTTGAGAATATGGAATGATTTTTACGTTCACGAAAAGGAAAAAAAGAAAATAAGAAAAATGGTTTATCGAATTTGGATCAAAGCCAGAATGGAATTAAAATAAAATGTTTTACATTTTAACATAAGAAAAATATTTTATGATTTTGAGAGTTACTTTTAATATCTGAGATTATTAAAGTAAATAATAGCCTTTTTAGGAATTTAGAAATATAAAAAAGAAAGAATGCGGGTTTTTTAAGGGATGAATATTAGGAAGCTTCTATAATTTAAAGCTAAAGACGCCATTTATTTAGTTAACTAGTAGCAATTATAATATTGAATTTAGATATGAAGGTTTTTGGAATAAATAGAGTTAAAATACATTAATAAACGGAGGAAATAAATATTATAGAGTAATTTAGAATAGGATGGGATAAAAATAATTGTCACCCCAATAATTTCGGAACAGCAAGAGCTTTAGTCTTAAAAGTGGGGTCTAGGTATTGTAAAGTTGCCATGCGATACGCAAGGAAACCGATTACAGCGCCACCTGGTGGCTAAATTTGGAGTTAGTGTTCTTATTTCAAAAACGGTACGAAATACGGGAAAAAGTCAATTACAAAGTTGTTCAGCGTCATCGATTTAGTAAAAGAAGATACCTTCCGTAAAGTAATGTTAAAAATAAAAGGCGTAAAATGCATATTTATTTGGTTTGTAACTCCCAAAATTGTAACGCGACATAACGCGGAAGAAAAGAGAAAAGGTCATACTCCAGAGCATCCCTTATCGTGGCACAGTGGTAGCGCGCGTGATTACAAGAGGACCCCGGTTCAAGTCCCGGCTGGTGCATGCTGTCCTTACAACTTTCGTACCAAAATTAGTAGACGATGCGGAATATTGTTCAATATCGTTTAGCAAGCGCATCAAATAAACTCAACACTCATTTGGTATGCAAATCGCATAACTTTCAGTATTATGCAAATAATTATGACACGTCATACTTCTGCGTCAACCAAAAGTATAAAAGAAAGAGTTCCGCGGGGGTTATATGTTGAAACTCGTAATAATGTTGTCATTTTCTACCAATCAATATATGGTCTTGATTTATGGTGAATGCCGGCGCCAGGCAAGAGCGGCAGAGCGACTACATCGTGAACGTTTTCTCGGAGGGCCACATCCTTCATGGCAGGTCATCGTAAAGACAGTGAAACACGATTGAGGGAGACGGGCAGTGTGAAAAACAGACCTCGATCCGGCAGACTAAGAAGAATCGGACCGCGAGTGCAACCAAAAGACGTATCAGCGTTTGCCCCCACCCAACCTCAGAGCAGCACAAAAGAAATCAGTGCATACTGTGGTCTCTCGAAAAGCCGCATTTGGACTATCTTGAATGAACTAGGTGGTCATCCTTACCGGCCTACATCTGTGCAGGCACTAATGGCAGGGGATGCTCAGAAACGCTATGATTGGTGCAACTTCATGATGAACCGCTTTAGAGGTCCAGCCAACGTTTTTTGCAGACATGATATGGACGGATGAGGCATGCTTTATGAGTAATACTATGCACAATAAACAGAACATCCATTTGTGGTCGCTCAATAATCCTGGATGTGCTGTCGAAGTTCGACATCAAGTTCGCTGGTCGATAAATGTCTGGTGCGGAATATTCAAAAACAGACTGATTGGCCCGGTATTTTACGAGGGCACGTTAACAGGATCAAAATACTTGGAACTTCTGAGGATGTAACATCGGATTTTCTAGAGGATTTGCCGTTGAGTGACCTCCGGAATGTATGGTACCAACACGATGGCGCCCCAACGCACAAGGCATCAAATGTGCATCACAGACAGATGAGCCTCATTTCCGATAAGTGCAGTTTTGTTCAACGAGATCAAATACATGTGCGCTTTGTGCTTTTCATTTGTAAGCATAATATGTTTTTTATTTATTTATTTATTATTTTTTTTGTAATAAATCGATGATACTGAACAACTTTGTAAATGACTTTTTCCTCGTATCTCGTACTGTTTTTGAAATAAGAACATTAACTCTAAATTTAGACGACAGGTGGTGCTGTAAGCGGTTTCCTTGCATAGCGTATAGCAAGTTTACTATACGTAGACCCCACTTTTATCACTATAGCTCTTGCCGTTCAAAAATTACTGGGGTGACAATGGACTTTAGCGGGCACACTGTATATATATATATATATATATATATATATATAAGTATATATATATATATAGATATAAATCAACATTTGAACGGAGGGTGGTTTTGGGGTATGGGGATCATGATAAGTGAAAATATACCGAAATTTTGCGGAATTGCTTTCCTCCGAACGGCTGCAATAGGTAGCTTTTTACTTTTTGTAGCGAAAGCTACCAAAAAATTATAAATATATTTTATGTTTATTAGTAGATGCATTTACTAAATTCGTGTGTTGGATCCCTGTAAAATTACTTCCTCATCCATAGTAATACCAAATTTACGGCAACAGAGTCATATTTCTGGTAATTCATCCACCATCATCACCTGATAAGGGTTTTGCTTTTACAAGAAAAGAATTTCATGAGTACTGAAAGGGAGAAAAATATCAAACATGCGACTATTACGATTGCCCTTCCTCGTGCAATTGCCCAGGTGGAGAGACTCTACTGTAACTTCTGTAATCTCTAAATTGTCAAGGGATGAACCCAACAAGTGGTTTAAGAATGTTTCCAAAATTCAACAAGTTAACTCGACCTATGAAAGAGGTATCAAGAAAATACCGTTTGTATTACTTTTTGATGCGAAAATGAAGCAGAAAAGAGAATTTACAAATTATTGATCGTTTAAACAGTGCAATCAAAAAACAATTCATGAAAGATCGGGAAGATCTCCGAAATTGAAGCTAAGAAGAATATTCTCAAAATCCAGGAAGATATCGAAAGCAATACAATACACGACGAAAAACATCCGAAATTACAGCCTTGGTGACCTTGTTGCTATTAAGAGAACTAAGAGAACTCAATAAGGACCAGGACTAAAATTATGTGACTAAAGTGACTAAAATTAAGTTCAACGACACTTACGATGTTGGGAAAATTGCTCCTTCCGAAGGACCGATGATCACTACCACCTGTGCTGAGTATCTGAAACTTTGGCCTGATAAACATTAATTTTGTGATTTACTGAACTGACTTTATTATTGTTTTCTGATGTATTATGAACGTTTCTGACACCAGTGACTCTGACGACATTACGATGCTGTGATTGTGACAACTAATCTCTGTGATGTTGATATTGTGTTTATTAAGAACAATTGCTGTTTGTTTTTGTTTTTCATTTTCAGATTGCTGAATTTCTGTTTTGCTGATATGTCGCAGATGAAGCCCTTGATGTCAGGACGGCCATGTGGAGTTAGTAATGCGAAGCGGAGTGAAAAATGTCAAGTTACCTGTTTTGGGTGATAAATGCTGAAAAGAAGTTTTCAAATGTACATGCATTTTACTGCTGAATTAAATTTTAGCAAACCATATATCATGTACAGGGATGCTCAAAAGAATTCGAATATCCTATCGACTATGGAATTTGAATTGCTGAAAATGAGTTTTTCAACTATGTTTCACGTTTTCTAAATTGTTTATATATATATATATATATATATATATATATATATATTGGATTTTTACTCCACATATCCTTAAAAGTATTTTTTCCCACTTATTTTAATTTTGATAATCTTAAATTTTTGGATATATATATATGTATTGTATTATAATTATTGGTTTATCTACTGTCAATTATTAATGTGGTTTAATGGTTATTATTAACAAAAGTTTTATTATATATATATATATATATATATATATATATATATACTATATATATATATATATATATATATATTTATACATATATATATATAAATATATGTATATATATATATATATGTATATAAATATATATATATATATATGTATATATATATATATATATATATATATATATATATATATATATGTATATATATATATATATATATATATATATATATATATATATATTACGTTATTAAATAATGAGGTTTCGTTACAGTACTCTGGAAATGTTGGAAAGTGTTTCATAATCTGTGTGTGACACACGATTTTTCTTTCTTGTTTAATATAATGAATGTATAACGTATATTATTAATTTCTTATTTTTTTTCCTTAATATTGTCAATGCAATGTTAAAAATAATATATGTGGCAATATAAATCGTCTGTGAATTTTTTTTAGAAATAAATGATGACGGATATATGTGTATATATACATACATACATATACATATACATATATACATATATATATATATATATATAGCGAATATTCGTAAATAGGAATGTTTTGACAGAACCTTTAATATGGGGCTTTTTTATATAAAATAAAACTTAACGAACACTTTTTTTTTTATTATTATTTAACAACCTTTTTCTGGCCAGGGTTTTTATGGTAAATTATTTTTCAGGAATTCTAGGAAAACATCCTTCTTCCTTTAACATGGAAAATACCCATATTCAGGTTTTCTACTCGTTTAGCTGCCACCGGAAGAACGTGTATTTATGTGTTTGTTGTAATCCATACTTATAAAAGAGTAGCTTAATTTTCTCATAATCATCGCCGAGCCTCAACCGTTTGTCCTAGAACAATGAAATTTGGAAGACATTTTCTTTACACAATGTAGGCACCCACTAAGAAAGGATTTTTGAAAATTCAGATCCTAAGGGGATTAAATGGAGGGTCGAAATTTTTACATAATTTTGTCTCTTCGGGATATCTCAGTAGGAGTTTTAAGTAGGAGCGTGAAATTCGGGATGACAATTCTAATAAAGAATAGTTAAAAATGTATTTCAGGCGATTTTAGAAATTCAACCATTAAGTGGGTAAATGGGGGATTGAAAATTTTTGATTATTTCACATTTTCACTATATCTCATCAGCAGTTTTAGGTAAGAGCGTTAAATTCAAGATAACAAATTTACTAAAAAATAATTAAACACGTATTTAAGTGATTTTAGAAATTCAACCACTAGGGGGGTTAAATTGGGGTCTAAAATTTTAGGTCATTTTGCCTTTTCACCATATCTCAACAACAGTTTTAGTTAAAAGCGCGAAATTCAAGATAACAAATGTACTAAAAGTTAGTTAAAAACAAATTTCAGCGATTTTAATTCAACCACTAAGGGGATTAAATAGGGGTCGAAAGTTTTTAGTCATTTCGCGTTTTCGCCATATCTCAGCAGCAGTTTTAGGTAGGAACGTGAAATTCAGGATAACAAATCTACTAAAAAAATAATTAAACACATATTTCAACGATTTTAGAAATTCATCCATTAAGGGGGTTAAATGGGGAGTCGAAAGTTTTAGGTCATTTTGCTTGTTCACCATATCTCAGCAGCATTTTTAGTTAGGAGCTCGGAATTCGAGATAACAAATCTACAAAAAATATAGATAAACATGTATTTCAGCAATTTTAGTAATTCAGCAACTAAGGGGGGTTAAATAGGAGGTCAAATATTTTAGGTCATTTTGCCATATCTCAGTAGAAATTATAGGTAGAATCATGAAACTCAGGATAACAAATCTACTAAAAACATAGTTAAACACGTATTTCAGCGATTTTAGAAATTGAGACACTAATTGGGGGGTGGGGGGGGGGGGTTAAATGAGGGTCGAATGTTTTACGCCATTTTGCCATATCTCAGTAGTAGAAGTTATAGTTAGGAGCATGAAGTTCGGGATAATAAATCTACTAAAGGATAGTTAAACATGCATTTCAGGCGATTTTAGAAATTTAACTACAAAGGGGGTTAAATTGAAGGGTCGAAAATTTTTGGCGATTTCACCTTTTCACCATATTTCATCAGCATATTTAGAAAATAGCGTGAAATTCAGGATAACAAATCTCCTTAAAAATAGTTAAACAAGTATTTCAGTGATTTTGGAAATTCGGCCACTAAGGAAGTTTAAATAGTGGGTCGAATGTTTTATGTCATTTTGCCATTTCTCAATAGAAGTTATAGGTAGGAGCGTGAATTTCGTGATAACAAATCTACTAAAGAATAGTTAAACATGTATTTTAGGCGATTTTAGAAATTCAACTACTAAGGGGGTTAAATGTGGGGGGGGGGGTCGTTAATTTTCGATGATTTCACCTTATCTCATCAGTAGTTTTGGATAAGAGCGTGAAATTCAGGTTAACAAATCTGCTATACAAATAATTAAATACATATTTCGCGAGTTTGTGGCCAACATCGGCTATGAACCCGATTATGAAAGACTCGCCGGTCGCTTCCGATTGGGTCCCAGATACAAAGTACTACGTGGGCCCCACCCCTAGATAAACACGGGTAGGGCCCAGTAGTACTTCGTCAGTGGCAACTGAAAAAAATTATGTCGCAAAATCTTTAGATATAAGTGCTTTTTTATATTCTTATTAGTTATTTTCGTATACTTTTAATTTAAAGTATTTTATCTATATCTTTCTGGTTGCATGTAAAATGCACTTTCTGGGCCCCAAGCGAAGTCATGGCGGTACGCTGCACTATGTATCTGAGCGACCGGCTAGTGTAGTATATATGCAAAACTCGCAACAACACATCAGATTCAGATTCAGATTCAACCAAGCAGGGAGGCCTACAATATGGATTTAGCCCCTGCAAGCCCTGCTTGGCAAGTTTATTAAAAAAAAAAAAAAAAAAAAAAAAAAAAATTACATATTTGACAAAATAGCCCAGCTTAATTTGCAGAAAAGTCATACTCAAAAAGTCATACTCAAAAAGTCATACTCAAAAGTCATACTCAGCAGAAAAGTCACAATTAATAAGAGTTTAAAAATTATTTGAAATTGTTAGATTTTTAGCGTAAAATATTTTTAAAGTAGAGACAGCGGATTTTTTCAATAAACTTCGTCATCATCAGGAAAGTAGAAAATCTGCCATTCTGATACTTAAAATTAAAGTGAAATGTTATTTCATTTTTAACTTTGATCATATTCAGATACGCCTAAACGAATATTCCTAAATAACATATGTTTTTACAGAGCCTTGACAGGCAAATAAAACTCGCATTTAACGAACCCCTTTTCTATTTAGCAATCTTATCCTGGGCAGGATTTCCATGGTAAATTATTTTTCAGGAATTTTAGCGAAACATCATTTTTACCTTTTTACATGCAAAATACCTATAGTCATGTTTTAACTGTCAGTGGAAGAACGTGTATGTATGTGTTTGTCGTAATGTATATCCAATACTCGCAACAACGAATCACTGAAAGTAGAAAATCTGCCATTTTGTGATGCTGAGAATAAAAGTGAAATGTTATTTCATTTTTAGTTCTGATCATATTCAAATACGGCTAAAACAAAAATATTTTCGATATAAAATAAATTAGAAATTCTAAAAGAGATTGATCAAAATTTTAGCAGAAATTCTTTTAAATTTGGAATTCCCTGTAATTGTTTCACGATAGTCTTTAAACAACAACAACAACAACCAGCACGACCTTCCCCGCAATAAAAGCATCAATGTCATTCCAATTTCGTTCCTCCTAAGCTCATTTCATCCTAGCAACGGAACTTCACACCTCACAGGGGAAAGGTAGCGGTCACCTGTCCGTCGAAGAAGAAGAAAGCGAAAGTAATGAACCCCGGAGGGGAGTGCTCCGCCCGGTAGGAACCTGGGGATCATTAGGGAGGAAGAAGACCATTACGGGGCAACCGGATCTGGGGTTGCCGGATCTCTAGTTCCGGGCACATAAACAACGGGGTTGCCTCCTCTATCAATCTCGATCCTGCCATTCATGAACCCCCTCCCCCTGCCCCTTTCCTCTTTTGCAGTCGATACGAGGAATAAGATTGGGACCGTAGCTTGTTACAAAAAATATATTTATAGGTAACCTTTGTCTAAGATCAATGTTGTGCAAACTCACAAAAGAAAAGAAAAGAAAAAAAAAACCCGAACGAATTTAAATTTAACTTCCTGATGATAGCGTGTAGTTATTTTACTATAAGTAAGACTTGTTCTACAATTTTAGTTGCATCATTTTAAGATATTTGAGTGTGTCCATAATCTGTTTTGCATCCTGTATGTGATGAAGCAGTACTAGACATGCGAGTGTTAAAATAAGAGTTATTAGTAAAAACGGTGACACGAATAAAAAAAAAAAAAAAAAAAAAAAAAAAAAAAACAGCGGTCGTCGAGTATTCCTCAATTATGTATATATTTTTTAATGTTTGCCGAATATATATGCATAATACAATTTTAATTCTATATTCAAAACCCCCTTCTTGTCGGTATTAATTTTATTCTATTGGGGCATTCTTTCTTATCAAAAACTTTTTTCGTTACACACCATTACCCAATATTTTAGTAATTTTTTTTTTTTTTTTCTCCAGATGATGAAGCGAAGGACAAAAAATACTTCACTTCTCTGGTTAATTTATTATCTCGATTGCGCAATACTCGATGCGATAGCTTTGTTTCCCACCACAATGTCACACATTATACAGCATAAAAATAAGTTGAATCTAGCTTTCATTCGTTAAAATCACAGGTTATAGGACATGTACTGTAAACTACCATTACATCTCTCTTGAAGATCCCTATGAATTGAAGATATCTTTGATCTTTTTGAAAACACTCTTAGAATTGTTTATATTGTTATTTGTACTGTGTTATAACCGTCCTGTAATTTTTCCGGTAATTAAAATTTCTTAGCGTTGGTTTAATTTACCACATTGTTTTAAGATGTAAATAAAGGACTCCGCTGAGAGAAATTGTCTTTCTTTTCTTCCTGATTGGAAAAATTCTTTGTGAATCTTTATTTTGAATATAACTGCTGAGTATGGCTATTAACCCTTTAGCGGGCTGTGTCCACAAAAAAGGACACCTAATTTTAATTCCAAAACTGACAAACGACACCAAGAATATTTAATTAAAATTTTCCTTTTACAAAGCACGGGAAAATAACCAAGTTTTTATTGTCTAATGAATTCGTTTACAAATTCTGGTGTCTCTTCATCCTTTCATCATTTTACAAACAAACTTACTCCGCGCCGGAAAGGGTTAAATGGATTAAAGCGTTTTCATTGCATATCTACTAGGCTAGCGAATCTGTGTAAGTCCGCACACATAATTAAAATAGCACACTGCTGTCCAAAAATTAAAGGGCAGTGACCAGACGCTTTCGCTTTTTACACGGTTTGTCGAATATCAACTGAAATTCTTGATGAATTATCCTTGAACTTCGAGAATGTAAAGCACATGTTTGACTTAAAGAAGAGTAGAAACAGTATACTGTAATTAAAAAAATTTAAATAATGAATATTTGACGAGACATGAGCATTTGTATGAAATAAGTTTAACTGCACATGCGCGAACTATACGAAAGATTTTTTTTTTTCAGGATTTGTTAGTCAATTCTATAGAGCAACTCATATAACAAGACAAGTCAAATATCGTAAAAACGCAGAAAGATACTTGCAATACGGTAAGCTAGTTGACAAATTGGAGGGCCTTATAATCCAATTGGATTTTCCCGCAAACCATGCATTTACCTGTATTTCCACAAAGAACAATTAATAAACAATTTCTACAAAATATTCTATAAACAGTAAAAGAAAACAAATCGTATCATCATGAACTACAATGTTTTATGAATCAAACAAAAATATTAACTAAATCAGTTATGAACATTTTAATTAGGTAATTAAATAATATTGTTAAAACTGAGTCAGTTTCGCACATAGCGAAATATACAACTTCTGTTCTAGACACCTGCACGACAGATCGTCGCTGGCAAACCTGGTAGTTAAAACCTGGCAGTCAACCTGGCCAGACCTGGCAGTTACAAACAATAGAAGCAAGTAGAAATTTGGTACCTCTGTAAATTTTGGATTTTGGAGAATCATAAAACTGACAAAACATTTTATAGCATGTGACCTGTGACCGCATGGGAGGTTATTACTAGTAAATAGGGATCAGGCCATATGCTAATTTCAATCATCAAATGATGTAAGTGTATCTTTCTCATTGGAAATCCAATTGGCCAATTACAAGGCTAACCAATGAGAATATTATGTTTATTTGTGGTAACGCATCTTGGTATACCAAAAGAAATATACATCTGTAAAAATATTTTTTCAGTATGACAGCAACCCTCGAAAGTTTAAGTTTGACTGCAGCGTTCAATGTAGCTGATTGAGTCTAAGTGTAATGATCAATACAGATACTTATTGCTGAAGTCTCGTGTCAACTTAGCCATTTTAAGTATTGTGTAAATTCCTAAGAAACCCGTATTAAATTAAGTTCAGTTCTTAATGGAAATTCTGCATTGTCCCTAATTAATACTTGAGATAATTAAATCTTCTCTAATAATTTATAATGCGAAAATATCATTAAATTTGATCTATCTAGATCCGATGACGCATTTTTAATAACTTGTTTGTGTATTGTGTTCCTGTAACTACTGTGGATGCCTGCTACTCTCTATCGCAACCTGATGTTAATCAAAGTATACCTGAGTTCATTTACAATTATTCTATTTTATATTAATAATGTATATGAAAATATTAGGGTCACCACTGCAATGGTCCGATATAATAATGATATAATTAAGTCTTAAAATTAAAAAATAATTTTATATTAACTTTATGTCAACATGGCATATTTATCTACAGAAATTCCAAACATTAAAAGTAAATAAAGTTTATTTAGCGATAACTCAACGATCGGACGCTGCGGGAAAGGAGGATGCGTCACGGCTACGGGTATTTTAATCAGGAGTGAGAAACTCGGCATATGGCCTAGAACCAGGTTCCTCTTATGGGGCTCCGGCGACGAAGCCGTCGGTTGTCTTCTGGCGATTCATCATGTGTCTTCGTGGAGGCCTCCTCTGATTATGGGAACCTCCGCGTATCGTAACGACCTTTGTCGTCACCTTTTTGGTTTCAATTCGGGGTGATGCGCAGGTGGCAGTGTCCCGACCGATCGCAGCGCATACGGGAGGCCTCTCCCTGCCGTGCGCGTTATATATCGCACAGGACATGGATGCGACGGTTGACACACCTGACGGGCGTCACTCTGGCGCCTGGCGGCGCAGCCTAGTTTTACTCAGCGACATGCTGGCAAAGCTGGTAAAGGAAGAGAATGTCCTTCCATTTACATTTTTTTCTTTTATTATACTTGTAAATATTTATGTCAATAATTTGTAAATAAATAATTTATTTAAATAATTTTCTTGTTATTTATTGATCATCATGAGTGTGTGTTTTTCTTATTAAGTTAATTCATTAGTTTTTCTCTTTTCGGGTAATTTTTAGTTTACATTTTCCGCCAGATTAATTTTAGGTTTTATAGGATTTTATTAATGCTAATTTTAATTAAACTTAATTGTGGTGGAAAGTTTCAATGTAATAGGATTTTTTTGAAATCACACAGCGTATTCTTTTATTTTACTTCTTGTTAACCACTTAATTCTTAACGTGATCGTTGTTGCTTTAATTCTTTAAGCTCGCGTTTTCCTATTGCCAGAACGTTATTTTCTAATTTACGATAACATTTATTTAAATTTAAAGTCTTCTAATATTGCCAACATGACATTATAGTGGTTTTCGGTGTATCGTCGGCAGAATTAATTATCATTACCAGCGATTATGTCAACGAGTTAATTTCTGTCCAATGGAAACAAACACCATTAAGCATCAATCGTCTGTAAATGAACTTCTTACAAACTGTCCAACAAAATCTATTTAACTATATAACTCAATTTGACTGAAATTTCACGAAATTAGAGGATATAATATTTCAATATGGAGATCTCAAGATGTCTCAAACTTTTCCTTCATTTTAGGCGGGTTCGTAATTATATAAATACGTACCACCAATAGTCGTCGTCGGTTCCGTCCGAATATAACAGTGCAAAAACTACCCAACCGAATGGTTTGAAATTTAATATATATAATCGTTGCAGAATTTTGTTGAGTCATTTCAAATTTTAGGAAAATCGAATCAAAACTTAAAAAGCTATTATTAAAAATATTTATTAAGTAATTTGATTTTTTTTTTTAAATTGGTACTTCCTTGTTATAGAAGTTCCGAGAATTAATCGTCAAGCGATCGAAATGTATCGCCAAGTTATCTGAAATGTATGACGTTATATTCATATATGACGTATATGACATTTTATAACCTCTATGACCAAGTTATAGTCAAATTCTTCATTCAATTAAATCTCATCATACGTAATTAATTCGATGATATCCATGGTAGGTAATAATTCTAGGTTATCATGGTGATTACATCATATTTAAGATGGTGTCATATTATTTCCGTGTTACTGAATTTAAAAAGTGAATTTGTATACTAAAATTGTTTAATTATAGCAGTCATATAACCTACCGACAGTTTTTTGGATAGATGTTACCGGAGAAATATATATTAAATGAAAAAAGTGTCTAAATATGGATTTCATGTTCTGACATTTTCAAAGCTAGGGTTAAGTTTCCCATTGGAATTTTCAATAAATGTCAACAAAAGATAAGATGGTGCCACCTTAAAATGTACTTATTTTAATACGAAAATTAATCACATCATAATAACAGACGATATAAGTCATTTTACTGAAATAATAACAGTACGAACGCACCTCATCGAGTACGTTTGACGCACAATTTCCAAATTGTTAAAATGGTTAATGGTCGTTGTTTCATCTCTATCAACAATTTTTTCTCGATATTTAACAGCACGTTTTGCAAATGAAGTATTCTCTTTTCGGCTTATGTTTAAAAAAAAGTAAGATTAAACGCAAAAACAGTGTTGTATTACGAATGAATAATAATTCAATTATTTATAATTAAGAGTAATAGGTAGGTGCATTAGATATAATTAATTTGTTAATAACAAAATTTATACTTCAGTGAATGTTCATAAAGTAAACAAAGTAACATTAAACTTTTAAACACGTCACAGAAAATTGCAGATTGAATCCAAAAGAACGCCCTCGATTCCAATATATATATATATATATATATATATATATATATATATATATATATATATATATATATATATATATATATAATTATAATATCTATGAATTTCAAAAACATATCAAGTTCTAATATCATTCTACTAAAATCTACTAAGAGATAATTAATGATATTGTGTAATCAGAATACCACATAGCTAATAATTAACTTGTGCAATCATAAAATTACCATAGCATGTGCTTCAATGGTAATTAGCCAAATTTACTCATACCTGAAGAACATTTAAAAAGAAAGAGAGAGAAAGGGGAAAAAAATTATAAATTGGAGTTGCTATTATGTAAACACAATTGGATTAATAAATTAATTATGAACATTATTCAGTGGAAAAACTGGACCACAAGAGAACCAATCAAGAATTGGATATGAAAAAACATATGTGGATGTACTCTTCAGCTTGGCTGCACCCACATGTGTTTTAAAAATAATTCAGTATTTCATAATTCTACTGGCATTATGCTAAGTACAGTAGAATCAGCCAAGTATACTGAATTATTACCAGACAACAATTGGAAAAATTTAAAATTGGAAATATGTAAAATGTAAATAAAAAATCCTTAAGAAATATATAATATATCACTTACAACGATTATCCAAAATCTTTATAAATCACCACACTATATAACCACCAGATATCATTTTTGAAATAATATTGGAATTTTGAACCCTTAAATTGTAGAAAAAATGTTTTACTCACAAGAATGATACAGTATCCTCAAAATATAGCAACTTCTTCATAATGTTCAATTCCACATGGCACGTATCAAACATGTTGACATTCGAGTCAAGTTGAGAGAAATGATTTGAAAGACAAGTTGAGAGCTCATGTTTTTAAAAACACAACTCGATCAATGACACCCCAACACAATATAATTCAAAAACACACAAAACTATTCTGTTGATAATACTCTTATAACAAAATTATATCCGTGAATAAATAATTACTCCATCTAATTTTAATTCCTGAAAGTAAAATTAATGTACAAGCAATAGCTCCCTCTATAGTTAAATTCAAAATAATATCCATAATATCATCAACTAACTAAAACGTAAAGTGTCGCCATCTACTGGTATTATAATTATTCATAATTAATATTTATTTACATATCCATATTATTATTAACATAATCACTTCATTAAATTTAATCAATATATAAATTTTAATAAACAATACTTCCTTGTAGTTTTAATATTAAATTCGAATAAAATCCTGCAATATGAATAAATATACACAGAATTTATTCATCCTGCACAGCATTTCAGATATTCTTAACAAAAGTATATTTTGTAAAAGATATATTATTTTAGAACAAAGTGCTTTGCTGCCAGCTGTGTTAAACCACTGATATAGATTATAAACTTATAATTAAATTATTAATTTTTTATTGTTACTTCTACTTAAATATATTTTAGACTTGTTATTAAATAATTAATGTATTGTTTATACTTATACTTAATTTTATTTTAGATTTCAGAGATTAATTTAATATCAAATTAAATAATTATTATTATCACTACTGTGCTTCAATCAAATTTATGCTATGCAGTAATTAAAACTACTTATTAAATTTAATTTCATATATAAAAATAAAAAACTAATATATATATATATATATATATATATATATATATATATATATACATATACAGTTAGAGAAATCTCTTTTACATTTCCCCAGATTTTTTTTTCTCCGAAGATTCAAAATACCACAGTAAATAGCTAAATAGATGAATGACTTTTATTCAATACCCGCATGAAAAAGATATTAAAAGCTAATGGAAAAATTGGAAAGCCGTTAATTTAAGACTTAATAAGCTCACTTGCGAAACTAGAAGTGATTGCTCTTACGCACACCGCAAGTTTTTCTTCTTTCTTTTTTTACCCCTTTGTTAATCTACCTTTTGGAATTTTCAAGCAGGTGGTACATTTAATTATAAAGAGAAATTACGAGTACAGAGGCTTTTTGCACACCTTTTAGACGAGTTTGTTTTAATTTTTAAAAAAATCGTCTGCATAGATAAATTATTTTTCACAGCTAATATGTTTTTGCGAGAATAAATTCTCGTCTGGCAACTGAAATTTTTGTTTACATGCAAAATGGTGCTTTTAAAGAACCGATATATGAAAGGTCATATTTCTGGCACTTTCCGAAGAGAATTAGTCGTATTCAGTTAGTAAAAACGCTGTAAAAGGCATGTTTTATCTGTATCTAAAGCCACAGTATGTAATATTGTCAATAAGACAGGGATAAAACGTGAATGTCTGGCTTCAAGTGGAAATTTTTTTTCAAATATGTGTACCCAAGAACTAAAAGTATTTATTCGAATATTGCAAAGGTAAGATCTTTTATGGTAAAAGAAAATTCTCCAAGTCAAAGGACTGTTGCAAAATCATTAAAATGCTCAGTGTCAACTATTAACAAAATCATTAGCACTGATTACAATTGTAAAAAGGCCAAAAAACACAATAGTCGTCATCTTTCTTTACGACATATCGCCGAACGTAAAAAACGATGCAAAATTCTTTATGAAAAGCAATTATCCGGAGAAAAAGGGGAAAATGTTGTTACAATAGATGAAGCTTGGGTCTATTTAAATGATTGTAATAAAAAGAGATCCATTTATTATCATGAAAGAGGAGAACAAAATCTTAAAATATGGTTCAATGTATCTAAAGAAAGTTTTATAGCAAAGGATTTATGATTGTTGCGTTTATAGCTTTGCATGTAACGGCAAATTAAAAATAAAGAGAGTGGAGAAAAATGTTAAGATCAACTCCACATACTATCAGAAACATGTTTAACTCTCAATCTTCATAAATGAAATCCCATCTCTTTACCCCCAGTGCCACCAATCTGTTGAACTGCATCAGAATAAAGCAAAAAGCCACACATCACAATCCACTGTTAATTTCTAGGGAAAAAAATGGAACGAAAAACTGGTATCAGAGCCCTTTCACTGATATACCTACTTTTAAATCTCTTGATGTAATCACCCATGGATTTTTGCGCTTTTGGACTTTTAAACAGTGCATTAACCAAGTGTCAACTTACAACTAACTCTTCATGGACTTTGGAAAGCTGATTAAGAGGAATGAGTCAAATTACCTCTTCCAAAACTACAAAAGACATTATTGTCATGGAAATTGCGGCGTAGGAAGGTAGTTCAGAAAAAGGGTTACCAAACTTAACATTTAAAGCACAAACATTTTATGTAAAATAGTTCTGTAAGTACCATGCAAATCGTCTAAAAAATATGCCAACATCCTCTGTACGAATTAGTCCTGTTCATTTTAGTCTTTCCCTTATTTTTGTTTCTGTTGCAGCAGACGCCGATCCCTGATTTATGCGTTATTTGCATTTATTTTTAAAAGGGAAATTTATTCTGACTACAGAATTATATTAATTGGAAATACCCCAAAAAATACTAGCATCTGTTATAAGTTACACTACTTCAAAAATAAGCAGAAAAAAAGTTTGCCCTTTTGATTTTCTGTAATTGTTTTTAATACAAATAACATTACTTTCCAAATTTCAACCTCCTACAAAAGTCCTCAAGTACACAGGATCAAGTTATTGATAATGATTTCAATGTCACACTTGCAGATTCAAAAATGTTTCCAAGATGTTCCATTTCTCTGGAATCTTCAAAGTAGTTGTATAAACTTTGTATTAACTTAAAAAACTGTATTGCACTTGTACAACATCGCATTGCCTGTTCTCGTTAAAACTTATTAGAACGCACGAAAAACGGCATTATTCAATACTAGAAAGGTCATAGTGGTCATGTTGTCAGTAACCAAATAAATATGTTTCGGTTCGACACAGAAATTTCTTTATAAAATAAATCAAACATATACCACGCAGAAATAAATTATATAATTAAACTGAATAGCATTAAATTAAAATTTTGGTTTAAAATATGTTTATGTGATTTGAATTAAATTTCCTGCCGTTCTAATGTTAAAAGGGAAATTCGCAGGTGTTGGGTCTTTTTAATTATGAATATCATCAAAAAGTCACTTGTAAAAAATGCAGCCAAGTCTCGTAACTCATTTACCGTAAAAAGTACTGAGATCGTATAAAACTAAGTTTAACTATCTTTTTAACTCTGAAATTTTCATTCACAAATCACTCCTAGTCTCTACATCTTTAGTTAATTATTATTTTGTGACTTGGCAATTACGTAGCACGATAATGTGATGTATATAGTTAGTCTTAATCAAATAATACTATAACATATTAAAGTGTTATAACTTCCCTGTGCTTATATAATTTGCCTTAATTAAATTATCCCATCCCATCCCATAACATAGTAAAGTGTAATGACTTCCCTGTGCTGCGTAATTGCCAAGTCACAAAATAATAATTAACTAAACATGTAGAGACTAGGAGTGATTTGTGAATGAAAATTTCAGAGTTAATAAGATAGTTAAACTTGGCTTTATACGATCTCAGTACTTTTTACGGTAAATGAGTTACGAGACTTGGCTGCATTTTTTACAGGTGACTTTTTGATGAGATTTCACTTCTTTTTGTAAGTAATCCTCCTTTTCTTGATTTTGGGTTCTTTTTGGAGATCATCCACTGATTTTCGCTAAGCCCACACTCTGTCCCTTTTATTTACAGGTATAAAAAATTTGAAGCTTTAGTTTCGTTTGCAAAGTATTGTAGATAAAAAGAAATTTCAGGTTCCTGGGCAAGCACTAAGTTATGGGAGGGGGAGTGTCAAAAGTACTCTCAATTGCTTCCAGGATAGGTGCTATCCATCTGAGATATTACTCGCAGCCCTAGATACTTGATATTTAACATAAAAGAACTTTTTAGTATAAAAAGAAAGCCAAAATTAAAATTTCCGGAAATTTCCAATAAATCAAACTATATTCATTTTTTCGATTTTTTTTTTTTTTTTTTTTTTTTTTTTTAAATTTTCCTTATTTTGTGTACTAAACCCTGCCTTTCTGCCACATGTCAAGCTTCTAAGACTACAAAATCGAATTATTTTCAAATTTTCGACTTTTTACAAATTTATTGATTTTTCGATTTTAATTCTAAGTTACCTGATTGTCATGCCAATATAGTAATTATTTGATCCGTCTTCTTAGGACCATTTAGGTTCAATTTAGAGATAAATCAAGTGAATCTTAGAGTCACCATGATTTTATTTAGAAAGGACTATCAAGCCATAACCAGCCAGTAATGTCGGGAGGGTAGGGGGAGCTGTGAAAATTTTTGTGGGGATAACATCATTTAACAATCCATATTTCATATGTGAAGTAAATCGAGTACAACCTGTGAAAGAAAACAAACCTGTCTATAAAGAAATCGCCTATATCGTAGCCAGTCTATAGCGGAATTTTCTATAACGAAATTCGTAAACGAAAGAAAAGAAAACCATAATCCGGGGGAAATAACATAAAACAATTAGGGGCATTGTACTAGCTAATAGGACAATTATCTTAAAACTAATGTTTCTAGCAGTACAAAATCAAATTGTTTTCGAATTTTCGATTTCTTAAAGATATTTCGATTTTTCGATTTTATTTTCGAATTTAACGAATATTTTAATTGTTCCTTTGATTGAATAGTAAATACTACCTTTACACCAAGTTTTAAGTTTCTAAGACTACAAGATAAAATTATTTTCAATTTTTGATTTTTTCGAATTTTTTTTATAATTTTCTGATTTTTTTAATTTTTTCTTATTTTGTAATTACAAATTTCAAGTTTCTAACGCTACAAAATCGAATTATTTTGAAATTTCCGATCTTTTTCGAGTTTTTTATTCTATTTTCGAATTTATTGTGTTTTAATTTTTCCTTTTTCTGTAACCTAAACAATAGGTTTACGCCGAATTTTAAGTTCTAAAGCTACAAAATCGATTTTTTTTTTCAATTTTTCGAATTTTTGAATTTTTTTTCGAATTTTACAGATTTTTTATTTATTTCTTTTTTTGAATCCTAAATACTACCTTTATTCCAAATTTTAAGTTTCTAGCTTTACAAAATCGAACTATTTTCAAATTTTCGTTTTTTTTTTCGATTTTTCGATTTTATTTTCAATTTTTGTTGTGTTTTTAATTTTTTTCTTTTTCTGAATCCTAAACACTACCTTTACACCAAATTTTCAGTTTCTAAGACTACGAGATCATATTATTTTCAATTTCTCTCTTTTTCTTTCTTTCTTTCTATTTTTTTTTTAAATTTTCGATTTTTTTTAATTATCCATATATTTTAATGTTTCCTTATTTAGTATCTTAAATATTACCTTTATTCCAAATTTCAAGTTTCTAGCGCTATGAAATCGAATTATTTTCAAAATTTCCTTATTTTTCGATTTCTTTCGATTTTTTTATTTTATTTTCGAATTTTATTGCGTTTTTATTTTAACTTATTCTGAATCCTAAACACTATCTTTACCGCGAATTTTAAGCTTCTAAGGCCAAAAGATCGAATTATTTTAATTTTTTTCAAATTTTTTCGAATTTTTCGAATTTTTGATTTTTTTTCGAATTGTCTGGATTTTTTAATTTTTTCTTAATTTGCATCCTAAATACTACCTTTATTCCGAATTCCAAGTTTCTAGCGCAACAAAATTGCATTATTTGAAAATATTCGATTTTTTTCGATTTTTTGATTTTATTTTCAATTTTTTTTTTTTTTTTTGTGTGTGTGTTTTTGATGTTTTCTTTTTCTGAATTCTAAACACTACCTTCACACCAAATTTTAAGTTTTTATGACTACAAGATCGTGTTATTTTCAATTTTCAATTTTGTTTTTTATTTTAATTTTCGAATGTTTTTTTTTTTTTTTTTTAAATTTTCCTGATTTTATAATTTTTCCTTTCTTTGTATCCGAAACACTAGCTTTATTCCAAATTTTAAATTTCTGCGGCTGCGGGATCTACCCAATCTTTTTGATGACGCGTGAACGAGTGAGTGAGTGACAAAAATCGAATGTTTGAGTTTATATATCGTCTGAACTAGAAAAGACAGAAAGTTGTAATTTTACATTTTGGTCCTGTGTGCCAAATACTCTAGAAAAACCAAGTTTCAAATTTTTGGGATACTCCAGCGCGGAGAAATGGGGGGGGGGGGGGGGTCAAAAGTGCCCTGAGTTGCTTCCAGAAAAGCATGCTGTCCTCTCTCGACTTGGCGGAGGCACTGCCGTGCCTCCAGATTATCTCTATGTGTAACACACTGAATTACAGAAAGTATTTATGCATCGTAAATTCTGATACAATTTACACAATATTTTGATTAATTCCTTTTTAGTCTTAATTAAAAATCTGACATAAAAATCTCTGATAAAAAATTACGGAGATATAGTGTTTTTAAGTTAAAACCAGAAGGCCCGTGCGAGGATTTCGCACTGAAATCTAATATTTTTTAGGTACTTCTCTATTATCCCGTCGACCACTTTTCATAACAAAAAACTATCGCCAAATTGTAAGATTAAACGCCATAAATGCATCCCATTTACTTGATGTCAGAAGCATTGTACGTGTTTGTTACGTCATCAAGTGGTTTTTAATTCGACATTTGCGAGTATTTTTCATTATGTTTTACTGATTTATTAGTTCTTTCATTAATTAAAATAACAATTGTGTCCTTAAATTTTTATATTTTATTTAATTATTTATTTTGATATTCCAATGGTAACGTTCTCCCGTTTATTTGGCGATAGTTTTTTGTTATGAAAAGTGGTCGACGGGATAATAGAGAAGTACCATTTTTTATCAATATGTAAAATTTATTAGATGCAGGTTTAAACTTCTAAAGAAAAAGTAATGATAAAAATATCTGCAAACAACATTTAGTTGTTAGTCAAGCCGGAATATCATCTAATTTATTCCATCAAAGTTAGAGTAAAAACTGATCCATGATTGCAAAAGGCACGCGCGAGAAAAAAAAAATTAACAATCGTATTTTGACTGCATTAGATGATGACGCCATTCACTTCGGGAAAAACATGGGACATAGAAATATAAATCTAAACATTTCAATTTCAATTTCGCTTTTTAATCATAAGTATAAAATAAACCCGTGCGATGTTTTTTATAATAATTGCTGAGCATCATATAATGTGGTATTTTATTTATGTGGCAACAATATTTTGAGGAAAACCTTTCATTTCTCTTATGAAAACAATGTCGATTTAATTTTTAATTTTCAGCAAATTTTAATCAAAAACATGTTTTTACGAAATGTTAAGTGTGCTATGTCAGAAGCCTGTTGAAAATCCTTTCATATGGTATCTCATTCGTCGTTCTGCGTTTCGTATTTTCTGAGAAAAAGGGATGTTGACAGGAGAAATAACATATATGATCTCCTAATTTTTTCTCCGTATAATTTACAGTTTTTTTTACAGCTGAACACGGAATAAGCAACATATGCCTGAAAATTTAAAATAATTTGTCGATTGTGAAAACTGGGTTTTTCGGTGTTAGTCCAGTCAATCTAGGCTTCTGCCTGGAAAGTTTTGGAGTAGTTATTTTTTCTTTCTTCTTTTATGTTTTTGGGGGTGCTGAACACGAATTTCAACTTTGCCACCTCGTATCTGGTCTGCTTAAAAAATTATAAGCGAAAAACCATGAAAAAATCGGAGTTTTTTCGGTTTTTCCCCTGTATTTCAGAAAGGGTTATATTTTTTTGAAAAACTTATCGCACCAAATTAAACTAGAGAACATTTCCTACATTTTTCATATACAATGTTTGTTTCTAAGATGAATAGTTTTGTTATATGAGCAAAAGGAATTTTAGCGATATAATTGAAATTCCATCATCGGAGGGCGAAAACGCGATTCAGTCACTATGCATCCATTTTAATCACCAATTTGAAGTTGTTTAATTATTTCTGGTTGCATTTCGAATATTTTTACATTTTTTTTATAAAGTTTTAAACCTTTCATAGCACTAAGAAAATAAATTGAAATCAGATGATTAGGAAAGATATAAAAACACAATCACTCTGCTTAGATGAGAGAATCAATTTTTATTTTTCTGGTAATCTGATTTAAGTACAATTATAAGTATTGTAAGTTTAATATAACAATAACATATGTGGAAGATTATAAACAGGAAAAAAGAGGAATGTAGTGTTGTTTTCCAATTAATGTCGTTTTGGTCACTTTGAAGTACCTGGTTGACATTCTTCAACAAGAGGTTCATCGGTATCTTTTTCTTCAGCATCATCAATTGATGGCTCAGATTGTATCTCCACTTGACTTAAAATATCCTGTATTGGGTCGTCAACTTCTATTTCCAAGTCACCTTCGGCGATGAAGGAGCTGACATTGTCACAATGGCCATCGCAGTTCAGGCAGAGGAGCGAACGAAACAAACTTGCTTTCTTACAGCCGCACATTCCACTACAGTTTGTTTTGCATTTGCTGGATATTTTTCACAGAACAGTTTCTGGTGCGGGAGATTTGACAGTTTTTATGGGTATGACGCATTTCTTGGTTTTATTCCAGCCCCATTCCTCAGCATTTTTACAGTTACCTAGCCATAACTGTACTTGGTGGTAAATTCGCAGACAGTGACATCGAGCTGCATCTTCTGTTGCAGGGAGCGATGCTATATTTGCATATTTTAAAGCAGATTTTATGCAGTACCTGTACCCCAGGCTGTTTAGGGAAGGTGTTGCTTTCCCTCTGAATCCGCATAAGTGTACCTGAAACAACAGCCCAGCTTTAATAACATCATAGGCTACACCACTAGGGTTTTTAAATATATCTACCCCATGTTGCAGGTCGAAAACTTTCTTCAAAATTTGAAGGTATTTTGTTTTTCCTTGACTGTACAATGCAGAAGTGGTATCGCATCCACTCATGGCATGTAGAAATAGGATGTGTTTGGCAATTAATTTGTCTACTGCGCAAAAAGGTGAATAGATCTTCTGGGGACTTTTCCCTTTTCCTGGTTTCAAGAATTAAACATTGGGAAAATTGCAAAGTCCAATGAAAATTACCAGAAGGTCTACATCTTCACCAATGATTATCACGTTCTCATGGTTAGGTGCCAACTTGAGAGCAGTGTTGATAATGAGGCTGTTGCGTCAATTCGTCGCGCACAATTCATCGTGGAGCAATTCATCGCGGCGACAACTCATCGCAGCGTCAATTCGTTGTGGTGTCAATTCGTCGCAACGAAAATGTTTTTGAAGGCTATGATGATAAAATTAAAGATAATGTAGTAAAATTATGTAATGATAATTTGTTTTTTATATATAGAGAACTATAACTAACAATTTACATCATTAAATAATTTTACTAAATTAGTTTTACTTTTATCATCATAGCCTTCAAATATATTTTCGTTGCGACGAATTGACACCACGACGAATTGACGCCGCGACAAATTGACGCTGCGATGAGTTGTCGCCGCAATAAAATGTTCCGCGATGAATTGTGCGCGACAAATTGACGCAGAACCGATAATAAGTGTGTCGGCATCTTCTTTTGCCTGCTTACAAGCCATATTTTCAGAGCCAAATCTACACATCAGCAGGGCTATTAAACGATTTTTTTCTTGTCGTTTGCGAGAAATTATCCCTGAGAAACCGTTGGTACCATAGTCTCATTAAAAACAACCTCATTAGATACCGTTTTGCGAGATCGTCTATCACGCTCAACAAATTTAGAGCTCATTTCAGTAATGTTTTCTGGGGTTTCAAGGACACCCTCCCACCCGTTTTGTATTCACAAAACCATTACATTCAGCGTTTTCGCCTACAACACTACATTCCTCTTTTTTTCTATTTATAATCTTCCACATATGTTATTATTATATTAAACTTACAATACTTATAATTGTACTTATATCAGATTACCAGAAAAATAAAAATTGGTTCTCTCATCTATGCAGAGTGGTTGTGTTTTTATATCTTTCCTAATCATCTGATTTCAATTTATTTTCTTAGTGCTATAAAAGGCTTAAAACTTTGTAAGAAAATGTAAACATATTCGAAATACAACCAGAAATAACTAAACAGCTTCAAATTGGTGATTAAAATGGATGCATAGCGACTGGATCGCGTTTTCGCCCTCCGATGGTGGAATTTCAATTATATCACTAAAATTCCTAGTAGTATATGTCACATACTTTGGAACACTTTTTATACTCCACTAAATGCAAATATTGAACGATTATTGTAAGGTTTTCATCAAAAAATTTGTCAGTCTAAATATCGAGAATTGTAACGATTATTCAACAAAAAGTTTGACTGATTCGTCAAAATGTGTGTATTTTTGAAGAAATTTTAGAATGTTACTATATAAAGATTTTTATCAGTGTGGAACAATTTTTAGACAGATCTACTAAATGCAAATATTGAACGATTATTGTAAGGTTTTCATCAAAAAATTTGTCAGTCTAAATATCGAGAATTGTAACGATTATTCAACAAAAAGTTTGACGGATTCGTCAAAATGTGTGCATTTTTGAACAAATTTTAATATTTTTAATGAAAAAGTTTGCCTGTCGACTATTTGAATGAGAAATCCGATTATTGTAAGACGACAGATTAAATAATCTTGATTTGAAATAAATAAAATCCACCAAATGGTAATATTTAGTAAAAAACAAACAGCTTGACTAAGCTTTTTCTAATTCATAATCATAATAGCCGTCATTATTTTTTCCTTTAAAATGAAAAATATAACCACCTTTATTTAGTTTTGTTATTGCATTTTCAGAAATTTTTCCATGACTCTTTTTAAGAAAATAATCTTTTTCTACATCATTAACTTCCAATCTCGCAATAGTCATATTTCCAAATTTTGTTTGAATTTTCTTCAACGAAATCAGTTTGTATTTCCCTGTCTCTAAATCTTTTAACTTATGAGTTACAGGGAACGATCTGAGGCTGTTGAATTCTTCCATTTATTCAGAAACATTTTTTGAAAGACAATTTTTATAGTATAGACATCTGTACATAGAACATCCAGGTCCTAATATTCTAGCGCATCTCGGTACATCTAATATTTTTATAGGAATTCCCCATTCTTCAAAAGTACTTTTCAGAAAAACACCTCCTTTAAAAGCAAATGTCCCACCGTATATCTGATGCAATTGTATGAAATAATCTTTTACTTTTTCACTACTGATCCATAAACCTTTATTGTCTGAATATCTTTTAAATCTTAAACCATGGACATCGTTAGTACATCTACGAACTATTCCAAGTTCTTGATCACTTAGTTCATAGTTAGGTGTAAATACAGAAATAGTTTCACCTATTTCCTGTTTTAAATGAACCCAGCTTATTTCTCTCGCTATAGATTTGAACGGAAGTATAAAACCTTGAACATTTATGATAAGGGTGACATCGTCCATTTATTATAAAACATTTTTTATAAATGAAGAACCTTCGGCTTAAAATCCAAATGGTACAGTATCAAAGTTATCTAAAATTCTTCTTTTATCATATCCAAACATATATCTTTTATTCATTTTATTCACTTTAATATTTCTATCTTTTTGTACCTGAAATTGATTTATTTCTACATCTATATGTTCAATTTCCCCAGTTATTGTTTTCATTCTTTCATCAAAATTGAGCTTAGTTTCGCTATCATAACTCATTTTAAATCCTTTTACTTTTCCTCTTACAGAATCATCGTTAAGAATATAACCATAATCTTTACTTGCTCCAGATATCCACGATTTCGTATATTTATCTTCTCCTAATTCATCTGTCCATTCGCCTAACATACAACCAGTTTTTACTTTATTAGAGCCATCATCGATATAAACAATACTATCTGTATCGTAATACATTACTTTATCTCCTAATTTATCAAGCATTTCATATAATCTTATTCTAGCCGAACTGGTTGTAAAAGCAGCTATATAAATATTCGTATTAAAGTTATTCTGGACATATTCATCTTTCATCTTATAATCCATTTGTACACAATCATCATTTAAAAATATCATATTCAAATCTTTAATGCGGTCGTTCAGTATAATTCTATAAAAGTCTGTCAATTCTATTACATTCTCTGTTTGTTTCATATTTTTTCTCTGTCCGAACTTACCCCACAAAGAGTTTAAACAAATTTTGGATATAAATCTCATTCCCGGGTTTTCTTTGATTTCTCCTAACCTTATTCCCAATTTTTTTTCCACGCACTTTTTATATTCTTCTTCAGTTTTGAAATTTTCAGACCATTTATCATCTGTTTCTAATTTGATTTTCAAAAACATTTTAACATAATCCTTAAATAATGTATTAGATTTTTTTTCAAAATGCCAAACTTCATAGATATTTAAAATCTTATAACCTTTTTCGATAGCCAGATCAACTTCGGTAGTTGTCCACGTACCGGTAAAACTTCTTTCTTCATCTGTATGATTACATTCTTTATTCCGTATTTCATAATATTTTTTACAGTGTTTCTTTTCGCATTTTATAGGTTTTGAACATAATTTACACAAACTAAATATTAATTTTTCTTCTTTATAAGGTAAAACAGGATGATATAGTTTTCTAGGTGGAAGTACTTTGCATTGTATTAAACCATACCAATTCTTATCATAATTTTCAGGATTATAAATCTTTACCGGATGACCAACAGGATAGTAATCAAAGTAATTCACTGTAGGATAAAGTGAACAAACATCGATATATCTACCTTTTTCGTTTTCTTTCATTTCGTAAATTAATTTGGTAGGTTCACACCTACCTCCGCTGAATGCATTTCTAGGATTTAAAGGTTCTACAAAATCTCTTTTACATTCATTTTTAATAATTTTTTAATTTCTTTGTGACTATCAAAATCACATTCCCATATTTCAATCAATTCAAATCCTTTATCTTTTATTTTTTTATTTATTTTTTGAGTTCTTTCATACAAATCTTTCATACATATCTGATTTTGAAGATTGACAGTGGATTCTTTAAAACATCGAGGACAACCGTGAAAATAGCATCCTTGAAACTGATAGACGGTATTATTATAAAAACCATCTACTTTATAAGTTTTATCACCTAATTTCAGTTTTTTCTCACCACCGTTTAAAGCATGTTGTATTTTGATATTGTGTTTTTTAGACAGATAGTCTAACCAAATTATCGATTTTTTACTGTATTGATCCTTTTGAATAAACTCCTCATCTATCGCTATTGTATCCTTTGGTATGAATTTATCTCTGTATATAGCCATACAAACACCAGCTAAAGTGACATGTTTAAAAGGATCAATATCAGCAATGTTTAGAAATAATCTCCGCAATTCTAAGCATCCTTTTCTTAAAATATCAACATCAGATCTACAATATTTTATAATTTCTTTTTGAAAATTAAATGTTTCATTTTTTACCGATTTATACCATTTATCAAAAGTTTTTCTTTGATCTAAAGTCATAGTATCATAACCATAATAGTATTTTTCAGGATATTTTCCTACATAATTTTGATTTTTATCAGTGTTAAACAAATGAGGAAAATAACCTTTTGCCAATTCCGTTAATCCAAATGTTTTAGGAAATTTTCTTAACGGAATCAGTGTAAAATTAATAGAATCGATAAACCTTATATTATATTCGTTTGCTTGCATATATATGAGTTTATTTCCTTGATATATTGTAAACACTTTAATTTTATTTTTAAAGCAGTATTTAGCTAGAAATTAAAAATCGAATCATTTTCCATAATGCGCTAATACTGTATAACCGCAATGTTTATTTTGAAATAACCATTTACAATATTCATTTTCATTCTGAAATATTTCTTCTTTTCCGTTAAAATCATGATTTATAACTAAATTGACTTGGTGATTTCCTGTCTCTTGATTCGTTTCAACATCAAAAAACATATATTTTTCTGTAAATCCTGATCTTTTACATTTTTCACACCATTTCTCTCTCTTTTCTATATTTTTGGGACAAATGTTTTTACAAGCACCTCCCTTAGATTCTTTCCTGCGTATATAACATTTATGATCTTCCATATCCCACTCTCTGCAGTTTTTACATTGTCTTTCTCCACATTTATGATCTTTCGGTTCTCTTTCACTTCTGTTGATAATTCTCTTACATTTTAAACATTTCCACAGTGTTTTACAGACTGAGTGATTTTTATGATTTTCGAAGCAGTTTTTTCCTCTAAAAGATCTAAAACAATCATTACATTGAATATCATCGCCTTCGCAATTACTCTCTTTCCTAAAACATCTATTGCATTTTAAAGAACATTTATGTTGATCACTTCTATAATAACTGACTTTACAATAATCACAATAATTGTTTTTTCCTAAAAATCCTGTAACCGTGGTAATGACATCAAAATGATTTCTATTTTTTAAAAGGTAAATACAATTAGATTTATAGGCATCGCTGTATATTCTTTCGTTAAAATTTTCTCTGCAAAATATAGTTATTTGAATATCTAAAAAAATTTCGAATTGTTTAACATGCTCTAAATTACATATTTCTAACGGAATATCACACATTTTATGCAATTTTACAGCTAAATCTTTTTGTAATTTTCTCCCCATTTTTATGTATTTAACTTCTAAATCTGTAAGGTTTTCTAAATTCAATTTTTCGCACAAAAGTTTACGATTTTGAATAGCTAGGGCTGTAACGATTGATCTAGCCAAACAGATGTTATCGTCATTTTTAATTGGAATTATACTTTTTTTATCGACAACATCATTATCGTTCAGTAATTTCAATCGTTTACCGCCTTTGGGTAAATCAACGACAGTAAAAATAAATTCACAGTCTTTAATATCCAACTCTTTGTATTCAATTTTATGTGTTAAAACATCTAAATAGGTGTCATAGGCTTCTTTAGTTGACATCATTTTAGGATGAAAAGGCTGTGTCAAATAGGGATTGAATACAATTATATCTACCTTTCCTTCAATTTTTCCAATTGCTCTCCTGAATAAATCTTTTAAGATACTATAATACTGGCCCGGTGTGAGTTTGTTTATTTGTCTTATTTTATAAACATGTCTATAGGCATCATTTATTAAAAACTTTTACTTTAGGTGTTTTAAAAATATACAAAACTGCATTTTACATTAAAAACCTAGCGCTTTCGAGCCGTCCTGGCTCATCATCAGGGTTAAAACATCACCACGCAGATACACACAAAAAAAACACAACTAGTCTGAAACACTGTAAAAACATCAATGTCTGCTGAAGACAAGGTCAAACCATTATAAACAGGGTGGGAAGCATAGGGAGGGATGTGCCAATCTTATTCATTCTTGAACTATCTGTAAAAGCTTATACCATACTTTAGGGATATTGTACGAAACTGAATCATTTCATGTTTTATTTTTCCTGGTTAAAATTTCTATTGATTCACTTATTACTGCTTCATAAAAAGAGGATGTGGGTTTGATAATTTTAGCGTTATCAAAATCTATTATAATCGACTGCTGTTGTTTTAATCTGGAAAGAGCCGTTTTACTTCTATTATACTTGACATCTGCAATATGTTCTTTTAACCGAATTTTAAATTTCCTTAAAGTCATACCAATGTAGTCTTTAACTTTATAAGATTTTATCCTATTTTCAACTATTTCCATAAGAACTGGGATTCTATAAATTCCTGCTAAATCTTCAATTGGTATGGGATCAATCTTCTTATGTAGTAACGCATTCAATTTAACTGGAGGGGATGCTACCAAATTTATTTCATATCCCCTCCAGTTAAATTGAATGCGTTACTACATAAGAAGATTGATCCCATACCAATTGAAGATTTAGCAGGAATTTATAGAATCCCAGTTCTTATGGAAATAGTTGAAAATAGGATAAAATCTTATAAAGTTAAAGACTACATTGGTATGACTTTAAGGAAATTTAAAATTCGGTTAAAAGAACATATTGCAGATGTCAAGTATAATAGAAGTAAAACGGCTCTTTCCAGATTAAAACAACAGCAGTCGATTATAATAGATTTTGATAACGCTAAAATTATTAAACCCACATCCTCTTTTTATGAAGCAGTAATAAGTGAATCAATAGAAATTTTAACCAGGAAAAATAAAACATGAAATGATTCAGTTTCGTACAATATCCCTAAAGTATGGTATAAGCTTTTACAGATAGTTCAAGAATGAATAAGATTGGCACATCCCTCCCTATGCTTCCCACCCTGTTTATAATGGTTTGACCTTGTCTTCAGCAGACATTGATGTTTTTACAGTGTTTCAGACTAGTTGTGTTTTTTTGTGTGTATCTGCGTGGTGATGTTTTAACCCTGATGATGAGCCAGGACGGCTCGAAAGCGCTAGGTTTTTAATGAAAAATGCAGTTTTGTATATTTTTAAAACACCTAAAGTAAAAGTTTTTAATAAATGATGCATATATGTTTTTGTGACATTTTGTGTTGTTTTTAAACAATTATATAGTACAGAGGTGAATTTGATTCAATTGAGTATTGTGTTTTTCATGACTCAAGTTTATTTATGTCTATAGGTATTAAATTTTTTTACAATTTTTTTTTCTTTCTCAACAATTTCGTAATCGGGTCTAAACAGATTTTCCAAATTTGTTTGTAATTTTACTTTCTTTTCTGTCTTTTTAATCAATTTTTCATCTTTATATTTCAATCCGTAATAATCAAAGAGTTTCTTAAGTTTTGACCTGTTTTTTGGTTCATTTATAAATTGTTTCAATTTTTCATTTAAATCGGGAAATAATTTTTTAAGGTTTACTTCTGTTTTTATCTTTTTTTCTTCATTATTTTTTGGATTAAATTCTACTGTGTTATTGTTAAATTTTAAATCAAAAGAATCGAATATTTTTTTCAATTTATTTCTTTTTTTAGGATTTTCGATAAACTTTTTCTTCATTTCATTTAAATAATCTGTTACATCTAGATTTAATAAATCTACTAAAACGTATTTATATCCCCCTGTACTTTTTACATATCTTATTATTAATCTAATTAATTCCTCTTTTTTACACCCCTTAGGCTGGTTTATATTTAAAAGTTTTACAGCGTGTCTCAATTTAGATATAGGTATTGATCTTAGAGATTCCTCCATTTATATAGAAGGAATTTTATCAATACTTTTTGCTACACATTTCTAATTAGCAGATCTATAAAGGAAAGTCTGTTAAAAAATTAAATGTTAAAAGAAACTAAAGGTCCATTTCGGATTTAAATTTTAAAATCGGCAAAAAGATGTAGAAAATTAAAAAAAAAGTCTAAAAATTATAATATTAAAAAGCTGGAACAAACAGACTATGTCAGATCTTTTAAATGAAAATTTTAATGATGATATAAAATTGAATAATTTCTGAAAATGCAAAAATAAGATCGTTTACTCAAAAGGACTAATTGCTGTCCATTGAAAGAAATCTAAATTTTTTTCTACAGGTTCGCCATTCAATTTTAAACATTCGAATCGAAATCCGTTTTTATCTATTTCTGTTATTCTGACAAAAAATGGTTCGCTGTATTTACATACAGGGGTTATATGAACATTTGGATGAACATTAAAGGTATGATTCCAATCTACATTTATTCTGTCAGTTGTACAATTACCTGTCAAAATCTTTGTACTTTTTGAATTGCCCATTTATTTAGAAAAAAATCACTGTTCTATTTTATCTTTAAATTCTAAATAAAATTTTTCTGATAAATTTTGACATTTGAATATAAAATTCCAATCCACTCTGTCTTGGAATTTTTCAATAAACGGTTCTGATAATCTTTGACATTCAGATATCCAATCCCAATAGACTATGTCTTGGAACTTTTCTAAAAACGGTTCTGATAATCTTTGACATTCAGATATGACTTCCCATTCAACCCTGTCTTGGAATTTTTCGATAAACGGTTCTGATAATTTTTGGTTTTCAGATATATAAAACCAATCAACCCTGTCTTGGAATTTTTCGATAAATTGTTCAGATAAATTCTGATTTGCAGATATAAAATACCAATTCACTCTATCCTGGAATTTTTCGATAAATCGTTCAGATAAATTCTGATTTACAGATATAAAATACCAATCCACTCTATCCTGGAATTTTTCGATAAATGATTCTGATAGTTTTTGTTTTTCAGATATATTTTTCCAATCTACTCTGTCTTGGAATTTGTCTATAAACGGTTCCGATAAAGTTTGATTTACAGATATCCAAAACCAATCAACTCTATCCTGGAATTTTTCGATAAATGATTCTGATAGTTTTTGTTTTTCAGACATTTCTCCCCAATTGAGTCTGTCTTGGAACTTTTCGATAAACTGTTCCGATAAAGTTTGTTTTTCAGATACATAATACCATTCGACTCTGTCTTCGAACTTTTCGATAAACGGTTCCGACAATTTTTGATTTTCAGATATTTTTTCCCAATCTAGCATGTCTTCAAACTTTTCTATAAACGGTTCTGAAAGTTTTTCTTTTTCAGATATACATTCCCAATTAAGTTCATTTTTAAATTTTCTTATAAATTTAATGGGTAATTTCATAATATTTTCACTTAGATATAACCAATCGATTTTATTTCTATATAATGAAATAAATGTATAAAATGCTTTATATTGGGATAAGCTGATAATTAAATCTTTATATTGATTAATTATAATATCGTCTAATCTTTGAGCCGACACCATTTATACAGAAGCAGTTTTATAAACACTTTTTTCATTAAAAATAATAACATCTATTTAAGCTATTTTTGAAACCATTTAAAATATTTTTTATAGCTTATTTTGACGTTCGTTTGATATGATAATTGCTTTTTAAATGTCTCTTTTTATGAGCTAAAGTGTATGTTTTACCACATTCGCAATCAATTCTTTTATTTTTAATAGCTAAATGACAACTTTTGCAATTAGTGTAATGTTCTGTTTTGCCGTAACGAAATCGAGTATAAAATTGGTCTAAAGGTTTAGTAAACTGACAATGCTTACAAAATTTAGACAGCTCCATTTATTAAGAAACAATTTTTAGAAAACTATTCCATATGTCTTCGTTTTTCTTATTAAATTTTACTTTCAAATTATTGTCAATATTATAATAATCTAATATTTTCTTTATGAAATATAGGTAATTTATCGACTTTTTATAGTACACTAAATCCAAAAATTCAATAAACATTTCTTCAGCTTTATATGGAATATTTAACTTCAATTTCCATTTCAGTGCATTAAAACGGCTTATTCTCGATTTGCGTCTTTCGCTTAAAAAAGCATCTATATTTTTATATGTAAAATAACAATCATTATCCGAATCGTATATTATTTCACATTTTTTCATTTGACCATAAATTTTCAGATATTTTTCAGGTATTTGACATTTGTTTTCTTTGTGAAAAGAATCCATTAAGCAAGATTCGGAATCATCTATTAAAACGTCTTTAAAAAAGTCACAATTCATTTATTTAAATTTATTTTAATGTAATGCATTCAAAACCCCGCATAGGCGGGAGTTATTTTAATATCATAATTGTATTTTTTTGATGAGTTGTTTTAATAACATAATTATATTTGAAAAAATCCCCGCATAGGCGGGAGTTTTAATATTCCCAGTATAGATGGGTTTTAAAAAATCATCTAATAAAACGTCTCAAAACCCCGCATAGGCGGGAGTTATTTTAATATCATAATTGTATTTTTTTGATGAGTTGTTTTAATAACATAATTATATTTGAAAAAATCCCCGCATAGACGGGAGTTTTAATATTCCCAGTATAGATGGGTTTTATGCATTCAAAACCCCGCATAGGCGGGAGTTATTTTAATATCATAATTATATTTGATAAATCCCCGCATAGACGGAGTTTTATACCCTGCATAGGCGGGAGTTATTTTAGCGGATTGACTTGATATCTTTTTCGTCAACCCAAGAGTTAAATTCGTCGGAATAATTTAACCATTTAACTAGACATTTATTGCCTTTCTTTTTTATTATTTTTTCAATTTTATACACATTGTCTTTTTTATTATATTTAACTAATTCCGGTTCATAGTAAGTTCCTTTTATTTCGTTGCCGTTCAAATCTTTTATTCTATAAGTAATCGGGTCAGTGTTTAATATTTCTGAAACGATAAAAATTTCTTCAGTAAAAGTAGGTTGGTATCCGCGGGTAAAAGCAGTCTGGTATTTCGACACTCTGATTCTGTCGCCGACCTTAAATTTCGGTTTTCTTATTATTTTTTCTTTGTATAAATTTTTATAAACTTCAGATTCGTTTTCTTCTCTACTCGCTTCGGTAGGTGTCATTTTGATAGATCTATGCTTGGAATTATTATAATTTTTAACTAATTGGTCCAAAACATCTATATATCTTTTAGTATTGTTTGCAGCTAGATAGGTTCTAATTTTTTTATTAATTGTCCTGTTAAATCGTTCGACTATAGAACATTTTATCTCAACATTTTCTGTTGTAAACCACTGAATATTATTATCTTTAAATAATTTTAAAGTCAATTTATTTACAAATTCGGTTCCTTTATCAGATTGCAATCTTTCAGGAATTCTTTCTTTAAATATCTTTTTAAATGCTTCAGTTACTTCTTCACCAGTTTTTCTTTTTATCGGAACAGCCCACGCATATTTACTAAATATATCTATCACTGTCAATAAGTAATTGGTTCCGTTATTATATTTACTAAAAGGTTTGATAAACAATAAATCTGCTTGCCATTGATCATCGATATGACTTACATAAATGCGTCTTCGTTTAAATTTACGAATTAAAGGCTTATGCCTTGTATAAACATCTTGGCTGTGTAAAAAATCTGTAATTTGCTTTTGACTGAAACCTGTTTTCCGTTTTAATTCATTGATTCCACAATAACCACTTTCAGGATGATAATATATTTTTTCTAAGTTTTTCCTAAAAAAACACTCTTTTTAGAACCACAATCTAAACAAATACCTTTCATCATTGGCCTATTATTTTTAGAAATTGCATCTTTAATATCTTTTGTTTCTGTATGGTTTTTACATTTTAAACAATAGATCTTTGTATTTCCCATACCGAAAGTTTTTTTAGCTTTAATAATCGGTTTTACGATCCCCCTTTCAATTCTTTCTCTAATCGTAGGATTTTGAATATTATCTAGTCCATTAATCATATTCTTATCACATACTTCATTTCTACTTTTTGTATCTTTATTTTCTAAATAACATTTATCATGCTTATATGCAATTTCATCCACTCTGTTAACAGGTTTAGACGAATTTTTAAACGTTAAATCAGGATTTAAGCGTGTTTTTCCCCATAATAACTGTGTACCGGGGCCGGTAAAATTATGACCAGGTAAATGCATTTCGAAAGGTAAATTACTAATGACTTTATTCAGAAGACCCGATCCAGTTTGTCCACATTTTAAACATCCACCTTTAAAATTACCTTTTTTAGTTAAAGAAGTAACAACAAATTTTTTACTTTTACAACTCATTTATTAGACAGCAAAAAGCTGACGCTTTCTAAGTAGAAAATTTATATCCATTTAACTGTACTTTTTTCACATACTTTTCGACTGGGAAGTATACTAAATTATTTATAAAATCTTGTTCTCTGACATACACTTCTTCTTCTGAAATTTTTTTAGCTTTCAATAAATTTAACTGTTGTTTATAAAAATTATAACATTGCTTGTATTCTTTTCGTTCCAAAATATTTAAAGATTTCTCAATGACTTCTACAATTCCAGCACTTAAACTCAAAGCAGCGAGAGGTATGAACGCAAAAGCTGATAATCCCGAAGCACTTAACATAAATTTGCTAACTGATAAGGAAATACTTATCTTTTGATACAAATTGTAACTTTTCCGATAAATATATAATCTCTTTTCTAAATATTCTTCCATTTATATAGGTTCAAAATTTTTTCTGTATCTCATTTCAGAATTTACTAAATCTAGCATAAAGAAATTACCCTTACAAAAATTATATTTTTCTAGAAATTTTTCTTTTGTAAGATTTCCGTCTATTTCTCTGATTATCTGATTAATTTCCCTAGGCTGTAGTTTAAAAAATATGAAGTAATTACAATTTTTTCTAATATTTATAGGAGTTGAGTAATAAGACTGCGTTAAATAAATAATGGATGCATTTTTCTTTCTGCCTCTTATAAACAAATCCTCTATAACTTTCTGGTCTTTTTCTGTAACACAATCGTCAAACACAACGAGATTTTTTTCTGAGGAATCTAGATCATCGACAGTAATAAATTCACTCAAATCTGAAGAAAATAGTACCTTCTTTTTATATTTATCATACTGTTTTAATAATTCCCTTTTTTTATCTTTACTTATTTCTTTACATTTTAAAATATCGTCTCTTTCAACATCTTTAAACAGTGTATAATCTTCTTGCAATTTAGAATACTTTGGCTCAGAAATGTCTTTTGCGCATAAATATAAAGCGTCGAAATCTAATCTTAAATTACTAGGATTCTCAAAACCATTTAATAAATTTAGTAGTAAATTCGTTTTTCCGCAACCTGATGCGCCAGTTACTAATAATCTAAAAGGATGTCTGGGTAAAAAAGGATGCTGTTTAGAGTCAGGTAATTCTTCTGGTTGTGTGTAATTTTTAATTTTAATCATTTATTAGACAGCGAAAAGCTGACGCTTTCTGATGTTAAATAAACGGCGAAGCAGTCACTTCTAATTTACAGCTAGTAAAAAAGACGGCGAAGCTGTCGCTTCTAATTTACTGCTAGTAAAAATAGATGGCGGAGCTGTCGCTTCTAATTTGCTGTGACTAAAAATTTCAAATTATATAAATGATTAAAATAAACGATTTAGAAAAAGATCGAAATAAGAAACAAAAAGAAGAGTTAAAGAATGCTATAAAACTTGTCAAATTACAAGCAGCTATTAGAAAAAATAATGAAGAACAGCGTGATAGAAAACTAGGTATAGACAAAAGTTTAACTGAATTTCATAAACCTGTAACTAAAAAATTAGAAGAACAGGATAAAAGTAGAAGAGAAAATATTAAAGCTATCAACGATAAATTAGACGAATTAAATATATCTTTACAGCCTATTGCAGAATCATCTAGAATTATTCCTGATGCGATCGAAGATGTCAAAGAATTATATAAAGAACCACCACTTACTTATAATGTTGATCAGTATTTAGATACAGATTATTTAATATCTGAAAAATTATACAAACCTTCGAAACTCCTAGACGATAAAGAAAAATTAGATGAAATGCATGCAAAGGCTAAGCGGTTAAAAGAATCTTTATCGAGGCAAAAAGGCAACTTACAAAGTACAATTAATAGGGCTGTAAATCTTTCAGAGGAAGAATTAAGTCAGAAAAAGGATGAATTAGATGCAGTTAAATATAAAGAAGGGGAGCTAAAAATATATCTGGATAGATTAACTACAATTCGAGGTAGTGAAGTAATGAAAGTCGGAAAAGGATTAGATTTATTATCTGAATTATTGGATAAAATATGTGAAGGTAGCAAGTCGAAAAAATTAAAAAATCAAGTCAAACTGCTAATAGACAAACTCATTAAAACTAAAAAAATAACTAACGGAGATAAAGAACGATTATACAATCAATTTCTTCTTTAAAGATTTTACTGTCTAATAAATGAGTTATGTAAAAAAGAAGATTCATTTGAGTGACGGGCAGATTAGTAAATTGAAATCTGCTCTCAGAAAAAAAGAAGAACTGACACTGCAGATAGACAATTCTAAAACTCCCAATTATGAGATGTATTTAACCAAAACACAGATTAATCAGATTAGCAAAGGTAAAAGAATAAATATAAGCAAAACTCAATTAGATAAAAACGGTGGATTTTTACCCTTTTTAATTCCTATTTTAACATCACTAGGACTCGGTGCTGCGAGCGGTGCGGCGGGTTGGGGAACTAAAAAAATCCTCGATAAAATTTCGGGATCTGGAGTTTTTCAGCCTTGGGAAAACAAAGGATCTGGTCTTAAAAAAGGGCCAGCTTCCCTGTCTAAAAAAAAAAATCCCGATAACAGAATTGGGTATATCGGATAAAACGATTAAAGAAAATATGAAAGATGAAAAAGGATTTAGAGGTGTTTTCACTTCTGATTTACTTCCTAAAAAGATTAGAAATTTTGAAAGCGGGATTATTAATTTAGATATTTCGACAGGCCCAGGGACACACTGGGTTTGTTATTATAATGATCCAAAATATAATTATGTAGAATATTTCGATCCTTTCGGGGAATATATTTATAAAAATATTAAACTCAGAGAAAAATATATTCCTGAAAATATTATAAAATTTCTTAAACTTTCCAATAAAAAAGTCAATATAGCTCACAATGATAGTTTTTTACAAAAACCTACTTCTGTAAAATGTGAATTATTTTGTATGAAATATATAAAGGAAAGAAATAAAGGTAAATGTCCAGAATGTGTACTTAATTCATTTACTCAACAGCCTAGTGATTATAACGAAGAGCTTGTTTTTCATCTTTAAAGATTTTTTCTGTCTAATAAATGATCAAATTGAAACCAAAAAGTCATGAAAAATCAGAGGATTTCACTGTTGAATTTCCAAAACCTCTTAAAATAAAAAAAATAGCATTGCAATCTTTTACTATGACAGTTTCATGGTTTAACATAACAGATTAAACTAATACGTTTGACGTGTATACAGATAAGAATAATGTTAAATCTATCACTATTCCTTACGGTAATAAAAATGTTGAAGATTTAAATATAGATGTGATGAAAGCGTTTGGTTCAGACGATCCTCCAGTAAAATTTGGTAGAATACAATCTAGACTAAGAATGCTTATTAAATTAACTAAAGGTTGGAATATCGACTTAACAAAAAGCGATTTTCATAAGTTAATAGGCTTTGAAAGAAAGGTTTACGAAAGTTATGATGAAGAGACTGTAATAGAAGGTGAAAATATAGCAGATATAACAAACGGAAACGATATTATATATATTCATTGTGATGTAGTTAATGGATCTTTAATCAACCAGATTAATTCCGAAGTTATTTATTCTTTTACACCGCGGGATGTACCGGGTGTTATCATTTCGAAAGAATTCAATAATTTAATATATTATCCTCTGAATAGGGATTCTATTCGTAGAATAAGGATGAGAGTTACGAATCAAAATGGTGAATTAATTGATTTAAATAAAGGTTTAATTGAGTATAATTTTAGAGTCGTAGGTGAAAAAGAAGATTATGTTGAAAAAATATATCAATTGATATTAACTAAATTTTCTCAATAAATAAATGAATAAACACAGATTATATAGGAAAAGTAAAAGAATTCAAGGAAAAGGATTTTTTAAAGCTGAAAAAGTAGATTTGAATGACAGATTGACGGATGCTGACATATTGAAAGAAATATTTTTAAAAAAGATGAAAGGGACAGGTCTAAAAATTCTTCCTAAATAAATGGAAAAAATTTAAGATCTGAGAGATACTCGTTATTATTATAATAACGATATAAAAAGTAGCGAATTAAAAAAAATAAGATTACCTAGTACAAGCCATAATGACAAAAAAGAAAATACTACGTTTCATTTCGAAGTTACAGATACCAATGATCCTATTTCATTATCGGAGAGTTATCTGGAGACAAAGTGGAAAATTGTAAAATCCAGTGGCGCATCTATAAATGATGATAATGTCGCCGCTGTATGTTCTATGAAAGGCGTAAAACTTCAGATAGGTAAACAAATAATTGAATCAGTTGGAGACTATCACTCCTACATTCTGCAGGTTAAGAGACTTAAGGATTATACCAGAGATTATTCAACATCAGAAGCCACAAATATAGGTTTTTATCCAGATACCAGCTATAGTGCCGATAGAAATAAAAGTTTACTTCAAGACGATGGTACCATTATTGCTACAACCCCTATAACCGATGTCGTCAATAAATTAAAAATTGTAAAAAATGAAAACTACAATAAAGGATTTAAAAAAAGATGGGAATTGTCGAAAAATAGCAATACAGTTACAACATGGACACCTTTAAAGGAAATTTTTGATTTCGTCACAGAATATAAAAAAGCCATTTCTGGTTTTATAATAAGACTGGAATTCCAAAGAGACGATAGCAGAAATATGATTTATACAGACGCTGCAAATCCAGATTATAAAGTAGAAATTGAAGACATAGCTCTTTGGGTGAGATACGTTGACTTTAAAAATGGTGCTGAGATTCTCTATAATGAGTTAAAATTATCTAATACGGATATAGAAATAAACTGGAATCAGTATGAAATTAACAGATCTAGTCCTATTAATAAATATAAAAGCGGTTCTGATTCTATATCTGCTACATCCGATGAAGTTTTAAGATTATTCGTAATACCGCAATATTTCGAAAGAAATGAAAATCCTAAAAAAAATAATATGATATTTGATAACTTGGATATGATCGAATGTTGGTTGATGATTAACAGATCGCCGTTACCAGCTGAGAGATATACTATGGATTTTGGTAAAAAGGAATATAATAGATTATATGAATCTTTTCTGGAATCAGGTCTCAATAATCTAAACACAGAAACCGGTTGTATGGTCAATTACTCAGATTTCGGTAAATTATATCCCATAATTCATTTTGATTTGTCAAATCATGTAAACTATACCACTCTGGAAAATTTGAGAATAGAATTCAATTGGAAATTAGAAAACGAAACAACCAAAGAATATGTATTTTACTATATTTTAGAAGTAAGAAAGAAATGTATACTAAATATGAATAAAAAAGAAATTACTATGATTAAAACGTTAGGAGAATAACATTTTTTAGTCTTTATAAATGGCTGTTTATTATCCGCCGTATGATAATCCTGTACGAAAAGGCCCTATCGGACCACCGGGTATAGGTTTTAAATTAACTGACGAAGGTCATTACGATATGGAAAATAAAATATTAAAAAATTCTTCAGATCCAATCGATGATTTAGATTTTTCCACTAAACGTTTCGTTTTGAATAAAATAGAGAATAATCATTTTGAATTAAGAGATTTTATAGACAAAAATAATACTAATTATGACAGTAATTTTGTAACTTTCACAAAAGAAACGGCTGAGAGAATACAAGAACTCGATGAAAATACTTTACATCTAATCGAAGGAAAAGCTTACGACGCTAAAGGAAAAAGAATAGGCAATGTTGCAGACCCATTAGATGCAAAAAATGTTGTAAATAAGCGATATTTTGAGAAAAACGCGTTAATATTAAAAAATGATAAATTTGATGCAAAAAATAAAATAATTACGAATGTTTCAGAACCCGAAAACGATAAAGACGTAGTCAATAAAATATATGTAGACAGTAAAGATATCTGGGTTACTATAAAAGATGATTTTCAGACTTTTCTAGAAAAAGAATTTACCAAAATAAATTTCGATAGGATGAGTTCTAAATTACTGGATCAAGAAATGCGATTATCTACAGATATGCATATGAAAATTAATATATATTTAATATATAATGGTAGATATGTGAATACAGAAATAGAACTTAAATTCGGAGATAAAACAATTTTATACAGAGAAACAAGCGATAATTATGAAACTTGTTTTGCCAATGGAAAACGTGGTGACATCGTTACATTGTGGATAAAATCCAAAAGTGAACACTTTCCAGTCACTTTAAAACCTTATATACATATTGAAAAAATCGCTTTTTAAAAATATGTTCATTATTAAATGGATATCAACTGGGACGAATTTTCTAAAACTAAAAATTTATCCGAAGATGTACTACGAAATTTGAAAGATCAACTCAATTGGAAGTTAGTTTGTAGATATTCAGTATTATCCGAATCTTTTATGGAAGAACTCATAGATTATATTGAATGGAATGTTATATGTATACACCAAAAACTTTCGGAAGATTTTCTAGAAAAATATAAAGAAGAATTAGATTGGGATCTAGTTTCTAGAAATCAAAAGCTGTCTGAAGAATTTATACTAAAACATTCTAATTATATAAATTGGATTATTATATCTCAATTTCAAGTATTAAGTGACGAATTTATTCAAACCTATCATGAAAAATTAGATTTACATAAAGTATCCATGTTTCAAAAACTTTCTGAAAACAGTATGTGCAAATTGGAAGAAGGACTAAATTGGTTGCAAATAGCCCGTTTTCAAACATTTGGTGAAAGGTTTTTAGAAAAATATATGCATAGACTAGATTTTTGTAATCTGATTGAATATAAGTTTGATCAATTACCAGATAATTTTTATAACGATAACTGGAAAAAAATACTTTCCGTTCAACTGGGTGAATTAAATAGAAAATTTGGTCATTATTATGAAGAAGAAGAACCTCATAGAGAAAGATTAATGGATGAAATTTTCGAATTAAAAAATATTTTAATACGATTTATTATTGAATTGAGACTACTTTTGAATAAAGATGAAAAATAAAAATGTTTATAAAAATGCTTCTATATAAATGGAAGAATTCAACAGCCTCAGATCGTTCCCTGTAACTCATAAGTTAAAAGATTTAGAGACAGGGAAATACAAACTGATTTCGTTGAAGAAAATTCAAACAAAATTTGGAAATATGACTATTGCGAGATTGGAAGTTAATGATGTAGAAAAAGATTATTTTCTTAAAAAGAGTCATGGAAAAATTTCTGAAAATGCAATAACAAAACTGAATAAAGGTGGTTATATTTTTCATTTTAAAGGAAAAATTAATGACGGCTATTATGATTATGAATTAGAAAAAGCTTAGTCAAGCTGTTTGTTTTTTACTAAATATTACCATTTGGTGGATTTTATTTATTTCAAATCAAGATTATTTAATCTGTCGTCTTACAATAATCGGATTTCTCATTCAAATAGTCGACAGGCAAACTTTTTCATTAAAAATATTAAAATTTGTTCAAAAATGCACACATTTTGACGAATCCGTCAAACTTTTTGTTGAATAATCGTTACAATATTCGATATTTAGACTGACAAATTTTTTGATGAAAACCTTACAATAATCGTTCAATATTTGCATTTAGTAGATCTGTCTAAAAATTGTTCCACACTGATAAAAATCTTTATATAGTAACATTCTAAAATTTCTTCAAAAATACACACATTTTGACGAATCAATCAAACTTTTTGTTGAATAATCGTTACAATTCTCGATATTTAGACTGACAAATTTTTTGATGAAAACCTTACAATAATCGTTCAATATTTGCATTTAGTGGAGTATAAAAAGTGTTCCAAAGTATGTGACATATACTACTATTCCTTTTGCTCGTATGCCAAAACTATTCATCTTAGAAACAAACATTGTATATGAAAAATGTAGGAAATGTTCTCTAGTTTAATTTGGTGTGATAAGTTTTTCAAAAAAATATAACCCTTTCCGGAATAAGGGGAAAAACCGAAAAAACTCCAATTCTTTCATGGTTTTTCGCTTATAATTTTTTAAGCAGACCAGATACGAGGTGGCAAAGTTGAAATTCGTGTTCAGCACCCCCAAAAACATAAAGGAAGAAAGAAAAAAAACTTCTCCAAAACTTTCTAGGCAGAAGCTTTTTCTGGTCTAAATTTACTGGACTATGTCCTAGGCAATGATTTTTTTCGATTCCTGATAACCCGGAAATCTGAACGACCTATTCTTCAATATTTGAAATTCGAATGCCTTTCGTCGAATGAACTGTGAACTCGTCCGTATATACGATGGCCAGACTAGGTTATTAAAGCTAGCTTAACTGAGATTTTCAAGCCCGGGCCAGAGCCAGATTAAGGTATGGGCAATGGGACACAGGCTCCTGGAACGTAATACTACTATCTTCGAATGGCTTATATTTAAACGCACAGATTTTGTCATAAACAAGACAAAAATTGCTATTCGGAAATAGCGATGAATTTTTGCCTTGATTCCAAAAAGTGCTTAGTTGTGTTCTGTTTCAAGCTGCGGTACCATAACTTTGGTGCATCTACTGAATTGAGATCGTTTCTAGATCCAACTAAGCTGGTTTGGGTGTGTGAACTGGCATAAATAACGTATTAGGAACGTAATATAGCCGTATAACGAACCCAAAATTGTCGTATTGTGCAGCCATTGTGGTATTTAGACTCTCATTCCACCAAAATCGACAGTCTTTTATTGTCAGCTCAGTGGAGTGCTACCCATTACGAAAGTGGTATCAACCATACTATCTCAATACGAGATCACTGATCTCTTGCGAGTTTCATAAGGAAAAACAATAAAACATTATTATTACTATTATTTTACTACTAGGAATACTTTGCCGTTCTCAGATTTTTTTCTAAACTCCAAACTTTTCCGCCTTCACAATTTTCCCAAGCCCAAAATTTTGTTGTTGCAGCTTCAGATGTTGCACATGCTTAAATACGGTCCTGGTCGCAATCGCAATCATAGAAAAAATTATGATTAAATGTGAAATTATGAATAAACTAAATTATGTGAAATTATGAATGAACTTGTATAATTTCTGCTGAATACAATGTTATTGTCATTGGCGAATTTTTATGAAAATTTGCGTGTTAAAGACTTTCTGAATTGATATAATAAAACTTTAAGATTTCAGAAATTTCAAATAGTATTCTAAAATAGAAATCTGGCGATTTTTTTTATTTCGAAATGTGATATCGCTCTACCTGAATTTTACAATTTGAAATGTTTAATTATCGGTTTACTTTTACTTTTGTTATAAGTTACTTCTTACTTGTTAATAATAATAAAAAAAGCTGTTTATGCCAATACAATGTTTTTCATTTCGTGCTCTGTGTGTCACAAATGTCATCCTTAAATTTTTTATAAATTAAATATACTCAGCTGGTATTGCCGGTATGGTAATTTTGATAAAAATTAATGACAGTAGGGATTATCGAATAAGCCATTCGACTTTTTCAGAGATAAAAATAAGATACAAGTCCAAGCCAAAGTATGGAAAGCGTCCCAATCTTATATTACGGCGTAGAACGCGCACTTTTGAAACAAGAAAACGTGTCAAAATTTACAGGTGCGCGTTATAAGCAGAGTATATATATATAAAAAATTAATCATAAGAATGAAACTTCCTGTATAATTCAACAAGGGAAGAAGTAATCATTTGAATAAACGGGAATACGATTAGAAACTCTTTGTGGTGATCAAGGGCGGCGCCAGGATTTCCCGACTTTTCAGGCATGGTATCCCCGACAGAGGGGCGAAATTGGTAATATATATTAGACGTCTGCACGGGACTGGCCAAGTCTCGAAGCCCGACCCCAGGGAAATTTTCTTTCAGATTTTCCTCGGACCGGGCTCGGGCTTAATTTATTTTTTTGAAAAAATGGACCGGGACTGAACTTTATAATTTCTTGGACGGGACCGGGCCTTATATATTTTTTTGTAGATTTGGGCAGGACCGGGCCTGTATATATTTTTTATTGGGCATTGTCGGCTAAGATTTTTTTTTTCACAGGTATTGCCCTTTTAACTCTTCTCCTTTATTAGTGGGGAAAGAGAACAATAAAACATTTCTTTGTTTCATTTTTTTTGTGTATTTTAAATAGCTTTATAGGTTGTTTAATCACGGGTAAGATATTTTACCAGAGTGTTATGAATGTCTGATTTTTCTTTTGTAATTTTAGATATACTGAAATCTTATCTAGGAATATGAGTAAAATCTTGGACATTTACATAAATGTTTAAGCAGACTAACAGCTTTAAATAATTAGATAAACAAGGATTTTTTTTTTTTTAAATGTCTTTTTTTATGAGGCGATTGTGTCAAAAATTCTAAAAAATTGTTGAACTTATAGTTTAAAAATTGCCTGTATGTTGTAAAATAACCCAAACCATTCAATGAATGCCATCGAAGGACAACATGATTAACGAATTCATTGAAGATACTTGCAAGATTAATGTATTGTCCCAATTAGGTTTGAATTGGTTTAGGATTTCTGGCGTTATGTCGTGATAACGTTTTGCATGTTATGATTTTCTGTGTCCCTGTAAAGGAATTATAAGAGCTATATACTTGATTAACAAACTCATCCATGATATTTTGCAAGATCAACACATTTTCCAATTAAATTCGAACTTGTTCAGCATTTCAAACGTTATCGTTATGACAAATTTTTAGTGTTTTTTTTTCTTTTGTGTGCCAGTTTAAGCAAACTGGAAGAGCTACACACTTGATTAACGAACTCATCCGGGATATTTATACAAGACCAATATACTGTCCCATTTAGATTCGAATTGGTTCAGTATTTTGGACGTTATCATGATGAGAAGTTTATTACAAATTTTATTACAAGTTTACGACAGTTTCATTTAGCAAGTTTTGCTTTTGTGTGTCTCTGTAAACGAACTATTAAGAGCTACATGCCTGTTTAGCTAACTCATTCAAGATATTTGTAAGATCAATACAACGCCATATACGTTTCGAATGGCTCAACATTTCGGGTATTATCGTGATGAGAAATTTTGTATGTTATTTTGCTTTTGTGTGTCGCTGTAAATGATTTATAAAAGCTACTTACTTGATTAGCGAACTGATCCGAGAAACTTACAAGATCAATAAACAGTCTCACTGAGATTCGAATTGTTTTAGTATTTCGAGGGTTATCCTGATGACAAGTTTCGCATTATATATAGATAGTGATTGCAAGAGATCGATTTCAAAAGAAATCAACCTAAAAAAATTGAATTTTAAATATTTTGAACTTTGTGTGACAAAATAAATTCCGTCGACTGGCAACCTGACAAAATAAATTTCGTCAACAGGCAACCTGACAAAATAAATTTCGTCGACATGCAACCCGACTCGAAACAAACACTCATCAACTCGAATCCAAACCCACTCCGAAATAATAATAATAAAAAAAATACATTTTGAATGCAACTATGGAAAAGCAGTCTACAATTATATCTCTAGTATCGTATCAATTTTATCTTTAATGTAAAAAAATCAATATAGATATATCTACTCGTTAATATTCAAATATATATTTTTTCATCTTAAAATATATTTTGTAGATTCTTTTGAAAGTTCGGGTCTACCCGAACCCGACCCGAACTGAAACAGTAGAAGTAAATCCGACCGGCAACGAAATGAGGTTAGCACTAACCCGACCCGACACGCAAGTCAGGTGGCGTTCAGTTTGCCTGACTTGATGCAGTACTCTATCTGCAACTCAACTGAAGCCAAGGAAAAAAAATCGTCTTTCGCATTCCGACCAGAATCTGAAATATTTGAGTATAAGCTGAACCGAAACCCGTAAATCGATCCACAATTTAATGTAATTAAGGAAAACCTAGGGGGGTCAGCCCCCTACTCGCTAACGCTCGCCAACCCACCGTGAATTGCGAAGCAATTCACATTGAGACCGCTACGCGGTCCCAGCTCGCTTCGCTCGCTCGCCCCTTTTTATTTTTCTAGTAATTCTAGCCGGAATAAATACTACAATAAATCATTTGAACATATGAAATTGACAATTTTTTTTAATGTAAAAAAGTAGTTGAAAACTCCGTTGAAAACACAACTAAAAATGCATTTAGTTGATGCTACTAATGAGCATATAAATCATTTAAATACTATGAAAAAAGGATCTTGGAAACATAATTAGTTTAAAACTTATTGCACCTATAATATTGTACAGCACGGCTTAAGTCTGCTCTTCAGTAAACCTCTCGATTCACCTCGCTAATGTTATTCCTATGGGCGTAGGATCCATTCGTATTTTTAAAATATCTCCTCGGAAAATTAATATTTTTAACTTCTGTATTCTTTGTACTATTCTTAAAGAATGCCTCTTTTTTCTTAGTTGTGAATTTTTTTCTAAAATATATACTTAATTTTATATGAAACGTTAAAATCTTATTCAGTTTCGCTAAGATTTTAACGCATAAAAATATAAATTAAGCACATTATTTAGAAATATTTTGATAACTAAGAAAAAAAAGAGACATTCTTTAAGAACAGTACAAAGAAAACAGAAGTTAAAAATATTAATTTTCTGAGGAGATATTTTAAAAATACGAATGCATCCTACGCCCATAGGAATAACATTAGCGAGGGGAATCGGGAAGTTTACTGAAGAGCACCCCTAAATCCTACTATATTAAAAAAAAGTAATCTGGAACTGAGCCAAAAACGAAATGGACCAATCAAATTCTGCGTAGATATTCCGGATTATTCTCGGGATTATTCTCACTAAGGACTTTTTTGAGGAGCTATTACTTTTTTTCTAGCCATCCTACGGAATCGAAAATCATATAACCAGACGCGAAATATAACAAGCTTTCAGAAATTAAAAAAATTATCACGGTCGGACAATAAAAACTCAAAAAATCCTTAAAAATCGAGTAAAAAATCTTTTATTGAAAAAGTCATTTTTTTATATTGTTGCCAATTTCTAAATAAGCGCAAAGGATTATGTTTTATCTCAAATAAAAAATGTATTTGCGCGAGTCTATTAAAAACAATAATGAAAGTTTAAAATAATAACTAAATGATCACGTGTTGAAAGCAGGAAATAAAGAAAATTACTTCATAAAAATTGTGTTTACACATGAATATTAAAAATAAAAAAGATGAATTAAATGAAAAAGCATTATAACCTGATTACAGAAGAAAGTCGCCGTTCGTGATATCATCATCATCATCTTTTTAAAACAGGATACATCACCAGGTTTTAAGAGGCTGTGAAATCAGAACGGGGGTTGGTGAGCGTAGCGAGCAGGGGGCAGAGCTCCCTAGTTCATAAAAAAAAAAAAAAATACGTGGTAGTTTATTATCAATGATTGTTTAAATTTCGTTCTACATTTTACTATTCTAATTGATTATAGATTTCTGGAAAAGAAATTATTTTTACTTCAATAAAACAGCAACAGATGGCAGCAGGGGCATTCTAGAAAGTTTATATTTTATTATATCTGATTTTTTGTGTGAGGGAAATTCGTAAATAAATTCTAAATAAGAGTTGAGAATTCATTTGAAATTAACAATATTACTCATACTTAAAATGAGGAATCATCTCAGACGCCTAATAATTGCTAGCTTGAGTTTCACTGCTCTGACACTGACCGCCATATTGGAGGCTGAGCTAACAAAATCTTGTCTGTTCATTGGTCTGAGCTCTGGAAACTACGGTTGTTGCCAACGATAAGGTAGAAATTCAGCTCTATTTCCGCGCCAAGTAAGACAAATATATATATAGATAGTAAATAACAATATTTCTAATACCAACTTTATCTTTTATGTTGAAAAATGAACATGTAAAGTGTTATTTATAATGAAATAGTACATAGATTTTTATTAAAAAAAACAAACAATATTCTGGATATTTTTTGGAAAAATCTGGTTAATCCGAAGTCAACTCACAAGATTCAAAACTCCAAAACCTACCCGAACCCGAAACAATTAGTTTAGTCAACAGATTTCCAAATAAAAAAATGAGCGCCAATCAGACCTGACCTGACCTGACTCGCATTGAAAATCGATTGGGTGGTGGTGGTTGGAAGGGGAGGTATTTGCCCATACGCTACATATGCAAATTTGCATTTGCTTATTTTCTTTACTATGTTTTTTCTAGTGATTATTTTTTTAATACATATCTTATGTAGTTTATTTGAAGAAAGGGGGGTGCGCATAATACGACAAATATATACACCCCTCGCCTTCCCCCTTAAAAAAGTACAATTTCAAATTGTAGATGCCCGTTATATTCCGGAATATATGGTAAATGTCACATTGTGCAATACATGCCCTGATAAATGAACTGATAATTAATATTTTACTCTAACCATTGTCTGAAGAAAGAACAACAAAAATCTGATTTCTTATTTAATTTTTGTTTACATTATGGTTCAACATAATTTCTGTATGAAAATGCTGTTTAAAATTTGAATAGAAAAATTACATTCTTCCATATCATCCGTTTTATTTGAAAATATATTCCCTTCGGCATATTTAGTGCTGCCATCTGGACGAAGTATCAAGAACTGATTCTATTACACCTTTAAAAAAACTTATTTATTAAATTAGTTTTGAGACATAATTCATTTTTTATCAAATTAGATTGATAGTTTAATGCTTTGATCTGAAGACACGACGTAAACATGTAAATATATCGTTTTTATTTAATGTATTAAATATTTAAAATTTATGCATCTGAAATAATCTAAAATTTATAAATAATTGTAAATAATTTAATCATTTTATAGAGAAACAAGAACGAAAAAACATGCGTCAAGCATAGATTATGAAACACTTTCCAACACATTCAGAATACTATAAAATAACTTCTCCATTTAATAAGGTGACATATGATATCTAAGTAAAGAATTTGAAAATCGCATGACACATTTGAAAACACAATGCCAAGAATTACCATCAATAGTTGGAAAAGCATCCAAATTCTTTAGTGCAGCCCTGTATAGGATCTATAGATTTGTATGTATACTACATAGTATATTCTACAATTTACTTCAGTTAGGAAATGCATAGCACAGTTCAAAATTCCACTAAAGCAAATTCTGCCAATAAACAGAAATGTACTCGAGATCTGTTGTGCAGCCCTGTACAGGCTCTTTACAATTTATATACACCCAGTAATACACAAAAAATTAATTATGTTAAAAAACGCGTACATCAACTGAAAATGCACTTTCAGCAATTATTATTCATAGCCAGTACTGTAACCGAATTATTTGTGTGTCCCTGTAAAGGAACGATGGATGCTATGCACACCTTTTTCTATAGTAAGCATCTTGTAGTGCACCTCAGTGAGATATATCAATTTCAATATGTTTTAAATAGTGTAAAATTATTAAAGTACACCGTAAACGATTTTTTCTCTATCGACCGTTTGTAACGGCACTCCTTTGAGTGTCCCTGTAAATACATGATGAATGCTATGCGCATCATATTCTATACTAAACATCATGCTGTGTGCCTCAGTAACATATATCACTTTGAATATGTTTGAGATAGTCTAACATCATTAAAATATACCACAACCGAGTTTTCCCCATAGACCGTAATGTAACGGAATTCTTTTCAGTGTCTCTGAAAATATACTATAAATGCTACAAACTTCATTTTCAATACTGAACAGGACATAGTAAACATCAATATCATATGGCGATCCGAGTATATTTACGCGAGTTAGAGCACGGACAAACGACAGCTATCCGCTTATAGACAGACGGCAGACAGACAAAAGAGAATTCATAAACACTTTTCAACTATATTGGAAAGTGTTAAAAAAAGCGTCTTTCCGAAATTGCTGTCAAATTCAAACTGGATGATTTAAGGTTGAAATAAATTAAAGCGATGGAGTGCAGGATATTTTTTCGGGTTGTTTGAAGTGGTCATTATTTTGTCGCACCGAAAAAGAATGCAACGATAGTAGAGGACTGTTCCTGCATGTTTACCACCTCTCTGGGTACAATTCCTTTCATTGATTTTCTGAACTTTACTTCGAAACTTTTGAAGGGCAATAACAAGAAAGAAAAATCATGCGTCAAGCATTGGTTAGGAATCACTTTTCAACATATTCAAAATACTGTAACAAAACTTCATCGTTTAATAAAGTGAAAGATGATGTATACGATAACAAGGTCAAGGTCAAACTGGGCGGGGAGGCATACCTTTCGGCTTAAGCTCAACTAGCTGTGCCCAGTTGCATACGATAACAATTTGGAAAACACATAATACATTTGAAAACCCAATTTCAGCAATTGTCATCTATAGTAGGAAAAATATCTGAATTCTCTTGGGCAGCCTTGTATATGATTTATACATTTATGTAGATAATACATAGTATGCAAACATTTAGTTCAGTTATGAAACGCATACACTGCAAAAAATAATTGTTGATTTTACAGTATAAAACTGGCACCACAGCTGCCAGTATTATACCGTAAAATTAACAGTATTAAACAGTAAAATAAGCAGTAATACGCTGCCGTGTAAGCAGTAATACGCTACCGCGCATGCGGTACGCACATACGGTACGCACATACGTACATACATACATACGTACATACAGAACCGGCGAGCGCATTAGCTCTTAGGCTTTGATAGCCTGTGAGCTAAAAATAGTCACTCACAACTATTCCTCAAACTAGGGGATGTGGGCCCAGTTCCGGCCCTCGAAGACCGCGAATGCTGCCTGCAAAATCAATTGGATAAGACATGCATCATGCTCGCAGACAACACATATTATACCGGAATACTAGATCATAAAAATAAAATGTTTTTAATTGCACAGAATCAAGTCTATATATTTATAACAAAATAACATAATAATAATAATAGTTTTTGATATTAATGTAGCTAGCTGTCTTCTGACAAATATTTGCCCTCGTTAAGGTGGGATGATGGAGCATATATATTATTTCTGTTGTCAGCATACCTTTTTCTATGCATTTAAAAAATGCACAACAATGAATGAGGTATCATTTGAAAGGTTTTTGAACCAGATTCTGACATAGTACACTCAGATTTCGTTAAAACATGTTTTAGGAAGCTTTCAATACAAAAAAGTATAAAGCTACCTATTGCAGCCGTTCGGAGGAAAGCAGTTCCGGAAAATTTCGATATATTTTCACCGATCATGACCCCCAGACCCCAAAACCACCCTCCATTCAAATGTTGATTTATATATATATATATATATATATATCTCCATATATATATATATATATATATATATATATATATATATATATATATATATATATATATATATATATATATATATATATATAAATATATATATATATGACCTATGTCATACGATAACGCTCGTATTTATAAATCGATTTCGATGAAACCAATTGTGTGTATTAAGCTCACCAATGTCTCGACCGAGTTCGTTGGCCAGCTTGGTCCGCCATTTTGTTTCAAGATGGCGGCCATTTAAAAATTTAAAACTAAAATAAATATACAAAAAAGTTAAAAAATCAAATTTATTTTTTAATTACGTGTTAGGCCTTGATACAAGGATTCCAGAGCATTTTTTGGTTTACCTCTATCTTAAAAAATGGCTGAGATAGAGCAGTTTGAAATTCTAGGCTGGCCTGAGATAGAGCAGTTTGAAATTCTAGGCTGGCTGACATTTTGAAACAAAACAGCACATTAACGCGATTACTCGCAAATTATTTTCTTTCATTGTTGTAATAATTTTCCCAATCATACGCATAAAACTATATATTCATATCAGTTAGTGCCAAATTCTCGGCAAAATTGGCGACGTTTGGCGGAATATCGCCAAATTTGGCGACCAAAATAAGTCTTCATAAATGAAGCCAATTTGGCTATTGCTCAATAATTTGGCTATTGCTCAATAATTTGGCGAATTTCTTATTCAAATTCAGTATTAACGATTCTTTTGTAACCGTTTCTTTGCATTTTAACTTGCTGTTTTCGTGTAACATTAGTTAAAAATTTAAAACGAAGATATAGGAAAGCTACCTTTTCCTCCAGGTACAGGCCGGAAGGACTTTTTTAATTAAAATTAAATCAGCGTTGTTTTCATAAATGAAATGAAAGGTTTTTCTCATATCAATGTTGCCACAAAAATAAAATGCCGCATTATATCGTGCTCAACAATGATTATGTATATATATAATCATATATATATCATATCATAATCACACACACACACACACACACACACACACACATATATATATATTTATATATATATATATAGCACGAGTTTATTTTATATTTAGGATTAAAAAGCACAATTCAAATTAAAATGTTTAGAAGAAAAACACACCATTGATCGATCGAAGCAGTGGTATATATCAGGTGTATAGAATGTATGCTTTGGTATATTAAATTAAATTGTATTTTATATATATTCAATTTTTTTTTGTCCCGTGTTTTTCCTGAAGCGGATGACGTTATCCTCTAAATACAGTTAGAATGTGATTGTCACATTGCCCCTCGCCTGTATTGTTCCCTTGCGCGTGGCTTTTACTATCTTCGATCAGTTTTTACTGTAACTTTGATGGAATAAATGAAATGATATTCTGGCTTGACTAATGTTGTTTGCAGCTATTTTTATCCTTAATTTTTCTTGAGAAGTTTAAACCTGCATCTAAAAAATATTGCATTGCAGCAAATCCCCGCACGGGTCCACTGGTATCATTTATTTATGATAAATTTTGTAATTTTATTTGTAATTTTTTAAAAATGAAAATTGATAACTTATTTTGACACGGAAACTATTGACAGATTACAGTATCTTTAAATAATAAATTTCAGTTAAAATAATAATAATAATAATAATAATAATAATAATAATGTAACCATTAGGAAGCTCAGAACAAGAACACTCCTGACTGGTGGGCGCTGCTATTTGTTAACGGTGGCTATGAAAGAAACAATCAACGATTTAAAATTATTAAACTAAATGTAGAAATTTGATAAAGAATTCACTTTCACAAAAAAGTATATTATTTTTTAGTTTTAATGCCAAAAAAAAAAAAAAAGAATAAAATGAATAAAATAAAATAAAATAAAATAAAATAATAAATAAATAAATAAATAAATAAATAAATAAAATAAAATAAAATAAAATAAAATAAAATAAAATACAATGAAATAAATAAATAAATTAATTAATTAATTAAATTAAATTAAATTAAATTAAATTTAATTTAAATAAAATAAAATAAAATAAAATAAAATAAAATAAAATAAAATAAATTCACTTAAAATAAAATAAAATATAATAAAATAAATAAATAAATGAATTAAAATAAAATGAAATGAAATGAAATGAAAAGAAATGAAATGAAATGAAATAAATAAATAAATAAATAAATAATAAAATCAAATAAAATCAAATAAAATCAAATAATCAAATAAATAAATAAAAAAAATAAAATAAATAATTGAAAAATAAAAATAAATAGATTAACAAATAAATAGAAAATAGAAAGTCAAATGTAAGGATTCACCAAATAAGAACAATAGCTCCGTTAGCTTCATTCCACATTTGAGTAGATAGGTTGATTATTAACTTTCCCATTCTGCCCAGCAATAAAAAAAAAAAAAAAACGCATTTAAAAGTTTTGAAGAAATTTTAACGCTTTGGCAAAGCGACTTAAAACAAAAGTCTGTAGAAGCATTTTATTTATATATATTTCAATATATTTAAAGATTTTTTTAAGGTTTCACACCGGCATCCCTCCTTAATTCATAAAAGGGAAATATTTTCCTATAATTACAACAGTATAACGCCATGTTCATTCCACCAGCTCTGAAATTAGGCGGAATTTCTTTGAGAAATGTCGTGACAAACGACGCACGCCCTCCCCCCTTCTGTAAAAAAATGTGTATTTTTATTTATTTATTTATTTATTTTTCTTTTTCTTAAATTTATTGCTAAGCAAGACGTTGGAAACGGAAAGAAACATATTTTTTAGTCTAAAAATAAGTCGATCTTTTGATTTTACACCGGTTTTACCTTAATCAAGTTAACTATTAGTGTTGATTTTCAAAAGCGATTTAAGAAACACATCAGTAAACTTTCATTAGTCAATGCTTTTAGAAATTTGCATTTTGGACGAAGTCTTTTAAATTGGTAAGGAGTACAAAAAGTTCATAAAATCACGAGCAAAATTATACAATTTTTTAACTGTGTCAGGGTAAACTTAAAAAAAAAAAAAAAATCAATCTTTTTTGTTTTATTTACTTTTTTAAATATTGTTGTATTGTAAACGAGTCATTTCAATTATAATTATTTTAATTACTTCAGGAGTGAATTTTTATGGTGGTGTCAAAAACTTTCTAAAAAGAAAAATTAAAAAGAAGAAGAAGATAAAGAAAGAAAAAAAAGTAATTTGAAATTGTGTCAAAATTTGTAAAATATCATTAAAAACTTAAAAGAAAATTTGTGTTTTATTTTTGTTTTCAAAAGTTATGGTGTGTTCATATGCAATGCTAGGTATTGGCTCGCCCATCCCTTTAGAATATTAATTTAGAACTTCAATCAAAAAGTTTAGAAACCTCTGATTTAGACCGAAACACAAACAGCACTAAAGGTGGTTATCAATTAGGAGTTGGCTGTAATCAAGGATGCACCAGTAAATAGGAAAATCAAAAAGCCTTGGAATGCAATCAAATACCTAGGAAAGAGATTGAGAACATCCGTAATTTTCATGCATGTAGAGGTAAAAATGATTTTGTTATTGTGTTTATAAAATTAATAAAAACATACATTGAGGAGTGGGAAAACTGATCGAGTTTAAAATTTTAATGATTAAAATAACTAATGAAAAATTTCCCCCAGTCTGGACATTTTTTCACTCTGTTGGTTGTACGATGATGGTGGGATGGGGATAATTCACATCCTTTGTTATATATTGATTAAAATAACTTTAATAAAATTTGAATTCATAATTATTTTCTCGAACTTCTTTCTTTAACTTGAAAATTTTGTTTAAATATCACATGATTAATTAAAATAGCTACTTTTACCTATACTTAAATCTACTTTCTACAATCTTCTTTTACCTATATGGTTATGGAGTCTCAGTCACCCAGCTGCCCAGTAAGTAGTAATAACCGTTTAACAATCAGGACCATTATAGGACACATTAAGGGACCGTAGTACATGCTACATAAAACAATTAATAAAAATCAATAGACAAATTAATTACAGATTATAGAGAAAATGGTTTGTTAGAAAATTAATCCATATTTTATTGTAATTGTAGGATATAACATAACTATGTATGTATTATCATGTATATGATAGAACTGTACCTTGGTTGATTAAAGGCTACTGTTCAAAATCACTGTTTTTGGCTTATGTCCAACAATAATTTCACAACAGTCATAGATGAGATAATAATCTTTTTAATGTTTTAACATATTTTATGCTAGGTTTGATCCAGAAAAAAACTAATGTTAAAAGTGTATCACTCATGAAAGATCCGATGGTGCCATGATTGGTGCCATTTCATCAAGTGTGTACAGGGAAAATCATCGTTGTCTGTAGTGGAAATACTCCAGCGTAAGTGCTTCAACTTTGGCATCCTCCTTCGTAGCAGCATCGTTAATCTGAAAAAAAAAAATGAAAAGTGTTGTCGAGTTGTTTAGCTTGATATAAAATAAATAGATTTCACTCAAGAATATGAATGCCAATTTCATTATAGGAAATCCTTTGAGGCTAATAACTATATGAGCTAGTGTGAATACTCGATTACCAGACTTTACCACTTGAAACCACCGAATGTTGCAGAAGTAATTAAAAATATAAAATAAAACCGACTTCGAGGGAATGTCTCTTCCTTTTTGTATTGTGGCAAATCTTCATTGTTGACTACAATAGAGTTATGCATGAGTCGCGTTATACCTGACTCGAATCCAATGCACTTCGATCCTAAACACGAAATGATAGAAAGTTAATCCATATTTTATTGTAATTATGGGAAAATACTCTGTAATTTATACCTCTAATATAAATTTTATCCTTTTTTTTAAAAAATGAATATATAGTACATTGAGTAAAAAGTCCTGACTACAAATGAAAAAAAAAAAACATTCTTCAACATAATTTTCTTCAAAAGACACTTTTCTTTCGACACACTTATTTATTCGAACGGTCCTGTAACATTTGGATACCTTTCCTATAGTACAATTTCTCAAGGGATCCAAAAAATGCATCAGTGTCGCCTTTGACATTATCATTTGAGGCAAATATCTTCCTCTGGAGCCACCGCTTTAATTCAGGAAACAAATAATAGTCGCTGGAGGACAAATCTGGAGAATATGAGGACTGGTAGAACAATTCATATTTCAATTTATTTACTTTTGCCATCACTTTCATGGTTATGTGCATTGCCTTGGTGAAACAGCACTTTTATTTCTTCGCCATATGCATTCTTTCCTTATTGATTTCTTTGTTCGAACGATCTAACAATGCTTCATAATAATCTACTGTGACTGTTTTCCCTTTCACAAGATAGTCAGTAAATATTACGTTACGTGCATCCCAAAAAATACTGGCCAAGATATTTCCACCTGATTTTTGCGTCTTTGATCGCTTTGGGCGGCTTTCGCCCGGTTCAAACTACCCAGGTGACTACCTATTAAACAAAGGTTTTTAAAAATGAATCCATGTCTCATCACTTGTTACGAATCGGTACAAAATTTAATTTGTTTTACGCTGAAGTACCAACAAATTTCGCTGTAAACCATCGGCTGTTGCTGTTTTTGGTCTTTTGTTAGGAAATGCTGCGGCACTCATCTCGCACAAAGGTTTTTCAATTGCAAGGGTTGATTCAAAATATTCCTCATACATTCTGCCGATATATGTATGAAGTCAGCTATTTCTGTCACTTTCACTTAAATTCACTTCATCCAAAATAATAAGAGATATTTTTTTAATCATTTCTGGAGTTCTTGCCGGGGGATTTTTTTAATGCTTTCTGGAGTTGATGCCATGCAGAACATGGAGTATCATTTGTGTTTGTACAGCAGCATTTAAATTCCCTAAACCATCGACATGGTTGTTTGCAATATAGCCGATTAATTGTAATGCTTGATAAGCCTTTTTGAGGTTGGACTGTATATTTTTCGCCAAGCCCATTGTTTAATCAAAAGAGGAAATTCACTTTCGTCTATTGTTTACAAAAAGGCAAAAGTAGCGTCACTTACACGACTGCGAATGTTAAATAAATAGCTCAAATGTCATGAAAACTTGACCCGAATGTTTTGAAGGATGGTACTTTCTAGAAATCATATAGATAATTTGTTGGTGTTGCCAGATAATAGTGAGTCCCGGGAATTCGGACTCCTTGTATATGCTCATACATAATCAAATATATGTTTTTAATTTGTTCTATCTTTACAAGAAGAAAGTATTGGATTCGTAAAAAAATTCAACTTCCGGTTTTCGCCGGATTTATACGTTTAAGAAGGTCCTGAACACGATTTTACTGCTTTTAGCAAATGTCTGTCTATGAGTCTGTGTGTCTGTATGTGACAAAAATTTTATGGCCGCTCTACCACAAGAACTAATGCACGGAATTAAAAAAAAATTATATTCAGTTAGACCTTGATATAAATTGGTGCTGATTAGTTTTTGGTGTAAATCGCTAGACAGGTGGCACTGCTATGCTGCATTTTTTACGATTTCCGCAACAACTCTATCTCAAGAAATAAAGAACGGATTTTCATCAAACTTCAGATTCAGTTAGACGTTGACATAAGTTGTTCCTAGTTAGGTTTTGGTGTAAATCTTCCAACAGGTGGCGCTGCTATGCTGTATGTTCCAGGATTTACACGATTTTAGCGATAGTCATATCTATAGAACTAATGCACGTTTTAATGGAAACACTAACAAAAGCAGCGATCGGACTTGTCCAAGAGTATTGTCATGAAAATTTTAAAGGTAAACAAGCAAGTAAACAAACTAGTGATGGGCCGATTCGAGATCTTTTAAGAATCGATACCTAGTTTTCGAAAACTTTTCAGAATCGAAACCAACATTCGAATACTTTGTATTCAAATGCTATAGCACTGAGAATTTCTCCAGAATTCGTTCAAATCCGATTAGGGGCGACATTTCGTCTGTTTCACCCATCAAATGTATATTTTACGCAAAATCGCTCCCTCTCTCTCTCTCTCTCTCTCTCTCTCTCTCTTTTTTGATTATGCGTGCATTTTAGCTCTGAGAACAATCTTTTGTTTTTTGTTTCCAGTTCTGATGAAGATTCAAATTGTCATAATGTTTTCTTTTTCGCATAACGTTTGAATGGTGAAATTTTCTTTAGAAATTTAAATGGTAACCCTTTAATGAAGACCCCCAGACATTATAAATAGTCTAGAACAGGAAGCAATTTTTGTTTAAACGTTATCAAAATCAAGACAAAATTTCTTTTTTCAAAAAGTACAATTTTTCTTTCCAGTATGCGAAAGTGATTGTTTTACTATTGTTTTTTTTTTTTAATGTTACATTTCTATTTTTTTAAAAATACATTTTTCAAATAAGTATCATATAGGGTTTAAATGGGTACCATTATTTCCAAATAGCAATATTCGCCTTATTTAATAACGGAAATTCTGCGATTAAATAAGGTGACCGTTACTTTTAAGTAATAATGGTATCTGTAATTCAAGGATCGTGGTAACCTTTTAATAAGCTTTGTTATTTAATTTAACACGTAATACCCTTTATACTTGATAACCTTAAATAGGCATATTCCATAAAAGTCAGTATGGGCGTTTATTTATTTATTTATTTTAATTTAAATTTTTTTTTGAACGGGGGGGAAAGGGGGTACCTAGTTTGTACTTTATTTTATCATAAACACAGGGAAGGGTGCAGGGGAGGGCAGTTTCCTCTCCCTAGGTATGGGAATTTAATTTAATTTTCTGTTTTAAAACTTATGTAAAATATTATTTAAAAAACAGAAAAAATTATTCTGATTAAAAAAATTTTTTTTTTGATTAATTGAACTATAAGAGAAATAAATAACTAAGAATTTTTCATCAGAGGGGCTCTATCTCCAGAATTCCCCCCCCCCCCCCCACCTCCTCCGGTTTGTCTTTAAACAAAACAAACCTTGAATTTGTATGATTTTACATTTTTAAACGAAAATCCATCCAAACGAATATAGAGTTGAAGAATCAGCATACACTGGACGTGCTATGGCATGCTCCGATCTTCTTGCGCTTTATATTTTTAAACAAAAATATTTCAAAACGAACCTGATTTTTTGGGTCCAGTGCTTCGGCAATGTACATTCTAGAATTTGTATTATTTTATAATTTTAAACGAAAATCCATTCAAACGTACCCAGGGTTGGGTGTTCAAAAATCTTTGTTGAAATTCCGAATAAACTTTATTGAAAACAGGAAGGGGGGGGGGAGTTTAGTTAATTCAGGTAAAAGATTGAAACCGGATTCCTTTTACTAATGTGGAAAAATCACGGCGAAATTGGATAAAAAACGTTCAAATCGAGAAAATCAAACTGGCTTCGAGGTACATGACTTCAGATATATAGGTACTTTAATGTCAAATTTTGTAACTCTGCGTGCAGCATTCTCTTTAGAATGCAGTACACAGGGAGACAAACACAAATACACACACAAAAATTTCTATCTTTACTATTATAGTTTTTTAAAAGGCACATTAGGCTATCCGCCAACAAAGCAGTTATCGTTATTGCTAAAATGAACTTGAAAATTTAAAAAGGCTGGAGATGTCCAAAAATAGTTTTTTTTACACAGATAAGTTCGTATACTTTACAATTTTGTAATAGAAAATGGGACAATATTTATGAGATATATGTATTTTTTTTTCTGTTTGTTCCAGATATTTAAAGAAAAAGCAATATTTAGCCAATATATATTAATTTTTAAGTTCTACAATTTTTTTAAATTATTTTTTACATGCTTAAAATTATGTTTTCTAACATCTGAGTAAATAATTTTCCAATCGGTTACAAAGGTTAATCTGCATAATCAAGAAAAAAAAAGTCTTTTACGAATTATACTAATTAATTTTTCACAATGAGTAATTATTTTCTGTTATATTTTTAAAAATCCTAAAACTTAATATTAATGATGTTTAAATACAAATTTGCAGAATTTTATGTATTATAACCCTTTGAAATTTAAATTCATATGCTCTTTAACTAAAAGCAAAAAAAATTGAATCTTAGCTGTACACACATGAAAGCATAAAACAAAGTTTCAAATCTAGAATATTACTGACCATCCTTCTAATCGTAAGCTATTATGGAGACAAGTTGGAACAGCGCCAATACTCCTACTATTTGTACACTCGCATTTATTCACTGGATGATTGAAAACAAGCTGGAGCTATGAGAACAGACAACCGCAGTTTTCGTCGCCGATACGAATGTCAGGTAGCTTGTATTCGAATACAGTTTTCTGAATCGAGACCACCTGAGAACATGGCTGAATCGAGACCTCAGACATTTTTAATTCGAATACTCCCATCACTATTTTCGACACAAATGCCAGGTGGCTTGTATTCGAATACTTTTGTCTGAATCGAGATCACTCGAGAACTTGGCTGAATCGAGACCTCAGACATTTTGAATTCGAATACTCCCATCACTAAAACAAACACACTGATGCAACATGTGGCATTTCGCAATCACTCGCTACTTTCAGAATAGGGAATATAAAGCGGGCGCCAGCCGTCAGTATTTGCCGGTATTTGTAATCAAAATCTTTTACCCTCGGATTAAAACAGACTAGATTGGGCAACAAGCCTAAAATTTGAAGTTTCAATCTCAGACCAAAGAACAGATTAGACTGGGTAACAACAACTCTGCCTATGAGAACGACTGAAGTAACCGTGCACGTGCTTTTCTGCTCCTTTCAATATGGAGGCCAGTGTGACAGCAATCAAACTCAAACCAGAAAATATTAAAAATAAAATTACATGTACGTAATCCAAAGCATTTGAGGTTATTCCCGTTTTTAATTATGAGTAATATCGTTAATTTGAAATAAATTCTCAACTCTTTTATTTAGAATTTAGTTAATTTCACTCACACGAAAATCTGAGAGAATAAAAATTGCAAATCTAGATTGCTCCTGCTGCCATCTGTTGCTATAACAATAAACCATCTTGATGCAGCAAAAAATAATTTATTTTGCAAAAATGTATAATCAATTAAAACAGTAAAAATGTTTTAAAAATCTATTAGATTAAATGTTATTAAATGATACTCAAGTACTCTAGAAAAAAAATGCTTCAGTGTTTTTTTATTTTTTTTATTTTATTTTATTTTATTTTATTATTATTATTTTTTTTTTTTTGTGATTGTAGAAAATATAAGTCCATGCCAATAATAAGCAAAATATCTTTAGCATTTACTTCAATGCTAAAATTCAACATTTTCAAATAGTTCTTTATTGTATTAATTTCAGTAACCTACAAAATATATTTAAATATTCTTATGAAAAAAAAGATAAAATTATAAATTAAAAAAATGCAAAGAAAAATTTATTTATTATCCACCCCCCCCCCTTTCTCAAAATTTCTTTTATTATTATTATTAATTTTAATTCACATAAAAACGAAATTTACGAATCTGAATTAAGATTCTAGATTTTGTCTATCATAAGATTTATTAAAGTAAATGTCTTAAATGATGATCTTCAAATAATAAAGCAGTAAATTAACAGCAAATTGCTAAGTGATTTTTAGTTATTTATCTTATTTTCCAAAAAAATAAATATATAAATTAATTAAATATTATTTCATTAAGATTCACAAATTATTAAGATGCAATAAAAGTTTAACAGTAGTAAAAAACGTTTCTTTATTTTGTAAATAAGAACTTTTTTAATATTGCATGATCATTTGATTGGTTTTCAGCTTTACAAATTCTACAATGTAATGATTTTTATAAAAATAACGCAATTCGTTTCAAACACGTGTAGTAATTTTAATACAATATACATTCTTTATTTTCTCAGTAAAATTATGAATTTAAACTTTAGCAATGCAAATATAGCAAAAGAAAATGAATGATTTTTATAAAAGTAATGCAATTATTGCAATTTATTTAAAATATTTCTCATAAGTAATAAACTGAGACAGTATATTGCATTTACAAAAAGTAAAATATATAGGCTTACATTTTAGGTTAAATAAAAACATATATGTTTAAAGTCTTTTATTAATTTTCATTTCTTTTACCACCAAAAGATGCCAGTAGCAGTAGATTTGCTACTTCCAATAGGGCCGGCCGCACGGTTACAGTTGAAACTTCAACTTTTTGGCTTGTGGCCAAATCTAGTCTGCTCTTCAATCTGCACGTTTTGAGAGTAAAACCTATAGGGTCCGGTTGACATGAACCTTGAAATTAAGCACGAAGGAAGGTCTTATAGCACATGTAAAGAAAAATAAAATCCGAAAATCATTAATTTACAAATCTATGTTGATTTATTACGTGACAAACTCATGAATTTCCATAATCGGTTATAACGACAAATTAATGCATTGTAAAGGAAATTTTTATAACGGTAATATAACATAACGGTACAGAACGCTCACGGTGCGAGTAACACTCGCACCGAGAGTGTTGATTTTTGATTTATAATAATCCGTCCTGATTTTTTATTTATAAAATTCCTCTTGTGATACCAGTTACTTATTTTATTTTATGATAGAAGTTAATTACTTTCTTTATAGCGATTTTGATTTTAGTTAACCCTTTAACTCTCTCATGTTGTTTCATAGTTTGAATTTAAGCGATATTTTTTAGAATATTTTTAGAACATCAAGAGATAAGAAATTCTGATTTTTTCCCCCGATATTTAAGAAAGACACTTCTTAAATCTATACTAATTTTATAAAGAAGTAAAGTTTGTGTGTTTGCTTGTAGAGGTAATCTCTGGAACTACCGAGATCCGATTTGAATAATAACCACGACAAAATTATGGTGACCATCTCTGCTCCACCATAAGTTATATTTTATGTCAGAACAACAACCCCCAAGTAGATGCAAGGGGCAAAGAAACGTTGTAAAACTGCGATTTCTCTGAAATTGTTGTGGCTAGAAACTTGAAATTTGGTGCGGTGGTTACGTTTAAGAAGTAAATACTCGCTATGAACGGTTAAAAAAAATACGACATATAAAAGGGAGAAATGAGAGGAAAACGCTTTAAAAACGTTCTAAATTACGATTTATTTGGATCTTTTATGGTTAAAAACTTGAAATTCGACATGGTTGTTACTTTTAAGACATTGCTTGCACTGAACAGTTTCTAAAAATTTCGAAATGTAAAAAGATGCAAGGACAAAAAACGTTATAAAATTGTAATTTCTGTGGCACTGTTGGGGCTAAAAACTTGAAAATTTCAAAGATAATTCTTTTATTACTATTTCTTTTAATACCAAGATAATTCTTTTAATCTTTTAATCTAATAATACTTTTAAGATGTAAATATTCCCAAAGAACAGTTTCTTGAAAATTCAAAATTTAAAAGGTGAAATGAGCGGTAAATGTTCTAAAAACTTTCTGTATTATGATTTATTTGGACTGGTTAGGGCTAAAAACTTAAAATATATTAAGCCCCCCCCCCCACTTAAAATGTATTAAGCAGAAGAAGGAAGTCTTTCTTCTGCTCTGATAGTGGCAGGATATACTACAAGTAGAATGTACACATCAATATTAGAACTCTATAGCTAGAAGTCAATTATCTACTCTTAAGGCTGCTCGTCAGTAAACTTCCCGATTCCCCTCGCTAATGTTAATCCAATGGGCGTAGGATGCATTCGTATTTTTAAAATATATCCTCGGGAAATTAATATTTTTAACTTCTGTTTCCTGTGTGCTGTTCTTAAAGAATGTCTCTGTTTTTGTTAGTTATCAAAATATTTCTAAACTATGTGCTTAATTTATATTTTTATGTGTTAAAATCTTAGCGAAACTGAATAAGATTTTAACATTTCATATAAAATTAAGTATATATTTTAGAAAAAAATTGACAACTAAGAAAAAAAAGAGATATTCTTTAAGAACAATACAAAGAAAACAGAAGTTAAAATTATTAATTTTCCGAGGAGATATTTTAAAAATACGAATGCATCCAACGCCCATAGAAATAACATTAGCGAGGGAAGTCGGGAAGTTTACTGACGAGCAGACAGAAAATTGGAGTTTTCCGTGCTCCAGCAGCAGACGAGAAAGCGAGACAGAAGAATGGAAAAGTGAATAGAATACTAGGATAGATATGCACACACAAAAGAACCAATAATATTCAACGGAGGAAAACTTAACCTATGCTTGGAAAATATTATTTCAAAGAACATTAAAATGTTAAATGTTCCAACTTTTAGAAAATGTATCAGTTAATGTCCGCATGATTATCCGACGATTTCGATTTTCCTAGTCCTGTGAGTGTCGAATAATCAGAAGTCTTCTGTATCTTGAAAATTGTTGAAAATTAAGATTTTTTCTAATTAAAAATGTGTATAAATTATCTTCAAAATAATGCTATTTTCTTAGACGAAGATCATTACGAGATGCATACTAGTTTTTATCCAAGAATTGAAAAGCGTACTGAATCGTTACTCTTGAAGAGTTTTTGCTCTAGTTTCAAAAACAAGTAATCACTTGTTCTATCTACTTGATTTACGAGGAATCTGATAGGCCTAGATTTCTTTAACAAGTGATTGTTTTTATGCATAATAGCGGCGAAATATTTTTTCTCAATTAGCTTTAACAAGCTTTGCTTATGTAAACTATTTCGGCATCACACTGCATGTAATACAAGTTCATTTATGTAGTTATTGTTGTTACTTGTTGATCCGATGCTCTTTTGCAATTTGCATCCCAACTAAAACAATTGTTCTCGGTATAAATAAATTTCTAAAGGTCTAAAAACTGAGGTTTTTATGTGACAATGGTTCACAATTAAAGCTGAAAACAATTGAAAGTTACACGATGGTAAAAAATACATACTTTATTGCCTTTGTTTTATCAGGAATTAAATCACTGTAATTCCTTATGTCACTTTAAAATGCACTTTAAACATAAATTCATTTATCATTTTAAATTCATGTTAAGTTATACTGTTTTTACTGTCTCTTTTATTCCAATTTACATCAGTTAAAAATACAACGCAGAATTTTCTTTAATCGTTCAGCGGGCGCGCTAAAATGTTTCACGTGAGCGTGCGCGAGTCGTACTTTTTGCGCCTCGTGTTTTGTTTGCTTTGTTTAGTAACGCTATTATAAATGCAAGGTATTTCTTAACAGTAATAAATTAAATAAGATAGAAAAAAAATTATACATATACATAGATATAATCAAATGTTAATAATATTTAGAAGTAGAAAAAATTATCCAGAAATTTACGTTTAAGTGCAAGAAATTTTTGAATTTGAACAGAAATTTTTGCTTTATCTAATCGCTGATTTTGAGAGATTCAATAGGCGGAAAATTCTACCTAAAAAAAACTGGTGCCTAAAAATGAAAATATATGTAAAGGAAACTCGTCACGAAAGCGTTAAGGAAGGCAAGTAGTATTTATTAATGCAATGAGACAAAGATAAGAAATGATATTATTTTCAGAAAAGACCCATTATTATTATTATTTTTTTAAAGATCTAATTTCAGCTTCTACATTTTTCGTTTTTCGCTTTTATAAATTCCTACTATTAGCTCACACTCTCTCTATATGTATCTTGTTGGAATTTTCAATTGTTAATAAAATATTTTCTATTCATCCATTCAAGTTCAAATAAATTTTTTAAAACTTGTACTGGATGACAATTGATGTTAATACAGTTTTTTTCAAATATTAATTCATTAATTAAATTAAATTAATTAATTTTAATTTTATATTTCGTTTCTGTTCAAAAGTATAGACTTACTCCATATTTATAGTCTCACCTTCACACGTAAAAAGATAATGGGGCTGTTCACGGACGAAGATCAGGCGGCTTGCGGGCGAAGGAGACTATAAATGTGGAGTGAGTCTATACTTTGGAGCAGAAATGAAGTATAAAATTAAAATTAATTAATAAAATTTAATTAATTAATTAATATTTGAAAAAACTGTATTATCGCTAACTGTAACATCGCTATGGCACTTTATTGTGAAGTTTGGTAATTTTTGAAATTCAATATTTGAAAAACGGCATAATCATTAGATTTTAAATTTATATCAAGAAAAATACAATTTTTTTACCTTTCTAACGCAGTTTGTCTAACAATTTTGTGAGAAATACTTTTCGAGCTATTAATTTTTGGTATTTTAGCTATTTATTTTTTATTTAATTTTTAATACATTTAAAAAATTTCTCTTATGTAAGATATTTAGTAGGATATAAATTTAGGAATAAATACCGTCAGTGGCGAAGCGTGTAGATCGCTGAAAAAAAATTTCTATTTGACCTAAGTAGGAATTGACTTTAAAAAAAAGTTTTTATATTACTTGTTTTTCATTTTCCAAAATAGTTGAAAAGTGTTTCTCAGTTAGGTTTGTCTGTCCGTCTGACTATCTGTCTGTGCTTTAACTTACCTAAATATACTCGGATTGCATTGTAATTTATATATGTTATTGAAGTTTACCATGAAATGTTCGGTATTGAAAACGAAGTGATGTGTATCATTGATGGTTATTTTATAGGTACACTCAAAAGTATTCCGTTACATTACAGTCAATAGAGAACATTCGTTTTCAGTGCGTTTTAATGATTTTACATTATTTCGAACCGTAGAAAACATGTTTTCTATCGAGTATAGAATAAGTTGCACTTAGAGTTCGTGTACAGGACACTCAAATTTATACTATTAAATTGCGATCAATGAGGAACAATCGTCTTTAGTGCATTTAAATAATGTTACACTGTTTCAAACATAATGAAATTCATATGCATCGCTGAGGTGGATGGCAACATGCTTTCTATCGAATGTAAAGTAAGTAGCAATTATAGTTATCTACAGGGATGCACAAAAAATTCCATTACATTATGAAACTATGGGGAAAAATAGTTTGCAGTGTATTTTAATGATATGTTACACTATTTCAATGAAATTGATATGTACTGAATTGTGTACTGAATTATAAATACTCGATTCTTAATTCTTCGAATAAATTACTGAGGCATGTTTTCTATAGATTATTGAGTACGTATAATTTATCGTTTATTTACAGAGACACGCAAAAGAATTCGGTTACAAGACTAGCTATGAGTCATAATTGCAGGATGTGTGTTTTAGGCTGTGATATGCATTTTAAAACTTAACTAATTTTTAATTTATTACGAGGTGTGTAGATCATATATAGGGCTGCACGAAAGAATTCCCACACATTACCGGTAATGCTAGCAGTTACTGAAAATGATTTTATCTGCGTTGTAGATTTGTATGAACATCATTGTATTATAGTATTGTCACACAATTCATTGTATGAACAAAAATGAAATTTCTTAACAGTTTTCCTGTAGTGTTGGAAAGTGTTTCATAATTTATGCCGAGATGCATGATTATTCGTTCTTTTTTTCAGTCCAAGAAAGAACGATCACAATGTAAAACATTTTCGTTTTTGAGCTCTTGGCATATTTTTTACGCCGTTTTGTAGTTTTATTTATTTACCAAGGTAAACATTTTTATCTTCAACTGATTTTTCTGAATTGTCGTCAGATATATATTGAATACCTTCTAATTTTACAAATTTTGATGCAAGAATTTAAAAAGTTCTACTAAATATTTTTCTACCAACTAATAATTCAGCATAATACGTATCAATTACATTATTATAGAAATAAAACTTTAAAATGGGGGAAAATTAATATATCTACTTGCTACAGCGTCCGTGAGAAACAAATTTATCAAAGGCGCGCAAAAATTACATTGTAAATCAGAAAATTATAAAGTATGTCTGTTGTACACACTACATAACTATTCATTAACGTGTTTCGTCATGTACCTACAAAATTTATAGAATAAGGTAGTGTACACTGTAGATATATTTTTCAGTCGATAATTTATATGGAAAGTCAGTTAGTATAAGGATTTGGTAAACTATGCAAATTTAATATCGGAAATAGCAGATAAAGTAACCTGTCTGACATTTCCATTTCCCACATGACAAATAGAAAATTATTATTATATTTCTAATAATATTAGCATTGAGTACTTACTGTATGATTGCGTACGCACACCGGCTAAAACATTTAATTCGCAAATCTTAACCAACTAAACCTGAAATAAATTAATGCAGCAAAGCAATTTTAATTTTCTTTTACAGAATCTGTAAATACCTTTTGAATAGCTGATTAACATAATTAACGCGTTCTTTTCAAAAGAATTTCAAGTGTAATGAAATTGACTTCCATCGTATAAGCTCTAAACAATAAATTACCATCTAGGATAAATTGAGTGTATAAGGGTTGTAAAATTTTTTATATTACTTTAAATAATGGAAATAAAAATGAATGATATCAATTAAAGTACCATTTTTTATTATTTTCAAAATTGCACTTTTGCAGTAATGTGAAGTTTCATTTCGAAATATCATTAATCAAGAACTTTGTTATTAAATCCTTCGTGAGAACAACTTCTTTATGCAAGTCACATAACACATTTGAATAATTTATAAAAAGTCTGACTGTATAACAATCGCCTTTAAAGCTTTCTTTTTACCCCGCAATATAACTGTCTACGTTTTTTGAATAGCTTTCTCTTGAATTTTCTCTTTGACATTTAGCATTCAAAAGTAAAACAGACAAGAGAATACTTTTAACACCCTGCTTGAAGTTTGAGCGCATTTGTCAAACGGCAAAATGTTGCTTTTGGCTGTTGTTTGTAAAGCAAAACGTAGGTGGTATGACCCATAAAGCTAAAGTTGGAATATTTCGATGACCTAAAGTGGCTTATTTTGTACAGCAATAGTATTGGAATGCTTTATACGAAATGTACTGAGTATAAAACTACACGAGACTTGTTTTCCATTGTGTGAAAACTTTTTGATAAAAAATTTTGAAATAACATAATAAATAATTAAAAAAATTGTAAGTTTTTTTAAACGACTTAGTTTGACTGTTGGAAATCGCCATGCAAGGGTTGGGTTGAGTTGGATTGATTATTGACGGCCAATTATCTACACTTGGGATATAGGCCCGGGGGGAGTGCCCTTCGTGGGGGTCTTTCTAAGGGAACCTAACCCGTATTTACGCATGGATAAATCCACGGCTCGAAGAAAACCACGAAAACTCCGAACGATTAGGCCGACGGGCGCGATTGGGATCGAACCCAGCACCTCCCGTCTACCAGCTTCAAGAGCAGAACCTCTCAGCCACTGGTGGGGCCGCCATGCAAGGAATACCTACCACTCAATCCACGAAAGTTATTTTAGTGATATATCTATCTCGCAAAAAAAAAAAAAAAAAAAAAAAAAAATAGTGTTTTCAAAAAGTGCATTAATCGCTTAACTAATCATTTTTTTCACTTTTCTGGGGAAACTATCCATTTTTAACACTTTCCAATATAGCCTAAAAGTACTTACGACTTTGGTTTGTCTGTTCGTGCTCTAACGTCTGTAAATTTACTCGGATTGCTATGCAACTGATATAGCTTATTCAGGATGCTTAACAGCTATTAAAAATGAAGTGTGTAACATTTATAGTTCATTTACAGGGAAATTCAAAAGAATTCCATTATATTATGGTCTATGGAACAAAATCGTTTGCAGTGCATTTTAATAATTTTGCACCATTTCAAACATAATGCAATTGATATGCGTAATCGAGGCGCACAAAAACATGCTGTCCTCAAAATGTGGAGGGCAAAACATCCATCTATTATTGCCGAAACGTCAGTTGAGGCTCACTGTGTAGACGCGAAAAGTTTTTGGTTTCTGTTTGTTTGTTTGTCTGTCTGCTCCGCGATAAAGGCTTCTTCCCATTATTACATACTAAGTACATACCAAATTGCAAGTCTCTATCTCAATTTGTTCGGGAGATAGAGCGTTTACAGACACACACAGACACAGACACACAGACACACAGACGGACGGCAAATTTTTTTTTCTAAAAATATGTTTTTTGGAATCTCCAGTGTCTGAAACGTGTAAATCCGTCAAAAAAAATTTTTCGATTTTCAAAACGATTACAAGACTTACCCTATACTACGTATGATGGGTAAGTAAAAAACGGAAATCATGTTATCTTTGTCGTGTAAGGATTTTATTGAAGAAAATACGGTTGCGCGAATCTGCCCTTTTGGATTAGATTTTTTTAATACAAAATTTCAAGGAAAAAACACTGTTAGATTAAAACAAAAATTATAAGTGGCTATCCGAACGACGAATATTAAGGTTTATTTAAATTTAACGAATTTACTAAAATCTAATGAATGTAATTATTTTGGATATTATTGATATTAATATTAATTACAATAGGTTATATGCAAGAATTTTTGAAGACGTTTGGAAAATGTTGTATTATAACAAGATTAAAGAGACATAACAACTTTTCAGTATTTATTCTTTTTTACTTTCTCCTATAAATACTTTTCTCTATAAGTACTAATTACTTTCTTCTTATAAGAATCAAGAACTGGAATCGTTAATTTTTTCCGACTTCCGTTCCTTGACGGATTTCCTTATTTTGGGAAAACGTCTGTCTCTATGCGACACAAATTTTGTAGTCACTCTATCTTAAGAACTAATGCACGGAATTTCATCAAACTTCAATTCCTCACTCGGTCCAAACCGGGTGAAAACTATCTTGGCCTGGTCCGGTTTATTGGAAAAGCTAAAAGATCTGTCCGGCTCGTTTATTTTTTCGCAGTTCATTACCCTGCATAGCATGGTCAAAAATTTATGAAAACATGCCGGATTTGGACCGGACCGACTCATTTTCTACGAAAACTGCCAACATTTCCTTACCAACATTATCCTACAATTAAAATTCTTTTACAATAATATTACATACATACTTATGCAAGTATATTAAAGAACGGCATTTTTCAAATTATATGTTCGCAAGGCATTCAATGTGGGATTACAACATCATTGATCTTTTTAGACAATTGCATTAAAATGAAAAATCAGTAAAAAATAAAAGTAAATAAATAAATCTATACCAATAAAAGCAAATTTCGCTCTGTGTATGTGTGTGCATCTGTCGGCGATGGATAGCGCGAAATCTACTGCACGTAGAAGTCTGAAAATGTGATGAGGATAGTCCAAGGCAAGTCCTGGTACAACTGATGCTCAGATTTTTAATTTTTTGATAGTTAGCTAAGAATTACGTAAAAGCTTATAGAAAAGATACTTTTTGCAGAAATCGGCAGACACGCGCGCGCATGGCCTGAATCTGATTTTCGAGCGGTAAGAAAACAACTAAATGCTGGCGTTTTTTGGCCTTTTGTTTTAACCTACATCGCCAAACTATTCAGGATACGGAAAAATGGAAGACATATTCTTAAAGTTCATACTTTTATGTCTTAAATGCCGCAATGAGTTCGAAAAAATTGCTGTTAATCCTTTATGCATATAAAAATAAAAATGGACCGTTTACGCGTTTGTCGTTTTACCTTTTACGAAATTCTCTCCCAGGCCGCAATTTTAGAGATACCGACAAACAAAATATAGGCTCTTAAAATTGAGACCTTCTTCTTTTTAATGGTGTAATTGGTCTATAAAAATACGAATTTTAACCTTCTCAAAAGTATTGGCGACCACAGGTCAGTTCGTGCCTTCCGGAGGCGATCTTTTTTCTACTCTAAAACATCCAGATTTCAACATAATCTTTTGAGAGCACCAGATTTACATCACCTACAAAATTTTCGAAACGTTTGGATGAGTAAAAATAAAATATAATCTGAATATTAAATAAATAAATAAATAAATAAATAAAATCTGAAAAATTTTCAATAAAAACTGAAAAAAAAAAAAAAAAAAAAAGACGGGCTGAAAACCGGTTTCGGCTCATGTTTTCACTATTAAATATACATATGTGTTCTCGAAATTTTAGAAAGATCAGATACAGATATATTTATAACCGATTAAAAACTCAGATAGTTTGAAAAATGAGAACTATTTTTTTTGTTATGTTAAATGACCCGACGCGGAAACAAATAAAAGAAAAAATCGAGAAGAAAACATAATTCTTTTACAACTAGATAACGATATTTTTTTACGAAATTTTTACAGGAGTTGTAAAACCCTTATAGTATATATAAATATATATACGATAAAATTTCAAAAAATTCAAGCAAGCTCTTTTTTTTTTTTTTTTTTTTTTTTTTTTTTTTAATATGAAACGAAACTACCTGACAAAACAATAAAATGTATTCTTACGAGCGCTTTTACCATTAAATATCAATATATTTTCGCGAATTTTTCATTTGAAATTATAAATTCATACAAAATCGGATTAAAGATATAAAATCATACAAACTTAAAGTTTTTTTAAGGTTAATATCACTGGCTGGGGCAACGCCGGGCGGGCAAGCTAGTAAATAAATAAATAAATAAATAAATAAATAAATAATAATAATAATAATAATAATAATAATAGCAATAGTAATAATATAATTTAGAAAGAAAGAAACAAATGGTTAGGAAAGTCATAATTTGGAATTTTATAAAGAGAAAAAAAAATCCAATTTATTTTTTAAATTATTTATTTTTCAATTTTTACATCAAAAATGAACTTTTAAGGATTCCATTAACAAATGTATACTATATCACTATTATATATATATATATATATATATATATATATATATAAGGACTAGCCCGCCCGAGTCTGCTGAAAAAAAAATATAACACCGAAGAAAAAATTATCCGAAGAATCTAAATATGAAGAAATCCGAAGAATCTAAATCTAAGTTTAATTTTTGTATTCTAGCAACATAAATTGAAAAAAGGACATAACTCCCAATGGAATGGCTTTTTTTGCTTTTTCCCTGCGACATTTTGGAGATTAAAAGCATGGTGTTCTCCCTCTCTCCCTCTCTCCCTCTCTTTAGTATTGTTGTAATCTGTGTTGTGTAATTTATGCTATTCATGGTGCATATAGTAATTCGCTGTCATGTTTTGATAAGGAATATTATGGTCGTGACACAACAATCAAGCAGTGAATAATTTCTTGATAACATAAAAGGATATCGATAGACATAAATTAAAATTAAATAGCTGCTGGGAATTACTTTAACCACCCTGTTTTCCCGAACGCTGTTCAGGCAACTTTTTTTGAACCAGTCGATTGATCAGCCTTTAAAACTGCCGCTTTTTTGCCGTAAGTAAAAGTAAGCATAAATAAGTGAATTTACTACTTCCAACAGTTTTGATTGCTAATTTGTATTTATATAATCGATCTAAATATGTATATATATTCAAAAAGTTGATTGAGTTTTAACACAATGTGACAGAAAAAAGAAACTGCTAATTAAACAATATTGTTAATAGACAGTAAAATAAATTTCTAGTAGTAAATAAATAAGTAAATAAATAAAATAAATGTAATCTTAAAACTATTTCCCCTTTTAAAAAAGAAAATGTAACTTATTTCTTAAAAAAAAAAAAAAAAAAAAAAAAAAAAGCGACATTATAGTAATTATGAAATTATTATGGTTTAATTAAAACGAGGGCGTGTTCGCTATTTGTTTTCTTTATATGATAATTAATCAATACTGAATATAATTCAAAGATTCAATACTTTAACTAGAACATAAATGAAAAAAATAAGGTGAAACGTTCATAAGTGACCGACAAATGTTGATTTTTTTAAATTTATTTATTTTTTAACTTTATACCAAATTTCAGATGGAAAAAATAAGGTTTTATTGTCAGCATTTTTATCTGTATGATAATTTGTTTACATTTTTCAAATCAACCATTCTTAAAAATTCAGAAAAGAAATATGACTTAATAATATTACGTCTAAAAATACTTGATTATATCTTTGACCTATCGAGAGCAATTTATGCAAGTTGCGATTAAATCACATGAAAGCACAATAATAAAAAAGGAGCAAGAAAGAAGGTGTTCCCTCGAAGATAAATTGTAAAAGATATACGGATAGTACCTTTTGGTGCATAATCAAAGCGACACGATTACACGAAAGATAAAGGGATGACTGATAGGTTTTAGAGTGATGATGTGTATTTGAATAGACTATATATTTAAGTAATTCAAGGGCAGTTATGAAAATCAATGTTTAAAAAAGATAGTAATCTTAAGTATAAATCATCCATTTTACTTGTTAGTGATATTTCAGTCACATACAGGATAAAATGGACTTGTTAGCGTTTAAAATGAGTTTTATAATTTTAATGATATCAAGTTAAATGTTATTTTATTAGAACTTTGTGATTACATAAAAATGTTGAAATTTTGTGCGACAGAGTTGTAAACTCGGTAAACATTTTCCGTTTAACATTTAAAACGTCAAAGTATTACAAATGCAAACGTACAAAAAAACAACGTTCGCTTAAAGCAGGCATTGTCAAACTCGTTCACTCCCGCTAAAAATAGTAAATGTGTCTGCTATACAAGAGTGTGTTGCCGATTATATGTAAAATTTGCCTAATCATGCATATGATACTTTAGGAAATCGATCGGACTGATAAATAATTTCATAAATTCGACCCACGTCCACTTTTCCTCGTTCCAGTATGAAATTACTCTGAAACAAGAAATTATATACAATAATTTCCACATGTATCATTAGAGGTGAATTCAATACATGTAAATGAATTTCCCATTTCAATTTAGTTACATCTGTCTATTAGGACTGGACGATATCAGAAATTCAACATCGCAATATCTTAACAAATTGATATCGATACTGCTGACATATATCGCGATACTAATTTAAAGTGGGAGAGAGTAGGGGCATTTAACTATTTTCGGAAGACAAATGATATAGAAGCAAAAATTTAAACACAAAACAAAGTAGAAAGCAATGGGTCAAAGTTTTTATCTATTGCTCATGCAACAAAATTTCTACTTTTTATTATTTTTTAAAACATAGAAAAAAATTAACCAATTGTTCAATAACTATTTGCAGTTACAATTGCTTTCATACTGCTTTTCTTTAAAGATAGTATTTTTCATATTCTTCTCATCTTATTGTACTAATCTTTTTTTTTTTTTTTTTTTTTTTTTTTTTTTTTTTTTTAAATCTCACTTTCGTCACCATTTAATTTTCATGATATGATTAAATATATAATTTTCTTACAAAAAAAGAAAAAAAATCATTTAATAAAATAAAATTCCAAATTGTCCAAATAAAAATGAATAGAATATTCTCTTTATAGAATTTTATTTGTAGGTTAAAGTTGGTTAAAAATATCAAACTTCTTTTTATTTAGTTCAAATTGAATTTACCGGACTGAGCCTTATTTAATTTATTTTGTACACGGGATGGAACCGGGCCGAAACACCGGTGCATCTCGATCCCTTTGACATATACAGTGGAACTCCAGTTATACGTTTTGCTCGGGACCAGACAACAAAACGTATAAGACGCACAACTCAATTAATGGTCTACCAGAATCTTTTTTTAAGTATATCGTGAAAATTTAATTTCGTTGAGGCATTTGTAACCTTTTATATCAAAAATGGAAGTTTTGTAAGTATTACTGAACCCATGACATATACATGGAACTATAAATAGACATATATTCGCAGAGATGGAAAAAGTAAAACAAAAAAGGTACATAAGAAAAGTACACATGAGGTTATTTTACCATAAAACCTTTATTAAATATACTTTTTTTTACACACAGAGCATACTTAAAAGAAATGATTGGAATCGCTTTGGCATTTATAAAACGCCATTTCAGTAGTTTACTGAATCTTATTGAAATACATAATCACTAATCTTCGATTTTTTTTTCAGCAGAGTAACACCTCCTCTCCTATGCTCTGTTTCACACGTGGCTAGTTTGGCCTACAGCAGTGGTCAGCAGGGATGAAAGTCAAGGCAAAAAAATTGAAAAGGCTGAAATAAATATCTTCTGCAATACGTATATTTGAGACAAAATTTCGCACAGGGACTCAAAAAGTAACGTATAACTGAGGGAAATGTATAATTTAAAAACGTATAACTCGGCTATTTTTTAATGACAAATGGCGGGGACCGCTAAGTTGAAACGTATAACTGAGGGAAACGTACAATTCAGGTAACGTGTAACTGGAGTTCCACTGTATACTCTTCGTTTAAGCTCGACATAAACAAATTACTCCATCCTGAATAACTTCATGTTATTAATGAGAATTATCGTTTCTCATTTTTAATTTAGCAAAGTACTGTTTAGTAAAATGTACATTTTTGTAAAGATATTAATATCCATTTTTAGGAAATATTTTTAAAACTCCATGCGTTGCACTTCTCGAAATTTGTTTTAATTTTTCTATTAGTTCAAAGGACTTTATTTAAAAATTTGTTTATCCATTTGTTAATATGACAGACAGTTGTTAAAAAAAATTAAAAACTGGCATGAAACTAAATTTTCATTAAAAATTTACGTTTTAGTAGAAAACTATTTAATTTTTGCATCTTATTTATTTATTTCACACAGAGTGAAAGAAGGTATCTTTGATTTTGATATATGTTAATGGTCTAGAGAATAAAACATTAAAATAAAATTGATACATCAATTTACTTATACTTAAAAAAAATTTGAAATACATATTGGGTTACTTTTTTCTCATATTTTATACTGTTATTACACACAGAGTGAACGAAGGTATCATTTTGGTTTTGGTATGTATTTATGTTAAGGGTTAAAACATTAAAATATTTATGTGTTTATAAAACATTAAAATATTTATATGTTTATAAAACATTAAAATAAAATTGGCACTTCATTTTACTCATATTAAAAAAAAATCAAAGAAATATTTTGACTACTTCTCTTACACATGTTATCTATTTACAACACACAGAGCTAACTAAAGCACTATTTTTGTTTTGTTATATGTTTATATTAAGAGTATAGATATTTATTGAACATTAAAGTAAAAATGGTACTTCAATTCACTCATACTTAAAAAAAAAAAATCGAAATATATTTTGGGTACTTTTCTATCACAGTTATTTATTACACACAGAACGAACTAAGATACTATTTAGATTTTGTTGTATCTTTATGACTGCGGTATAAGGATTTATAAAACATTAAATTGGTATTTTAATTTGCCCATACTTGAAAAAAACTTTTTCGTTTAAATTTTTTTCTTCATATTTTTATATATTTATTTTAACATTTTTTATATATTTATGTAAAATTAGATCGTTGTAATATCATTAAATAAATTATATTTCTGTAGTGTCATTAACTACATTAATTTACAGCAGTATCAATTTACGTTAAGTGATTTTTAACCCCACTGTATATTAATTACTTATCGTTTTCCGATATTTTTTCATTGGGTATTTATGGTGATAGGATTCAGTGAATGTAAAAATGTAAATATTACTGTAATATTTTCTAAAACTAATATTCTGAATATTTAATTGAAGACTTCTGCAATTAAAAAGGCGATTACTATTAAAATTAGTAGTATTAAAATTTTCTTACCTCTAGCCTGTTAAATTGCCTGGTATAGTTATTTAACGATGATGTTCTATGATACATTTTAAAATTTACATAAATTTCACACTGGTGACTTTTAAAACATTACTCACCCTAGTTCTTTTATGTTTCTTTTCTTTTTCTTTTTCTTTATATATATTATTGAACTCTAAACACTATTATTAACAAGCACTATGACACTATGGCATGGATTTAAACGAAATAAATTTAATATTATATTTTTTGTGATGTAATAAAATTTTTGTCATAGTAAAATCTTTAAATTTTTAGTTTAATTATTAAATAGTTTGAATTTTAAAGTATCTGGAATTTATAATTACAAAATATTTTCTTTGAAGTAAAATAACCGACTAAATTTTGCAGATTTTTTTGGGTTCACGTAATTACAGAAATTTAATATATCATAAATTATCATAACTTAGAATTAAGGAGCTTTTTTTTTCTGAACAAAACTTCTATTAAAAAATTGTACTTTTACACTATTTATTTTAAAATGTCCGTTAAATAAATTAGCTTTTAAATTACCACATTCTCTGATGTAAATTACAGGGGAAAAAATCTAACGCTACTGGTTTTGTGATCATGTTTCTATCAAGTTTTAACAATATTTCACTTGGTAATTGTGTTTCTATCTAATAAATCTATTGTGGAGATATTACAATTAATATGCAAATGCAATACATTAATATCGATCCTATTCATTTGATTAGGCGTGGTTTTTAGAAATGATTGAATAGGTATAAAATGAGAAGTATACTCTTATTAGTATTACGTGATCTGACAGTTCAGATCAAAGAAAAGAATTTGTGATTAGAGATAGATTAATGTGTTGCTAATTTAAGTGATTTATGAGAATTTATAATTGCCTTAAAACAAATAACATTTTCCAATAGTTTTTTTTTTCGTAACAAGTTAAACTGTTTAAATGAAAATTTATACTAAATTTATTTTATGTCTTGGGGAAATATTTCCTTTCGGGGTCATTTATTTTGAAGCTCACAGTACATCATGAATAGTCTCATATTTAACCTAATTATTATATAATGCACTAAGTTAATGAACAACATTTTAATATATTTTATTTGTAACTTTTTGTAAATAGCAAAATATTCACTGAAAAGAAATTTATTTTAAGTCTGGCTCAAATATTGTCTTTTCGGTACATTTAATTTTTTATGTTTACTTTACATTACGAACATTCTCAAACATAACCTAATTATTACATATTACACGTGTTCAAATGAATCCCATTCGAAGTGTGCAAATTGAAAAGTTAGTGCTTAAAGTGGGAAATGCGCATGAGCAAGTAATGTCACGTGTAAGCAACATGCATTGCGCTTCGAAACAGTCATTCTGCTGTCATTGTTTGAAGGTGGCAGTACGTTAAAGATGGTTGGAGTGATTACGAATCCGTCCAAACAAGACAACGTGCAGTAATACAGTTTTTATCGGCAGAGCGATGCAAGTCTGTTGAGATTCATCGGAAAATGGTTGCTGTGTATAGAGAAAAGTGCTTATCAAAGACAATTGAGGGGTTTAGAATGACAGTGGAGTAAGTCAATATTTAGTAATTTGAGAAATGAAGGGTTTTGTGAAACTTGTTGTATTGCCGTTGCATTAAGTGATCCATCTTGTTTTGCCCTCTAGCGATTCCCTAAGTGAACTATGACTTATTTGACTGTCACACTGAACAGAAATTAATATACGTTCAGTAAAAATATGGTTATCTAAAGTTTTCAAATTTTTGACTTACTCCACTGTCATTCTAACCCCCTGAATTGTTACGAATTGGCCGCGAATGTTAACGCAACGGCCGTGAGGAAAAGATGGATTTTCTGCCTCCTGGTTAGACGCACAAAGTTGTTACAGAGACACTGATTGCGAATATTGACACTGCGGTCAAGATGAACTCTCAACGAAGCATTTGTGACTTGATAAGTAAATTAAACGTTTAAGCAAAAACCGAAATCTTTCTTCGCCAACAGCATTCGACTCCTTGCCAAACAATGAGATGCGTGACTCAACACCATGGGTGACTTTTTCTAAACAAATGCGTATGCTGTAAGTTTAAATATATACTATTTTTTCGATTTCATCCAGTTTTGTGTTTCCTTTATTAATGTTCCGTTCACTAGGACTGTCGAACGTGTTTCATTTGAACACGCCTCATAATATACGAGTTAATGAACAATATTTGAATATATTTTATTTGCAACCTGTTGAAATAGCAAAATATTCATTGAAAAAGTAAAAACAAAACAAAAACAATACGTGCTTAAAATGTTGATCTTGAAAGTAAAAACTAGGACTGTATTAACATTTTTTCTTTACACATAAAGATAGCAAAACAAGAAATGCAAATTACTTTTAAGTGTTTTGAAGGTAAGGCTGTTCTCAAAACCAAACTGGCTACTTTCTAACACATTTTTAAATTCATTTTTGTTCTCGATCGCATGAAATTAGCAGATGCTTTTATTCAGAAACTATGTAATCGAACTGTTGTGTCCCTTTTTCGGTAAAGGTAGAACATCTTTTAGAAAATGCTGTCAAAGTTGTCGTTTTGAAAAAGATACCCGGACGCAACAGCACGGAACAGGTTAAAACTGCTGTCATAAAACTACAATAGCTTGTAACACAAGGTATAAATAATTTATCTTAAAAAAAAAAACTGTTCGATGATATATAGCTTCTATGTAATTATGCCTGCAAGTGGTATGTTTCACGTTTAAAAATGAGTCAAAAATGTGTCAGAAAATTTCGAGTTTTCGAGTGGGGGGGGGGGGGGATATTTTTTGAGAACCTCCTTAAATTAAATAACGTCAAAGTGGTAATTTTTATTGCTCACATTTCTGATAGCTGTCCTACAATTTGGATAAGAACATAAAAACATGTTTAAATTCCTATCTAACAAGGATATGAAAACATACCAATGTTCTAATGGTTTTGTAGGATTGAGGATCCCACACATTTTCATCATTATTAGAAAGCGTCAATCTCATCGTACCACAATCCCGTTTCTTACCTAAAAGCTACTATGGATTTCTGTACAACGGAATTTTCATGTTACGGATTTCAAATGTACGTACTGTGTTCAATCGAGAATGGAATTGAAATCCCTCGGCTATGATGAGTTCGATACTCTAAACGTTCAACTACTCTGTATCTTAGATTAAAATAATACATTCAGAGACAACCAAACAAAAATCTCTCCTAATGGTTTATAGCCACATCTCCTCAGTCGGTTGTAGAAGAAAATAATGGCATTAAGAATGACAGTAATCACTAAACAACGAAATTATCATAATTTCCCAATCTTTCCACTTCACCAAGATTCTGACAGCGCATTGATAATAATCTATGTTATAAAGCAAAAACATGTCCTTGAGTAACGTAGACATCATATTGACGGTGGAAACACCTGACCAATAAATTTTTCTTTTACTGGAATTGTTTTAGCTACTAAACATCGCACAATTTCAATTTTTATACCGCCGAATAGGAAATTTTTTTTTCTTTCAAATACAATTTTTTTGAAAACTGTATCTCAATTTGCTGTTTTTTATGGTTTTAAAAATAATTTGGAAACATGAATTATTTTAAACTATTTAATCGGGTGCAGCACCATTACCCTTTTGCACTTAAAACAATATAAATAGTTAAGCAATTTTTTCCGGCTAATATTCCATAATGGGATTAAATTTTCATGAACGAATAAATAAAATAATATAAATAAAATACAAATTGGACAGACATGTAATCGAACTATACTAAGGTGACTACAAATCACGGAAAGCACAGTAAAAAAAAAAAAAAAAAAAAAACACCAGTATTTTTTTTTTTATGGAAAAATTCGTATTGTTTGTTTGAGCGATAAATAAGTCGAATTTTTCTATAAGACAACACTGGTACGTTCCCTTTTTTTCGACTGTGTTTTTTCCTAATCTGTAGCGCTTAAATCACTGAAATTATTAAAATAAAAAAGGCTGCTGCAAGTAGCGAAAACTTTGGTGATTTCTTCTGCTTTTAACTTCTTGCATGCGGCTAATACGAAAGTATCGCTTTTAATAAATTTAAAAACTTTATTTCAATGTATAATTTCTATTTTTCATATAAAAATGCTCTTTGTTGTTGTTAGTGTTCAATCTAAAAAAATATATTAAATTAAAAGAAAATCTATTGGAGTTTTCAAAAAAAAAAAAAAAAAAAAAAAAAAAAGATTTTCACGTATATTGTGTAACCTGGGGAGTCCAGGATGAATTCCCAAAAATATATAAATTGTACATAGTAAATTAAGCTTCAATATAAATGTTTAAGTCTTCATTAATCAAGAATCAGCAATTCTTCTTGAATGTTAAAATTTTAGCGTTCAGTATTTTATTGAGTGTTCAGTATGTTAACAATTAATAAGACAGAATTTTTTTCAAATATGGGATTGTATTAACTATTGTTAGTCATGAAAACGGCAAGATGCAATTATTTTTAACGTTTTATGCATGTTTATAAACATTTTTTTTTTATATTTTATAGAAAAGGAATTGAAAAACTATTAGTTCCCTATATAAAAAGTTAGAAAACACGCTTCTCTAAAAGCAGTAGTTTGCTTGTTTTATCAAAATCTTTGACTAAAGACAATTTTAATGTAGTCTTGTTCCAATGAATAATAATAATAATAATAATAAAAAACCCAAGCAATGGTATTCGCAGCGAAATCGGAAGAACGTATGTACTCGTACTTTCAGATCTTGCATAAACACATTGTTGACCGGTTATGAGTATACCCGTAATATCATGTTCTTTATCCTTAACTACACCGGCATAATTTAATTTCCATAAAATGTTGGTGAGAATTCAAAAGGAAAAGTGCGCGTTTATATCATATATTTGGACCTATTTTGTTTCATTGTAAGGAATTTTACGTTGAATCCATTATATTCTAAGGTACTTCGGATGCATAAATTTGAAAAACTTTTTTAACCAATCAATGTTCTAAAAATTTTCAAAAGAGGGCGGGGCTTCCATTGTTTCAAAACTTGGACTTAATGTGAAAATGTTGATCAACAATGTATTAAGTTTCGCTCTTAAAAAAATAATGGAAGTTAAATTCTATTGAAATATTTGTACATAAGAGGTCATAAAAAGGACATAAAAAATGACTTTGAATTAAATTTCATAAGCTAATTTCTGTTGTTGAAGGGACCCCTTCTTTTAAAAACAATAAGATCATAATGACATGCAATTTACTATAAAAGGAAATGACTTTTATATTGCGTATTTCATAGCATTTTATTGAAAAATTGGAAGTTAAAGCATATCGATCAAAATCACTCGTTTCTAGATTATGCTTATAAAAAATTCTTTCTCAATCTATATTCACATGTTTTATCATGTAGTTAGTAAAAGGTGCGGCGCTAATAGCTTTTTAACGGGTCATCATCCATATATGAACTCTTTTCCTTTTTTTATACCACGGCAACAACTTGTTACAATAAAGTATCTGTAAGATAAAACATCTCGTAGTCACAAAATATAGGAATCATTAATAAACCTCTGGGGTGTAGACTCGATTAGAGAAATAAATCCTTTATGATAAAGTATAATGTGACTTCATCCACCCTTTTCAATAGGTCATTCCAAGACAGCTTTCAAAACACAGAAAATAAGTTATGATAAAAAATGCAGAAACAATTTCTTTTAGCGATAAAATTTATTGTAATGTAATATAAATAGGTCATAGTTTAGTTAATTGAATTAAAATATCAATACATTCTGTACCATTTTATTACTACTTCATTAATGTGGTTAACTATCTGTTAGGTGCTGAGTTATTATTTTGCTGCTAATAGCATTTGCTTGGTTACGCATAATTTTTTAAACATACGTTAGTATATTAAAAACAGTTTGAAATATTATGTATTATTTATATGGCAGCGCAATAGTTCAATGATTTTTTTTTTATATTTTTACCAGATATACAAAATGCGTTATAAAAAAAAGTCTAACTAGTTACTAACATTCAGGCGTGTTACTAAATCTTTTAATTTGTCTAAATAAAACTTTATTTTTTTGAGGGAAATTTGTCAAAAAGTTCACGAAATGATTTTTGTTTAAATTCAGTCATTGAAAATAAACAAATTTAACTTGCCTTTCAAATACGTGCCCTACTGTATTCACACTTTTGCCATAATGTTGAAAACATTCCTGAAATCCGATATCTGAAAGTTTATCAGCTGCCTTGTCGCATTTCAAAAGATCCCTTAAAATTAGAGAAATGTTGCTTATTCGATTTCTTTTTTCTTTTCTTTTCTTTTTTAACACTTTCCAACTTAGTTGAAAAGTGTTTATGACTTCAGTTTGTCTGCCGTATGGCCGTCTGGCCGTGCTCTAACCCCCGTAAATATGCTCGGATTGCCCTGCAATTTTTATATGTTATTATCGTTATTTATAGCATGTTCCCTATTTTAACTCAAGTGTGTAGCACTTATAGTTTTTTTACAGGGACACTCAAAAGAATTCCGTTACATTACGGTCTATGGGGAAAAATCATTTGCGGTTTATTTTAATGATGTTACACAATTTTAAATACATTGTAATTGATATATATCACTAAGGTGTATTACAAGAAGCTTAATATGGAATAGGGTGTGCATAGCAGTTATAGTTACTTTACAGGGACAGTCAAAAGAATTCCGTTACATTACGTCTATAGAGAAAAATCGTTTGCGTTTTATTTAAATAATGTTTCACTATTTTAAACGCATTGAAATTTATATATATCACTAAGGTGCATTACAAGAGGCTCACTACAGAATATTGTGTGTTTAGCAGTCATCGTTCATTTACAGGGACACACAAAAGAATTGTCTACTGTATGTTAACAATAATTCCTGGAAATGCGTTTTAAGTTGCTGAACGCGATTTTAAATTTAACTCACTTTTTGTCTATTACTTGGTTCGTATAAATTCTGTATTTCATATACAGGGTAGCACAAAAGTTCGCGAACACATTTCCGGTTATTGAAAGAAACTCCAGAAGAAGAATTTTAAACTATGCTACGCGTTTCCTAACTAAACTAAAATTTAGCATCCTATGTAGTATATATACAAATCTGTAGAATCCTATACAGGGCTGAATAAAATTATTCTGATATTTTTCCGAATATTGTATATGTTGGAAATTCCTGAAATTACGTTATTAAATATGTTATGCGTTTTCCAAATTGTTTACTTAGATGTTATCTTTCAGCTTATTAGACGGTAATGATTTGTAAAATTATTTTGGAAGCGTTGGAAAGTGTTACATAATCTATGCTTGACGCATGATTTTTCGTTCTTGTTTCTTTTTAGCTTCGGAAACAGGTAAAATTCAACTGGCAAGTGAGTACGATGGGTGTTCTAGAGCGGTAAATATTATTCTTGGGTAATGGGTTCGAGGAATGTTTTCGTTAGATTTACGAATGTTTGGCAAGTGTATGAATACAGGAAGGTTAAATTTGTTTAATTTCAATAAATGAATTTAAAAAAATCAATTCGAGAACTTTTTGACTGTAGTTGTAAGTTTAATTGGAATCAGACGTTGTACTGATAGACATAAATTATCTGTATAAAATTTTGTGTGCTAGAAGTATTTTTCATGTGAATAATGAAACAAGAACGAAAAATCATGCATCAGGTGTAAATTGTGAAACACTTTCCAACACTAACAGAACATTAAGAAATTTTATTTTTCATAGAATGAAATGAAATATCTAAATAAGCAATTTAAATAAAATGCGCCACAAACAAATTTTACCCATACACCGTAATGTAACAAATTTTGTTTTGTGTGACCCTGTGAAGAAACTACAAATACTATACTCTTCATTTTCAATAGAAAACATACTACAGTAAACCTCATTAACATATAAAAAATACATGTCATTCTGAGTATGTTTACATGAGTTAGAGCACGGACACACGTCCAGACAGACAAACTGAATCGTTATAACGAATTAACGCTTAACGAAACAAAAGGTTTCGTTTGACATTTCTTTCAAAACATTATACCTGAAAAAAACAATTAATACGTATATATGTATATTTTAAAAAGGATTAAATGCAGGATGAAATTCTTTTTCCATAAATAAATAAATCAGTTTTTTGATAAATTAAAAAGTTACAAGTCGATTTTTTCAAAATTTAGATTTTCTGAAATAGAAAATTATTTTACGTATATACACATGTCATAAACACTTTTCAATTATGTTGGAAAGTGTTAAAAAAGACGAATGCTATAACTATTCATAAAAAAATGTATATTTGACTTATCTTGTAAACTATAGCATGTTAGTAGCAAAATATTCAATCAAGATTAGAATTATACAAATATAATAATTTGATTTATTATAATAATCCTATTTGTTAAAATACCTTCTACATTTTGTTAGATATTAATAAATCTTTTTTAAAAGAAAATTAATCATAGACTTTAGAGAAGTAAGTTTGCCGAAACATTTTCTCAATTCAATCCTTATATAATGTTTACGTTTGAACTACCCGATATCGCTGTGATCGACAATTATTCTTCATCATCGTTCGACATTTATCCGATACAATTTTTTACCACCTTTTGGATAGCCGGTTGCCACGCTATATCTTCTAGACTCCGTAACTAAATAAAATTTTTATGCCCATATGTCTCTTCTTTGATAAATTCATGTACTCTATTTTTAAAAGAATTTTTTTTCAGTAAACATACATTCAACATCACTAAAAATATAATTTCTCATGAACAGATTTTTTTTTTGTATTTCTTTCATTCAATCTGTATAACTTGTTCGCTTACTTTGAATTAGTCAGAAAAAATCTAGAAATTAATAGATTAAAATTTGATAGAGAACACTCGATATGATTTAATGGCTAATGATTCAAATGGCTAGTTTTGTTTTAAAAAAAAGTTTAACTCAGAAAATTCATATACTGTTATACAAGAATGCATTTATTTCACCAACGGATGTCTAAAAATTAATCTTCAAAATTAAACAAGTGGACAAAAGGTTTCGTTTAACATTCTTTCAAAACATTATACCTGAAAAAAAGAAAACAATTAATACGTATATATGTATATTTTAAAAAGGTTTAAATTCAGACTGAAATTCTTTTTCCATAAATAAATAAATCAGTTTTTTGATAAAATAAAAAGTTACAGGTCGATTTTTTTCGAAATTTAGATTTTCTGAAATAGAAAATTATGTTGCGTATCTATACCAATTTTCAAATCACTTTATACAGTTTTAAAAACTTGAATATACCGTATAATCTATGGTTGGCGATTTTATCTGGCAACCTTACCGTCTGGTTGGTAACCCTTTCATCTGTCTGGAAGAAGATGGATAGACGGACCAGGTGTTCTTTTGACATGAAAAGAAATCAATTTCGATTGGAAACTTGATGATTTTTGAATTAATATCTCAACAAATTTTGAATCGATTTTTAGGAAAATTAGAATTTTGGATTTAGAATTTTTTTTTATGTATGCCTGCATAGTTTTAAAATGTATAAATAGAATAGCTTTCATAATTTTATGAAGCCTAAAATAGGCCACTACTGGTATTATCTGCGGTTTTATTACTTTGAGTGTGAAAATCTCTATTTAAAATTACCCTCGCTGCGAGGTTCCAAACTACTAAGAATTCGATGTTTTGATTCGATCGTTGGGACTGGGAAGGGATACGAAACCTCGACAGGGATACGAAAGCAGTCCGAAATGCAATTTTAAGTTTCTTTTTATTAAAAAAGTGAAATTTCGGGAAATTTTTAACGTGTTTTTAATTAATTGAAATAATATAAGACTTTTTCAAAATTTTATGATTTGTCGTGTGACAGGAGGTATTGAGCTATAAGTTTGCAAAATTTCAAGTCTCTAACTTATGCAGTTTCCGAGTACAAACTGTGTGACTGAAAGACAGAGGAGTGAGACGAATAGGGTTTCGTTAGATGAACGAAATACTAAAAAGATGTTAAAGTGAGGTTAAATTGAATTCCTTGACGTTTTCACAGATCATAAGGGATAATAAAAGCTGAACTTTAATTAATTTTTGAACACCGGTGTATATCATTAAACAACATTTCACGTAAAAGATAAAATAAGCGAATGATTTCAGCGTCAATATAAGAAGATAAATCGGGAATCTAATTCCTGTATTTAATTTTCTTTAATTTTCAACAAATTTTAATTAAAAAATAAATGTTAGTATTTTTATGTAGTTTTGACTTTTTATTTACTGAAGTCTTCAATTTAAAAAAAAATGTGTACGTAGAAGCTTAAAATGCTTAAACATGTGATTGCATCCTATACGTATTACAAAATAGTGAGAAGCAAGTGAAGAGTGAAAGATGGTGTATTTTAAATATCAGTCCGTTGCGTAACTGGAAGCTCAAAAAGAAGAATAGCGTTATAGAATATAGGATTTGAGATTTTAATTGCTGAATAATTCATACCGCAGGATTTAGCCAAATGTCAGCAGTATATGGCGAGCAATGCATTACTGCATATCATGATAATAATAACAATAATAATAATTTATTGCATTATTGAACATTAATTAGCGTTACTCAGCACAATTAATGGAAATTGTATTATTACATAGATCTTATAAATATACACAATATACATGTTTTTAAACGTGTATAGTTCTACTGTAATTTCTAAAGAATGAGTATTATTTTACTGTATGAAACATTGATTTAATATACTTTTATTTGATTCACCTAACATTTTATTTTCATTTCCCTTGCACAAATCTGAGGTATATCCAGGAGAATGGGATCATACAGGTACTTTCATAGCATAAATTTAAAGAAGCAATTGCGGACAGCTATTTTTAATGATAAGTGTATAAATTCATTTCACACTTCTGTTATAAGCACTGTTACATTAATCTAAAAATTTAATCAGAAAGATCATGAGATGCTTTATGCTTTTTTACACATTTGTAAAAGATGAAGGATATCGTTTCAAATATATTGATTTAACATAAACATTTAAAAAAAAACATTAGGTTGCATTTTTATTATTAAACATGACTGAACAACAAGGGAGTAAAAATTAAAAAAATTTTGATTTTTAAAAAAAAATTATAAATTTAATTTTACATTTTTCCGTTCTCCCTTAAAATTTAATCTTTATTGTGGAGATTGTATTTTAGTTTCTGGTGCTACGAACTTTTTAAGTGTTTACTTGACATATTAACAAATAAATGAAGGCATAATAAAAAAGGTTAGAATATTATCTGTTTACCATAAGACGCATGAGAGAATTCATGTAGATTGAATTCAGTGTAAATGATATGCATATTAAATCGAATCATTAATTCAAAAATTGTATTATTATTATTTTTAAAAAAAGTTTCATCTGACTTTAAGGCTACTAATAAATACTTATCAGGTCATTTGAGTTCACAAACTGCAGTTCGTAAGTGAAAACAAAGCAATGAAAAATTTATGAGAAATAATTTTGTCTAATAGCTCTTTTGAAAGACAGACCAAGAGCACGTTTAAGAAAAACTATTTACATTATAAAGGCAATAACACTTATTCTTTGTGTGTTAGCAAGCTTTACTGTTAGAATAGAAACATCACTTGTAGACAATGAAATGGATATTTACGTGACCTCTTAACAATAGATTAAAAAAATATAGAGTGACTTGGAACAAGTTTAAAGAAAGAACACTGGAATGCTGAAGCAGTTCGTGAGTTCATGCAAATGATCTTTCTTTTCAAATATAAAGTCTTTGTGATCATCTCTATATTCTAATGGGGGAAAACACTAATAAAAAAAGTATCTTATTTAACAATAATTATACCTAATTTGATATAGACACATAAAATAAAGCTATTTTGCATATTATGTTTTTTATTTCAGACCATTATTTTACGAAAACATTTAAGAGGTTTTTCAAGCAGAAGTTTTATAGAATGTGTTAATTGAAAACATACTTTGAAGTCCGTATGTAAATGGAAACATTAAAAGAACTGATATAAAGTATTTTTCTCTATAGAACAGAGCCCAGACATGGATTATAAAAGAAGCAAAAGAGAAGAAACGTCTTGCGACAGGGATGGACTACAGGAGAATTGTTGTTAGAGAATATCACGAATAGAAAAAATTAAAGACACAGAAGTGTGAAAAATTACGAAAATAGACAGAAATGATTAATGGAATGGACGGTAAATGTTTGACATTGTACGAGCATGTCAAAAGAATGAACAAATAGAGATTGGCGAAGTTATTATGGGAACACTGGAATGCTGAAGCAGTTCGTGAGTTGATGCAAATGATCTTTCTTTTCAAATATAAAGTCTTTGTGATCATCTCTACCTTATAATGGTGGAAAATACTAATAAAAAAATATATCTTATTTAACAATAATTATACCTACTTTGATATAGACACATAAAATAAAGCTGTTTTGCTAACAAGCTGTAAAGGGACGAGAGGGAAGCCATGAAGAAATAGAAAGAAAGATTAGAAACGGTCATGACTGAAAACAATTTAAAGGAGAACGAAATGTTCGGCAGAAAACAATTAAAAAAAATCTCGGGCGCAGGAAATTTTGTCACTAAGAAATATCCTGTCAGAAATTTGGGAAAAAATAATTATTTTTTGCGGATATTTTATTTTTTTGAAAACTTTAATGAGCAATCACTTAGAGATGCATATAAGCCAATACGATCCAAAGAAATTGAGCCCTCGCATTTTGATCTCCACATTTCGCGCACAACTAGCTATCTACAGTTTACGAACAAGTCACAAAGTAATACTAGTGCATAAAATTTTTTGTTAAATATTATCTAATGAAATTTTCAGCAAAATTTCTAATCATGTAATGATAAAATTATTCTTGGTATGTTAATAAAAAATAAAGTAATGCATTTTGAACATTTTTCTATAAACAGAAAAAAAGTAACAAAAATAAGCATTTTCTGTAAATGCGTAGAGTAAGTAGTTTAAACAAAAAAAGTTTCATTAATTCAAATAATTAATAAAATTATAAAATAAGAGATCGAACTTTAATGATAAATATATTCTGTTGTTTTAAAATGAAAAAAAAAAAAAAACATTCTATATACCACAGTTTAGACATTTGAAATAAATGTGTAAATAAATAAAATAAAAGCTCAAGCAAAAGTATACTTAATCAAAATAAAAGAATACTTGAATGTCAAAAAATTTATTTTATCGCTTTTAAAGTAGGGAAGATATTTAATTTTAAATGCTGGTATGTTAAAAATATTGCACATGCGAAATTTGCAGGAGGCTGAAAGTGGAAATGGGAGAGTCCACTTTTCCGCAAATCAAAGCCATAAACTAAGTCGAACCAAAGACATCAAGCAATAACTACACTGAAAAAAAAAAATGCTGATTTTACGGTATAATACTGGCACCCCAGCTGCCAGTATTATACCGTAAAATCAACATTTTTTTTTTTTTTTTTTTTTAGTAGATATACAACGGCAGAACCATGGCAATGGCATCATTATTTTTTATAAGGTATATAAGTTAGTCTCCAAAAAGGAAAAAGAAATAGACTTTTTGAATTACCTTTCACAACATTATGTCCCTGAACTGCTGCTTAATTAACAGCCTTGAAAGAATTTGAATCAAGTCTCTATTCTTAATAGAAAACTGCGATATATTGTTCATAGAAAAAATTCCATTACAACATAAACAGGTCTTAATTACCATGTAATGAAAAATATTTTATGTGAAAATTTTTTTTCGCTATTAAAATAACGATGTAAGTAATTAAACTGTTATTTACAATATATATATATATATATATATATATGGTAAAATGACTAAAATTAATTAAATCTTCTTTAAATAATTTATAATTTTTTACAAGTATAAATAATATATTTAATCTTCTGTCAGTTTTCTGATTTAATTGCGTTAACTTTACCCCTGAAAGTTTTCATCTGTAATAAATTATATATTTTTTTTCAAGTTCATACAAAACATTACATGTATATTGAAGTACTGAAATGAGGTAAGGTTGATTTAATTCTTGGTTAAATTCCTTATATTGTCTTACTAATTAAATTTTCGATTTCATCCTTTTTATTCAGAAAATTATGCAATTTTAAAAACTACGTGCGGATCTGTTACATGAATTATCGCAATCTATTAAAGATTAAATAATAAATTTCATAACATGCATGGTTTTAAATAAAGTTGATTAAATCATCATTGACTTAATGTAAAGTTTATTTTACGCAATTCATTTTTCTGATTTGCATCGTTATGCTGTATAAGAGGAAAACGATATTAAATAAATATTAATGCATACGAATTGTACTTAGTGCATTTTAATTTGATAATCTTATTAAAAAAAATACGATTTAGCATTAAGTAGGAATTTAGCTAAATTTATCAAGTTATCTGTTAAATTAAATTGTTTTCAATTAAAAAAAATAACAGTAAATTTATTTAGATGATTGCTTTGTATATTAAATAAAGCGTATTAGTTTGATTAATGACTTGATTAATGTTTTGAAGTGAATTTAATATTTTCTACTCAAATATTATTAACACTGAGAATTAATTATAAATTACACAGCGTCTGAGATTAAGTTAAAAAGTAAGTTACAAAGATAAAATGTCTTATTTTACAATGTCCGTCTTCTAATTTAAAAGCGTCATTAATTTAAATAACCCATTACATTGGTAAAAAATTATAAGAAAAGACATGTTTTGTTGGATCATACACTGAATACATACTTTTTATTCAGTATTCTATAAAAAAAAAAAAAAAAAAAATTCGAATGTACGGAATACAGATATAATAGCTAATCTCTATGTGGAATTAAAACGAATGCTATAAAGTGTGCACAATGTGGATTTAAATATTTTAACATTGTTTTAAATATTCACTTTAAATTTTTTAGGAAAATTTCATAATCAGACATTTAGCCATTTTCACAAATGTGATTTCAATAATAATTATCTAACTTTTGAGATAAAACATGCTCTTTTTCATCATAAAAATCTGTATGAGTTCAGAAATAGAAAAAAAAATCTTATTACACAAAAATTAAAAAACAAAACATAGAAAACGAAAAATTAAGGAAAATTCGAAAATTTCTTCTCAGAGCTTAACTGTTTCAGATGATTTAAATAACATATTTGAAAAATGGACTAGTGTGTGTGTGTGTGGGGGGGGGGGAGGGATATATAAAAAAGTTATTTTTATGCATTTCTTGAGATAATGAAATAATTACCCGAATTATTTAAATATGATTATTTTATCAGGAGTTTTGATATTATCACTTTTTAAACACAGCCAAAGTTTTACGGTTTTGATTAAAGTTTACTTGAAATAATTACTTGAATTGAATAAAGGTAATAATTATTTATGTGTAATATCATTTGAATTAAGTCAGTCAAACTGTATTTCTAATGACACTACAAAGGATGGGAATTTCTTTTCTTTTTGCTTAACAGCGTACAACCAACAGAGTGAAAAAAAGTGTCCAGACCGGGGATCGAATCAGGATATCCTGGAATAGCGCACTAAGTGCTTTACCATTTAGGCCACCAGGACGACATTCAGTCTGGCATTTTCACTCATATACGTTGGCAAGGCTGCAACTTCGCAGCGCAAGATGGAATGTCATACATGAGCAGACTATTCAGTAGAGTACATGAGACGAATAAGTTCCCAGCATATCACTGAAAAAGATTTACGGCGTAGTTTCAGTCCTGCTGAAAATTTAATTAGAAATTTAGATGTATTTCTAACATGTAATGCATGGGCATATTATTTTGAGTGATATTAACATCTAGATGTTCTTAAAACAACCAAAGAGAACAAGCCTCAACCTCGCCAACATGGGACACTTGCAAAAAGATACTATGGAGCCTCCTTCCCACCATAAGCTATATTAAAGTGCAAATACAAATTAATATGAGGAATTTTGGAAAATATCAAATTTTCTCCTCACAGCTAAAATATTTCTTAAGATTTACACTATTTGGAAGGCAGGTGGGAGATCATGTTTTCACAAATAAATAAATAAATAAATAAAAAATAGAAATAAATAAATAAATAAATAAATAAATAGGAATTAAAATAAAATAAATAAAATAAATAAAGAAGCAAATAAAATAAAAATAAAAGTAAAATAAATAAATAAATAAAAATAAAATAAAATAAAGCTTTAATTTTTATGCAATGATATTTATGAAATAAATCTTCAAATTATTGATTTGGTATTATTTTATTATGTTTCGAAATCACTGCTTTTCGATCGCAACAAAAGTTCACGCCATTTGATAAAACAATTAATGGAAATGAATATTTGAATTGAATAAAGATAATAATGAAATTATATATATATATATATATATTTAATTTTATGTATCATATGAATAAAGCCTGTCACACCGTACTTCTATTATCTAAGGTATGTACTACGATTATTTTGTGCCATATTCAGATATTCTAAATATAATTAAAGAGAGCAGATTCCGATTACGAGAGGTCTACTTAGCCTAGTGGTTAGAATTCTGGCCAACGAATAAGAACCTTGGGCTGATGTTCAAGGCTTCGAAAACAGTTTCAGGGTTTTTCTTGTACGAGAACGATAATTTAGGTAACTTTCCCTTCAAAAGTCTTCCCTGAAGGCTTCATCTCTGATCTCTCATATAAAAATAGGTCCAAGACTAGCCAATGTTTTTTAACCCTAGAATGATATACATCTACTTTTCAAACAAATCTGACATAAAATGTTTTTTAACTAATTTTTGTTTCTAAAGATAAAAACATAATTGTGTTAGTTTTATAAGACTAAGCGATAGGAAAATACGAAGTAAAAAAACTGCATTAATTAGCAAGTTCTTGCATCTTCCCAATTCTCCGCGTAAGTTATTCTAACCGAAAGTTCGCAGCGATGCTAAAAGATATCGAAGTTGGTGTCGAATAACTGTCAACCCACTGGAACAATAAGGATGCCTTTATACTCAAAGTGTGAGTGGCCGTCAGAAATTGTGGGGTTAATGAGGCCTCACTGTGTCATTCTAGGAACTGACAAAATAAAAACTCCTGGGGTTTGTGAGACCCCAGTGTGTCACTCTAGGAATTGACAGAATAAAAACTCGTGGTGTTTGTGAGACCCCAGTGTATCATTCTAGGGTTATAACTTTCTTCGATTTAAATAATCGCAGAAATCTACGATTAAATAAAGCAAAGAAAATCTTTAAAAAATATTGATATTTAAAATCCGCAATCTTGGCACATATGTAACTCCCACTTTTGACGTCACATTTGAGTTCTTTGGATCAAATTCTTTTGCGTTTTTTTAAAAGATTTATATGCTGATTCGAGCATGGGAAAATAATTAGATAAGTATCGACTTCAGCAAAGTTCATTTTTATAGGTTAAAACTAACTTAACAATAAAATGCTGCTCACGTCATTCACAATGGAGTTAAAAAATATCGAGCCTAAATTTTGCAGTTAAAGTGATATGAAAGTGAAAGTGATTGTATATGACAAAGAAATGTGATGGAATAATATTCTGGTCAACGCACCAAATAAATTCATCCATCCATCCGATCACGACTAAATCTTGTCGACACGACATGAACTTTGTTACGACAACAACATCAACTTTGAGGCAAAAGGAGACTTGAGAACTTGTGTTACCATATGCTCACTGTCACAAAAGAGCGGGGAATTTGCGTCTTAATCAAGATATAAAAATGCAGTAAATCCTATGAAAACGGAACCTGTCTATAACGGAATATTGTCTTAAGCATAACAAATTCATAGTCCCTACGGAAGGAATACCGCACAATTATACGTGCTAATACAGAAACCTATCTAAAACAGAATCTTTCTCTGGTCGTTGGAGATTAAATCTTAATAGATTTTACTGTATTAAAATAAACACAATAATCTTATACAGTAAAATCTGCGAATTTGGAATCGCTAAGAAACGCAATAAATTCCGTTTTGGAAAGGTTTCCGATTGAACAACTATAATTGTACGGTGTTCCTTCCTTTAGGGACTATGAAATTTTTACGTTTAAGACAGGAATCCGTTGTAAACAAGTTCCGTTTTCACACATTTTATTAAACAAAATACAATAAAACCTGTAAAAACAGAATCGACTGGAAACGGAAAAATATAACGTCTTAGAGAGGTTTCCATTTTAGCAGGCAGATTTGTACGGTATTCCTTACAGAAGAATCATAAAAAAAATCATTATAGACAAGTTTTGTTTCACAGGTTTTATTGTATTAAGTTTAACGAATAACATGGTATTAAAAGAAATTAAAAAGAATTGGCGAATGATGAAAAATCGGGATTTTTGAGGTCCCGCGTTGTTGTTCCTTGAAAGGAGTCTCGCAACGTCCCGCGCAAATCGGGACACCTGGCACTCTTATGACCCTCTTTCTTTTCACAAGTGACATTAATGTTAAATTACTAATTAAAATAGTGTATTTTTGTTTCCCCTCTGCTCCTGGATAAATGCCGATTTGCACATAGGACAATATCGCCATGAAGGAGACATAATTGCGCTTTAATCAACGATGGAGTGCAGACTAGAATAATTCTTCTTGTTTTACTAAAGCTCTTTCAACTAAGAGTGCACCTAGTATATCAATCTTAATTTCTCTACCATTTTATTAAAACAGATGCACATATCTATAGAATAATTCGCATAATTCCAAAAATTTCCAATTGTTCCGTTCCAATTTCCGTGGCTCAATTTTCTTAAAAACTTTAATCTGAATCTGTCATTTTAAAATTTCTATTTGAATAATGACTGACAGTTACGCTTAAATTATGCAATATGATGCAACTGAATCAAAAGTAATCTTAAAAAGCATGCATCACATTTTAAGAGCCATAAAAAGACATAATTGTGATTTAAGACGAATGATATGTAGAACGGATTAGGTGGAAGAAGTGCAGACATGCTTTGAGATGTAATTGAACTGTCATCTATGATATATCTCTTTCAACAAACTTTATGACAAACAGAAAGAAATACATCTAGAGAACGATCGCCCGCACACTTTTTTTCTTATTAATTCCTTTTTTTGCATAATCTAGTTCACGACTGAATTAACGATATTCCTTCACATAGAAAACAGGATCAAAAGAAGTTAGAACAATTAAATTATAAGTGGGTTGAAAAATTGGTATATTAAATGAAAAAAAAAAAAAGGTTTCGGGTCGTATTTATTAAGGGTTACAAATTTCAATCTTATTAAAAAAAAAAAAAATCTCAATAGAAAATAAATCTATTAAAAATCAGTCTCTTTCAGAGAATAATGGTACTTTTTATTGAAAAAATATCTTTTATGTGGTGAATAATGTGTTTTTTCTGGGATATTCATTCAATTAGAAAACAAGATCAAAAGAAATAACAATGAAATTATAAGTTGATAGAAATATTAGTATATTAACACATCATGCAATAGAAATATCTCAGTATAGTAATATATTATTAGTATATCGTTTGATAAATGAAAATTTAAATGTTTAAATAATAACGTTTAATAATAAATAAAATTATATTTTAAATACCTAAATTGGGAATTATCTCTATAAAAAAAATTAATTCTTATTTGGAAATGATATTTTTATTGGAAAATAAATTGTGTATGATGTATAAATGTTTGCCATTTTTTCCTAATCAATTTGTAATCAAAAATGCATTTATAACGATTTTCTGCACGGACTTGTCTGTAGTATAATGAGCAACAGCTGTCGGAGATATTTTATTTTACTTTTTAAAAGCATTAAACATCAACTGTAATATTTTGTGAACTTTTTCTTATATTAGAGCAATTGTCTTTTATACGAATATTATAAATTTTTTAGGAATTCAAAAGTAACATATTTATTTCTTGAGTTAGAACATTAAAATTTAAAAAACAAACAAAATATCCTAAATTGCACCGGAAAACAGGCTAACGCATTTAACTTAAAAGTCTTAGAGTTTGTTTCCTATACTAGAGATGACATTGTATTAGATGAAAAGTAGAAAAACCTTAAGAGGCTACTTCATTCAGGCGAAAACACCCTCTCGCTAATGTTAATCCTATGGGAGGAAATAATTTACGATATCTCGTTCGCATTTCAATATTTTTAAATGATTTTTTTTGCATTGGATAGTTGAGGTCAATCTCTATGCACTTTCCTTTGCACTTTTTCGATTTTGTTTCGAAGTTTTATTTTTATTATGATACTTTCCCTTAAGGGAAATCTCTTTATTAAGATACTTTCCCTTAAGAAAAAGTATCTTAATTAAAAAAAAAAAGAAAAAAACTTATAATCAAAATCGAAAAAATGCAAAGGAACGTGCATAGAGATTGACCTCAGCTATCCAATGCAAAAAAAAAATCATTTAAAAATATTGAAATGCGAACGAGATATCGTAAATTATTTCCCCCATAGGATTAACATTAGCGAACGGGTGTTTTCGCCTGAGTAAAGTAGCTTCTTTTAGGAAATATGGCCATCATTTGCCGCTACCTAACAATAATACATCCTTCTTTTAACCCTTTAACGGGTGGTGTCCACAAAAAAGGACACCTAATTTTAATTCCAAAACTGAGAAACGGCACCAAGAATATTTAATTAAAATTTTTCTTTTATTAAGTACCGGGAAATAAGCAAGTTTGTATTTTCTAATGAATTCGTTTGTAATTTCTGGTGTCAGTCCATTATTTCATCATTTTACAAACAGACTTACTCCGCGCCGGAAAGGATTAATACAATTTCTTTGTTTTAAATGGCCGCCACTCAATTTAAAAGAAATAATATTTTGTATATTGATCAGAAATTATTTTTAGTAAAAAAAAAAAAAAAAAAAAAAAAAAAAAAAAAACTTTTTAAACATTAATTAAGTAATAAGCCAAAGGTTCTCAAACACTTCTCTGCATAGTACATATGAGTTCCGCGAAAAGATTATTAGGGTTTGTGAATCAGGTTTATCAGTTTGACCTCATTTTTTATTTAGAAATTTAGAGTTTATACAGGAAATTCTTAAAGAAGAATTTTTATTTTATGTAATTACAAAATGTCTATAATTAAGAAAAGCAAAAATTTTTGTTCAGAATTCTTGAATTGAAAAAGAAGCTAAATCCTGGTTCCCAAGCTCTAATAATCTTTTCGCGAAACTCATGCATTCTGCAGAGAAGTTTTTGAGAACTGCTGTCTTATTACTAGCTAAACTGGCAACTCAGTTGGGAATAACTGCGATATAAGTAATTAGAAAAAAAAACTGACTTTAAGGGATTGTTTCTTACATTATTGTACTGATATTACTTTATTTCGTGCCAGTTAGCGTATTTTGGCGAGATGTTTTGGCAAAATAGATTTTTTTTTAAATGTTTCCTGCCCTTTTATAAAAGCCTTTGCCTTACCCCAAACACAGAAGTTATTCAAAACTTACCAGTTAATCAAGGCGTGGATGCATTCTGTCAAACACCATATGCATTTCGCTTTTATGATTAGTAGCAATAAAGGAATATACCTACGGGGGTGAATGGAAAAATAACGAAAAGTTGTAGAAATACAAAAAATAAGGATTCGAATTCTAATAATTTTTAAACATTGTTAATGTATACACTGTCGCTTCATTTATGAGCGATGACACTTTATAACATTCCATGTCTACAGTAGTTTTTTAGATAAATTCCTTAAATTCCAAATATTACCGATAGAAGGCGTTAAGGCTGTTCTCAAATACAAAGAAGCTACTTTCTAACACATTTTTGAATTAATTTTTGTTCGGAAGGTTTGGCAGGTTTTCTTCTTCAGAAATTATGTAGTCGAATGGTGTTTTCCATTTTTTGGAAAAAGACAAAAGATCTTTCAAAAAATACTGTTAGCGTTTTGAACCGAATTTCCGGACGCGACAGTGCGGGAAAGAAGAAAACCCCGTTATCACGTGACAAAAATCGCTTATAATTCATTAAGTAATTTAAAAAAAATGGAAAACGCTACTGATTCCAAATATCTTCAATAGTCAGCCCTGCTAATTTTACGTCTTTACGTTTAAAATTGAAACTGAAAATGTGTCAGAAAATTTCGTGTTTGTTGAGCAGAGAATTTGAGAACCGCCTTAAACAAAGTTTTATCCTGTAACATATAAATATAATCTTTTAATATGTGTAAATATTATATTTATAGCTTTCAGTAACTCCGTTCAAATGTTACAAGACCACTAGGGAGCTGTGAAGCGGGTCCAATGCAGTAAGTCCCCACTCTTATAATAATCCCCTACAATGACCCTTACAAACTTTTTTTATATTCTTAAAATTATTAGACTTCCAAAAAGGTTTCTAGCTGCGTTTATAGCGGTGTAAAGATCTCAAATTTTGAAAAGCATGAAGGGCTCCGAAAACATGGCTTGAAATCGGGCCTATTTAAGGAGAAAGCTGACCATGCCTGAGACATATGGTATACATACTATGTATACATACTATGCATACTATGTATATTGTGTAAGATTGCATTCTGCGACAATTTACTTTTCTGGATTTATCTGTATAATTCCAAATAAGGTCGACATATCACAATGTTGATCGGAAATCATTTTGCTGCCTTCGGTTCTTATGCCGCAGGACAGGGTGGCGTGAGCTCTTAATCATTAGTTGTCCGACTTAATCGGAACAAGATTACAATCCTTTTTACTCTCATTTACTCTGATGTAATCCTTGTACATTGTTGCAAGTCTAGGTCAAGTTGTCAATAGTTGATGGTCTTCTCTAATTATATGGTCCATGAAAGCGTATTGAAATGTCACAAATTTTATTAATTTTTCTAAAGAGTGTCAGGATATTCAATCATTTTCAGGACTAGCTTCATACGATGTGCTGAAAACCAATAAGTTAGTATATCATGCGTTGTTTAAATTGATGTCGTTAAGATAAAATCACTCTTTGTTTAAAAGTGATATTTGGATGGGAGGTTTCAGATGCTGAAGGCTCTTTAACGATACTGTATACATATAATTTACATAAATATGCTTTCGCGTCGAACGTGAAGCTTAAATTTAAAATGTGGATCATTAAAGATCAGACAAATAACCGAAAATTTAAGCCTGAATTCTTTATTTCTAGTCTTTTGATCAGCTTGAGCATTCTAACAGATACTTATCTTACTTTAAAACAAATTGTAGTTAATAAAAACACTTTTGAAGGTATATATTTCTTAGAGATAATTAAAAAGAGTTTTCATTTAAACGTTTGTTATGGTGTGTAAAGTTCATACTTTGAATTCAGTAAAGTAATATCAATATGATGTACATTTGGAACTTGCCTTATTTTATTAACTTCTCTAGGAAAAGTTTATAGCTAGAATAAACTCTGATTACTGAGCAGAGGTTTTCTACAATTTTGACAATTACCAAATTCGGGATGAAGGAACCCGTGAGCGTTAGGCCCTTTCCCAGTTAGTAACCAAACGAGATAACTAGGTCAGCTAGTGGGTAATAAAGGAAATATTATACGAAGTGATCATACATGTCCAATAAATGATATATATACATATTTTATTTTTGAATAATTATTAATTATTCGTGTATGACTCTAAGTAACTCTGGGAGATTACCAAAATAATAAAATTTTATTTCTGTCTTTCAGTAATTTTTAGTATGATTTCATTTCAGTAAAAGTAGAGTTTATGGTATTGATAATATCATTCGCAAATTAAAACAAAATATATTTATTAATATTTTCTAGCAAACGTGTCAAATTACAATTTTTTTTTTAATCGATCAAGCAAATTTATTTTTATTGAGATCAATTAATCATTTTAACCACTTAAAGTGCGGTGGTTCATTTTTGGACCATTTAATTTTAATCCCCAAATGCCACATTGGAACCAGAATTTTGGAATGAAAATTTTTTCTTTTGTTAAGAATGTATGAAGGAAAACTTTTACTTATTTTCAAATAAATTTCTTTGGAAATTCGGGTCACAACTTATTTCTATTTATTAGCATATATAAGTGTTATTGGCTTCAACCTGCAAAAATATGAGGATAATAATAATAATAATAATAATAAATTCTGAATTTTACAAAAAAAATTATTAGTCAGTAAATATGTTCTGTGTTGCAATTATTATGTGTGTATTACTATGTGTGTATATCAACGAAAAAACTTAAAATTTTGTAAAAGCAAAAAGCAGCGCAAAAGTATTAACGTAGAGTTTTTCGCATAGAATTAGTTCAGTATGGCAAAGTAGAAAAGGAAGGATTTTATTTTATTTAGGTCAAGTTCTTGATAATTGACGGGTTATGTAATTATGCGGGTTAAAGAAATAGTGAAGCGGCAAATAATTAATATTTCCTTGAAGTGTCAGTAAATTGAGTTCTTACGTGCGAAACATTTTATCACGTGAAATATTTGTAAAGGGGATGATTAATTTACAACACATTGCTTTAATCGTATTTTAATCAACGTAATCAATTCGTGTGTAATTGTAAGAAGAACGAAAAATCATGCGTCAAGCATAGATTATGAAACCTTTTCCAACACATTCAGAATACTGTAACAAAACTTCACCCTTTTAATAAGGTGAAATATGATGTTTAAGTAAATAATTTGAAAAACTCATAACACATTTTAAAGCTCACTTCCAGAAATTACCATCTACAGGTGGAAAAATAACCGAATGCTTTAGTGCAGCCCTATATATGATCTATAGATTTGTATGTATATTACAAAAATGCAAAAAATGACTTAGGAATTGCATGGCACAGTTGAAAATACGCCTTCAGCAATTTCCATCAAGAAGCCGAAATGAACTCGAATTATTTTCTGCAGCCCTGTATATGATCTATAGAAATTATACACGTCAAGTAATATGCAAAAAAAAAAAAAAAAAAAAAAAAAAGGAAGAAAAAAAAGGTAACTTTAATGCATTTTCAGCAATTATTGCTCATAGACAATACTGTAACCGAATTCTTTTGCGTGTCCCTGTAAATGAACGATAAACCATATTCTGCAGTGAGCATCTTGTAGTGTCTAAATGATGTATATTAATTTCAATATATTTAAAATAGTGCAATATCATTAAAGTACACTACAAGCGATTTTTCTACCGACCATAATGGTTCTACAGACCAATAATCTTATTTCTCGCACAGAATACTGAAAAGAAAAGAAAAAGGATATAAACCGAACCGAAAATGCCTTCTAATAAATGAAAACGATTCAACACAAAAATAGGATACATTTATTTTGAAATAAATTGAAACCCCAATAAAAAGCTGTAAACAAATAAGTAAATATCATTTATATTTATTATTTATTAGGAAAGGGAATAATCTTAATTATTGGGTTAAGGAATGATTCATAAGCATTTTTTTTTTTTTTTAATTCTGAACCTTGCCCATTAAGTGGAGGTGGTTCACAACAGTTTTTTTTTTTTTTTTTTAAATCACAATCCGTCTGCTCCAGCAATTCTCTAGTAGCTTGATGTGGATTTTCATAAAGAAGGTGAGTCATCGATATCAATGGGTGGACCAGAGTTTGATCTGTCCGTGATGTCAAAATTTCTATTTTTATAGTTCAAAAACCAACGGCGGACTCTAATTTGAGAAACTGCTCCTTCTCTATAAGCAACACAAATCTCATGAAAAAAAGCAAATGCTGTCGAAAGTGCTCAGTTTTGTCCACTTTCCCTTCCTTTTTGAAGATCTGAAAAAAATAAAATAAAATAAAATTTTTAATTTTTGCTTCATACATATGTTTACACTAGAAATTCAGAAACTACAGTAGAGCATTTTTTTAAAAAGTTCTTTTATAAAACCTTCCATATTGTGTGAAGCATAATATAATAACTCTCAACTTTGTTAATAATAACTCTCAACTTTGACTGAAGGCCGAAATACTGAAGTTAGAAGATTCATCACTGAGCACTGGAAGATTCGTTACTCTTCTCACGACTCACTGGTTTGCCATGAGAAGATCTCAGGTGTGCCACGAAAATTTTAAGTCGCGTTTTATCAAGTTTTTAGGAATTAACAGAAGTATCGTTGCTTATACATACAATATAACATACAATGTTCAATATTATACGATTTATTTTGTAATGAGATTTAGTATCATAAAGTTGTATTTCTTGAAAATTTATTGTAGTGTTTGTATGTATATTACAACGCAAAAACGTCCGTGAGTAATAATGATGTCATATTGACGGTGAAAATAACCAGACCAATTAATTTCACTTTTTTTTTGCAATTTTTTAAACTTCTAAACATCACACAATTTCAATTTTTACACCGTCGGATAGGAAAAAAATGTTCTTTGAAATACAATTTTTTTTAAAATTCTATAAGAATTTACTGATTTTTAATTGGTTTTTAAAATAGTTTCAAGCATGAATTTTTAAAAATCTATATCGCTTGCAGATCGATTAGTTGAGTTGAGTTGGGTTGATTATTGACGGCCAATTATCTACACCAGGGATATAGGCCCGGGGGGAGTGCCCTTCGTGGGGGTCTTTCTAAGGGAACCTAACCCGTATTTACGCATGGATAAATCCACGGCTCGAAGAAAACCACGAAAACTCCGAACGATTAGGCCGACGGGCGCGATTGGGATTGAACCCAGCACCTCCCGTCTACCAGCTTCGAGAGCACAACCTCTCAGCCACTGGTGGGGGTGCAGATCGATTACGAAAGAACAATTCGTTTGTACTTTAAATAACGTATAAACATTCCAGCATTTGTTTCTGCATAATATTCCACGGCGAAATCAAAACTTCATCAATAAATAAATAAAACAATAAAATAATATAATTAAAGTACAGATTTAACTGACATGTAATTTAAATATACATGCTTAAACCCCATAAATTAACAGAATTAAAAAAAAAGCTGCGTTAGGTAGCGAAATTTTTGGCGATTTCTTCGGCTATTAACTTCTGGCATGCAACTAATACGAAAATATAGCTTTTAATAAATTTCGAAACTTTATTTGAATACATTATTGATATTTTTGATATAAATATATATATATATATATATATATATCGTCTATGTTTTTAGACCCGGGTAAGATCCTTAGGGTTATTTACAAGAGTTGGGTTGGGTTGATTATTGACGGCCAATTATCTACACTGGGGATATAGGCCCGGGGGGAGTGCCCTTCGTGGGGGTCTTTCTAAGGGAACCTAATCCGTATTTACGCATGGAGAAATCCACGGCTCGAAGAAAACCACGAAAACTCCGAACGATTAGGCCGACGGGCGCGATTGGGATCGAACCCAGCACCTCCCGTCTACCAGCTTCGAGAGCACAACCTCTCAGCCACTGGTGGGGCTATTATTTACAACAGAATATGAAAAAAAAATATAAATATATTGTTGCATTTGCACATAAATTAAGTACTTTTAGCGAAAAAATATTCTTCTGGAAGGAAAAAAAAATATATAAAATGCTGTAAAGTATTTTGAAGTAGTCATATAGTGTAATGTAGATAAAAATATTTTTGAACGAATAAAAAAACCCTCTCTAGATTTACGTTGCATAAATTTTGATGACTATTCATCCGCCGACCAACATTTGACAGGATTTTCCTAGATTAACAGAGAAATGGTTTTTTAACCAACTTTCAACAAAGGAGGTGATATACATAATGAATAGAGGAAAGTTTTTTGTTCAACAAGGTAAATCATATACAATGAAAAATCACAGTTGAGGTTTATTCCAACAGAGTCCAAATGTCCAGCCCTGGACTCGAACCTGGGTACTTTGTTTTACCGTGCCAATACTCCTCCTACTGAGCTGCATAATTCACTCTTATTTGATGGTGATGGTTGCGAACTACAGCGCTAAGAAATTATCGCTGTAGTTCGCAGCCATGTCTAACAGATAAGACTGAATTATGCCGTCCAGGTAGCCCAGTTGGAAGAGCATTGGAACGGTAAGCCAAAGCATTCAGGGCTGGACATTTTTCACTCTGATATGATACTCCAACCATTGAATATGAGGTTTTACAATTCGTTTACATGTCTTTTTATGTATATCGACGGATAACATTTGTACTGGTGCTCCGATTTTGTTAATTCTTATTTTGTAGAAAAGAGCTCATTATCTTATGATTTTTAATTAGTTGTTGTATCCTATATAGTTTTTGTTTTACAAGATCATGTAAAAAAAAAAAAAAAAACATATGAAATGTATACTGCGCGTGAAAATGAGTGATATTGGCAACAATGGAATTTAAAGTGCAGGATACCGTATTTACTTGAATCTAAGGATATTGGACAGTGAAATATCAAATTCTCCTCGCTAGTGTTAAGCCTACGGGTGTGTAATATATTCGTATTTTTAAAATATCTATTCAAGAGATTAATAGTTTTAGCATTTTTTCTCTGTACTGTTTTTAAGGAATGTCTCTTTTTTTGTTAGCTGTCAAATATTTCTAAAATATACACTTAATTTTATGCGAAGTGTTACAATGTTACTCAATTTCCTTAAGATTTCAACACATAAAATTATAAATTAAGTATATATTTAAGAAATGTTTTGACAACTAAAAAAAAGAAAGAGACATTCTTTAAGACCAGAATACACACACAAGAGAAATTATAGATATAAATTTTCTGAGGAGATATTTTAAAAATACGAATGTATCACACGTCTAGGTTTAACATTAACGAGAATTTGAGATCTCACCGACCAACAATGTTAATTTTTAGCCGCGAAAATAGACAATTTTTAAAAAAAAATTCGTATATAAAGCACAAGAAATTTTAAAAAAACAAGAGTTAAAAAAAATGTTATGTGTTGCAGTTATTCGTTTACAGCGGCAATGATTGAAGAAGATAAGAAATCACTATTTAAAACAAGTTGGAAATTGTACGTCAAACGTGACAAATGAGATACGTTCGTACTATAGCTAGTTATATAAATATTCAGATCTTGATGATTTTTTTATTCTGTGCAGTGAATTATATCGTCTGCAGATTAATTTCTGTAATAAAATAAGTATATCGGTCGCTTGACGATTAAACCTCGGAAGCTCCTATAACAAGAAAGCGCCGGTTTCTTTAAAAAAAAAAATCAAATTTCTTAATAAATATTTTTATTAATATTTTCTAAAGTTTTGATTCGATTTTCATAAAATTTGAAATGTCTCGAGAAAATTCTGCAAAGATATTTCAAACCATTCGGTTGGGTAGTTTTTGCACTGTTATATGCAGACGGACGGACCAGACGACGAAAATAGGTGCTACGTATTTATATAATTACGAACGCACCTAAAAACAAAAAAATTAGAAAACTTGCGCAAATATGATCAATTTTCAATCTATTTATTTTCCACATTATTCCAAATTAGTATTCATTCCTCATAGACATATCTCCGTATGCATAATTAGATATTTCACGAATTTCCACTGCTGCTTTTGGATGTGGCTTCCTTGTTGGATTTTTTCTTAAATTACAGTAAAAAAAATTGCTGATTTTACGGCACCTCAGTTGCCATTATTATACGGTGTAATTAACAGTAAACAGTAATAAACAGTAAAATAAGCAGTAATTCACTGCTGCGCAGCAATTTCTTTTTGCAGTGAAGAACCAATTTCCAGGTCCATTCATCTTAAATCTATCCATAATTCGTATTGAAGGATAGGTAAATTTGTATATAGCACACACACACACACACACACACACACACACATCTGTTTTTACAGTATTACGAATTGTACTCGATTGAAAGACGTACAAAGTGGAGTCAATTTTGGAGAGAAAAAAACGAGTCTTAGATTCGAGTAAATACGGTAGTTGCCACAAAAACTCTCTGTTGTGCCAAACCTCTCTCACTAAAATACGCCTACTGGAATGCAGTAACTAAATATCAGAACAATAAGGTAAGAAATAATCTCCTGAAGTTGTTTTTTTTTTCTCTTAAAAATTACTATTAGTGTATATACAAGTACATCCGGAAATTTAAATGTCACAAAAGAGGAGGGTTAACAAAAATAAAACAAGTTGGTAATTGTACGTTAAACGTGACAAATGAGGTGCGTTACAATGTAAAAAAATCATCGTTATTATTTAAGTGAAATTAATTATATTGTCTGTCATGAGCGAAATGAGCATGCCTTTTTTTCTTATTATTACGTATGCCACGTTTACAGAGCGAATTTTTTTTTTCGACACGAGACAACGATGCAAAATTCACCATGGAAATCTTGATTTGCGAATGATTACCTTCATGGTTTAATATTTCTATGACTCACGATGAACGAATCTCTTGTGTTTATTTACTTTAATGGATTGAGATGTTCGGCTGTTAACCTAATTTCCACTGAAGTTATCTCAGAATCTATACATTTTTTAATGTAACTCATCTTTCAAACAAACAATTTTTTTGAACGATCTTTCTAAAAATGTAACTTTTGTGCAATTTTATTCGAAAAAATAATTTGAATAAAAATGGCCGCTTGGCATATGAAAAAAGAAGTGGTTAACCCGTATTTGTTTTCCTAAGTCACATGACTTAGGCATGGCTTTTATTATATAGTCACATGGCTTTTATTATATATATTACGTATGATAGGATTTAATAGAATAAAGAAAACTTCTATTAATATCTTTTTAAGTTTTGATTCGATTTTCAGAAAATTTGAAATGACCCGACAAAATTCTGCAGCGATTATATATATAAAATTTCAAACCATTCGGTTGGGTGGTTTTTGTGCTGTTATATGCGGACGGACGGACAAACAGACAGACGGGCGGACAGATAGACGGACGGGCGGACGGACCAGACGACGACTGTAGGTGCTACGTATTTATAGAATTACGAACGCACCTAATAAAGGCATAGGATTGCAAAAACAACAACAAAATTAAGAACAGGATGTTACAATTTGTTATATTCAAAATTTTTGTTTGTGTTATTAAATAAATTAAAAATTACACACAGAGTGTTTCAAGAAGGACTCTCTAACATTAAATTTCAATAATTCAGTAACTATAATAACATACGGATTAAAAAGTGACATGTTTATCAGGTAACTCATAAATTCTGCACACAGTAATTTCAAAAATACCTCAAATTATAGTCAATAGATGGCGCTGCGCTGTCACAAACAATAGATATCCTTCATTAAAGACAGATTGGGCATTGCTGCACCGGCAGATTTGACAAATCCGCCATCTAAGTTGCACCGTCAGCATACGTCACTATTACGCTGCGAAAAATATTTGGATTTTTAAAGATACAACTTGCTAAATATTACATTAAGACATGCTAATCTGTTAATAGAAAAGTTGTTTTTGTTTAAAGATACTTTTTAATATTTAGGCATATTTAATTATTTTGTAACATTCTTTAAATTGTTCGAGTTCACTTGTAGTGTATGCAGTCAACTCAGTTTCATCATAATTAACATAATTAACATTTACGTTTATTGGTGGAACTCGCTGAAGGAGAATGTTCAATTGTGTTATACGTCTCCTGACTGAACTAGATTTTAGTATGGTATGTAGTAAATATACAAATATGCAGGGCTGCACAAAATAATTCGGATATCTTTCTGACTACAGAAGTTAATTGCTGAGAATGAGTTTTTAAATGTGTTATTGGGGTTTCCAAATTATTTACTTAGACATCATCTTTCACTTTATCAAACGTTAAAGTTTTGTTAAAGTATTCTGAATGTATTGGAAGATGCTTCATAATATGTGCTTGATAATTGATTTTCCTTTCTGGTTGCTTTATGATATAGATTTTAAAGAGACACGGAAGTTTAACCATCGGTTTAAGTATGCCGTTAAGTAAAAATGGTTAAGCAACAGTGATTTAAAATATTGGATAGTATATTACGCAACTGAGTTTAATATGATTCAGATTTCCTTTAAAGCTCTGTTAAAGTATTTCCTCGTAGACAGATTCTCTATAATTAGGTATATTCTAATAAAAAAAATTAGAAAAGAAATCCATGTCGCAAGCTTTTCTATTTCACGTCTTTCCTGTGTATTTTGAATATGAATTGCTGTTAATTTTTCCATATAAAAGAATTATGCGAATTATCTTATTTATAAATACCATTAAATTGAATTGAATGTTTATTGGCAGAAAATAGAAATATTTTAAACAAGGAGCATAAGACTGATAATAAAACTCCTTTTCCATCAACTGAATGTAATATAGTGGTAACTGAAGACTATTAGAAGCAATGTGAAATGAAGTTTTAGAGATTTTGCTGCTTTTTTACTATTAATAATTTCTTTGTAGAAAACATTTCAAAATATTAACTGAAAAATTAAACGATACTTAAGAAGAACATGTTGAATGGGATTTGTGAATGTCAAAAAGTAAATTTGTAAATAGACCGAAATTTTTTTTAATGACGTTTAAGAAAAAGCTACAACAAAAAATTAAAAACTTCAGAATCTAAAGTACCCATGCAAACTGTTTTTCATTGAACAATACGACTGAGATGTGTGCTTTTAAGAATGAACGAATTTGCAGTCATCATTGAAAATTGGAGTAACAAATATTCATTAACAGAGTATGTTTTCTAAAACAATGTGTATGGATTTCTCAATTTGACTGTTGGTAATCTACATTTTGGCATTCTGACTTAGAGTAATTTCTGCCCAGTGTAGCTGTATGCATACAGGTGTCAGTTCAATTAGTGCGGTTTCAATTACTGCGATTTTAAGTTAGTCCGGTAAACTTTTTTGAGGTACTCCCTCTATTGTTGCGTGGAATTATTTTATTAGTTCACAAAGCACGAAATGGGTGATTCTTTTTTTTTCCAAGTTGGCGTCGAATTTTTTAAAATGAAATTTGCAGAGACTGCCGAAAAAAGAAATAACATTAAAAGAAATTTAAGAAGATTTGCAAAAACTGGAATTCCTCAGACAGCATTTGATAGATATAGACACAGACATCAGTATTAAAGTGCACCGAGGTTAAGAAGATTAAATTTTGTGTTACCGCAAGATGAATTCAAAAAAGAAGAAAAACTGTGCAACTGGAAAGTTTTCGCTTAAATAGTATAAAATGTATGTAAGTTTGAAGTAATCAAATTGTATTACAATAAATTTAATATCAAATTAGGTAATTTTTTAAAAACTAACCTATTGGTAAGTAAGCTAACGTAAATAACGTAAAGAATTGCAGTAATGAAGAATTAAAATTAAAATTGTTTTTTTTCAATATTTCTCGATTGTTACTTATTAAGATAGTTCACATGTTTATGTTAAAGGAAGCTCATGAAAATTATAAAAACTTTTTTAAAAGTTTTAAATCAAGCTGTAATATGTACTTTCTAACAATAATTCATCAAAAACACTATCGTAGTACATTATTACATTGTCTATTTATGTAAAATATATTCGGTTTTTGAAAAAGTTGTCTTGGATCTATTGCAGTTTTTCGTATTCAATGGATTTTTCGATTAGTGCGGTAATATCGCGGGATTAATTAAACGCACTAATCAAAGGATACCTGTATGTTTATTTATTTATAACTAAATGACCGCAGATTGTACAAGCTTGAAAAACAAACAATGCTCATAGTGAGTTTAAATATAAACATATTTGTTTCCAGCAAACTATACAAAAAAATTAACAAATCGCATAAATATCCACAGTATTTTAAAAGTTTATTTAACGGGATTTTTTAAAATAAAAATTTTAAAACGTTGAATTTTAAAACTTTGGAACTTTAAATTAAAATTTTATTTCGTTAGATTTAAGAAACGTTTAGGGGTACACGTACTCCTATGTTTCCACACACACAAAAAAAAAAAACAAACACTCCCTGTTTATTAATGAATTCTTTGGTCATTAATGGAACAGAGGGTGTATTTTTTTAAGTTTCCTATAAAAATGTTGTATGTTTCAGATTTCTTTTTTTAAAGTTTTTTATCAATTAAACAGTGACAAAAGGATGGAATGTTCTGGAAGTGGCATAAGAGCAAATAAGTTCAATTTATTACTTTTAATTTATTAAAGTTAAGATGAGAAAATTCAACTTAAAACAATTACTATTTTTTTTAAACTTTGTTAGTAAAGGTGGAAATTTAATTTCGAAAACGTGTCACGTGCCTTTCTAAAATTATAATCAAATAGGTAGCAATTTGTAAAATTAATAAAAGAAACGGAAGTAATAAATTCAAGTGCTAGATATTTTGCAATTTCACCACATCTATTTCATCACACAGCTTTGTTGCTAGAATTCTGTTAAATCTTCAGAGACATTCATATGGTAATTCATTGATATAAAAATTTCTCAGCAGGTAATTCCACCAGAAACCCATGTCTCCTACGTTCATGAAACTTTTACAAAAGGCTGATTCATAATGTCATTAAAACATGGGAAATAGTCATTCTTAATACCCTTGCATTCAGCACTGATAACGTACCACCCAATTCTATAGTCATGACCATGACATTTCGTGAAAGGTTATCAAAACAATTACAGTATGCATAAGAAGGCATTATAGTGAACTGATTTTCATAGAGTCAAGAGGTAAACTGTCTACCGCAAGTGAAACGTATTTAACAATGTTTCTTTTGTGATTTTATTTTAGTTTACTTATCAATTTCTAAGCTAAAAAGTAGGTTGTTGGCTGTTAGTCACCACAAATATCATTTTGCCTGGAGAAAATAATTTAGAAAACGATTATGTGTTTCACTAGAATCGATTAACATTTTAAGGAGAGAGTAGATGGACAAAAGGAGGTGTTTCTAGTTGCTATTAAATGTGCAGAGTATTGCAGTAATATTTGCATTAAATGAACAACATTTATGAAACTAGTCTTACACACATGTCCTTTAAATACCTTTAAAGATTCAAACCGCTTATCAAGAAATTTCACGAATTAATCATTTTGTCGAGTACAAAGAGTGCTCGACAAAATGATCAACTCTTGTTCGACAAAATGATCAACTTTTCTCCTTGAATATTTACATAAAATAAATAAATAAAATAAAATTTCTTATTAGGTAGAAACAAATTTGTTCTAAAGAAGATTTCTTTTTTAAATTTTCCAATACAGTTTTTAACGTTTTCCAACATAGTTGAAAAGTGTTTATGACTTCAGTTTGTCTGTTTGTCCGTCTGTCCGTACTCTAACTCTGGTAAATATACTCGAATTATCATGTAATTTTTATATGGTATTAAGATTTACTATAGAATGTTCGATATTGGAAATGAAGTGTGTAACATTTATAGTTTGTTTCCACGGACACACATAATAATGCCATTACATTATTGTCTATGGAAAAACATTATTTGTGGTACATTTTAATAATGTTATGTTCTTTCAAACATAATGAAATTAAAAAGAATCATTGAGATACACTTCAACATGTTTTTTATGGATTATGAGGGGCGTAACATTTATCGTTCATTTACAGAGATGCACAATATAAATCGGTTACAGGACTGAATATGATCGATAATTGCTGGAAGTGATTTTTCTGAATTTTTAAACTCATCTAATTTGTTGTGTATAGAGCAGTTCACATCCCGTGACTTTTACCGTAAAACGTTGAAAAGGCTGTAGGACACCCAAGTAGAAAAAGCATTGATAAAGGTACCTGTCCTATAGCAGCAGCAAAAACCTGTTCGTGACGTCTCCTTGCACAAATCCATTACGTGATGTGTTTAAATTCTATAGATCATATACAGGGCTGCAAGAAAGAATTAGCACGCATAATCAGATTTTCGCTGTGCATGCAAGAAATTGAATTATCATATTGTATTACGTGTTGTTTACAAATTCTGCAGATCATATAAAGAGCTGCACGAAAGCCTTCGAATACACTCAGAAAAAGGAATTGATTAAAACTACAAAACATTTTTGTTGAGTACATTTTGGTTGTTTTAGCAAAATTGGAGTAAAATTGAACCATTTTACTTCAATTAACAAAACATTTTTGCTGACGATACAAAATTTTTTTTTGGAATTGCAAAAAAAAAGTGGTTTTCAACAAAAAAAATTTTTTTTTGTTGATTCAAACAAAATTTCCATTGACCTATATTTAAACAAAATTTTTGTTTAAATATGGGTCAATAAAAATTTTGTTTGAATCAACAAAAAAATTTTTTTTTGCAATTCCAAAAAAAATTTTTGTATCGTCAGCAAAATGTTTTGTTAATTGAAGTAAAATGGTGCAATTTTACTCCAATTTTGCTAAAACAACAAAATGTACTCAAAAAATATGTTTTGTAGTTTTAATCAGTTTCTTTTTCTGAGTGTATGGGCAGTTATTGATGAAAATCGATTTTTACTGAGTTACGTGTTTTTTAATTTGTTTATTTATAGATATCTCATTTCATTTTATAACAAAATGAAAGATCTTAATAACATTCTGTTAGGGTTAGAAAGTGCTGCATAATCTATACCTGATGCATGATTTTTCGTTCTCGTTAAAATTTAAAACAACTTGTACATTTACTGATTAATATATTGTTTGAAATAATAACAAGCATGCATTTTATTCTAAATTTTGTCCCCCGGCATAAGTAAACACATACACAAAATGTAATAAAAGTAAGTATTAAAAATCATACGTCAGAACATTTGAAGGACTGCGGTGTAAAACATGGTAACTGTCATTTTGGATTTCTTTCTAATTTTCTTGTAAAATTATTTAACTGCATTCTGACATCCTTTAAAAAGTACAAGGTTTATATTTTACTTATAAGATGCTATCATAATAAAAAATAAATTGTATATAAGTTGAACAAATTTCTCTTATTAAAATTTAACAAATCCAATATAATACAATCTATTAGACAAAAAGTATTACATATAGTTAAAAAAAGGTTCAGTCTTAACAAATCAGCTGTTTTACAGAAAGTTATCCTAATGGTTTTTGTTATATTTATAATTATATATTTAGGAAAGTTGAATATTGAATAACTCGAAACTTTTACACCCTTTGTTACCTCATTTTACACTCTATCCTTCATTTAAATGTTAAGGCGTTTCAGCATTTCATTTAATCTACGAAGAAAACATACTCACTGCAATAAAACCTCATTTGAAAAATAAATACAAAAAAATAAAATGTGTTGTTGCTGCTTTTAAATGAAATCTTTCGGAATATAAATTAATGAACGAAAGTTACCGAAACTCTTTTGAAATTGAAAAGCTAAAATTCTTATATTATGCTCTAAGCCCGACGATTTGAAATCCGAGTCTGCCTGATCCTGAAAAATTTGCGTCATCAGAGTCTGAGCTCGATACCAAAAGTACGCAGCAGAAAATTGTTAATAAATTTAATTTAAGATTAATTGTTTCAATTACATATATCTTCTTACATAGAAATAAGAATTAATCCTAAATACATCCTCCTGCCAACGTTTCGGGATTTTCATGTCCCTGAAAAATCTGTTTCAAATAGAAAATGTATTATACATGCTCAAACACTGGCAGAAATCTGCAAAAATCACAATTCTTATTCTTTTAAAATATCAATTAAAATTCTGTTTTTCAGTAATTTAGAAAAAGGACTTCAAAGAAAAAGCGATGAAAAACAAGGAATATCCCATATAGCTTCTTTAGATTACTAACACTGACCGTGCAAAAGCTTCAGATTCAGATAAAATATTTGTTACTATATCTCATGAATAAAACAATTTGATTCCCTTTCAAATTGATTTTTAAAAGATTGTACACCGCGAAAAAAAATTTTGTTGATTTTGCGCGTAAAATTAACAGTAATAAACAGTAACATAAGCAGTAATACGCTACCCCACAAAAATCAACAATTTTTTTTGCAGTGTAAAGCATTTTAAGAAACAGAATACATTCTTATTACTCACATCGCAAGTTTCATTTTCTTTTTTCAATATGAGAATAAATAAAATTTTATCTTTTATCTTGAGTCCGCCCGAGTCCGAAGACTGGTATAAAAATCGAGTCCTACCTCGTGTTGGGACCGAGCTCGGGCTGGGAGGCTGGGACTGTCTCATCTGTAATATGCTCTACAAATAATTTCAAACAGAGTCGCAAAATCACCGCTACAGTTGCACTTTTCATTGTATCAGCGTGTTTTTTTGTCCAAAAATTTTAGTTATTAATTTTTTAAAATTAAATAAAATCTTTGTTTTATTTTACTGTCATAGTTTAACTATTTTTTTTTAATTTTAAATATTACAGAGAATTTAGCCTCGATGTACATTTTAAAATTATTTTAAATATTTTCATTAACTTTTTAAATTTTATTGCACACGCTAATATATATGCATTTTGGACAACATTATGCTAAAGTGATATGCAAAAGTTTAGAATCATCAAATCGTAACGTACTATTTGTCTTCCATTTTACTCTTTTTTTTTTCAAACTTATTGTTCATGTGTATAAGAGAACAGTTGCATGAATTCTGTTTTACATAGAGTGTATAATAATCATGATGAAATGCGTGAAACTGTTTCATGAATCAGATAAATGACTGTTAAGTGAACTTGGTGCTCATATTTGTATTTTAACCCTTTCACGCTCAAGGGAAATATTTTTCCCTTCTACAAAAATCGTTATCGATTGTTCAATTATTATTGAATCGATATTTTTTTTACTGAATGTCAAAATAAAACGTATGTCCAAGGTGGCAAATGTGTTTCTGAATGAATAAAAAAAAAGAACTATCAAACTTTATTGCGCCAAAACCAAAATATTCGCGGGCTGAACTAATAATATTTTGAAAGTGTTTTGGAGTTGAGAAAGGTAGAATACCATAACTAACTATTTATTTTACTTTTCTGATAATTTTTATTATGTTTTTTGTATTACAAAGCAATAAATAAAATACTGATATAATAAACCTAACTCTTCGTTTATTTACTTTTATGGTCCATAGAGAAAAATATTTCCCATGAAATTATAGGAAACCTATACACCCTGCCATGTTTATCTGGTGATATTCTCTTACTTTACATCCACAATAGCTAAAATATTGTGTTGTATTGGCATATTTAGTCTTGGACATCTTATGGTCCTGTAAGGGTTAATACACTATTTACTCTCTATTGCATTTCTCTTAAAGGTAGTAAACATGCAATAAATGAACATTCATAAGATTTATTTTCTGTAAGAGTCGTGGTATTTACTGTTTCAAAAACTTGTAACACTACGAAATGCTGAAGTAAAGCACTGCGAAATGGTATACTTAACACTGAAAAAGAAATCCGATTTCCTTGAATTACCGGCATAATGACGCCTTTAAAATGTGAAGCAACAGTAAGAAATTCCCGTTTAAAAACTTCAGTGTAAACTTGGTTATATTGCAGATTGTAAAGGTTTCGAAGGAAATTTTATTTCATTAGTTTTATAGCATTAAAATGAAATAAACTACCACAGTATTATAATAACAGTACGGTAATTTTTTTCACGTGTAGATATAGTAAATTAAAAATGTCTTCAATATTTTAAAAGTAATCTCTCATAGAGATATTGTCTAAGTAAAATTAACAATGCCTCACTATTTTAATACATCGGTTTTTCAACTGAATATTTTTTTCAAACAGTAATGTTAGGAAGAAAATGCATTATTTTTCCATTTAGTGCTAACTTTTTTTTAAACAGCAAATGTTCCAATGTTCAAATACTGGTGCAAAAAACAATACAACAGATGTAATTTTTTTTTTTCAATAAGCAATAAAAATAATTTTTATAGTGTATTGAAGAAGTTATTTTCATTGTACTGCTCTAAATGAGAAGCAATAAAATGACAAAATTAAATATATACAAAGTTCCATTCTTCTGGTTCTTGTCGTTATTATGGTGTTTAAAATGAAGATATTTAAAATAATTTTCCTACTTAGACACTTTAAAATTATGAATTGTATTGCTTACAGAATTTTCAGTTCTATACAGTACGATTTCTGTGTTCTCTGTGATTAAGTATCAGAGTCTAGTTACTTGGGTAAATTTTGTAATCGTTTTGAAAATAGAAAAATTTTTTTTGACGGATTTACACGTTTTAGACACTGGAGATTCCGAAAAACATATTTTTAGAAAAAAAAATTGCCGTCCGTCTGTCTGTGTGTGTGTCTGTAAACGCTCTATCTCCCGAACAAATTGAGATAGAGACTTGAAATTTGGTATGTACTTAGTATGTAATAATGGGAAGAAGCTTATTGAATTTCAGCAACCTCGATTATACGGAACTATTTTTTTCGGATTCTGGAAATATTCGTTCTGATAAAAGTTATATAAAAATTTTCGAAATTGTTTATTTTAAGGAATGAATATAAAATACAATAAAAAACATAAATTTTGCATAAAGAATGAAGTCGATCGGATAATTAGCTGCTGAGATATTTGTAATCATATTTTCCACACTCTTCGATTTTTCATGACCCTGTATTTCATTCAAATTTCAATTCAAAGATATATTTTAATTGAAAATGAGACGCTTAATCCGACGCAGTAAACCGTTATTTCATATGATTATCAATTATGGAGTTATAAGGATTTTTCTTTTACGCAATTCAGTAATAGAGCATTTAAAGTTTATGACTTCATCAAGCCACGATTTTATTCGAATTGCAATGCATTTTATAAATAGTTTACACATGATTTATTTTCATATTTTATATTATGCATATCCAGGATGGGTAAGTATTACAGTGGCCTCCAACGATTAGTTTTATTATTGTGTAGCAGTTTGTTGACTACAAGTTAAGAAGAGGTAAAATTAACACATGTAGGGGGCAATTTGAATTTGTGTCCATTAATTATCGCATTTTATTATAAAATAAGACCTGAATTAAGCGTTTCATATTTTTAATTGTTAAAATGTGTGAGAAAGTGATTCAGATTATCCAGGTTACTCCTTAGACGTGATGACGGGACAGCGCACTGTTGTTTCCAAAATCCTAAAACATGTCCAAAAGTAAAAAAAATTAAAGTTCCTCTTTAGGAATTTTTATATGTCCTCTTAGGTATAGGAATATTTGGGGATCTAGGACAATAGAGAGCATTTTTTGTTTTGTCTGTGCCTCATTTCATTTGGATTTTGATGCTCGAATGTCATTCAAGCGATCAGTAACAGACGAAAACGCACGTTTAAAAACACACTATTTTTGATGGAATAAGCCAATTTTAATTCTGTAAAATGTATGGAATGTATAGAAAAAGTATGGAAAAATGCATAATAGTACGTAGAATATTAATAGCTATACTTGAAATTATTTTCAATATTTAAAATTTATTTACGTATAAATATATAAATTTATATTTTATTGAAAATCTATAGTATAAAGCAAAAGCATGTCTTTGAATAACGCTGATGTAATTTTTATGGTGGCAAAAAATTGACCAATAAATGCTTTTACTGCAATTTTTTAAAATTCTAAACATCGCACAATTACAAGTTTCACACCATTGAACAGAAAAAAAGTGTTCTTTCAAATACAACTTGTTGGAAAACTGTATACTAATTTGCTGTTTTTTTAATGGTTTTTAAAATAATTTTCAACGAATTTCTTTTACATCTATTGATATCGCGTGCAGCCGATTACGAAATATTAACCAATTTGTAATTAAAATAATGTAAATAGTTCAGCATTTTTTTCCGGCTAATATACCATAAGGAAATTAAAACTTCATCAATAAATAAATTAAATAAATCAATAATATAAATAAAACACCAATTTAATAGGCATTTAATCGATCTACACACATTAAAGTCTTAAAAACCTATGGGATTTCCTTCTCAATTTTCTCAATTACTGCTGTAACTTTTTGAGTTTTCACGATAATTCACTGGTCTTTTTATATGAGTTGCCATATAGTATTGACTATCAAATCATGACAAAAAATTGCTGTAGTTAGCGCATGCGCTGTTAAAATTTATTTCATACTAATACCCATATCTCATCAAATATTCAACATATTAATATTTTAATTGCATTATACTATTTCTATAATTTTTTGTCAAGTTGTTGAAAAGCGGTGTTAAATTCGGCTAAAAACTCTGCATGCTGAAAAAAAAAAATGAATTTTTCACAGAAACGTTAACATCTTCATGAATATACGTGCTATGTTTACACAAATGCACACAAATGCACACAAATGTTGAACAGGACCTACATAGTCATTTGCTACATTGACAGACCATTTTTAGCATTTTCTATTACTTGGGTGATTGAAAATATTATTTTATTATTAAAATTATTATTGCCCTCCCCCCTTTTTAATTGTCCTCGTGACAAAATCTTCACTGAAAAATATGAATTCAAACATGTTCTTTACATCCTCAAAGTTCAAGGGCATTTCGGGCATTTCCTCACGAGTTTCAGTAGATATTCGACGAAATGTGTGAAATTGGTCACTGCCCCTTAATTTCTGGACATCAGTGTATATTAAGTGCGACATTCTAAATTGCGCAATTGACATTGTGATGAGGATTAATACAATAAAGTTGCATTATTTGAAAGCTTATTGCCGTATTTGAACACTCTTAATAAGCCTATATGGGAAAATCTGAAAACTATTCTTTGATTTACATATAATTTCAATGCTGCTAAAGAAATATTTTTCTAGAAAGAAAAAAAAATAATATGGAAAATGGAGCATATATATTTGAACTGGTGAAAAGATTCTTTTTAATAACCATAATTTTAATGTGCTAAGGAAGTTTAACAACGGGCGCAAATGTGCTGTGGATGTTTAACTGTGGATTCAAGTATGCCAAGAGATTAAAAAAAAAAAGGTTGAGAAATACTGACATATGCATTGCACATTTTATAGTAGAAATACAAACAACACATGCGGAGTGGTTTTTCCACAATGCTTGAACTATACACATATATCCGATTTTTTTTCAACAGTTCACTGTAAATTTATTTATTATAAACGATTATCAACGTATTATAAAACTCAAGATAAAATATAATATTATACTTATTATCGATGTAATTGAGCGTAGCATGATCATTTTCCATTTTGGTGATTATAGGATAAAAAAAAAATAAATACGTGTTTTAAAAAAAATTAATATCCATTGAATAAAAATTATTTTAAAATATTTTTATTAGATATAATAAAATATGACAATAAAAACACATAAAAAACTTCTAGGCGATATTGAAGAGTTGTATAATATGGACATAATCAAATAAGACAGTAACGTTCCACAATAAAGATTAAACTGTACATGATTGCATGAAATAGCTCTAATCACAAAAAACAAACTATTATTATCTGTTTTTTTGTGCGATCTGAAATGAATTTGACACAATCTGTGTTAACATTAAACTTTTTTTAATGAAACCCATGGAAAAAAATGTTTATCATTTTAATTATCACATTTTGAAGCACATGTTTAAAAAATTATAGCTGATTGTATCAGACCTCGAAATATTTATTAAATGTCTGGAATTGCAATTATGGGTAGTAATAAAATCTGACTTTAAGCTTTCAAGCAATAAATTAATCCAGCATTGTCTGTTACTTCTACAGATGTAATTCAAAATTACATAATTAGGAAAATAAGAGAGAGTTTTTGAATCACGTTTTTGTGTCGTTTTACTAACGATGACAAAACACATTTAATATTAATGTATGTGTAACAATGCTTCTCATGTATGTTATACGACTTCTAATTATGTACTGGTAATCACCAAGAAAGAAGAATTATGAATGTATTATGAACTTTTAACGTTCTTCTCCAAACTATATCTTTTCAGTTCTCTTGCATAATGTTTTAAGCCACAGGAAGACGGGAAACCATTGACACAAAAATCAAGTACATTTTACCTTATAGGTAAAGTACTTCATAGCTTATGTAAGGCTGGTTTTAAATCACTTGTTTTCATTAAACCATTATTTTGAGAGATGCCAGATTTGATTTCGGAACTGTTTAGAACATTAAGCTTTATATTTCTTCTTTAAGATCGTTATGCCTCGGATTAAATAAGAAAGCACATTCCTTTTTTAAACCGAAAAATATATTTTAAAGATTTCTTAAGATAAAGCTGCATTTGCATTCATACAAGTATGTACAATATAAATTCCGATGTCTTAATTTAAATTTCAAACGAGTGGAAAATTTTATTTTATTTTCACGCAAATGTGACACATTTTTTAAATGTTGATCACATTATAAAATTTTAATGGTTCAAAAAGCGATTTTAAACATAAATACCAACAATTTTACATTAATTTTATGCGTAATTGAATAAAAATATAAACAAAAGTTAAAATATTTGGATTTAAGGACAGTCATAAAATACAGATATGATATACATATATTAAAGAAAAAAAACATAAACGAATAACATATAAAATAAAAGAACAGTTTAAAGCTCATAATGCGATGAGAATTAAGTACGGGGATAAAAATAAACTAAAGTGGAAACTATATCTATATATTTAAAACGCTAAGCTTTTTCTTTCGACAATCCGTGAGAACAAACTACTGCATCAAATTACACCATTCTTTTTTTAAATGAAAGATATTTGGACGCAGATTTGTTATCGTACATTCGTTTGTTCGAAAATTTAATTAATTAGCCGTAATTTTCAATTAAACTTTTACATCTGCTAATGACGTCATAATCCGTTAACGCTCACTGTTGCGAGATACAGAGTTTATTCTCTAAGCTCTGTGGTTCCGAGGATAAAAGAGGAATAATAAATATTAAAATCCAGTGGCTTTTAGGCCGAATTTTTTAATTTGCAAGTTAAATTTCGGTAAAAATATTTATCCGCGTGTTTTATAAGCGAATAAAAATTCATATTTATTGTGACGTCACGGGAATATTGTCCATTGGGTTTATTTTATCATTATACATTATAACAACTTTGTTGATGCCATTTTTTCATTACCATTAAATACAAAATATATTTTTATTTGTTAACATGGTGTTTAAGCATAAAAGTAACGTATACAAAGGAAAATACGTAAAGTTTGCGCTGGTGAAAATGATGTTATGCTTAGCTTGAAATGCATTTTAACATTGATAAAAGTAAAAAGAAAAATTTATATGATTGTGTCAACATGACGTATTTTTAACTGATTTTTCAATTTTTTATTTTAAAGATTAGAACTGGAGCCTTTATTGGTTGCTTCAACTTGATTGCATACCTTGATTAGATGTTACCAATTACTTTTTTTAAAATTATAGATTAGAAAACTTCATTTTTTAATTAAAAAAAAAATCACAGAATTAAAGGATTTCAGGAAATATAAAATTATTAAAAATAATGTTACGGTAGAAAAAAAAAACTTGAAATAATGATTGTATTTTTAGGTAGAATAGACAATGTAAAACTAATATTTCATAGGAATTATTTTGGTAGATTTATTATAAATAATTTAACAGTTCCTTATTAGAGCAAAGTCCTATTTCTTTCACTGTGAATTCCTCTTTCGATGTCAAAAAATGGTTTTCTACTTTTGGTCGCCAGCCAAAATACAGTGGCAATTTTTTAGAAATGTACAACGGTTGTGACAACAAACGACGCTATCGCTTTAGCTTTCATCGCGCTTACATCACTTCTAAGTACTACAAATTTCTATTTTTTACTACATCTGACTACATTTTATAATTTCAATTCTTACATCATCAATTAGAAAAAAAAATTAGCTTTCGAATGAAATTTATTTAAAAACTGCTGCTTAATTTAACGACTTTTTAAATAATTTTCAAGCATGAAAAGTTTTTTAATTCTAGCTTATCAGTGACCACCAGTTTGCTTCAATAATGTAAAATAGCCTCAGGGAAAGTTGCCACAATTGAAAATAGATTTCCCTAACCATCATAAAAAGTGAATAATAATAATAATAATAATAAAAACAGTGATAAATCATAAGATCAGATTATCCATAAGATAGAGCATTTTGGCGCTAAACGAAAATCTGTCAAAAAAAAAAAAATAATAATAATTTTAGTTTATGTTGAACATAAAATTAATATGCTGAATTCGTTGATGTATATGTTCCAGCAAATATCAGAATATGCTAGAAATTGCATTTTTTTTAAAAAATCTATTTGCCAATTGTATAAGAGGGAAAATATCCCCGACTATGATGGAAAAGGAATAATTATCCTGATTATGTAAAGGAACCGAAGAAACCATACAAACAAATTACACTTGAAAACTTTGCTTAAAATAATGGATGCGTTTTATAGAATATGGATTTGTAACGAACAATGATTAAAGAGGACGTTTTAAAACTTTTAATTTACACATTTTAAAACTTTTTTAACATCGAATTTCGATCGTGCTGTTGGGTAGATGCAATGCTCATGCGCATAGGAGCTCATTCGGCTGCATTATCACAGGGGGAAGGGGGGAGGAGAGACAGAGATGTGTACTTTATTTGCTATGTTCTTTTATTTACTGAATATGAAATGAACGTAGGAATATACTATTTGTATGATTCTTCATAGGTCCATGCATTTTTTTTTGCCGTGGGGAATATGGCGATAATGTCACAGCTGTTTACGGATTGTTTGTTTGCAGTTGGCATCGGAAATAGTACTGTATTTGACAGGGAAAAAACATTTAAAATATAATATTTGAAAGACTGTTTCATACGCACCCCTTCTTAAATAATAAAGAAGCTTATTTTACTGATATTGTTATAGTATTTTTTTTTCGTCAAGTTTTGACGGGTTCCATCTAGTATATATATAATTCTCTAAGTTCATAAAAACTTAATTACATCATAAACTAGAAAAACTGGTGTAAAACAAAACTTTTAAATTTTGAGATGTTACTTAGGATTACTGTACTTTATATAATCTAACTATTTTCTAAAAATCAGATGGACTTTCTGTCGTAACTTTATTTTAATTGTGGCATCATGCACTGTTAGTTGTTGGTTGTAATGGTTTTATATAGTATTTTGTTTAAATCTTGTATTTTACATGCTTATTTATATAGGTAAAGATTTAGTATCTATAAATAATTTCTGTGTGACTACCCCCCCCCCCAACCAAAAAAATATATAAATAAAAAGAAAGAAAAAAATATTGCTGATTTTTTGAATGTCAAATTTTCCTCCTTCGTAAAAATGAGCATTAAAATAAATATTAACTAATTGTTTCAATAAAATATAAAATGGCTTGTTTTGATAATATGAAAAATCATCTGAAATAACATCTGATGGAATTAATAAATTTTAAATTCAATTAACTTCATACCTTTTCACCCAGAATAGTTCCTTTTTATTACGTTGATTATAATCTTAATTTCAATTAATGTTTCCTACACCTATTTCTTCAATTCAAATTACTTTCAAAATTAAATATTAATTCCCGTATAAATAGCTTTTTTAAATGGGATTTACAGCGAATATATTTGCACATATTAGAATAATGTTTCATTTAGAAAAGTTAATAACATATCCAAGGTCTAAATTTTATGTTCTAACAGTGAGACGCAGAATCTGTGTTTTTTAAGTGATTATTTAAATAAAAGGAAAAATATATCCTATAAAAATATAAAAATCCTATAAAAATGAATATAAACTGTAAAAATCTTGTGTTACAACACCTACAACAAACAATAAATTCGAAATTAATTTTGCTTTATAACTCGACTTTCATCGACACTATATTGCTTTGTGAATAACTTTTGATTTAAAAAGGGAATCTACTATAACCTTTATTTAAATTAACCATTTTCTTAACCTATTTAAATTAATTAAAAAATTAAATACCATTTTCCCTATAGATAACTTTTTAACGGTAATAACAGCGAATCTAATTCAAAATATTAAAAGAATTTTACATTTACGAAAGTTAATAACGAATTGAAGGTTCAAATTTCGCGTTCTAAGTTAGCATCAGGATTTGTATATTTAAACTAAATATCGCAATGAGATGAAAAATATGTGTCTTTTTAAGCTGAGTTAAAAAAAAATATATATAACTCGCCCATCCACAATATTTATTTATTTGGATTATAACTTTTGATTAAAAAATAATCTATTATAACTTTTACTTTAATTACTATTATACGTTCACAAAACAGTCTATTGCAATAGATTTCGAAATTAAATACTAATTCCCGTACACATATCTTTTTAGTGGAATTAACAAACAATATATTTGCCTATATTAAGAGAATGTTACATTTTAAACAGTTAATAACAAGTCTAAATTTCGCCTTTTACATGCGAAACAGAATCCGTGCTTTTATATGAAATGTTTCAATGAAATATAAAAGACGCATCTTCCTGATAATTGTAACATTTACTACATTTAATAAATTTGAAATTTATTTAGCTTTTTAATTCTCACATCCAAATTATCTTTCTTTGTCTATAACTTTTGATTAAAAAGAGGGACATGCTATAAATTTTAATTCAACTACTCTTACTCACTCTTTAGACCTTATATTTAAATTACTTTCCAAATTAAGTATTAATTAAATGTATAGATTCCCGTATAAATAGTTTTAGCGGAATTAACAGCGATTATATTTGATTTTATTAGAAAAATTTTACATTTGCAAAACGTAATAACAAATTCAAGGTCTAAATTTCGCGTTCTAAGTGGGAAGGAGAATCGATGCTATTTATGTTACTTGCAGATACTAATTAGTTTTATTTAATTTCAGCAATCTTTTAAAGAAGCCACCAGATTGCATCATTTACGGAAGGAATGACTTTAAAAAAACCGAGGATATAATCGAGCCTTATCTGACCAAATAACTTCAGAATGAGGAAGCAGTGATAAACACAGTTTGAAGATTTATTAGTAAGATATGAAGTTACCTATTTTAAACGCCTGCAATATATAAAGAAATAAAATAATGAGGATTTCTAAAAATTTTAGTAAAAAATGTTCATAAAATTTCTTTATAAAAACTGGTTAAAATAATTGGCTAGATTTATGGTAGAATGGCTGTCTTCATTTCTAATAAATCGCTCAAGTGCGAGTATAACTCGCGCTCAAAGAGTTCTGTTCATGAAATATTTTTAATTAATATTTATTAATTTATAAACTCTTACTACCCCTAATTTTTTCATAATTTTAGTTTCAGTAGATTCGAAAGTAAGAGGGGGGGGGGGGAATATATTTCTAGTATACTTTCGACAATATCTCTGAAAATATAATACCTAAAATTAAAACAAATATGTTTTTGAGTTCGATATTACGAGATCTTTCGAACGATACCCTGCACGATTTATAAAAAGATTTTTTTCAAGTAACTTAATTAATATCTCCGTTAATTCCCATTTTTTAAAATCGTTAGCAAATATCCTTGAATTATTCTGTGTCGATAGATACCTCGAGCGCCCATAAACTCCCCCGCGGACAGTCCTAAAAGTAAAGTTTGTGTGTAACGGAAAAATGCGTTTTTCTCAAAAACTAGTTTACTTAGAAAAATCGGTATAGTTTTCCTACAAGGTTTAAATAAACTTCTACTTTCCCTAATTTTTTAATAATTTTTGTTTCGGTGGATACGGAAATAGAGGTGGGGGGGGGGGACATTTCTTTGCAATGCATTTTCGACGATATCTCTGAAAATATAATACTTAAAATTAAAACAAATATATTTTTGAGTTCGCTATTACCAGATCTTCCACACGATATACAAAAAGAAAACTTTTTTTCCAAGTAAATTAATTAACCCCCTAAATTTTTCCTAAACATATTTGTGAATGTCTAATAATCTGAAAATATGTGGGTAAAAAGACTTTATAACTTTCCCAAGTTTGAACTTTCCACGTCCCATAGTTTACTAGAAAGGGGGCTTTGACAGACGGACAGACAGACAGACACAGGAGTGATCTTATAATGTTTCCGTATTTACATTTTTAGTACGGAACCCTAAAAATGAAAAGCAATACATGTAAAAATTAAAACATTAAAACATTAATACTGCTATATGTTTTGTGTTTAATTATTACTCTTGAGTTTGAAGAATTTCTGAGATAATAGCAATATAGAAAGTCCTACCTCAAGAAGAGCCCCACCAGTGGCTGAGAGGTTGTGCTCTCGAAGCTGGTAGACGGGAGGTGCTGGGTTCGATCCCAATCGCGCCCGTCGGCCTAATCGTTCGGAGTTTTCGTGGTTTTCTTCGATCCGTGGATTTATCCATGCGTAAATACGGATTAGGTTCCCTTAGAAAGACCCCCACGAAGGGCACCCCCCCCCCCCGGGAATATATCCCTAGTGTAGATAATTGGCCGTCAATAATCAACCCAACCCAACCCTACCTCAAGAAGAATGAAAAAAAAAAAAAAAAAAAAGCTGAATTTTTGTTTTATGTGCGGAGTCAAACGTAAGACACTTTTGATTATCTCTCTATTCAAAAAATAAAGTAACTAATGCTGCTGTGGCTGTCGCTGCCGCAATTGAATTTATTGTGACCGGTGCTCTTTCTCTGCTTATATATATATATATATATATATATATATATATAAATTATTGCATATAAAAATATGAAAGCTGTTAGTGTTATAGAGAAATGTATGATAAACATGCTGAAGCAGGCAGTTTTAAATCTAAGAATTATTTTAAGCGCCATTTAATTTTGAAGTAAGTCAAAATAGTACCGTTAAAAGAGTTTTATAGGAACAAAAACTATGCATAGCAATTTAACCATCTTTTGCAGGCACATACTGAACTAGAGTGTGACGTGCAGTGTACTATCATTTTTTTTAATTGACTCATTTTTTTATGTTTTTGTGTCAACTTTTTATTATTTCGAAAAAATCATATTTATACCCATTGCCAAATTTTAAACCAGCACAAATCACATTTCCTTTCAGTTAAAAAAATACTCAATTATTAAGAATATTGTGAATATTAAGAACAGAGAGAAAACTTTAAAATAAGAATTAAATTATTACGCGTTAATAGCAGTAAATGGGAAAAATTACACCATATTTAAAATGCGAAGCAGTTTCAATTTAAAAATATATTTATACGAAAGATTTATTTCATATTTCAAAAAAGTAATTTTTTTTACTATTGTTGTTAAATTTTAAGCAGCGTAAATAATACAATTTTCTTTCAATTAAAAATGCATTTTTACACGAATATTAAAAAGAGAAAGAAAACTTTGGTGACAATTACGACATTTTTAAAATGATACATTTAATACATCTTATTTAAAACAATTTTCTTATATGTCGTTATAAAACTCCTGGAGGCAGCGACATTCTTTACTTAGCCATTATATACAAGCTGATTTTCAAATGTTTAATTGATCGTATTTAATGAATCACGAAAACAGCTTTTTTTTTTGTCGCGACAGCGGTCGATTCGGCTTTAAGAACCAAAAAATTCCTCAATCAAAGGGAAATGAATCACAATCCGATTAGAGATGATCGCCACTAGTCTTTTAATTATAATTCAATCTTCCTTAATATTTTTAAAACAGAGCAAAGAATCTGAGAGTGAGTTTTAGAACCTGAGGTATCGGAAAAGGGGTTGGCGGACGTAACTCGTTTGGGGACCCTTGGTTTTGAGGTCCTATCTCAAGAAAGCTACCCTGAGGTATCTCTTTTTCTTGAGGTTCTATCTAAAGAAAAGTAGAACTTTGTGTCTTACTTTTGTGAGTTTAAAAGTATACTGAAATAATTTACGATAATTTGACAAACTAATAATATGTAATTTGAAGTACGGAATCAAATGTCAGACATTTTCGGTTAGACAGGAACCCTCGTTAATGCGTCTCCGCTTAAGACGTATCTTCTGTGATGAGAAAAGTTTCGTTTTCATCATAATTTTCTATTAGAAATTCATGTTAAGGTCATCGCTTAATGCGTACTATTTATCGGATGATGCGCACAAATTTTTCACAATTAATGATCAGAATCTAAGGATACTCTTTTTGTACAGTACTTTTCAAAAGCAATTTTGGTACCACATCTTTTACTGAGACATCAAAAAATTGTTAGTGACACTGAAGAAGAAAAAGATAACATTCCACAACCGACAACTTGAGAAGTTAAAACAATGCTGTTATTTGGTCGCTGATATTACTAATCAAAAGCTGCTATAATATAACAGACCAAATTTTGTACGCAGCAAAAAAAAAAAAAAAAAAAATAAATAAAAAAAAATGTTGATTTTACGGTATAATTTTACGGTGTTCAAAGTGTAGTGTGTCTCAAATTTTCGAAAAGGATTTGGTGAAAAGATCGCCTGTTCCACTATCGCAGAGAAAATATTAACTTAATAATTTAAATAGATTTAAATTATGTAAACACAACAATTTATTTGTAAATTATGTTTGTCTTGAGTAATTAATTCTTTTGTTGTCACGGATTTGTTTTTTATTAAAAATACTTAAATTAAACGAACGTTGCTTCTTTTAGCCTAAAAGTACTAAACTATTTAATTCCTTTAAAAATGGCTTTGAATTTAATTAATTCAATGCAAGGGGTCGTTTTTATACCACTTAAATGTTTACATCATTTAATGCTTATTTCGGTTTGTGTGGACACAAAATGATCTCGTTTCCGCATTAACGGAAGTTCACTTGCTGCAAAACTTGCTAAGACGAAATCGCCAGAGACTGGGAAAAATTCTATTTTAGACAAGTTTTTGTCTTAGCAGGTACACCATCTATAAAAGGTGTTCTTTTAGCCAGAAGCATAAAAATTCCCGTTACAGGCAGGATTCCGTTATAAATAGCTTTTGTTTTTGCAGGCTTTACTGTATATATATTTTTTCATTTCTATCTACCTTTCAGAGATAGCGGTAACATGGTATCTTACGCTGAAGGGATTTGCATACTTTTCTTCATTCAGAAAAAAAAAATATCAGAAGACGAATTACACGTTTAAAAAAATCGCTTTATAGAACGTAAACTGTGATACATAAATTGTCGAAATTATACAGGTTGCCTAAGTTACATTTAATCTAGTATTATACTTTTTTTTGACAACATTTAGAATTTTTAAAATGCTAACAAAAAAAAAAAAAAAAAAAAAAAAAAAAAAAATGAAAAGGCGCATTGATTTAAAGATATTCCTTCCAAATTTTACGCTTTTTTGTTACCACTATTTCCTAATAGTAATCTTCGACTTATTTAATCACAGAAATTCTATGATTAAATAAGAAGAAAATTAGTATTTGGAAATAGGGTAAACAGAAAATTTTAAAAGTAGCAGTTTTGTAAAATCTAACATAGAAATAAAATTGGTCATACCGTAAGTTATACGATAGAAAACAATTTCAACAATACAGCTCATTGTATATATCTCTTGGTTGTGTTCCAAAAGCAGCATGAGATTCAGAACGAATTAAAAGAATAGAAAGCCCAAAATGCAAAAATAAAAATTATTTCATATACTATCATAACCCACGTCTTGCATTATTACACACTCTTTTATTTGCAGCAATTTCAATTCAAAGGAAACTACATAATTGCCGATACATTACGAGAACGTCAACCATTGTCATGATAGATCATAAGAAAACCTGGAGCCTGTAATGTGTTTAAAGCGTGATTACATAGAACAAAGCTTACCATTCGTCTCGCACCAAATTGAAATGAGGTCGTTATGAAATGTTTCAGAAAAAAAACTTGCTCTTAAAATGATATGGTAACCTTTCTTTTTCTGTTTTATGCTAAAATCAATACACACCCAAGAGAATATGGAAAAATGACCTACGTAAATAACGCTTTCAATTTCATTTTTCCATTTTTGATTTTGTTTATTTTTAAACAGGCTTAAATCTCGACTCTCCATTCTTAATGGAATCGTGAAGATATATTTTTTTGAGTAACGGTTTTTACGTTAATTTTACGTAAATATACGTCAGTGTACGTTAGTAATGCGTAAGCATAGGTTAATGAGGTTTAAGAATTTTAATTTATTTTTGTTAAAAATTTATAGCACATAAAAAAGATGTGAAATGTCAAATCATTACACTTAAGATAATCTATGCTCTTAAGAGGATGAGGAAAGAAAGAAATGACGGAAATGGACTGAAGTTTAATCGTGGATTAGAAAACCTGTAGTTAATTTAGACTATTAGCTCATTTTGCATTTATTTATTTATATTTTTTAGAAATACATTTTTTTGTTTAATTGTAAAGAAAAAAGAACAATAACCAAATATTTTAACATTATACGACAAAATTAATTTTGTAAAGCTATTTTTGCAACAATTTTGATGTTCAGGTTCCTTAGTTTTGAGTTGTCATTTCTTCTTTATACTGTTTATTACGTTATTTCTTGATTATACCTGAAAAAAAAAATATTATTTTCAAGGTATAACAAAAAATATGGTTATTTTTTATGGATACTGAAATTGTTATTATATGTCTTTAATTTTATTTTACTGTTTTAAGTATAATTGAGAGGCGCAGTCACAAGCAGCATGAAGAAAAAATGACAACTAAAAATATATAGAACCTGAACTTGAAAATAGTGACAAAACTAATTTTGGAAGATCAATTAGTAAAACTTTTGCAACAACAATAGTAAAATTTGTTTTAATTTTTTAATTTTTTTTTATAATTTAACAAATATTTGCTCATTTTTATAAAACATAAATAAATAAACACAAAATTGTAATAGTCTAAATTAATTACAGGTTTTTAATCCACGAGCAAACTTTAGTCATTTCAAACGTTTCTGGTCCCCTTAAGCTGTGTGCTTCTGAATTTCCACACTTTTGATTTTTTTTTAAAGTAATTTTTAATAGAAGTATCTTATTTAAAAATTACAATGTTATAATACTAAAAAAAGGCCTGAAATGAATTTCAAAAATCATCATGAAATCAATTTAACTCATAGTTTTTTTTTTAATATTTTGTCTGCATTTATTTTTTTCCATATATCTTAACATGCATTTCTTTAAACATAGAGAAAAGACTAGCCTTTATTAAAAAAAAAAAAAAAAAAAAAAAAAAATAAAAATAAAAAAAAATCGACCGCAACATTTTGCAAATCCTCATATACTGGGTTAGCCAACAAATAAAACAGATAACATATACTTCAGAGGATTCTGAACTTTAAACTACAGATAACTCAAATTATGGGCTTATCATCAGTTAAATAAGATTTTTTCGCAATTTGTCGTAACAAATGTTTGCCGAAAGGTGGTGATGTGGCAATTTACATAAGTTTTCAGTAAGCTTATGCATTTTAATGTCCAATTTATGCTTTCACATAAAGGTTTAATCTTCTTATAACAAATGTTCATAGTATGCATTTATTGTCAACAACGTGCTGTAATCTCAAACCCATATTTTCTGTTGCTAAATGTAGTAAATTTGGCTAAATATCCAAAAAACCTGCTTACGAATGATTTCTTGCTTAGCTGGCACAGATATATTTATTGGGTTCCAAATATTTATTTAACTTATGACTAGCGCATCATTTGAATTATCTGTAATTCAGATTTTGTTTGTCTTGTTAACACCAAAGCCCTCTGAATTTGGTAAATTATTTTTCGCTAACCCTGCACCATCTACAATTTGTCCCAAAAAGATTGAAACGTTAAATTTTTTACATGTTAGAGATACATAGACAATGTAAATGGGAAAAAATTTCAAAATAAAATAGGATTTAAGATTAGGTGGATGAATTAGTCCTTCTGATAATTTTCAAAGAGTTACAGTTTTAAAATATTTATACAGTCCCTGGATCCTATACGTTAGATTTAGTAATTTTTTTCTCTTCTCTTACAAGTAAATCTGTAAAAATTCCATTTTTCTACGACCCAAACTCACCGAGATACAATCCTTTAAAGTTTATGGGATTTCGGAGTTTTCTAGCACTAAAACATACAAATGATTTTTTAGTGCCAGAAAGCTTCGAAATTTTATAAAATTTAAAGTTGCATAACCCAGTCCATTTTAGCTAGAAGACTTTTACTTTTGTACTTGTAGAACGCGAAAAAAAAACTTTATAAGTGTAATTTATTGGATCCATGGACTAATTAAAAATTTAAAAAGTGTAACTTTTTGAAAAGTAACTGGTGGACAATTTCATCAACATAACCTTAATACACTATATTGCCAAAGGTGACCGGTCACTTGCGATTTTAGACGTTTTGTTAACTATCTAGAAAAATACATGAAGAATTAACCTGAAACTGCAGGTGTGTAAACAATATAGTATAGGTTATATGTTTCCGCGAAGATTTTTTCACGAAACCCCATAGGGGACTGTCAACAAATTGAAAAAGAACGAATATCTTTTGGATAACCCTGTAAAAACTAATGTAGCAAAGGCGTTCAAACTCGAGATTATTAATAAGTGGCTTATTGTAATATATTGTGTTCATTTTTATGAGGATAGCATGTATACTCGTAGAGAAATTAAGGTTTTTATAAAAAAAAGTCCCAAATTTCGCCTAGTTTTTTGCTTATAATTTGCAGAGTTCTTAATATAAAAAAAAAGTTATTTTCAGAAAATATGACAAACAACATTGTACATAATACTCTGCAATCAGAATTAAAAAATAATAAAAATTGGATGAAAAATGAGCAGGTTTACTAAAAAATGTTCACTGCGCATGCGCGAATGCAATCAAAATATAATATACATAATGTATTAGCTAAGTATATAGAGCAACTTTTGCGAAAGTCTCAAAATCATAGCTTGAAAATTCAGAAAATTACCGTCGTTAGAATAATCTCGAAATCCGTTGTTCCCAAAATGAAGCAAACAGATGAGACGTTGTATCAAATATCTGTTGATTAATGCCAAGATAGCGTGCACTGTATATTTGGATACAACCCCTCATATTTTTGCTTCATTTTGGGAATAACGGATTTCGAGCTTATTCTATCGACGTTAATTTTCAGAATTTTCAAGCTATGATTTTGAAACTTTCACAAAATTTGCTCTATATACTTAGCTAATACATTATGCATATTATATTTTGATTGCATTCGCGCATGCGCAGTGAAACATTTTTTATTAAACCTGCTCAATTTTCATCCAATTTTTATTATTTTTTAATTCTGATTGCAGAGTATTATGTACAATGTTGTTTGTCATATTTTCTGAAAAGAACTTTTTTTTTTTATATTAAGAACTATGCAAATTATAAGCAAAAAGCTAGGCGAAATTTGGAACTGTTTTTATAAAAACCTTAATTTCTCTACGAGTATACATGCTATCCTCATAAAAATGAACACAGTATATTACAATAAGCCACTTATTAATAATCTCCAGTTTGAAAGCCTTTGCTACATTAGTTTTTGCAGGGTTATGCAAAAGATATTCGTTCTTTTTCAATTTGTTGACAGTCCGCTATGGGGTTTCGTGAAAAAATCTTCGCGGAAATATATAACCTATACTATACTGTTTACACACCTGTAGTTTCAGGTTAATTCCTCATGTATTTTTTTAGATAGTTAACAAAATGTCTAAAATCGCAAGTGACCGGTCACCTTTGGCAATATAGTGTATCTACCTTATTTTGAACAGTTTTACAACGTACACTGCATACGTAACTTAAATAGGTAAAAAAATTAAAACGTGTTTCAATCTGTTTGGGACACCCTGTATAGCCAAATTATACAAATCTGTATTGTGTAATAAGGATGTCTAAGTTATAACCTTTTTTATATGTCATATCTATATTAATCTTAGGATGCGTGTTTACTGTGTTCCTGTTTTCTTTATAGCTTCACACGTATTTGTTGAAAAATATAGAAGCTGGATCAACTTTATTTTCTAGATAAAAAATTTGACCTCAATGATTTTGCGAAACTTCTTAAATGTATCTGCAGAAACAGAGATTTTTGTCAAGAGTTTCTGTAAATTATATTATTACGATTTTCCTGGAGGTTCTGATCCTTGGTTTTATCTTAATTTGTCAAAATACTGCCGTGATACACAGAAACTCACAAATTTCTCTGGGATCAGATAAGCCGTAATTTCTTATTCTCATTATTACTCCCACTTTCATTTCTGTAAGCGAGAAATATGTATTATTTTCATAAGACGAAAAATATTTGCTCCACGACTATCATACTTCGTGTTCATTTCAGCAAAATTAGAGCAAACAACGGGAGTATCACGCTTGCATCAGATGGAAGATAGAATAAGTTGATTTCATCAGAGCTGAAAATTGTTGCTTTTATATCACATAAAGTTTACAAACAAGATTGCAGTGTATTTACCTTGTAAAAGAACTTTTGTATTTTCAAGATGTATTAGAAATCTTTTAAAGAAGATTGTTTTGAAGGAATTTATTTATATGATCGAAATCTGAAACTCGTTATTTGTAGATTTTCAATTTTCTTTTTCATTGAAAGTATCAAGATTTATCTAATGATAATTCTACCAGAAATAGAATATTGATAATTTATGTAAAAACTCATATGACTCTTTAAAAAAAAGAGATGAACTACAAGAAAATGTTTTATTAAAAAAAATAATTTTATACATATATATATATATATATATATATATATGTATAAAATTATTTTTTTTTTAATAAAACATTTTCTTGTAGTTCATCTCTTTTTTTTCTTTTACTGGTTTCACCTTGATGTTTCAGAATTAGTAGATTTTTGTTAGATCCAGTTTTAAATTTAACAATTTTAACTAATATTTTGCGTTTATATTTTCCACAAAAGTCATTTTCCAGTTTACATTTTAGAATCAATTATTACTGCTAAAGTTTTGTTGTAATAAAAAATAAATGATAAATATCCATGACATGTTCTGGAAAGATTATAATATCCTTATTCAATAATTTGTAAAAATTGGACTTTAATTTTCGTACACAATTTATGTTTATTTGTATGCATTTATGTAAGCGGAAAAATGCATTTTCTCACGAAAAGTAAATTATTTGTTCTAAGACTATCATATTTTGTGTTCATTTCAACAAAGTTAGAGCAAAAAACGAGAGTATCCCACTTGCATCATATGAAAGATAACATAAGATGGATTTTATCAGACATGAAAATTGTTGCTGTTATGGCACATAAAGTTTAAAAACATACTTTTGATAAAATTGCAATATATCTATCTTGTAAAATAACTTATATATTTCCGCGATGTATTTTAGAAATCTTTTAAAGTACATTTTTTTAAAGGATTTATTTATATCATCCAAAATTACAACTCATTGTTGTAGATTTTGGGCAAATTTTCAATTTCCTTTTGTGTTTAATAGTGAAAATGCATAGATTTACCTTAAGGTACTTTTATTAGAAATATAATTTTGACAATTGATTCAAAATCTCACTTGAATCTTTAAAGTATACGTATAAAATAAATTAAAATGTAAATTTCTGCAATACTTTTCCTAATATTTCTTCCCCTTTTTATTTATTTATTTATTTTCTTGTATTTCTTGGTTTTGGAATTATGTTTTTTCATAGACAGTTTTGTTTTTAAATACAATTTGAACTCTGTTTTTTTGTTGTTTTTATATCATATTTATATCATCACAAATTTTAACGTGATTGCAAACATGCAGCAATATTGTATCACTGTATTAGTGGTAGCTGTACACAAGCATCGGAACACGTGATAAACATATATCTCAAAGTGGTAACCATGCGGCCACTACCAAATATAGGCTGCAGGAAAAAAAAATACAAATGAAAGTAAATTTAACATTGTATTTTCGTGATGGGAGGGGAAGGGGCATGTGATCTCAAAACATTTTGCAGAGAAAAAACAAAAGCATGATTACGCTTACAATAAAAAACAAAACAGGCATATATTAAGAATTTTAAGGCTAATATCTTTTTTAAATAGATTTTTTTTTTCAGCAATAGCAGAAAACCTTTCAAAGGCGCTAATACAATCCTCAAAGGGTGTTTCGTTGGACAGCTGTGATATAGAATTTACAAAGTTTGTTTTTATAAGATTACAATGTACTTGTCATGTAAAATAAGTTATACGTGTTAGGATGTATGAGAAATCGTTTCCGAAAGATTGTTTCGGCTGATTTTATTGTCTTCTAATTTTAAAACTCACAAATTTTGAAACAAATTTTTATGTTTTCTTCTTAAATTTTGAAAATATTTAGATTTGTCTTCAAATGCTTGGATCAGAAATAAAATTTTGAGAACTGATTTAAAAACTCGTGTGAATTTTTATAATAAGTACATATAAAATATTTATTACAGTAAAAGAAAATGTTAAATTTGTTTATTTCTGTTTTCTGATTCATCTAAAGATTTTTTTTAGAATTATATTTGGCATTATATTTCAGCATTGATAATCTTTATTAGATGAAATTTTATTATTATTATTATTATTATTATTATTATTATTATTATTATTATTATTATTATTATTATTATTATTATTATTATTATTATTATTATTATTTTGCTATTTTAGAATCACTGTTGCAATTTTACAATTACAGTTGGAATAATTATAAAAACAAAAGAATGATAAAGAATTATGAAAATGAGAAATTTTCAGTGGAAGAAAAGTCATATTGGTGATTTTTATTTCCGTATTTTATAGATGATGTCTGGCAATATTTTATGCATGGTGATTTTAATTAAACTCACTGTTATTAGAAGTTTTTGAATGTTGTTGTAATCATCTGGTGTATTTGAAGTTTCACATACATGCTATTGTGATGACACAGTAGAGATTGGAAAAGGAAAAGAAAATACCACCAGGTTTAACTGTTTATCATTTGGAATTAAGATTTCAACATGAAATTGACTGAATTTCAACCTGAAGTCAAAGAGTTCCATACATTGAGCACATAACTTGTAAAATTGATGTCGCTTCTTAGAGAGATAAAAAGCGATCTTAAATTATTCTGAGTTTTCGAAAATAAATGTTCATACTGTTCAAAAAGTAATTGAATCTACACAATGTAAACACACAAACATATATATTAACGATCACAAACAAAATATACATAACGTTTTCGCGCACATCATATCTTAATTATTCTTAATCTGTAATAGTCTTAAATATTACATCTTATATTTCGTACTTACATTCCTAGTTCAGTTCATAAAAATTCTAAGACAGATTAATTTTTTCAACAGAAAAAAATCGTCTGCGCGAGGCGCAAAATAAAAACAAATTAAAACCATGGAAGTAGCGATAAAACGCAACAGTGTGATTCAGTTTTTCTCCAATGTGAGCAACTTTTTTCCCTCATCAACTGAAAGCACAATTGAAAGTATTTATACAAAATTTCATATTCCTATGTAATTTCATGTAATTAAGACAATTTAATTCATTAAGTACAATTTCGCCCTCCAGAAATGTACGAGCACATTCAGTTTAATTATGACTACTCTGTAATAAATAAAAATGAAATATTGCAATAAACTTCAGTGTAGAATTTTTATTCTCCAATTTCGAATTTTTTTCAGGTATCTGCTGGGAGATTACACACTTTCACTAACATTAAAGTATTACATATGCAGTTATGTTAATTTAATGTTTTAATTCAAACTGAACGATTTCAATTTAGAAGATATTTTCGATGAATTTATTACCTTAAAATTAAAAGGTACGTATCTAATTCTATGTACAGACAAATATTTCATAACTAAAGTGTCAAATACTACAGTTTGTGGAACAAGCTATAGCTCGAGGGTAAATTGCTCCTACTAACAGTTATTAAATAATATATAATATATATTATTTAATGCTTTAATTATATAAACACTAGCTGATCTGCCAGGCGTTATCCGGCCCATTCAAAAAATAGCATGAAACGCGAAAAAACTGTAAAAATCACTGCACGAATTCGAAATGAACTTTATTGAAAAGAGAATAAAATTTACTATACTGGGCTGGAAAATTGAAACCGGATTCCCCTTAATAATGTGGAAAAATCGCAGCGAATCGAAAAAAAAAATGCTAAAAGTCACGACAATTTATTTCAAAAGTCGCAGGAGACAAACTTTATTATATAGGCTAAAAGCTTTCTTTTATGAATGTTGAAAAATCGCCGCAAAACATGAAAAACTCTAAAAATCGCATAAAAAATTCAAAAATTGCTGTATGAATTTCGAGTAAACTTTATTGAAAAGAAGACAAAGTTTATAATATTGAGCTAAACGAATAAAACCATATTTTTTATACTAATTTGGAAAAATCGCCGCGAAACTATAAAAAACTCCGCTAAAAAATTGCTAAAAATACAAAACTCGCAAACGAAAACAAATACTACAGTGGACTAAAACATTGTAACCGGAATTCTTTCACAAATATCAAAAATCGATGTGAAAAAGCGATACAAATTACATTGAAAATCACGGAAGACAAAATGTACTATAACAGGCTAAAAGTTTGAAACCGATTTCCTTTTACTAGTGTGGAAAAATTGCCGCAAAACGCGAGAAATCTCTAAAGATTGCATAAAAGTATTCGCGAAAAATTAAAAAAATCGCTGTACGAATTCCGAATAAACTTTATTGAAAAGAGGACAAAATTTACAATACTGTGCTAAAAGGTTAAAACTGGATAATTTTTACTTATGTGGAAAAATCGCTGCAATACAAAATAATAATAATAATAATAATAAATAAACTCGCTAAAAATCACATACAAAATTTACTACAGTGGACTAAAATATTGTAAACGGATTTCCTTCACCAATGTCAAAAATCAACGCGAAACGCGAAACAACGGTAAAAATCTCTTTGTAAATCGAGGAAGACAAAATGTACTATAGTAAACTAAATGTCTGAAACATAATTCATTTTACGAATCTCAAAAATTCGCAGCAGAGCTCGAGAAATCTAACAATGGCTACGAAAATAGCGTTAAAAAACGCAAAAACTTCAAAAATCGTGGAGGACAAAATTTACTATATTAGGCTCAAAGTTTGATACTGAATTCTTTTTACGAATGTCCAAAAATCGCAACAAAACGCGAAAAATCGCATTAATAATCGCTAAAAAATCAAAAATTGTGGAGGCCAAATTTATTATATTAGGCCAAAAGTCTGAAACAAAATTCTTTTCAGGAATGTCAAAACATCGCCGCAGAACGCGAAAAACGCAAAAAAAGTGCATTGAGAATCGTTACAAATTCAAAAATAGCAGAAAACAAATTTACTACAGTGGGCTAAAATATTATAACCGCAATTCTTTCACCAATGTCATAAAATCCCAGTGAAACATTAAAATTCGCCAAAAATCATAATAAAATTCGCTAAAAATTAAAAAATCGAAGACGATAAAATTTACCACATTGGGCTAAAAGTTTGAAACAGAATTCACTTTTACTAATGTTATAAAATTTCCGCAAAACGCGGAAAAAGTCTAAAAATCGCGTTAAGAAATTTGCGAAAAATTAAAAAAACGCTATACGAAATTCGAATAAATTTTATTGGAAAGAAGACAAAATTTATTAGAGTGAACTAAGACATTGTAACCGGAATTCTTTCACAAATGTGAAAAAAAAAAAAAAAAAAAAAAAAAAAAAAAGCCGCAAAACGCGAGAATATGCTAAAAATCGCTAAAACTCCAAACAAAAATTTCAATAAAAAGTGCTAAAAATTCAAAAATCGAGGAGAACAAATTTTACTATATTAGAATAAAAGTTTGAAACCAAATTCCTTTTACTAATGTGGATAAATCGACTCAAAACGCGCAAATATTCTAAAAATCGCATAAAAAAATTGCGAAAAATACAAAATCGCTGTACGAATTCCAAATAAACATTATTGGAAAGGGAACAAAATTTACTATAGTGAGTTAAAATAATGAAAACGCATTTCTTTTAGTAATGTGAAAAAAAAGATGAAAATCCCATAAAAGCATTTAATAAAATAATCCAAAATCGGGGTTTGAGGTGCATAACTACATATATAGTACCTTCCTATCAAATTTTATAGCTCTGCCTGCAGCAGCCTCTTCAGAACGCAGTTGACAGACACACAGTCAAACGTCTTTTCTTATTATTATAGCGATGTATCTTACACAATGTATCTGTACAATGTATCTTACAATAAATACTTTACATTTTACATGCATACAAAAACATTATTATGTTACATTATGCACTACTTATACAAATAATATCTTATGTCTTATTCAAATTATAATATCAATGATAAATCAAAAGTTATATACTATAAGTTATGAATAAGTTATAATAATGAAAACGCATTTCTTTTAGTAATGTGAAAAAATTGCTGCGAAATGTGAAAAAAAGATGAAAATCTCGTAAAAACATTTAATAAAATAATCCAAAATCGGTAAATTAAGTATATCTTATGTCTTATTGAAATTATAATATCAGTGATAAATCTAAAGTTATATAATATAAGTTATAAGTATGATATTATAATATTTTTTCTCAAATATATATATATCCAATTTTATAAAAAACAGACTAAAATGTTTTGGCTATAGGTCTTTAATTATAAAAGAATAACGCTTGTTAAAAATATTGTAGTTTTCTTTCAGCTTAAAATTATTTATTATTATTATTCAGAATTTTATTTGCATTATACTTAAGAGTATGTATGTTATCAAAACTAAATAGAATCTTCATGATGGGACATATACGTAAGAGATAATGGAAAATCGCCAATATAAAAAAGAATTTTAAAATTTTCGTAAATTTAAAGAGAAGCGAGGAAAAACTATCATCACCTGTATATAGATGCACTGCAGTATTATAAATAACATTAAAAACATTATTTAAAATTTTATAAGCGTCTCAACTTTTTAAGGAATCTTGCCATTAAATATATGTCAGTCAGTTACTTGTTTTAGAGTATGGTTTCGGTTTGTTGTCAAAATTCATCACAAGACACTTTATAATATCGTGACACGATCGCGTGGAGAGCCCTTTCTCACTGCAAAAAATAACAAGAACAAAAAAATCATATATCATGTAGGTTACGAAACACTTTCCTACACTAACTGAATATTACTAAAGAATTTAATATTTCATACAATGAAATCGTTCATAGTCCGTCCTGTAACCGAATTCTTTTGTGCGTTCTCTGTAAATGAACGATAAATGCTATAATCTACATCGACTCTATAATCTATAGAACACATGCTATTGTTCACTTCAGTGATCCTTTTTAATTTATGTTTGAAGTATTATAACATTATTAAAATGCATCGCAAACAATTTTTCCTTATGTATCATTAAAAAAAAATGAAATTCTTTTATACGTCCCTGTAAACTAATTATAAATACTACTTATTCTATACACCCTAGAAAGCATGTTTTAGTTCAGCATATCAATTTCATTATGTTTGATGTGTTGTAACAAGATTAAACTGAATTGGAAACGATTTATTGCCATGGACCATAATGTAATAGAATTATTTTGCGCATTCCTGTAAACGAACTATAAGTGCTACACACTTAATTTTCAATATCGAACATTTTATGGCAAACCTCAATAACATATAAAAATTACAGCGTAATCCGAGTATAATTTACGAGAGTTAGAGCATGAACAGAGAGCCACACGACAAGAGGGCCAGACAGACAGATAAACCGGATTCATAAGCACTTCTCAACTATGTTGGAAAGTGTTAAAAACACGTCAATAAACGAAAATAATAAATTTGCTTTATTCTTTCAAGCTAGATATTTTTGAATAAAAAGTAAAACGAGTCAAAAACAGGAAGCCAAATAAAATTAAACTGGATTGAAAATATTCCTATTATTAAATCAATCTAAAGTGAACTTTGCTTTGTTTGCTCCAATATATGCAGTCACTCTTTCAAAATAATAATGAAAATTTCAATTATTCGATATAGAACAGTCAATATACATAACGACTTAATTTTGTCCTGTGATGTAAGGCTGGGTATCAACAGTAGGTAATAAAAAACTTCTTTCCTTACTTATTCTTTCCATACAAAAGGTGTTGAAAAGATTGGTGAAAATTTGAAAAGAGTTGGTATGAATTTAAGTAGGCTGTTTGAAGAGAAACGATTTCCATATTGTTCGAAAACTATAAAACTCTAGCTTAATATAAAATGGCGCATATTCTAACCAGGAAGTTTGTCTAAAAATAATTCTTTAAAAAAGTGACTCTGTCGTAATGCCTAATTTACTTCTTTTTCCTCTTCATTGACTGGAATCTTCTGATAGCAGTTGATTTTCTTCATTTCTTTCCAAATTGCTTTATATATCTTAGATCTTGAGTATAGATGCTATTACGTATTTATGTTTTTCATTTAGTATGTTTTTCTTAATCCCAGGTTATATTTATTAAATAAAAAAGGAAAATATTTTTAGATGTTACCTTAAATACGGAAACAACGGCTTTAAAAGTTCTGAAAGCATTTACATATAACAAAATTACATTGCATAAAAATAGCTTTTGAAATACAAAATGTCCCAAAATAAATTACACAATTCCAAAAGGGCTACAGCAAGAATTATTCAGCAGAAAGTCATGAAATTCGAGAAATGTAGTAAGACACAATGAGAATTTTTTCTAGAGCAAAAGTGTTAGTTTCAAAAACCACCAATAGTTTTCCAAACTTGAACACCAGCATATGCTAATATTCGTAACCAAGGTAACCGTATCACACATACCATCATGCTATTTAAACTGCATTTCAGATGCAAACGCCATAATTGTTTATTAGTCACGAAAAATGTCCCAAAATAAATTACACAATTCCAAAAGGGCTACAACAAGAATTATTCAGCAGAAAGTCATGAAATTCGAGAAATGTAGTAAGACACAATTAGAATTTTTTCTAGAGCAAAAATGTTAGTCCCAAAAACCACCAATAGTTTTCCAAGCTTTAACACCAGCACATTCTAATATTCGTAACCAAGGTAACCGTATCACACATACCATCATGCTATTTAAACTGCATTTCAGATGCAAACGGCGGAAAATTTGGCGGTTACAAAAAAGTTTAGTCATTCTTAAGGGATTACACAACAGGATTTATTGGGAATGGCTTATATACATATGCTGTCAGCCTTAAAGATTTTTGTATTTACAGATTTTAAGACCTGCACTTATTTACGAATGTTTATGAATCTCTCCTTGACCAACATTTTACACTTTACTCTTTAAAATTTGTGAAAGGTTATCAGAAAAAAAGAAGAAAAGTTAAATATCTGAAAAAATCATTTCTCACGAAATAGTATCAAATGTGTTTTACTGTAATCTTTTCAGCAATCAGTGGGTCAGTGGAAAACATACATATACGGATTTTTATTTCATTAATTTTAATGAATAATTAACGTTTAAAAACCATTCAACACACAATAATACTTGAAAACACGTTTTCATGATGTTTCACTTTAAACAAGAATTAAAACACATTTTTGTTTCTTTTATCTTACAGAGATAAAAACTAATATTTCTTCTCATCACGAAGTGCAACATTCACTAATAAAATTTAATTTATAAAACACGAGCATAAAACTGACAAAAAATCATACTGCTTCACTTTACGATCCTGAAGACACTCGCAAGCTAATGTTAAACAAATGGCAAAGTTCTTTTAAAATTTCTAGTTTGCATTTTAATATTTGGAAATAAATACATTTCTTTGCATAGTGATGTGACGATTTCTGGCACGTACACCAACAAGGGAGTTACGTAGTCGATTTCTAAGTGGGAACATTCATACTTTTTCGATTTTGATCGCAGTTTTTAGTTTGAGGACACTTTCAGCTTCGGAACAGGTTTCGAAATTAAAGCTGTCCGAAAAACAAACAAACAACAACAACAAAAATAAATAAAACTAGCCGGATGTGCTACCACCAAAAGTTTCTTCTATCTTATACATGTTAAATACGTTGAAAAGTGTAATTTTTTAAATTATGCATTTTAGAATCCAAAAATGCAGCATAGTAGCGCCACGTGTTATAGGACTTACACGAAAACCTAATCAGCACGAACTTATGTCAGGTGTAACAGAATATGAAGTTTGATGAAATTCCGTGCATTGATTCTTGACATATGAGAATCTCTAAAATCGTGTAAATCCAGGAAAATGCAGCATAGCAGCGCCCCTCTTGAGCTATTTACACCAAAATTTAATCAGCACCAATATACATCAACAAAATGGACTTTTTGAATCTGAAGATTGATGAAAATCCGTGCATTAGTTCTTGAGATTGAACTATTGCGGAAATCGTGAAAAATACAGCTTAGCAGTGACACCTGTTGGGCGATTTACAGCAAAAATAAATCTCAGCACCAATATTTATCAAGGTATAACCGAATGTAAAGTTTTATTAAATTCCGTGCATTAGTTCTTGAAATAGAGCGCCCACAAAATTTGTGTCAGATACAGACATACAGACAGACAGACTCACAGACAGACATTTTCTAAAAACAATCAAATCATGTTCAGAACATTCTAAAACGTATAAATCTGTAGAAAACCGGAAGTCGAAATTTTCACGAACATAATACTTTCTTCTTGTAAATTATAGAAGAAAGTAAAAATACTGCAACTAAAATTGAAAAAGAACGACGATACTCGGTTAGACATCGACGTCAGATACACTGTAAAAATAAATCCCGTATATATACATATACAGGTAATTTTTATGTAAAATTTCTGTCTTTGAACGGAAACTTTTTGGTTTGAGTAAAAATCGTAGATTTTCCTGGAATAAACGGAAAATTTCTTTTTTATCCTTACTTATTGAATGGTTAAAACGGAAATGTTCCTTCCAAAACAGATAATCGGAAATCCTTTTCAGTTGGGAGCAAATTAAAAAATTCCAGTTAAATTTTCGTAATTGATGTTTTGGCCTATAACAAACCGTTGGATTTGGCCAAAGAACAGAACAATCATTCTGTAATGACGAGTACTGAGGATCGAATCCGGAGGAAGAGAAGACGATAAGAAATGGGTGTGATAATATGTAATATATATATAACCTATTCCGTATAAATGTGTATCGGTGTATCTAATTATTATACAGACTTTTTTAATAATATTTTAATTTTAATTTAATAACAGACATTTTCCCATCTTGAATAGTTGAACATTTTTATCTTGAAAACGGAGACATATATCAAAACAGAAGTTTTGTGAAAAAACGGTGAATAGACGGCAACTCTGCTGCCAGTACATTTTTTGTTTTTTCACGGAATTTTTTTATTTACATTGTACTCTGTACCAAAAAAAAAAAAAATCATTTAAAAATACCGAAATGCAAAGGAGAAATTTGAAGAATAAGAAAGTCGTCATTGGTATAACATTAGCTTGCGAATGTCTGCCTGTGACTAGCGTAGGCTCTTAATCAGTTGAAGATTTAAAATAAAGTCGAGTAATCCTATTTTAACGGCATCCGACACAGTCCGTGATCGTAAAACAGCGTTTGAGAGAATACACGAATAGACAAGGAAAACCATGTACCACGCATAGATTATGAAATATTTTCCAGCATTATCAGAATGTTACTACGAAACTTCATCTTTTCATACGGTAAAAAGGAATATCTAAATAAACAATTTAGAAAACATGCAACACAGTTGAAAATCAATTACCGCAAGTAGATGATAATATCGAAATCTTTTGTACAGCCATGTATAAGATCTAAAGATTTTTGCATACACCACATAACAAGCTAAAATTTTATTCGGAAGAAAAATAAACAGTGTACCTGAAAACACATTTCCGGCAATTATCATCCATTGCAGACCATGCATCTAAATTGTTTTGTGTAATCTCGTGCATGAATTTATTTAAATTACACACACACACACACACCTCGTGTGCTAAAATTTAATTCAACTGAAAAACGCGTAAAACAGTTGAAAACACATTTTCAGCAAATCTCACCCATAGACAGTAATGTATTTGAATACTTTTTTTTATCCCTGCATAGAATCTATAGAACATATCCCAATATATATTATTATAAAATTTACTTAAGTTTGAAAACACATTGAAAATGCACTTTCAGAAATGATCGCTCATAGATGGTAATGTTTCTGAATTGTTTTGTGCTGCTATTTAAAAAAAAAAAAAACGTTATATATGCACTATTTTTTTTATAAGAAAATGAGTATAATGCACCTCAATAAAGGTATGAGTTTTATTATAATAGAAAGCATAGTTAAAACGCATTTCAAAACAATTATTACGAGTAATGTAATCGAATTATTTTGTGTGTCCTTGTAAATGAATCATAAATGCTGTGCACACCATTTTCTATAGTAAACATGTTACTATCAATAATGCATATAAATTTCGGAATATTTGAAGTAGTTATACCATTAAAACATACTTCAAAAAATTATCGTTCATAGTCCACAGTATACTCGAATTTTTTTTCAGTGTCCCTATAAACAAAATATAAATTCTTTACATTCCATTTTCAATAGGGAACATGCAATAATAAACAAGCAATAACATATATCAGTTTCGTAGTAATCTAAGCATATTTACGAACGTTACAGCGATGACCGACAAGAACCAAAGTCATAAATTCTTTTCAACTATGTTGGAATGTGCTAAAAATGCGAAATAATTATATCAAACAAACAAAGAAAAGGGAAAAACCAAACAAAGATAAAAACAAGGGCGGAAAACGTAAAAGAAAATACGGTTATGAAAACACGTGACAAACTTTCAAACTAAAAATTAAACAAATATGGCATTAAAGAAATTGAAATGTAAAAGGAAAGGCGAAAAATCCCTGCCTCGCAGCAGAAGTAGAAAACTTCAGAAATACATATTTATCAATTCGAAATATATTTTTACAACGTTTTAGTTTTCACCAAATTTATAAAAGTAAAATATTATTCAAAATTCTGGTCAAAATTTTGAATAAAATTAAGCGGTATATATAATATACCATCGTCCTTCAAGAGGAAATGTCCTAAATACGATTTGACTCTTTTTTGCAAAATGTATTTCTGTATCTAAAAGACAGAAATTTTGTGGGCAAAATATCGCAAGAAATAATGTACTAAAATTTATCAAACTTCATATCGTATTAGATCGTAACCTAAAAATGGCGTTGGTTAGATATGGGTGTATATATCTCCTCCGGTAGCATTGCTATGCAGTGTTTTTCACGATTCCTATCATATCTCTGCATCTATGGATTGGAATTTTACCATATGTCATAGTCAGAACGACCTCGGCATATATAGTTGCTGATTGGGTTTGGGTGTATAAAGCCCAAAAAGTGGCGTTTCTATGATGCGTTTTTCACTATTTACGAGACAGCTATATCTCGGCATCTATGGGATGGAATTTCATCAAACTTGCTATTCATGAAGTTATACTTTGACATAAATTAGTGGTTATTAAATTTGGGTGTATATCGGCCAGTAGGTGGCTCTTTGTTGTATTTTTTACGATTTTCGTGAGAGCTATATCTCAGCATTTAGGAGATTAAATTTTAGAAAATTTAATATTAAGATTCTTATTAAAACTTTTGTCGATTCAATTTTGGTCATGCCCTTACTTCACAGAGAGCGCTGTTATGCTATTTTTTCCCTAAAGTAACTTTAACCCTAAAGTACTTTAAATTTTATATTTGGAGTTATTAATTAAATTGTACGTGTTAGTCCAATTTTTATTTCAATATTAAACAGGGTTATGCTAAACTATGTTTTTTTTAAAATTCTCTGATCACAGTAGCACTGAATTAAATTCAAAGAAATGCATTAGTAGTTGATCTGTAACAGTGCTGTTCAAATTTTATATTAGAGTAATGTAGAAGAAAGTTTTGTGATGGCTACACTATATATTAGTATTATTTTGACAACAGCTCAAATAAAATCCCTATGCAAGAGCTTACTTAATTAAATAAATATTGCGAACATTATACAAGGTGATCTATACTAATATTATAAAGGAGTAAAGATTGTTTTTTTGTTTGTTTGTATGTTTGTTTGTTTGTTTGTTTGTAGGGGGTAATCTCTGGAACTACCTAAGCGATTTCAAAAGTGATGGTGGCAAATTGATTGTGACAACCCCTGCTCCAACATAGGCTGTATTTTATTTCGGTGCCACTAACCCCAGGGGGGTGCAGGAGCGAAAACGTTCTAAAATTGCGTTTTTTGAATACTGAAGGAGCTAGAAATTTGAAATTTGGCAATGTAGCTACTTATAAGATGTAAATGCTCTCTAAGAACAAATTAAAAAAAAAATTAAATTAAAATGGGTGAAATGAGTGAAAAGCGTTCTAAAAACATTCTAAATTACAATTTCTGTGGAATCTCTGGAACTATAGAACCGATTTCAAAAGTGATGGTGGCAAATTGATGGTGACAACCCCTGCTCCAACATGGGCTATATTTTAGCTCGGTGCCACAAACACTAAGGGGGGGGGGTGCAGGAGCGAAAAACTTTCTAAAATTGCGTTTTTTGAATACTGAAGGAGCTAGAAATAGGAATTTTGGCATTGTAGCTACTTATAAGATGTAAATGCTCTCTAAGAACTAATTAAAAATAAATAAATTCAAAAGGGTGAAATGAGCGAAAAGCGTTCTAAAAACATTCTAAATAACAATTTCTGTGGAATCTCTGGAACTATACAACCGATTTCAAAAGTGATGGTGGCAAATTGATGGTGACAATCTCTGCTCCAACATAGGCTATATTTTATGTCGGTGCCACTAATCCCAGGGGTGTGCAAGAGCGAAAAACATTCTAAAATTGCAATTTTTTTATGCTGAAAGAGCTAGAAATTTTAAATTTGGCATTGTAGTTACTTATAAGATGTAAATGCTCTCTAAGAACAAATTAAAAAAAAAATCGAAATTTAAAACGTTGAGATGAGCAAAAAGCGTTCTAAAAACATTCTAAATAACAATTTCTATGGAATCTCTGGAACTATAGAACCGATTTCAAAAGTGATGGTGGCAAATTGATGGTGACAATCTCTGCTCCAACATAGGCTATATTTTATGTCGGTGCCACTAATCCCAGGGTTGTGCAAAAGCGAAAAACGTTCTAAAATTGCAATTTTTTTTATGCTGAAAGAGCTAGAAATTTGAAATTTGGCATTGCAGTTACTTATAAGATGTAAATGCTCTCTAAGAACAAATTTTAAAAAAATCGAAATTTAAAAGGGTGAAATAAGCAAAAAGCGGTCTAAAATCATTCTAAATTACAATTTCTATGGAATCTCTGGAACTACAAAACTGATTTTAAAAGTGATGGTGGCAAATTGATGATGACAATCCCTGCTCCAACAGCCTCTTTAATAAAAGGCTATGCTTTGCTGACGACTGGGTTTTTCACTAATTGTTGCCACAGATTAATCTCGGAAAATGAAACATTTGAAGTTACTGAAAAAAATAATAGCTCGAAAAGCATTTGTCAGAAAATTGTTAGACAAACTGCCTTTGAAAGGTAAAAAAAATGTATTTTTCGTGATGTAAATTTCAAATCTAATGATTTTGCCGTTTTTCAAATATTGAATTTCAAAAATTACCAAATTTCACAATGGAGTACCATAGCGAAACCAACCTTCATTCGTAAAAAGATAATGATAAGGGCGACGTGTCCTGCCGTGTACATTGGTACGAGTCACAAATTATAGTAGCCTTATTATTCTGTTAAAATATAAGAGTGAATTATTAAATATCAATACTTTGTTTGATTAAAAGTTCGTTAAGAGAAATTGACCAGCGTAGCGGGCGTAGCTTGCTAGTTAAGAATAAAGCTTAATAATTTGCAGAGAGGTGAGGCGCAATAAAATAAACAAGTTTGGATAGGAAACTGAGGTCGCAATCTCTTTATTCAGTGCCGAAAAAGAGGGTGTCTACAATCTGAACTCACACTTTTGCCCGATGCTTTTTAACAATAATGAAGATATTTTAACAAAATTTGCACAAGACATATACCTTTCTTTGTGTAAAATGTAACGATATTGCGGGAAATGGTGGAAATACTCACCATCTGTATCCAAACAACACCAAATTGGTGTGTCATGTTTTGAAAAGTAGCTTACTAAAAAAAGTGTCACTTAATGAATTACTGTGTTCTTCCGTAGCTTTACGCAATGTCATTGGATTTCAAGCAAAACAAGGTCAGTCTGTTGAAAATTTCGTTAAAATGCCTTCATAATTGTGAAAGTTTTTAAGAAATATTTGGATTCAGATTAGAGCGAAAGAGCCTGTGTTTTTGACTCAAAAATTGGATTACCGCCCAAAATTTGTTTATAACATTTGTTTTATTTTACTGTATTCTACCTCCCTGAAAATTATTGAACAATTTTTCCTGCATAAACAGTGCGGCAAATGTTGCTATAACCTTTAAATGGACATCCTGATTATGCAAATATTGTGGAAAAGAACACGGACAGTTTGTAGTACGATAAGAACATTGGCGGAGTCCTCTAACCCCTTTTAAAGCCGAAATATTAACTTTTAGTAATATACTTGTTAATGCAATGTCTAGTAAAATTATAAAAGTATTAAACATAAAATTGAAAAAAAAAAAGGAGCAGTAGAAAATAAAGTTTTCGTAACTAAAATTGTGGGTGTAAGAAAAAAAAAATACTTTTACGGATCATTTAAAAAATATAAAAAAGGCATTTTTTACCTTTTATGTGCTGCAAAAAGGTACATTTTTTTAGATGTATGGAAAGGGGGGAAGATCTTGCTGGATTATCTTGTCGTAAGCTGGAAACAATTTTTCATCCAAAACATCCTCCAAAGAAAATATTTCGGAGCTGTATGACCTTTCATGGACCAGGACCATTGGTTCCAGTGTTCTAGAATGATGAATTCTGATAAGTTCATATCTTTACTCCAGAGAAGATAAGTTTCACTGTTACAAAAATTATTTCCAGCCGGCGACGGGATTTTCCAGCAAGATCTTTCACCTTGCCACACATCTGAAAAATGTAAAAACTTCTTTGCTCAAAGTGGTATGCTCAATGTTCTTCATTGGCTTGGTAACTTATCCAGACTTAAACCAGATCGAAATTATCCGGTCAATTTGTAAGCAAACATTTGCCAAAGAAGACTGTACCACAAAAACCTCTATGATTTCTTCACTAATCAAGATATGATTTCTTGACGATGAACTGTGAAAAACTAGTTGAATCAATGTCTAAATGTTGTGAGAAGGTAATAAAAAAGAAGGGAGGACGCAACAGCTATTAAAATAAACTAAGACTGTACTAATTTTTACTAATATCTGTATTAAGAGAAATTTGCTGTTTTTGAGCGTTTCAATTAATTTGAGCGGTACTGTATTTATGCCAACTTTCATGAAATTCCATGTATTAGTTTTCGTGATATAGCCATTGCGAAAAACGTGAAAAGTACAGCATAGTTGATTGGTATACACCCAAACATTATCAGAATCTATTTATGTCCAGGGCTAACATAGTATGAAGTTTTATGAAATTCCGTGCATTAGTTCCTTAGATGCAATTTTGGAAATCGTGAAAAATGCAGCATTGCAGCGACACATGCTGGGCGATGGACACCAAAAACAAATCAGCACCAATGTATGTCCAGGTCTATATCAATTTGAAGTTTTATTACATTCCACGCAGTAGTTCAGAAGTTACAGAGCCTACAAAATTTGTGTTACATACAGACAGACAGACTCACGGGCAGACATTTTCTAAAAACAGTCAAATAGTGTTCACAACCTTCTAAAACGTATAAATCCGTAAAAACTAGAAGTCGAAGCCAATATTTTTTTCTTGTATGTAGAAGAAATTGAAAAATTCAAACTGCAAAGAAGAGGTGGATCCGTATTGGCTTGTGTAAAGTTCAGATGGCGAGAATAAAACATATATCGTATATTTAAATAATTATCTGAATGCTAGAGATTACCAAAATGTACTTAATGACCACTTGTTATCAGTTTCTGGATAAATTAGAGGGCGACGTTTCATGTTTCAATAAGAGTATGACCCTATTTACAATACAAATTCTACGTTTGAGCGGTTTGTATCCAATGGTCTGCACATTATTGACTGCCCTGATTTACATCTTGATTAAAACCTAAAAGAAAACCTATTGAGAACACTGGCAAGAGCTGAGTATGCAGCTCGAAAACAATGCAATTCCATAAGTGCAATAAAACAAGCAAGTTTGTTTCAGTGACGTATTATTGGCTTTCATCACATGCAGACACATTAACTAAAATGCCTGAAAGAATTCATGAAATGACTCTGAAGAAAGAAGAAAGAATTTTCTATTAAAACAAATTTTATTACCATATTTCATTTGGGTAACCTACCATTTTGTAACACACTTTTTCATATATTGCTTTATTTTTTGTAAATAAATTTTCTATAACTTTTTATTTATTATAATTTGCTGTTATAAAAGTTTTATAGTTTGTACAATATATTCTTTAATATTCTAACGTAATAATTCAATAGAAATCTTAACATTTTAGTATGAACCTATCATTTTGTAATGCACTGAATTAATTCGTATTTAAGTATTATTCAATTCAACTAAACCGATAAATCTATATAATTTGAGGAATGTTTTATAGTTGGAGTATAATTCTGTAGGAACATTTTACAAAATAATATGTAGTTGCTCTGTCACTAAATAAGTGCTTTTCACTGCTGAATGCGCTTTTATCATAAATTGAATTCATACACACATGCTTTTACCGCAAATCATGACACTTTTTGGCGAAATCAGTAGCCACCGAGTGGCGAATAAAAATCTAGAAAACAGTTATAAGAAAGTAAGATTAGATTAGATTTATCAAATGTGGAAAACATTTTGTCAACAAAATAATAATAATAAAAATTGCTCACTAGTTAAACCTTTAGAATTAATGTATTCAAGCAGTGTTTTATTTCTTACCTCATGCAAATTTTAAGCATAATTTCATGATCAGTAAACGGGCTTCCTATCTTGCCCCAGATGTGTTCAATGATTGAGTTTACAGGTGATTAAGTTGGCAGCAGAAAGGTGTTTGACACGTTAAGTTTATAGATGGGTAACATCAATTGGTTCTGATGCACCGTTTTAGATCTGTCATTTTGATAAGTTTTATTACGGTAGAAGCATTTACATCAGTATCATTATCCTTTTAACAAACTGTGAATAATATTACGCTTCCGTAGTTTTAATGGGATGAATTTTTTTTTTAAAAATAAAGTGCTGAAATATTTGTGTGAAGAACTCACACATGTGCTGCCACATAAAAAAAAGTAATATCACCTGTTGTACCTGGTTCAATTGCTGTCCAAGCTTTACTTCTTTGTATGATGCATGCATTATATTTTATTGCCTAATTGAACTTTGCTTGAAGTCATTTGCAGGGCTCGCAGCATTCCTAAAATTTTCCCACTTTGCTACCACTATTTTAAAACGATAATCTTTATTGAAGTATCCTATTCCAGATGTTAAAGGAATCTACTATGAAGATTTTTTATTTGAAATAGTGGTAAGAAATGTAGAAAACTTTAGGAACGCTGCGAGCCCTGCATTTGTTAAAATGTGGAATTAAGTGTTATAGCATATGCTCACGTAACGCAATTCACTAATGTTTTGAACTTGATTTATTTGAGTTATGAATCAGTGTACATTTTGGGGCATAAAATATCAGTTTTATTAAACTAATAAATGAATTAATTTTAGACTGAGCAATATAAAATGGCTGTTATACATTGAATTCATTATAAAATCTGTAGAATATTTATTTTGGAAAACATTTTAAATCCCCGTTTAAAACTCACTATTTAAATTTAAATACATTTAATTGAAACTTTATGCTAATTTTTTATTACGTTTTAAAATGAAAAAAAAAATCCAATTTATAACGATATCACACAAACCTTATTAAACGTGAAATATATTCTGTATAAAATTTATTTAGAAAAGTGCTTTCAACTCAACCTAAATTGTTCGTGGTATTCAAAATTAAATAAGTTTATTTTTCAATTTATGAAAATTTTATTACACTGGAATAAAACTTATACCGCCTTTATATAGAACGAATAAGTAGTCCTTTTCTAAATCCCTAAACTAGAAATATAGATTTTCGAGCTATGCGAATAAGGTAAACAAATAAACTGAATAGACGAAATTATCAAGAATTTCTAGTCTATAGTTTTCTAGGTGATGAAACGATAAATTATATTATGAATCGTTTGAATTGCGAGAAATTATCACTTGATTTTGGGAAAAAATTCCTAAAATAGAATTATAGTTACTAAACCTAACCACTTGTGTTCGCATTTATTTGCAGAGATTTTTAAATAAGTTTGACCATCATAATATAGGAAAATTCTCTTGAATTTGAGTAGGGGATACTAGAACTCTCTTAGCAAAGGGGACTAAAATTTATAAGGATGACGTGGAACTATTTTTTTTAGAGCCACAATTTTAGTTACTAGATGCCAGTGGCAGAATTTTTTCTCAGTGTATTTTAATTAACGCTTTATGCAATTAGACTGTAATATACTGTAACTTATTTTTTTACTATTTGTATTTCTCGATATTTGCTGTTTGTAGCTTCATTTCATCCTTAAATCAGGTCTAAGACTTTGAAATCTAGTTGATATATTCGGATTTTAATCCTCAGTTGCGTCGATCTATCTTTCATATATCCCCCACTTTTCTACTGAGGTTATAGAATTTTTTTTTTCCAGATGATCTACAAGCAAAGCAGATCTGATATATACAATATACTTTAAATAACCCAAGAGTTCAATTCCACGATAATCGAAAAATATTTATTGTACAACAAATTTACTAGATTAGATTTTATATACGATTTTAACTCTATATTAGATAACTCAGAGTACGTAAGCGGGCTTAAATTTAACTACAGCTATTCCCGACCCGAGTAATCTTCGTCTTATTCAATCGCAAAAGTCTGTGATTAAATAAGGTGACTATTATTATTCGTAAATAATGGCAGTTAAATGCAAACTCCTCTACACCCCGTGTAACATAGATGCTATCAATATCTGTTTTTCTTTTCTTTTCTTTTTTTTTTCTTTAGCGAATGTTTTTAAAGTTTTTCCTTTTTTATCTTTCATGATATTAATTTGATAAAGTTTTTAAAAGTTTATTAACATGTTATAATCTGAATCGAAAGAAATCATTCTATTAGTAATCCTATGTTTGCTTATTTGTGGCAAAAAGTACTAAATGGACTTAAGTAATCGAAAATAAAAACGCAAATTTAGAAACATTTACAGCAAGGAAAATATATATGTATGTAGCTTCTCATTTACTTATGTATCCAATTTCTAAATTTATGAAGGGCTCTACTTAGAAAAAATAGAACCGTTATTAAATGATTGGAGTATCACAGTTGAGATTTATTCCAACAGAGCGAAAAAATGCTGTGGCCAGGACTCGAACCTGGGTACCTGGCTTGACGTGCCAACGCTTTTCCTTCTGAGCTACCCCAACGATATCCCGGCTGGTAGATGCCAGCCTGGATATGGGGGTTAACATCCCGGCATTTTTCGCTCTATTGTAATAAATCTCAACTATGATACTCCAACCATTTAATATGATTTACCTTTTCAAATGTTATTATATTTCAAATAAAGTGGAGAGTCGAAATACGTCCATTAAAATTAACTTTTAAAATATTCACTAAAACACTTTTTATTTTGCTTAAAAAAAGTCAACATATCAATATAAACATTAAAGATGTTAAAATTTAAAATTTACATGTTTCGATTTGTTCATCAAATCGTCATCAGAATATACACAAATGGAAAAACCACAAGCATAATGTACATAAAAAACAGAGAGTCTGAACAGTCACTATGTGAAAGAAGGTACAACGCCCTCTATACTTTTAATTTTAACACCGTTCTTAGCTCCGTCTACAGACCGCTTCCCACTATTATTCAACCACTCAACCCAAATTTTCGGAATATTAAATGACAATGTATCATTACATTCTTTCAACATGCTTTTCATCATTACATGATTTACCTAGTTGGAAAAAAACGTTCCTCTTTTTAATAGAACCCTTGTTTGGGGTTCTACTGACGAAATAACCCCAAATAACGATTTCCTTGTTTAGGGAAACCTTGGTTTTAACATTAGGTTTAAAAATGTTAACCTAAACATTATTTTTTTTAATGCTTGCGTGTAACAAAACATATGTATGTTAACATAATTTCGTAACAAAAAAAAGCAATTTTTGTTGTAAATGTTCTAACTTTTTACACGATTATGAGTTAATCAAATTGGAGTGAGACATTCAAACATATATCTTGTATAGATTATGAAATTTTTCAGAGTGCTAATTATGTAGAAATTGTTCAGTGTTATAATACAGTAAATTTCCAAAATATCGCATGGGTAATACATAGAATTAAAAAAATAATTTCAATTTTTAGAAAATCTTTTAACAACAATAAAAATTACCTTTAACATTAGTCAACTCATTATCTAATACACATCAAGGTAGTTTTGATTGCCAAATAATACACTTTACATGAACTATTTACATCAAAGAATGATGAAATGCTAAATTAATTATATGGTCTCTCTTTGTCTGTGCAGAAAATCTGCATTGAGACTGAACTTTACTAAGCAAAAAAGTTTCAAACGCATATTTCCGTTACAAAGCCATATTAAAACAGTGAATGCTAACATATAACTTAAGTAACATAAAGCAGTGTAAAAAAAGTAGTTTAGCTTTTTTTTAAAGACAAAAATTAAATATCTTTTGCATTTACTAAATAACATCAAATTATTTTTGAGCAGCAAAGATTGCAAATTACATTAACCATTGTATAAAAAAATAATGAAATATTAAATCATTTTTTAATCTTTCTATGTGTGCATTTGGATCAAACTGTTACATTACTCAAAAATACAAAACTCACAGAGAAAACCCCATACTGTCGTTAATTTACAATTTTCTCCTTTGCAACTTCATTCATTTCTTTCATAAAATTCACGAATCTTGACACATCTCCAAAATATAAAACTAAAAACATGTGAAAATTGACCTTAATTTATGTCATTCTTCTAACAGTTCGTATATAAAATAATACATTATACATTAGATTCACCTGAGATTTTTTTATTTGATTTTAGTCTCAAATGAGAAGGTAAATGATATAGCGACATATGTAACTCTATAAATTATATACTATTTGAATTTCATTAACGGCCTAATTATTTGGATACAATGAAAATTGTTCAGCGATTGATACAATAAATGCTAGCATATGACATAACTAATATAATTCAGTAGACAAAAAAAGAAAAAGATGGTTTAGAACTTTTTAAATATAACAATAAAATCTCTTTTATATTTTCTAAATAACATCAAATTATTTTTGATTTCCAAAGAGTTGTACGATTTACATGAACTATTTGCATCAAGAAATGATGAAATATTACATCCATTATATCATCTCTCTTTGTGTTTATTTAGATCAAACTGCTACTTTATTCAAAAATAAAACACTGAAAGAGAAAATCCCCATATAGCCGTTTATTTACAATTTTCTTCTTTGCAACTTCATTCACTTCTTTCATCAAACTCACGTGTCTTGAAACATCTATCAGATATGAAAAAAAAAAAAATTGTCCCTGACTTATGCCATTCTTCTGACTGCTCTGCCTCTCTGTGGGTGTGGTATTTCATATTCGCCAATTCGAAATTACCGGCACCCCTTCAATTCAGGAAGTAGTTCCACCACTCCCTAGCGGTGCCCCATATCCACTAGTGGTTCGAACATCGCAGACTACTTTCAAATCAGGTCACGACCTAGGAAAGTGAAAAATGAAATAAAAATATTAAAAAATTCGAGAAATAGAAAGTTTAATCCACCCACCCCTTCCCCTGGAATTTTACGTAAGAACATCTTGTTAAGGTGATAGGTATATAAACACGAGGAATCACGTTCACAACATCACAACATCAGTGAACCATACAGACAGAAACATGTTCAAGGTATGTATAGTACCAGTCTTCACTAAACCAACCTTGGATTATTTTGCTCCACCGTACTTTATACTTACGACCCTGGATACTTAAATATGGGAAGGAATTTGTAACTTTAAATCTCGATACTGACTTACCTGGTTATCATTAAATGCGAGAACGAAGATATGCGTCGCAGATTTTTTTAAACCAGTATGCAGGTTATTTTCCCACAAATATTTGCTTTTTTGATTATTATGTAAAAAAAAATTAAAACTATAACTCTAAATATTGATGTATCTACAAGCAAAAAAATGCGAGACGAGAGACGTACGTCAAAATTTTTTTCATTAAGCATGTCATTATTTCATTATGTACGTTATTTTGAAATAATATTTAATAGATTTTTATAGTTTTTGTGAATGTTTAAAATTCGTTATTTTTTTTTCGTCGTGACATCTAAAGAAGAAATACAACATATATTGTGTTTTCACAGAACGATATTTAAAATTATTTTTTTCTCAAATAAAAAGGAATTTAAAATATAATTATAAATATAGAATTATAAATATAAATATAACTATATAAATATAAAAAATAGTTACATATGAGCTATCTTTATTTTATATCATTATGTAATATGCCCCCCCCCCTGCTTCCTATAGTTACATATATTTTGTAACTGTGTCATAAATCGCTAAGAATTTTCATCGAATGTATAATTACATGTGCAATCGTAATTCATGTCTTTCAGGATATAAGCTTTGAAAACAAAATAGTATATAAGCTTATTAAAGAAATATATAACTAAAATAATTTACCATATACTTTTAAAAATAAAAATAAAAAATGTTGTTATCGCTTAATTCGTAATTTGTAACTAAATAAAGAATATTTCAAAATTTCCATTCGTAAAAATCGTTACATTTAGACTATTCTACTGTCCAAAACATTCTATTCCAACTAAAAATATGTTTTATACAGCCAAAAAATTATTTCTCTTCACATAAAAACCATTGAACTAGTGAAAAAATTAAAATTGTTTTCCATTAAAGGTAAAATGCATTATACTATTTCCAAATATTTTATGCTTCGTCATTTAACATATATGCTATAATAATTATAGCTATTTTATAGTTTGCGTGTGTATACACGTGTCTACATGTGGTAGCATGAATATACTAATTCCAAATATTTTATACTTTGCAAATGTAATAATCTAATATTTGTAAAATGTTAATTGCAAAAATTTTCTACTCTGTTCGTATGCAATCTAATATTAGTTCTACAATGATTTGCAGAATTTTATGCTTTGTCAATGTACTAATCTCTAGTTTATATAATTTCATGTTAGTTTATATTAAGTATATCTATGAATCTAATACTTGTAGTAACCTAATTCCAAATATTTAATATTTAATATTATTTTTACATAAATGCTTATCTAAATGAATACAGTTTAAATTATTTTTCATTTAAATGCCATAAAATATAAATTTTAATAAAAGATGCATTCATAATTCAATATATTTTATGGTTGCAAGTTTTAGGTATCTTTTTACATTCCTATATTTTATGATTTAGGAAATCAAATATTTTTTCAATGAAAAATATGTAGTAAAAAATTTTAAAAGATCATTACGTATTTATTGTAATAAAATTCTAAATGTCGAGACTTATTTTCATGAACCTTCCTAAAAGGCATCACTTAATAATTTGATATTTAATTGCGTTTTGGAAGTTTAAAATGAAAAGTTTATTATTATCAATGGTTCCATTTAAGTTATTGCTTTTATGTCCCAGGTTTCGCGAAAGAGTATATTAAAAAATAAAATAATAATTAAAATTTGTATATAAAAAACTAGTGGTATTATATTTTACACTATATCACAAGATACATTTTGCTAATTTTCGGTTAACCGGGCATCAATTAAAGCAGGCCGCAATTAAATGTAGACTTAAAATCTGGATTTTACTGAAAATATTTTAATCAAACTTTTTCCAACTTTGAACCAAGTGAATCTAAGCAATTTTTTTTCCGGCAATAATTTCATAATATGCATTCTTTTGACGTCATTTTTCTGTCATTGTAATGAGTTTAATAACATTATTATTGAACTTCTTCTGTAAATATAGTTTCACACGTAATACTTAACAGGCTATCATTTAGATATAGATAAAGTGCCTTGCAAATTTCTTTTTGTTGCATTAAAACAAAGTATTTTTATTTACGACCTTTCTTTCTTTCTTCTTTTAAAAAAAATTCAAATCTGTTTTAATGATAACAAATCATTTTGACCCCACAGATTATTAAATCTGTAGTTAGCTTTGCGGCTAGTAATTTTTATTATAAATTTAAGTTTTTAAATAACGACATTCATAAACTCAGTTTTACTTTTCATCAAAAATATGATTGCACTAAGTGTTTTTGATTGTTATTAATATGGCTTATAACGATTTAAATTAATCAGCCATATTTTTTTTTCATTTAAGTGATAATTTTACAGTTTTCAGATTTGAGATTTACGAACCAAATATAGCAAAGATCAGCACAATTAATTCATAATATGATTTCCTAATTTGACTCATAAACTTAACTCATCTTCGCTGTAAAGTACTAACCTGGAATTTAACAAGAAAATTAATTAAGACTTTTTCCTTTTTACATAAACATATTTAAAGTATCTTACTCATTACTCTTAGCCTTTATAGTTTCATTCTTAAAGTATTCTGTTGTAATAAACCCAAAATGATAACTTTTTACAATTATCTTAAAATAACGTCTTATAGTAATCTTTAAAAGATAACTTTTTATAATAATACTAAAAAGATCATTTCTTATGATAATCCTAAGGAAATAATGTATATGAAAATAACGTTATATGCACCACGAAAATATTGAAAGGCAGTGCCTTTCAAAATAATATTTTTGCCAGTCTTGCTTTTGCTGTGGCAGTGCCGAACATGCATTTGCCTGATGAAGTACGATTCAGTTTTTTGTAGCACATCGCATTTTTCATCAATATTTTTCATTAAGTGTATTTAAATAATATTCTAGTATGTGTTTCAATATTTCAGTATTTTAATTTGATTCAATCTTTTAACGATTTACTCTACATTTTTAGTTTTAACTGTGCAACAAACATTTATTCTTTACTATAAAATCTACATTCATAATTTTTATATAAATACATATATATACCTATAAAAGTTCGTTAATTTTAACATTAAATAAATTTGATTACAAAGAAATAATATAATGTAATATGACATATATAAAACAACAGGCATAAGTACATTTATTTATATCTTTTTTTTTTCGATAAAATTATTTATACTCTTTTATATTCTATCTTTTTATTTCTCTAAAGCTATCCCCCCCCCCCCTTTTTTTTTTCTAACTTTTTTCTTCTTTTATGTCTTTTAAAAAATACAAACTCCTTAATAATGCAATGAAAACATATAAAAAGCAAATAATTTCGAAGGAAGTAAATCTTCTTCATCAGGCTAAAGCATGCGCAACAGCATGAGAGACGAAGCGGAGTGATTTGATCTTTTTAATGGTAGCACATGCTGTTATTGTTGTAAAAAGATTTGCTTTTCTGAAGTACATTGGTTTTCACATGCTTTTATGTACTTTTGGAAAAAAGTCTTTATTACGGTGTATTTTTCATTAGTATTCTTCACTTTATTTTTTAAATAGTAATCCACCATTTACACTGCAAAAAAAGTGTTGATTTTACAGTATAATACTGGCATCCCAGCTGCTAGTATTATACCGTAAAAATAACAGTAATAAACAGTAAACTAGCAGTAATACGCTACCGCGCATGTAAAATCAACACCTTTTTTTTGCAGTCTATGTTTGAATTGTTAGAGTTTTAATTATAAAACAAAATATAGTATTTTAAATCTAAATAAATGAAATTTATTTTAAATTGAATAATGTATTTTTTCTTGAGTTTTATATGAAATGTCTATTTTCAGCTCGCAGTTTTCGCCGCTTTCGCAGTTGTTTGCGCTGTCGGTCAATATGGTCGCCCATATGGTGCACCACATTACGCCGCAGCAGCCCCAGCTTATGGCTATGCACCATCATACGATTACGTAAGTTTAATACGTTTCTTAAACTTTCCTCTGAAAGGACTGTTATGGATATGACTTGAGTAATATTAGATGGAATTTTTAAATCGAGAATATTTACCTAACATTTGACATTAACATTTCTTAATGTATTTTACAATTTAAACCATTTTTGCTACAATTACTCAAATACTCAATTGTGTGTTCTAATTATAATGCTTAGCATCAAGAACGATCAGTTTTGTGTAATAATTAGTATTTATAAATATAAGTTGAATTCTACAGTTTATAATTAATGTAGAAATAATGTATTTATTTGGTTATTGATATTTTCTAAATGGAGATACGAAAGTTAAAAGAATAAAATTAGTGAATATTCTTTTGGCAAATAAATGCCAAAAAGGAAAATAACCATTTATTTATATTATTGTACAATCCGCTGTAGCTATACCAGTATAATTAATGGCAAGGATGCCAATTTAACTTAGTTGAAGAGTTGACCCTTATTGTAGTGGTCTGTTTGTAGCCTCAAAAATGGCATTTGTAAAAGTAATGAAGCTAGTTTAAACTAGCTGAAAATTTAAGCAATAATGCGATTTTAAGAATAACGATGGAAAATTTAAGAATTAAAAAAAAAATAGTTTTTGAGTCAAATTAATGACGAGAGGGACGGTGGTTCCATAACTGTAAAAGTTGTCTTTTTGTGAAAGTATTAACATTATAATTAAAATTCCTTAGTTGTCAAAGTTGTTCGAGGCTGCGATACTCAAAGCACACCAACTTCCCAAATTGTCACCTCACTTTATAGTAAAAACCCACTTTTACTGAGACATAAATTTTACTTTTCCTAAATGATATCAGAATATTCTCTGATGTCACGATTTTAATTCTGATGTCACTAAACGTTTGTTCTTGATTTAGCATTCAATGGTTTTAATAACAAGACTATGCTTGTGTCTTTAAAAAAAACTATTCTTTCAAAATTTCATTAATTTATTAATAGGAATACTTGAATATATTAGAGTTACTTGTTCCTTTAAGAAAAATTAATTGTGCTTTTAAAAAGATTGTTCGAGTTAAGTAAGCATCTTGTTAATTGGTAATATGCACGAAACTGATTAAATGACTTAATTTTATCCATTTTTTTTTTTGGTCATTAAAATTCAGAATTCATTTTATTACAGGCATAGCTTATTTTACGATTTCAGAGCCAATTATGTATATTGCCCGTTTTCAACTATAATCTTCAGTTTTGTAATCTTATCTTTTTAAACCAAACTAATATATTTCCACAATAGAATGCTTTAAAAAATTAAGATGTTGATTATTTTTCATAGAACCATCCTATTCCTTATGATTTTGGTTATGATATTGCTGGTGACTATGGTGAATTCAGACAAAACCGAAAAGAAAGCAGTGATGGCAACGGAAACGTACAAGGAAGTTACGGCTACACAGATGCTCATGGTATCTACAGACAGGTCGACTACGTAGCCGATGCCCACGGATTTAGAGCCAATGTCAAGACCAACGAACCAGGTTTGTTTGTTTGAATTATTTTAGTAAACCCACCAAAATTGCACTTTATTTGAAACTAGTCACACAACCAGACTTGAATAAACCAGTGAATGGCAGTCTAAATTACATTTTTTTAATTGCATTACACCCAAATTGTTATTTGAATTTCACTTTTTTAAACGTATTTTTCAGTAGTTATAGCTTAGGGCGAGGTTTTTTATCTTACTTATCAAAGTTAAATATTCCTGTAAATTAATTCCTACACACCAATTAAATTAAGCAATGCATATCAGCCCAAATTATGTTTTTCGTTGCTTTACATCGAATTTTATGTTTCGACTACCCCTTTTTTCATCATATTTTTCAGTTATTACAGGCGTAGCTTATTTTACTATTGCAGAGCCAATTATTTATGTTGCCCCAACTATAATCTTCAGTTTTGTAATCTTATCTTTTCAAACCAAACTAAACACCCAAATTGTTATTTCAATTTCATTTTTTTAATGTATTTTTCAGTAGTTATACCTTTGTGCGAGGTTATTTATCTTACTTATCAAAGTTAAATAATCCTGTAAATTAATTCCTACACACCAATTAAATTAAGCAATGCATATCAGCCCAAATTATGCTTTTCTTTGCTTTACATCGAATTTTATGTTTCGACTACCCCTTTTTTCATCATATTTTTCAGGTATTATAGTTTAATACCAATTTATTTATCCCACATAATAAATTTTTATAATCCTGTAAATTTGTTACCAAATTAAAACTAGAATTAATTTCTGAATGTTAGCGTAAATTATACTTTTCGTTGTTTAAGATCAAATATCATATTCCGATTTTCCATATCCTTTTAAATATTTTTCAGTTATTTACTTAGTGCCAGCGTTTTGCAACTAGAGTTTCATCGAATCCAATGGTCCTATTAAATTTCAATAACAAACTCCTCAAGCTGTTTATTTCTTTATGAACTTTAAAATATAACATATATACACCGTATCTACCTGTGTATAACGCGCGCTTAAATTTTCAGACTACATTTTCCAATTTTGGGTATTTTCGCCGTATAACATGCAGTCTCCTTATTTTCAATAAAATCTTCGTGAAATTTGTAACAAAACAAAAATAAATAACAATAATAAAGAACATTAAAAAGCATAATATTTAGTATTTTTCACATAATACGATAGCAAACTTTATAATGTAAGGCAATTTTTTGCACATAAATAGCATGATTTTAATGCAGAAATTTCGATTCTCACGATTATCCGTTTTTCTCAATTTTTAATCTGTCAATTTTATAACAGGCATATAACATGCACCTGTAAATTTCGATTAATTTTCTTGTATTAAATGTGCGCTTTATACGCCGGAAACATTACAATTATTTTTTAAACAATTGATCAGCATTGGATTACTATACTTTCACTAGTGTCAGTCTGTGACGATTATTTTTTATATACTTGATTGGTAAATATTTCTTAAAGCTTCAAATAAAGATACTATACTTCCCTCACGTGGACCCTGTCTAATTATTTTTCTGTAATAAATTATTTTGATTTGCATTTTATTAGAATTTCGTGCTCTCTTTCTAGGAACTGATAACCAAAACCCAGCTGATGTTCAGGTCCAAGCTTCACCAGCCCATTCTTCATACGCCCCCGCCGCCCCCAGATATGGCGGCTATCCAAGGTACTAAAGGAACAAACATATTTAGGATTTAATGGTTTTCATTTATAATACGCATGGTGAGTATTTTATTTTGAAATAATTATCTTGATATTCTTAAATAATTGTAAAATTTCACATTGAACATGAAAGTTAGAATCCATAGTAAGATAAAAATCATTAACTCATTTGCTCCAAGAATTATATTCTTTATATTCTTTGCACTTTAAACAAATACCCCTTTCCCTTATTTTCTATTATTAATGACAGAGGACATATTTGGAGTTTATTGTTGAATTATTGGTTATTTTCTGCATGGCAGGTAAACTTGCCTGTGACAAACAGCACAGTCAAACGAATTGAAAGTTTATGGGACAATACCAAATCTAGTATGACAGTACAGACTAGTACAGACTTTATGCAGAAAACCAAAATTAAATGTAATAATGGATAGTTAACAGCAAGTGGTGAAATCGTCTTCTTTATTCGAATTTTCTGTCATTAAATATGGCGCATATTACTTTCCGAAAATAGTGATACGAACGCTGAAAAAGTATGTTGGCAGGAAATCCTGCTAGGCAGATTAAATGTGTTAAACGAAAAGGAACTTTTCGGAGAATTTTTTCAAAAAAAAAAAAAAAAAAAAAAAAGAAGTTTGTTTGTCTTAATTGTTATTTAATAGAGAATCGTTATTTTAACTGCGTATTTAAAAATGCATTATGCATTTCAAAAATTTTGAAAAAAAAAAATCCCCTCGGATTTTTTATATTTAATATGCATCGAGGCATTTTATTTAGAAATAAGTTACACGATCTCCTAAAATAACTGCAGAGTTTCCTTTTAATCATAAAAATTATAAACTAATGTAAAATAATATTACTATACTATACCAGTGTTTCTGAACAAGATTTTTTAAATTTATTTAATAACACAAACAATATGTTCCACAATAAAAAAAAAGTGAAATCTTTTATTATTTGTAACAAGCATTTTTGTATAGCACAGCACAGCGTTTATGGATTCCTGAAAAATCTTAAATCTTAGCGTTATGTAGTTTTTGAAATCATTGATTCAATTAGACACAGCCCAATTTAATTAACTCTCAACAAAACTGATTAAGAGCGTGATAGAAAGTTAAGTAAACAAATGTATTAGTAAATACATGAGCCAATGGCAATTTTATGTCTCAACGCAATAATTAGTGTAAACATAGTAAATAATAAACTTGGCGACACAGAGTGAACAACATTGGCAAGAGAAAGAAAATTTTCACACTCATTTTCTAGCAATCTATTTATTGTTTCATACACACGAACATTTTTTTTCAATATTTATGCAATTTATTTAACCTAAACAAGCCATTTATCTATTTTACAGTAGTAATTTGAATATAAAAAACAGTTATTTGTAATAAAAAGTTTTTTCAAATATCTTTACAAGATGGGATTTTCAGATAGGTATAACTAGTAAATCTTCTTCCAAGGATTTATTTATTTTCGTTTTGAAGATTACTCGCTGCAGAAATGCTTATTTCTTGTAAATGCAACAGTGAGAGCGTATGATATTTTTTTGTAATAATTGTAAATTTTCAATTGAGGAAAAAGTACTAGATTATAGCACGTTTTTAAAATTTTTTCATTGCTGTGCTCTGACGTTTCTTATTAAGAATATTTAAGCACTGAAACAAATTTGGAAGAAAATGCAACTTTATGACATTAAATCTCATTACATAAGCAGCCGCAGAACTTAGAATATTGCATTTTTGTTAGTTTGCAGAATCTTGATAAAAATTTACTGAAAATTTTTGCGACACACCTGCAGGTCTCTCACGGCGCACCAATGTGTCGCGGCACATCTGTTGAGAATCACTATATATATATATGCCAGAGAATTTTTTAGAATGTTCTGATAAACTGTAAATAAAGTTTGTGCATTATAAACAGCACTGCAGAGACATGTTATAGCTTAGTATTTTCTGATTTAGAAAATTTTAAAAATGTATTATCAATCTGGCCAATTTAACTCAATTTATTGTTTTACAATAAAACATAACTTGCATATTTCCCCCTACAGATAACGATGCACATGAAACTAGAAAAAATCAGATTCTGCCAATGACACAAATATATTTGCGGAATAAGATACAATTCACTATAAACAATAAGATAATATTTCTATACAAAGATTTTCCTTGCTCTTCTCAGTAGTTTCAATACAAATATTATATATTCAAGCAAAATTAGCCGCTTTGGCTTAGATGCTTTACACTCACGCTAAAAAAAAAAAAAAAATTAATCGGTTAAAAAAAAGAAAAAAGTCGCCAAATTTAGGGGATTTTTTCCTTTAATGGCAACCTAGCCATGGTATTAAGTTATTCGTTTGGCGCAGTCTTGGAAATCGCGCCAACCAAACAGTCGCCAATCTTTTGTTTACATTTTAGCGTGAGTGTAACACATCTGTTCCGCCGCTTTATACTGAACCGTAATCTAGGCTAGATTTTCTTCATTTTGAAAATCCCAGAATCGTTTTGCCAAGGTATTATCAATAGATAAAAATGATATATTATTTCAGTATTGTGGTTTTTATCTGTTATTTTTATGGCAAAATTTTCAGTCAGTGCAGAGTTTTGTAAATGAGTTCTATAATCAGTCAAAATATTTATAATTATAAATAGAATTAAGCGCGCCTGAAAAAAATTATGGAATTTAAATCTTCGATGTTGAAAAAATATTAGAACTTTTGGAATAGTTACCGGTTTCTTTGTGTAATAAATGTTATATCATAAAGATAAAAAAACAACAACATTTAAATGAAATATTGCGCGCAATTTTTTAAAGGTTTATTAGTGATAGGATAATGAATGATACAGCAAATATATTTACTGAATTATGTATAACAGTAATAATAATATTTCAGTTTAAATTATTGAAAATAATAATAATTTTTTAAAAACTTTTAACTAGTATGACATTTATGAAACAAATAATAACTAGACGATTGGGAATATAACATAATTCTGAAAGCAAAATCTTGGATTATCTTTAATATAAAAGGCTAAACTCAAAAACACCGGAACAAAGTCATGAGTAAGGCTTATTAGATTTGGCATCTGTGGCTAAATATTAAATTAACTATTCTACGAAGACTAGTTTTGTTGCGTTTTATTGTCAGATATTAACATTATTACTCATTTTTTAAGTAATAATATTTTATATGACAGCCGGTATTAGTAATTCTTAAATGTTGAAAACTTTGTTGATATCACTACAAAAAATAATGGCTGCCTTATGTGGTGGATTTCAACCACATGTTATCTCTAAACCTGACGAAGGATCAATTTTATACGATCCGAAACGGCACTGTTGTGTATATTGTATTATTTTAGGGTGATATTAACAAAGTTTTTAACATTTATTGAGTCATCGCCAGTGCTTTTATTATAAATTTTTATTGTTGATGTGATGTCCCTTTTATTATTATTGTTGTTGTTGTAAAACTGATCTTTTCTTTTTTACATTTTAGTGGCGGTGCTCAAATCTCGCTGAACTACTGGTGATTCAGGCAAGCAGGGTATATAGGGATTAGCAGAGCATTAGAGCGACTCATCTCTCTCATGTGTCATATTTATTTATTCTCTCTTCGTGTATGTCTTCTGTACAGTACTCTGTCACCTGCATGGCTTGAAACTCCGGATAGTTTGTTAGTAATTGTTTGTGTGCCAAAGCAGGCATTTTTTGCAGGAGCCTTGTAATTTTGTATAGCACTTTGTTAAAGTTGATTTCTCTTTGTACAAACTTCGTTTTTTTTTCTTCTTGTTAAAGCTTAAATAAAGCAATTTTGAATATAAATTTGATTATGTTTGTCGCTTATTGTCTGTTAGTTCTATAAAAATTTGATCTCACAAATCTTGCTCAGTGCTTTTAAAAAGTATTTGTGCAACTTGAATCAATCATTGTTTGATTGATCTAAAACTGTTACAAAAATTAAATTAACACATACATATTTGTGTATAACTTAAATTATTGAAAATTTTAGGTTTAAAATGCATTTAACTGTGAATAATTAATTTTTTAAAACATGAACATTTTAAAGATAGATTCAAACGAAACAGATGTTAAACTAAAAGATTTAATCATAAATTGGAACAGAAACGGAATGAATAAATATGATTATGGAAAATGAAAAACAAAGCGACACGTGGGTATTTAATCAAGAGTCGGCAAGAACATCCACGTGTCATAAAAATGCATTATTTCATTTAATAGACTGGCGAATAGAAAAGAGGTTTATTACTGCTGGTATAATGCATTCAAGTAAGTAAAAATGAAAAAAAGCTTATAAAAGGATATGGAAAATTAAATAAAAATCCAATAATGATAATAATAATAATAATAATTAAAGGATTTTACTCAGAGTATTTGAGGACAGCTAATATATGAGTCCAACAGTAAATAGTTTGTGTATTCACAATGCACTTAGTCAATAATTTGTAAAAATGTTACCTTTTCTAAAACCAATTCCCAATCTTACTTTGTACATAACTACAAACTAGGTAATATTTTAACATTGTAGTATAAAATCCTAAAAAAAAAACTTAATTAGCTAGAATATAATCATAATAAAATATCTAAACGTAAACATATCAATATGAATAACAAATCTCACGTAAAATGTTGCAATTTAAATGATTCCAATTGAAACAAGATTTGGAGAGTTATCCTTGACGCCCAGCTAACATAAAAGTACCTATTTTATTTTATTTATTTACACACATATTCAAATTTATTACTAGGACTTCCCTCAAAGGGATTAGTCTGAGTGATATTGCTGAGAACATAAAGTTAACAATTGCGATATAAAGAAGATTTCAACAAGAATCTAAGTGAATATACAGCATATGATAGACAAGAGATAGATAAAGATACAACATATGAAAAATAGCAAATTAAATGATATAATTACAAAATATCATATATAAATTCATATACTGTTATGTTTTCATATGCATTTTTTTATAACATTTGGCAAATAATCTCATTTTCTTAAGCGGGAATTGCTCAAAACTTTTTTAAAAAAACCGCCGGATCTTTTAAAACGATATTTTTAAAGTCACATAATCAGATTTGCAGCCAATAGCGTATTTTAGCAAGCGTAGTTTAACGCAAATTTAATTTAATTTTTGCAACATTTTCTTTGCGACAAATATCTAAATAAAATATTAAAAAATAAAATATTAAATATTGAAATATTAAATCAAATATTTAATATTTGAATTAAAAAATTTCCTTTGTTTATTTGTATAACTATTTATAGAAACTCGTATACTTCAAACCACATTGATAACATGCTTTGCTACAAACGTGTCTACCAGTCTAACTACTCGTATGTCTTAGCTGTGTCTCTCTCCGAACTCATCTGTCTACTGCCTCTCTACTCTTCTGTATACCCGTCTCAGTATCCGTCTGTCTTTCTACCCGACTCTTTAATCGTGTCTCTACCTGTCTCGCTTCCCGTTACACTACTCGTCTATCAACACGTCTGTCTGTCTATATACCCCTCTCTCTACCCGTCTGTCAAGTCGTCTCTGTACTCGTCTCTCTATCCACCACGCTACCCCTCTCCCTACCCATCTCACTATCCCTCTGTCAACCCTTTTTTGCACCTGCCTCGCTACCCGTCTGTCTATTCGTTTCGCTACCCGTTAGCTTATCTCTGTCGCTATCCGTCTCTCTACCCGTCTGTCTACCCGTTTGTTTACACGTCTATCTATCTCTCGCCAACTCTTCCCAATATTTAAACAATTTAGTACAACAGAAGCCGTTTATCTGTTATTAAATGCAAACAGGAGTAATTTATCTAAAGAGTGTAATCAGATGCAATTTTTTTAAATACATACATAAACCAGCATAATAATTCACCAGTTTTATTTTCATAGTAGTTTATGTCATTTGACAGTAAATCTCAACTTCTTCAACCCGAACTGCGTCAAGCTTTTTAAAAAAGCCCCGTATAACTGGGAAGGGGAATTGTCCTCAGGGCTATTAGATACATGTTATTAAGTTAAGTGAAAGTTTCGTAATCGGGTTCGCAGCCAATTTCTTATGTCAGAAAGGGTGGCTTCACGCCATTTTAAATTCATTTCTGTAACTTTCTTTTTCTTTTTTTGGTGGGTGGTTGGGGGGGGGGGGGGAGGGTTCCAAATATATACACTTAAATTCAAACTTTTGCCCCCATGTTAATATTAGTGTTGTTTGTATTATCAATTAATACTTTGTTGATCGAGCTTCATTCGAAACAAATGTAAAAGACTTCTACAGTTTTTTTTTCTAGGAGAAAGTTCCGCAATCGGGCCCTAAGCTAATAGGGGAATTTAATATCATTATTGTTTCTAACTCTTATAGAGTTAAAACAATATTGCTTCTAGCATTACTCTTGTTTGTGACCAACCTCTTCTGTGTATCTGAATAGGGAAAAGTTCCGTATCATGTACTGGTTGGTGCCAAAGGCAGTTGTAGAATCTTACAAATTTTTCTAGAGAGCGGAAAAACATGTTTTTTAAAATATTTACAAATATACGTTTATTAAACCATGTTTTTGAGCCATTTTAAAAAATTAAGTACGGTGCTAAAATAAAATTTTATTGCCATTTTCGATATTTTAATAAGAAATGAAAATACATAACAAACAAATTTAACAAAACTAAGCCATTTTTGGGTACTTCTCTATTATCCCGTCGACCACTTTTCATAACAAAAAACTATCGCCAAACTAAGATTAAACGCCAAAAATACAGTCCCATTTACTTGATGCCAGAAGCATTATACGTATTTGTTATGCCATCAAGTGGTTTTTAATTCGACATTTGCGTGTATTTTTCATTATGTTTTACTGATTTATTAGTTATTTCATTCATTAAAGTAACAATTGTGTCCTTAAATTCTTATATTTTATTTATTTTGATATTTCAATGGCAACATTCTCCCGTTTATTTAGCGTTACAGTTTGGCGATATTTTTTTTTATGAAAAGTGGTCGACGGGATAATAGAGAAGTACCCATTTTTTGTGATAAATAATTGTTATTGCCAGGGGGGCAAATTGTAAACAATTAATAAGCGAACTAAAAATATTACCGGAAAAAACTTGTGGGAATCTCAAGAAAGAAATATCTGATATAAATAGCATTTAAAATCTTAAAATGGAGAAGTGGTCCGTATAAAAATGCAAAACATTATACACCTGATATAAGAATTTTTTAATTTTTTTATATTTCCGAAAGCACAGATAAAAGGGTAAAAATCCCGGCACAGATGCCATATACTCACCACGTTGGCGCGATTTTTCCCCCGCCCCTTTGGCGAAAACTGTTTGTTGTGTTTGTTTACTTTTATTTTTTATTTTAATTCTATAGATTATTTTTATATGTATATCAATATTAATTTAGGCACAGATGTCATATACGCACCAGATTGGCGCGATTTTTCCCCCGCCAATTTGGCGAAAACTTCGTTTTTGAATATTAGTTATAAATACCATACAATAATAGCATGTAATTTTTTATTTCAATATAAAAATAAAATAACGTAATAAATGAAATAGCTCCTATTATTCAAAAATGGGAAATAAAAATAAATAAATGATAGTTTGATATAAATAATATTGATATATATAATAAAAACAATATATAGAATTAAAATAAAAAATAAAAGTTAATAAACAACAATTGAAACAAAATAACCGGGTTACCATGTGAGGCATAAAATTGCCATTTTTTGCCATCGCGCCAATGTGGTGCGTATATGACATCCGCGCCTTTATTTATATCAAACTATTATTTATTTATTTTTATTTCCTTTTTTAAAATAATAGAAGCTGTTTCATTTATTACGTTATTTTATTTTTATATTGAAATAAAAAATCACGTGTACTATTTGTCACACTATTTGTAACTAATATTCAAAAACAAAGTTTTCCCTAAGCTGGTGGAGGGAAAAATCGCGCCAACGTGGTGCGTATATGACATCTGTGCCTTGTTTCATTTCACATAGAGGTACTGCTCTATTATTCCGTCGACCACTTTTTATAACAAAAAACCATCGCCAAACTGTTAGATTAAACGCCAAAAATGCGGTCCCATTTACTTGATATCAGAAGCATTATACGTGTTTGTTACGTCATCAAGTGGTTTTTAACGCGACATTTGCGTGTAGTTTTCATTATGTTTTACTGATTTATTAGTTATTTCATTCATTAAAATAACAATTGTGTCCTTAAATTCTTATATTTTATTTATTTATGTATTTTGATATTTCAAAGACAACGTTCTCCCGTTTATTTGGCGATAGTTTTTTGTTATGAAAAGTGGTCGACGGGATAATAGAGAAGTACCCACATATGTATTGGTACTTTTATGTTAACTTGGCGCAGTTGATAAATCGCCAAATATTTTTCTCATAACATCTTCATGTTGCATTCATTTCATTTAAATATAAATCTTTCACTGATTTCATTTGAAATACATACATTAAAAATACACGTCTTTCACTCATTTAATTTAAAATACACGCCTTTCACTAATTCCATTTAAAATACTAAAAAGGAAAAGAAAATAAGAAATAATGCACAAATCGAAACCTTTTATTTAAACATCAAAGAATTGTTCCTAACATACACACGCGAAATAAAAAAGCTGCTAATGGTGTGATTTACGCCAAATCTCTAATACTAATACTACTCTTACTAATCTCTAATACTTTTCAAACAGAAAAAATTCCAGATTAACTTTCCATTTTTATTAAATTGAAATATATTTTATTGTGCTGAATATTAGTGCTTGCATATTTTTTTGCTCCATGTATTCCATGAACTTTTCAATTCCGATTGTCTACGAAAATCTCCCGCCGGTGAAAATGACGTACGCACAAAATTTAGTGACGTATGTACTTTAATTGGACTTTTTTATCTATTTTTTTAATATAACTTCCAAACGGTTTGACACTTATTCTTGGTAATAAATAGACGACGTTGTCACCTTTATAGGTACCTGCTGTAAAAATTTGAACGAAATCCGTTAAATATTTTTTGAGTTATGCTTAACGAAAGGTTTTAATATCCATCGTAGCTATATATGGGGCAAAGTAAAACTGCGCTGTGTATGAGTCTTCGTTGCACTCAGACAATTACCGAGAGGTATGTTTAAAAAGGAAAATACATATTTAACAATACTTTTAACAGTTCAACCAGCATATGCACAGCAACCCAAAAAGTTACATAACTTTCTCAACGCATATTGAAAATACGTACAGAAACTGAGTCCAACAGTATGAATGAACTTGAATCTTCTATAATATTTTGTAAGAAATATACTTAAGGCTATTTAAAAGAAAGAAAGAAAGAAATACCGCTGAACATTGCGAATCTTTCTGACACATTTAGAATGCCACATTTATATGCGCAAGAAATTTCAGATAATAGTATCCAAGTACTTTAGAATCGAAAGGAGATTTTCATTTTGTCTATAAAATTGACTCAAATTTCCAACTTTTATACCATTTTTTAAAAGATCCCTAGCCTTTACAGGAAATGTTATTTGATTTCTTTGAATCAAAATAGCTGTAAATTTTGTGCATTTAAAAAAGAATATGGCTTCATGGATGTGTCAGAAAATATTCAGTTTGGATTTGAGAAAAGTAAAGAAAGAAAGAAGAAAAATGTGTTTTATTTTGAATTTATTCGGCTAAATATTCAACAATATTTGGCCAAATATTGTTCAGCATTCGGCTAACGGAATATTCGGCAAAAAGGCTCAGTACCGAACAGTTGTCCCTAATTAGTATCGAAGTATATATATAAATCATAGACAAATAGCGTTTTAAAATGTATTTCAAAAAACTTTATTTACGTTTTCTCATTTTTTCTTGATTTAAAAAAAAGACTCTTAAAAATATTTAATTCATATCATTGCCTACAACAATTACTTATTCTAATAATATTATAAATCTGTTTGTGTGCAAATCTTAGGCTGAAGCCAGCGTCAAAATGGAACATTTAATGATCCTGTATCTTTGCGTATAGGTTGATAATAACCGTCAAATGAACATAGACTGGTTTTTGTTTATTTTATTCAAATATTTTTCTTAATAATTCAAAATTTCGTTATTTTCATAGAGAATAAATGGACATTTTTTCCTATAATATTTTAAATTGGTTAAATTTACTTTACCGTTGCTAATACTTTATCGTTGCCAAACTAATTCAAAACCCGGAATAATAATTTTTACTCAACAATTTAGTTTCAACTGAAAAATTTTCACGTGAAAAATGAAAATGAAATACAAAAATTAAAGAATTAAAAAGAAGATTAAATAATATTATTAGAAATAAAACGTACTTTTTTTAGTTTTTGATGATAATACAAGGTCTCAATATGCGTAACCATAGGAAACAGGCGAATATGACGTCATTCATCTAAAATAAAGCGGATATGCTTTGATTGGTGAAATAAAATGATCTTGTGTTTTTTTCTTCACTTTTTTTATTTTGTATGGTAACAATACTTGACGTTTTACCGTCTGCGCACGGCTAATATAACTAAACAGTATTTTTTATTTAAATTTTAAAAAAGTAAAAAGAAGTTTCAAAAGAAAATGGTTAGCAAATGTCAATAATATGCTCCGCAAAATTATCCATGTCGAAAATGATGTCATGGATAGCGAGAATTAGTTATTTCATTTTGAAAACTAAAAGAAATAACTTGATTACCTAAAAAAAAATGACGAATGTTAATAGTTCCATTTTTGTTGATAAAACCTAAAGATTTAATATTATTTCGTTAAAATAACATAATTTCCCCTATGCCAGTATTGAAGTTGATTGCCTGGAAAAGAAAATTAACAAGAAATATGTCATTAAAAAGAGATTTCTCTGGGGAAAAAGAGACTTCATATTTGAAATAAAACGGGAATTTTCCAATATGTTTTAAAATGAGTGTGAATCAATTCCTTACATTAATAATACAAGGATCAGTAAGTATAGAAAGTAGAAGAGTTTCACGCCATATTTATAACGAAATATTTAAATGTTTTGTTATCTATACTGATTATTAAGCATGAGTATCCGTTATATACAGATGAGAGTTTCTGCTAAAAATTACATTATAATTTTACGAAAAGGAAAATGAACACGAATCTATTAGCTTAAAATCTGGCCGTGTGTTTGTATTTCGCAACTACTCTTAGACTATCGAACGCAACGCGATTTACTTAATCCCGGTTATCATTGATCAGAGGATGTCACACAAACTCTCAGGATTAAAAAAATTAAATTAGATGCCAAGATTTTTTTTTGGAAATTTTAACGAAGTTTATCTAAAAACGGAAAGTAAATTACTCCATATTTGTGTATAAAAAGGGAGAAATAAAACAGATCAGTATATTTTTTACACCATTTTCTCATTAAAACTGAAAAACAGGATTTATTTTCCATTTGAATAGATGGTGAAAACAAAATGTTGATTTCAGTAAATTATCCGAAAAATAAAAACATATTTTCACATATTCAAACTTCATGAATCAATTTATTCTGGAGAACAAAAATTGCCTGTCAACATACTGTCATTTAGAAAACAAGATTTGTTTCAGCTATACATTAAACCAAGGAGACATAATTGAATTTAAAGAAAAAGCATGTACTATTTCCAATTAATGTGTTTTTGAAGGATGTGAAAACGTATCACAAAGGCTTAAAAGTAAAATTGTTTATCAGGTAAAATTGACATTTTTTTTTACCCAATTCGTCTATTTTCACGATTTTATTTGGCCCTCCTTGGTTGCAATTTCATTTTCGCGATTATTTGGCACAAAATTTCACTTTTTGTAGACTGCATTATGTCAAGGTCCCTATAACAAAAAATACCGTATTGTCTCCTAAGAAATGTGATAAATAGTTAGTTAACTATTAACGTTTTTAATTATCGGGAGTAAAATATTTGGCTTAATTAATGTATTTATTCTTCTTTTAATGTTGCGTGAACGAAGTCACGGGTAACAGCTAGCATTATATAAAGCTGATAACAAAATTTGCTTTTTTTGCAAATAAGATTTTTATGAAACTTTGTAATTTTGATCTTCCACTTTATTAAACTATTAAGGAACAATTTAATATCTCAAAATAAATATTATGCAAGCAATTAAGTGATTTTAAATAAAACAGTATCCACATTTGGACAAAATGTGGCATTTAAAAACAACAATATTTTGTGGTACATAAATAGGATGTCGATTTGTCGTATACTTAATAAGTAGCCGTGTAAGATATATTATCTAATTCTATGAAAGTATTCTATTCTGTCTCTAATGACACTGTCCTTTAAATACATTGTTAAAAGAAGACAAATGTTTCGTAATCTACGAAAATATAATATAACCACGTACGAAAGTTACCCTGGATTCCGATTTTTTTTTAGAAACATCAGAAAAACAATATATTTTCGAGATTGAAAGAAGCATTTATAAGAACAAAATTTATTTTGCTGCCAATGATTTTTGGAAACGTTTCCAAGTAGCTTTTACAATAGCTCAACCAGTTTTCTCAAATGAGATTATATAGGTCTTTAAGATGGTATCAATTCTTGATTAAACATTTTCAACTGCGTTACTGAATTTATGAGTGTACATGCAAGAGTAACAAAATAATACTAATTTTAACGATAATGTTAATGCTGTTAATTTCTCATGTTTGTCTATAAAACAGGTTTGTTGAACAGGAAAATGTTTACTTTTTAAGATGGTATCAATTCTTGATTACCGTAATTTCGCGCGTATGCGCCGCGGCAGAGTTAAGTCTTTTTCAAACGGGAAATTTTATTGAGAATAAGAAGTCAAATAAGTAATAAGCAGAAGTAAGTCACATTTTATTTACAACTAGCTAATCCGCCCGGCGTTGCCCGGGCCCGAAATATTAATAATCTGTTCTATACGAATATGACTGAATATATATAAAAGTCAAACCTATTGAAATTTGACACAAATTGAATGTACAGTTCGAAAATGACACGCTATCCTGGTTTCGAGTATATTAAGGCACAAGTTGTTTAAAAATGATCGTGAAGATGGTGAAAAAAGGGGATCCAATATGAAATAGTACATAAAAAGTGAAACTGCTCCACTGAAGCAAAAACTGACAAAGTTCTCACTAATACTTTTTGAGATGTTCAGATATTTTGTATGTTAGTCTTCTTCATGAATGACGTACATATAATGCAGTATGGTAACATTAATTTCTGGAGAAGATTAAATCTGCACATTGGTCTAAAATTGTCCCATTTCTAGCCGAATGTCCATCTCTTTTGGGACAATGCAATGCCATACAGAACAAGTGTAACGAAACAAAAACTTCACTGTAAATCACTCGATTACAAAACTTATCTTCTGTGTAACATTTATGTAGATACTCTTAAATAAGCATTAGGGTGGTGGTTCCACGCCCCACAGTGGGGCAATTTGACTTGTGAGGGAGGCAATTTCAGATTTGTTATTAACCCACTTTGTGACAGTTGTTTTTGTATTTTTTAATGAAAAAAATTTAGACAAAAAAATAACATAAAAATTTAAAAAATAACAAAAAAAATAAATTTTAAAAAAGTTTCATTTAAATGAAAAGTACAACTATAACCTTATTAATTAATTGAAAAGTTTTGTTGGATATTTAGACACCTTTTTATAGTTAAAAGAATCTTTTAGAATTTTTCTTGTTACACTATTATTTTTCTACTGCACACCTCTTTTATTTGACTATTTATAGAAATAAACTTGTATTTCTATTCATTATGCACAATATATCAGATGAAGAAACTTCTACATATAAATTTATCTAAGGGGACTAAAATTGACCATGTTGAACACATTTAACATAATAAAATGCTTGAAATATCTAAACGAGGCACTACTTTTACAAAATTATTAAATCCTCAAATAAGCATCACAGAAGGAAATGGGTGAAAATTAAAATTTTTATGTTACTTGTGCAGACCACATACACAATATAAAAACATATATCATGACATATAAGTTTCAAAATGTAAATTTGGATAATATATGGTAGCCAACTAACGATAATGGGAAAAAGGAAGCCCGCTATCGGAGAAATACGTTATGACGGGAATGGAAAATGCCCACTCTAAATTAATAAAGGTGCGAATCTGGAATTACTACTTATGAATTATGATATTCATACTGTCTGGGTGTTAAAATAATTTCACATGTTCTTAATGAAGTACAGAAATAAATTTTAAAATGTATCAATTCTATCAAATGTAATGAAAAATGTGAGAGTCCCTTCAAGAAATTTCATGAAGATAAAATTACGGACTATATGAAGAAATTAGAATGACAGATGGAGTAAGTCAATATTAAGTAATTTGAGAAATGAAGGGTTATGTGAAATTTGTCGTATTGCCTTTGCATTAAGTTGTCCAACTTGTTTTCCTCTAGCGACTCCCTAAGTGAACTATGACTTATTTGACTATCAAACTGAATAGAAATAATATACGTTCAGCGAAAATATGGTTATCTCGATTTTCAAAATTTTTGACTTTTTGAAAATGATATCTATGACTTATTTGATCGTCGCACTGAGCAGAAATTAATATAAATTCAATGAAAATATGGTTATCTACATTTTTCAAAATTTTGACTTACTCCGGTGTCATTCTAACCCCCCTCATATAACACTTTTAGGCCTTAGGTAAGTTGTCAAAGAACAATAAAACCTTCCTAAATATAAATCCGAAAATGTATAACCTCATTGCATTCATAGAGTTATATTAAAAACATACTTGTAACAAAAATGTTATCATTTTGGTAAGTTAGAGAATGCGAAATGATTCAATAGGTGAAATTATGTGATTTTTCTGTGTGAGTAAGAGTTCAGTTTTTTATATAATATGAATTATATTACAAAGAGTAGGGGGGGGGGGGCGGATCATAGTTTTAAAGATGCTTAAGTGAGACGCGATCAAAAAAATGTTGGAAATCACTGCATTAGGAAGATAAAACTTTTATGAGATAAAAAAGTAAAATAAATTTTGTGCATTAAGGTTCACACACATCCTAAAACACTTTATTATTCAAGAATAAAAAACTCCCAATAATGTTGACGAAAGTGTGTATATGTTAAAGAAAGCTATCTGGAAAAATAACTCTGCTGTCATCTTAGTAAATACTATTTCAAAAATATTCTATTAAAAAAGGTATTCTTTTTATTTAATCTACCCTCGTATATTGTATGATTTATTATATACACTGAGGGAGGGGAATTAAAGGGACTAGTATAGAAACTCTTGTAACTTGATTTTGCAGCTAAGAGTGTGAAACTTGCACAAACTCTTTAATTTGTTATTGATATATCTTCAAAATGCAGAATATCCTGTTTCTTCAAAAATAAATTTTAATAAATTTATGGGAAAGTGGCTAAAGAGAAAGTTTGTTTTACAAAACTTGTTTTACAACTTTTTCGAAATATTAAGAAATTAGTAAGATGTGTGGTTCTCCCTTAGCGAAATCAAGATTTACAGCGAGCATTGTCCAGGAGTTTCTGCTTTAAAACGCTTTTGTATTCACAATGAATAACCCCTTGAAGCACTGGAGGATTGCTGGGGGAGGGAGGGGGTGCAGTGATTCAACTCAGCATCCTACTGCTTCTTACATATATTCTATTGTATTTAAATCAAGAGAGTATGGGGCCATTCCCTCTGCTGGATTTCTTCGCCCTCAAAATAATCGGTCACTGGTGCAGATCGATAAGGACGAGCATTATCTTGCATTACCTCTGAGTTATTACCGATTTCACCCTTAAACTATTTGACATAAGAATAAAGAATCTCACCTCTGTATGTTTCAGCATTAATAGTTGCATTGGAAAAAATATGTAGGTCGGTATATTCAATCACAGCGATGCCGTTTCGTGCCATGATATCACCACCTTTGTACCGGTGATTTTTACAGATTTTTATCTTGCTTATTGAGTGGTTTTTCTTCTTCTAGATTATAACGCATGTGGAATCACTTCCCAAAAAGAAGAAAAAACGAGATTCATGAGTAAGAGAACTTTGCTCCAAATCGTGGTACTTCAATCACGATGATGATCAACCATGATGATCAACATCATGGAAACCGGGAGTATGTTATCTTAACAACATGATCCAATTTCCACACGCAAAAATTTTATTCAATTAACCGTACAGTCTTGAAATTAGAATTTTAAGTAGCCATCCCCTTGCTTTGCTTTCCGCACAAGCCAAAAGAGTGGGCGCAAAGATTTGCATATTTCTGTATAGCAAATGTGAATCCCAATGGGCTACATGATAATGTTGACCTTGAGCTAACATATTACTATCTTTAATTTGATTTACCATAATATAGATAACATAAAGATCTTTGTTATAGTTGTTGCTTCAATTTTTCCGGTCTGTGTATCATAAGTTATAGAGTGACAACATACTGTATTATGAAACATAGAAAAGCAACACTAGAGGTTTGTTGACTGTTTAAGTTCTGCTGAAGCAGGTTGTAATGTTGCAAACTGCAGTTATAATTAAAATGCATTAATAACATCAAAATTAAAAGCAGTTTCTTCCAGTTATACCATACCTAAAGTAATATTTTGTGCCTTAATAATATGACTGTATGTTATAATCGAAATAGATGGTCATGTTTAAAAAGTAATACCAAAATGTTACAGTAAAATAAAAAGTGCACACAAAAACATGTGATTCCATTACCTAAAAGATGATTAAAACTTTAATTAGATTTTAAATTTTAAAACATTAAAATCGAGCACTTTCGGCTGTGAACCCAGCCTTCATCAGGATTTATAAAAAACGTGTTAAAACACAAACGTCTAGATCACATTTATATAACAGTATGTTTCTGTACTGCGAGCCTGTGCGAGAGTTCAAATCATTCACATTCGCCAACGGTCGATTCCATTCGGTCGGTCGATACCATTGCATAGCAAAACAGGTGAGGAAGGAAGGGAGAAAAATCACTTTTTACTGTTCCTTGATTAAATTAAGCCATATTCTCGGAATATTATAAGACAGTACATAATTGCACACGTTTCCATGCTTATTTATAATTTCTATAGATTCTCGAATTATTAAATCATATTAATTTCTCATAGGACCTATTACTTTAGCATTATTAAAATCTATTTTAACGTTTCGGGTTTGGTGAAGTCTCGATAGAGCAGTGGGTGGTTTTTTAAATTTTAGATCTCTTTTATGTTCTCTTATACGGTCTTTCAATTTTCATGTTGTCATTCCTATAAATTCTAGTTGTCCATCTTCATCGGTGTTAAATGGAATGACATATACTCCGGACATTTCATCTGGTGGGATAGGATCAATCTTCGCGGCCAGTAAATTCTTCATTTTAATTGGGGGTTTAGCTATCAAATTTATTCCATAACCAAAAAGAGCCCGCCGAAGTTTCTCAAAACCTCCTGGTATATAATTTATACTACAATATTTCTTCTGCGTTAAGTTATTCTTGGTTGATTGCTTGAAACGAACAAATTAATCTATTAATAAGATATAATGGGAATCCATTTTCAAGAGCAATGTTTCAGATAGCGTTAAGTTCCATTTTTAAACGATTATTGGAACAAACCATAAAGGCCCTTCTTAGATAAAAATTATACGCTGAGGTTTTATAATTAAATGGTGAACTGCTGTTATATGAGATAGTATTGTTCGACATGAATTTTCCTATATACTGTGCGTTCTAAATTCAGGTTAGACAAATTTTTAATTAACTTTACATCCAAAAAATTTAATTCATTATTTTCTTCAACCTCTAAGGTAAACTTAATATTTGAATCCGTATCATTAATTCCATCAAGAAAATTATGAAGCTCCTGAATTCCATAATCCCACACTATGAATATATCATTGAGATAACGACACAAAAAAGAAGGGATAAAACCCCTACGTTTCAAAATTAATTCTTCAAAATATCGCAGTTTAAACTCCGCAAAAATCCCGGAAATCGGTGAACCCATTGGCACTCCATTTGGTTGGTTATAAACTGTATTGTTAAATAAAAATATATTGTTTCTTGTTATCAAATTTAATACAGAAATAACTGTAGTTTTCATCTTTGGACTTAACATTTGCTCTTTATCTATAAGTTTTTGAATTGACCCCATAACTTCAACCATGTCAATAGATAAAAAGAGGGAAACTATATCTAAACTTGATAATATGCTTACTTTACTAATCTTTAAACTATCAATTCTCTTGACGAAATCACCTGTTGAATTTAAACTGTATTTAGATGGCGGAAGGAGGGAAATTAGGAAATTTGCAAACGCTTTTTCTAAAAAGTACGTTGGACTTGAACATTTTGATACAATAGGTCTAAGCGGAAAATCTTTCTTGTGATCTTTCAGACGTCCAAATAAACGTGGAGTAACAGGATTATTATTGATCTTCAATTTGCTTTTCATTAGGGATGGCCAAGACACGTGCTTTACTAAAGTATTTGTCTTTCTTTGAATCTGATTATTTTTGTCCTTCTTAATACTAGAACGGCCGGTAGTTTTGACATCCTAAAACAGCCGCCAGTGTCATTTCGACACCACTATTTTAATTATTCAAAATGGACGCTATAAATTCTAATTTAACACTATTTTCGTCATTGTACTTTAATTAAGCTTATATCCTTAACTTTTCACAAAAGAACGATGCTTTATTTTATAGAAAAATACATTAAATCAAAACGGAGGACAATTTCGATATCCGAAAACAGCCGCCAGTGTCATTTCGACGCCACTAATTTAATTATGAAAAATGGACGCTGTAAATTCTAAATTAACACTAAATTGCGTTATTGTGCTTTAATTAAGCTTATATTGTTATATTTTCACAAAAGAACGATGATTTATTGTAAATTCTGCTTGGCGTCGGAATAACACCAGCGGACGTTCTAGGTAAAAATGGGCTGTAATTTTTTTAAAAAATCGGATCACATAATAAAAATTTCGACAGTGTGCTTATTACGTAAAATGATTAAAAGTCATACAATTTGAAGAATATAGGTTAAAAAATGTGATATAGAGATAAAGCTAAATTCGGTTTGGTGTCGAAATGACACCAACGGACGTTCTAGTGTTAAGCTTTTTCATCCCATTTCTTTTAAATAAGCTTCCATTTTTAGGGTTTCGTTTATCTCACGAAACCCTATTACTCCCGCTCCGTTGTCCGTACGTCACAGAGCCATTCTCAGAAACTATGTAACTTATAGAGTTGAAACTTTGTGTATATATAGATGAATACCAGGTATGAAGCTCAAAATATTAAAATTTGAAAAAATCGTAGTATTTTAATAAATAGAGATAAAAGACAAAAATTATAACAGTCTTATCCTATTAAATTAAACATTTTTCGTTATAGCAGTTACCAAAAATTAAAAATCCACAATGAAATTCTTTCTACAATAATTAATTTTCTATTGAACGATTTCCACGTAAAAAAGGAAAATGAAATAAAAAGTTTCATCAATTGAAAAAAAGATTAATATGAAATAAAAATGATTGACGTCATAGTGGTAATAAAACGGAAATTTTCAAAGATTTCTCAATAATACAAGGAGTATGAGTATGTGTGTGTACACAAAGCAGATTAATATCACGTCATTAGAGAATTAAAAAGAAAATCTGACGTCATATTGGAAGTTTAACGAATTTTTCAAACGTTTGAGGATAATACAAAGCGAGTATCAATATGAGTAATAGAGAATAGTAAATATATGAGTTTGAGAAATATATTGAATCATGATAAAAATTCGATTATGGAAATATTCGCATATTTTAACATTTTGAAGGTGTACAACATGTTTAATTTTGAAATTATTTTTTTAAATATCGCATTTAGCGGCCAACCCGTGGCTCACAGATTGCAAGCATTTTTTGCGGCCAGTTGTCTTTTTTCCCCTTCCACAAGAATATTTTAAATTTTAACATTTTTGAAAAGAAAATATATGAACTGAAATCGAAAGGATAAATTTGGAATTTTGCCTATTAATGTCATAAATACTTATTTATGTAGTGACGTGGCACATTTATTTGTAACTCCCTACCTGGTGTTGATCTCAGCCAAAAAGCTACAACCAAGGAAATAATGGATTGATTCCTCGTGCTTTTCTGCTGAACACTGTAACGCTGGATGCTCGACAACAATCCGTCATAACTTGGAATGAAATTTTGAGCAGAATTCCTGGAATCGGACTCCCATCGGCGTCAGGCGCCATTGAACGTGGTTATGAAGGAAAATAAAATTTTTAACATGTTAGAGTTTTCGAGAGAGTGAAATTCGCGGAATACCGCACATACCCGAATACATGAATGAAAGAAACTGGATTGGAAATATATGACGCTGCATAGACTACAGAGTAGCACTTGTAAGCAGATGCGTACAAAATTTATGTGTTAAGAATCAGTATTTATAAAATCTGCAATGATGCTTGTCGAAAAATAGTACAAGAAAAGAAAAATTGAAGGTGAATTAAGAGCTTTTCAAGAAAAGTGGACAATATGCTACTTATTTGTGAAACTTAAAAATAAACTCTCTGCTTAATATGCAAAAAACTTGATATATGAGATGAAAGAATTCGATATTGAAAGACATTTCAATACTAAACATTCAAAGAAATTTGACCATTGTACTGGACAAAGTAGGCAAGATAAAGTAAGTAAATTGAAAAATAATAATAATGGTGAACAAACGGCGTTTATGAAAGTTGTTTCAGAATCAACATCTTTTGTGAAAGCAAGTTCTTCAGCAGAAAAATAGTAGTAAAGAAAGGAAAACCATATTAGATGGTCAAATTGTTAAGGAATATTTGGAAAGTGTGATGGCAATAATATGTCAAGAAGGAAAAAAAGGGAAAAATAGACTGGTCTCTACAATCAGTATGTAGGCGTGTGAATGAAATTGAAAATTTCATTGAGAACACTTTGAAAAAAATCAAACGTCAAAATTAAAATTTTACTCTCTAGCACTGCATGAAAGCCTAGATGTGGACGACACAGCCCAAATAGTCATTTTTTATCCGTGCTGTTTCTGAAATTTTTAATGTGACAGAAGGATTCAGTAGTAAAACAACTGCAAGAAAACAACTTTATTCAAAGAATTACAAAGTCAGGAAATTCGTTAGAAGCAGTTCAGTAACATTAAACCGATTTGCACTGAAGTTGTATAATTTATCGGGTATTACAACCGATGGAGCAGCAACAGTGGTTGGAGAACACAAAGATTTAGTGAAATTAATTAAAGATTAATTAAAGAAACTTTCAAAGAAGGCAATACATCGATGCTTAATTTTATTGCATTATTTATCAATAGAATTTGTATTCAAAATCACTCAAGATGGACCATGGTATGAAGGTTGTCATCAAAGACGTAAATTTTATTTAATCACGGGGTTTGAATCGCCGTCAGTTTCAAGAATTTTGAAATCGTCAAATTTATACTACAGTTACATAACACTTTATTCAGAAATAAGGTGGTTAAACCTTGCTCAAATGTTGAAAAGTGTGTACGATTCGAAACATAAAATTAAATTGTTTTTTGAAAGCAAATTGAAAAATTTACCAGAGTTTGAAGATCAACACTGGCTTTGTGGTTTTAAATTTCTTGTCTATGTCACTGGCCATCTAAATGAAGTAAATAAACGTCTAGAACTGGATGATCAATTTAGAAACAATGTGTATGAGCATGTATCTGCATTCGAAATGAAACTTGGGCTTTTGGAACAGCAGCTGAGTTCAAACGAACTTATCCATTTCCCTACATTGTTGGCTCAAGCGGAAGTTAATGATTTGAAAAGGTTTTCTTTTCTGATTTCCGATCTGAAACTTTAATTTGAAAATAGATTAGAATACTTCAACAGGCTCGCTCACATTTTTCCATATTTTCAACGCTATTTTCAACTGTTATGAATTCCCTGCCAGTATATTTACAAATGGAAAAATGTAGATTATAGAACTATTTACAATTGAAAGATAAGCTTCAACAAGTTGGATTGGCGCAATTTTACAAAACAAAAAATATATACCAGAAGATGTGTAAGCAGTCGCTATTTATGCATTCATTATTTGAAAACACATACGTGTGCAAACTGATTTTTAGCAGGATGAAGCATATTAAATCACAATTGAGATCTAAAATTAAAGAGCATCTACACGAAATCAGTCAAAATTGATTAGCATTTGCTTTGTTCTGCCATCAAACAATGTCAAGTGTCTCATTAATAAATTATTTTTCCTTCATTTTGCGTTTGTCGCATGTTATGAGATGAGTCAAATTATTGAATTAAAATACTTTTATATAACGTTACAGTAGTGTAAGTAGCAGCGCCGTGGCAACTCTACTTGAGCTACGCTTGTCATCCGACTAAAGTTATTTAAAATGTATTTACTTCTACAAAATTTGAACAGTTCCTAATTGAAAATAAATTTAATTAAATTAAATCTAGATTAATAATATTCCAACTGCATGGCAACCAGTGCTGTGCAAACTCACCAAAAAAAGAGTAACTAATTCAAATTCAAATTCAAATTCATATTGTGAAAATTGAGTTAAGTTCACGCTCAAATTAAAAATTATAAAAAGAATCCATTTAAAAATATAATAAAAATATTATAATCCGCTTAATTCAAATTCATTTTTAAACAAGAACGAAAAATCATGCGTCAAGCATAGATTATGTAACACTTTCCAAATCTTACAAAATAATGTTACAAATCATTACCGTTTAATAATGTGAAAGATAATATCTAAGTAAACAATTTGAAAAACGCATAACAAATTTAAAAACCCAATTTTAGGAATTATTAACAATATTCGGAAAAATATCTGAATTATTTTGTGCAGCCCTGTATATGATCTATAGATTTGTATATATGTTACATAGAACGCTAAATTTTAGTTCAGATAGGAAACGCGTAGCACAGTTTAAAATTTCCCTTTTAGAATTTCCCTCATTAAACGTAAATGTACTCCAGAACTTTTGTGCTGCCCTGTATATGATTTATAGAATTTATACACACCAAGTAATAGAAAAAAAAGAGTTAAATTTAAAAACGCGTTAAGCAACTTAAAAAGCACTTCCAGCAATTATTGTTAACAGACAGTACCAAATTTTTTTGTGTGTCCCTGTAAATGAACGATAAATGCTATACTCGAAATATTCTATAGTAAGTTTCTTATAATGAACCTTAGTCACATATATAAATTTCAATTTGTTTGAAATATTTAAACATTCTTAAAATAAACCGCAAACGATTTTTCTCCATAGACCGTAATGCAACGGAATTCTTTTGAGTGTCCCTGTAAAACAAATTTAAGTGCTATACACACCATATTCTTTAGTAAGCCTCTTGTAGTGCACCTCAGTGATATATATCAATTTCAATATGTTTGAAATTGTATGACATCATTAAAATAAACCGCAAGTGATTTTTCCCCATAGACCGTAAAGTATCGGAATTCTTTTGAGTGTCCCTGTAAAAAAACTATAAGTGCTACACACTTCATATTCAATACCCAACACGCCATAGTAAACCTCAATAACATATATCAATTGCATGACTATACATACATATTTACGCGAGTTAGAGCATGGACAGACAGACAGACAGACGGCAAGCAGGCAGGCAGGCAGGCAGGCTGACATACAGACAAACCAAATTCATAAACACTTTTCAACTACGTTGGAAAGTGTTAAAAAGAACGAATCTCACTAAGAATTCTTAAAAAAAAAAAAAAAAAAAAGAAAAGAAAAGCAAACCACGAGAAAAAAGAAGAAAAAATCTTAATTTTATGAGCTAATAATAATTATTATTAATTATAATAATATTAACAATAATTAATTTTTCTCAATTAATCTTAATCTTCTTGAGTAGTTTTAGTGTTAAATTCTCAGGGTCAATTTTTCTCGAAATAATATACAGGGTCATTCCTAATTCCCTCCGGGGTTTCGAAACGTTATAGTAAAAAAACGAAGACGAATATGAAAAAAAGAAACATATGAAATTATTCCGAAACTATTCAAGTTTTACTTACATACATTACAGGTGCTCTATGTGTGAACCCTTGGTCACACGGCATACATCCATGCGATAGTCCAGTTCCTGCCATACTCCGTTTCTTTAAATTTCCGGTACCACACATGAATTGTTTTGTCAGTTGGTCCCTGTTTTCGATATTTATTACGAAAGGCCCGTTGAACTGACACCACTGATTCAGATTTAAAGAAACGGAGTATGGCAGGAACTGGACTATCACATGGATGTATGCCGTGTGACCAAGGGTTCACACATAGAACACCTGTAATGTATGTAAGTAAAACTTGAATAGTTTCGGAATAATTTCATATGTTTCTTTTTTTCATATTCGTCTTCGTTTTTTTACTATAACGTTTCGAAACCCCGGAGGGAATTATGAATGATCCTGTATTAGGTAATATATGCGATTTGTTAAAAGAAACGTGAAATAAAGAGAAAATGACTTTTCTTTATGTTCGTTTTAACTCCGTTTTACAGAGGCTATTTGTAGCGCGATTCTGCAGTGAAGTACATGTTTTGCTGCTTTGTTTTCTACCAAATTCAGACAACGCAGTGGTCAACGTGATAGTAAACTTTCATTTTAAAATTGATATAAAAGACAAATGAAATTTTAGAACTCACAAACATTCTGTTAAGAAAAAAAGAAGTGATATCAAATTTTTATTACTGTTACCCATTCCAAAGAAAGTGTCTTGGTAAAAATTTTTTAAGGTGGTCAGATGGGTGAAGGTAGGGACCAGATTACTACAGAGACTGACTCTGTGCGACTATAAAAAATCATCCACAAGTTTACCACACAAGTTTACCACACATGTTGTCTAAGAACTTGGGTTCTTAGCTGTTTAAGTTATCACTGGAGTTCCGCTAGTTTGTGCGAACTAGGGTTTAAAAGGCAAAAAAAAGTTTTCAATGCTGAGAAAAAATGAAAGCAAATCGTGAGAAAAATTTAATGAGTTTGAGTTGTAGTTTTGAATCAAACTTCACCGACTTTATCAGTGGAACTCAACTCACCATCGCTCCGCAAAAAGTGAATCAAACTCATATCCCCAGAAAGTGAGTCAAACTAATGAGTTTCATCTCAGTGATTTCATTCCTGCACAACACTAGTGGCCACCCGATGTGCTGCATTTAAATTATATGAGATTTTTCAGTTGTTCTGGGGAAAATAATCCTTTTTTTATTATACATTTTAGAAATGATTTCTAATACAGTTATTTTATAAAATACAATATTTCAAGTGAGAAATCGTATTTAAAATGTAGGTTAATAGTTGTCAAAAACATTTCTTTCTTTCAAGATTTGGCTTCAAATCTTGAAGCTGGTGGAATAAATATGACGTTGTTTTTTCGAACTAACACAAAAGTATTTCAACTATACGATTTAAAATAAATTTCTGAAAAAACGTCATTTTTACTCGCTAAACCATTCCAGTTCAGTGTCCTTGTGGAAAACTTTAACCGCCTTCTCTCAGAAATTATTCGGCGAAAATGAATGTTACTTTAAATTTAATACTTGTGAATAGAGACCAGTTGAATGCAAGGAACTTAAACTTATTTACTTCTTTGACTGAATATAAAACTTAAAAAATCTTGTGAAAATATGTTTTTATTTCTTTGAATTTTCTTGAAAATGCAATTGTTTTCCTCCAAATCAAAAATGTATTTTCTTTTCTTAAAATTTAAATAATCCCTAATATAGAGGGTGTCCGAAAAGTCTGGAAACGGTCAAATAACTTGAGAAATATACATCGGATTGAAAAACGGCAAAATGCATGTTAAATATTTTTGAAAAATCTATTTAGGGACATGAAAGTTGCCTCGCCAACTTTACCCGACCCCCCCCCCCCCCGGGGGCAGAAAGGGGGGCAACTTTGAAATCTTAAATGATGACTCCCATTTTTTATTGCAGATTCGGATTATACAGGAAAAAATACGTAACTTTTGTATTGAACATTTTCTTCGAAACATTGTAGATGGTGCTGTAATCGAGTGCAATGCTGTGAGAATCGTTACCATTCCAATGTCTGGAAATGCTCGAATAACTCGAGAAATATACATCAGATTGAAAAACGGAAAAATACGTGTTTAATATTTTAGAAAAATGGCAACTTTGATATCCCTAAATAGATTTTTCAAAACTATTGAACATGCATTTTTCCGTTTTTCAATACGATGTATATTTCTCGAGTTATTGGAGCGTTTCCAGACATTGCAATGGTAACGATTCTCACAGCATTGCACTCGATTACAGGCCATCTACAATGTTTCGAAGAAAATGTTCAATACAAAAGTTACGTATTTTTTCCCGTTGAATCCGAATCAGCAATAAAAAATGGGGGTCATCATTTAAGATTTCAAAGTTGTCTCCCTTTCTCCCCGGGGGGGGGGCAAAGTTGGGGGGGGGGGGAAACTTTCATGTCCCTAAATAGATTTTTCAAAAATATGGAACATGCATTTTGCCGTTTTTCAATATGTATATTTCTCGAGTTATTTGACCGTTTCCAGACTTTTCGGACACCCTGTATATATTTACCCCTTTTATTCACAATAATGGAGTAATTTAGTTTTCACAATTACTGAAATGTTATTAAAAATTACAAATAATAATAATAACATCTCGGAGTCTAATTGAATATTAAAATTTTCGAGATTCATTATTTTATCCTTGTCCGAATAAACGGTGTTTTCTTTTCCACCTGTAATTCGTCCTATGCTAGGAGGAGTAGATGTGAAATATGAACACACAGTCAGATTTTAATGTAGAAAATTTTTGATTCACAAAATGTATAAATCAAATTGAAACATGTTATCTTTAATTAAAATTATATTTCTTTCATGCAAAAATTTTCATGTTTAAATATTACCGGAAAGGTTCAAACTTTAGTTGTGAAGTAATACCGATATTAGAATATTTTTTATCATATATACTTTTATACCATAGTCAGTACATTTATCATATCATAATCTTATCATATATACATATATCATATACCCCGTGATTGGGATTGATTTGATATTAAACTCTCAATTATATTATTGGTATTTATAAAGGATATTTAATATACATATTACATTTAATATACACTTTTTTTAAAAAGTGTATAGCAGGATTCAAAATAAATATTTTTTGTCAATACATTAGTGGTAAAAAATGTTTGGATTGAATTTAACGCTATGAAGATCTGTCAATATTGCAAATTTTTAAATGCAGAAAACTTTCTTCATTTTATGTAGATCAAAAACTTCTTTTTACTTACCCATCATACGTAGTATCGGGCAAATCTTGTAATCGTTTTGAAAAAAAAAAAAAGAAAAATCAGACGACATTCAAAAAAACGTTTCAGACACTGGAGATTCCGAAAAACATATTTTTAGAAAAGAAAAAAAATTGTAGCCTGTGTGTGTGTGTCCGTAAACGCTCTATCTCCAGAACAAATTGAGATAGAGACTTGAAATTTGGTATGTACTTAGTATGTAATAATGGGAAGCAGCTTATTGAATTTCAATAACCTTGATTATCCGGAACTATTTTTTTCGGACTCTCGAAATATTCGTTCTGATAAAAGGTATTGTAATAATGGGAAGCAGCTTATTGAATTTCAGGAACCTCGATTATTCGGAACTATTTTTTTCAGACTCTCGAAATATTCGTTCTGATAAAAGGTACATAAAATTTTTCGAAATTGTTTATTTTCAGGAGTGAATATGAAAGACAAAAAAAAAAAAAAAAAAAAAAAAAAAAACATAAATTTTGAATAAAGAATGAAGTCGATCGGATAATTAGTTGCCGAGATATTTGTAATAATATTTCCCACACTCTTCGATTTTTCATGACCCTGTATTTCAATTCAAAGATATATTTTAATTGGGAATGAGACGCTTAATCCGACGCAGTAAACCGTTAGTTAATAGATTATCAATTTTGGAGTTATAAGGATGTTTCTTTTACGCAATTCAGTAACAGAGCATTTAAAGTTTATGACGTCATCAAGCCACGATTTTATTCGAATTGCAATGCATTTTATAAATAGTTTGCACATGTTTTATTTTCATATTTTATATCATGCATATCCATGATGGGTAAGTATTACGGTGGCCCCCAACGACTAGTTTCTCCATACAATGAGTAGAGAACGGAACCATAGATTCAAGAGCAATGGTTGTATGTAACACAACTATAGTTGCTTGCAATTACCGGCTTAACAGGCAACCTGTTTTCTTGTTGTCGGGTTAACTAATCTCTGCTACTAATCACCTGACGAATAGAACCAATAATTAATTGCTCCGGAAACTAATGTTGTGTTCTCTAATCATTATATGGTGAAAAAAGAAATTCTTAATCTATTTAGTTCTCATCGCCAGTGAATAATATTATTTCTGTTTTTTTTTTCAATGTTTTCCTCTATTAACTATGTTACTTGTAATATAAAATCCACTGCAATTACTCAATTAATAAATGACATAGTTAAATATTTTTGTTCTTGAATAATAATAATAATAATAATAATAATAATAATAACAGAAATAGAGATTTTATTTTCGAATACAATGAAAGAGTTGTTTAAATATTTAGAAATAATTTTCAGCAATATAGCAAAGCTGCAAAAAGGATATTGTAATTTAATTATTTTATACACCTGTTAAAATCAAATATGTAACATTGTGAATATTTTAAATTAGAGGTACAGTCTTAAATTTCGCCGTGAATGGAGAATGTTAAGATAAGATAAAGCATAGATACACAAACTGGACTTCAACTTTTTAAGATGCGTTGTAGCTTTCGTTCAGTTGAAATAAAAACAGTGCGTAATTTAAATACACTTCAAACTAAAAAAAAATATTTTATAGATTATAATGTTTTAATTGTTTTCCTGCATGAAGTCTAATAAAATAGATTACTGTTTGTTTGGATTAGAGAATATATTTTACTCGTACCGAATATATATTCAATGTCCGTCCGTGTATTTTCATTAATTTTAGAGTTTATTTTTAACTTTCTGTAGGGAATCATATTGTAAGCATTTTAACTGCAAATGCCTTTTCTTCTTCTTTTTTTTTTTCTCTAATTGGCAAAGGAGAAAAAAGCAATAAATATAGAAAAACTATCTTCTTGGAAAAAGTACGGTGAAATTAACACTTTTTATGCCATATATTTTTTCAAAAAACATACAAAGGATGGCGCCACTATTCATTTGCGCTTCATAAAATAAACTGGCTAAATGCAAAAAAGCGATTTATTTACTACTAAAGAAAATCGCAATGAAAAATCAAACCAAATCAAAAAAAAAAAAAGTGTTATGAAATGCTAACTGTTATATAAACTTTCAGTAAAACAATATCAAAACTTTCAAAATACCTTTAAATGAATAAATTTTTACTAAATTTTTGTATTTCTCACTAAGCAATTTTGAGAGATTTTGGAGAAATAATCATTTCTCCATTCTAATAAAAAGCTGCTGCCATAATTTAATTTATTGTGAACTTTTGACTTTTTCAGCTCATAATAAGAATAATAATAACTATCGCATGTAAACACATGAAAACTGGTAGTTTTATAGAGAAATGTATGATAAACACGCTGAAGTAGACAGTTTTTAAATGGAAGAATTATTTTACGCTATATAATGTCAAAACAGTTCAGTTAAAAAAGTTTTATAGAATCAAAAACTATGCATAGCAATTTAACCCACTTTCGCAAGCACATACTTGACTAGATTGTGATGTGCAGTATGTAATCATTTTTTAAGTTTTTTTTTAAATTGTTTATTTAAACTTTCATTATTTGAATAAAGATTTAATTTATAGTTTGAAATAACTTTTTTTTTTTTAATCTACTGTTGACAGATTTTAAAAAGCCCGAATATTAATATTTACAAAGTTTTCAATTGAAAAATATATTCACACGTGAATTAAAAAAAAAAAAGAAAGAAAATAATTAAGCTATTACGCGCGAAAAGCAATTAATGGAGAAAATTAAGTCATATTAGAAACGATATATTTAAAATGTCATGGTTAAACTTTTTTTTTTTTTTTTTTTTTTTTTTTTTTTTTTTTTTGTGTGTGTGTGTGTGTGTGTGTGTATGTTTTTAAACAAAGTATATTTAATGGAAATGCATATATTTATACTTCAATATTGAAAAGAAATAAAACATAAAAATAATTAAATTATTACGCGAAAAGCATTTATTAGTGAAAATTACGTCAGATTTAAAATGATATATTTAAACTGTCATATTTAAAACGATTTTCTTATAGCATCTAAAAGAAAATTTTTCCTGTAAACGTTATAAAAGTCCAGGATGCAGTGACATTTTTTACTTAACCATTTTATTGAAGTTGATTTTCAGAGGTGTTATTGATATTTCTTATACAGTCACAAAAACAGTCGTTAGCTGTCTCTACAACGGCGGATCTGGCAATGGACGCCGAAAAATCCTTCAGTCAAAGGTAAATGAATAGCAACTTGATTATAGAAAATAGTCATTGGTCGTGATAATAGCGTTTAATCTTCCGTAATGGAGTAATCTTTTTAAAATAGTGCAGATTAACGTGTGTTTGAAAGCCTGTGTGGTCTGGGCGGGAAAGCCCGCTTAGCTAGGGGGAAGAGCTCCTTAGTATTTTTAAAAACCACTGTGGTTGCTTATCTGTAATCTACTGTTCTGCTTTAATTTCTTTTAATTCTTATGCAGTTTCATTCTAATTGCTGCAATAATATTTATATAAAACTTTCAAAATACTTTTAAATACATACATTTTTACCTTTTTTTGCATTATATTAAGCAATTTTGAGAGATTTTGGGAAAAAATATCATTATGTTTATTTAAAAAATTTATATTGCGTGATTTTGTGCAATATACTGTTTTAATTTCTTCAGTTCTTATTCAGTTTCATTGCTGCAATCATGCTTTATAAAACTTTGAAAATATATTTAAATATACATACATTTTTTTCTAATTTTTCGCATTATTAAGCAATTTTGAGAGATTTCGGAAAAAAAAAAATTATATTTATTTTTAAAATATTTATGTGATTTTGTGCAATCTGCTGTTTTGTTTTTAAATTCCTACTATTAGCTCACACTCTCTCTATATATATCTTGTTCAAATTTTCAGTCGTTAATAAAATATTTTCTATTCATTCACTCAAGTTCAAATAAATTTTTTTAAACTTGTAGTGGATGACACTTTATGTTAATATAGTTTTTTCAAATATTAATTAATTCATTAAATTAAATTAATTAATTTCAGTTTTAAATGGGAGAAAAAAATTCCTCCCATTGTTTTCATAAATGAAATGAAATATTTATCTCAAATTAGTGATGCCACAGAAATAAAATACCGCAACAATGATTATAAAATAATGTTCAATAAAGATAACGTGGGACATTAATGCTGCACGGGTTTATTTTATATATTTATGATTAAAAAGTAGGAATTGACTTAATTTTTTTTTTATATTACTTGTTGTTTATTATTTTTCTTATTCAGTTTCATTGCTGCAATGATACTTTATAAAACTAAAGATATCCACTAAAAGTACATTAAAAATTTATGTATATAAATTTTTACTAGCTTTTCATTATCGAGCAATTTTTAGAGATTTGGGGAAAAGAGGTGCTTATGTTTATTTTTAAAAACAATCTACATAGTTTTGCGGAAACTACTATTCTGCTTTAGTTTCTTCACATGGGATGAGTCTATACTTCTTCAACATCGTTCATTTATCATATTTGCTAGAAAATAATCTGGCTTCATAATATTATTGCATCGATTTTTGATGTTATTTTATAAACTTAGCACATTGGCTGATAAGTTCCCGGCCTGGCACACAGATGGCGTTGCAATCGCCGAACCGTTGCTTTTTTTTAGTAAATACTAACCTTTAAAAGGTAGCAGAAAAAATGTCATGACGATTCACCGTGTGGATAAAACGTTAGAGTGGTTTTAGTTGAACGACTTTGTTAATAAACAAAAAAAATGGATAGACAAGAATTTCAAGAATTATTATTTGACAAGGAAAAAACACCGTTCAAACAAAAGGTTGGCTTGATAAGCGTTATCCGGACACTGCACCAGGTAAATCAATCATTATTGACTGGTTTGCTGAATTTAAACGTGGTCGTGTGGGACACCAGTGATGCACCACGCAAAAGAGGTGTTTACTCCATAAAACATAAAAAAAAGTCCACAAAATCGTTTTGGGGAACCCTAAAGTGAAGTTGCAGGAGATAGCTCAGACTCTGAAGATATTTAAAGAACGTGTAGGTTTTATTTTGAATGAACATTTGTCTATGAAAAAGCTGTTGTCAAAGCTGCGCGCGTGTTGACTTTTTACCAAAAACAACAACGAGTCGATGATTCTGAGCACTGTTTGGAGTTTTTTCGTTATAATTATGTTATTTATTATAAAATTATTATTATTATTTATTAATTAAATTATTATTATTAAATTATTATTATTATTATTATTATTATTATTAAATTATTATTTAATTTATTATAAAGTTATGTTATTTATAAAAGTTTTAAAGTTATAAAGTTATAAAGTTATAAAGTTATAAAATTATGTTAAAAAGTTGTGTTTTCTTTATTAGACCGGGAACTTATCAGCCCATGTGTTAAATTCATCTAACGCTGCAAATCTAAGAAAAATGACAATTTAGTGCCTCGTTATGACAACATTATCGAATATTCGTAACGTACGTAATTTAAATTCATTTCCATGTTTGAATGCAATGAGAACATATTTATAATATATATATATTTTTTAAATGCTTGAAACACATTCTGCATAAGAATTCAAATATATGCTCGTTAGAATTTTTACTTTAACAGACATGTTGTTTTAACCCAGTATGATGTTGATTAACAATTAAAAATACTTTTACATTTCTATAATTTTATTTAAACTATTTATAGATGTAATTTCTGAAGCTACTAAATTTAAATATGGCGGGCAACAAACTGTAAGAAGATTAATAGAACACGTTTATTTAAAATTGCTTTCATTTTCTTCGTTTTCGATTCTTTACCTATGTTATGACAAACTCCTCTTTTCCATTTTTAATTTTGCATTCTTAATTTATATCTATGCATTTCTAGCGTAATATTCTGTTATTATTTTTATTTATTTTTTCCTTTTTGATTAAACCTGTATTTGTGATTTTCAAATGATAACTTCTGTTTCTGTGTGGACATTTGTACCAGAGGAAATGAATAGATACACTCAGAAAAAGAAACTGATTAAAACTACAAAACATATTTTTGGAGTACATTTTGTTGTTTTAGCAAAATTGGAGTAAAATTGAACCATTTTACTTCAATTAACAAAACATTTTTCTGACGATACAAATTTTTTTTTGGAATTGCAAAAAAAAAAAAAAAAAAAAAAAATGTTGATTTAAACAAAATTTTTATTGACCCATATTTAAACAAAAATTTTGTTTAAATATAGGTCAATGGAAATTTTGTTTGAATCAACAAAAAATTTTTTTTTGTTGAAAACCACTTTTTTTTGCAAGTTCCAAAGCAAGTTTATTTTTCAGTTCCAAAAAAAAAAAATTTTGTATCGTCAGCAAAAATGTATTGTTAATTGAAGTAAAATGGTTCAATTTTACTCCAATTTTGCTAAAACAACAAAATGTACTCAACAAAAATGTTTTGCAGTTTTAATCAATTCCTTTTTCTGAGTGTAACAGGGCGACATTTCAAAACTTTCTTCGGGAGCGGAGGGTATTTTTTTTTTTTTTTTTTTGGGGGGGGGGGGGGAGCGAGGAGTGAAAATCTTTCTTCGGATTTTGTTTTGCATAGATGAGAAGCAATAGATACAGTTTTATTCTTACATATACTTTTAAAATTAACCAAAATACTCACTAATGATAAATGCATCTACTTTGGCATTTTTGCAATAGCAATGCTTCCGCAAATATTATTGATAATTATTAATTTCTGTGCTTAAACTGTTTATTTTATCTTAATACTAATTTATTGTTTATTAGATCTGAGATGTTTTTTAGCTTTTGTGCGTTTTCTGATTTTTTTTTCTAGTCTGACCTATATTGACTTATAAATTCTGAAATATCAAAATCAACTGGCCTCTCTAGTTATCCCAAAATGCATCCCTAATAGATAAGCATTGTCCCTACCCCCAACCCCTTGATAGGGTAAAAGAAAAATTCTTTCTTCTAAGATACTTTGATTGTTTTAATGCAGTTTAGGATGAATATTTACTGGCTATCTGATTGGTTTCTGTTTGAAGATTATTTAAAAGTGTTAAATATGGGTTTATTGTTTTTAAAATATATATTTTAATTTTCTGAATTGGATATCTTTTCGATATGAAGTGCTCTTAACACCTTTGCAGCTTTTACATATTTTAATCATGAACTATGAATAAAGAGGAATTAATATAAAACTAGGATGAGTTATGAGCTTTTCATATCGGAAAGCATAAATCAAATAGATATAATTGAAATATATTAAAATTTGAAATAAATTAAACATCTTTAAACAAAAATCAATCAGAGATGCTATAAACATAGAACTTAAATTATTCTAAAATAATCCAAACATTTTCATAGATACCAAAATCCCGGGTTTTCTTTCAAGACAGATAAACTTAGTTTGAATCAGAAATTTTATTTAACGAAATGTTTCTTCGGAACAGATGTGTTACACTCACGCTAAAATGTAAACAAAAGATTGGCGACTGTTTGGTTGGCGCGATTTCCAAGACTGCGCCAAACGAATAACTTAATACAATGGCTAGGTTGCCATTAAAGGAAAAAATCCCCTAAATTTGGCGACTTTTTTCTTTTTTTTAACCGATTAATTTTTTTTTTTTTTTTTTTTTTTTTTTTAGCGTGAGTGTAAAGCATCTAAGCCGTTTCTTCTTTTTATGCGATTACTAAATAATTTATTTTAATTAATAAAATTTCTTGTTTATTTGAATTGAAAAAAAATCGGAAGGTTGTCAGCTATGTACCTAAGAAAAGAGAGAACAAATTTAACAGTAAGTAATAATCCATTCTGCTCTTTGCGATTTGGGGAAATATGTATATCCTTTGTCTCAAAGGTGATGGGTTTAAAAATTGTAAACTTTCTCTTACAAAAGGGCTTTTATCTTTAAAAACTACTACATGGATCTTTTTATATATTTTAGAAACTAGAAAAATGTACGTATACATTTTTATTTATTAAATACTAGCAAAACCAACGTCTTTGTACGCGTGGCTGTTGCACTATGCGATGTGGAATTTGTGTGCCTACAATCATGAGGGGGAAATGATACTGCTATGAATATATATATATATATATATTAATTGAACTAAATTTTGAATAAATTTCATTCTTGTGTTGCATTAGGTGAATGTGAGAAATACAAATATTTTATTAAATGTTTGAATTAATGAGAAAATTTTCATTCCAACCCCTTTGCGAAAAAAAAAAAAAAATGCAATGAAGTCTACTTGGGTATCTCCGTATATCAGCAATCGTCCAGAGAAATATATATATATATATATATATTATTTGTTCAAGAATTTCAGAGTCTATTTCTTGCAGACAAACAAACATTTCTGTTTTACACACACATTTCAGTTTTAACTTGTATACCTTGCTACACTAATATAAATAATTAAAAAAAAAGGTTAAAAGTAATAAGTTGAAAAATATTGGTGTAGAATATTTAATCGTCAGTTTTGTAAGGCCAAAAGCTAAATGGAAAGTACATCCTTACCTGGGTAGCAATCACGTTTCTTTATTACTATCATTTTAAGTACTTATAGCAGTTACCGGTACTTGCGTTGTATTCCATTGCTCAGAAAAATTATATCTAATACATGCATGATAAATAATTGATTTTTCTCTTATTTTAAATGATAAAATTTAAATAATTATAATAATAAAAAACATTTTCTGTGCGCATCTGTCTTAGAAGTTATCACTATACCTAATTTACAGTTTCTAGGTTGACAGTTACATATAGTGAAAATATAATTGTAGAATGTTTTCCTATCAATTACCCCATTTCAAATTCTGATTTTTTTTTTAAACTTTTATTTGAGAACATCACGTTCTAATAGTAACGTGCATGTCAATTTTAAAAGTGACCAGATGATCATGATTATAGTGTGTTTTCCAATCATTTTATCCTTTTAAATCTCAAATATTTTAAGAAACGTTCTGAGGGAGCATTAACGTCCTAAAAGTAAAGTAACCAACAAATCAAATTTCACGTTTTTATACTCAACAGATTAAAATAAATTGAAATTTAGAACTTGTTTTCTCTTGCACCCTATTGATTCTGTTTGTACATAGATAAAATATAAGCTCATTTATAAGCAAAAACTGTCATCATTAATAAACTGAGAGAAGTTTTGAAACCGTTCGGTATTTCTAAAGTAATCGTGATTTTAGAATGTTTTCCGCTTATTTCATTCTTTTAATTTTCAAATTTTTAGAAACTGACCTCAGTGAGCATTTACGTCTTAAAACTAATCACCATGTCGAAGTTTAGGTTTCTAACCCTAACAAATCCAAAGAGTTCGTAATTTTGAACTTGATTAGCTTTGCCATTCTATTTATAATTTCAAAAATGACATATCTATGAAATATATTTAATTTAGCTTACAAATTAAATGTGATCTCTAGATACACAAATCTGTCATTAATATGGCAAAACAAAGCAAGTTCACACTTACTACCATTTTAGCTAAATGCTGTTACAGACTTCTAACCAGAGTCGTATTCTGAATACGTGTAGCATGTGCAGAACGTACACCAGTAAAAAGGAACAGTCATTTTAGCCTTATGTATTTGCGGTTAAAAGAGGCGAAAATTAGCATTTTTATTATTTGTTTTAATAGTGGGAGTTTGCACATGTTACAAAAGGTAAAATTAGGGCTGTGCTTCTGACACTAAACTACTATAATTGTCAATAGCGAAAGCGAGGCCTGTTGGAAGAACTATTGCTAGGGCTAGTGCTAGAAATTCCTGCGAGTCCCTTCTAACTAATTAATCCCTTCTCCCAATTTTTACATTTTTTTTGAGAAATGCTCGCATTTTATACGTATGCGTGTAGACAGGAACACCGATATTCTAATAATAGAAATGAAAACTTGATAAAATAATAAACTCTGCAACTTTATGGTAAAAATTACTTTTACAGAAAAATAAATATTTGTTATTGCATTAGAAGTAATCAGTAAAATAATACTAGTTGACGTTTATCAAAGTCACCAACAACACCGGTTTCTTAACACAAACTTAAAACATAAAAGAAACACCCCTTAAAGCTTCAAAATAAAAAATCATTATATGTATGTAGCTTTGGTCAGTATCGTATCGGGAACTCTCTCTCAGTTTTATGCCTCAATAACTTATCTTGATTTTTTTTTAATAAGGTAGTTGCATGAACCAGCTCGATTTAATTCCTGAAAATTCCAAACTTACATACATGTTTAAATACATAAATTTGTCATGAAATAACCCACGTTCCAACGACTGCTAAACATTTAAATATTTTTATTAAATACATTAAGAAAAGAATTTTTTTTTGTCTTTATCCCAAAAAAATCATTAGTTTATGAAGCCATATCCTCTTTTAACATTAAGAATCTTTAATAAATTTGTTGATTTGAATTCCAAACAAAATACAGTCTCATGTGCTACGAAAATATGTGCTAAAATTGAAGACTTACAATTTGATGTAGGAAATCGAATAGAAAATATACTGATATTTATGGAAAGAGCTTAGCTGACTGAGGCATGCCAAGAAGGGTTATATATTAATCAGTCTACTCTACGTATTATGTATTTATGAATGTATGAACATAGCTTCTGATGTTGAGACCTCTAATGTCTAAATGAAATAAGAGATTTGGATAAATGATGTATAATTATAATCGCATGATTTGTTTGGTTATTTTAAGGTTATATGATGTAAAAAAAGTTCCAATATCGTGGGCAAAACATGCGAAAATGTCTGACGAAAAACGTTGTTTTTCACCAAGTCTTAGTGATCTAAAAGGTCTTGTAAAGACAGTTATAAAAATACATAGCGTATTTACTTTTCGTAATATAACGTAATAATTTTCGTAAATATATACGTTTGCAGATTTAAATTATAGATAGTTAGAAAATAGATTTTGATTTCAATATTCCGTATTGTACGTCTTATGATGTCATAAATTGATAAATTTAATGGTAAGTAACAACATGTGACTAACAAATTAACAAACTCATACTGGAAGAAAAGGGCAAAAAATTTTGGAATTTCACGTCATCCAGCTTGTGTCCACTGTTAGAAAATTGCAGAAAAATGTGTTGCGGTAGAGAATTACGAAATTGATTACGATTTGGTTACGAAAATTTAGTGTAAGCTCATAGTTACCAACAATTAAAAAAATTTTTCTTGTAGTTTCAAAATTTGTTAAGAGAAAAAAAGAGTTAGAAGCCTCAGAAAACAACAACTTTCTGATGATTACAGAAACGTTTCTGAAATAAATGAACCCTTCATTGCCAGTACTGTCTAGATAAAACATTTCTGTTAATTTTAGAAATCTATTAGTTTATGAAGGTTCTAATTGGTTATTCTCCTAAATGTTTCTGAAAATAAGGGAAGCTTTCCAGGATCATGAATATTTACAAGATTACGCTGAAATTTCATAAACATTTGTTTTAGATCAGTTTCTGTTGTTTATTATAGTTTTGAACAATGTGTTATATCAAGGTCCCGTAAGTAGTCTATCGATCTCTCTCTTTAAATAAAATAACTAAGAAAATGAGGTTTCTGTAAAATTAGATTAGTATATAACATGAGAAAGAATAGAGATTTTTTTAAAAACATAACAAAAAACGTAAAAAAAAAAAAGAAAATTTATTTATAGCTGAATAAATACATTCACACATAGCACCACACAAACAGTTTTATAACAAAAATTTAACAACAATTCTAATTTAAAAAGATGTCATGCTCCCTGACACATTAGGAAATAAATAATGTGGTATCAAAGGCACGACATATTCTTGAATTAGCCCTGATTAGGTGAAAAATGCACGCATCTTCACGAAGGAGTTTAGAAAGCTGAGTCAGTTATTTTGGATATGTTCGTTGATTTTGGATGATCTGTAAAAGAAAAGAAAGAAAACATTATTTTAGATGAATAATAGATAGATGCTTATTAAAAAAAAAAAAAAAAAAAAGCAATAGAACACTACTAGCAAAACAATATTGCACCAATATTGTTCACATTGGCTATATCTTGGCCTAAAATATTGCATCGACATTAGAGTGTTTACATTTTGTTGATTTTGCACGAATATCGACAAGTAATACTTGGCTATATTTCTAATGTAAAGCTAATATTTCTGCACTATCGAAATTTCATCGCATTTCGAATATAAAACCCACATTTCTACAACAATAATATTTCATTGCAAATATTTCCAATGTAAGGGCAATATTTAACTTCACACTGCGCACTGATGTATATATGAATCAATTACAATTTAACCTTTAATAAAACAAATCATTTCCAGGTTACCACTGTATTTAAATAAAAATATTCATCTTATGTAATCACAGAAGTCTGCTACTAAATAAGGTGAAAGATTACTCCATAAAATTTGCGGTACCTAACCCTAAATATGAGTATAAAAATATATACTTCCGAAAGAATATTCGTGCAGTGTAAGGTTAACCAATATCGGTATTTTCAATTAATGCAATATTGCTACAATATTGGGCCGTAATAAATAACCAATATTAATAAATAACCTAAAATAATCAATATTGGTTTACTATTAGTGAAATATACAATGAAATTGTATTTTATTGTTTCGCAGATTAGAAAATTCGTGGTTTGAATGATAATATTGTTTAAAACAGTATTTAGGGGATTGTATTGCACGAAAAGACCATCCTTCCGAAAGCCTTCCTTCATGACAAACTTCCTCTGGAAGTAGAACAAAAAATGGCTGTTTATATTACATGTATTTTATATTATATTACATGTACACTCATACTCACTATATAAATGTAAATATAATTTGTCCTGATGTTTCTAAACATACGAGCTATTGCGTACATGAACATGAACTAAATTTGCTCCATGTTAATTTTTTTTTTTTTGCCTGACAATGACAACTGCTGAATTTTCGGGACAATGAGATTTAAATTACATCGAAGTAGTTATACTATTGTCTACGTCAAAAGAATGGAAATTAACTTTGATTTTTCTCAAAGCCCTACTCTTAGTAAATGAAACATGACTCTCTACAAGTTTGAAAAGTTTTTATTTATTTATTTATTCATTTATTTACTTATTGGCGGTGGAGGAGCGGGTGTAATTTAAGAAAGAGTCACATTAAAAGAAATCTACAGCAAAATGTAGTTAATTGGGATTAAATTGTAATTAATATGATCATTTTTATTCGTGAAGAAAAAAAAAACTTCCCTTGATAAGATTAAACAATGGAAGGTAGAAACAATTGTCATGAGTTTTTTATCACTAAAGTAATTGCTTAAAAAAATGAATCAAATAAACCACTGGGCAAGAATGGTTGTTGCTTATTAAAAAAATTCCATTTAACTTAATTTTGTATTTCTGCTTAGGTATTATCTTATTAATTAAAAAGCCCTGATTAATTACACACTACTTTTAAATTTCTTTCACCATGACAATCTTCAATAATTACTTAGAATATAATTAATTTGGTAAATTTAATTTTAGTAAACTAATAACATACAGATGCACTTAAGAAAATCTTTTGTATTTTTATAATAAATATGGTAAACATCGTAAGGTTAATAAAATATTTAGCATTTTTTAATAAAAAATATCAACTATATAACAATGTCTTAATGGTAAATGTTTAGAATAATCTCATAGCCCACATCGCCACGAAACCATACATTTTCGTTAATTTTCTTTTGAAAAAAAGTAAGGATGAGCTTGAAAAAAAAAAAAAATCAATCAACAACTAAGATAATATTTATATGCAAAAGTTTTTTTTTTTTTTAATTAGCAAAAGTTTAAATATTTCGCATGAAAAATAACAGTTTCATAAACGCAAAGTTTTATTTATTAATCTATATCAGATCTCATGGAATTGATATATTTAGTGGTGTAATTAAGATGATATGTGTACACATTTTGGATGTGGAGGACAATAACAAATACATTCTTGTTCAACAACAGAATATGTGCGATTAATAGAAAATTACATCCAAAATTTGATCTTTTAGAGTTTTAAAGAAAAAAAAATCTTATAAAAAATTAGAACGTTATTTTTTTTTTTGTTTATGCGGATTGAAAACTGCATCGAAATTGCTAAATTCCAATTTATAGATGTTCGACTTTTACAATTACTTTTACAACGACTTTTTCAACCTTAACTTTTAATTGTACGCAAGAGAGAAAGAGAGAGTAAGAGACAGAAACTGGAAAAACCTACTTCCTATAATGAAATTACGTTGTATTGGAATTCAATTTTATATATAAGGATTTTTTACTAAACACTTCGTAATGACGGAATTTTCATTCTCTCCAGCAGAATTTGACTGTATTTTTTTGACTTCGGCGTCAGGGAATATTTTTAAAATCACATGAACTGATCCAAAGACATTTTTCATAATTTTTCTCTGAAAAACAAATTGCACATAAAGAAGCATTATAAGTAGTAGAGTATCCAACCTGGGCTTCCTAGGTTACAGAACACAGGGCAAAAGTTTTATTTTATTTTTTAATTGAAAACTCTCATAGATTTTCTGATTTTAATATATTTTTTAGACTGCCCACTAATAACCCCAAAAAGCATTTTTATGCAGAATATCAATTAGGTATTCAAATAAAGCTCTGAAATTTATTGAAAACGACACTTTCGTATTAGCTGCATGTCAGCTGCATGTTAATAGCCGAAGAAATCGCCAAATCTTTCACTACTAACAGCAGCCCTTTTGATTTTGATAATTTCAGTGGTTTAAGTACGTAGTTCGATTACATGTGTGTTAAATTTCTGTTTTATTTATAAAACTTTATTTTTCTATTTATTAATGATGTTTTAATTTCGATATGGAATATTAGCTGAAACAAACGCTGAACTATTTATATTTATATTTTTAACGGATTTATTGTAAACGGATTCTTCTTCTTCCATAATAGGGCTTCATGCTATAGCGATAGATTTAAAAGAAATTCATGATTTAAAATTATTTAAAAAACCAAAAAATTTAGCGAATTGAGATACAGTATTCAAACAGGTTGCATTTGAAAGAATACCTCCCCCCCCCCCCCCCTAATCGACTGTGCAAAAGTTTAAATTGTGTAATGTTTAGAATTAAAAAAAAAAAACTGTAATAAAATTGAAAATTTTTGGTCAGCTGCTGCCACCGTCAATACGATGCGTTACTCACGGACATGTTTTGGTTTAGAATATAGATTAATTATATTTGAAACTAGCAAATTCTTAGTATTTGTTCTGCAAGTCGCATTTTTGTTTTGAACTCGTTTTGTTTAATATTTAAAGCTTTTAACTTACAATTTCATTTCCTTTATATTAATCTTACTACGAATAAAATTTCAAGTAGATTCAGAGTTCTAACGCTTATGAATGGAAAAGCGAAATACGATTACACATACTGATACTCTGAAACTGTTTAATTCCTGTGAAAACTTTTTATAAGGGGGGGGGGGCATGTTTCTGACCCCCTCAACCACCACCATTATCTGACAGTTTAATAATCGCAACATTCGACAATTTTCAGCTTATTAAAAGTTTTATCTATACTAATTAAAATGTTGATATTATAATCATGACCATAAATAATTAGTTTTAATCCTTTATTATTCTCATAAATGTATCATTAAATATTTAAAATCCTCATTGTTTAATTTATTCAAAAACATGTATTAAAGCCCCTCCCATAACGTCTTAATTGCTACGCCACTGAACTTCATACATACTTAATAAAGTCCGTATCCTCCGTGTCCGTGGGATGGGGCAGCATAGGCGGGTTCATGGACCTGGATGGGTTGAGCGTGGAGTTCTACGTCAGCGGGATTCTGGTTGTCGGTTCCAGGTTCGTTGGTCCTGACCTGGGCACGGAATCCATGGGCATCAGCAACGTAGTCGACCTGTCTGGAGATACCGTGGGCATCGACGTATCCGTAGCTTCCCTGTACATTTCCGTGTCCGTCTCCGGTTTCTTGTCTGGTCTGTTGGAATTCACCGTGATCACCAGCGATGTTGTAGTGGTATTGGTATGGGATGGGTTGAGCCTGAACAAGGAAAAGTTGAACTCATTAAATAAATTGTATGGCGTATTCTTTAAAAGTGTATATAAACCGGATCGATTTAGATAATTTGTGATTCTACGGGCAGACATACTCTGGCCTGTTGGGAATCATTGTGAACATCAGTGATTTTGTAATGTTAGTGGTATGAGGTGGGTTGAGTCTGAATAAGGAAAAGCTAAATTCCTTTAATGGATTGAATTACATATTCTTAAATCAGGAGCGTCCATAGAAAATATCAAGCCTGATACAGATTACGTTTATGGGCCCCTACATGGCCTGTATATGCTTAGACTTAATATGTAATTGGTACCTGTTCTGATTCGCTTTAACTTAGGGCCCAGTTTAATTGTCCCCATCGTTTGCCCATAGACATCTATGTTAAATATGCATAAAAAAATGTCTGATTTAGAAAAGTTCGGTTAAAGGCACATACACTTTTGTGGTCCTCTATATGTATCTTGTATTACGTAATCGGAGAAGATGGGACGTCTTTGAATTATTCATACTAGGAAAACTGTCAAAAAAGTCTCTCTAGCCAAAGCTAGAACGAAAAAGAGCGTCAGTTGCGGAAACCCTGCACTTTCTCCTTAACTTTCCGTATTTTATTCGAGTCCTATGTTTGTTTATGTTTCTGCAAATATAATTATTGCAGGAAAAAAATTCTTTTTCTTACGCAACGCGTTGAGATATGTAAAAATTACATGCTGGAAAATTATTTAAAAAAAAAAAATCGATAAACTAAGTTTTTAATCGAATCCAATATGAAAGTACATTCCGTGCTCTATTCGATGAAGATTGAAACTATGAGATCTTTAGAAGTGAAGATATATACTATCAAATTTCAATCGATCGTGCAAATCGTAAAATCTAGTGTTACTTTTGAGCTTAGCGGTTGCTAGATATATTTTTATTCTTAAATTTTTTAAATACTTTTCCATTATGTTGTAGAGTAGACAATATAGGACAATAATGAAGTTTTACTTACATAGTCGTGAGGACCATATGCATCACCACCATATCCACCATGTCCATATTGGGCCATGGCGACTGCAGCCGCAGAGACAAGGAGAAGAGCCTGTGAATAAAAAGTAAATATCCATAAATAATATTAGACCTTCTATAAATAAAAGTTTGTATATTAATAAGTTAATTTGTACAAATAAAACAAACAAACAACTACTTGCTTCTTTTTTTTTTTTTAAACAGATTTTATCTTTTTAATTTTTAATTTTTACTGGGTTAAATATAAAAAAGCTGTCTGGGATTCCCTGTTATATCGTCCATTGGTATAGGCATGCTTCTTTTCGCTTGTCTTTTGAAAATAAGGGGAGAAAATTAATACATTTTCTGCTCCTTTTATATGTCTCCAGAAGTAGATAATAGTAAATAACTGCAACATTCTATTAATTTTATCAAGAAAACTGTAATATGCATATAAACTAACTGGCGACAAATATAAAACTTTTACTTGTAGTTTTTACACATTTCTTAATTTTCACCGTGTCATCGGTTATATTGCTTCCACGGATAAATCGCACTTTATTCTTATCTCCTGACATAACTGCTGTCTCTATGTGGAAAATATTTGCAGATGAATAATTCTTTTATTAATTCATTCGTAAATTTTAAAATTAATGTTCTTCTTTTGCACGCAGAAAAAAATCCATTACATGCAAAATGTAATAAAAATTTTAAACAATAAAATAATTTTAGCGCTTAAATTATTCAAATTAAATGGGAAACTGAGAAAAATTTTTTACATGCAAAATATCATAGCAAGTTAAAGTAATAAAAGATTTTAGAGATTAAATAAGTCCAATTAAATAAAAACTGGAAAAGAAAAACTCTTCCTTGCGTGCAAAATGTAGACATATAGAGCAAATTACAGGAATAAAACATTTTAGAGTTTAAATTATTCGAGATAAAGAGAACTAAAAAAAGGAAAACTTTATTTCATGCAGAATATAATAGCAATTTAAAGCAATAAAATAATTTTAGAAGTTAAATTATTCGAGTTAAATCAGAACTTAAAAAATGTCGTTACATGCAAAATATCGAGCCACTTAAAAGCAATAAAATAATTTTAGAGGTTAAATAATTAAAATTAAATGGAAACTGATAAAAGCTTCATAACATGCAAAATACAGAGCAACTTAAAGCAATTAAGTAATTTTTGAGGTTGCATTATTTCAGTTAACTATTAGATATATTTTATAGAAAGGAATATTAAAAAAAAAAAAAAAAAAAAAAAGATGCGAGTTTTCTAAGTTACTTTGTTTATTATTGCGAAAACGTCATGTGTATAGTTGATATATAATTTTTAATAATTTCAAAATAACTATTCTTTGATATTTAAATGCATTAAGGGAATTAATTCGTGAAGTACAGATTTTTACTAATTTAACACTCCGTTGTTACAATTTAATTTTAAATTTATGTTTAGCTAATTTGAAAAACATATTTTTAATAATGTATAATCATTCATATGACATAATTTAAAAAATGGCCAGTGATTCCCCTTTTTATTATTGGAATAATAAATATGTTTATTAATATCTTTTATAAATTTAATTTGGAACAGAAGAATTCATTAAATGTGTGTTTATTTTAAAAATTTTATTGTCATTTGCAAAACTTAATTTATTTACTTTTTTAATTTAAGTTTTTATGTTATAACAAATGATTCAGTTTTAATATGTAATTTCAATGTTTATTCATGTTTTACAGTTCAGTTTAAAAATATTTAAATTGTTAAATCAAAATAATTTTTAAAAATATTTTGGCATTAATTAAAAAATCACTTAAGATTGAAAATTTGAAAATTTATTGAAATTTATTTTGAAAATTTATTTAAGAAAAAACTAATTTTGATACCCCATAAAAAAATTTAAACTATCTTTAGTATTAATTAAAATGTTTAAGAAATGATGCTTGTATAACTTATTTAAGGAAGATTTAATTGTAATCTTTCACAAAATTTTTAAAAATATTTTTTAATTTTTAAATTAAAAAAAATTAGTTTAAATTAATGAAATCTTCTAAATTTGATGGTTCAGTGTGATTCTTCCTGTAATCTCCTTTTATCGTAATGAATTTTAAAAACTGCTCAGAAAACTTAAGTCTTTTAAATATCCACATCGATGTATCCTATTGAAAAATCTTCTGTTTAAGCGGAAATCCAGAACTTACCTTGAACAGCATGTTAGAAATTTTTTTGACTTCCTAAAAGGAGGTAGAAACTTGAGAGACCAACTGAACTTATCGAATGATTTTCCACCATCATATCAGTTCTTTATATACTTCCAAATCAAACAAGAAAAAATCGCATTTTCTGCTCTTGATCTCAGTTTTGTCACACCCTTTTTCAAACAGCAAGGCCTGTGAGACGACCTTTTGCACGGCCTAAAGGCTATATCCAGTCAGAATCGGGGCATTCTCAGGGAGGGGTGAAAGGCTAATTAGAGTTGCTGTGTCACTCTTAAATCCTAGGTCGCCTTAGGGTTGATTTCGCAATCAAAAGTTGATCGATCAGTATTGTTTGAAGGAGAGAGAGAAACATATTGATACAATTTCATGTGACATAAACATTCGATCTCTTAGAAGCTATACAGACATGCTGGTTTAGAAGATCTTGTTGACATATCAGTCGATTAAAAATAAGTTTGCAATTTTTAAAGATCAAACTTTAAAAAAAGGATAGGAGTTACTTATCGAAAGTAATAAATTTATCAATAAGACGGTTTAAATTGACGCTATAAACATGTTAAATAAATTTCATTAAATTAAGATGGATGGATGATGCATTATAGAAATTAGATTTGAACATTAAAATTTTACAGACCGAATTTCTGTTTCAGGTATATTTAAAATTATTTTTTGCATATTTCAATCACTAATGCTTTAGTTAAAAAATTTCAATCATTGAAATAAGGAGAAAATGTTTTTATGTGTGCTTTTTATAAAGTCTCTTATCAGTGACATTGGACACTTCTAAATTTTCTCTCATAGCTGGATTAGAAAATATTTTTATGTATATTTTTTATGATGATCCCCAATCACCAACATTAGCCAATTCTAATTTTTTTCTCAACTCTGGATTAGAAAATGTTTTTATGCACATTTTTTATGATGTCTCCAATCAGGGACATTAATTAACCACTTCTAAATTTTCTCTTAACGTTGGATTAGAAAATGATTTATGTATATTTTTTATGATGCCCCCAATCAAGGACATTAGCCACTTCTAAATTTTCTCGCACCACTGGATTAGAAAATGTTTTTAGAATGATTTTTATGATATCCAAAATCAGGGTCATAGCCACTTCTGATTTTTCTCTCATCGCTGGATTAGTAAATGTTTTATGTATGCTTTCTATGATATCCCCAATAAGGGACATTGGTCCCTTCTAAATTTTCTCTCTACGCTTGGTTCAAAAGTGGAATATATTATTGAGTAAATTAAATAACAAGCATAGCAGTAAGAGATTTTGAAGATTTATTTTTTATATTTCAGCATGTACTCGTATGTGACTTAAGTTGAAAATTTGTAAATTCAAATAAAAGCAAGAAAAAAGAAAAGAAAAAAACAAAACACAACATATACATTTATACTTGTATTCTAGGATACACTAAAAAACAATCTAAATGCAACTTTTTAATTTTGTAAATGAAAGCTAAATTTTGCATTTACATCTTGATTTACTCTTGATTCAATCTTGCATTTACTCTTGCATTTAAATCTTGATTGGGGATGACGTAAGGAGGGACTAGTATGCACCACACCACCCCAAGATAGATAAGATTATGAAGAGATTGAAGAGGTTGTCGCAGTTCGTGTAAATGGTTGCTCACTGGTTTGCAAATCAAAGGTCCGTACTTCGAATCCAGTAGTCGGTGGGTTCCATAACCAATAAATTAATTTTAATGATATCAATAAATTAATTCTAATGATATCAATAAATTAATTTTAATGATATCACTAAATTTTTAACAATGTCATTAATTTGTTATGAAAGTTAAAACTAATTTTCATTTATAACTGTTAGTTGTTCAAAAAAATATATTTTATTTATTTTTAAACGTCTTTGTTATTTGCAAACATCAGATCTTTGTTATTTACATGCGTATGCTACCTATAAATATCAAATGACAAGTTATAAGTATGATTAAAATAATATTCAATTTTATGCAATGTGTTACAGAAACTATGAATATTACCTTGCCTCCTAAATAATAAAAAAAAAAATCTTTAATAATTATTACAAAAAAAAAAAAAAAAAGGAGGGACACACTTAAAAAAGAAAAAAAAAAAGATACACAGGACGAAGATAAATATAACAAAAAACCCAAACCCTTTTTGAGCATAAATAGACAAATTCCTACTCTAACAGGTATACTTATAAATGAGGCATTTAAAACCAGAGTAGTGTAAGTCATATTTTCTTTAATGTTTCAAAAAAAAAAAAAAAAAAAGGATTGCCTGGACGCGGTACAATGATATCTTCGGGGCTATTTACGGGCAAATTTAGTGGAACTATCACTTTCAATGACATTCCTCTAGGCATAATCAATAAATACCAATCCATACACTTACTATTTTTTTTGCAAAATTAGTGCTCTGCCTTTAAACGCCTCATATGTGCAAGTTCAACTTTAAACGCAATTTCGTTGCAACAGATGGAAAATATAGCACCTTATTGGGGAAGTAGTGTAAAATCGTATAGTCGGGTGAAAACCGAATATCTCAAATTGACTCAATTTGAGCAGACCTCTAGCGACTAATCATTAAAATATTAGCAGGAAGAAGAAGAAGAAAAAGCCATTACACTATCTCCATACTGGCATTTGTGTAGTTTCTGTGTTGGAAAGTTTATTTATCAATTTTTGTTTAGATGTTTGCTAGTTTTAAAAATTCTCCAATACAACCGCTAAAATTACTTAGTGGAAAGTTGGGTAAAACCGTATAGTCGGGTGAAAACAATATACGTCAGTTTGTTAGCAAATTTAAGCAGCCCGGTAGTGGATAATTGCTGATTAGCTTTAGGCAAGAAGAAAAATCAGCCATTACAGCATCCCCATACTGACATTTGTGTTGGAAAATTTATTTTATCAGGTTTTGATTTAATGTTTCCTAGTTTTGAAAATGTATAAATATGAATACATTTAAAGTTATTTAAACTTTTTATATTAGTGTGTGTAGTATATTTAATAAATATTTATTTCCCACAATAAAATTGTTGCTAGTATAGGTGAAATTTTATGACTTGCTTTGCGAGCCTCATTCTCATGAAGCAAAACCGGAAATTCTATGTAAGATAAACCATAATTGAAGAGTCCGTAAACAACATTTGAAGAAAAGACAATCAAAACTACATGGACAGGAGTGATTACGTTTTTTATAAAGCTAATAAAGAGGTGAACTTCTTTTCTACATTTTCTCAAATTGTAAAGAAGATAATTATTCTTTTATTTTTAAATAGTAAATCATTAGAATTATAAATGAAATATTTGTTTAGTTCCTTGGTTAGAGTTGTAAAATAAAATATATTGCTTATTTTGAAAGAAAGTCTAACCATTTTCACTTCCTGCAAGATTAAACTAACCACTCGGTTTCACCCCACCAGTAAATTTAAACGAGATGATTTGACTTTTTCAAAATAATCATTATTAACTCTCCTACTATCAACTTTTTTTCCCCTTTCATTGAATACCACTGAGGTCATATGTGACACAACTAAGAGTTTTAGTTTGTTGCATGTAATATTATAACTAAATTATTATAAACCTTAAATTTATTCGTTTTGTTACAAAAACGTGTTTTAATATAAAATAATATAAAAATCATAAAATAACATAATAATATAAAATACCAACTATTTTTTCTTTCATTGAGTACCACTGGATCATATGTGACCCCTTAAAGATTTTTATTTTGTTACATGTAATATTATAACTAAATGATTATAAACCTTAAATTTATTCGTCTTGTTACAAAAAATGTGATTTAATGTAAAATAATACAAAATTTTATGTTCAAAATTCGATCTAATATATAAATTTGTATTGGGATCACAGGTGACCCCTGTGGAACTCAGTGGATAAATTGTAAATAAAAAATAAAATTTACCCATTTTATTAATTTCCTCTATACGAGTCAAATGTTAAGCATAAAATGAACAAATTCAAATGTTTTCAGAATTTTAAAACTCATACATTTTTTACAGTTGTACGGTAAAGTTTCTCTGGGGTCACAGGTGTCCCCATAGTAGTAGGAGGGTTAATAAAAATGTGATGAACTAGCCACAAAATTTAAAATGATACTATGATACAAGGATAAGTGCAAAGTATGTACGAAATCTTAGATTAAATTCTATTAAAAAGTCTAGCTTCAAGAAGGTATGCGATTTTACCACACTTTACCCCATTTCCAGTCACCATCCTTCATTGGATTCTAGCATGATGACAGTAAAATATTTCTGACTGCAATATCTTAGAATTGTCATATTTGAGTAGAAAAAATTCGTATGTATATTCTAAGGTTTTACATTTATTGGAATCAAGATTAATATAATGACAAAGTTTAGGTTATTAGAAAAGTCAAAATATTTTTTACCATTGCATTAAACAGTACAAAAAATCCTCTTTCCAATAATATATCACACTAATAAATTTCCTAAATGGTAATATAAAAAAATATGACAATTAAAAAATGCAGCTGGTATAGTAAGGCAAAATAAAAATCTGTTTAAATCTATGATTTTTTTTAAGTGTATTTTTTTCTCATTACTTATCAATTGGAATCATTTAAAAATTTCTAGTATATATTATTTGCATTCTTGAACATTATAACGTAAAAATTCTGCAATTTGTTAATAAAACCTAAAAATATAAGTATGTAGAATATAAGTTTCTAAATTAATTTTCTAATTAATAAAAATTTCTCAACAGAAAATAAAATAAGATGTTGAAACATATAAAACATCTCTCTGTAACATTTACGATTTTTTTTCTTTTTTACGTCTAACAGTTACCCATTCCGAGAAAAAGTTACATAAAATTTATAAATTTTATAGTGCGGGGATAGGATTTTCCCGATCCAGTTAAAAGTGATTTTACACCAGCATAATTCCATTAATTATTTACAAAATGACATATATTTGGCGTATCTGTCTGAAAGACAAATACAACGTGCGTAAAAATGAAAACGTAAAAAAGACACATTTGTTTAAGCAAAATTAAACAAATATTGCTGATTTAGTATCTGCATAATTTTCAAATGAAACATTTTTCTGACAATGGAAATATTAGTTTAAACAATTTTATTTCATTACAAAGATAAATTCATTGTAGTTTGGGACAGAGTTCCAACATTTAATTTACTTTTATTGTGTTAGTCACTTTAGAAGATTCAAAACCTTTGCTATAGCAAATTTTCGAAAAGATTAAAAAAAATTAATTGAAAAGTACGGATTGTAAAATGACATTAAGCATGATTACTTAAAAAAATATTCCTACAAGTATATAATATACATAATTATTTACTATTAACATAAATTAAAACAAAACTGAGTTCACATTCCAGAACTTTTTGAAATTTTACTAAATTTTCATGTTTATTGTTTTTGATAGAAATAAGAATTTGAACAATTTTGTTTTATATACCCATAAGATGTTTATTAATTAACGATAAAAGTGGAGATAAAACGTTTGATTAATTTTTATTTTAGATCTTGTAAAGTAATACAAATATCATTGTTTGTATGTCATTTAAAATACTTAAATTATTTAAATGAAAAAAATATATATCTCATCCAATCTATTACTTTTATCGTCATCATGCACAGTAAAAAACGTTGTTTTGCCAAGATCAATGTTTGTTATTATTTCTTCCGAAATGCAATTTTGGGCGTGGTGTTTGGATATATTGTAACGTTCATCCACACATATGCGGCACGTTTTAGCCAAAAACCTTCAAAAGAGATAAAACATGATCGATTACCTCCAGTTTTCATTACCAGCAGTAAAAAAAGGTGACAATGAATAAGAAAGTCTAAACATTGAGTGGCACAAGACCTACTGACATAATTCGCAGTACTTTTGCATTTTAATGAGATATTTTAAATTGTCTGTAAAATTTAAACACTTTATTTTGATTATTATTTCGATAATTATCAGGATATTTTAGGGTAGTATGAAAGTTTTTTTAGTTAATTTACACCTGTATTTTTTTTGCATTATATAAATATCAATTTAAGGATGTGTTTTTGTAATGGATGACCTTTATCTCGTCATTGCTACTACACTCTTTGATTTTAATATAATAACGTTAATTCCAAATGAAAAATATTTTAAGTTGTTTAACGAAAATCTGTCATTATACAGAGATTGCATTCCGGCATAATATCGATTAACTTCAATTTTCATTAAGTTTTCATCAAGTTAAAAGAAAACAAACAAGGAAAGTCAAAACATTGGGCAACACTATCTAATGTCATAAATTGCTGTAACATTGCATTTAGATGAGATAATTTAAATTGTTTGTAAAAGTTTAAATAATTTATTTTCATTATTGTTTAGATTTTTGACAGGATTATTTAGGGTAAATTGATAGACTAGCATATGCCCCCATCAAAAAGGATGGAAAAGGGATATTTTAAGTTTAGAACGTTAAGTCACATTTCTGACATATTATGTAATTTAAACAGATGATAGAAAATGAAATATTGCGTGGGTTTTAACTGGATATCCAATATGGGATTTCTGTAATGTTATCTTACTGTCAGATTGTGTAAGTCATCAAAATCACCTCAAAAACTGTATTTTTAAATGTAAACCTGCAGGGAAAACAAATATGATACTTTCTATGTTTTTAACAGTAATTTAAACATGAATTTTTGTTTAAGGTGCAAAAAATTTTAAGAGTGGTTAAAAATTTTAGGAATACAACAATCTATATATTTTTTTCTCTATGAATGCTATTTTTCATTTCTAAAAAGTGAAAAAGGGTTACTTTGAATGAAGGCTTAATCAACTGATTTTATAAAAAGAAATCTACTGAATTTTCGTTTGTGTAAGTTGGCAGCTATGAATTCGTAAACTAGCCATAAATATATGCATAGGTTAAATAAGAAAGTTAAAAGGGAAAAAGAGAGCTTTTGCATTTCTTAAACAACACAAAATAATTTACAGAAATATATTAAATTCAGATTAAAATATGCATAGGTTTAATAAGAAAATTAAAAAACAAAACAAAACAAAAAAAACCTGTTGCAAATCTCATTATAACTATTTTATTAATAATTAGAACTGTTACCAATAAAAGTAGGAAAATGCAATTTAATTATCTATAATGATTAACACAGCTCATATACGAGGTCGAGTCAGTAAAAAATTGGGGCCCCTTCAAAAAATTCTATTTAATAAAAAGGGCCATTTTACAAAATTTAATTTAATGAAAAGGGACCATTCTCAAAATTCTATTTCACAATAAGGATCCTTAATGCAAAATTCAATTCCAAAAAAGTAAACTCATCATAAACTTATCTTGGTAAAATTTCACAGCCATGTTTTCTAAACAATAATTTGCTCAAAGAAAGAAAAATGCTTGGAATAGACTTTTAAAAATGCTAATAATAAATTCGTAATTTGCAGCATTCGATATTACAGTGTAAAGTTTTATTTGTCACAAAAAAAAAAAAAAAAAAAAAAAAAAAAAAAAACTTTGCATTAATCTTCGCATATAACGTATGTCCTTTCTTTTCATTTCTCCCCCCCCCTTAGGGTAGTTTTAAAATGCTAACTGTGAAAAAATAGCATCTTAAACTATTTTATTTTACTATTTTTGGTAGATGGTGCCACCAGATTGACGCGAGAACAATTTTTGGAACATTTCATTAAAAAATTAACAATTTGGATTTAAAAAGTCCTAAAGAGAGCGCTAAACTCAGCTGTCTGTGCAGGTGTCATATAAACACAGAACACTGATTTCACATGAATTCTGAAATTGTGCCAAAAGAAAAAAAAATAATTATGAACAAATTAAAAATACATGTAATGCAATGGGCTTGCACAGGATTTTCCTGAAGAGAGAAGTTAAATCTTTTCCCCACCAGATGGTGTATTCGCGCGCTTGAATCGGCAATTAATTCCATTTTTCAAAAAAAAAAAAAAAAAAAAAAAAAAAAAAAAAATCAGTCTATATAAATCCGGTATGAAAAAGTGTAAAACGCATTTCAAAATATTTAAAAGTTTTCATATGCTTTTACAAATATTTTAAGAGCAGAACAGGTTGTTAACCTGTATTTTTTTAATGAAGCGTTCAAAGAGTCGTTCATTTGTTTTTACATTTGGAATTTGTAATTTTGAATGGCAACAGTGTTTGTTTATTTATATCTGGTAAACCGATGTTTAATTTGGTAATTTTTAATTCAGAACTTCAAAAATTATAATTGGTTGTGATATGCATGTTTTACATGAAAATATGCCGAACAGACATGATTTCAAGTCGAAGAAATTATCATTTAGTTATCATATGTTAACCCCGTCGCGACGAGCGTCCTTTACAGAATTTTTAATCTTTTACCACCGGTTTTTCAAAACAGAAATTTTCGCCTAATTGAATCGCAGAATTGCTATCGTTAAATAAGGCAAAGCTTACATTAAAAAGTAACTGGTGGGAATAATCGAGGATTCTGAGGATCTTATGCGTCACGTATACGTGTCGCTCGTCTCCAAGGGGTTAACATATGTTTTTCATTAAACCTAACATGACGTTTAGCTACGGTCGATTTGCAGACCAGAGTGGTCACACCCGGCATGGTTACCACCAGACTCCTGCACTTGCATTTTATTATAAGTAGATGTTTATTACTTTAAACTTGTGACTTCTCCGGCAGAATAAATGTTAATTTACAGTGAAAAACTTTTAACCCCTTCAATGTTTCCTACATTTGAAATTTTTTTGACATTGCTTTGAGACACAAGTAAGTAGACAGCACTGAACACGCACACACATTGACATCCATGCCTTACCAGGATTCGAACCCGGGCACTCACCGTGGCGGTCGCCTCCGCTACCAACCACGCTACCGGACCGGCGCACTGTTTCCTTTCAAGAATTTTTAAATATAATAAAACTATTTCCAAAGTTACAGTCTTTTTTTAAAAGTTTTTTTAATTAAAATCTGTTGTTATGCAGACGTTGCAATAATTACTTCTAATCCATCTGTAAAGTGCGACAATGCAGATGTTTTAAATTATTTGTAACAGCTATTTATTTTCATTATTATTTAAATATTGTTATGTTTGTCTACAGTAAAATGATTATTTATATTCTGACTATTATATTAACAATTTATATACTAAATTACGAAATAAGAAAAATTCAAATTTAATAGTCCTCCCCCAATACATGAATATGAATTATGAAATTTATATTATATTAGTAATGTGGAAATTATTAGAGATCCATTTATTGAAACTGACCCATTAAATTGGTAATTATAGTTATTTTTGTAAAATATATGCAACAATACTCAGATCAATTAACAAATATCAGTGCTTTTTTAAATATCTGAATTTTTATAAAATAATAAAACTAAATATATTGTGATTTTATTTGTAAATGAGATATGTTTATGAGCGTAAAACTTTCGACAAGACATAGTTCAGCAGCATGAAAGCTATTCATATAAATATAAATTAGAAAATATCCATTTTTGAAAATATTTAGCTTTGTAAAATTAGCAGTGCTTTCTAAACATCTTTAAAAAAAACATTTTGCATGAAAAAAATCTATTGTTTGACGCTGTAATTAAGTTTTAACTTAACTTTTCATAAATTGGACTTTATAGGCCCGTCAAAGCATAAAGAATTAATTTATACCTATGACTTTTTAAATTCTGTTATGGGTGAATTTAATTAATCATCATTCCATACCAAAAGTTTTTATACAAAAATGGCATTCCTCGAAGCTAGTTTTATTTTAAATTTTATATTGAAATCTGTATTTATACAAATATATTGTATAAAAATAGATAAATCTATTTTTGATACCTGGAAAAATTTCCATAGAATATTTCTCACGGCTTTCATTCATAATATTTCAAATTTTAATTTGCTTAAAAGGCGTATAGCTAACATAGTGAAAAGTATACAAGCCGCGACTTGAACCCGAGTCATCAGTATAGTGCACTGACGTTCTTCCAACTGAGACTTGCAACGATACCCAGCCTGGCACTTCTCACTATTACATGTTGGCAAGGCGACAATCGCATCACAAGATGGAATATTTTTCCGTGAGCCACCAACCCTGGGGCAAACACGAAACTAAAGAGAATCCAGCAACGATGGTTGAATAAATCTATTTTTAATACTTGGACATTTTTCCATAGAAAATTTCTCACGCTTTGCATTCATAATATTTCAAATTTTTATTGCTTAAAAGGCGTATAGTCAACATAGTGAAAAAGTATCAAAGCTTGGACTCGAACCCGGGTCATCAGTATAGCGCATTGGCATTCTACCAACTGAACCACTGCTGGATTCTTTAGTGACAATAAAAAAAAACAATCATATAAACTATGCCCAGCCACATAAAATTTACGCTTCCTCCTTTGCCCCCCTCCCTTTCTAGCATACAGAGATTCAAGTCTTTAAAACTCTTTATTTTAAAAAACAACCTGCAACAATCGTTGCTCACTAATAAAAATAAATAAATAATCATCTAAATTAACCCCTAACCTCCTAAATGTTTGTTTCCCTCTCTTTTACCCCAAGCATACAAAAAAGATCTTCAATATTTTAAATCTTTATTTTTATACTATCAAGCTACACCCGCTACGCTGGTCAATTTCTTATAACGAACTTTTAATCCAACAAAATATTGACATTTCATAAATCACTTTTATATTTTAACAGAATAATAAAGCTACTATAATTTGTGACTCGTGCTATAGCCAATATACACGCCAAGACACGCCGCCCTTATCATTATCTTTTTACGCATGAAGGTTTTGCTATGGTACTCCATTGTGAAATTTAGTAATTTTTCAAATTCAATATTTGAAAAATGGCATAATCATTAGATTTGAAATTTATATCAAGAAAAATACATTTTTTTACCTTTCAAACGCAGTTTGCCTAACAATTTTCTGACAAGTACTTTTCGAGCTACTATTTTTTTTCAGTAACTTCAAATGTTTCATTTTACGAGATTAATCTGTGGCAACAATTAGCAAAAAACCCAGTCGTCAGAAACGCATAGTTTTTAATTAAAGAGGCTGTTTGAGCAGGGATTGTCACCACCAATTTGCCACCATCACTTTTGAAATCGGTTCGGTAGTTCTAGAGATTCCATAGAAATTGTAATTTAGAATGTTTTTAGAACGCTTTTCGCTCATTTCACCCTTTTAAAATTCGAATTTTTTTTAATTTTGTTTTTAGAGAGCATTTACATCTTATAAGTAACTACAATGCCAAATTTCATATTTCTAGCTCCTTCAGTATAAAGAAATCGAATTTTAGAACGTTTTTCGCTCCTACACCCCACCCCCTGGGCTTAGTGATACCGACATAAAATATAGCCTATGTTGGAGCAGGGGTTGTCACCATCAATTTGCCACCATCATTTTTTAAATCGGTTCGGTAGTTCCAGAGATTCCATAGAAATTGTAATTTAGAATGTTTTTAGAACGCTTTTCGCTCATTTCACCCTTTTAAATTTCGTTTTTTTTTTAAATTTTATTCTTAGAGAGCATTTACATCTTATAAGTAACTACAATGCCAAATTTCAAATTTCTAGCTCCTTCAGTATAAACAAAATCGAATTTTAGAACTTTTTCGCTCCTGCACCCCCCTGGGGATAGTGGCACCCACAAAAAATGTAGCCTATGTTGGAGCAGGGGTTGTCACCACCATTTTTTAAATCGGTTCGGTAGTTCCAGAGATTCCATAGAAATTGTAATTTAGAATGTTTTTAGAACGCTTTTCGCTCATTTCACCCTTTTAAATTTCGTTTTTTTTTAAAATTTTATTCACAGAGAGCATTTACATCTTATAAGTAACTACAGTGACAAATTTCAAATTTCTAGCTGCTTTAGTATAGAAAAGATCGCAATTTTAGAACGTTTTTCGCTCCTGCACCCCTTTGGGGTAGTGGCACCGACATAAAATATAGCCTATGTTGGAGCAGGGGTTGTCACCATCAATTTGTCACCATCACTTTTGAAATCGGTTCGGTAGTTCTAGAGATTACCCCTACAAACAAACAAACAAACAAAAAAACAATCTTTACTCCTTTATAATATTAGTATAGATAAACACTCTTCTGCTCTATTTATTGATATTTAGTGACAATAAATAATCAATAATATAAATTATCTCTCTTGCCCCCCGCCAAACTTCACCCTCCCTTCAACATAGAGATTCGAATCTTTAAAATTCTTTTTTCTGCAACATTTGTTGCTCACTAATAAAAATAAATAACTAATCATCTAAATTACCCCACTCCTAACCTCCCAAATTTACGTCCCATCTCGTTTTCTCCCCCAACAAACAAATAAGTTAAAAATAGTTTTATTTATCCCTAAAAAAGTTCTTCTGCCATACTGAATGCTCTTTAGTGACAATAAATTATTAATCATATATATTATCTCCCTGCACGCCTCCCCAGATTTCCCCTTCCGCCTTTGCCACTCCCTCCAACATCCAGAATTTAAAAATTTTAAAACTATTTATTTAAAGAAAAATGCCACATTCGTTTCTGACGTAAATAAATAAATAATAATTTAAATTTCCACCCAACTTCACATTATTTACGCTTTTAAAATCTTTTTATTTTTATTTTTATATGAAAACAAATCAACCACTTCATTTTTCGCTCTTTAGTGACAATAAATAAATAGTCAGTCATATGAGTTATCCTCTTTCTCCTGAAATCTCCTTCCCGCCCTCCATGATATAAAATTAAAATTTTTTAAAAAACTATTTATTGAAAAGAAAAAGTGTCGTATTCTTTGCTATCTAGTAACAATTAATAAATAATCAATCATCTAAAACATTTCCCTCTCCTCATGCTTTATGTCCCCCCCCCCCCACCTCTACCTATACTGCCATAGCACACTATTTAAAATTTTTAAAACTATTAAAACTTTTTTCAAAGAAGCTCAGAGAAAAAACAAGTGGTTTCTGAAATCCAAACAACTCAACAGCTGAAGCGTGACGCTACATGCCCGTGAACTATCCATATAAGTACTAAGGTATCGAATCCTAGTACCATGACGCTATCTAAATAATTTATCGGCTACAATGTAACTCTGAACTGACAAGTGAATATTAACGTTAAATTTGCGTAGGTCTTTTTACTCAGAAATGACTAAAACGTTTCCATTTAAGATACTGTAAGCGTAATAAAATAGTCCCATTTGTAAGCCGGACTATATAAGAAAAAAAGTTTTCTTATGCTAACGAAAAACTTTATTCGCTTTACCGAAAAACGGTTAATATCAAATAATTGGTAACTCGTATTAATTTTAAAAAATTTTTAAAATATCATCCTGTCTCTTTATTTTATCTCATTATGGCGAAAAGAGCAGTTTTTATCAATTTCGGAAAAGCGGGAAATTTGTGAATATAAAGAAAGAAATGTGAATGTATCGCAGCAACAAATCTCTAATCGTTTCTCTACACTCTGGAAAAAACCTGTTAGCAGGCGCTGCATAGGAGACATTTTGATGAATACAGAAAAATGCATTAACACCAATGAACTGCAATCATCTGTAAAAAGACTGAAAACAGCGAAACATGAAGACTTAGAGGATGCCCTTTGCACATGGATACAACAAATGAGTGCTAAAAATGCTACCATCAACAGAGATGTCATCAGAGAGCAGGCAAAAGTTCTTGGCCAGCAAATGAATATTACAGATTTCGAATACAGTAGTGGCTGGTTGAACAGATTTGAAAAGCGACGAGGATTCTCTCAGTACACACGAAGTGGTGAAGCTGCAGGTGTTGATGAAGATATTGTGTTAAATGGTCGTAAAAAACTGAGTGCGCTGATTTTAGAATATAAACCAGAGGACGTATACGATATGGATGAAAGTAGCCTTTTTTACCGCTTGCAGCCAGATAAAACAATTTCGAGTGGGCCTGCTAAAGGATGCAAAAAAAAAAAAAAAAAGATCGTGTGTCTCTTGTGTTCTGTACGAATAGTGATGGATCTGATAAAAGAACTATGACAGTGATTGGAAAATCAGCTAAGCCATGATGTTTTAAAAATTTTAATCCTGCTCTTTATGTAGATTATGAGAATAATAACAAAGCGTGGATGACTTCAGCATTATTTCAATAATGGTTAGCGAATTTCAACATAGAAATGAAAAGAAGCAAACACCATATTTTGTTGATTTTGGATAATGCCCCTTGTCACAAAGCATATCCAATGAGCAATATCCGCATTGAATTTTTACCTCCTGACTGTACTAGATTTTTGCAACCTTTGGATGCGGGTATAATAAACTCATTCAAAGCTCATTATCGAAAGTATCACGTCCGCCATATCATTGAAAAAATCAGTAAAGATGGTTTTTCTCTAATTCTTTTACATGATGCTATTCGTATGATAAAAAAAGCATGGGATGAAATTTCATCAGAAACTATTGTTAACTGCTGGAAACATACTGGATTGATTAAACCTGAAGGATCTACTAAAAAACAAAACAGTACAGCACTTCAGGAACTACAAGACGAAATACACAAATTAACAGATATTGAGCATCCTCTATCGGCAATTGAGTACATTAATATAGATAAAAGTCTTTCAACATTTGAAGATTTGACAATCGAAGAAATTGTTGCCAATCAAAATGAAAATGAAAATTCATCTTACAGCGAATCTGAAGAAGCTGAAACGTCGCATATTACATCTGATGAAGTTAAAAATTGCATTGGGAAAATAAGAATTTTCTTAGAAAAACATGCAACTGATAAAAAAATGATAAACAATCTTTTAGTTGTAGAAAAAGATATTGAAAAAATCAATATTGAAAGGAAAACTCAAACTAGAATTTTAAAATATTTTCCTGTACTTTAAGAAAGAGAATTAAAGTAAAATAAATTCAGTGTGAGATTTAATGTATGTGTGTGTCTGTTATGTGCATAATTATCTACTTTATCTAAAATTGACTATATAAAGAGGTAAGTGCATGTTAATTTCATACATTAATTGGATAATTTTGAATCATGTAGCATTAATTATATTATGTATATTAATTATATTATATTAATTTATACTATTATAATATACTATATACTATTGGATAATTTAATAAAAAGGCATTATGATATTTATTTTTATAATAATAATAATAATAGTATAATAGTATGAAAATTAATTTTTATTGTATTCTAATTCGATATACCGCCAAACTCGTTATAGCGCCAAAAATTTCTCGAACGGATAATGGCGGTATAACGAGGTTTGACTGTAATCTGATTTTGTAGTCCTAGAAGCTTGACATTTGGTAGGGTTTAGTATACAAAGTAAGAAAAAATTAAAAAATCCGTAAATGTACAAAAAAAAAAGCCAAAAAAAAAAAAAAGAACCGAAAAAAAAAAACATCGAAAAAATGAATATAGTTTGATTTATTAAAAATTTCCGGAAATTTTAATTTTGGCTTTCTTTTTATACTAAAAAGTTCTTTTATGCTAAATATCAAGTATCTAGGACTGCGAGTAATATCTCAGATGGATAGCACCTATCCTGGAAGCAATTGAGAGTACTTTTGACACTCTCCCTCCCATAACTTTGTGCTGGCCTAGGAACCTGCAATCTTTTTATCTACAGTACTTTGCAAACGAAACTAAAGCTTCAAAATTTTTATACCTGTAAATAATAGGGACAGAGTGTGGGCTTAGCGAAAATCAGTGGATGATCTCCAAAAAGAACCCAAAATCAAGAAAAGGAGGATTACTTACAAAAAGAAGTGAAATCTCATCAAAAACGTCACCTGTAAAAAATGCAGCCAAGTCTCGTGACTCTTTTTCCGTAAAAAGTTCTGAGATCGTGTAAAGCCAAGTTTAGCTATCTTATTAACTCTGAAATTTTCATTCACAAATCACTCCTAGTCTCTACATCTTTAGTTAAATATTATTTTGTGACTTGGCAATTACGTAGCACGAGAATGTGATGTATATAATTAGTCTTAATCAAATAATACCATGCCATCCCATAACATATTAAGGTGTAATAACTTCCCTGTGCGTATATAATTAGCCTTAATCATATTATCTCATCCCTTCCCACATAACATAGTAAGGTGTAATAACTTGCCTGTGCTGCGCAATTGCCAAGTCACAAAATAATATTTAACTAAAGATGTAGAGACTAGGAGTGATTTGTGAATGAAAATTTCAGAGTTAATAAGATAGCTAAACTTGGCTTTACACGATCTCAGAACTTTTTACGGAAAAAGAGTCACGAGACTTGGCTGCATTTTTTACAGGTGACGTTTTTGATGAGATTCGCTTTACCGAAAAACGGTTAATATCAAATAATTGGTAACTCTTATTAATTTTTAAAAATCATCCGAGCGGTTTTTGAGATTTTTTTATTACTCTATGATACGCTTCTTTTTTCTTAAAACTGGAATTTTAGGTCTCAAAATATACCACATATAGACATGCATAAATTTCAGGATAGACTTAGAATATATGAAAATGCTGTAAAAAATTCAGAACGATACGCTCCATATTTGTTGAGAAATTAAATGACTACTTTTTTTGAGTTTCCTTTGATCTAAACTAACTGTATATATAGAATGCCAATTTTTGGGTAAAATAGGCCTTTGCTGCGTCACTCGAGAAACTGCCGTCTCTCATGATTATTTTAATCATAAACATTTAATCATTATTATTTTAATCATTAACAATAATTGTATGTATTTTGTGCATTAAAAACAAAATCACATAAATTTAGATTAATGAATTCTGAAAGTTACAAGTCAATTTCTAGTCAATTCGCAGTGATTGTTGTTATTGGGAATATATGATGTATGAGTCAGATATTATAATACATTTACATATACTATCAATTAACTTTATTAACTTGTATTGACAACATTTGATTCTATTGACCAATTTATCACAAAAATATGAAGACATTTACATCAAGCTGTCTGATATAAATAGTGATAATTAAAAGTAAGAAAAGTAGCTGCCATAATTGAAAATGCATTTCACATTTTCAGACAGAGAAAGAAATATTGCTTAATTTTGAATGCTTATCACCAATGAAACTTGTTTGCTTCCTAATTGAATGTCTTATAAAAATTTTGCAATATTATAACATGAAACTTCATTAAAATATATTTTAGCAATAATTTACCCATAAGCAATAAATCATCTGTTTGACTTGCTATATTTTTAAAGAAACAAATGTTTTATTCGCCGTGATTACTTCTAGAATTTTTTTTTCTTTAATAACATATTAAAATGTTCCAGAACTTGGAACTATGTTATATTATTAAAGAAATCTTTTTAAAGACGAACTAATATAATACAAAGATTATAAATTTGTGCATTTTCTTTTATATGCTGTTCCATTCAAGTAAAGCTATCATTGTAAATTATTGAGTTGTCGATCGTATTTTGCAGACGAAAATTTCAGCTGAAAATGAGCCTTTTAGCGTCTGAAAATAAAGATATTTAAGCAGTGCAATAATTTAAGAAATATAAAAAAAATACCCGAACATTTATTGCGATCAGTGAAAGCTTTTTTTTTAAATTTATTATTTATTCAAAGTTATTTTACAAAGAAATAAATGCTTCTGAATTTTATAAAAACATCTATGCGGTCTATAAAAACGATGTTTTAAATGGAAGTAAAGTTGGACAGTTGATTTCTGTCTATAAAAATGAGGTTCACCGTAGGCCACATATTGCAGAGGAAAACATTATAAAAAAGAAAAAAAATAGAAAAGAAAAAAATCAAAACAGGTCTCACAAGACTTAGCAAAGTTTATAAAAAAACTTAGTTTAGATCGCAAACATTTTTAAAATTGACATATTTTCCAACATTATGCTTGGGTATCATCTATCTTTCAAAGAAAACGTATATGAATTTATATTTAGCGCGAGATATAGGTCTGAAGCAACATGAAACGAACAACTTAATTTAATAATAATCATTGGAGATAAAAAGTAGATTATATCTGACAGTATAGCGCAAAAGGAATTGTGCAATCAACTCTCAAAGTGACCTAAGTAAGCAAAAATATTCAATGTCCGCGCACAAGAAATTGTTGTTATGTTTTGTGAATTAATTAGTTATTAATTTTTAAGAATTTTTTTTAATATATCAGAAGATACCCTACTAGCAAAGCCATATGGTTATATTGGGGTCAAATATAGCACTAATATTGTATTCATCAGAAATATTTCGAACGAAATAAGAATATTGTTTACGTTAGTTTTAATAGTAATTAGTTATTCTACATGAGAAAAATTAATCATTATTTAAAATGTTCTTAAAAAAGAAAAAAAAAACTCTGATAATTGTTTTCCTTCAGACCAGCTTAGTTCTAAATCAGTAAATTTTTTAAAATCCCAAAATACGGCTAAACATTTTAAAAAATGGTAGGTGATATTGCGAAAGACAAATATAAATTCTTGATTTTTATTTTTTTGTTCAAAATCTCACAAAAAAAGGTACCATCATGGACAACCCAATATTTAATTTATTTATGCCAGGTTTGCAGAATCTATATATATATATATATATATATATATATATATATATATATATTATAACAAAAAGTAACCACCGCCGCCGCAGCCGCTGTCATTGAAGATTTTGTGTCTTGAAGTCTTTCTGGACTAATATACAGAAAACTATTACAGATAAAAACTTAAAAATTGGTAGTTTTATAAAGAAATGTTCGATAAACACGCTGAAGCAAACAGTTTTTAAATAGAAGAATTGTTTTAAGAGATATTTAAAATCAAAGTTGGTCAAAACAGTTTTCTGAAAAAAGTTTTATAGGAACAAAAACTATGCACAAGAATTTAACCATAGTTTGTAAGGATGTAGTTGACAAGTTTGCGGTGTCCAGACTGCAATTATTTTTTTAATTTGAGTAATTTTTTGAGGTTAAATTTCAATTTTTTACTCAAAATGTTCATTATTTTTATGAAGATTTATTTTATATTTCATAAAATCCATTATTTGAATTGTTGCCAATTTGTAAAACAGCGCACATAATAATATTCCCTTTCAATTAAGAAATGTATTTACAATTGACTATTAAAAACAGAAATAAAGCTTTAAAATAATAATTAAATGATCCCGTGTTAAAATCAGTAAATGTAGAAAATTACGTAATAAAAAATATACTTGCTCGTGAATATTAAAAAGAGAAATAATAGACGCTTTCAGTCGTGACGACAATCATGACGTTTTGCTTGGAAACTAACTCCAAACAAACGGTTTCTATGTTGTATTTTCTATTATATTTTATACTAGCTGACCCGCCCGGCGTTGCCCGAGCCCTTGTAATAAACTCAAATCTCTTAAAAAACGGAACTCTGGCCACGGTCTACGATGGCTTCGGAACCGTATACCCGGCATGCTCGTACGCTCTAGAAAATCTTTTATTTCCCCCTACCACCGCCAGGGATCATTCTGTTCTAAACAAACCTCTTTCCGAACGAACTTCTGAGACAGGTTCCCGCTGCCTACGTTATTGCATAGTAGGCGCACTACAAAATTGAGCTGGTTTCGAGAAGATTGGAACATTATTAGCCCAGTTATTGCAATAAGACACAGTTAGAGAAAATAACCTTGAGTGAGGTGCCGAGGGGAGGGGATGTTCAAGTGTCCTTCAGAAAATTACTAATTAGGAGGCCCACTATGCATGCATAAAAATTCGTTCGTTTCCTTAAGCTTTGAATTTAATTACAAATTTGGCTTAAACTCTTATTTGTAAATAATTTTAACCGCTACTCATAAATTTAGTTTAATGTTATAAAGGGTGACTATTAAATTAGTTATAATGTTTGAAATCACTTGCGTTGAAATGGAAAAGATAGTTGCTGAGATATGGAAACGGAGCAGAGTTAGAGAAAGAACCTTGAAGGTCGGGCCGGGAGGGGAGGGGGGGGGTTGTTCAAGTGGCTTTCAGCAAATTACTAATTAGGAGGATCACAATACATCTTTAAAGATTGATTCACTTGGTTAAGCTAGGAACTAAATTTGAAATTTGGCTAGACTATTATTCGGAAATTCTGGTAAATGCTTTGTAGAAATACACCTTGAAGCTTAAATGTAATTAGACCCTTGCCCCTCTTCATTCCCGCAAATATAAAAAAGAATCTGTTAAATAATTTTTTCTGTTTTAACAATATCCATCATAATAATAAATGTCATGTAAAAATAAATAAATAAATAAATAAATAAAAAACTCAACTAATTGTCACGAAGAAAAATGTGCCTGGAAAATATTTCAATCAGGGGGACGTATGTGTAATTTGTCATGTGCAGGTGGCGCGACATTCGCATGGCTCTATGCTGATAACTTCAATCCATATTGACACTATTTAGTTAGAAATCCTTATTTATGCATCGCTACTCTTGTTTATTTAATTACTTCTGTGAAGAATCGATGCAACCAACCAGTGAACCAACCAACCCAAGAGAAAAAAAGCGTATTTTTGATGAGAGTTCTTTGTGAATATTAATTAATATTTCAGTAAATATTTGAAATATTAAAATTCTGAGGGTCAGGTGCACCAAGAGAGGGTTTGGACTACCTAAATCTAAATTTACAGACTTCTAGGTGCGCTAAATTTTCCTAGCCATCGCCAACAGACACACACACACACAGAGCGAAACTTTATTTTATTAGTATGCTAGCTAACCCGCCCAGCGTTGTGCGGGCCCGAGATAATTACAATCTCAGAGAAAGGCGTTAACCCCCTCCCACCCCATACCAACAAATATAATGAATAATTTGTTCAAGAGAACCACCGTCACCTACATTAACGCGATCATTAAAAAAAGAATTACATTTTTCTGATAATTAGAACATAACGAAGACGCTACGCTAAAATAGTCGGCAGATGACACCCCTTCCCGACCTCAATTTCAAATCTATATCGTAATTAGTTACCTACATTTTTGTTCATTAGTAAAAATTGGCAATTATTTTCTTTCATTTTCGCAAACTAAATGGAGGGATTTGCCCGAGAAACAGATCTCTTTGTAGTTCAGTTTTTAATGAAAGCCGATCCCTGTCTGAAAATTTCTGGGATCGTTTTCACTGGCGCCGGCAGATTCTTAGCAGTTTTTTGCGTAAATTAAGAAAAATTACCAGCCGAATTTTTCAAAAATTGCATAGACGGATGCAGAATTTTTTTTTACATATGCTCAGAAATTTTCAAATTGATATCTTAATTACTTTTCTTAAAATTCACTAATTAGTAAAATAATTTCGAATTCGTTCATTTCCGCTTCCAAATCCACAACAACAGTTCTTTTCTAGCCATTTTGATTTAAAAGATGGCATTTTCAATGCGATGTTTAATGATATTCTAATTAATATCTAGAGTAATTATCAAAATATTAAAATTCTGAGACTCAGGTGCACATGGTCAGACCTTGGACTATCCACACCTAAATTTCCAGACTTCTAGGTGGGCTAGATTTTGCTAGCCATCTTTAACAGACTCTCTCACACACACAGAGCGAAACTTTCTTTTATTAGTATAGATAATTTCGAATTCGTTCATTTCCGCTTCCAAATCCACAACAACAGTTCTTTTCTAGCCATTTTGATTTAAAAGATGGCATTTTTAATGCGATGTTTAATGATATTCTAATTAATATCTAGAGTAATTATCAAAATATTAAAATTCTGAGACTCAGGGGCACATGGTCAGACCTTGGACTATCCACACCTAAATTTCCAGACTTCTAGGTTGGCTAGATTTTGCTAGCCATCTTTAACAGACTCACACACACACACAGAGCGAAACTTTCTTTTATTAGTATAGATAATTTCGAATTCGTTCATTTCCGCTTCCAAATCCACAACAACAGTTCTTTTCTAGCCATTTTGATTTAAAAGATGGCATTTTCAATGCGATGTTTAATGATATTCTAATTAATATCTAGAGTAATTATCAAAATATTAAAATTCTGAGACTCAGGTGCACATGGTCAGACCTTGGACTATCCACACCTAAATTTCCAGACTTCTAGGTGGGCTAGATTTTGCTAGCCATCTTTAACAGACTCACACACACACACAGAGCGAAACTTTCTTTTATTAGTATAGATAATTTCGAATTCGTTCATTTCCGCTTCCAAATCCACAACAACAGTTCTTTTCTAGCCATTTTGATTTAAAAGATGGCATTTTTAATGCGATGTTTAATGATATTCTAATTAATATCTAGAGTAATTATCAAAATATTAAAATTCTGAGACTCAGGGGCACATGGTCAGACCTTGGACTATCCACACCTAAATTTCCAGACTTCTAGGTGGGCTAGATTTTGCTAGCCATCGCCAACAGACTTACACACACACAGACAGACACACACACAGAGCGAAACTTTCTTTTATTAGTATAGATATGTAGCTATATCTTATAGCTATATCTCACGGTAAAGTGTTTCAATACATTATATGCAGCGGTAACATTTTTTACGATTTATATTTAATAAGAAATGAAACATAGCAACAGTTTGTTTGGAGTCAGTATCCAACCAAAACGCCATCACTGACGTCACACTGAAAGCGTCTATTAAATTATTACGCGTTTTCAAAGCATTAAGTAGGGAAACTTACGTCATATTTAAAATGCTCAAATAACAATATTTTGAAACATGTTTCAATTAAAAAATATATTTACACGATAAATTAATTTATTTCGACAAATCTTTTACCTATATTTTTCATTATGTTTTACTGAATTATTAATTATTTCATTAATTAAAATAATTGCATCCTTAAACGGCAGTGCTACAGCGCTTAGAATACATAGTGTGGAAATCTGCTACAAAATAGTACTAAAAAATTGAATCCAATAAATGTACAACGTTGCTGAAAAGATAACGATGGAATCTGCAGCGCCATCTGCTTGCTCTTCTCAACGTAAACATTGTATTAGAATGTTTCGGCTGGTGGTAAGTATTTTAAATACTTAAATTATATCCTTTTCCCTCTGACTTAGTGATTTTCATGAGATTTTTTTAAATTATGAAAGCGTGGCTAAAAAACGTGATACGCATTGTTTTGTCTCTGGTTGCAATATTATCGTAGAAGCACCGTTGCACATTTATAGGCTACAACTTTTTAGCACTTTTTAAAGCATTACAAGGATAAGCCGGTTTCCACACTATTTTTTCTAGGCGCTGCAGAGTGTGGTATTTAGTCCCAAAACATGGCCAAAAATGATTTTTTTAAAAATCGGTTTCCTACCCTGTATATTATTCCTCAAAAAGCTTAATAGTTACTGCATCCAAAGGCGATTGAAACTGGCGCCGAAACGTGCAATGTGCTAGCATAACGCAGCGCGTCACGCGATCAGTCCAAATTTGCCGTTCGCTTAAAGTGGTCCTGTGATTTTACGATGCGCTCAGATTTTAGTGTTTTAAAATCTCTTGTAGTTTATTGTCTAAACAATTTAGTGGTTGTTGTTGTGATGGATTATTCTGAACTGGATATGTACTTTATACACACTACATTTACCTAATGAATATCCTGCAGATTTTTTGTCTATATGATCGACAACTTAGGTATAGTTAATAGTGGCATAAATAACTATTTATAATATTTAGAAAGGATTTTGTTATATTTTTAAACATATTTAAGCGATGAAAACTATTGAGTAATATACAGTACTTAGTATACAAGACAATTATAAAAAAATCAGCCGCCCGAAACCGCCCCCCTATTTTTAACGAATTTTTTTGTTGGTTCCTACAATTTTTTATATAAATTACTGCTATTTATTTTTTTAGTTATTTTGGCAACAGGGCCTTCTGAATTGAGATCTATGACTCGAAATGAGTTGTATACCATCATGCAATGCTCAATTGAGTCACCATTTGATGGAAATAATCAATTTATGCAGCAAGAATTATTGAGAAATTATTCTGAAGGTGATCCAAGGATAGCTGAGATGAAGCAAAAGCTCTCCGTTATTAAAAATCAGTTCAAAGAAAAATGAGTAGCTACTCATAAAAACAAGGACAATATTTGGAGAAAACAATACTAATACAAAATTAATACAGAAGAATTTGAAAAATATTGCTAAGAGACTGCTGAACTGTATGTGTCGCTATATGGTTTTTATCCCATGTCCCCTACAATGCACAAGGTACTTCGTCATGGAGCAGACTTTATAAAAAAAGCTATTCTGCCAATAGGCTAACTATCTGAAGAGGCTGCAGAAGCTCGCAATAAACGTATTAGGTCATTTAAATTAAACTACAGAAGAAAGTTTTTGCGAGTGGCCTGTACATTGATGTCCTGAATAGGCTTCTTTTAACTTCTGACCCAATAATAACTGGCATGAAATGCAACACAAACTAGAAAAGAAAGCTCTTATCTTCTGAAGTTTTACATCTGTTATCAGAAAGTGATATTACAAATGTTAATATTCTTAAAGACAGTAATAGTGATGAAACTGATGAATAAATGCTTTCATTTATAAGTAAGACTTTATTTTACCGTTTTCACTCTACAATTCAAATAAAAAAGAAAACTGCTCAGTTAAACTGAGGACATTGAGATCACAGGCTTTTCACACTAATTGTATATTATACTCTTGACTCTCGAAAAATAAGGAAATCGACTATATATTAAGGGGGATCATCCCCCCATTCCCCCATTTATATTTAACCAATGAACCCCCAAAACTAACCAGAGAAGTGCTTTATTACAATGAATATGTATACAAAATTGGAAGAAAATCGGATAATTCTGCATGAAAACTCATTTATCGAAATTAAGGGGGAGTTAGGCCCCCGTTCCCCCCCCCCTTTATACTTAACCAATGAATCCCCAAAACTAATCAGAGAAGCGCCTTATCACAATGGACCTACAAACAAAATTTGAAGCAAAACTGTTATTTCTATCAAGAGTTATCGCGTTACGTAGATACATACGTACATACATACATACGTACGTACATACATGCGTACGTACATACAGAACCGGTGGCACATTAGCTTTCAGGCTTTGATAGCCTGTGAGCTAATAAAAACGTAGATGTGTAGCTTTTAGAAGTATAAAATAATTTTGGCCAGGTTTTGGGACTAAATACCACACTGTGCGCTGTAGCAGTGCCATCATACTAACAAAAAGAAAAAGCATTGAAAATTGTTGCGATGAACAGTTACATACAATAGGTCAGTTTCAACTGACGTCACAAATATTTATGGCACAGATGTCATATACGCTCCACGTTGGCGCGATTTTTTCACTCGCCGATTTGGCGAAAACTTTGTTTTTGAATATTAGTCACGAATAGCATGCAATTTTTTAGTTCAATATAAAAATAAACTAACGTAATAAATGAAATAGCTTCTATTATTTTAAAAAAGGAAATAAAAATAAATAAATGATAGTTTGATATAAATAAGTATTGATATACATAATAAAAAATATTTATAGAATTAAAATAAAAATAAAAGTAAATAAACACCAATTTTGTGTTTGCCAATTTGGCGGGGCAAAAAATCGCGCCAACGTGGTGAGTATATGACATCTGTGCCACATTTATTCACTTGCCGAGAGGGATAATTAAGAAAAATAATGTAAATAAATATCCAAGATTATTTTTTTTTCTGTTTTCATTAATATATTGTAAAACTTACTGATAGTTGACACTTTGCTGAGTGGGTTTTTTCCCGAATTTCTTGTATTTTATTTATTTATTTTATTTTATTTTATTTTTTATTTTATTTATTTATTTACCAAGTTTATATCGCATCGTTTTAAAATTATACGATGCAGCGACATTTGTTTACTTAACCATTTTACACAAGTTAATTTTAAAATGTTTAATCGATCTTATTTAATCAATATGGAAAACAGTTGTTAGATCTTTAGACAGCAGTTGATTCGACCTTAAAATCCTTCAGTCACAGGAAAATAAATGGAAACCCGGTTACAGCAGATCACCACTGGTCGTTTAATTATAATACAGTCTTCCGCAATCGTTTTAGAGTTGATCAAAAAAGAGTGTTTTTAAATCATGAGGTGTCAGAACGGGGGTTGGCGAGCGTAGCTCGTAGGGGGCAGAGCCCCCTAGTATATATATATATATATATATATATAACAAAATTTAGAATTTATCGCGACACGCTAAATTATTTTTATCCCATCCTATTCTAAATAACTCTATAATATTTATTTCCTCCGCTTATTAATGTATTTTAACTTTATTTATTCCAAAAACCTCATATCTAAATTCAATATTTTAATTGCTACTAGTTAGCTCAATAAATGGCGTGTTTATCTTTAAATTATAAAACCTTCCTAATATTCATCCCTTAAAAAATCCTTTTTATATTTCTAAATTCCTAAAGAGGTTATATTTATTTTAATAATTTCAGATATTAAAAGTAACTCTCAAAATTATAACATCTTTTTCTTATATTAAAATGTAAAACATTTTATTTCAATTCCATTCTGGCTTTGATCCAAGTTCGATAAACCATTTTTCTTTTTTTTCTTTTTCGTGAAAGTAAAAATCATTCCATATTCTCAAACGAGTAACTACCGATAAGCACTTATCTTAAAACACTTAGGATCACAGCTAATTTATCAAACATTGGAATATTCTCGACGCTTCTTTGGCCCATTTCTTAACGGAAACCACCTTGCCTCCAAATTTTGACGCGTTTTGCAAAGAATCCTAATTCTTCATTGGCGCACAAGCCGTCACGTGACCCGTGTATTCATACTTTTTCTAAAATGATATATCGTTGCTGCTTGTTTCGGAGAGGCATTCGAAAGAGGAACGCTGGGTCGGTGTTTGGCATTTTAAACTTCTGATCAAATAGAAATCCTGCCTGGTGTTGGCGATGCGATACCCTTATTCTTTTCGTTTACGAATTCGGTATAGATCTTTTTAAGCTAACCGTCATGCTTATCTGTTAATGTGAAGCGTGTCTTCGAAACTAAAAAGATGAATCCTGTGAAACCAGATCTACACCCGAAAATTTGTAAACTTCGAAATAAAAACTTGTTTTTGCTTTGGATGGAATTTTCTTCTTATGCATACGCACACGTCCTTTCTGGGATAGTACGACTGCCATAAATCCTAGCGCAGAAACTTCCTCTGTTGACTTCTGAAAAGAACATCTAATATTGAAAAACCATTTATTAAAAATGGTATTGCTGTTACACAAATCATCTCGTCCGTTAAAAAAAAAATAGTCGCATATACACTGCTCAAAACAATTAAAGGATATTTGAAGTTTTATATAAAATAAAGATATAAACGAAATTTTTTTGCCGAAAATAGAAGAAGAGAATCACAAATGCAAATTTTTCTGGTTTTCAAACTGTGGAGTATGCAAATTTTGAGTTCGACGTCAAAAACGTCGCTTCAGCGGCAGCGAATGAAATTTGACTTTCAACTGGATAAAAGAGATGAAGACAAGGATGATCGGCATTCAGTGATTGCTTTGTTTCGATGAGTACGATGTCTCAGCGAAGTCATTTGACAGATTCAGAAGCTTGGAGAATTGTTGGTAGGTTAGAAGGGGGCCAAACTCAAGCCGAAGTAGCGCAAGCCATTGGAGTGTCACAAAGTGTCATTTCCAGGATCTGGAACCGTTTTTTGGAGAGTGGATGTGCAGGCCGAAGACCAGGGCAAGGTCGTAGACGGTCAACAACGCCCAATGAAGATCGGTATTTAGCGTTAACAGCTCGGAGACACCGAAACATGAACGCTACTCTTCTCCAACAACACCTTCGCTCGGCTACAGGCACCACGATTTCAACTCAGACTGTCCGAAACCGGCTCCATGCTGTAGGTCTGTATGCTCACCGACCGATGGTATGTGTTAGATTAACATCAAGGCATCGTCGCGACCGCAGGGAGTGGGCAACCGAGCATGTCAACTGGAGGAGAAATGAATGGAGCAATATTCTGTTTTCTGACGAGTCCCGTTTTTCTGTGCATCCGGATAATAGGCGTATTTTCATCTGAGGGACCGTGGCAGTAGGAATAATCATGCGTTCGTGCACGAAAGTGTCAGATTTGGCGGTGGAGGAGTGTTGGTGTATGGTGGCATCTCCATTGACGGGCGCACTGACCTCTACATCATTCGAGATGGAGCTCTGACTGGTCGCCGATATAGGGATGAGATCCTCAGACCTATTGTAGTCCCTTACGCTGCAGCAATCGGAGATAACTTCATTTTAATGGACGATAACTGCAGGCCACATCGTGAAAACCTGGTGGAGGATTTCCTTTTCGAGGAAGGAATCGTTCGAATGGAATGGCCAGCGTGTTCTCCAGACATGAATCCAATCGAGCACGTTTGGGACGCTCTAGGAAGACGAGTTTCTGGCCGCCAACAACCCCCACAAACTCTCCAAGAACTGGAAAGAGCTCTTCTGGAAGAGTGGGGCAGAATACCCCAACTCGTCATTAATAGCCTCATTGAGTCCATGCCTCAAAGGTGTTCAACGTTGCTGGCCGCCCGTGGAAACCATACCCCCTACTGAAAATGATTTTCTTTGAAGAAAACACCTTTTCTTATTCTTTTTTTTCTCATATGCACAAATTGTGTTTTTTTCCTTTTGTACACAAATGCGCAATAAAATGCATTTTTTTCTGCCAAACATGTGTAATTTATTCTCATATAACCTACTATGTCTGTCGACCATGTATCAATCAGCTAAAAAGTTTCCCAGATACAAAATCCACCTAAAACTGCAATATCCTTTAATTGTTTTGAGCTTTGTATATATATACTTTTTGAATTCAAAGGTATATTATACACACGCACACACACATATATATAACCATAATATGTACAACAATTATAAATGAACAATCACAAATCGGATATAAATGAAAGATGAAACTCATATCTTTTATGATACAACTATCCAAAGGTATATGAATACCTGTGACCCTCGATTATAAAAATCCAAAATAAAAAGAGAAATTTAATTTTAATCGAAATAAAAACGTACAGAAATTATGCAGTTAGGAAAGTTTTGAAAAATATGAAATCTATAATAAAATTACCAAGCCGAAATTACTGTAGATTCTACAAAACAAGTACAATATCACCATTGTGCTAGCGTTAAAGTGCCATATTTGAGATATCGTACATATAAAACTAATTCATTCGAATAAATAACCGAACATGATGAGCAAGTCATAAAAGTTTTAAGTAAATATGCTAATCAAATGCATAAATGTGTGCGTCAAACGAGATGAGCATGTTTAAATTCCATGAATACAAATTGTTGTCAAACCTTCGCAGCAAATTCAAGATTTTCCAAAAATTAAGGGAATGACAGGAAGACTGATCGATTGAATTTGCCTTAAAGGCAATGAATCACGCAAAAGAAGAAAAAGGGTTATTTAAGAATACAAGTTTTGAATATTTAAAGAGGATAAAATATATTTATCTATTAAAGTAAGATAATGATTGATTTGATGTGAAGAATAAGAAAGTTCCATACATAAAAGTGAAAAAGTTCATAATAATAATTATAAATAAATAATACAAATAATACACAGCGATAAAAACGGCTAAACTATGTAATGTATTATGTTAAGAATTATTTTAGAATCATATGTATTAGTAATAGAAGTGGTTATTTGTTAATTATGTATGCTACAATAATCCTCATTTTTAAAATTAATTAACCATTGCACATTAAATTACATATCACACCCACCTTTTCTCCAGACTCTAGCATTTACCCTCTCCCAAACTGACTGTTCTTTTGTTTATTTAAATTGTTTTTATTAATATATTTTATTTAAAAATTTAAAAAAAATTAAAAAACTTTATTATTACACAACGAATTAATTATGTCCAATCAACAGCACCCAGCCACCTTACTCTAACGTCTACCTGCCTTCCATCCCTTTTATATATAAAGACTATGGACGTACTAATTGCATAACAGAAAACTTTTAAATTTTGAACTTTTTAGATGAATCTTTCGGAAACTATGACGCAATGCATCATAAATAAGTTGATCAAGTTTTTATTTATAAGATAAGAAGAATAATAACTTCTTTTTTCTAAACATAAGATTCAGGAGTATATTTCTATAAATTGATAATGAATGTGTAAATTGATTTGAAAGCAAAATAATGGCCAAAATTACTAGAAATACGCAAAAGTTGAAACAAGGGCTTGAAACCATTCATGAGTTAAAGATCAATAGACGCATAAATCTTTCGGTGTAAATTTGAATGTAGTATAAGTGTAAGAATGAAACGAAAGAAAAGCACAAACAACTTAAAATGTATTATACTACAAAGGCTTCATGCTGAAGCACTTTCTAAGTGCAAAATGAAAAAGACAGACAGTTGTCATGAAGAAATGCATAGAGTTAATGCGAAACTCAGAATGATAATCTTAGTCTACCAAATAGGTTCTGAAGAGAATACTTTATGAAAATTTGAAATAGTAGCACACAAATGTCCTTTTGGCTATTTTTATACAATGGTATTGACTTGCAATATATTTATTTTAGTTCATAGGGTTTTATTTATTTATTTTCTTTATATTAATTATCAAAGTTTATATCTTGTAAATTAGACGAAAATTTGGAAAACATATTTAATCATATACCAAATGGATAATTTTTATTCGGTTCTATTGTCTGTATTATAAAAAATAAGTGATCATTCAGTTTTACTGTGCAAAGAAATATCAAAGGCATTGCAACTTTGAATAAGCAGTGTGATTGCTTGAGTATATGGATATTGTCCTGAATCAATAACGTTTTAGGATGTCCCTAATATTATTAAAATTCAAAATTGCAAACTATCTAACGAATGATATAAAATTTTTACTATTTCTGAGACAATAATTTAGTGTTTCTAAAATCGATGCATTTAAAAAATTAAATTACTGAAATATTACATCGTTTATGAAAGATATATTAACATACAAGTTATAAAATAAAAATTTTCAGAACAAAACTATTTTTAAACTCTTTATTGCATAAATAATTGATAAACTAAACTCACGCACTTTAATGCAATTTGACTTCTTAAAGAGAAAAATCACAATTTGTTAAAAATTTCCAGATTAGGATGAACCATACTATACGGTTTTACTTCTAAATTTAAAATTCAATACTATGTGTAAGCAGTAGAACCCGGTCTTTTATTTAACTAGTTCTTAGACAAGCTGAAAATCTACATGTGATGAAATCTTCATTTCTGGTAAATCGACACTACAATATCTGTCTTCTGAAAGCATTTATTTTCTCATGATTTTGTAAGCACTCTCAATAATATTGCATAATTATTCCTTTTGTTGTGATATCAAATACCCTATCATAGTCTTATGTTACGGAAAAGAACAAATATTCCTTAAATCTGTTGTGGAAAACAATATTTACTTTTATGTACAATTTGAATTTAATGTTTTCTACAATTTTTTTTTATGATGATTGGATAAGAGAAAAATTGGAAATATACAGATTTAAAAAAGTTATAAAAATAATAATAAAATGTGTTTAACCCATCTTTTATGCAATTAAATAATTTTTCAAAATACATGAAGATATGTTTGGGGGAATAAACGGAATATGCAGTTTTTTTAAGTTCTTAAATAAAATGTTTAAAAATATTTCCCCCTACACTTGTATAATTTATATTTAACATGGGTATAATTTTTCATATTTCTGCGAAGGTATGGGTAGAAATTATTGTGAAATATACAAAACGTTTTTTTCTGTTGTTTATTTATTTATTTATTTATTTATTTAATCTTAAATACATGGCAAAAACATTGCGAAGATATAACTGCCAACCTTCCACATTTTTCTAAGACAAACACGTTTGAATAATAATAATAATAATAATAATAATAATAATAATAATAATAATAAAATGTGTCTTTTTTTATACTTATTTCATTTCATTTATTAAGTAAAATTTCTGGTTAAAAATATAGTTATTTGACATGAAAAAAGATGGACGGTTGGCAGCTTATTAATCGTTTTTTGTTGTACTACTGCTTCAATAATAGTGTTTACTTATTTTTATAGGATTTGTATTTAATGTTTTATTATTTTAAAGTTTTTTTTTATGAAAGTATAATACAAACAATTAAAGGAATACCTAACAAAAATATAATCATATAAACGATTTATATTTTATATTTTCAAAGATTATTTACATTTATTATACGTCGAAAGCTAGATTCCAAAGTTTGAAAACATTTTAAATGAAAGAAATGATCTACATCTCAAAGATATAACGTTTAATTTTAGAGATATTTTTTCTTTTCCAAATCATTACAGGTCACTAATCTTTAACCGGTTCATTTAGACTAGTTAGTTAATGCTATTGTACAAGCTGAAACTTTAGAACAAAATAACTCATATAAACGTCAACCACCACAATCATTTTGATCTATGCAAAATACAGAAAATCTGCTTAAAAAATACTCAAATCTCAGCATAAAAAAAAATATTTTTCAAAAGTATTTTTATGTTTTGATTTAAGATATCTTAATAACTTTCGTTTTCTAGCATTATTTACGATTAAAATATTACATTTTAATAAAACATTTACTGTTATAGGGTAAGAAAATTGCAACTGACTTTATAAAATTATATATTTATTTTTAATAAATTTAAATTTAGTTCTCAAGAAAAAAAAATGGAGTTTTTTTTTTTAATTTGTCATTTTTTATTTGCAATCGCTTTATCTGGTACATAAAACAGTTTACCATAAAATATTGTTAAAAAGCATATATAAAAATTTATTTGAAGATTTAGTTGAATTCATACATTAAATGTGATTTTTCTTTCTCTCTCTGTTGATGCATTTTTTATATTTTTCTTAAAATATCTGTTATGTCAAATATTTTATTGAAAACCCTTATAAAATAATTACGCTTTAAAACAAAAATCAAAAAAATTGTAAAATAATTATCAGGAATCCATTCTTTTGCATAAATCAGAGATCGTTAAAATTTTAAAATATATTGAAGCGTGTGGGAACATAAAAACACAATTTTGAATTTTGAATGCCCAGTAAATTATTTGTAAATATCTGATTAAACGTTTCAATGGAATTTCTTCTGATGTAATCAGTAATTTTCTAAATGAATATAAATGCTGCAAATTATATAGTTTTTAATAACCACATTTCTGTAAAAGCGTTATAATAGAACAAAACGTGATTACTATCATAATTGTTTCAATGAAATAAATAATAAAATTTTGTTGTTAAATTTTCTGATGTTAAAACACTTAAACAACATTTAAGTTAAAATAATTAAAGGCAAGTCTGCAAAAAAGTAAAAACTTTATATTTCTTTTAAATTTAGATGATTGTTATAGTAATATCTTGTAATCGTATTTCGTTGCTCAAAGTGACTGTTAAAAAATACAGAAAATAATTGCACATTTTTTCAGTAAAAAATCTTGTTCTTTCCTATTTATTTTAATCTAACATATAAAATCACAAGTCATAAATTTGATGTAATATTGTTTAATATTTTTTTATAACCTTATTTTAAAAAATATGAATTTTTTATTATTTGGTGAACCATCACTCTGTTGTCAAAGTAATGATTAAAAAAAAAAAAAAAAAAAAAAAAAAAAAAAGACTGGTTCAGATGTTTAATGATAAGAGATATCACAAACATCTCTTATCATTAAACATCTGAACCAGTCTTTTTTTTTTTTTTTTTTTTTTTTTTTTTGTTCAGATGTTTAATGGTAATTTATAATTTAGAATAGAAATAATATTTATAAAATAGCTTTGTACTAAAACAATACATTTATTTAATCACAATTAAAATAATATTTAATTTCAATATAAAAGCACAGGGAATTGTGAATTCCAATACTCAAAAGAAAAAAAAAGAGATTTCGGAAAAGAAATAATACTTACGCAACCATTTTTATTCATTACAAATACTTTCATTCGGGTATTACTATATCAATGAAAGTATGTAACAATGAAAGTATGTATCAATGTAAATATGTCTGAATGTATGTATAACACACATTTGGGTAAGTAGGAAAGCAATTAATTATTTTGACATTTACAACCAACCAACCCTTCAGAAACTTACACATATTCTACATATTACGTTAGTGTGTTTTGAATATTCTTGTTGTTTTAATTACTCATAACGTGGAATTAATTTTGTTTGTTTTTCTGCAAGTTCACCAATACCATTTTTTTTCTACATATTTCCGTATAATATGTATACTCAGTGGCTGCTGGTAACTGGCTTTATTTGGGACATCAAATACATGGCTGACAAATTTATTCTTCTTTTACCACTATTTTTAAAAATAAATTTTTGTCTTATTTATTGGTTAAAAAAAAATGCCAATAAACAAAGAATATTTTTTTTCCATAAATAATGGTACGAAAAGAATAAATTTTTCAGGCATGTATTTATTTCCCCAAAAATAGCCAGTAATGAGCCGCCACTGTGTATACGCTATTCTATCTGTTTATTCCGATGTGCACAGCTATGATCCCACGTGAGAAGAAAAATAAAATAACATCTTAATAATTCAGATAGAAAGTTAAGTCTCTGAAGCTTTGAAGGTCATCTAAACCTGCTTTTGTTATTTAAACGTACATAACACAGTGCGTACCAATATGATTATCCTGATTTAAAGTGCGTATGATTTTATTGCCTATTTTATTCACAAGCTTCATATTCGGAACAGACACACAAAAGTTGATTAAGTTTTATTTAATACCCCGCGAATCACACGCAAAATGTCCAACCTGTAGTCTATCTTCTGCTACACTTTTAGTAGCATGTGATGAGTCACATTCTGAACAGCTAGGCTGATTCTTTCTGGCATGTTTGCTTTTCCATTGGGAATTCAAGCTCTCGAATACGCCATCTGGTGAAAAAAGATATAACTTCTCGCTTCAGAAAAATCCCTTCCAAGCCCATTGCATTACATGCATGTTTATTTTGTTCATAATGATTATATACTTTTGCACAATTTCAAATTTCATGTGATGTTTGTGTTTTTTGTTTATATGGCAAGGTAAAAATTATCCAAATTTGAATATCAAACACTTTCAAACGTGTTTACAATAAATAATGGTTTCAGTGGCACTTTAGCATTAGTTAAAGGAACAATTTTCCTGTACCAACGGCTGAGATCAGCTCCTCTATAGGCCGTTTTAAGTCCCAATAGTGAGTTTGAAACTTCCGTGGCACCGATTTGGTGATTTTTTCTAGACCAGCCACAAAACACACTGTGTCTTTTCTTGTGTAGAAGCCATGTTTTCAGATTAAGCAGCAGCAGTGCTCCTAATCACGAACCTGCACATATTAATAACGCACAGTCAGAAAAACTTGACGATTGGTCCAACGCATCTGCTAAAAAAAAAAAAAAAAAAAAAAAAAAAAAAAAATCGAAATCAGTGCAGCCATTAAAGAGTAAGTGCATTATGAAATCAGGATAAACATTTTGGAACACACTGTATATGTTATTAATGACATTTTAATAAGAAAAAATTACTTGTTAAAAAAGCGTTTAAATCATTACATTCACAAGCGTTTCACAAATTTTGGCTTGTAAATCGTGCCAATATAATGTGCTGGTTCAGACTTTCACTTGGTGGACTGTGCATGCAAGGTCACACAGAGCACAACTTGTCGAGGATTTTCTTGGGGGAGAAGATAGTTGTTGCATGGGTTGGCGCACAAAATCACCGGAGTTTAATAAAATTAACCATGTTTGGGATGTTCTAAAAAGAACCATGCCACGACGTCAACCTCTTGCAAGGCCCTACAGGATTCAAATCCACGTTTTTCGATGAGTGAGGTTTATTGCCACAAGCTATCGTCAACAATCTCATTAACAGTATGAGGATTGTCCACGCTGCGTATTAGTCAGCGTGTTGAGAAGAATATCATCCATTGGCTATTTTTAGGTGCGTTCGTAATTACAGGGTGATTATAAAAAAACTATCCCGACGTTTGGGCCCCTAACTATCATACCATTCACAGAAACTGAATGAAATTTTGGCAAAAGGTATTTTGAGGTATGCGCTCAAGAATGATATGGAAAACAACAGTGTCACTCAAACAGTTACGGTTACAGTGAGAAAATTTTCTAAAAAATCAAATGGGAATACCCAGTTTTTTGTATTGGAATGTGATCTCCATTGTGAAAAACCCTAAATAGCGTTGGAACGGCAACTGTAGCATGAAAATCACCGGCAGTAGATAGGCTAAAAGTGAGGACAACCAATAAGGACAGAGAAGCAGCATAAAATAAAGCATTTTATTGTGTTTCACAAATTTTCCACATGATCTCCTTCACACACGATGACACTTTGCATGCGGCTGATGGTGGATAGCACTACAGCACGTATCATGGTAATAGGAATCTCGTGAATCGCAGTTCTGATGGCATCTTTCAAATCAGATGCAGTTTGAGGACGAAATTGATACACTTTGGATTTTAGATATCCCCACAGCCAGAAATCCATTGGTGTCAGATCAGGAGACCTTGGTGGCCACAGAAACCGGAAATGACGGGAGATAACTCTGTCACCAAACTGTTGAGTTAAGACACGTTTGACTGAAGACCCGACATGTGGAGGAGTGCCATCTTCCATCCACACAACTTCAGATAGAGCATTTTGCAGTTGCAATGCGGGAATCGCGTAATGAGTTAACATGTCCAGATAGCGAGCACTCGTTACTGTACACGTTTGCAGATCACCGGCAGTAACCTCTTCAAAAAAGTAAGGGCCTAGGATGAACGTACTCGTTATACCACACCACACAGTCACTTTTTCTTCGTGTAATAGACGTGCATGCACATCATGTGGATTATTTTCTTCCCAGTGCACACAATTTTTCGAATTCACGTTACCAGTTAACGAGAAATGCGCCTCATCTGTCCACAAAATGCATAAAGGCCAGCTGCTATCTTCATCGTACCGGATAAGGAATTCATTTGCAAAATCCAGCCGTAATTGATAGTCTCTCGCTTCCAACATCTGGACACGCTGGAATCGATACGGAAACATGTTTAGAACAGAGCGCAGAATTTTGCGTGCAGTTGAATTCGGCAGATCCGGAACACGTGAAACACCGCGTGCAGTTGCGGGGCGAACTGTGCTTATCGTCTGATGGACATATGCAACAGCTTCCACAGGAATGGAAGGTCGTCCAGAACGAGGTCAATCGCATGTGCAACCAGTTTCTTCAAATTTATGAATCAAGTCCCGTACAGCTTTGACAGTGCACGGGCCTCGCCGTAATCCATGGTTTCTGCGGTAAACAAGCAATGTCTCTGCGGCATTTTGTCCATTCAGGTAATAAATCTTTACGATTTCCCCACGCTCTTTCCCATCTTCTTCGGAATGACAGAAAGGAACATACGCGGCTCGCATTTCGCAGTGCCTTTTCTTTCACCTAGCGTGACGACGTCAGTCATGACTGTATCTTACGTAGAACCCGAAATTTGCGTTTCTTGGTTTCTTCTTCTCGTTTTGTGGAGAACTAATCAGGCTAGGATATCAGCCAAAGAAACGCTGTGACGTGTGACGTAAATGAAACGAAAATTAATGCTCTGGTGCACGGCAAAGTCCTTTTTACTTTTCCCTTGCCTAATTCCGGTGATTTTCATGCTACAGTTACCGTTCCAACGCTATTTATGGTTTTTCACAATGGAGATCGCATTCCAATACAAAAAACTGGGTGTTGACATTTGATTTTTTCGAAATTTTCTCACTGTAACCGTAACTGTTTGAGTGACACTGTTGTTTTTCATATCATTCTTGAGCGCATACCTCGAAATACCTTTTGCCAAAATTTCATTCAGTTTCTGTGAATGGTATGATAGTTAGGGGCCCAAATGTCGGGGTAGTTTTTTTATAATCACCCTGTATATAAATACATAGAACCTATAGTCGTCGTTTGGTCCACTCGTCCGTCTGTCCGTCTGTCCGTTTGTCCTCATATAATAGCACAAAAACTACCCAACCGAATGGTTTGAAATTTAATATATATAATCATTGCAGAATTTTGTCGAGTCGTTACAAATTTTATGAAAATCGAATCAAAACTTTAAAAAAATATTAATAAAAGTTTTATTCATTCTATTAAATCCTATCATATGGAATCTATATAATAATAAAAACACAAATCATGTGACTGAGGAAAGCAAATACGAGCTGACCATTTCTTTTTTCATATGCTAGGAGGCAATTTTTATTCAAAATTATTTTTTCGAATAAAACTGCATAAAAATTACATTTTTAGAAAGATCATTAAAAAAAATTGTTTGTTTGAGAGATGAGTTACATTAAAAAATGTATAGATTCTGAGACAACTTCAGTGGAAATTAGGTTAAAAACCGAATATATCAGTCCATTAAAGTAAATAAACACAAGAGATTCATTCACCGTGAGTCATAGAAATATTAAACCATGGACGTAATCATTCGCAAAGCAAGGTCTCCATGATGAATTTTGCAGCGCTGTCTGGTGTCGAAGAACAAATTCTCATCTGTAAACGTGGCATACGTAATAATAAAAAAAAAAGGCATGCTCATTCCGCTCATAGCAGACGATATTATTCATTTCACTGAAGTAATAAGGATGATTTTTTTTACATTGTAAAACTAGTTAAAATACGAGCGCACCTCATTTGTCATTTTTCACGTGCAATTTCCAACTTGTTTATCTGTTGTACAGTCGGCCAAAAAATTAAGAGAATTGTCCTACACTTTTTAATCACAAAATCGCTCAAAAAAATACCCATTCGACTGAATATTATATCTACTTTCAATTTATATTAAACAAATAAGCTTAGAGGGTCATCTTCATACTGAAATTGTACCAAATTCTGATATTTACAATACGAACACCGACGTATGACAGTATATATATTTTAGGTAATTTGTGCCTTAGGATACCAAACGGGGAGTCATGTGGTCAAATGGTTTAAGATTTATGAAGGTTTAAAATTTTGAACACCTAATATTAAATTCCTTTTAATCGTTGCAAAATAGATTGCAATACGTGGAGTTCTTTAAGCACAATTTTAAAACTTATTAAACGAAATGATCGTTAATTTTACATTCGCATATTTGAAAGTTTTAGAAATAGATTTCTGGTTAAAAAAACAAAGGTCACATTTTTTTTCTAAAATGAATTTCGAAAATATACATCTTTTGAAGTCAATTTTAGAAAATAATATGAAATATAACCTATAAGAGTGTTAAAGGAAATCGATTTCTAGAACCTTCAAATATGTGAATCCAAAATTATAGCTGACTAGCAAGCTACGTCCGCTACGCTGGTCAATTTCTATTAACGAACCTTTAATCAAACGAAATATTGACCTTGAATTTGACCTTGTGTTTTAAAACCATATGGACATTTACTTGGAATGTCCTTCTGCATTTCTGAAAACAATACGAACGCCATTGCGTTATTACATTTTCAATGTGTCAGACAAAATTCGGGCTGTTAAGGACAAAATTTTTTCGTTGTTCGTTGAGAACAATAAAACGATGTGCTATAACCATCCTTGAAAACTCATCTAACTAACAGTGAAGGTTCTGTCAAAATCCATTCGGCAGGATATTTTTAAAAGGCTAAGCTTCCATTGTTGGATTCATCTGATTATAAAACCCCATGCTATTTGTCGACATTAAATAAAAATCATGCACTCGTGACATTAATAATATTACGTGATAATCATAATTCACTTTTATATTTTAACAGTATAATAAGGCTACTATAATTTGTGACTCGTGCTATAATCAGTATACATACGTCAGGACACATTGCCGTTATCAGTATCTTTTTATGCGTGAAGGTTTCGCTATGGTATTCCATTGTAAAATTTGGTAATTTTTTTAAATTCAATATTTAAAAAACTGCATAATCATTAGATTTGAAATTTACATCAAGAAAAATACAATTTTTTTACCTTTCTAACGCAGTTTGTCTAGCAATTTTCTGACAAATACTTTTCGAGCTATTAATTTTTTCAGTAACTTCAAATGTTTCATTTTCCGAGATTAATCTGTGGCAACGATTATAAAAAAAACCCAGTCGTCAGCAACGGATAGCTTTTTATTAAAGAGGATTCTGCCAATTAGTTTTTAAGTTATGCTTCAAAAACTACCCGCATTCCAACCTGCTTTGCAACGATTTCAAATGAATTTAACGTTGGGGGTTCCAAACTAATTCCTAAATTATTTGCCCAAATGATTTCTCATATAGTATCCGAATTAAAAAGTGGCCGGTAAAACCACATATTCTGTCAGAATTGTGTTTTCGTATTGAAAGTTTCAGTTTAGTACAATTTCAGTATGAATACAACCCCTAACCATTTAAAAAAAAACATAAATGGAAAGAAGGCATAACTTCTAGTCGAATGGCTATTTAATTTTTTGGGAACAATTTGGTGATTAAAATACGTGTTCTCTTTCTTTTGGTGTCTATACATTACACAAGTTTTACTATGTTTTTTTACTTGTTATGTTGCTACATGATGTCTTTTAGCATGAGACGCTTATGTATCAAATTTTATTGCAATAAACAGAATATTTTTTTATACATCACTGATTTTGCATTTGTGAACTTAATTTTAGACACCAGTTCATACGTGTAAGTAGCAAAACAATATTTCTCATCCCTTTCGTTTTGCTATGCTTTTGAAGATTGACAATTTTTAATCGTAGAGAAACGTTCACGAATATCATTAATATGCATTTGAGTAGTGCCAAAGTTGTAATACCGATTGGTTAAAATTAAAATATCCGTGTTTAAAAATTTCTAGAGAGACAATTAAACACAGCGTCTCTAAACTTTAATAGAATGCATTTAAACCTTCGAAAAATGATCAGTGTATTAAAAATTAATGTTCTGATAATGGAACATAAATAAATGTGTCGCTAATGTAATTTCCAGATAAAGAAATTAAAAAAAATGACACTACCAATAAACAATAGTGCTATTATGTAAATTTAATAATTCACAATAGACACAAAGAAATGTAAAAAACTACAAAAATGGAATGGTCAATGAAGTCTCGTGATCGTTGCTACAACTCATTTAATTTTTCAAAGAGGCCGAGAGGAAAAAAATACCGTATATACTCGTGTATAAGCCGACCCCAAAATTCCTGATGAAAACATGCTTAATACCAGTATTTTACAATAATGTTCTTCGTCTTACATAATTCACAATTAAATGAGATAAAGCAGGACGTAGAAATTTATTCTGAATTACTGGTGTTAAACTTTTTTGCATCTCGTTTTTGGGGGTCGGCTTATACACGAGTATATACGGTAAATATTTTTCCAAGTATATACAGTGCATTTTGAAATACATGCAATACATATAACAATTTCAATATCCATCTATAATTTTTCGGTATGGATACAAGCCATATTATTTTTAATTTCAATTATCACTTGAAAAAATGTGTTTCTAATTAAGAATTTAAGTAGTATTGGATATATAGCTGCACATAAATAAAAAAACTTTTTTTTACATACTTTACGATTTGTGTACAAATAGTTGCAGATATTTGACGACAAAAATTCTTAATAGTACTTAATCATAATATGTTTTAGTACTAATTATTTTATTTTGTAAAACTGGAAATTTTTTTCCTTTTTACAACAATTTACTCAAGAGATAGACACGAAAACAAAACATTCTATTCCTAAAGATATGTGGAAATTAATAGTGCTATGAGAAACTTGTGTCATTCAAAGAAACATAATTTTACACATTAAATATGTCCACTACGAGAATAATGATAAATTGTTATCAGTGAAATTAACAAGATCAATCTTAGCAAGATATAAATAGGTAATTTGACCTCCTTAAATTTCTAAAATATTCATAGACTACAAATTTAAAAAACGAACAATTTGAACGAATATAGTAATGGATTTAGATTTGAGGTTTTAGGGACAAAAAAATTAAAGTAGAACATTATAAATCTGTCTTTGAGTCCGAAACAAGTAGAAAAGGTCATTATCACTTTTACCAATTTATTTTTTCAGAAAGTATGCTCTTGAAGATGCAACTATTAGCATATCAACATGCTAGTAATATACAAGGTCAGTCAAGGTTGCTCCCTTTAGCCTTTTTGCCACTTTCACCAATATAGGACAGGGTATGGGAGTGGCAGAGCTGTCGTACAGCTTCGTTCACTTTTACTTTCTCGGTTTCCCCGTTGCCCTGCAATACACGCCCTGTATGCTTCAGACCGGTTGGACTGATGTGATCGTGTGGCAGATCGGTTTCGGGTTTTGGGGTCAGAGCGTCTGTCGTAAAGGATAGAGGGTCGAGTTCAGGGTTAGAATACTTTTAGAATGGGCGTAGCTTTTAAAAAGAGCAACTTGTTTGTGAAAGTTAGATATGGTGATGTCCGCTCAAGCATGCACTATAAAATAGATGAATAAAGATGAAAGTTAAATGTTCTCGTTTTATTTTAGACGGTTTTAAATGGACTAAGATGCCATGCCGTTATACTAGTTTTTTTCCAATGTTGAATAATTGTGTATCTTTGTAACAATATTATTATACAAATTACTTATGTATAAATACAGTGACCGAATACGTCGTCAACATTTAAGTCACGTAGTTTAGGCAGTTTTTGGGATTTAAAACATTTTTTACTTTTTAAGAAGGTGAAAAAAAATTCTGGTGTTCAAAAATTTATGTTTAAAAAGTTTAAAATGTTTAAGTTGTGAAAGTTAATGTGCCGTTATACAATTTGGTCACTTTATTAGGTGTGTTCGTAATTATATAAATACGTAGCACCTATTGTCGTCGTCTGGTTCGTCCGTCTGTCTGTCCGTTTGTCTGTCCGCATATAACATCACAAAAACTACCCCACTGAATGGTTTGAAATTTAAGATATATTATCTTTGTAGAATTTTGTCGAGACATTTCAAATTTTATGAAAATCGAATCAAAACTTTATAAGATATTAATAAAAATATTTACTAAGAAATTTGAAATTTTTAAAAAATCGGTTTTATTTTTTGTTATAGGAGCTTCCGAGGTTTAATCGTCAAGCGACCGAGATACTTATTACAAAAATTAATCTGCAGACGATGTAATTCATTTCACAGAATTAAAAATCATCAAGATATGAATATTTATATAACTAGCTATAGTACGAACGCACCTCATTTGTCACGTTTGACGTACAATTTCAACTTGCTTTTAAATAATAACTGTTAAAACTTTAATGGTCTTAAGAACTCGCACTTGCAGCATGTGTGATTGGTCGAGAGCATCTTCTCTTATAGCGGAATTTTGGTCGGGAGTGGCTGTTAGAACTGTAATCTGATTGTTTGTTAATTTTTTACCAGCAGATCAAACTAACTAGTCATAAATTTGATAGGTTGCTTCCTCCTTTAGTTCGACCCTATGAATTAAAGAGAGACCATTCGTTCGCAAACTGCCCACCTTTTTAATTTTTTCGAAAGTACGCTGAAATTCCTGATACAACTAAAATATTTTGGCAATAAATACACGTAACCGGCATTGTATTCACGGATATACTCAGTATATAAACTTGAAACTATAAAAAATGTCTGTAACTGTTTTATTTTTGAGTATATGTTTTCTTAATTCCTATATATATATTTACGATGATTTATGCAGCATTAAGTTCATAGTGTCACAGTGTCTATCGTAAAGGATAGAGAGTCGAGTTTAGGTTAGAATATTTTTAGAATAGGCATTAGTATTCAAAAACAGTGACTGGTTGTGAACACTAAGTATGGTGATGTCCGCAACAAAATATATGAATAAAGATGAAAGTTAAAATATCTCGTTTCTTTTGGCTGATTTTAAATGGACTGAGATGCCATGACATTCTGGTAGTTTTTGCCAATGTTTACTAATTGCGTGTCTTTGTAACAATATTACTGTCCAAAATATTTATGTATAAATAGCAACAATAAACAATTTAGAGGTCTGGAGATCCCCCACATGTCCATTTCTTTCTTTGTACCGGGATGTGATCGGTTGAGATTCGAAAGCATATTATCGTATAGCAGATTTTTGATTAGTAATGACTGTTGTGACTGTGGTATGTCTGTTAGTGATTTTTTAACAAAAAATGAGACTAAAAGAGCCATTCAACTAATAGATTGCTTGCTCCGATAGGTGTAGCTTCTACGATTATTTTTGCATTTTACAATCTGCATGCTGAATCCCTTTTGTAGCTAAAGTATCTCTGCAATAGATATACGTAACTGTCATTGTATTCGCTGTTATATCAAGCCTTTTATTTTCTATGATGTGTTTTCTTGATTAATTTATTTATCACACTGACAGTCTACTGACTATTCAGCATTCCATTAATTTATTTTTAACTTTTTGTAGTGAATTACTGTATACTATGATTTATGATGTTTATGCAGTATTGAATCTGTCGGGTCAGAGTGTGCCTTGTAAACGTTTGCAGGAAGTTCAGTTCAGGATTAGAATACTTTTAGAATGGTGTAGCTTTCGAAAAAGGGCAACGTGTTTGTGAAAGTTAGATACGGCGATGTCCTCTCAAGTATGCACTGCGGAAAAAAAAGAAAAGAAAAGAATAAATATTAAACTTAAATGTTCTAGTTTCTCGTGGACGATTTTATATGGTCTGAGATATGTCGTTCCGCTTGTTTTTGCAAATGTTGAATAATTCTGTATCTTTATAACAATAGTATTGTCCAAAATATTTATGTATAAACAGGAATAATGCAAAATTAAAAGGTCTAAAGGGTTCCCACTTGCGACCTGCCCTATATCGTTCCTGAAAAAGGTGCGCCGGTTCCAAAAAAATTATAGGGCAGGATATGATCGGTCTGTAGGGTTTTCTCGAATAATCATATCAGACGGGAAAAAACGAACAACGTATATTTTACCTAGTGCTTTCTGTCAGCTTTGTTCGTAAGTTGCGTGTGCTGAGCCAAAAAGTTCTATGATTTTTTGTTTTGTTATTAGTAGTGTGTTGAATGGTAGGATTACGGGATTAAAACTCATATTTTTGGGGTGATGAGATTCTTTCTTCTTATTGGTTTAATTTTCTGAGTACTGAACGAATGAGCAACTTTTTCGACTTCAGCGTGGAAATGTTGCCTAAGCAAAAAAAAAAATATCTACATCAGCAAAGTCAAGCGAATTTTCCTGACTATAATGTTGTGTTTTGACAAATGTTTTGCGAATGACTTTCATGTGCTGCTAAGGCTATTATAGAAGATTTTTCATCGATCCCGGCTCTTGCAGCTCTTGTCTGGTTGTTAGTTGATTTTTTATCAGTTGAGCAAACTAAACTAGCCACAAACCTAATAGATTGGCTGTTCCAAATGATCCTACGATTTTTTTGCAAAAATATACTGAAACTTTTAATGCAGAAAAAGTTCGGCTGGAATAATTATAATTATATTCCCGGATATGTTTGAGTACAGACGCTTGAATTTAAAAATTGCTGTAGCTGTCTTTTTTTCGAATATATGTCTTTCAAATTAATTTATTAGTTACGCTGACAGTTTATGATTTTGTAGTTAATATTTGAATATATATATGTATATATATATATATATATATATATATCAACTAATACACTTTTAGTCGAAACTATAGAACAACAATTTAGCTTACAATAATCCAGCCAGGCCTAATAACACCTTTTTCTGCTATATTCCTTTTATATCTTGCTTCCTAACAAAAATTAGAAAACTGGCTCTTAGCCAAATCTCCCGATTCAAACCATGGATAATAATAGTAGTTAGTTCATTTCATGAAGTGAAGCGTCTAACCATGTATAATAACACTAGAGTGTCAGTTCATATAGTTTACATGAATTGTTTAAACTGGAAATCCTACAAATCGGTCATCCTGACGTGATGGCGTCTCGACATCAGCATCTTGATTTGTTATGTTTTTTTTTAAAGATTTTCTTTTCTTTCTGGATATTTCTCTCTGTCTTTATAACCTGCATATCTAATATCTCTGTAATTTCTTTCCGGATATTACTCTCTATCTTCAGAAGCTATATACCTGTTGCTTCTAGAATGATAAGAATTTGAATAATCATCTCGTACACTATCAGCTCCTTTAAATCCGTGACGAGACTAATTCTTATGTGATGGTTGTGAATATTTTTGTTCATTATGACTAGCCTCGTACGATCGTTGGCCACCATAATTATAATTACTTCGATCATGATAGTAGCCTCTGTTCATGTATCTAGGGGAAAAATCTGGATTGTACCTTGCTTTTGAATTATGTGAAGTATTTTCTGTTATGTCTTGAGGTTTCAAATGAGGTTCTGTTATGTCTTGAGGACTCTGTTTCCCATATCTATATTTATTGTAATTTCCACGGTTAAATGACTGTTCAAAATATCTCTGGCGATATCTATTATTGCTTCTGTTATCAAATGGTCTATTAAAATTTCTGTTATTTCCCTTATGACCAAAATTCCTATTGCGATCTTTCACATAGTCTTTTCTACCATGTGCAGGACTACTACTTTTATCATTTTCTTCTGGAGATGGATAGTCAACATTCCATCCATCGGATAATCCTGTATCTTTTGTTTTATTCGGCTTACATGGTTTTATTACTTTTCTTATTTTTTCTCTGTTTGCTAAATTTGTAATGTGAGTCAAATTCGCCTCGTCTTTTACGCAGTCGATATTAACCATATCTTCCCAACCTCGATTATGGTTGTTTATACTTGCTTTATCAATTTTTGTCGGTATTTTGTTGATTTTAATGTATCCTATTCTTACTGTGTTGCCGCTTATTATACTAACACCCTCTTCCGTTACTTTTAACGTCATGCCTTCTACTGCTTTTCTACCTATTATTAAGTCGCAGTCCGTCTCTTGTACAACGTAAAATTTATCCTCGATTTCTGTATCGTCCATGTAGACTTTATGCCAGAAAAAACCTGTTGGCTTAATTTCTTTTTCACCTATGCCTGATATAGATATACTGTCGCTGGTTAGTTTTGGCGAATTTATTGCAGTATGATATCTTGAACTGGCGATTGAAATATCGCTTCCTGTATCGATTATTACGTTTGTTTTTATTCCGCTAATATCTGAGATTCTTCCATTTTTACCATTTAATATTCCCATATTAACTATTTTTCTTTGCGTGTTTTGGGTCTCATTTTGGTATTTTGTTTCTCGCCAATTTTGATTATGTTGCGGGCAAAAATTTGAATATTCTCGTTCTGTATTATTCGCCATGGCACATTTCGCACTCACGTGACCAGGGTTGCCACACGCAAAACAGATTATATGCGACTCTTTGCTTTCGTGACCTACATAATGCTTATTATCAACTTGGCGTCTTTTCGAATTGGCGTAGTCAGCAACTCTCGATCTTCTGCCATCACAATCGCTGCTTGTATCCTTAACTGATTGTTTATTGTAAACCCTTCGTGCTGTTTCGTAATTATCCAATTTATTAACTAAGTCATCAATTTTCTTTATTACTAATAATTCCTCTATGAAATGTGTCTTTGTTTCCGTAGGTAAATTATGCCTGATTTGATTAACAATAATTAATTCTGCTAAATCTTCAAAATTATTTATTTGAAGACCTTCAATCCATTGTTGAAAATACACCTTTATCTCATAAGCGAAATCTCGCCAATTCGCTGATGGCTCCTTTTTAGATGAGAAAAAATTCAGTCTAAACTCCTCTGGTGATAGCTTATAGCGTTTTAGTAGTATATTTTTTATGTAATCGTAATCGTGAATTTCAGGTTCGTTTTCCCTTGTTATTATATTAATCACATCTAACGGCATTAGATTAATTAAATAATTTACCCATTCTTTTTTATCAATGCCTGTTTGCGCCATTTGCCTTTCGTACATAGCTAAATATAAACTGATATCATTCGAGCTATCATATTTAGTTAATAATGTAAGCAATTCAAATTGCTTACCTGAATTTATCCTTGGGTCTTCATTAATGTGTTCTCTTGAATTTTCTTGTATCTGCAATTTCTGAATTTCAAAATTTTGCTCCGATTCTATTTTCCATTTTCTCGCTTCCATTTCCATTTTCAATTTCTTTTCTTCTGCTTGTAATTTCTTCTCTTCTAGTTCTGCTTGTAATTTCTTCTGTTTCTCTTCTCTTTCTTCTTCTGTTTTTTCATTTCTAGCTGCTATTACTACTTCTGATCGATCTCTTATAAATTCTTCTTCGTAACTCTCCCAACTCTTGATCAGCTTTATTAGGACGGGTATTGTCGGTTTTTCTGGTGCTTCAATTTCGCATTCTTCGCAGAGGTTTATTAGATCAATTCTCTTAGCTTTATTGAGAGTTCCCATGTTTATCTTTCAAAAATTGTACTTGAAGTGATGCGATTACGGTTTCACCTTGCTAATTCGTAACCCAACGCTTGATACTGGCGTTTTACAACACTTTACGTTTGGCACTTTTGGGGGCTTTTCTTTTCGTAATGGAATGGGAAACTGGTTTTTAATGGCTTTTTTTTTTTTTTTTTTTTTTCAGAGAGACGTTGAGCGAAGTTCAGATGGTCGAGTGGATAAGGCTCCTGAATGAAAAATTCTGGTTCTTTAAAAGTGAGTGTGAGTTCGAACTCCGTGCCTGGCATAAGATGTTTCTTAAATATTGTTAGTGTTCTGATAACTCAGCTTAATATTGGAAGTTTTATTTTATTTCAAGAGCAAACGTTATAGAAATTGTGTTTTAATTCATTATTATTAAGGGAAATTTATTATCCCCAATATTTATTTAATTAATAATTTTGTATTTAAAATTTTAAATTAATGACATGTAATAATAAATTAAATAAATTGAAATGATCTACAGTTTTTTTTTTGGTATATTTTTTATTACAATCGATCGAGAGGGCATATTTATTAAAAAAAATAGGTAAGTATTTTCTGTAAAAAATAACTAAATACACAAGCAGAAAGAAAAAAAATATATAAAAAGCTATGGTCACATCTATTAGTAAGCAGTTGAATGTTTATATTTGAAAAAAAATGAAACAATAAAGATTTAACTTAAAAAATTTCTTTATTTGTAAAAGTTCTAAGAGAAAAAAAGAAAACGAAATTGCTCTAATTTGTATTTGAAAACTAATTAACTATTTTTAACAAATATTCTGTAAAAATTTCTAACAATTTAATTATTTTATGTACTTTTTTTATGTGGAACATTCAAGTTGTTTACCGTCAAATTTTAACACGTACTATTTTGTATATCGATCTATCTATATATATATATGATAGTTTTGTATAGTTTTAACGTTAAACTAATTTCATTTCTCAATATTAATGCTTTTAAACATTATGAAAAAATGATCATTGCTTCTGTAATTTGCTAAAAATTATTATTATTTTTTTAAAATTTGAATTTACATATTTTTCTTTAGAAATTCAAATACAATTCATTAAAAAAAAAAAAAAAAGATTTCTGGCAATTTGTAACATTAAACTTCAGTTTAAGTATTGGAAAATTTGCATAGTTTTTTACAGACGATTCTGGATGAATGTTTAATATTAGTTTCTAATTTTCTTTAATTTTCTGCTGCGTTTTTTTTATTTATTTAACTCTTGAAATTAATAATATTATTAAAATTATTATTATACGTAATATTAAAGCTATACAATGTGTATTTGTTATTATTTTTCCTATGAAAAATATACATTTTGTTTATGAACTTTTAACAGTCAAATATAAATACGGCATTTGGCTGTTAATGACATAAAATTCGTAAATATTTCGTTTTATTTTTCAGACAATTTCCAAGCTAACAGTTTTTTCGTAAACTATACATTTTATTAGTGTGGTAATTCAAAATTATAATTCATATAGCTTTTTAATTACATTACACACACACAAACACGCATATAGTGTGTTCCTTCTTCACCCAGAAAAAAGTTTTGTTGAATCAACAAAAATTTGGTTGACCCAACAAAACTTTTTGTTTAAATTATAGGTCAATGGAAATTTTGTTTGAATCTACAATTTTTATTTATTTTTATTTTTTTATATATTTTTTTTCAATTCCAAAAAAAAAAAATTGTATCGTCAGCAAAAAATGTTTTGTTAATTCAAATAAAATGGTTCAATTTTACTTGAATGTTGCTAAAACAATCAAAATGTACTCAACAAAACATGTTTTGTAGTTTTAATCAATTCTTTTTTCTGGGTGTTTTTGTTCAGCAAAAGCTAATTCCTAAATCGTTGGTTTTAAAGATAATAGTTCAATTGCAAAATTCTTTTAAAGGTTGTTTGTCATGATAGGAAAACTCACTTACACTACGAGTTCGTCATAGAGATTCATTTACGTCCATTTACGTTACGTTACTGAAAACGGAAAAAACTCGTTTTTATTGGACGAAAACGTTGGGAAGTAATAAAATTTAAAGTATTTTAATTCAACAAGTTTTGGTCATACATAAAATGCACTTTTTTCTATTTTATTTGCTAGAGCATGAATAAAGATTTTCTAAATATAAGTTATAGGACACTGGGACCATATAAAATTTTAAATTTCATAACCTTTTTATACAGAACTATTTTAACGTAAATGGAATTTTCTATGATCAAGAGCAACATTTGAAATATCTTTAAAATTGGAACTATTACTCGTTTAAGAAAATTGTTATTGGTCAATAATAAGAAGGGACACCATATATATAAATTTCATATGCAAAATTTTTTTGTAGGGGAAGGGGACAGTAAGGGGAGGCTGTAAAAAATATATATGTGAAATTTTATAACTCTTCATTAATGTGGAAATTTTATTATTCATTCGTATTTTAAGTATATTTCAACTGGTAACATGTAATAAAAAGATTACCATGATTATATAATACCAAAAATATCATTTAGAATAAAGATTAATAACGATGAAATAGGGCAGATTACATTGTGCAATTGGTTTTCCATTTAAAACTTGTTACAAGATAACAATACAATACAACAATGATAACAATTTCTTAAAAAAAAAAAAAAAAGAAAAAACATTTTATCTAAGTTATCCAGTTTTAAAAGTTTTTGATAGAAAATTCGTGTAATAAAATAAAAAGTAAATATGCAAAACTGCAGATGTTTTTTTCACATACAGATAACAAAGAAGATCCTTTTTAATGTTTAATAAGTCTTCTTTTAAAAACATATGGTTTGAATACTCAGATCTCGCTTCATCATGTTGCTTCAATTTTTTAGGATTGTTGGATTACTTTGTGTTGCTTATGGAGCTTCATTGCATGGCCAAGAAGATGATGGTAAAATCACTAAAATGAAATTATATAATTTTAAACAATATTACCAAATCTAAAAGTATATTTAGTTTTTTTTTTTTTTTTTTTTTTTTTTTTACAGGGTGCGTGTGTAGATGGGCTTACATTTACATTGTACCATCAGACATCAAGTTTCATTTATATTATTTAAACTGATATTTTATTTTAATTAAACTTTTGTTGTAATTTCTGAAATCCAGGAATTTACAATTTGCGAAAAATAATCGCACAATGTAAAAAAGAAAAAAAAATCTGTTGATTTTACAGAAAAAAAAAACTGTGAGCCAGGACGGCACTAAAAAACTGCACGGAAATAATTCGCATTTCCTACGAACTTTCTCTTATTTTAACAGATTTTGACCGTAAATTCGTAAAAAAATACAGACAGTTTTTTTCAGTAAAATCAACAGTTTTTTTTTAACTATGCAGTTGTCATATAGTTGTGCTACTTATACTGTTTTTCCCATTTTTCTTACCGTTTTGCAGATTTACAATTAAAATTAAGGATATCATATAGTAGCCACGTCCAAACCAATATTGGTTATATTGAGACCAGTATTGCGCCAATATTATTTCATAGGAATAGCTTCTAATGAAAGACCCATATTGTTTAAATACGACTTTACGTTGAAAATAATGCTGCATATACCTCACCCTGCCAATTGTCATTAAATGATTAGATTAAAATTTGAAATGTATCGATTAAAAAATTTACTCAACCGGCCAAATAGTTTTCTTCCTTTTTAACACTTTCCAACACAGTTGAAAAGTGTTTGTGAATTAGTTTTGTTTGTCACTCTGTCCGTTTGTCCGTGCTCTAACTCTCGTAAATATACTCAGATTGTCATGAAATTTTTATACATTATTGAATTTTACTATATACTGTTTGGTATTGAAAATGAAGCGTGTAGCGTTAATAGTTCATTTACAGGGACACACAAAAGATTTCCATTACATTACGGTCTATGGGGCAAAATCGTTTTCGCCGCATTTTATGGATGTTACGATATTTCAAACATAATGAAATTAATATGCATTACTGAGGTGGACTACAGCATCCTTTAACCGGAGCATACAATTAGTAGAATTTATAGTCCAATTACAAGGACGTACAAAATAAACCCTTTACATTATGATCTATTGGGGAAAATCATTTGCGTTGCATTTTGAACATGTTATGATATTTAAAACATAATAAAATTTAAAAGGATCATTAAGGTTCAATAGAACTTGTTTGCTATAGATTATGGAGTGCATAGGCTTTATCGTCCAGGTACAGAGACACACAAGATAATTCGGTTAAAGGTCTGACTATGATCGGTAATTGTTAGACGTGCTCTTTCTTTTGTGATATGCTATTCTATGTAATTTTTAATGTATTACGTGCTGTTTACAAATTCTGAAGATCATATACAGGGCTGCACGAAATACTTCGAATATGGGCAGCAATTGCTGAAAATGGGTTTTTTACGGAGTTATGTATTTTTTTAATTGCTTATTTGGATATCTCATTACATCGTACGAAAAAAATTAATTGTTTAATAATATTTTGTTAGTGTTGGAAAAAGATTTCATAACCTATGACGGATGCATGATTTTTCGTTCTTCTTTCAATCGAATTCGTTTCTACAGTGTAAAAAAAATTGGTAGATCTACTAAAAAAAAATTATTTTTTTCATTGATTCTTGCAATTGCTTAAGAAATTTTTGTATTCTTACTCAGTTACAAGAAAATCTGTAAGAATTACTAGAAAACAGCTAGCAACGATTCCGGTTTATAATACCGGTTACTAAAAAATTCTGTGGAATACAAATTTACTAAAAAAGTTTTAGTAACCTCAGGAATTATTTTTTACAGTGTACTAAGCTAACTTTCTGAAAGGGGAGAATGTTCATATTTTCAAATAATATATATATATATATATATATATATATATATATATATATATATTACCTATGCCTTGCATCATTAAATAAATGTAATAAATAGATATCATCTTAAATGTTTGTTTATTTATATAAGGTTTTTTTCTTTAAAAAAGGAGAAGAAAAAAAATGATTCCATCAAAATAAAATTCAAAAATTTGTACGGTTAGATTATTGACTGTCATAATACTTGTGGATCATAAAAATCACCTTTTTTTAACAATTTATTTATTGTTTTAGATTACATCAAAAGTTATATTGCTATTAGATATCAATGCCGAAATTGGGGTTTATTAGTTCTTGAGGAAATCCAAATTTAAAATTTTAAAATCCTGAATAAATTAGGGTCATTCCATGGTAACTTACGTTACATTTAGAATAATTTTCTTTCGTAATTTTCATAATATAACACCAAAAAATATTGAAAATGTAATGTTGGTATGGTTCGTTAATTAAACCTATCCAAAGCGAAATTTGGATGAAAATTACCTACCTTTAGTGCTATTTTTTGAACACTGGCCATTATATTTATTATGGTAACTTACGTTCTTTTTGTCAGAAACGTAAGTTACCATAGTAAATATAATTTTTAGCATTAAAGAAATAGTACTAAATTTAAGTAATTTTTATACAAATTTAGCTTTGTTAGGTTTAATTAACAAATCATATAAATATTACATTTTGGATATTTTTTAGTGTTATATTACTAAAATTACTGAAGTCAAATATTCCAAATGTAACGTAAGTTACCATGGAATGACCCAATAGCATTCTTAAAAATGCTCCATGTGAATTAAAGTTTTACATACAAATTCAAAATTCTTCCACAATAATCATTTTATAAAATATTATTCAAGTCAATAAAGATTTGTTTTGTTTAATTCATAAATAAAGCTTTTAAAAATGAAATTAATTTGAATTCTATAGCTCGTATAATAAAGAAATTGTCATCATTTTCATTTTGTTAAAATTTTTCAAATTTAATTATCTCTAAATGATTTTATTTTTAGTAACTTTTTATACATACGTAGGGATCACCTGTCAGAGATTTCATTGGAACTGAAAAAAATGAAATGCACATGGAACATTTTAAAATCATGAAAACGATAAAAAACTTCAATCTGTAAAAAAAGAGAATTTAATGAATAAAGGAGTTTTAATAAAGTTATTAAAAAAAAATATTTTTTTTGTAAACAATTTTAACTATGAATAATGGTTTTAATATTAATTATGATTCATTTCCCATATTTTTGTGAAAAATATAGCCAATTTAATATGTTCATAGTAAATTTTCTGTAATACTTGAAACATCAAGAATTTGACATGTAATATGTACTTATCAATATAACTCAAAAATGTGTTTTTAATATATTCAAACACACACCAATTTTGTCTCTAGTAATCTAAAATAATAGATATTTTAAAAATTATAATAAAATGGAATTTAATGAAATAACCTTAAATTATACACCGAGAAAAAGGAATTGATTAAAACAACAAAACATGTTTTGTTGAGTACATTTTGGTTGTTTCAACCAAATTTTTAGTTGAAGAAAAAAGTGGGTTTTGTTGCATTGACAAAAAATATTGTTAACACTCTTACAAAATTTTAACAAAATTTCATCAATTTTACTTGAATTAACAAAATCTGTATATTTAATTTTACCATAATTTTGTAACTTAAATTTGTAATTCCAGCAAAATTTTGTTGTTTTTACAAAATTTAAATTGTTGTGTAGTAGCCATAACTCTCTCACGTAACTTGGTTTATTTGACTTATATAGCTATACAATTAAAAGATTAACATAATTTTTAGATAATTAAAACTTTTTTAATTGGGCGGACCAAGGAAGTTTTAAAAATCCCCCTATCACATTTATTACTTTCTTCTATCATTACAAAGAGAAAGTATTGGAGTCATGAAAATTTTCATCTTTTGGTTTTTGACGGATTTTAGAAGATCCTGAACACGATTTGACTGTTTTTAGAAAATGACTGTCTATGACTCTGTCTGTCTGTATGTGACAAAAATTTTGTGGGCGCTCTATTTCAAGAAATAACGCACGGAATTTAATAAAACTTTATATTCAGTTACTTCCTGATATAAACTGATGCCGATTAGTTTTTGGCGTAAATCGCGCAACAGGTGGCGCTGCTATGTTGCAATTTTAGCGATTTCTCAAGAACTAATGCACTGATTTACATCAAACTACAGATTGAGTTAGACCTTGACATAAATAGAAGCTGATTACGTTTTGGTTTAAATAGCCCAAAAGGTGGCGCTGCTATGCTACTTTTATCAGGATTTTCACTATAACTAAATCTCAAGAACTAATGCACAGATTAATTTGTAATTCATTTTCAGCAGTGATTTACGCCTGTAATTCTTAAATAATAACCAGTGAATTTTTATCCTTCTTTTTTCAAGCGTAAACGGACAGAGTGAAAAATGTCCCAAGCCGGGAATCGTACCCGGGTCCTCAGAATAGCGCTCTGAGGCCCCAGCATACGGCAACACAGTTAATTTTTAATTAATTCTCTGCAGTGAATTACGCCTGTAATCGTTAAATAATAACCAGTGAATTTTTATCCTGCTTTTTACAGGCGTAATTCACTGCTTAAAATGAATTAAAAGTTAGCTATATGTTGCCGTATGCTGGGCTTTGTGTTTTCGTCTCATGTTTGCAGCAGAAATTTGCATGCTCATGTAGAGCCTGTTTACCGAATAGGCCCAGGAAACGCGTGCTTACCCAAAAAAAATACAAAGGTGCCCCCAAATTTACTTTTCAGAATAACGTTTTACAAAAAAAAAAAAAAAAAAAAAAAAAAAAAAAAAATATATATATATATATATCAATCAGGACATTTCAGCATTTTTTGCTTACGAAATTTTTATCTGAGACGCTCGCTCTTTCTAAATTGTTGTTTACTCGAAATTTTGATGGTAAAATTTCAAAATGTTGCAGCATACCAAAAATGGATTTAGTAAATAACAAAGGAATTGGTAGAGGGTGGCCCCAGAGTAAAGTCGGGCTTCCTCTACTTTTATGTCCCTACTGGGCTCTGTGCTCATGATGACATTTCCATCTTGTGCTGCGGTTGCAGCCGGTCCGACATATATAAGAGTGAGAAATTTCGAGTTTGGTTATCATTCCTTGTAGCTCAGTGGTAGAGGCCTCAGATCGTTATTCTGAGGACCCGGGTTTGATTCCCGGCTTGGGACCTTGTTCAATCTGTCGGTTTACGCTTGGAAAAAAACAGGGTAAAAATTCACTTCTTACTGTTAAAGGAGTAATTCACTGCTTTAAATGAATTAAAAATTACATAAACAATAGTTAAGTTTAGATTGGTTCTAATACAAAAAATAGTTTTAAAGTAAATATTTTAATTGTTTCCGTAACAAAAAGATTTTGTTGTTAAAACAAAGAAAATTCGTAAAATTACACAAAACAATTGTTTTTTAAACAAAAGTTTTTTTTCCGAAACTGAAAAGAACTCTTAAAGTAACAGATAATTATATTATTTTGAGAACACTTTCAACAAACGTATTTTGTTAATTCAAGAAAAATTGAACTATTTTTACTTGAATTAACAAAACATTTTTTTTTTGCTGCCGATACAAATTTTTTTGTTAGAATTGCAAAAAAAAAAAAAAAAAAAAAATCAACAATATTTTGCTGGAATTACAAATTTAAGTTACAAAATTATGGTAAAATTAAATAAACAGATTTTGTTAATTCAAGTAAAATTGATGAAATTTTGTTAAAATTTTGTAAGAGTGTTAACAATATTTTTTGCCATTTTTTGCCAACTGAATTTTTGTTGATTCAACAAAACTTTTCTCTGGGTGTGAAATCGGAAACTGTTGTTATAAATATTATTATTATGCTAAAAAAAAAACAAAAAACAGTTTTTTTTTCTAATTTGAAAGTTTTTTTTGGAACCCTTAGGAACAAAGTTGATTAATAAAAATGAAATTCAAAGCTCTTTTTTTCTTTTTGCTTACAAATTTATTAATAGTTTTTTTTACTAGAATTAAATAAAAATAAAAATAATTTTATGAAGCTTCTGTACATAGCTTTTTCAATTTTCAAATGCTACTTATTTACGTTTTGAGTATTAAAGAGATTCGGTGAAAAAAAAAAAAAAGCATTCTGTAAATAACACCAATATCAAAGATTTAGAATCGTATTTCAATAAAGCAAAATTCTTACAAATAATAAGAGGGCTTAAATTAATTTTATAATTAATAATAATAAAATAATAAAATAATATATATTTTAAATAATTGATATTTTTAAATTTAACAATTTTAAAATTCTCTCTTCTTATCCAATTTTGGTGTTTCAAACTTGATTTTTTAAAATCTTATACTCGTGATTCTTTGTTCCACAAACTTAGGCATCTGATTTTTGATACATAGATTAGATCAGAAGAAAAAAAAATCTATAATTGGATACATGTGGAATAAACCTATGAAAATCTGATATATTTAAGTTCAGATTTTTTTATAACAAAAATTTCAAAGATATAAAAAAAATCGATACTTAGTTATCTCTTATAGAATCTAAAGATACATTAAAAAATTTCAGAGCCTTAGCATTTTGATTACATAGAGAATATGAAAAAATACGAACTTAGAAAAATGAGTTAAAACGTCTCATTTGCAAAAAAATGATATATAAGAGAGATACGTAAAATTAACCATATCTCATTCACTATTTATTAGATCGTCAAAAAATTTGGGCACAATGTTTCACAGATGTTCAGGTTCATTTTAGGATAAAAATTTGAAATTCGATATTTTTGCCAAAATGAAAGTAGTGAGTGTTTGTAGGTAGTGAGTCCCCTAAATGCAAATATTCACAATGGCCGGTAGTTGGTTATTGGAAGTTAAAAGTAACTTCCGGCCAGAACTGGCTACTAAGCCAGTGGCTTTTAACCAAAGTGTCTTATTTTCAGCTTTTAATGGTAAATACTTGAAACGAAATACCATTAATGTAGGTTTATTAGGTTTACATTTCGGAAACATTTGCTATGAAATGACGAAATATTTCTGAACAATATTGGTCCATTCTTGGAAAAATGTTAACATCGAAATGTTTAGGCATATTTTCACTCTAGTATTGCTCATATGGACCAAGATGTAGCTAAAACAAAACAATATTGGTCCAATATTGTTTTGCTACTAGGGTAGTAATAGTTATATGTTATTATTATCTGTAACGTTTCGTTAACCATAATTAAACACAGCTGGAAATTGCTTCAAACATAGTTGGTAAGGGCAATATAAAATTGATGACATTGTTTAAAAACTTTACAATTTGGTGAAAAAAGTGACAGGTGTATTCTAATAACTAACTGTGGCATTTCCATATGCCCACATATTACAAAAGTGGTAAATTTGAGTACCTATGCGTTTGCTGAAAATATGAGTATGAGATTTAAATCCATAAAAATTTAAATCCATGTACCCTACGCATGCCACCAGTGACAGTTGTGGTGTTGGGAACGAGAAGTCTGGTCAGAATCAGATTGTAGACAAATTGTCTTCTGAGATTTATTCTCTACGTCCTCGATCACTACTTGCATATGTGGAATCAGTCAGAACAGTCTCAGGACCCGCTTTACTGTCTATTAACACCTTGATTACATTGTCGTCGAAACACACGTAGACGGTTTCGTTTAGCTTTTTAGTTTTAATGCTGCAAATTCCTAATAGACTCTACATTACTTTATTGCAGAATTTCTGTCATTAAATAAGCCAGATATTACTATTAAAAATACGATGCTCATATACTGGTATTCAAATTAAAGGACGGCACAAAACCTTTGTATAGTCAGCCACGCACGCATTGTACATGGCCGTAATGAAGGATGCAGTTCCTCAGCATAGTGTTACTGTGTAGGTGCAATTTCCTATGACTTCCGGGCTACTTTAATACAGAAAGCTATACTTGTGCCTTTTGGTCTATATCCTGGGATGATATTGTTATCACAACAACTTAGATTTACTTTTCCAGTTTGTCAACGCACGATGACACACTGTAAGGTTCATTTGGAATGCCCATATGCGGGGAAGACAATTCTCTGTCCAGCTTAATTGTGACAAAATGTCTCTGTGTCTTTCTCACTGTATTTACAAGATTCTCACTGTATTCATATTTCACAGTGCAGTTAAATCAAAATGAGCTTCAACCAGCCACGAAAACTTTAATTAGTAAGTCATCATGTTAATCGCATTTGTTGAAAATACAAAATTATTTTTTTTTCCTCATATTGTACTCATAGAAATCCAGCATTAAGTTTCCAACACAGTAATGCGCGACGACACACGGCACATCCCATTTTGGATTGATAATATGCGCAGGATACAATTTCTTGAACAGTGCGATTATCAAATCTTTCTGCTTTAGAGCATGTCTGGGACGTGATAAACCTTTGATAACAATCTGATTCAGAAATGGGATTGTTAACCTAGTTGTTGCAACCATTTTGGCATGTCATTTCACAGTCCAGCATTCAGAAACCCTTTGTTGGTGACCATTTTGAATCACTAGTTGTATACATACTAAAGGTTGAGTCATGTATTTACTTGCAACATGCATATCCTTGTTACGCCGACGTCAAATCTTGCCTTACAGCGACTTTGAATCATTGAATGCTCTAAATATTTGCAATAAAACTATTAAATTTTACTGTAATGAGGATGACTTTCTTGATGAGTTGATTCCTTTGTTTTGGATATTTATTTTGCCCTGTCTATAAGCCATTAAAAAATCGCCAAACATTTTTAGAACCCACTGTATATTGATGCCCGGATCGTTTTATGACTTAATTCCCCGTTAAATGTGATTTTTAGGGAGATCTCTAATTTTCCTGTCATGTGAAATGTGAGGCGCCCATTTTCCGCATAATTTCTCATAATTTCTACACCACATATCAATTTTTCAAATTTCGTCTTTAGCTCTTTACTAGAAGCAAAAATATAAATTTGTCTTAATTTAAAGGCAGCTGATATTTTACAGAAATACCAACGTAATTGATATTTGGAATAATTATTTAATGACAGTCCGAGGTTAAAACTCCTATTAAAAAAGCAGTTGAAGGGACTATAGAATTTTAAAAATAGTTCAATTTGCAACATTCATCTTACAAGTTTCACACAAAAAAGAAAAAGTCGATATACTGCTTTTTTTTGTTATGTCGCGCAGTTATTTTAATCAGAAATTTACTTTAAAAATCAAGCTCCGAGTGATATATGAAAATTTGGGAATTGACGCTCCGCTGTATTCTGAACAGAGTGACACCGCATGAAATCATTGGAGGGACATTCTGCATTTGAAATTTAGAGACATCAACCTTTGATTACATCAGACTTTGATTACGAGATTTGTTTTTATACATTTCAGAGACTATCGTATTATTCTATTTGCACCAACTTTTGGGAAATAAACTCTGCCATACATTTCTACTAAGATATTATTTGCAAGAGAAATCTGTCTCAAAGAAAATTTGTTGTAAATTCTGGTACGGTTTAATATAAAATAGTCGCGAGTACTAGCCCGTAATCAAAAGGCTAACGCAATACTTTGTGAAAATTATAAGTTTAGAAATAACTCGTAAATTTTAATGGAGTAAGATCAACTTGAAATTTTTTTTCTAGTATTTTCCGTAAGATTTCTTTTCGCAAATCGAGGTATTAAAAACTGGACGCACGACCTAGACGAATACACGAAAAAATACTGTATGCATTTCTTTCAATACATTTTGAAATGAACTGATGTATTATCAATGTTGCGGCCAGAAAGAATAGGAATCTGACTGATAGAAATGCTTAATTTAGTTTCTGTGATTTTGCTAAATTGTGCTGTTTCATTCTCAATATTTCCATGTTGCGCTTTTACATCAACTACATTTTTTAGTTAGAAATCGCTTCAAGAAGTTGGAAACATATACTATTCCTAATACAAGCCATAAATGTAGAAAATATAATTACTGCTTCTTGAAAAATTATTGTTTTTAATAAAACAGTTAAAATAATTAAAAACTTGTTATCAAAAACACATAAAAACCACTTTTTTTTTTAAATGCATGTAAAGTTTTGAGTAATAAGAATGAATGCATTACAATTACAAATGTATATAACGATTTTCTTTACATCTACTTTAAAAAACAATTTTTATCGACTTTAAAATAAAATTTAGATCAAAGGTTATCTAGGATATTAAACCATGACCATTTGTTTAATCTAAATTTCTCAAGAGCTTTATTGTTAAGTTTTTTTATAACAATTAACAAATTTTAAGCGAGTAACAGTCTGTAATTCTCTTTTCACGTAAGCTGTGTGCAAATGATCGGTAATTCTGATTTCACGTAAAGTGTATTGCCTCAATTTTGTTCACCTGCCGGTCAAAGTCAACAGCTGAAATTATTTACTGAATTATGGGTCAAAGATTTTCCGCCTTTTCGTGGCCTATAAATTAGAATCTAAAAGTGCATGGTTCAGATAATAAACAACTGACGTTTCACATTGCTATCTTATGACTCTCCTTGAGTTTTTCAAACAAAGTAGATGATAGGTGAAACTCCTTATTAGAAATGTGTCATAACATTAATACTAACTAATGGGTTTTAATCGAACATTTTTACGACAGAATCAAACAATATATATATATATATATATATATATATATATATATATATATATATATTTACAATCTTACAGTATCGCACAGGTACAAGTGTTGAAATTTATCTTATTTTTACATTGTTTTCCAGTTTTTAGTGCCGTCTAAGAACATATTCTACAAACTTCTCGCGATATTGAAGATGAAGAACTGAATATGACGAATGAAATTTGAAAAGCTATTTTTAGTTTTGTACCACAAAATTCAATCTTTGCTTTACAAAAGTGGTTCCCAACCTTTCAACATTTTTCCCCTTTAACCAATGATAACTTGCAATGACATCTCTCTTAGTATCAACAATCAAATGTATTTATTTTTCAACAGTCAATAGTTATAGCCCGGGAGGCAGCGTCACATTTTGGCAACCAATTTTTACGTCGATGATATATATATATATATATATATATATATATATAGACAATAGATGGAGCACAAACACCCTACAGTGGTATCCCAGAGATGTAAAACGACCAAGAAGACGACCTCAAGTAAGATGGAGTGACGAAATCAGAAAAGTGGCCGGTGTTAATTGGATGACTAAAGCACTAGACATGCAACAATGGAAAAATCTGGGGGAGACCTACATCCAGCAGTGGATTGAAAACGGTTGATGATGATGATGATGATGATGATATATGATAGATTAGACGGTATAGATAAAGAAACTGCCATTCAGCCGGTGCACTAGTGGGGGACACTAAATGTGGTTGCCAAATTTGAACAATGTCTTCTGGGATATTATTCGGCTTTTTATTGAATAAAGTAATGATAACGGTACGACTTAAATAAACACATTAAGAAAAATTAATAACTATAAATAAAAAATTATTACCTACAGCATTTTGTAAAAGTAATGTGAAAAATATCTGATCAGAGTACTTTAACAGAAATATATTTTTCCTTAATAAAACTGCAATAATATATATTGAAATTTTTTTCCAAATTTTAAAAACAGTATATGTCAATCTGAAACCTGAAATTGTGTTTCATTGATCGATTGTTTGGTCTTAATTAGGGGTAGAAAAACATTTCTTTTCTGACACTTTTTTTATTCATATTGCTTGATTGCGACCATATTTTTGAAATAGTAGTATTTGCCTTATCTTCACCTTATAGTTATTATCATTAAATAAGCGGAATATTTCTATGCCAGAAATGTGGTGCCAACCAAGCAATCTGACTGAAAAAAGTATTGGAAAAGTAGCGTTATTCTAGACCGGATCTTAACTGTCACAATTCGTTTTCCAAATTAAGAAGATTTTATTAACGCGTTTCTTTTTCAATTCATTGATTTCTTGCTACAGATCGTGAGTTATAAAAAAGTATTAGCGCATCCAAAAACACAAGCTTCTAAGTCACCACTTGTATTTTGAAAAATAATTGCACTTTTCCTCTCGTGATAAACTGCACTATTTGCATTGTTGCTAATTAAAATTGAGTTAACTAAAGACTTTTTTCTCCTATTGTCTTTAATGTGATTGAAAGAAATGCCATCGATTCACGCTTCACTGATTGGCTTGGCATCTACTGCTTTACACCAATATCCTCTCGAGACGATGTTGGTGTAAAGTCACTTTTATGCTACTTTTAATTTATGAAAAGAAGATTTAAAAGTGAAGTATTACAAATATTCAATTTGACTGATATTTAAATTTTAAGGGGTATGAATAACCTTTTTTTTGTAATATTTTCGTATTTTTTTGCAGATTTATATCGGAAGGCAATGCAGAATCCAGATTTGTTTGGAGGTGATATGATGGGAATAGAAGATCCTAATGTGAGATTTTTAATTAGTTTTAGCTTATCTTTTCGAAAAATTTAAATCTGTAAGCTTCAAAATTTTAGTTAAAATTATTTTAATATATTCCCTTTATTAAAAATATCCCATTACTGTCCATAATTAAAACATTTTTTATAGTAATCTACTTAAATTCACTTTCTATTTCCCAACAAATAAGATATAAAAATCACATTTCATAAGAATATTTCTTCTTAAAAAACTTATTTTCTTAAATTCTTTATTATAATATTAAAGATTTCCTATTTTTTCCCGTATTTAAATATCCTTTATTTCTTTTAGTCTGTGTAAACTCACAAGTTTCCTTTCCTAATAGTCTAAGAAATCGCTCTTTTAAATTGTCTTGTTCGCAAAAGCCGAAACTTATTCTATTAGTTTCCCGCATTTTTTTATTTCCACAATTTTCTAGAAAATTCTTTTCCCGTTAAAAGCATAGAAAAGACGCATTTCTTCAATATTAATTCACAGATAAAAGATAGTGCAAGGCAAAAATTGATTGAACATGCATTGGTTAAAAAAGGTCACTTTTCTGCTTGGTCACGTGTTCTCACAAATTCTTTTTTGCGCGCTCCTTGCTTAAAACGAGCTGACAGAGAGAGAGAGAGAGAGAGAGAGAGAGAGAGAGAGAGAGAGAGAGAGAGAGAGATTATTTTGGCCGATTTGAAGTCAAATTTCATATTTATAAAAATTTAATTAATATTGTTAATTGTTAATTCGCTATTCCCCCATTATCTGATTGCTGAAAACGTTACATAAAAACTTCTTACTTTTTTTCAGCAATTTCTATTTTTTTCAGTTCTATCCTTTATGCTGTTTTCCTATTAGATATTTACCTAGAATCTCCGGGTTTCCTATTTGTCAATAAACCTTTCACTTCAATTCGTTCCCTTTGCTGTTTTACTGTTGGCTGTTGCCCGGAGTATCCTGTTTTCCTATTGGTTTTATTGTTTTCCTATTATATCCCTTTAACTTGAATCCGCACTTCTCCTATATATCTGAGCAAATTTCCGCCATCTTTGCACTGAAGACGGTATGATAAATGCTATTGAAACTAAGTATGCATAGAAATTGAAATTTCTGGTGCTATTAACGTTTCTCTTGTTCCATTTCTATTACAGTGCACCATGTACTATCTTAATAATTATTTAACTTATGGATTCATCAGAGGAGCATTATAAGTATAATTTATAGTAAATATATGTTATTTCCTCAAATATTATCCGCATTAAGCCTAAAAATGAATAAATATATAAATTTTACAAATCCTCTGGTCTTAGATAATTACCTCGTATTCTATTGGCACCAGATCACATTTCACCTCGTATTCACTATCTATAGAAAAGTTAAATATTCTTCTAATATTTAAGCAGTGTTGATTGTCATTTTTAATCGTTATATTGCATATCTGAGTGAGAATATTCAGTAATAAATTTCTTGCAGCATTATTATATGCATTGAAACCAATAGTTACAGTACAAAATTTTATCGGATTATTATGAAATTTTGATAGGATAACAAGATAGGAATATTTAAAGTTTTTACTTTTAAATTTTAATAATTTCTGAAAATTTAACAATTTTCTATTATTTATTCCAATTTTTAACGATGTTTTATAAAAAATATTACTGGTGTTAGTAGCATTGTATAGTATATAAATTAATTTTATGCCAGTATTCAACATAGGAAAGGACATTCTTAAAGCTTACTGAAATTAATATACAGGGTGTCCGAAAAAGATTGGAGAGATTTGAAAGAATCATAACTCTAAAAGTAATTGAGAAAACGCAATTATTTTCTTGCCAAAATACTCGGCAAATATCCAAGATTTGTTAGATGTAGTTGTTTTAAAGTCATGACATTCAAACGATGCACAGAATCGATGATCGGAAAATGCAAATCGCACCACACATTCGAAATTTAAACTTTTTGTTTAAGTTATTCGTAAGCGGATCCTTTTCTACTAAATCGAAGATGCTGAAGAACTTTCTAATTGACATTTTCCCCATACCTTTAATAGTTTTAGAGTTATACGCTTTCCACTCCGGAATTGCGAATATGTGGTGCGATTTGCATTTTCAGATCATCGATTCTGCGCATAGTCTGAATGTCACGACTTTAAAACAGCTACATCTAACACACCTTGGATAATTGCCGAGTGCTTTGGAAAGAAAGTAATTTCGTTAGCTCAATTACTTTTAGAGTTATGATTCTTTCTAATCGGTTCTATCTTTTTCGGACACCCGGTAAAATGTAGTATGGTGATACGTGAAATCCAAAGTTAATAATATTTAAATAATTACAAGTTGATGAAATAATCCAAACTGAGATTTAATCCTTGAAGATACACAATTTTAAAATCTGCTATACTTAGCCTTTCAAATATATCTAGATAAATATTTAGAAATCATACTTGACACAACAGCTGTAGAATGTTGCAATGAGGCCTAACACAGCCAATTGCTTTCTTAACCGTTTTGTTCCATGCTTCATGAATGATGGAAAACATAGGACTGAGCATGTCTGATTTTAAAAGTCTAAAGTCATCGTGCTCGTGATCCGTGAATTTTGATTTTGCATGTCATGCGTTCAAGACATTGAAAATATATAAAAACCAGATAGTTATTCAATTTGCTGATACGTCATAAGTAGCATAAATTTAGATCTTACATAATATATAAATATTTCTTTTTCAGGAAAGAAATGGTATTCCATATGAAATGTTCCGATGGCCAGATGCAACTGTTCCTTACGTAATTGATTCAGCTTTAAGTAAGCAGTCTGAGATTAATCGTTACATCTAAAATGTATGTAGATAATGGAAATATGCAAATTTTATTCAAAATATCTATTGAAGCAGTTTTTTTTAACAAAACAGATACGAGTCTTCACCTGAAATACATAACTGATCATATATACAAATGATGTCGATCAGACATACTCAACCTGCTGTCCATGGGATGCATGTGGTACGCCAACATTTTATGTGCCGCCCCAGACATACAAACATCAATCCATATTTATAAATATCTTTGATGTGTTGTATATGTGTTTTAGGGAATGACAAAGTTTGCCATATGTTATTTTTAATTAATTTCAAATTATGTTGAAATACTATAAATACCATTTGCTTAGTCAATTTTTTTTTTTTTTTTTTTTTTTTTTTAAATGTAGTACTATTTACGTTACGTTGTATATATTTTTTAATATCTTCAACATAAATAAAGTATTACTTAAAATAAATTTGAACAATATATTTTTACACTGTAGAAATATTAAAAGAAATTGCATTGAGCAAATCGATTATTTTTCTATCTCTATGTTTTTTTTAGCACTTGGAAATTCTGCATTTTTACACTATTACGTTTTATGTTTATTATATAACTAATACTCATTATATTACTTTCGTTATTCAACAAAAATTAACGAAATTAATCTTTCTTATGCTACTTTTATTATCTTACTATTTTAATACTCCCCCTTTTATTACAACATTATATGTGTGGAGTGTTGCGGCTCATTTAACGTATTAAACATATGTTTGTGGCCTGGGACAAAAAAATATTGTGTAAGGCTGATGAAAGTAATATCGGAAGACTGATACAGTAGTCATAATAATTACTGGCAAGTCGAAAAAATCTGATAAAAAAATTTAATGAGCTCGAAGTCACTTCATCCGTTGACGTATTAAACAGATCTTCCATGTTTTTACCTAAGGACATGCGCCAGCGCACGGTGGGAGATTTATCGATTCTAGCTGGCCAAAATTATTTTTAATTTATTGCTCTTGAACTCTATGTTTTATTTAAATAAATGTTATATTAAACTCATTTAAACAAAATTTATTACGTTTTAAATCAAAGTTTCTTCGGAGATGGTTATTTTGAATTGGAAATTGATTAATTTGAGACATTAAAACTGAAATATGTATTTGATACATTTTATGTATCATTCAATTAAGTAAAACACGTTTAAAGCATTAAGACAGTTAATAAATGAGTTAATCTAATTACTTAATAGGTACGTATTGATCATCTTAATGATACTTTGTTAACAGAATGGGACTTAAAGTGATAAAATAATTTTTCTATTATAATACTACAAATCAAAAAAAAATTCTAGTAATCTATTAGAAATTCAGATACAAAACAAACATTCGACAGCTTAAATGAAAATTGCTTAGAAATTAAATTCAACACTTCATCATCTGAAAGTTCTTCATTCTGGCTCTCAGAATATATAGCCTTTTCTTCTACGTTAAAAAATTAAAAACGCAATGACTGTCTTTAAAAAAAAAGAGTTGTTTTAATTTTTATTTTGTAATTTTATTAGTTAGGAAAGTATTTGAAGTCAACAATATTATACAGTAGACCCGCTTATAGCGAGCCTGCATTTAACGAGATTCCGCATTTAGCGAGGAAAATGGAGTATTTTGCTTGGTATAATGTTGATAAATGTATTGAAATATACTCTTTTAGCGAACAAATTTTTGTACTTTCCTCGGATTTAAAGAGGGAAATAATTATGGAACCATGAAATAATTACAGAAGAAAAAGATACATTCTCCCTGGAATTTTCTCACTCCTTTTGTAAAGGAAAAATAAGCATTCTTTAAAGTTATCCAAAAAGAGGTGTAATCATCAGAGACAGATATAAATTTTTGGAAGGGAGGTGGTGTGAACTGGAAGGCTGTCTTATTGTCCTTTTCCAGGAAGGATACGGGAGAGAATGAAAGAATCCTAACTCATAAGGAATGGAATTCCAAATCACTAGGTGCTTTACAAAGGTTAAAGATGGCGGACGCAGGGGAGGTAAGGGGGATGTTAGGGATGGCATCAAGTGACGTTGCTTATGACGACTCCTCCCTTCAATGGCTTGATCCAATCGAAATCAGGTGTAATTACCTGTTTCAGAACTACGTGTAAGAAAAAATTATTTTCGGCTTGTGCCATTTCACGAGAGCGTGTTTTTTATTCTGCTGTTTAAAATGTCGAAAAGAAAAGTTTTATCCGTAAGAGAATAAGTGGAAATTATAAAACTCTTGGATAACGGTGAGAAAAATGTTGCAATATGTAAGCAGTATGGACTTTCTTTTTCAACTGTGTCAACTCTTTTGGAAAAAAAAGGAGCCCTTAATGAAAGCATATGAAGTGAATGTGACCGATTTCAAACGGTTGAAGAAGTGTGAAAAAGAGGACTTGGATAAAGCGCTGTTAAAATGGCTTGTTCAGCAATGGAATTCTTGTTTGCCAATAACTGGGCCCATCATTAAAATCCAACCGGAAAAATTTGCAGCTCAGCTAGATTACACAGACTTTTCTTGGATGGCTACATCGTTTCAAGCAACGTCATAACATCTGTGCAGGAAAAATTATTGGCGAAGCCACCAGTGTGAACAGCAAGGATATGAAAGTCTGGTTGGATTGCACATAGAAAGATGTACGTGAAAATTATGCTGACGATAACATCTACAATGCTGATGAGACCGGCGTCTTTTACAATCTAACTCTTTATCAAACAATGAAGTTTAAATCTGAAAAAAGCGTGGGCGGTAAGTTGCTGAAAAATCGCTTAACTGTGTTAATGTGTTGCAACATGTCAGGCAAAGACAAGAAAAAACTTTTTATCGTCGGTAAATCTGCAAATCCAAGATGCTTTTAAAGGGGTAAAAAGCCTCTCATTGACTTACAAATCGAACAAAAAGGCATGGATGACTTCGGAATTATTTTTATCCTGTTTTCTTGAGTGGTATAAGGTACTTCAAAAACAGAAAAGAAAGATTGCACTATCATTGATAATTGTTCTGCTCACCCGCAGGTCAGCAATTTAAAAAACATAAAACTTGTTTTTCTACCGCCTAACTCAACCTCAGTGTTTCAGCCTTTCGATCAAGGTGTTATTCGCAACTTCAAAAGCTATTATGGAAAGCAATTGATTCTCATGATGTTAGAGAGACAAGAAAAAGATTAGAATCTTAAAATTTCTGTTTTTGACTCTATACACCTGGTGACAGATGCTTGGGGAAGTATGACTCAATTCTGTATCCAAAACTGTTACAGGAAAGCTGGATAGATTGGCAGACATGATGGTGACTTCGAAGATGAAGGTGACTTGCCACTCTCAGTCTGGTTGCAACAAAATAACACTGAGAAGTTTAACGATGTTTTAAATAGCGATGAGTACAATAACGTTGATGATGGTGTCTTAACATGGGGCTTACTCTCCACTGAGGATATTGTCGTGGAAGTGGTAAAAGCCCAGGAACAGGAAAATGCATGTGATAGTGACTCGGAAGAAGAAACTGTACTGAAAACGCCGACACGTGATTGTGCTGAAGAGTCATTACAAAATCTTGAACAGTTTTTTGAAGCAATGAAAAATACTAATGATGCAACATTTAATGCAATAAGTGTTTTAAGAAGAAAATTGAATGAAACGAAATTTTTTAAACTCAAACAATCAACTTTGAATGAATAATTTTACAATTCTCAATAAAGATTACCAACCAGTAGTTCACGTAAGTTGTTTTTTTGTACATACTACAAGTTATTAACTAGGATTCGGATTTCGCGAGCGACCGGATTTAACGAGCATTTTTCTGTGTCCTCGTTAAATACGGGTCCTACTGTATAAAGAATTTCCTGGTTAGATGATTGTTTCAAGAACTTTCTTGCATAATTAAGTTTACAGGCACAGAAATGTTTATTCGTTACCTCAGCAGTTTCTTATGATTAATGTCCAAAACGGACAGAAGGGCATTCCATATATATATATATACATACATATATATATATATATATATATATTAGGGTGGGCCGAAAAAAACTTTTTTTTTTTATTCGCTATACCGCGGAAAACTTTGCTTTAAGGTTGCTTAGTAAAATAAAATGAAAAAAAATACATTAAATTTTAATTTTAGCGGCAGAGCTGCTCAAACAAATTTTTTGGAAAGCAATAGTTTTCTTTATTTTTTAAAAGCTGTAAAAGAAAAAAAACCGCTATAGTGAAAAATCTTTAAAAGAAAGATATAAAAACACATTTTAATAAAAAAAGAAGCAAAATTACTTCATTTGAGGTAGCGCAAAGCATTTAAAAAATCCTTAAGTTAACGCAATCAAGTTGTATTCACTCAGTGAATGTTGGCCGGGTTGTGGACCGGGTCTTTTTTCTGTTTTGATTCGCTATACCGAAAAAAACCTGTGTCTAGGGTAGCTAAGTAAAATGCAAAAACAAAATAAATAAAATTTTACTTCTGGTGGTAGCGCAAAAGGCCTAAAATTTGGCCTAAAACGCGTTTTTTTCTCAAATTTTAGGCCTTTTGCGCTACCACATGTATATAAGTTCTATATGAATATACTGATAAGATTACATAATAATATTAAAGATAAATATTTACAGTTATTTACAATAATAATATTGTACTTAAAATTTTCAATTGTATTATGCACTAGTCTATTAAGTCTTTTAAAACATAGTTTTTAAAATCTATAGATCTAGAATTTTATATAGGTTATAATAATTCTTTGATATATGAAAAGTTTTTATTTAGGACATTATAGTTTTTATCTAACTTTTCGTAATTGGAAGCGTCTAATAGCACACGTTGTAGGTTTCTCTTTAATGTTTTATTTTTATTGAAGTTAAAATGGTATTCCATAAGAGGGCAGTTACCGAAGATGTAGTGTATAGGCGTTCCAGAGTTTTTGTCACAAGGACATCTATCCGTGGTTCTTTTACCAATTTTATATAAAAAGCTTGGGAAGCTTCCATGGCCGCTAAGATAGTATGCTGCTGATTTCTGAACACATAAAAATGTAACATCTACCTTATTAAGAATTTTATAAGTTTCTATTCTTTTCGTTGAGTTGGTCCAATCATTTCGCCAATCTGTGATGATTTTGTTTTAAAACTAACTCTTTAGAATGGATTCTGGAAATGGTAAGTCAGAGATGTCATCATAATGGTCTTCTGTAATTGCATTTTTTGTGAGAAGGTCTGCTCGCTCGTTACCAGTGGTGCCTACATGTGCTCTAATGCACGCTATTTTGATGAATTTATTGGGGTTTTGTAGTAAACTATTGAAGATATTTAAAATTATGGAGTTTCGAGGAAAAATTATCTTGAGTGCATCTAAGGATGAGCGACTATCTGTCAAAATAAGGGCTGATGTAAATTGTGATTGTGTTAACCAAACTATTGCTTCCTGGATCGCATATAATTCGGCTTGGTAAATTGAGTTAATTGGGTGTAGTCTTACTGCATGATCATGGATGAAGTTATTATTAAGAGAGACTGTATATGCACTTGCCACTCCATTTCCCATAGATGATCCATCTGTAAAAATTTGTAGATGATTTTCCAATATTATGTTTTCTGTCAGGTTATCTATAATTTCTATATTTTTCAACTTGTAATATTCTGGAAATTTATAAGTTGCTTCCCGTTGCATAAGATTATTGTATATTATTGTGTTGTTGACGTTAAGTAATCTGTTTCCTTGCTTTATCTCATAGACATGGAATTCGTTTGGTATTCTGATGGTAATTGGAGACACTCCAGTTAAAATATTTAATGCGTCATTTGAAATACTTCGGTAAGTTCTTATGATGTTTAATAATGCTCTGAACTGATCTAAGGATTCTGATGCCGTGGCAATTCAAGTTTGGATACCAGAATTCGGAGCCATAAAGAATCTGTCTTTCAATAACTGTTTGATACCGGATCTTCTTGAGGAAGGGACTGATTCCCTTGTTGTAATTGTGGAAACTTTTAAAGCCCGAAACAAATTGGGCGATCTTAGCTTTTAAAATACTTAGGTGCGATTGAAATTTTAATTTTTGGTCTAGTATAATTCCTAAATATTGTAGATTTTTAACAATTTTTATAGATTTCTGTTTTATTTTGAAAATTGGCTTTCGATTATTAAGGAGGTTCCTTCCAAATAGGAGTGCTTGGGTTTTTTCTTCTGAGATAGTTAGATTAAGCTCTGAGCATATATTGACGAATGTTTCTATACGACTGTCAGCAGTTTGTTCCAATGATGATCTGGTATTGCCTTCAGTGAGTACGACGAAATCATCTGCATAAACGATAATTCTAAGAGCCTTTAATTTGTATTTTGTAATTATGTAATTGGCTATTAGTAACCACAATAGTGGTCCTAAACACGAGCCCTGCGGTAAACTTTGTGTGTCCTGAACCACTCTATGAATGTGTAATTATTTAAACCGATTAATCTCTCACTGATATAATTTTTTAGGAGCTTACACGTATGTGCTGTGCACATAACTAAAACTTTTATAATTAATTAACGCTGAATTTCTCGTATAACTGATGACTGAAATATTATCCGAGAAATTCAGCGTTAATTAATTATAAAAGTTTTAGTTATGTGCACAGCACATACGTGTAAGTACGATCACACGTGCAGATATTTTAAATAATACTTTTTATGTTTCAGTTAAATTAATTAATTATGATTTTTGTATTAAAAATATTATTTATTAAACAAATCATAAAATATCTGTTACTTTGGAAATATCAATATTAATTTTGAAAACTATTTGCGCCATCCATGTATTAAGGGAATTTTCTTCTTTCTGAGTATCGTATCAATAATATAAAATTGTAGTATTTAACCGTAAATGAAAGGAAAAAAATAATTGCCCCATGCATGCATATACATATATCATTATTTTAAAATGTAAGGTAAGTAGAACGATCGTATTCTTTACTTATTTTAGGTTTTAAAAATATTTTTCATATTTGCTTTAAACGAAGAAAAAGCTGGCAATTCTAAATTTATTCAATTACAAAATAATCATTCATCTCTTTTCAGGTAATCAGAAAGATTTAATTACCCAAGCGTTTAATAACTATCACTCAACTACCTGTGTTAAATTCGTCCCTAGGACAAAGGAGCCAGATTACATACGCATTTTTCCTGGACAAGGGTAAGGTGAAAATTTTGTGTTGTAATGTGAAGTACACGAAACTTTTGCGACAAAACAATATTCTAATATACTTTGATTTTTTTTTCTTTTTTTTTTTTTACAAAATTAGTCAAAACGTTTGTAGTTAAAATTTGATTTGTAATTTAATAAATTGAAAAAGAAACTAAAAGGGAAAAGTAAATGAAAGGTGCGCAAACGTCCCGATTCGCTTACTTAATCGCCGAATTCTGCAATTAAATAAGACGAAAATTCGCATTAATGGTACTCAAAAATAAGCACTTCTACGCCCCTTGTAAATAGCTTTTCGCAAATTATGTCTAATTATTATTCCGAGCAAATTTTTAATGATGATAGCAGGAAATACACAGATTTAAAAGAAATAAAAATAAACCTGCAAATAAAAAATATCAAAACCTAGATATAAAAGGTACATTTTGTGTGGTTATTAATACGAAAAAGCTAAAATCAACGTTGAAGAACACACATTACAAAAATTTAAAACACATACGGCCGCTTCAAGGATACAAAGATCCCCTTCATCAGTGTAAGGTAATTTTCCATTGGATACTATTGATCGTATTTTATCTAAATCCCCTAAGATCAATAATCCTATATCTGGAAACAAAGATCTTTAAATTGTTATTGTACTACCATATTTTCTAAAAGTCAGTTCTCAAATTTCACGGATTCTAAATAAATTTCACTTTAAAGTTGATTTTTCTTCAATAAATAAAGTTACTTTCTCCAATCTTAAAGATCCGATTCCAAGTCACAATAGTTGGGGGTATTTACAGAATATATTGTGAATGTGGTCTTTCTTATATTGGACATACGAGGCGAGCACTTACAGTGGGTTGCCAAATTATTAGGGACAGTCATGAAGTATTGGTTTTTTGTACAATATTAGGATATAATTTCAAAATAAACACCGTTTTTAAGTTTAAAAAGCTTTATTGTTATAGTTTAAGTATTTACGCAATATTATATGAAAAAAAAAAACCAACAAAAATATAATACAGTCAATTTACAAATGTTAAGTAAAGAATATTAATATTTGGTGACATTTCCTTTGGCTTCGAGGAGTGCTTCAATGCGTCTCGGCATGCTTTCTATCTATGCAATTTCTGGAACTTTCTTTTATTTTAGGGTTGTGATGCCATACATTTAATAGTTTTTCGATGAGTTGTGCCTTGGTTGAAATCATATCTTTGGCGATTTCCGCCTTGGTGATCTTCTATAAATTTTTTATGGGATTCATGTCAGGAGACTTGCCAGGCCAAGGTAAAACTGAGATATTGTGGTCTGCCAAAAACTTTGTAACGCTTCTAGATTAAGACAAGGCGCTGAAAAATGCAGAAACATGAACGCTTCACTACCTGGGAACCATTCTTCAATTTGCGGCTACCGCCGAGTTTCCAGAACTTGCCTGTACTGGTCTTGTCTCATGGTTCCCTGGACAAGGTAGAGGCGTCCAACCCCTTTAGCGCTTAAGACAGACCACACCATTATTTTATCAGGGTGTTTAACACTCTCCACGATGCAGTCAGGGCGGTATTTTTCGCTTGGGCGTCGCCTGAGAAAGCTGCTTTTATCGTCTAAAATCTCAAAGGTTGATTCATCTGAGAAACACACCTGAAAAAAGATTAAATATGTTAATAATTTTGAAATAAATGATTTTAAATGGCATAAATAATATTTATCTTAACAACTGACCTTACTCCAGTCACCAACTTTCTTCTGGCGGTGTTCACAAGCCTAGGCAAAGCGATTCTTCTTCATCGCTTCTGTCAACCGGGGTTTCTTGGCTGGACAATGACTTCTTAACCATTCCTCCACTAATCTTCGTTGCACAGTTCACTTAGAAACTGGTATTCCAGATTCTTGAACGATCTGAGTAAGGAGGCCCACACTTTTCTTTCTGTTTTCTAAACAGATATCCCGGATTTTCCTATCAGTACGTGGAGTTGTTATGCGTTTTCTCCCACTTTTACCTTTTCGTTTGGGGGAAAGTGGCTGTTTTTGTCCAGATTTATTTTTATCCTGTTGACCTCTGACTTGGAAACTGCAGCAAGTTCTGCTACCTTCCTATGGGAATGACTCGTATGCAGAAGAAGGGTTTTTACCTCAGATTTTTTCCTAAGGGACAAATCAACCCCTTGACTTATACTGATATCAATAAAAATAGAAAAATAAATTAAATCGTAAATAATTTCGCAAAAAACAAATATTTAATCAATAAAAATGATAATACTCACATATATTTCTTAACTTTTCCAAAAAAATCTCAAAGAATTTTGTTTAAATTAAAGAAAAGCGTCTTCCACTATTGCGGATGTGTAAAAGACTCAGCGTCTCTCCCATTATTAAAATATTTATAGAAAGCAAACAAACTTTTTAAGATACCAAAAGTACTTAACAGTTGAATTATAGAAATATTCACATCGGTAAAATACATTCCTGCAACACTTAAACCACTTTGAGCCGCAGCCAAGTGCACCCAAAGTATAAAATTAGCAAAAAATATGACTGTCCCTAATAATTTGGCAACCCACTGTAAATTTAGATTAAAAGAACTCGAAGGTTATCTCAAAAAGCAGGAACTTGATAAATCTACAATAGCGAAGCACTGTTGGAATTTTGACCTTAGATTTAACTTTTCCGGAGCCAAAATTATTCAAAATTGCAATTCAATATTAGATCTTGACTTTTACGAGGCACATTATATTTATAAATATACAGTTTCCTTGGTGAATGACATGTCCAGCAACCCTTTTCTTTCTCCCGTTTGGAGAGAACCTACGCGGTGATACCTGTTTTTGGTGATTTCCTGTCAGTTGCGTCACTTCTGCTCTTCTGGTTACACTTGCTTTGCCATTTTGGTCAGAATACAGCCAGTATTCGGGGCTATAGCCGAGCGTGGTTCTTTTGAACCCTTTTAACATTTTTTTGTTTTTTGTTTTTAATTTTTTTGTTTTTCCCACCTTACGCTGATGAAGGGGATCTTTGTATCCTTGAAACGGCCGTATGTGTTTTAAAGTTTTGTAATTTTTGTGCTTCAACGTTGTTTTTAGCTTTTTCGTATTATATCAAACCCTATTTATGATTAAAAATTTTTATAATGATTTTATATATTTAAATTTTTAGAAAAAGTGTTATTGCTAAGTGTAAGACTGTAAACTTTTTTGTAGTTTTAATAAATGAGGTTTTCCGATGCAAAACAAGGTAACTAACAAAATGCAAGTTTCGAGACATTCAAATTTCAAGTTTTCTAAAAAAATTACAACCGAAACTTTTCTGATTGCTTACTTAAAAATAACTACTCTGTTAGGACTGAACCTTCAGTTAACTTAAGTGAAATATTTTTGGCGTGATAGATTTTATGTTATTTTACTTATTGAATTTTAATAGCAATTAGCTGATCCCGCGCATCTGCAGTCTAGTGTCTACTGTTTGAAATATATACATCTATACAGCAGCATTATTATGTAGAAATACTATGCATAAAAACTTATCCACGTAGAACTAGGTACTTTGGAATAATAATAATAATAATAATAATAATAATAATAATAATAATAATATATATATATATATATATATATATACATATGTACATCATAAGATATGAACAGCATTAATCGTAAGTAAGTCCTTTTTTGCGAGAAGTACCACAACGAATAACGTAAGCCGGCTAAAGTAAGGTTTGGCAGGTTTGATTTTCTAAACAAACCACTCGTTGCCATCGCAAAAGAGAAATAATCGTACCTTATCGTTTTACATATATAGATATCTTTTTGCGTTTACGTAAAATTTATCTTTGATTGTGATGACAAATATATTGAGTAATAAACAAACCCTTTACCCTAAAAAAAGGATTTTTATGGTAAAAGGCCTCATACTCTAAAGACAAGGGGTAGGCACCTCATACCCTAAAAAAGGATATGAGTTTGCAGTTAAATAATTTTACATTAAAATCAGACAACAACAACAACAACAAAATCCAAAAAAAGTCAGTTACCATGTTTTACAAATGGAATATCAAATATTCGGGTATAGTAATTAGATTATAAACTATTTTTTCTCTATCTATTTCCAAATTTGCTTTTTGATAAATAGTGAGTTTGAAATTTTGTTCATATCTATATTATAAGGTAAAAACACGTCAGTGAGTAACACTGACGCCATATCGACGGTGGTAACTGAATAATCAATTTTTCTTTTATATTAAATTTGATTAATTTCTAAATATTACACAATTCCAATTTTTTACCGTCTAACAGAGGTGAAAAAAAAGAGTACCTTCAAATTCAATTTGTTTGAAAACTTTTTCACAATGTACTGATTTTTTATGATTTCTGAAATAATTTTGACGTAAGATTTTTTTAATAAATCTATCTTTACCGCGTGCATCTCAATTATGGAAGATTAACCCGTTTGCACTTAAAACAATATAAATAGTTCAGCATTTGTTTACGGCTAATATTCCATAACGAAACAAAAAATTCACCAAAAATAAATAAATAAATAAAACTACGTCCTTAAACACCGAAAAAATGAGACTAAAAAAAGCTGCTGTAAATAAAGAATTCATCGCAGCGTCAATTCGTTGCGGCGACAACTCATCGCAGCGTCAATTCGTCGTGGTGAAAATTCGTCGCGACGTCAATTCGTCGAAACGAAAACGTTTTTGAAGGCTATGATGATAAAATTAAAGATAATATAGTAAAGTTATTTAATGATAATTTGTTGTTACGATATAGAGAATTATAACTAACAATTTATACATCATTAAATAATTTTACTAAATGTGGTTTAAGTGAGTGTGATTTTCTTCTAGTATGGTATTTTTTTCCGCCGATTTCTTTATTATTGCGCAAAGCATGGAATCAGCGATCCTATTATCCAAGTCAAACGTCTCCGAAATGTTATGAAAATGAAATAAAGAATAAAATAAAATAAAGAAAATAAAATAAAGAAAATAAAGAATAAAATAAAATAAAGAGAAATGTGACGAATGGCGTAATAATTAGACAAAGGTCTTTATTATGCAAAAATGAACTTAAAATAGACTTTTGAATGCCTCTTGACTGTCACTATTGAAATTAGCTCACACGTTAAAGTTAATGGAAGTTCATGTAACTTAGGTAAATTTTACGTAAAAAGTTTCAAATCACGCTTTGTAATACGTATATTTTCTAACAATAACACATACAAAAATATAGTAGTGTAGTTATTGTTTATTTATGTATATTCCGTTTCAAGATGTTGAATATGGATCTGCATTCTTTTTTCCATTCAGTGTTTCGATTAGTGCGGTAATATTTCGGGATTAATTAACCGCACTAATCGAAGGAAAAATGTATTTTAAGTTCAAAAAATTAGACTCATTTCCAAAAAAATAACCTTTTTAACTCTCCGTTGCCTGTGATTCCTTATATTCTTCGATTTTTTAAGAGCCCTTTTAAAACAGTTTACTCTCGCGTAAAGAGTACTACCATGCAATATTCTTATTAATGGAAATTTCATTTACTGAAATTATCAAACATGGATGATAGATTCCAGAACGATATTGAAACACATATAAATAATTAAACAGAAAAGTGTTAATCAATTTAGGAAGATAAATTTCTTTATTTTTTATTACTTCACCGAGAATGAAAATAAAATTACTACTTTTGTATACCATACAAAGTCACATATAATTATTTTGCTTTAAAAATATACTTTATTTAAGAATCTCTCCTTGTCTTAAAAGGCTAGTAGATAAAATCATGGTACACTCTACATGACCAAAAACAGTATTTCATCAATAAAACTTCGTGTTGTTGGTTTGTTTCTACCAGTTTTATCAAAATATTTTGATTCTTGTGGACGAAATAGTGCTATCAACAAGGTAATGAACGCAAAAACCGTTTTGTGTTGCAACAGGATTTTAATTTTATATATTGCATAAATGCACATACTGGTATTTTTAGGAATAAAATTGTTGAAAAAATCTCACAAATCTAAAACAGCTGCTACTTTTTGAACAAACTGAAACACTAATTGATTAAAGTGAGTGTTAGAATGCTTGCAGACATGATATGCTCTTCTGAATGTAACATCTCAAATAGCAGGATAAAATCACACTTCGATTGTATCACAAAGATTATAATGTAATTTTAAAATTTTAGTAGATAAACACAGTCAAACGTTTTCTGATAGATCTTGATAGATAATTTTTTTTCTCTGTTCAGTCTGTAAGGCGAACAGTCGGAGTTAAAACGAATATTTATATACAAGTGTTAGATATGGAATGATACTATAGTTTTTGAGCTTCATATCGAAACCACAACTTAAAAATGTAATTATTATTTTCCTTTATAAGGCTTCAAAATGCAACATGAAACTATTTTTTTAAATCCTGTTTTCTGGTTAATGAATTTTATACTCTTCTCACGGCTTCCAAATGCACGGTCAGCATAATTTTTATTACACTATTTGATTACACTCAACATGGTTTTTGAATGTAAAAATGAAATTTTATAATCGATTTTTAACCCACTTCCTGAGGCTACAAGTATAAAAATTACGTTCACAATGTGTTTTCGATGACAATACAACATTTTAATATTTTTAGAATTTAATTATAAATTAGAACATTAATTTTAAGGCAATTTTCCGTTATCCCGCCACAGGTGATAAATCGCCAAATAGTCACTGTAAGTAATACAATTGTATACGAGTTGAAACAACAATGAATTTAACTATGCGTCGATAAACGCTTGCCAAAATAGGCCAAATGGATGTGGAACTGCAATAATAGAATATTTTAAAGGCTAAAAAGTAGAACATGAATTATAAATAAAAAAATGAAGAGTACATTAAAAAAAAAGTGAATTTTTCATAATCGAGTTCGGTACTCACGCCAAATTAAAGTATCGTAACGGATTTTGTTCGAAAAAAACATGAATTGCAATTTAAAAAATTAGGCATGATTATAAGATGAACACTGAATGCTTATAAAAGAGTGTTTTTTTAAAACTATTTTTACTTTTTATACTTATTTTTACATTTTTAATTATTAAAATACAAATAAATTTATTTAAAATGGTTCATATTTGTAGCTGCTATTCCCATGTTGGCATGACAGGAGGTCAACAACCGGTATCCCTGGGCCAAGGATGCATGTTCAAAGGAACTATTGTTCACGAACTCGGACACGCCTTGGGTTTTTATCACGAACAAAACAGATCTGATAGAGATGAATATTTGGAAATATTTTTAAACAACGTTCAGAAAGGTTAGTCAGTTAGTCATATTTATCCTTTCATAGCATGTATACAAATTTTAGAGCAAATCTTCAAGGAGATTTTTTTTTTTAAACTGTACCACTGTCGAGTGAAATTAAAGTAATTAAGCTATATGAAAAAAAAAAATAATTTTCTATTTAATATTCTAAAATATAGAGATGAAAGTGATGAATTAGATATTGCAAAATGGAAATTTAGAGAATTTGTTTGAGATTAATAAATACAATTTTTATGATGGAAATATAGTTTATTGAAGTACAGGATGGTTATGCTTAAGTGCGAGGTGTCTGGAAATCTATTATTTGGAAAAGACAGAGTATAATGTAAAAAAATTGCAGATTTCATTTTAGATTATCGATTATGAAAAATATAAATGCAAAGGCTGCTAAGAAGTGATTGAAATGTAGTAAAGATAACGATTAGCTCTTTCGTCATATAAACGTTCCTTTATACTACATTACAATTAAGATTCAATATTTTTAATTTAAGCATCTTTTAAAAACTGGATATTATGATTTTCATTTGCTACTTCAGAATACAGCATACCTACACAGATATGTGTATTGTTCGAGCTATTTAGTCCTTTAAAACTAATAAATTATCGACACATCTTTGATAAACCACGCTTTTGACGCACTTGCAACAACACATACAAGAAGTGAGATTCGACCAACTGCCGACATGCTGTTAGGAAACGGTATACTAAATTAATTCTTCAATTTTCATTGCAATTCTTAATGTAAGTCTGTCTGTACTGTATTTTTAGCTTGCCGACTGTAGCATCCAAATATTTTCATTCAGTTTCTGATGACATATCTTAGAGGTGATTTTTGAAACTTTTGTTTTCATAATCAAACTCATCTGATCTAAAACATATGTCGGCTAAAATTTCTAACCGTTTTTAAATTATGTTTTTACAAACACGTCATCTTTGATTATGACACGCTGTATTTAAAATGTATATGTCTGTTATAAGCATCTATATGTAGAATTCATTAAAAAATGCGTTTTAATTTCCAAGGCAAAATTTCAGTTGTTATTCAATTCAGTGATTCAAGTAATATATATATATATATATATATTACAGTTGGCGCCACTTAATTATTAAATTAATTATCTATTAAAAGCGCATAACATAGCATTAAATTCGAGAGAATATAATCAGATGTTTTTAGCGGACTATTAGTTGACCAATAATTTATTTATAAACTTAAAACTGGCGTACTTCCAACCTCATTTTATTCTTTAAAGTAGGATAAAATAAATTATTAACCACACCCCACGCCGACATTTTAATTTCCGTAACATACATAACTTGGATACATAATTTTTTTTTGTTAATTCATGTATATTACTTTTTATTGATTATTACTTTTCATTACTTTTTAATTCTTTCTATTTGTGGTGTTTGGATAATTGTTTCTCTGAATGATGGCATTAATTTTACCTTAAGTGGGTAAATTCCGTCACAGCGGCTAATTTTCTTTCGAAAAATGTCAAGAAAAGTTACAAAAATACCTTTTTTATATGAAATTATGTATATATATATATATATATATATATATATATATATATATATATATATATATATATATATATATATATATATATGTAAGATATATACGACGAGATTCCATTTTAAGCATCGTACGGCAATTTCTTTATTGCAAAAGTTGTTTATTTTCAGTGAGATCAAGCTATCAAATTGGGAGGAAACTTAAGCGTAATTGGTTTAATTGCATTTGAATGAAATCTGGACCAGTCTGTGCAGACGCTCCCGGGAATAGCTTTTAGCTAACCGGCCACATAGAAATGAGAATTGAACATAGCTCTGCAATTTTTAATCTTAAAATTAATTCGAATTTGATGTCTGGAAATAATAAATGTTGGGCTGAGAAACAAACTTAACAGGGGCAAATTAGCTTTGAGTATTACATTTTAACGTTAGAAAAAAAGAATCGGAGAATTTAAATTTAAATTAAAAAATTTTTCCCTTATCCTTTCATATATATATATATATATATATATATATATATATATATATATATATAAGTATAATATAAGAATTTTAACTATTTCTTTTCCAGGAATTCCTGTATTTTAGATTTTTTTTGTACAATTAGTGAATAGTGAGTTAGACGGACAAATTCCGTCTTTACGCACTAAAGTTTTTAAGTGCAGAAAGGCATATTAAACATAATAACAATGATAAAAATTGAATTTTCTTTTAGGTATGGAATCGAATTTTGTCAAATTAAATCCTAATCAGAACATTTTATATACACCTTTTGACTACGATTCTATCATGATCTATGGAAACAATGCGTTTTCTAAAGACGGAACATCTGTCACGATGAGAGCCAAGAATGGAAAAAAGTTGTTGGATCCTTACAATAAAGTAGGAATGACAGCGTCGGATATTAAAAGAGTTAACACGATGTATCAATGTAAATGATTATAGTAATGCAATAAAAACATTTTCTTTACTTTTGCATTCTTTAATATTTTACATGTATTTTAACTGTTTATAGATTCATTTCTGAAAATTAAAAAAGTGCATGAATTGTGAGCAGAAAAAAAAGGATTTGATGAAAATAAACGATTTTTTTAATTTATATGCTTTATTTGTAGAGTATTGTTTCAAGGGATTTATTGTTGTAAAAGAGTTGTTGTGGATCCTTACAATACAGTAAAAATGCCACCGTTGGATATTAAAAGACTTAACATGATGTTTTAGTGTATATGATTACAATAATTCCCAATAAAATCATTTCTATATTTTCCCATTTTTCCTAATAAAAAAATTTACATGTTCTTTAACTGTTAACAGATTAATTAAAAAAAATGTATGAACCATGAACACACAAAAGAACTCATAAAGATAAAGAACATTTTTTAATTTATGCTCCTACAATTGAAAATTATTGTTTCAAGACATTTATTGTTCTAAGAGAGTAGTCTGACCCTCATAATAAAGTGGAATGACAGCGTCAAATATTAAAAGATTTAACATGATGTACTAGTGTAAATGGTTACAGTAATGCAATAAAAACTTTTTTTGTATTTTCGCATTTTTCATAATATAAAATTTTACATGCACTTCAACTGTTTGTAAATTCATTTCTTAAAATGAAAAAAAAAATGAATTATGGACACACACACAAAAGGAACTCATAAATATTAAGAACATTTTTTAATTTATGCGCTTTCATTTGAAGAGTATTGTTTCAAGAGATTTATTGTTGTAAGAGAGTTGTTGGATCCTTACAATAAATTAGAAATGACAGCGTCAAATATTAAAAGAGTTAACATGATGTACCAGTCTAAATTATTTCAGTTATGCAATAAAAAATGTTCTGTAGTTTTGCATTTTTCATAATATAAAATTTGACATGCACTTTAAATGTTTGTAAATTCAATTCTTAAAATGGAAAAAGTGCATGAATATGGACAAAAAGGGAAAAGGAACTGATAAAGATAAACGGAATTTTACAATTTATGCGTTTTCATTTGAATAGTATTGTATCTAATACTTATTAACTTAATTTGTGAGATTGGTGACTGGTAAAATTTGAAATCTGGTTGAGTCCATAAGTATAGTAAGAAGGCGAACTAACGGTTGAGGCGTCAACTATTTACGGAGGCTCGAATATCTGGGGGAAATATGCGTAAAATAAAGCAAAAACTTGGGGAAACGTGAATGTATAACACTAAACGAAAACAATTTTAAGCGTACAATAAACAAAAGGCTGCCACTGGCGGCTATTTTTTATTATTTTGTCTACCACTATTTCTAAACAATAAATAATCTTTGTAATATTATTACTACTAATCTTCAATGTAGATTATAATTTTTAAGATATAGTGGTGAACAAAATAACAAAAAAAAAATTGTCACCAGTAACAATGCTATTGTTATTCTGTTGCATCGAGTATCAACATCATTACAAAAAGAACTGAGAAAAATGAAGGTAAAAATTGTTTAAGAAATAGCAATAACAAACGAAATAAATTCCATACACGTAATAGATCTTTATTTCTTTGAAATGAAGACTATAATGTTTAATTTTCATTGTAAATATTCAATTACTGTGTTTAATTTACAAAAATACTAGGATAACCAAAACATTTCTGTAACAAAAATGAACAATTTTGAGTATTTATTTGTTTTCCTTTTCCTTTAAATAAATAATTGGTCAGTTTTAACATAATTCAATACTGGTTAATCCCTAAAGTATGGGTTTTCAACCTATTACGATATAAGGCCACATAAAAAAGTTCTTAAAGTTCCATGGATCACACATAAGTCAATTAAATAGTGTAGACAAGAAATGTACACACGGTTACAAGAACAAGACCACTGGCGATTTGTATACAGGGTGATTCCTAAGATGGAGCCTAAGTCTATTTCCTTAAATATTGACCCTTGACACATGCTTCCAAATACCAAGTTCCATAAAAAGTTGCAAAATTTGATGACATAAGTTGAAACCCTCTGGTGGAGGGGGGGGGGGGGGGGTATTTGAAAAAATACACAAACTAAATTTTTTTGCGACCCCCGTAGGTTAAAAGTCGCAATTAAAAAAATTTTCCTTATCCCCTCCTGGATGAAACACTCACACACAAAAAAAATACATCTTTATGCAAAACTTATGAAATACTACAGAGTACTTTGATAGTACTTAATTAATTCGTCAGGTTTTAAGGGATTAGGCATAAATTGAAATGCGGGTAATTCAAGAAACAATGTTGTTTAAAGATTCATCCCGGAGAATCCAATCATTGATATGCTCATTTCTGACTATAAGGAGCACATCATGCAATCGTCACGATGTATTTTAAGCATAAAAGGTTTCCCTACGCAATTGACAGTGAATTTAATCCGAACTAGCAGCATGTGACAGTACAGCAACAAAGAATGTTTTGAAATGTTAATGCTTTATGGCCGTTTGTAATCGTAATGCTAGGAAAAACTGAGAAAGAATCCAACGCCGTTTCCCGAATTTTCGCCTCATTCTAGTAATTTTATTTATGGACTTTTTCAGCGAATGGAAGTACAGGATATGTGCATCGCCACGGAGGTCCAGGTAGACTCATGTCCAGGTCAATTGATACCGAAATTGACATTTTGGATTATTTTGTGAATTTTTCTCATGCGAGTACACGCAGTGTTGCTACAGAATTGAATGTTCCACAATCAACAATATGGAGAATATTGCGATGGAACAATTGACATCCATACAGTATTCGTGCAGTCCATGCACAGGTACGATAAGACTATCAATGGCGTCTAGATTTCTGCATCTGGGGACTAAACCAAGATGAATCCAACCGTTCCTTTCTGAGAAATGCGCTTTGGACAGACGAATGTTCTTTCAAGCAAGATGGAACAATTAACCGTCAAAATTATCATTCTTGGAATGACACAAATCCCTGTTTCGTACGTGAGGTTCATCACTAGTGGTAATATCCATAAATGTGTGGTATTGCATTTTTAAAAACGCCTTTGTTGGTCCCATATTGTACAGCAATACATTGATTGGTGACCGCTTTTACACCTCATTCTAAATGGAGTTATTTCTGACTTTACGGATGAACTGTTCATGGCAGTGCTCCAGCGTATGTGGCTTCAGTTATATGGAATCCCACCTCACCCAGATTCAGCTGTAAGGCATTGGCTAAATCCAGAGTTTCCAAATAGCTGTCTTGGTTAACAAGGATAGGTCGAATTTCCTCCTAGACGCCGTATCCAACTCCTTAGAATTTTTATTTATGTGGCCATTTACGTAGGACTATTCACTTAACACCTCCTATAGACTTGCAAGACCTTTTCCAAATATTTAAAGACACCTGCTTTGGTATCACTCCTAATGAATTGAGTGTATAGAAATATTTTTAGGCCAACACAACTTTGCATTTTCGTCAGTGGTAAACATTTTGAGAAATTACTGTAAAAATCTCAATTTATGTTCTATTCTCTCAATATTTTCTCTATTATCTCAATTTATGTTCCATTTCTATTATGTTCTCCAAACAGGTGTAATTATATATTGTAAATGTCTTTACTTGCCTTAAAATAACGTATAATTTTGTGGATGATTCCTATCTTGCATTCCAAATGCATCCATATCACGTCCCTCAGAGGTATGCTTAAGTGGTGTAAGTCACGAATTTTCGGCTTTTAATATCTCTGTGAGTTTTACAGATATAAGGATGGATTTTTTATATTTCATGCAGGAATGGATAAGAAAAATGTTCCTAATTGGAAATTTGGTCTTACGGGGCCGTATAAAAATTTAGCTTGTGTATTTTATCAAATTTACTTCCCCTCGGGGTTCCAATTTATGTCATAAAATTTTGCACCTTTTTTATGAAACTTTACAATTGGAAGTATGGGTACAGGGGTAATATTTAAGGAACTAGGCTAGTGGCTCCATCTTCATGAATCCCGCTGTATAGGCAATATGAAAGTACAAAATTCCCGTTTAATTCTTGATTCATATTATATTTATTTTATTTATATTTGTACGTAATATTTAACTTTATCATTAGACATATATACAATTACCTCATTTATAAATAATAATAATAATAATCATTATTATCATTGTCATTATAATGCTTCAGGTAGCAATCAAGTGAGCGAAACACACTAGCAACAATGTTTTTATACCACAATATCAAATTGATACATGTTATTAGCAGAAAGTCCATCTCTCCAAGTTCTATTTTTCTTGGTACGAAAGAAGAGAGTTAACTTTTCCGTTGAATTAAAGGTATGTGTTTGTGTTGATATGGATGAAAGTTATTTTTTACGAAACATTTTGTTAATATTAAATTATTGTACAAATAAGATTGGTAGTTTTATGAAAAAATAACTTTCAGACGAAATAAAATTGACCTTTTCAATATATTCTATTATTTCTGAGAAGAATTCTAAACTGAATTTAGGCAACTCAAGCTTGAATATTAAGAATTAGTTTAATTGTTAAAATTTATATCAGAATGTGATTACATTCAGATTTGACACTAAAAAATTCTTTGCGGGCCACCCGTGGCTCACGTGTCATAATTTAATGACCCTTACCTTAAAGCTTTTCATATGTAACGACATTGCCTTTTATATGAAATAGTTTCTTCTGGTTTTGACACTGGATTTTTCAAGCTGCATAAAACCATCAGTGCCTCAGGATGAACAAAGTCAAGTCACGTAAAACCAGCTGACGTTTAAGAAATCCTTGTTTAAGATTAGCTTCCTGTATTAATTAGATTTCATTAACATTGAACTTGGCTGTATAATTTATATTTTATTTTTTTAGATGTTGTTTAAACTAGCTCTTTTCTTTTTCTTTCTAAAAATTGGTTTGACTGAAATGCATTTTTCCTCATTAAAAATTCTAATTTTAAATTGGTCACATCACGCCTCAAATTTGTCATGCAAAGTATGTAAAGTTATACCGCAATTTTCGAAAAGGATTTTTAACCTTATTTAATTGCATAAAAATATTACAAATTAACTGAATACTCTCATAGTGGTTAATAATCAAATAAAAATATATTAGTTGAAGATTTTTAATCTGGAAAAGTGATGCCATACTCCATTGGTAATTTTAAGGAATATACGCACCTTCACTGCAAAAAAAAGGTGTTGATTTTACAGTATAATACTGGCATTCCAGCTGTCAGTATTGTACTGTAAAATTAACAGTAATAAACAGTAAAATAAACAGTAATATTATTTTACTGTTATACATTATACTGTAATATCAATTTTTTTTTTTGCAGTGTAGATCTGGATTTTTACGCATGCGCGGTAAAGTATTACTGCTTATTCTTTAACACTTTTTTTTGCAGTGTTGGCAATATCAGCGATAAAATTATGTGATATCCACCTGAATGCCTTGTGAAAATCGATTACTATTTATAAAGATTCCAAGCGCTTATAGAGAAGTGTATCTATATATTTGACGATTTTGTTGAGGAAAAATACAAAGTATAATTTGGGTAACAAATGGTTACAACATTTACATTCCATTTCATGATATTCAATTTTAGAATTTATGATTTATTTACTTGATTTTCATTGAATAATAATTTATAAAAAGTTTCTGCCACTTAAAACATGTTATTAGCACAAATTTGTAAATTATCTAATACGTTGATATTCATGCTTGCTGGTTGTCAAGCAATTTTTAAAATATTATATGCAACTCCGAAAGATTTAAGACTCTTATGAAGAGTGATAGAATTTCACACAGCAATCGCATGGAATATTACTTGTTATTATGACTGTCGTTTTAGATGTATGATTTGGATTTTTTCACGACGATATTATTTTGCTGGAAAGTAAATAATTTGCACTATATATACATTTAACGTCTGAATTTAAAAACCATTAAAACACCAAATAAAATAAATTAAGACAGACTTGAGCACAGTTAAAAAATAAAATTTATAAAAAATATACTTAAAAACAATTAAAAATACAATTTGTAAACGTTTCACCAAGCGACACGCGAGGCATCATCAGTACAAAAAATCCATTGCATAGCAAACGACTGAACAAATCAAGAACAGTTAAAGTTAGTTATTTTAAAAACAGACAATATTCACTAGGGACCCCTCTCTGTTGTAATTGCTGAACTTGTAATGCATAATATTGAAAATAATATTAATTCTGAACTTGGTCCACGTATTCTTTTTTGGAGGCGATTTGGAGCAGATTTAAATAATATTCTCACGAGTTCTAACTCTATTGGTAACCCTATTAAGTGTACTGTTGAAATTTAAAATAATACTGAATTACCATTTCTCGATATTCTAATCCGCAGACACACAACTGATATCTCTCAATCTATCACCACTACTGTTTATAGAAAACTACATCTACTGGTCAATATGCTAATTTCAATTTAATATGCCCTTTCAGCCGTAAAATAGCCGTTATTAAGACTTTAGCCTTCAGGGCCATTAGATATTGCAGTTTCAGTAATGATTTTGAAATTGAGAAATGTAAAATGTATCACAATTTGGTTATAATAGCTCTCCTATTGGTCTTGTTAAAAATTTTTTTAAAAAATACTTTAAATTTTGTGAATTTTACTCCCCCCCCCTTTTCAACGTAGTAAACCAAACTCTTTTATCTGTATCCCTTATTATAGGAACATTTCTAATAAAATTTCTGGGATTCTAAAATTATTCAATATTGGGGTTTCTTTTAAACCAATTAATAAAGTGAGTTCCTTTTCAATAAGCATAAATTTCAATATGATAAGTCTAAATTACCCGGTGTTGTTTATATTATTCCCTGTAAAGATTGCAATAGTGTTTACATTGGTGAAACAGGTAGATCATTGGAAATTTGCCTAAAAGAACATACTGGTGCTTTAAAAAATGGTAATTTGAATTCAAAAATTGTCCAGCATTCCCTTCAAACGAATCACATCCCGCTAATTGCGAACGCCAGTATTTTGAAATCGGGTTGCAACAGCTATCATGGTAGATTACTCCTTGAGGGTTGGTTCACTCAATTGCAATCGCAGACTTTCAATGAAGCTCGTTTTGTCCCTAGTGAATATTGTCTGTTTTTAAAATAACTAACTTTAACTGTTCTTGATTAGTTCAGTCGTTTGCTATGCAATGGATTTTTTGTACTGATGATGCCTCGCATGTCGCTTGGTGAAACGTTTACAAATTGTATTTTTAATTGTTTTTAAGTATATTTTTTATAATTTTTATTTTTTAACTGTGCTCAAGTCTGTCTTAATTTATTTTATTTGGTGTTTTAATAGTAAATAATTTCTTTTTGAAAGACAATCCGTTTTCTCGTAAGATTTGGAAACATATTTATTTAAGGTAGTTCAAAACAAGGATGAAAATGCGTTCAACCTGTTATCTAAAAAGTACAGTATTAAATCACACAGTTTACACCCAGACTACTAGATACAAAGAAGTTATTTAGACGGAAAAGACTTAAAAGCTATACCTACTAAGATAATTCCAGGAGTCTGATTTTTTTAACATATTAATTATTTATCACAGTGATAAAAAAATACTCCACAAATATTAAGAGGCTGTAGCGTACACCAAAACAAACAATTTTTTAATAGAAAACAACAGTCGTAATCCATCTTTTCATTGAAAAAAAAAACAGGGTGTCTCATTGCAATCCGAGCATCAAGTATTGTACATAACTTTAACTAAAATAAAGATATTTGAAAGCAATTTTCAACAGACTTAACTTGCTTTATGAGAAATGCAGCGATATCACGGAGATTCATGGAAATGTAGAGCATTTTGGTTATTGAAACCGTATAAACTGTTAATGACTTTTGGAAATATGGAGCACCTAGTTGACAGCTATTTGGATAAGGATGATAATAACTTATTCCATTTCTCGTGATATCCTTACATTTCACAAAAGTAAGGTAAGTCCAGTTCAGATTTCGCTAAAAAATCTTCATTATTGTCAAAGTTATGAACAAAATCTGAATTCGGATTGGAGTGGGACACCCTGTATTTTTGACTTAATTAATGGATTGTGACGCTTATTTCCCATACAAAAAATTCTTGTTGTAGTCGGATTTATTATTTATCCAATCTTTCTTGGATCGCCATGTGCATTAATTAGTAAATAACAATTTCATACGCAATGGAAGTTACAAATTTCTGTAAGACAGTCAAGAAAATAAAATATTCTTACGAGTACGAAGTGTCACACATAGATTATAGCGAAATTTTGAAGGTAGGTAAAGGGTACGAAGATATACACTTACACCAAATTTTATTTACAATCGTTACTGTGGCGCAGAGATAGTGGAGTTAAAAAAACTTCCTTACAAAAAGCACGTTTGAAGGAAGAAGTGTTCCTAATTGTCAGATTTCCTGTTAATTCCTGCAGCAAAGTTTATTGTATTTAAATGTACATGTTTTATTACATTATATACATTATACTATATACACTAAGGTAAGTGACCCAAAGGTGGTCATTGTTAAGCTTTGAAAATTTTTTTTATAATTTTCTGGTAGGGTTTGTGTGGTTGAATTTTTGTGTGTAAAATTTTACACTTATCTTTAACACATATCAAGTATACTTTTCTTTGTAAAATGAAATTTAATTACTTTTATAATACAATTTTAAAATTGTAACTTGTGGGCCACCTATGGCGCATAGTGTTCCAAAGGTGGCCCATGTATTGAAATCTCTTTTAAAATGTGAAAAAAATACTCGGCAAACTATTTCGCCATGACCAGATTAGAGCATATGCAGCAAAAACATTACGCACACTATAATATCAGAGTACAATAAAAACGATTTCAGATTAATTCAATTGTAAAGTAAATCTTGTTTTTTTTTTGTTTTTTTTTTTTTTAAGGGAAAAAGTAACTTATAAGTAGTAGCGATTCGTTTTTATCAGGAATTTTATTTTGGTTATTCAGCAGTGTCAAATTTATAAATGTTTTGTAATCTGGTTCATAACTAATAATTGATGTATTTTAAAATATATTGTGGCAATTTGTTAATGATAGCCACACTTTTTTTAAACCACATTTTTACCAACATCGCTCATGTTTGACGCTTTAATTGTGGATCCGATTATGGAACGTTGTTCATTTATAGATTTAAAGCATAATTTTTGCGATTTTCCATCAATTGAACATTACTTCGCCTGGAGTACAAATGTTGGCGCGAAAGCAGAACAGATATAGTAGGATAATTACTTGGCGATGTTTTCCTAACAATCAAAATTGGTTGTTAAACTGTATTTTCGATGCATTTAACGATAGAAAATAATCGCGTTTCCATAATTCATTAAATAATAAAAACACAGGTGCATGTTAGCCGGGCGCAGATAATAAATCGCTAAATATTGTTTTCATCGCCATCATTCGCATTGCACTCTGTTCAGATAAAACATAAATCTTTCCATCATTTCATTAAAAATACACAACTTTCATTTAAATACATACATATAAAAACATACATTGGACACATTTAAAAGACATATCATAAACTGTTACAAAGAGATACCCTCATTTCATTTAAAATACAAATAATAATAATAAGAAGAAATGCCATAAACTAAAACATTTTATTTTACCATCTAAGCATGCTTTCTAATTTACAAACGCAAAAAATTAAAGCTGCAATTGGCAAAAAAAAAAAAAAAAAAAGAAAAAGAAAAAGAAAAAGCTATTGGCAAGATTTTTGCCTGACTATCACAAAAGTATCAAATAAATTTTAGTTTGGTTAAATGTTAACTGTTTGAATTTAATATTTATATTTATTGCATCATTAGTCTCTAATGGCAATATTTTGTGAAAATATTATATTTTTTCTATATGTGACAAAATATAGGTTAAAGTAGCAAAAGATACTTTCTAATTTGAAAGAGCATTGATCTATTTTGCAGTCAAACGATATATCAATATTTTGATCATTTCGTGTACCAAATTCTACTTTTAATTTATAAATATTTTCTCATTGTTACTTATTCTTTTCACAGACATTTTATTATTATTCATTTTTCAGAAATTTGAAGCTCCTTATCATAATAATAAGAATATGATTTGAATTTGAATCAAAAACGAATACAGCATAGCAATCAGATGAAACATGAAAAAAAAAAAAAGCATTGATTTTTTAACATCACATGAATACAAATATTATGTCAGTATTATGAAATTAAATAAGTGAAAAACAATTAACTTGTTAATTATTCTGCGGTTATTCAAAATAGAAAGGAATAACAGCAATCATTTTTTCTTCTTGAATGATTGCATATAATCTAACCTTATTAAGATTGTGTCATACACACGTACATAAAAAAGTAAAAAAAAAAAAAAAAAAAAAAAGTTTATTTCCTGATTTTAGATTTATGTTATCGTTAAACATCTGCTTAATTTCATTTATTATCAATATTTTGTTGTAAAAAGAAAATAAATACTGTCTAATAAGGACAGTAAGGATAAATACTGTCTAATAAGTATTTAAAACTGAAGAACATTCGATGGCAACCAAAGTTTTACTTTTCGTGTTACAGTACGCCTCAAAGATTTAAATAATGAATTAAAACATGATTAATAAAATTTCAAATTAAAATAAATTTGATTAATAAAAACTTGATTAGTAATAACTTGATTAACAAAATTTGAAATTAAAATATGATAATAAAATTTGAAGGATAAATATATGGAATAATTTCACGATAGATATTCAAAATGCAAAGAAAATGAAACACAGAAGAGATATTACAACGGTTACATCATCCCTATACCACTGTATTAAGAGTTTAGGCCCATTCTGCAAATATTAACAAATGTTGTATTGATTTCAATAAACTAACAATCAACTCACCAAATAGTTTTCCTGAGCAGTATAATATAGCTAATATTTAATTTCCGTTGTTTTTTTAAGATTCTGAAGGCTACGGATTTCACAAGAGACAAATATTTAAAGATTTTTTTAGTTGAAATCGAAAGATAAGTTCTTTATTGAAATTTCTAGATTATTACAAATTTAAAAGTGATAAATACATATTGTACGTGATGTAAATAACAATTTCGACCAAAAACCAAGAGCGGGAGGCCACGTGTAACCACGTGTTCAGACTGATTGAATAATTGGAGGACTGGTGTCAAAACAAAATATGACCATAAGACAAATTATAAAAAAAATTATAGTTTGCCAAATTGCAATAACCATTGGGAAAATGTTCCGAAAGCTTAACAAAAAAAAATACCATACTTTCGTGTTATAGCGGCTCCCACAATTATGATTATGCCAAGATTGCAATTATGATTTCGCCAAGATCATCGCAAAACTTATATATGCATCCTATATACGCATATATATATATTCAAAACACTCCTATATATGCCACATACGTCATTATACACATATTATTTACGTCTTATATGTCGTATATACATCATATACACATGTCATATATATACATCATATATGCATCGTATATGACTATAACTTTGCCACATACGTCAAAAAATGTTATATATATATCATATATTATTATAATGTCATACATGCTTTATAATTTGGCGCTAAATCTTGGTCGCTTCGCGATTCATCCTTGGGAGCCGCTATAATACGAAAATACAAAATTTACAATATATTAATGAAAAGAGAAACAAACCGAAATATTCAAATTTGATGCCAACTTTTGGTGTTAGCATTGAAATTTTTAATTTTTGGTACAATTTCTATTTGTAGACCATCGCCTAAGCAAAATTTAAGTATTGCTTTAACTCTTGTTTAGATTGATGTCTGAGCTAAAGGTATTTTGAGTAAATTAAAGTTGAAGACCACGTATTTTGCTTTATAAGAGGATTTCTCATCCGACGTCCATTTTTGAATTCGGCTTTTTTTTCATATCTGATAGTTTGCATCTATCCTTTTTGTAACTTTAACATTTTTGTAACGATGTTATGCATTTCTATTGCTTATTCAAAGAAAAAATCTTCTAAAGTTACGGAATTTCGTTAAAAATTCTTCTAAAATTACAGAATTTCGTTAAAAACGCTTAAAAAAATAAAGTGACGACGTCAAGAGGTCCATTCTCGTCCGAAAACAACAACCATTTTCCCAATGGTTAATAATATCAGTGTAAATGTCTCAAAGAACACAGTTTATAGATGCATAAGATAATGTAAGATTTTAAAAAAAATACCATAAATATGTGAGAATGGATTGGGCTTGGAAATACTGGTCGTACGTGGTACAAGTGGTTCACCGTTTTATTCAGTCGCGAAAAGAAAGTAAATATGGATGGCCCTGACGGCTGGAATTACTACTGACATAACCTGAGGAAACAGCCGCGTACTTTTTTCAGTAGACGGCAAGTCGGTAAGTCTTTGATGGTTTGGGGAGCGAGTGGCTTTAATGGCTAAACCTCTGTGACTGCTCTCCATAGGACGCAAAATGCTCTACTAAAATACTAAAACAGGTCATACTGTAAAGGATGGTATTCTTTCCCAAAAATAATATTTCAAAAACAAATTAAACAAATTTTCTATTTGAGGTTATACTAAACCAGGGAACTACTATTAATAAAGAGCATCTTGTAAAAGTGTTAAATGATGTGTATTTTTTAAATTGTTCTTATACTTTTGAAACACTATGTAGTTACAGTGTTATATGAGTTATCTAGAACTCATCCTAAATTGTATTACTGCCAAACGATATGTTAAATGTATTGTATAACAAGTTTCTTTTAATGATATTTTAAAGTACCATCGAGGAATAAAAAATAGTATTTTATAGAATTAGAAAATATGCAAATATAATTAGTCTGTCAAACAAAGATAGACATAATTCAGATTTGAAACTTTCCATTCCATATCTTTCAACATCCATTTAAAATATTTATGATTGTACAACGAATAATTTTGGAATATAATAAAGTATCTAGAACTCATCCTAAACTGCTTTGCTGCCAATGGATGTGTTAAATGTATTGTATAACAAGTTTCCTTTAATGATACTTTAAAGTACCATGGGGGAACAAATTATTAGTATTTTATAGAATTAGAAAATATGCAAATATTATTCGTCTACAATATGAAGATAAACATTATTCATATTTGAAACTTTCCATTCCATGTCTTTGAACATCCATTTAAAATATTTATGATTGTACAACAAATAATGAGTTTGGAACATAATAAAGTATATATAACTCACTCTAAATTATGTTACTGCCAATTGATTTGTTAAATGCATTGTATAACAAGTTTTTTTTTAATGATTACTTTAAAGCACCATCAAGGAACAAAGGGTTAAAATGGGTGAAACAGTAAATATTTTTAACAGAATCGTGTTTAAACAAATACCTAATATAAATAGATATAAAAGATAGCATAGTTTCCAAACAGCAATAGAAAAGTTAAGTTGCCTGAGTTTTGTGAGCATTTTTATGAAAATGTAAAAAATCCTTCAGACGCTCAGCGGGTTAATAGAGTATTTATTTTGTGCTCCAAATTATACTTTTAGTTTTGAAATATTCTCAGTTATTCATTTTTCATTATTAATTTTATTTTATTTTTTGAACATTTCAAGTGCCTTTTCATACATTAACCCCTTGGCCATTAATCACGAGTGTAAAGTAAACCTCGGCCCATTCTTAAAATATTTTCTAACTACCACTATTTTAAAACTATAATCTTTATTGTAGACCTCTATTGATGATGTTAAAGAAATCTACCACAAATATGTTTAATTTGAAATAGTGGTAGGAAATATGGAAAAATTTAGGAACGCTGCGAGCCCCCAGTAATCTTTGTCTTGTGAGTCAATCACGAGTGTGATTCATTGTAAAATATACAGTCCCTGGCCAAAATATTAGACGCAGTTGTTTTTATTATAATTTGTTAAATATCTGGAAAGATACATGAGGAATTATCTTGAAACTTTAGGAGCGTAAACAACATGATCAACGTCATATATTTCCGAGAAGATTTTTTCTTGAAACCCCATAAGGGTCCGTCAACAAATTGAAGAAAAACGAATACGTTTTTGATAACCCTGTAAAAACCAATATCACAAAAGCGTTGAAACGGTATCACACGCTTAGGAGGCTTATTGTAATAATTTGAGTTCATTTTTATGAAGATAGCATGTATACTCGAAGAGAAATTCAGGTTTTTATAAAAACAGTTCCAAATTTTACGAAGTTTTTTGCTTATAATTTGCAGAGTTTTTAATATAAAAACAAGTTATTTTCAGAAAATATGGCAAACAAAATTATACACAATACCCTGCAATCAGAATTAAAAAATAATGATAATTGCATGAAAAATGAGCAGGTTTACTAAATATATTTTCACTGCGCATGCGCGAATTCAATCAAAATATACTGTGCATAATATATTATCTAAATATATAGACCAACTTTTATGAAAGTCTCAAAAACATAGCTTGAAAATTCTGACAGTGATCGTCGATAGAATAAGCTCGAAATTCGCTGTTTCCAAAAGGAAGCAAAAAGATGAGGGGTTGTATAAAATTTAGAATGAGAAACACTTCATTCTTATTATGTCAACTTTCATAAGCTAGTATGTTTGGATACAACCCCTCATCTTTTTTGCTTCGTTTTGGGAACAGCGAATTTCGAGCTTATTCTATCGACGATCACTATCAGAATTTTCAAACTATGTTTTTGAGACTTTCATAAAAGTTGGTGTATATATTTAGCTAATATATTATGCACAGTATATTTTGATTGAATTCGCGCATGCGCAGTGAAAAAATATTTAGTTAACCTGCTCATTTTTCATGCAATTATTATTATTTTTTAATTCTGATTGCAGGGTATTGTGTATAATTTTGTTTGTCATATTTTCTGAAAATAACTTGTTTTTATATTATAAACTCTGCAAATTATAAGCAAAAAACTTCGTAAAATTTGGGACTGTTTTTATAAAAACCTGAATTTCTCTTCGAGTATACATGCTATCTTCATAAAAATGAACCCAAATTATTACAATAAGCTTCCTAAGCGTGTGATACCGTTTCAACGCTTTTGTGATATTGGTTTTTACAGGGTTATCAAAAGCGTATTCGTTTTTCTTCAATTTGTTGACGGCCCCTTATGGGGTTTCAAGAAAAAATCTTCTCCGAAATATATGACGTTTATCATGTTGTTTACACTCCTAAAGTTTCAAGATAAAACCTCATGTATCTTTCCAGATATTTAACAAATTATAATAAAAACAACTGCGTCTAATAATATGGCCAGGGACTGTACCTTGTGAATCAATCACGAGTGTGACTTGTTGTAACAAAAATATACCTTGTGAATCAATCACGAGTGTGATTCGTAATTAATGCACAATGAATGAAGTTAAATAATCATTCTAAGTATATAAGTAATTTAAATAAATAAAACCACAAAGGCTTTAATAGTAAGATTATGTCTTGAAATTTAATGAGAACGAATGTTTAATTAGTATTCCGATGAAATATGTAAAAAACAAAGCGCTGGTGGTTTAACATCACATGAATACGAATCCCATTTCAGTATTAAGATATGAAACAAACGAGAAACAATTAACTTCTTAATTATTCTGTGATTATATGACAGAGAAAGGGAAAACAGTAATTACTTTTTTCTTCAGTGTTTATAGATAATCAAGTTTTTCTAAGCATATGCCATAAAAGGAATTGGAGAAAGAAATGTTATTTCCTGATTGCAGAATTGTGTTATCTTTTAACACCTGTTCACTTTCTTATGTTATCAATGTTTTGACGTGGAAAGGAAATAAAAACTGCAAAATACGCGATATTTTAAACTGAAAATTATTTAACTGAAAAGAAGTTTTTTTTATTGTTATGTTTTACAGACAAACATGATAAATCAACATCATTAACATTAACTTTAAAATAAATGTTATTTTGGTACTATTGCGTGTATAAATTCAATTACGCAGCTGAAAATGTTTGATTGAGAATTAATAGCATTCTAAAAACCAATATTCTGGTTTGAGAAAACGGATTTATAGACCATAAAAACTACTAGAAAACGTTTCCGAATATCACTAGCAGCAAACAAAGGAAAAATAACATTGTTTTTATAAATTCTTCTTTAAATCTCGAAAATATATTGGTTTTTATATTTTAAGATAAAGAAAACTTTCCGGAATCACGTATTAATACACCATAAAAACTACTAAAAAACGTTTCCGAATATCACTAGCAGCAAACAAAGGAAAAATAATATTGTTTTTATAAATGCTTCTTTAAATCTCGAAAATATATTGGTTTCTGATATTTTAAGATAAAGAAAACTTCCCGGAATCATGGATAAATCAGGAGAGATTATTGTATATTTTTGTAGATTAAGAAACATTTTTCTTTTTTTTTTTATAGTTAAGGCATTAGAAAAAGTAACTAAGATAATACGAGTAATTTTCAAATAAATAAATGTTTCACATTCGTCTCCAAAACATTAATGTAGATGTACAAATAAATTTTCTTAAGGACATTAACGATAGAATCACTTTTGTAATGTAAATATATGTATAAAATTACTTAAAAACTACACTTAAAATAACACAAGTTCTATTTTTATTCTATGACACGAAAAAAGAAAGCTGTATCTGAATGAGCAACATATCGAGGCTCGATGTAAGGAGGGATTACTTTATTAAAAAAATACTTTCCCACAATTTATATTTCAATTCTTGCTTCTGATAAGAGCATAAAATAGTAAAATTTTACTAAACTCTTTAAAAATATGCAGAAAGTTTCAAAAATATTTAATAAAATCCTTTATAACTCCGTAACCCAGGATTCTTTCCTTTATCTTCTGGGATAGAGAAGGACTTATCATAATATTAGTAAACCCTAGCTTTCTGTGCTTTACGAAAACGTTTCTGAAATAAAGTCTATGTTTTCTGCCAGTAAATTCCAAAAACAATTCTGTTAATTTTAGAAACCTATTGGTTTCTTAGGTTATTATTTTGTCTTTCAAAGATTTCTGAAGATACAGGAAAGATTTCCAAAATCATAGATAAATAGGGATTACAATAAATTTTCAGAAACGTTCCTTTTGCATAAGAAAACGTTTCTGTAATACTTTGCAATGCATTTAAAATGAGCTAAACTGACTTATTTGGTATGTGTTGACACTGATTTTGTCTAATATATCTCACAGTATACTTTATTAATTGCTAAAAAGTCTTAAATAATAACCATAAAGAAGGTAAAAAAAAAAAATCATAAATAAAACTGTCTACATGTTTCGGCTTTTACCAAAGCCTTTTTCAAGACAAATGAGACTTTTTCTACAATTGGCATGATCTATAATGCAATGATTTCAAACACCATTAGTCACGTTTTATGCGTTTCAGATCATTGCATTATAGATCGTGCAACTGTAGAAAATTCTGATTGTCTTGATAAGACTTCGGTGAAATAAAAACTTGTGGAAAGTTTCCTTATAATTTTTTTTTCTTTTTTACTGTTTTATGAGGTTTTTTTTTAAACACGTTTTAGCAATTATGCTATCTCTGGGTGTTCGAACGTATAATATATAGTAATATACCGACTATTCAAAATACGCACCCTAAAATTTCAATTACACTAATTCAACCTTATTTCTTATGTATATATACACAGCATGTATCACTTGGCCCACTCGGTATTTTAAAAATTTATAAATTTCGACTAAGTTTTTTCCCCTTATAAGTTTAGAAGAGGTTCAACAAGTAGAAATACATGTTTGTGAAAAAAATACAGAACTTTGCTTATAAGTTCAAACCTTAATTATTGAGTCTCTAAGAGCATATTGCAGGAGTTTTAATGTGAGGAATTCTGTTACAGAGATCACAAAAATATAGTTACTTATATTAAAATATTATTAAATCGAAATAAAAAAATATGTAGAATTAAATGATTTTATACTTATAATAAACAAAGAATAAAGGTTACAGTTTCGACAGCAATTAATTACCGGCAACAATGATACAAAAATGTTTTAACTTCCAAAATCGGAGGGCTTTTATCATAAATCATTTTTCTTGTGACTGAAAGCAATAAGCAACTTGTTGCTTAAAATTAACCCATTAAGGGTGTATTCAAATCCAAACTGCTTATTTTGTGACTTATTTTTAAATTCATTTTTGCTCTAAAATGCATCTAATTGGCAGGTTCTCTTCTTCAGAAACTTTATAATGTCCGTATTGTCTCGATTTTTTGATAAAGGCAGAATATATTTCAAAAAATGCTATCAAAGTGGACATTTTGAACCAAATTTCAAGAAGCGATAGCGCTGGAAACCAAAAAAAATTATCGTACTGTGAAAATAATTGTCTGTAAATCAATTTCTAATTAATTGAACGAAAAATAAAAACATGGGGCCCTTATAAATGTCTTTATAAATCACGCCGCCAAGTTTCCTGTTGTTACTTTTAAAAATGAGTCTGGGAAAGTGTCTCAAAATTTTGAGTTGCTGAGCGTGGAAAAATATTTTTTTTTGAATACCGCCTTAAGTACCAGCGGTACCATATGGTCTCGGAATAGCTGTCAAGCATTTTGTTGTTTCTATACCAGTATTTTTTAGGAGAAATATTCGCTTTCGTTGGTGTCAGAAATTTGCGATAAAATGAGACAAAAATTGCTATTCTGAAAAAGTGATATGAAATACAATTTATGCAATTTAAAGAGAAAAATAGTTACGTACTTAATGGGCTAACTATATATATATATATATATATATATACATATATATAATTGTTATAATTTAAAACCACGTTGTAAGTTGTAGGCCGGCCTGTTTATTCTCCTTAAAGCGAGATTGTTATACATATTCTAAAAATATACTTATAAAAATGACACTGTCATGGACTCCACCTGTTTCTCCAAGGCTAAGTATAACGGTCAAATATTGACATTTAATAATGACTATTTAATTCATTAGATATACAATTAATTGCTTTTATCTATAAGCTCATGAACTGTGATAATAAACGGCAGTTGTGTCGAAACAGTTATTAGACTTTTAAATTTAATTGCCAACACCAGTAATGCATACTTGTTACCGCGCAGTACAACGCTCACAAGGATGGTTGTAAAGTGACATCGAATGGCTGATACAACCTGTTATTTGGACCATGAAAAAGCCTTCGGTAAACTGAAACCTTGAACTACAAGAGTGTATATTAAACATAAGAAAAGTGAAAGGTCTGGAACACAACTAATAATGCTCAAGGGTTAACGGATTCTTTTAAGACTTTTCTAGGGTGAAAGTTATTTATGGAATTTTTTCATGCAGATGGATTACGTTACATTCAGATATAAAAGCCTCCGAAATAGAGAACAGTTGGGTGTTGGTTAATCATTTCAGACCATTTATTTTTAACGAAGAATATTAATAGTAAGATTGTCACGTTGAAGCGTTAAAGGTACATAAAAAACACATAAATAACACATTTTTACAAGTAGAGGGTTATGACTCTAGACTACGTACAATATGCTAAAAAGAGTGTAATGGTAAATGAAAATATAAAAACATTTTAGAATTCCTAACATTTTTGGTAACATTGAGTGAAAAAGTGAAATGTCTGCAACACAACTAAAAAAGGTTAATGAATTCTTTAAAAAATTTTCTAGGGTGAAAGTTATTTATGGAATTTTTTCATGCAGATGGATCACGTTACATTCAGATATAAAAACCTTCGAAATAGAAAACAGTTGGGTGTTGGTTAATCATTTCAGACCATTAATTATTAAGGAAAAATGTTAATAGTAAGATTGTCATGTTGAAGCGTTAAATGTATATAAGAAATACATAAATAACACATCTTTACAAGTAGAGGGTTATGACCCGAGACTACGTACAATATACTAAAAACAATGCATAATGGGAAATGAAAATATAATAACATATTAAAATTCCTAACGCTTTCGGTAACAATGAGTGAAAAAGTAAAATGTCTGCAACAGAACTAATAAAGGTTAATGAATTCTTTTAAAAATTTTCTAGGGGGATACTTATTTATGGAATTTTTTCATGCAGATGGATTACGTAACATTCAGATATAAAAGCATTCGAAATAGAGAACAGTTGGGTGTTGGTTGATCATTTCAGACCATTTATTATTAACGAAAAATTTTAATAGTAAGATTGTCATGTTGAAGTGTTAAAGATACAGAAGAAACACATAAATAATACATCTTTACAAGTAGAGGGTTATGACTCTAAACTACGTACAGTATACTAAAAACAGTGCATAATGGAAAATGATAATATAATAACATGTTAGAATTCCTAACGCTTTTGGTAACAACGAGTGAAAATGTGAAATGTCTGCAACACAACTATACTCTAAAAAAATTCGTGAAAATACAAGAGATTTCCCGTTAAATTTTACGGAAAAGTTTCATTTTTCCAAAACAACAGTACAATTTCCGTAAATGACATTAGTTTCGTAAAGGAGATTTTAAATCCGTAAATATGCAGAAAGTTTTCCGTAAATTTAATGGATTTTTTCGTATTTCTTACAAAACTGTATAATGTCCGTATTTCTTTCAAAACAGTGCCATTTCCGTAAATGACGTTCGGAGGTTTGCGTATAGAAATCGCCTTGTTTGAAATGCGAATTAAGATTGTTGTATTTACTAGAGTTCTTCTATGATCCAGGTCTGAACCATTCCTACCCGTGGGCCTATTTTTTGTCATTAGACTCGGGCCAATCCTGGAACTCATTCTAACCAGGGTTGTGTCTGGGTGGTAATTTAATGTGAAAATAATAGTGATATTTTTATTTTTTATTGAAATCTTTAGAAATTTATTTTATTTTCATAAATTACAGAAAAATATTTTTTTAAATCTACTTTTTTTTCTTTATAGTGCTTTAAATTGTGAATTTTTTTACAGACATTTTAAAATTTTATTTTAATTTTATTAACGTGAGGCAATATTAGGTTATTAAAGGTTTCATAAAATATTATCTTTGCAAATTATCGATATGCATATTGTATTGAACAAAACTGATTTGTCTCATAAATTTGTGAATTAAACTAAAATTTGTTATTTTATAAATTATAATTTTTTACAAAGTTTATACTTTTTTCTTTAAATTTCTAAAAGTTATTAATCATTTTTTCTTTACTTTCACAAAAATGAAGTTTATGATTTTATAAAGTTTATTATTTATTTCGTTATTTTATGATTTTATAAATTAAACTAAATTAATTTAGACTAAATTAATAAGTCCAAATTTAAACTTACCTATCCCGAGATCATTAATTTAAAAATTTTCTCTAAAAATCTATTTTTTTAATTTTAATATTTTTAAGGTTTCATAAAATGATATCGTTGAAAATTATCGGTATGTGGGCATTAAACTAAACTGATTTATCTTATAAATTTGTGAATTAAAATAAAATCTATTATTTTATAAATTATAATTTTACAAAGTTCATAATTTTAACTTTAAATTTATAAAAAATAATTAATAACTTTTTTTTTTTTTTTTTTTACTTTATAAAATTATAAACTTCATTTTTATAAAATTTTATATTTTATTTTTATAATTTTTATAAATTAAACTAAATTATTAAGTCCGAATTTAAACTTACCTATCCTAAAGTTATTAATTTCAAAATTTTCTCTAAAAATCTATTTTTTCGTTTTGATATTTTAAAAATTATTCATTTTAACAGAACCATACACAAAAGCTCGCAGCAAAGCTTAAATATAATAATTTAATTTATTATAAATTTGTTTATTCACATAAGTTTTTAAACTAAGAGATAAAGGAAATTTACTTTAATAGCATGTAAGAAATACGTCTGCTTAAGATGATTATTGATTTTACTGGAATTTATAAATAAATCAACACACAAATTATTAAAAAAAGTATATGTACTATTGCAAAAAGAAACAATCCCCAACTAACACAGAACTTGCGGGCCGCTGATGGCTACGTTAGCTTTGGCTCAAACTAGGAGATGAGGGGCCGCTATCGTTTGCCGTTACGGCAACTTAAAAAAACTGTCACGCCGGCCACAATGAGGATACACACAATAGAATTGGCCATAACTACATTAAGATGCCCATAACTGTGCCACAAGTGGTTAATCATAACTGACAGATAGCCTAAAACTGGCCACAATTATACTTTAAGTGGCAATTATTAATGAAAACTAGCCACAGTTTGGCCATTAACGATCATCGTGAATAAAATCTAGCCAGAAGATCGCCACAGCCATGCCACCTGCGTTTGTTAAGAATAAAAGCTATCCCAAAGCTGGCCATAAATGTTAATTTATTGGACATCATAAATGTAAACTAGCCTTAAGCTAGCCACTTTGTTGCCATCAATAAGCATCATTAATGAATGCAAGCCGAAAGCTAACCACTTTGTTGCCATCAATGGGCATAATTAATGTATGCAAACCGAAAGTTAACCACTTTGTTGCCATCAATGGGCATCATTAATGAATGCATGCCGAAAGAGAGCCACTTTGTTGCCATCAATGGGAATCATTAATGAATGCAAGCCGAAAGATAGTCACTTTGTTCCCATCAATGGGCATTATTAACGTATGCAAGCCGAAAGCTAACCACTTTGTTGCCATCAATGGGCATCATTAATGAATGCATGCCGAAAGAGAGAGCCACTTTGTTGCCATCAATGGTAATCATTAAAGAATGCATGCCGAAAGCTAGCCATTTCGTTGCCATTAATGGGCATCATTAATGAATGCAAGCCAAAAGCTAGCCACTTTGTTGCCATCAATGGTAATCATTAAAGAATGCATGCCGAAAGCTAACCACTTTCTCGCCATCAATGGGCAACATTAATGAATGATAGCCCAAAGCTAGCCATATTCATGCCACTATTGGATATCATGATGAAAGCTGGCCAGAATTATACTTTTTATGGTCCTCAAAAAAGTAAAGTTGAGCAAGAAAGGCCCATTTTTACTCCTTTGGCAGGGACAATTTTTTCTTTTTTTTAAAGATATTTTGAACTTCAGAATCTAAATTTACTGGTCCCTAATTTTTGTCTAAAAACTCTAAAATTCAAAATTTGAAAAAAAAAAAAATCTATTTGAATATATTTTTTTTTTAAACAAGAGCTCATAACACCAGCCTGACTTTTATACATACATGTTTCACTTTATTATTATATTTTTCAGTTAAAAACTACAATGGTGTTATAAGCACCCCATATTAAAAAGGTCAAAATAAATAAAATCGAAAGTGTTTCAGATCTTGTATAGCATATTTTCAATCTGCAAGCAAAAAAAAAAAGTGTCCCAATGGAGGCAAAAATTGGCCTTATCCACTCATCTCATTAGATCGGAATAAAATGCCATATGGTTATGATTTAGTTTTTAATATTATTCTGAAAAAATTGCAAAAGCCATATTTGTAATTAATAAAAAAGGTTGATAACACAAGGTGTAAAATATATATTGAACGTTAAATTACCAATGATGGTGAGAATAAGGAAAAAAACTTATTTTCTTCAATTTTTAATTAAATTATAGGTTTAACCATTCTATTCAAAGGAGTAAATTTTTAAATAGTTTCAACTCATGTTTCTTCAAGCTAATTCACCAGGTGGATCATCCAGCCCTTTTTCAAAGCAAATAAAAAACACAGAATGTTAAATGAGATACCATATGAAATGATTTTTAAGCGACTTCTGACATAGTACACTCACATTTCTTTAAAACATGTATTTTGGTTAAAATTGCAAGTAACTGAAAATTAAATAGGCATTGTTTTCAGAAATGAAATGATTACCTCAAATTACTGTTGCCACAAAAATTAAATTCTGCAACAATGATTATAAAAAAAAATTTCAATAAAGAAGAAGTGGACATAGTTGCTGCATGGATTTATTTTATATTTATGATAAAAAAACAAAATTTTAATTCAAATGCTCAATTTATTTTTCTTTATCCCATTTTTTTTTCCAACACATATTATGTCACCCTCTAATGCAGTTAAAATACAATATTTATATATATATATTGCTATTTTCGGTCAGTTTTTACTGTAACTTTGGTGGAATAAATGGGATTATATTCTGGCTTTATTTTTTTTTTTAGAAGTTCAAACATGCATCTAAAAAATATTAGCCTGCAGCGTAAAATCTTCACACAGGCCCACTAGTATATATTATTTCTGTTGTCAACATCCCCTTTACTCAGAAAATACAAAATGCACAACACTGAATGAGATGCCATAAGAAAGGATTTTGAACCAGCTTCTGTATAGTGCACTTACATTTCGGCAAAACATTTTTTGATTAAAAATTGCTGTTAATTAAAAATTAAATCCGCATTGTTTTCCTAAAAGAAATGCAAGGTTTTCCTTAAATTAGTGTTGCCACAAAAATACAATACTACATTATATAATGCTGAAAATGATTATAAAAAATAAATACTACAAAAAAGATAAAGTGGGACATAGTTGTTGCATGCGTTTATTTTATGACTAAAAAGCCAAATTGAAATGCTCAATTTATTTTTCTTTGTCCCATGTTTTTTCTGAAACAGATGATGTCATCCTCTAAGCAGTTAATTAGCTATATATATATATATATATATATTGTCTTTGCTATGCTCGATCAGTTTTTACTGTAACTGTGATGGAATAAAGGAGATGATATTCTGGCTCGACTAACGTTGTTTAAAGATAGTTTCAGTCATTAATTTTCCTTTAGAAGTTTAAACCTGCATCTAAAGAGTATTAGATATTGCTAAAAAGTATTAGACTGCAGTGTGAAATCTTCGCACGGGTCCACTGGTGCTTTTATAATACAATTTCTTACGGGGATGTTTCTTCCAATTATCCAGCTGGAAAATAAAATAAAAACAAAAATCCAGGAATTTTATTTTATAAAATTGGTAAAATGTTGACATTACTGATCATTGGAATTTAAGAATTTTAATATTAGTTTAATATTTTTTCAAAACAGTAGTGGCAGTAGATCTTCTAGAACATGGCAAGTTCGCCATTCATACATTTTTTTTTTTTTTTAATGGACTAAAACATTGCTCATAAATAATAATATATCATTGTTTTTATTTTTTAAAGATTAGCAAGTAATGAGTACTGAATTATTATTATTTTTTTTTAATCTATTACCAATAAAGAAATCTTTAAAATATTTTTCTTTCCAGCAGGAGGTATGTGACTTTTTGACTAACAAAATTTCAAACTGATTTATACAATATTATGTGCATTAAAATTTTAATCTCAACTTTTAATAAGATTATGGCAAAATTTTTATTAAAATATTCAGAAGTTTTTATACAGCAAATTATTTTTAATACCTGATCTCCAAGCAATGCTAATTTATAATCAACCAACAAATTAGTATAAACAGTTTATCAGGCTGTCAGTTTTTAAAAATTTAGCCTACATAAAACATTTTTATTGAATTATATCTTAACCTGTAAAAAGAAGGGAGAATGTTCTTAGAACAAGAAAGAAGAGGAAAATATATATAGTACATCCTTTTTAACATCACTTGCATAAATAAATAAATATATATATAAACAATAGAACTGGTATTTTTTTTTCATATAAATTTTATTTTTCACAAATGTAAAACAAACCAACCAAAAAAGCATTTATTTATTTATGTATTTACAAGATGCTCAAAATTTATCAGAAATATTTTACAAGAAAATTTTTAATCCTGTTACAATTAAATTTCTGATGTTTCTTAATTTAAGTTGAGAAAGGACAGCTGAAAATCTACAGTCATCTTCATAGAACTTTTTTCTTTCCAGATTTTTATTCTTCTTCTGAAAAACAAAAAATAAATTTTACAAAACAAAATTTAAATGCCTTACTTTAAAAACAGCACTTATTAATCAGCCATTTATAAATATAATCGGAAAAGAAATTATAATTTAAAAAAACTATTTACAAAAAGCTTTGTAGTTTAAGTTATTTGTACACCATGAAACTATTTTATTGCAGTATACCTATATTTCAGGGTTGTCGAATGACACCTTCCCCCCCCCCCCCTTCTAGGTACGAAACTGCATTTCATGGTGGCAATTTTATGTTATATCATATTCTGTTATTTCTTTTTGCACCCATGTTAACAATAATATTGTTTCTATTTTTATTTTTATGTGTTAAGAGCAGGGGGGGGGGAGGTGCTGTATACAGTGGAACTCCAGTTATACGTTTTGCCCGGGACCGGACAACAAAACGTATAACTCAGTAAAACGTACAACTCAATCGATGGTCTACCAATTTTTTTTTTTTTTAATATATTGCAAAAATTTTGTTCCACTGAGGTGTTTCAGTTACCTTTTATAACAAAAACGGAAGTTTCATAAGTATTAATTCATCCATGACATAAATTTTTGGAAATGGAACAGAGTAGAAAAGAAGTACATAAAATTAATATATCATAAAAGCTTTAATAGAAATATTTTTAATACACATAGAGTACTTAGAAGAGATCATTGAAATCGCCTTGACATGTAAATCATTTATCAAAACACATTTCAGTAGTTTACTGAATCTTGTTGAAATAATCACGAATCCTCGATTGTTTCTTTTCGGCAGAGCTGACATTGAACAGCAAACTTTGCATTTTGGTTAACAATGCAGCCCTGTTATCGTTACTGCTTTTACTACTGTTGAACAGCTTTTCAAAAGCCCTCAGAGCAGCCCCGAAGTTTGAGAGGGATCTTTCAAATCAGACTCATCCGACGTGTCGTCGGTGTTTCCGGTTACAAAATGTATAAATGAGGCAAAATTTTGTCCGAGGACGCAAAAACGTAACATATAACTGAGGGAAATGTGTAACTCAAAATGTATAACTCCGCTAATTTTTAATAGCAAGCGCCCGGGACCGCTGAGTTGAAACGTATAACTGAGGGCAGGGTTGTTATGATTTATCCCAACCCAAAAAACCCAAAATTTCAACTTTAAATTATATAGGTAATATATTTCTTAATGTCAGCACACCAGTAGTAAAGTTTATCATCAACCACCCCAAGGGAAAAAAGTCTTAATTCTTCCAATGACAATTTTTAAAACAAATAACTGTAACTTAATTTTCTATAAGTATATGTAACTATCACAAACACAAAAACTAATTTTTTTCCCATTAAAAAAAATACTTTGATGTATAATCCTACAGTTGAAACTCATAACAAAATACCACATATGCTGAGAATCTTAATTTAATGATGTATACATGTAGAATTATTTGGTATATTCTATTAATTAGTTATAATAAAAAATACTTTACAGCAAATATTTTTTTCCCCATTTCTGCGAATTTTGTTATATCCAGTTTCAATTGCAAAAATTTTGCTGAATTAAATATAAACTACCACCCAACTTAATTCAATAACAACATAAACTAAGGGAAAACCTAAATTTCCTATTTACCTCGGGCTGAGGAAATTTTGGAATACAAACAACTCAAAAAAAAAAAAAAAATTGCAATCCATCATTAATCAATATGTTTCAGAATGAATTTTTTCTACAGAAAATATTTATTATATATAGGCAATCACTTCAATTAAAATGAATAAAGATACTTTATCCTTAACAAAATATTAGTTTAAAACTAATAATAAAAACTAAGTAAAAGTATACTAGTCTGATTCAGCACTGGTATTAGTATAGTACTTCTATAATTTCATTGTTAAAACTATTACTAATAATCAATTTATCTAAAGGCAAAACATAATTTTGATTGTCATTCATTTATATATTTTTGTAATCAAATAGTTACTTTAAACTGTACTTAGTAGTAAGTACATTTTTTTCAAACATTCTGAACCACCTCTAACTTAAAAAACTCTGATAAAACCCAAAAAACCCTGATAAAACCCAAAAAACACTGATAAAACCCCAAAAACACTGATAAAACCCAGTGGGTTGGGTTTTTTCTGAAAAAACCCAGGCATTTAAGAACCCTGACTGAGGGAAACGTATAACTGAGGGAAATGTACAACTGAGGGAAATGTACAACTGAGGGAAATGTACAACTGAGGGAAATGTACAACTGAGGGAAAAGTACAACTGAGGGAAACGTACAACTGAGGGAAACGTACAACTGAGGGAAACGTACAACTGAGGGAAACGTACATCTGGAGTTACACTGTATATTAAACACTTTATCTCTGTGTTAATCACTAAAACAAAATAAAAACAGGCTTTCTATAAATTCTTTTGAATAACTTCAAATATATAAATTCAAATTCTTTACATATGATGCATAGCATCAAATTATCATCTTGAATGAGCTATGGGTGCTCTTTCTTTCATTTCATAAAAGTCGAATTGCCCACTTTGGGAAATGTTCTAGAATTTGCATTGCTAGAAACCAGCAGTTCTTTATTTTTTTACATATAACTTTTACTTGAAAATGGCTTCGTAAAGTAGGAAAATACATTGTGTACCTCCAAGCTATAAATCTGATATCATCACTCATAAAACAATGGCATTTTACATACGGTTTTTGTTTCCCAGAAGGGTAACACGTCTGCCTCTAAATACTTAACATATTTTGAATGATTATTATTGCCGACCCATGAAAAAAGCATTTTTTAATATTGTTTTTGGTTGTTCACTCGACAACATTAAATGATTTTCTTTATCTTTTTTCGTTACAAATATTTTTTTTTCAATTATACAAATTTTTAATGAATAATTACACAATTATGTTTTGGATACTAAACACAAATACTACAGGAAAAGTTCTTTTCAGAATGAAAAAAATATTATGCCATAGTGTTTCCCTCAGAATGAAAAAGGGCAGGGTGCTCCTTCAAAAAAGAGACACTTCAGCTGAAAAAATGGGCACTTTTTTATGAAAAGGGCTTTTTAGTGCTTTTCGTAAGTAATAGCTTAATTATTTTAAAGTCTTCTTTCTATTTTAATATTTACATATAAACATTTTTCTGTTAAAAAGTATTTGTAAATTTTATTATTAGGCCTTTTTAAAATTTGGCAAAAAAAATCGGCCAGTTCAAACTAGGAATTAAAACTTTATTCAGCTAATGAAATTCTGAATAAAAGATCCTACAAACTCTACAAAATTTGTCGAATTAAAAAAAAATTATTGAACTTTGCACACTACAATAGTTAAGTATGTGCCGGCAAAAAATGGTTAAATTGCTATGTATAGTTTTTGATCCTATAAAGCTTATAATGTACAGATTTTGATATTTGATATATTTTTTTTTTTACCCAAAAATTTTGTTTTAAAAAATATTTATTATTCCAAAAGACATTTCCTTGAGATCAATTTGCACACTGAAGTTTTTACATGCATTTCTATGCTGCCTAACTAAAAAATAGCCATTTATTTCAGGAACATTTTTCTTTAAAACAATTTACTAAAACATATCTTATTATTTACTATCTCCAAAAAAAAAAAAAAAAAAAAATTCTGGAACACAAATTAGTCTCTTTTTCTCACAAATTTCAATACAGCGTTCTAAGAAAAATAAATGTTCTTTCGTGACCAGGGGCCGATTTAGAAATTTGGGGGCTCTGGGCACAGATGTATATGCCCCCCCCCCCTTCACACAGATTCTTTGAATAACAAAAATATAATATCGAAAGCAGTACTTCATCACCCTTTCCCAAATGAATGACGACAGAGGTCGCTGCAATGATACGGTGGAGCCCAAACTCAGAGGACACCACCACAACACACTTGGGCGGAATGCCAGAAGTGAACAACGGCTCCATAGCCGGGATCCCATAAGGGAAACAGAGTCCTCGGCCAATGCTGAACACATGACCCATTAATGTAACCACACCTTCCAATTATCAAACGCCGCACTGGTAGATATAGATAAATTTTATTTTTAAACATGTATAAGCCTGAAATTGTGGTATTTGTTAAATTTTTTTTCACATATACAATTTTTTTAATGAATGAAAATTACACAATGGATACTAAATACAAATACTAGGAAAAGTTCTTTTCAGCATAAAAAAATTATTATATACCACAGTTATTTTATTGTAAAAACTTGATATTTGAGTAATTTTAATTATTTTTTCAATTAATTTTCAGCAATGAAATTCACATGAAATTACTGAATAATAAACATGCAAATTTTTACATTGCTAACTAAGCGTAACCAAGCTTCCAGACTTGGACATTTTTCACTCTGTTGGTTTTACGCTTAGTTAGCAATGTAAAAATCCACATGTTTATGATTTGATATTTGATTTAAATCAAAAATTTATAAAACATGGATTTGAGCTTTCAACCCCTCTCCAGAATCTTACATTTGCAAAATATTTTGGGCAAAACATAAGAATATTTTCAAAATACCTTAAGTTTAAAAAATGATTTTTTGGTCACTTAAAAGATATCAGTTAACAGCTTTTTTATTATAGTTTTAATGGTATATTGAGTATTCTTCAATTCTATAAATTACATGAATTAAATAACTTCTTTATGAAACATATAATTTATACTCATACTCATTTTATATATTCTTTTGTGATTAATTTTAAATCAAGGTGACAAGAATACTTTTGTCTTAAAAGATTTAAATCAAAGTTAACAATGACTTAATTATATTTTCCCATATATAAAACACAGTAAAAACTTTATGAAACTCACACAAGAGATAGAAATAAGGAACTCCTTTTAAACAACATTAATAAATCATTTTGAAAAACTTACTTTAAAAAATTATGTTATGAAAGTTGAAACTCGCCAGAAAAATTTAAGTATGTGATGTGCATAATACAAAATTTTATTAAAGTAAAACAAAAAAACCTTTTATTTACTATTTTTCCTGTCAGTTTTCTTTCTTTTGTATTATATAATGAATTTTGAATTCAAACACACCTTACCCTGCACATGTTAAAAAATCTGCACTATAATATCAAAACTAGGCAAACTGAAGCAAACATTACTGCACAAACACTCAAGTGAAAAACAGAGCTAATAGTATCAGTACATGATCATGTGCAAGATTTAAAAAAATACTTGGTAAAATTGGGAACACCAGATAAACAGTGGCAATGTATATAATGAATAATTATTTTAATGTTCAACTGGAGTCAACAATTAAACTTAAGTTTCAATTACTATGAATATATTGGTATATTAATATTATATATTAAACATGCATCTTATTTTAGCCCTCTTCTCGCTTTTTATATTTGTATCATGATCTCTCCACATTTTTGTATTAATCTCTAAAACACACAGCTTATCATTTTTAAACATTGATTTTCTATGAAAATGGAGAAATCAGTCATGCTTATGAGAAACTAGAGCTGTACCAAGTACTTGGTATATACTCGTAAATCAGCCAAATTGCAGCCGAGTAGTTGCAAGAATTTCATTTTTTAAGCATATTTAAAGACAAATTAATTTATAAGTGATCTATAAAAAGTTATTTGAATATAAATGTATAATATATGCCATAATTCATAAGAACTATTTACTCGGTACATAAAAAATTTATCTATAAAACATAGAAAAAGATAAGGAAAAAATCTCATGCAAAATTAAAGTTTAGTTTTAAAATTATATTAAAAAAAAAGTCATTTTTAAAACTGTTGGAAAAGACTATGATTTCAGAAAATACAATAAATGCAATTAAAAAAAATTAATAATTAAATGGACATTTCTTTTATTGTTGTAAATTTAGCCTGCCTCAGAAAAAATGTTTTCACTGCGAGCACAGATAAAATAGCATTTTAGCTGTACATTATGAAAAAATGAAAAGTAACTGTAAAGCCAATACCCTTTTTTGCTAGTTTCTTGTTATAGCGGCCTCTACAATTACTGTTATACTAAGGTTTCAGCTCTGATTTCCCCAAGATCGAAAAGGGGCAATTCACAAAATTCCATTCTATAAAAACATACTCTTCATTGTTAATTTTTATTTTGTTATGTTTCAAAATGTGTAGTTTGCAAACAAATTGAAACGAAAACTTTAACAGAAGGACTTAAAGAAGTTATCAATAAACGTTTGGTTCAAATTTGAGTAACTAAATTTCATATTCATTACAAAATGTTATCTTTTACAAAAAAAGAAAAAAAAAAAAAGAAAAAGAATCATCAGAGTTTCCCCCAGACAGTTTCAGAAGGGTGCTGCACCCTGCCTGCCCTTTGGTTTACAAAATAGCACCCTTTTTGCCCCTCATAAAAAGAATTAGCACCCTTCTTGCCCTCAGGGACACGCCAGTAGTATCCAACGCCTGTGTGCCGAACTTCAGTGGGCGCTCTACATCCATATCCCTCAGTATAAATACATAGCTGCAAACCTTTTTTTTTTTTTTTTTTTTTTTTTTTTTTAAGTCAAACGCATTTTGAACAAGAAAAATTATTTAATAAAACACGTCTTGTTTCTATAGGATGCTTATCTGATTTCATTTATTAAGTAAAATTTCAGGTTCAAAATATTGGTATTTGATTTAAAAATTAAAAAATGTTGACAGGTATGTAAATAGAATTCAAAATACAGTAAAAAGTGAGAAAATGGAACCTGTTTGTATCAGAATCCTGCATAAAACGGAAAAAATCAGTGTCCTGGAGAAAATAATGATACAATTACAATAGATTGAATATTTGAATAAAGCATAAAAATCTGTTTAAAATGGATTGTATGTGCGTACTAATACATAATAGATGTCAAGGAGGTGTAATAGTATAATTAAATTAAGTATTTTTTTCTTTTTGAAGTATTTTTTTCTTTTTGAAGTATTTTTTTCCTCAACTGAAATCTTTGGCACCTTTACTATACTTCGGCGCCTGTGAGCGCTGCACACATTGCACACTGGGTTGGCGCATCCCTTCTTGCCCCACAGTACAAAAAGTGCCCTTTCTCCTTTTTGCGTTAAAAAATTTGCTTTCATAGTAAAAACTGACTCAGTGTTGTCTTAAAAAGAGTGTCCTGATTTTTAAATATTGAAAGTGGCTTTAAAAACCAAAATAATACCTTTAACAATTAAAAATGTGCCCTTAAGAATCTGAAAAGTGCTCTCAAGAATTCAAAAAGTGCCCTTTTCTCACCAGCAGCACCCTGCCCTTTTTTAAACCTGTGGGAAAATCTGGAATCATTTTCACACAAATAACTTTTCTCAAAATGGGCCCCAAGATAAAAGCCCTGCATTATAAACTGAGCAAATTGAAAACTTACCTTTGCTTGAATGCCAAATGAGTTTAAGCTGCACAAGAATCTTCTCTAAACACCATCTACTGATGCACCACGCTTGATAGAAACGTGGAGCGAACTGCACATGGGTGAAAATGGCTAGTCTATGTTGAAAATGGAGAAGTCCGTATGCTGCCTAAGATAAAGAGCGATGACTTCAGCTTCTGTTGCCGGGGACAACCAACAGTATGAATGGAATCGGCTTGGCATTCTGTCAACTGGAGTTCTTAGAAGCATGGTTCAACAGTATCTCTGCTGTCACCGTAGTCTCCTTAAAAATATGAAAATAAATTGTAATAGGTTGCAACATTAAGCATTTATCATATTCAACTAGAAATTTAAAAACAAAAAGTATAACTGAAACTGATTAATGTATATAACTGACGCCAGTGAATCATTTTTTTCTTCTTTTAAATTAAAACTTATTTCAGCATGCACACACACACATAATAATTTGCATTTAATACATTTATTTTAACGTATCAAACTGATTTTCTGTAAGTTAGGATTGGTAAGTTATTTCCATAAAAAAGGGGATATTCTTCACTTCTACTATCCAGTGATACTTTTATCCTTTCTTAGGACTTTTAACAAGCCCCTCATAATGTTTACTCTTTCTCATTATCAATGAGATATCGCCTGCATGAAATATCCTTTGGTCAAATAAATTTTATTGTGTGAATGGGGAGTTACACATTAAAATTCATTCATGATTTAAAACATGAAATACAGTATGTAATATATTTTGCATTTCATGAATTAAAATGGATGAAATGGCATAAAAATATGCAATCCAATGGTCTTTTTGAGAATGGGGAAGGCTAAGTTTCTATGGTAGGTTATGGAGAAGACTCGTGGCAAGCCATTTTGGCCAGTTGATGAAAAAGGAAAAATGGCATCTTTTCTAAATATTGCTATGGGGAGGAAAAGAAAAAAAAATTACCGAATCAGCTGCACAGCAGAAGTACTGTGCACTTAGACTGTTTTAAATTTTTAAACGCATATGCACTATAGCACTTTTTACTGAAATTACGGTACTGAAAAAGAAAAACACTGCAGAACATAATATAAAAGATGGAGATAAATTATAATTCCAGGAAAGTAATTAAAGAAGATAATTGATACAATGTTTGGTACTTTTCAGTTAGCCGGGCACCAGTGATGACATGTATATATAAATATACACATATGTATGATTGCAGTAAACATTTCATATTTTGAATGAAGACGTTTATTGTTTTTTTTTTATAAACTTTTTTTATGCATCTTTAAAGTCCTAAAACAATTTTATTGCTGCTTCTACATCCTCCTGTAACAGCCAAATGGTAAAATCCATTTCAGTGTCAATAATAAATGCAAGTTATAATTTAATAAATATTTTCTATATGAAAAGTAGCAAGTTAAGATGTTTTGTGAGGTTATGATTAAATAATATTAATGATAAAAGATTAACGTTCAATAAATAGCCCAATTAGAATGTTTGGTATGGTTTGCAATAAACAATTCTTTACACTGTCAGGATTGAAATAAATGGCAAATTAGCATATATTTTGGCATGTGTTGGTATAACAGAAAAGTACCAAGTTGTGTTCCTATTACACTCTAAGTGGAATTTAAAAATTAATCAGATTACTTAGCTATTCGGTTAAACCAAAACATTTTAGGCACCATTACCATGATTAATAAGGAATCCCATTAATGAATTATAAACAAATTACCTAATTTATTAACATCTTAAAACTAAGTGAAATTTTGCAAATGGTCATTAGTACATAAAATTCGAAGTTTTCTATTACAATCAAAACAAAAACATGCCATTATCGTCAGAAAATACAGAATATATATATTAGTTAATTAAAACCAGATCTTAACTTATGAAGTAAAATTTTTACTGAAACTGCGAAATATTATTTTCGGCTTCCTGACTAGTTTAAGATTGTCAGCAATAAAGCAGATTATAAAACAAGCAACGGAGATTTACGAAAAAAAGCTGAATTTTTATTGGTTATTTTTTTATAAACCCAAAACTTCTGGGAGTGTTCATTACCGGCACATTATACCCTGGCTCCTGGCATATATATAATTACAATCAACTTATTAATAGCATATTCAGGGCAGAGATAAATCAGTAAATAACTTTTTTTTATACACTTCTGTAGAAGTAAGTAACATAAGCAAAGCAATGCAGTTAATTTTACAAACTTGCTGATGCTTTTTCTCAGCTTTCTTTATCTTGAACTTAAATCTGTCCCTGAGAATGATGAAAACTAATTTTTAACTAACTCTTGGAATAATATAGAAAAATAATCTTACCTAATTTGTAAATCAAAATCCTCAAAAGAATATGATGACGACGCCAGGAATAGGGAAGCTTGCTTCATAAGTAAACAGACTTTGCTCACGCTGGCTGCCATCATGACGCTGCTAACATACAAAATCCCTACCAGCCCGCAGAAACAAGAAAATGTATTCCTTTCTAAAAACACTATCTTTCAATAGAATTATTTTTCCAAGGTTTTTTTATCTTCAAAATTTCTTATACAATATTAAATAAGTTTAAAAGTGGAAATTTCTAAATGCTGATTATTACAAATTTGAAAACATTTAAAAATATATTTACAAAAATCCCCACTGGGAAAAAAATGTGTCGGAAAAGGGAAATCTTTGTTTCATCTTTCCCTCCTTGTATTTGCGGGCAAGCCTGGATTAATTTAATGTTTCTGTGATGTTAATGTAATGTTTCTAATTGAGTGTTTCTGTGAAAAGAGTCCGGGGGGGGGATGGGTTTTTGCTTGCTATTATTGCTATTTAGGATATTTTTTTCTTTTAAATATGAAAATAACTTATTTTTTGGAACTGATTTATAGCTAATATAAAATCAGCCCCCCCCCCCTTCCCACAAAAAAAAAAAAAAAAAAAAAAAAAAAAAAAAAAAAAAAAAGATTTTTTTTCTGTTTTCCTTTAACAGTAACTGCTTTTTGGCAAAGTGGAATTTATTTCTTTTGACAAATATTTTTTTATTGAAATTGAACTATATTTTTCAAATTGGAAATAAATTCCCATTTATGGGGGGGGGGGGGGATGGGCATTTGCTATTACTGCCATTTAGGATATTTTTTCTTTTAAATCTAAATTTTGAGTGTTTTAAAAAATGAAAATAACTTATTTTTTTAAACTGATTTATAGATAATATACAGATAATATAAAATCACCCCCCCCCAAAAAAAATAAAAATAAAAAAAAATGTTTTTTTTTTTCCCTTAACAGTAACTGCTTTTTGGCAAAGGGGCATTTATTTTATTTTGACAAATATTTTTTCATTGAAATTGAAATATATAATTCAAATTGAAAATAAATTCCTATTTATCATTATTTTTTTTAATATGTTTATATAATATGTATGTCTAAAGATTGCAATATTCATTTTCATTCGAGGTGCTCACAGAAAATATTCATTTAAATATATTAATGCATACTTTAAAAGCCAAAACATTAACTATTTTTATGATTTTTTTTTTCACATAAAAACTCTTTGAATTAAAGAAGGGTACTTTTTGTGTATTTTTTATTGCATAAAATATTTAAATGCAGCATATTTTATCGTGTCACATAAATCCCGGTTTAAAATAACGAAAATAATCTTATAAAATGTGAAGTAAAAATACTTTTTATTTCTTATAATAAAAATGTCGAGAAGATTATACTGGGCCACTGACTTTTAAACGATGATAGATTTGTATATCTTTGCCGCAAACGTACTTTCATTCGCTATTGGGCACTGAAATTGCATTAAGTTTCCCCGCCATTTGCCCGTTAACGATTTGGCGATAGACATCCGGTGTGCGGGCGCGTCAGTTGAAATACATTAATGGCTGGATACAAATTGCCGCAAACTTTTTTGGCCACAACGTTTACGACATGTGGCCAAAAATCTCGTGTTTGTTGGGATCATTACTGTTAATACAATATTTTACGCATATAATACATAAAAAATTTAAATTTATCTGTTATAAAGCATCAAATAATAAAGCAGAATATAGAACAATTTTGAAAAGAAAATATTAAAAACAATGGAACCCTGAAAATATCCATCTAACTATGAGAACTTCAAGTTTTTGCATCATTAAAAGCATCTCAAATAAGTAACAACATTTGAGCACGTGTCTTGTTCAACCGTAGCGTAGTGGTTTGGCCCGCTGATTTAGTAAACGGAAGGTCTTGGGTTCGATTCTCATCGTGGGAAGTGGTGGTTTTTTATTAAAAACTCGCTCAGAAATTAACGAAAAAAAAAAAAGAAGCGTATCTGTTCCTTGAGGGATAACTTTTTTTTTTGGTCCTATAAAATTTATTTTAACGACATAAAATTTTCTAAAAAATACGGAAGATGTCTGTTATAAAACGGAAATTTAAAATCGGATATTTCAGAAATCAGGGAAAATTTCCTGGAATTTACGGAATTTTTTTTCCGTTAAAATACGGAAATAGTACTGGCGTCTCGATGGCCAGTACAATTTCCGTTATTTTCAGGAAATTTTTTTACAGTGCAATAAAGGTTAATGAATTCTTTTAAAATTTTTCTAGGGTGAAAGTTATTTATGGCATTTTTTCATGCAGATGGATTACGTTACATTCAGATATAAAAGCCTTAGAAATAGAGAACAGCTGGGTGTTGGTTAATCATTTCAGACCATTTATTTTTAACGAAAAATGTTAATCGTAAGATTGTCATGTTGAAGTGTTAAAGGTACAGAAGAAACTCGTAAATAATACATCTTTACTGGTAGAGGGTTATGACTCTAAACTACGTACAGCATGCTAAAAACAGTGCATAATGGGAAATGAAAATATAATAACATGTTAAAATTCCTAACGCTTTTGGTAACAATGAGTGAAAAAGTGAAATGTCTGCATCACAGCTAATAATGCACAAGGGTAAGAATTCTTTTAAAACATTTCAAGGGTGACAGTTACTTATGGAATTTTTTCATGTAGATTGATCACGTTACATTCAGATATAACAACCTACGAAAAAAAGAACAGTTGGGTGTTGGTTTATCCTTTCAGACTGTTAATTTTTAACGAAAAATGTTAATCGTAAGATTGTCACGTTGAAGCGTTAAAGGTACATAAGAAACACATAAATAATCTATATATTTAAAGTGAAATCGCATTCTGTCAAATTCCCATTCTCTTTTCCACACGAAAATCGTCTCTTTGCGCATGCTTCAACGTTTTTTTGAAGGCTTCTACCCTCAAAAACCGGGAAACGTGTTTAGCCTAGAGCTGTTTAGCCTAGGGGGATTGAAAAGGGTTGATTGAAAACGGATGGCGTAATATGGCCATTGCGTTGGAAGCTTTTTTTTTAAAGAACTCATGTTTTCACTACTAAATATGCATATTTTTTCGTAAAATTTTAAAGAGAGCCTGGATACAGTTATATTTATAACTGATTGAAATTTCAAAGAGTTCAGAAAATGAGAACTATTTGCTTTTATTGCTATGTTAAAGGAGCTGACGCGAAAAGAAACAAACAAACAAAAAAGCGAGAAGAAACATTTCTTTTACAACTAGATAACAATATTTGTTCACGAAATTTTTACACGGGCTGTAAAACCGTTTCATTTATAACCAATAAAGATTTCAAATAGTTCGGACAAAAAGAACAAGAAAATGAGCGCTTTTATCACTAAACATCAATATTTTTTCGTGAAATTTTCATTTTAAAATATAATTTCATACAAAGTATTTCATACGGGTTAAAGATATAAAATAATAAAAACCTATTAAAAAATATAGATATATTATCACGAGTCCGGGCAACGCTGGGCGGGTCAGCTAGTATATCTTTAAATTAGAGTGTAATTACTGCTTAAAGTGATAAAAACATAACACAAGAGAAAAACATAACACTTAAAAATACATTTTAATATATAGATGACATACGTTTCATGCGTTGTAACGGCGACTTCTTCAAGATCAAAATGATGAATAAACTATTTTCGCACATTTCTTGAAAATGATAAACACAAATCACGAAGTCACATGTCTAATATAAGCAGGTGCTTAACTTGGTCAAACTGGAAAACGTGAAAATTATTATTTTATTGCTTTTCTAATTTGCAAATCATCGCGTGCCAAATTTTAGGTAATTCAAAAGAAGCTGATTCGTTGCATATGTTCTCGTTTGCAAAATATATATCTATTGATTCACGGATAATGGATGGGAAATAAGCTCTGGATGGAAAAATTATTTTAATATTCTTGAAAATAATCTTCAAAGATTACTTTTATTCTCGTTTTAAATTTTCTGTTTGTCATTCCTATATAGTATTGTAATGTTCAATATATCTGATGGAATGTGTTCAGAACCATCAATCTACAGTGCTTGAGATTGCATTTGTAGGGCGAAAATATTATAACAAATATTTATTTTTTATGCAAAATATCACTTGGATATTATATTGCGATATAACTGGATCCGATGACAGTGTAAGATAATGTATGAGATATCCATTTGCAAAAGTTATCAAATAATAATTAGTTACATTATTTCGATTCAGTCATATCTGGAAAAGTTTATTTTAAATACTCTTCAAATCAATTCCTTCATTCTTGAGATAACAATGCCAATAGCTTCAAAATTTAAAGTCAAAGTCTGTATATTCTAAACATATATAAACATCAATACACGAAAATTCGTGTAATATTTTGTACGTCAGTATAAGCGTACAAGTTCATTATTCAAAAGATAGTCAATCATAAGACATTATAAAAAAACTACTTACTAATTTAATAATGGGAAATTTTCTTTTTTTAAAAATTATTTTAATAAAAAAATCATCAGACTAAATAATTTTTAAATATTAATTGCGCTAAAAAGCAGCACAATGAACCAGAGTAAATTACTAACTGAATGACACTTCTGATACTATTAGTAAAACTTTGTTACATACATTATTATTTTGAGAAAAATTTAATATATTGTGATTCTATGATGATTCTTTAGGGGAAAACCCCAAAAATATTAAGCCAAAAAAAAAAAAAGTATTTCAATTTTTTTTTTTTTTGCTGTTAATATTTAAACTAAATCACTGAGCTTCCATTCAAAATTTATAAGTGTACATAAACGCACACACAAATAAAAAACAATTAACATACCAACTTCCTTACTTTAAAATCGGTTAAAATGGTTTATTTTTAAACAAACATTTTGGTTTGAGAAAAATGTAATCGAGTTATAGAGTTTTTGAAATTTGATAAAGTTTCAATCCGTTACCTGTATCGTTAACCCCCACCCCCTTCTCCCATCACAAGCATAATTAGAACAATGAACGAGAATTATATATTAAAATCTACATTGGAAACGAAAGCGAATGAATTCGGCCTTCATGTACAACAATCAAATGTTACACAAATCATTTAAATAACCTAAAATTGTAAAATCTGGAGTTGTCTGAACTTGGTTCGGGCGACACACGTATAGCATTAACATTAATTATTATTACTTTATTAAGGGATAAGAAGAAAAGAAGGTTGCAAATATATAAAATATCTTCAGAGTGAGAGAATTTGCCCCAAATAAAAAAACCAATAACAAATGTAAAAAAACTCCTTCTATCTGAAGGAAAAACAAACAAAAAACCCAGGCAAGCAGAAAAAACATACTAGTTTGACATCTTGATGAAACTTATATACAGGACTAACATCCATTCAAATGTTATGCATCGACACACACACACACACACAGTAATTTATTTTTAAAAGTTTATCAATTTTATCGCCTGGGAATCCAGTAATAGAGATTTTTAAATTTGAGGAATAATTCCTTATGAATTGTTAAATTTTTTTGAAAAAGAGATAAGAAGCTAAGAAAAATTAAATGTTTTTATAATGTAAGAACTTGTCCAAAAAAAAAAAAAATCTTTAAAAAACATTAAAAACTTAAATAATAATAAAAAAAGCGGTCTGCGATAACAATGAATAATAATAAGTAATAATAATAAATTTGGTTTGACTATCCGTCTGTCTGTCCGAGCTCTAAATCGCGTAAATACAGTCGGAGTGCTATGTAACTTATATGTGCTATGTAACTGTTATGTTATATGTTATTGAGATTTACTACGGCATATTCAGTATTGAAAATGAAGAGTTTAGCATTCATAGTTAATTTACAAGGAGACTCAAACGTATTCCGTAACATTGTGCTATGCATATGCATATGCATTTTTAAATATATATATATATATATTTTGCATATTACTTAGAGTGTATAAATTGTTGCCCGTTTTACGAAATTAAGTCTCCTAATTAAGATAAGTGTTAAAACAAAAATAAAGAAAAAGTTAAATCTCCATCTTATAGAACTTACGTCTGGACAATCTTTCTGTGCCGCTCACATCTGGTTAGCTGACAGTAACGAGGCAAATTTATTGCCTGTTAGAAAAGACTTTATTCGTTAGCCATCTGCAGAATATTTGTGTTAAGTATCGTCGGACATTTTAAAAACAGTTTAGCTCAACTTCTTTTTAACGAGACTTTTACTGACTCTTTTTTATAAACACTTGAATTTGACTTTTAATGATGCAAAATGGCCAATTTTAGATAATGATGTTTATCACGCATATAACCTTTTGAATGTAACCCAGTTTTTGAGAAAAGCACGTGTGTATTTTCTTATATATGTTTTTTACTCACTTCGTGCTTAAACACCCGACTGAGAGGGTGCAGAATGTTCAGTCTTAATTTTATCTTATATTAAATTCTTTCGTTTCCTTTTAAAAAGTGTGAAGATGATTTTCTCTACTTAGTATACCACTACAATACTATGGAACATAATTTTATAGCAATGATCATCTATCTAGTGAAATCACATAATTTCTTTTCAAATGGATATTTCAAACAAAATAATATTCACACAACATCAAACAAAGTTGTTTCAAACGGATTAACTCGGATACATCACTGACGAAGCTACCAAACGGTAAAAACATTCTTTTTTACTTCTATAAGATGTTGCGAAGAAAAATGATTAAGTATTTAGAAATAAAATAAAGGAGATAATTAACCGTTCTCACGCCTTAATACTCGTTAGGTAAATATTGTCTAACATAAATTACATATATATACAGGGCCGTACAAAAGGATTCGAATACATTTCGGTTTAATGACGGAAATTCCTCAAAGGGAATTTTCAACTGTGATAAGCGTTTCCTAACAGAACTAAATTTTAGTATACTATGTAGTATATATACAGATCTATAGATCATATATAGGGATCCACAAAAGATTTTGAATTATTTTCCGACGATAAATGGTAATTGCCGAAATTGTGTTTTCCTATGTTTTATGCGTTTACCAAATTGTTTACTTTGTGAAATCATCTTTTACCTTTGTTTGACTATCCGTCTGTCTGTCTGCCCGAGCTCAAAATCGTATAAATACAGTCGGAGTGCTATGTAACTTATATGTGCTATGTAACTGTTATGTTATATGTTATTGAGATTTACTACGGCATGTTCGGTATTGAAAATGAAGAGTCTAGCATTCATAGTTAATTTACAAGGAGACTCAAACGTATTCCGTAACATTGTGCTATGCATTTTTAAATACATATATATATTTTTTGCATATTACTTAGAGTGTATAAATTATATATATACACGGCCGTACAAAAGGATTCGAATACATTTCGGTTTAATGACGGAAATTCCTGAAAGGGAATTTTCAACTGTGATAAGCGTTTCCTAACAGAACTAAATTTTAGCATACTATGTAGTATATATACAAATCGATAGATCATATATAGGGATCCACAAAAGATTTTGAATTATTTTCCGACTATAAATGGTAATTGCCGAAATTGTGTTTTCCTATGTTTTATGCGTTTACCAAATTGTTTACTTTGTGAAATCATCTTTTACCTTTTTAAACTATAAAGTTTTGCTACAGTATTCTGAATGTGTTGGAAAGTGTTAATAATCTTCGCTTGACACATGATTTTTCTATCTGGTTATTATTTACATTTGGACTTTCACAACTTACAAAATGAAATATTATTTAAATATTATTCAACCACATTTAACATGAACTCAATTTTTGCATATTCCACCATATAAATGTAATTTGATCTCATTCAAAATTATATTTCAATGAAATTTAAATGAAATGTTTATCTGTAATGGATACTTGAAAGAAAGTTTATGTGGTCGAGCATAGATTAATTATGCCGATCACGAAGCTTGATTGTTTAATCTAATAATCACACTGGACTGAATAATCAAGGTGAATCAATGATTAAGGTTTGAATACGTGGTGTACACATATCCGCACGCAGTTGTAAAAGTTGTCTTGAGTTTCATATAAGTATAAAGCTTAAGTGTCACGAATTATATGCTTCTAAATAAATTACTAAACCGAATTAAATGTGATATTCTAATTACTGAATTGAAAATCTGAAATAATCTTTTTATAGCAAAAAATTCAAGTACTGCAGAATCATTAATGATAACTAATCAGGGTTTCGAGAAGTCAAAATGCCATTAAAGAAAAACGATGCAGGAAAATAAAATCACGCATCACAAATAGATTATGATGCTTTTTCAAAACACTGTCAGAATATTGTTACAAAACTTATTTTTTTCATAAGATGAAAGGAGATATTTCAATAAAGAATATTGAAAACACAGTTAAAAACACATTTTTCAGCAAACACCATTGATAAACAGTAAAATATTCATTTTATTTTTATATGCAACTTTGTATCCATAGATTTTTATATAAACCACTTGTGTACTAAATTTTAATTCAACTGAAAAACGTACAACGCAACTTAAAACGCTTGTCTTGCAATTACCATCCATAAATGGCAATATACTCATATCATTTTGTGCAGTCCTGTATATGAATTTATTTATGTTATACTCATACCACTTAGCACAATAAAATTTAGTTTAAAAAAAAACTGTGTAACAATGTTGAAAACGTATTTTCACAAATTTCCTTCAATAGAAGATGATAATTTCAAACTCTTTCGGGCATCCCTGTACGTAATCTATAGCATATACATAATACAGTAATCCTTTAACATTCGCGAGTTCCGATTATTCGCGAATATGAAAAATGCAGAAACAACGACATTCGCGAGAATCTGATTTGATCATTTGCGATTATTTTATTATTTCTATCTTTTTCAGAATTTATAGCGGTTGAAGATTATTTTCTCTGTAATTTCCGAGTATGTATTTACAAACCAATTTTCAGTTGTAAATTGAAAAAGGAGCGAATATTGTAGAAAAGTAAAATAATAACAACATCAGGGTATTCATTGCAATGGTGCTATTAGAAGTAGTAAATTAACGGCCTCTTTAATCTATTAATGTAACATGTTCAGGTTCTCGTAGAGATGTTGCTGAAACTGCTCTTAAATGGCAAATAAATGAAAGCATTTCTGAAACATTTACTTGTATTTAAATATCTTATTTTAGTATTGTATCACGTACTGACTCACTATAATTTATTATTATCTCTTTGCGAATAGAGAGAGTCAAAATTACTTTATACAAAAACATCTGCTTTTTTAGCTTTAATTATTTCTATAGTCAATAAATTTGAATTATATTTCATAAGTAAATTTCATGTTTCTGAATATGTGTGTACATTTAACTTATACATATATGTTAGGCATAGCGTAATATTAATAAATATATTCTTTTTCTTCTTTAAATGCTGTGCCATTCTAATTAAAATTTCATAGAACGTAACTCTTTTTTAGTGCAGAAAGATAAACTCAACATTCGTGGATTTGACTTTCGCGAGGTTTTACTGAAACGTAACCCTCATGAATATTAAGGGTAAATATTCTGTATACTAAATTCTGATACTATACTATTCTGAATAATAATGTATACTAAAATTCAGTAAAGCTTGAAAATGCACTTCCTACAATTATCGCTTAAAATGAGATAATGTATTTGAATTATTATGTGCGACTCTGTAAAAGATTATTAAATGCAACATGCCCTATATTTTGTACCCGCGCCTTAATATCGTTTATCAATATCATAAATCACCCTTCAAATGATTACTACTTGAGACAGAATAATGCATTCGAGTTCATTTGTGTGTCCCTGTAAACGATGAATAAACGCTAAGCACACCACTTTCTGTAGGAAATATGTTGTAGTGTATATCTTCAGCGCATATAATTTTAGTAACATTTGAAACAGTATAACATCATTAAATTAACATCATTAATTGCTACACACTTTATCTTCAATAGTGAACATATATAGCAAATCTCAAAAACTTATACCAGTTTTGTTGCATTTAAAGTATATTAAAAAATAAAGTTAAAACGCAGACAGAGGGAAAAATAGACATACTAGGTGTACAAATAAACACTTTCAACTATGCGGGAAAAGTTCTATAGAACGTGGAACTTTGGTCGTTGTCGTCTATAAAGTGCGCTTATATGGCACGTTTAGTCCTTATAGATTTTCTTGACTTTATGTGATTACTCGTTAAAGGTATTTTTTAAATCTTAAGATGTACGATAAGCAAAAATGTAGCAATACGCATATAAATTATTTCTATTAATATATTTTGAAACTTTAAAATTATGTATGTGAGAATACAGTTTTCCTTCCTATAAAAATAATAAATTATCTGCTTATAACTACCCATTGGTTACGTTTTCATAAATCTGTAAGAGGTATTTGTCTATTGTCTATTTAACACTGGTTATAGTGGTGCCCATACTGGTTATATTGTGCCAATTTTACATTGATTCGAACTATTTCCAATGTAATACCAATATTGGCTAATACTGGTTTTACATTGGACATTTTTGCAACGAAATGCCAGTCTTTAAGATATATTGTCTATGAATCGGACATATTTGCAAAGAAATGTAAATATTGCAAAATGATTGGTTTTCCATTCATAATATTTGCAATGAACTGGCGAATTATTTCTTGCCAGTCTTGATGTATTATTTGCTTCTCTTGTTTTCTAGCTAAATCCAAGCTAGTACGTGTGTTAAACACCTGGAAAAGCTATTATGTTTTTTAGCGCTTGCATGTTTACTAATATCAGTTTTTCATTTAACGTAAAAATATAAGACATTTCATAAGTTCAGTTGCATAATGTTTCATTAATGAAACAAAACAGACAAACAACCCAACAGAAAAAGAAGAAGAAAACAGCATTAACTTTTAACATTGTCCAACATTATTAAAAAGCATTTATGATTTCGGTATTGCTGTCTGTCATATGTCCATGCTTTAAATCTCATAAATGTACTCGAATTGCCATGTAATTGATATATATGTTATTGAGGTTTACTATGGCATGTTTGCTATGTGAGTAGCGCATAGAATTCATTTACAGGGAAACTCCAAAAGAATCCCTTTACATTATGGTCTATGCGGAAATATCGTTGCGGAGTGTTGTAATGATCTTATTTCAAACATAATGAAATTAGTATGCATTTCTGAGGTGCACTAAAACATACTTTCTGTAGAATATGGCGTGTAAAGTATTCATCATTCATGTACTGGGTCACACTAAAGAATTCGTTTACATTATGGTCTACGGGGAAAAGATGTTTTCAGCGTATTTTAAGAATGTTACACTATTTCGAACGTAGTGAATTTTATATACTTTATTGAGGTGTCTTACAAGAAGCTTAACCTAGAATTTGAGGTGTACAATAGTTATTGTTTATTTACAAGGACACACAAAATATTTCTGTTGAAGTCTAACCGCTGACTTGTTCTATATATAAGCAACAACAAAAAAGAAAAAGTTTAAAAATTAAAAAAAGTATAAGCATCGAAAGCATATATATTTTTTTTATATGCCGCCTCCAGGCCCCTACCTGCAGGGATTAGTGCCTAGCTTGATGAGTTAGTACCTGGGTGCGGGGTGATCTTCGCCTGATGACAGCATGGTAGTGATCCATCTGACAATAACACTTGTTGGCATCGCTGCTGTGCTCTCTAGTGGTTTGCTCTTTGTTTGCCGGTTCAAAATTTCTACTTAACTTTGTTGAATTGGCAGATTTAAAAAAAAGCAAAAATTAAGGAAGGTGAAAGGAATTGGCCTCGTAATTTAGAACCTTGATCAGGTGACGAGACCTTCACATGACTAGGCACTCCTAGAGGTATAATTCATAAGGAACTTGGAGGACTTTGCACTCACGACGGATTTTACATGCACCAGGCACCATTAGCGTACATATATTTACATATTTACCATGTCTGTTGGCTTGTCACGTTCATGGCGGGTTGTCGCTGTAGTGTTTATCACCTTTTTTTGTGGGATGATTTCACATTTCTTTTTATTTTTATCTGTCAGCGTTTTTTGCCGTTTTTGTCGGCTCATCCCTGTTGCGGGTTGTTTCTGTCTATTACCATTCAATGGGTTTTTGTCTCTAACTTGATAAATTGATAACTCTAGCTTGTGCTAGAGCTGGTTATCACAATTTGAAACTTGGTCTTCTTGCGAAAGTTTCATTGGTTATTATATCACTAACGTGGGTTTTGTCACATTGTAACTTTTGTTACTGGTGGTTGTCACATTTCTGGATGTTGTACACTCATTTTTGTTGGTTTTGTCACTTTAACTCACCCGTGCATTATAGCTGGAGGTTTTGATTAAAAAAAAATTCCTTCATGAATACGCTTAATGCGATCAGTCCATTGAATATTAATGGCTGTTGTCACTGCTTTTGAATTCTGTGCAACTTGTTGATTTGCTATTTAAGAAACTTGGCGCACTAATGGAGTGGGGTTTGTTCCGTGGCCGTTAGTCCGTCATATACCTATGAGGCTGTATTCACTTGATGATACACTATTTTTTTTCACTGTTAACTTTCTTTGGCAGGTGTGCTTTTTGCATTTATCAATTAATTCTGTAAAATTCCAATATGAGACCATACCGATCCCACCGTTCTCATATTGAATTTTATATTGGGTCTCATATTGGAATTTTATAAATAAAGCAAGGTGAAAATTGCATTTCGCCCTATGTGTTTTGAATTAATTCTGTTTTGACAACTTTGTTGCGTTTTGTTCACTTTTTGTTGATTATTTGGATTCATCAGTTGCAGAAATTCAGAGCGTCACAGATAACTTGCACTTCTCACTACACTGTTAAAAATTTGCAGCAAACTGTCCAGTCATTTGACCGTTTTTATAGAAAACGGTTACATAACCGTAATTAAACTCTATTCTGACCATATTATTGCCCATATTATGGTCAGAATACAGTTAAATTACGGTTATGTTACCGTTTTCTGAAAAAACGGTCAAATGACTGAAAAGTTTGCTGCAAATTTTTCACAGTATAGTGCTGAAACTAAAACCCGATTTTTTTGGCGTAGCAAAGAGGTTCATCGAAAGCAGATTAACTTTTAACAGGCGGATTCAGATCTAGGTATTATATGGGGATTTTGGCCGCTTCAAACTTTTCTCTTTAAACTAGATAAAAAAACAACAAAAAAAACCTATATTTATGAGTAGAGTAAATAATAAACAAAGTCGTAAGACATTTCATGAAAGTTTTGTGTTCAAATTTAATCACTTAAAGGAATTAGACAAAAAATTTGAACATTTAAAGAAAAATATAATAATATAAAATTATAAAAATTATATTTATATAAGCTATATTCTATGGTAGACTAGAATAAATATAAATGTTAAATATTAATAACATTTTATTGCTATGATTTTAAGATAATCTTGCATTTACAGGCCAAAGTTCCCAGTTGGTAACATGAAAATTGAACGAACTACAGCAAATGCATTTCTCATCTTCTTATGTTCTTTTAATAATGTCAATCATTTTAAGAACGTCTACCAATTTTTTGAAAGATTATATAGAGTTTCAAATTTTTGTCAATTTCTAAGTTGCGCATTGTGAAATTTTTTTAAAAATGGCAAAACGACCTTTTTTGTTATCTTCTGTATTATTTTTAATTTACGGGTGAAACGTTATTTATTTATCAAAAAATCGAGCCATCGTTTCCACTACAACTGATATTTCTTTCATATCAGTGTGAATAAAATTTTATTTTCAAATGATTTTTAAAACTGATTTAAAAAATGGTGGACTTTGAAAGCAGTAAAAATTGACTAAAAATACAACTTGATGATCTTATGAAATAAGAACGAAATATCATGCGTCCAGCATAGATTATGTAACACTTTCCAACACTTGCAAAATAATTTTAAAAATCTTTGCCGTTTAATGAGGTGAAAGGTGATATTTAAGTAAACAATTTGGAAAACGCATAACATGTTTAAAACTCTATTTCAGGAATTACCAACAATATTCGGAAAAATATCCGAATTCTTTTGTGCAACCCTGTATATTATCTATAGATATGTACTACATATAACACTAAATTTTAGTTCAGTTAGGAAGCATGTAGCACAGTTTAAAATTCTGAAATTTCCGTCAATAAACGGAAATGTACTCGAGAACTTTTGTGTTGCCCTGTATAGGATCTCTAGAATTTATGCAAACCAAAAGTAATAGACAAAAAATGGGTTTAATTTAAAAACGCTTTTCAGCAACTGAAAACGCACTTCCAGCAATTAATGTTAACAAACAGTACCGAATTCTTTTGTGTGTCCCTGTAAATGAACGATGAATTCTAGACACACATTATTCTATAGCAAGCCTCTTGTAGTACACCTCAGTGATATATATATATAAATTCCAATATGTTTGAAATTGTGTAACATCATTAAAATGAACCGCAAATGAATTTTCCCCATAGACCGTAATGTAACGGATTTCTTTTGAGTATCCCTGTAAAAAAAACTATAAGTGCTACACGCTTCATTTTCAATACCTATCTTGCCATAGTAAACCTCAATAACATGTATCAATAGAATGACAATCCGAATATATTTACACGAGTTAGAGCACAGACAGACAGACGGCAGAGAGACAGACAAACCGAATTCATAAACATTTTTCAACCATGTTGGAAAGAGTGAAAAAGTATCAATACTTGGCAGAAAGTGTTTTTTCACATTTCTTAAAGTTAAGTAATTAAAATAACATATCATAATGCATTTCAAGTGAATTTTTTTTAAATGAAAAGAAATTTGCCGCAGCATATACATCTTTAAAATTCTTAATGCGTTTTAATTTTTGTTGAAAATTCTCATTATGATTAAGAGTCTAATCAAATCTGTGTACCCGTTTCGGAAAGTTGGTTTGTCAAGGTCCCATATTAACAATGAAGAATTGTGTGTACAATATTTAAACAATAGGAATAATGAAAAATATTTTTTAAAGTCCACCATTCCTTTTAAATACTGTATAATGCAATATAATTTTCAGTCTCTAAACATGAAACTATAGTTTTCGAAAATTATAAGAATGGCTATTTTTTTTTCAGTCTAAAGTACAACTATTTTGTTGCAAGCATACGATATGACTTTTTTAATGTTTATGACATGCTTTTTCCAAAGAATGATGAAAAGAGAGGTCAAGAAAAGCTTTCAATGCTGCCATCTGTTACTAAGTTTCAATACTTTTCTTTGAAAAGTTTAATATTTTTATGATGCTGCCATCTGTTACTAAGTTTCAATACTTTTCTATGATAAGCTTAATATTTTTATGATCTACTAAATATATTTCTCATTTCTTATTCTTTCAAAGTTAATTGTGCTTTGATCTTTTTTCATTAATATTATTTTTAATTTGCTGAGCACATTGATAGCAAAATGGCTATCTGCATTATTATTTGTATAAAACATATTTCACATATTTATATTATTTTCCCTTATTTTCCAGTTAATTGGTTACTAACTAATACAATAAAACATGTCGAAAAAGAAATCTGTTTATAATGAAATCTTGCCTTAAAGGGAAATTTCTTATAGTAGTTAACGTATAGTAACGTATAGTAGTTAACGTATAGTAACGTTACCGTTGAAAAATAATGCAATACAAGTACAACAGATGCTAAGACGAAAATATGTCTTGAGCGTATTCTTTCCCTATTCATCGTGATTCCGCCTTAACAGGTTTTACTTGATTTATTAATGAGAAAAAATATTTTCGTTCATATAATATTTTTTTCGAAACAGAAATTTATATATAACGAAAACTTTATATAATGGGAACACTTTATAGTATCTTCGAAAAGAATAAAATACAAGTATAACATATGGTGTACCTGCTAAAACGGAAAGCACTTTGTATAGAATTTTCCCCTCTATCTATCGTGATTTTGTCTTAGCAAGTTTTACTGCATTTGTTATTAAGGAAAAGTATTTCTTTCATACAATATATTTTCTTAGTTATAAGTGAAAGTAATGATATCTTTTATTTCTTAAATAGAACAAAAAATAGCGGATAGATTTTCTTTTTTATTTAATTTTTCGATTATTTAAAGTATATAAAAATTAAAGAAACAAATACATTTAAAAAATATATCAAGTGGTTAAAAACTGAAAATGTTCGTTATCTTCGGGGATTTATTCTTTGAATTTCGTCTTGAAGATAGTATAATTTTTTAACAATCGCGAAACTGTACTTGTCACTCTCCTGGAAATAAACACTGCTTTATATATTTGAGATGTATAATGATACCTTAAGATTTTAAAAATATTACTTTACTTAAAAATAACATTTTAAAATACATTTTTTTTTCATTTTAATTCAATTCAATCTACTCAGTTGTTTAGTAAAAGTAATGAAGTCTTCGAAATTTAGATCAATCACATTAAAATGGTAGAAATTATTTATAAACTGTTTGAATATGCTTCAAAACTATACTTGAAGTGTATAGATGCAAAATTCACACTCTCCACTTAATCTAGTTTTTAGAAAAAAGCAAAAAACTGATTATTATTAATAAACATGGTATATTGGCACATTTTTTATTTGCGTGATATATTTGTTGCCATAAAAACTAGTTGCATATAGTCCTAAACCTGTAATAATTGTGGTTAAGCTAGAATTTAAATTTAAATATGGAAAATGTGAGTTTTGCAGCAAACTTTTATGGGTAATGTTAGTTATAAACCAAAATAGCTATGAATTTAAAAGAACAATAAAAAAAATCTGAACATTAGTTTTCATTATGTTATTTTGGAGGGTAATAAACAAAAAAAATCAAAACACACAAAACAAATTATTAAAAATAATTTGTGCAAAAATTGTACTGTTAGACATGGCTCAACTTCTTCACTGTCATTAAACTAGTAAAACATTTTGCACTACTTCTTACTTCTTTAGCTCCCTGATTGGTTGAATTTGAGAGTGCGAGTTTAGCTGCAAAACAGTTGTTGGATAATATGAGTTATGCATCAAAACGACATTTTCAGCATTTTTATCAACCTTCATATGTTTTTTATGGTCCAAATCACTATTACAGTCCGATTCGCCTTAAAAAGATGAACACGGTGATATGAATAACTCAATACCTTAAAAAAGTAGATAATGTGACTTTTACATCTGCACCATTCACTCCAGCTTTCATCATATTAGTATAAATCTACTTTAAAGTAATTTTAATGGGGTCCTATAATAAAAATTTTAAGTAAAGAAAACTTAAGATATGTAACTTAAAATCTATTCTTAAAGTGGGAAAATCAAAGAACAAAAAAAAAAAAAAATTGAATATGGAGAGTGGAGAGACTTACATCTAATAGAAGTAAGAAGAACAATGTTTTTTGATGATAAAAATTATAACTTCACGTGTTTAAACGATTGACTAAGAGAGCTTCGGTTATAATCGAAAGGAAAAACAGTCAAAACGTGCTAAGGACCATTTTCACTATTTTTTTTAATGTAATTTAACTCTAAAATTGTAAATCTATATAAATTTCTTTTTACAAATGTAATAACATGTTGTAAAGTTTAAAAATGTCATTTCTAGTTTGAATCTATGAAAATTATTACATTTCTTTTAATAACAAAAAAAAAATCATCCATATTTTGAACTGATTCTACGTATTTATTTCATATTGTTGCAGTCTTATTTAGTAAAGTGACGAGTGACCCAGTCGAAAAAACATTAAATTGAGATATTAATATGAATGAATAACAAATATAAGGTAATCGAGAAAACGGGTGTATTACGTTACGAGCTGCTTAAAATACATTTATCTTTAAAAATGGCGTATTTATTGAAATTTTATAGATTTTTACGTATGAAACTGCAAAGTATTTCTTTTAGCAAATTGTTAAATTTAAGTTAAGTTAATGTTAAGTTAACCTGGCTCATATGAAGATACATAGAGTGTTTTTAACTTCAGATACAAAAGTTACTTTTTGAATACTTTGAAAATAAACTGTTTTCAGTATTGGAAAAGTGTTTCGTACTTTTAGAAAAATATGTTTTTAAGTTCCGTCATTTTACAAATAAATCGGCTACATATATTTCTTCCGACGCTGACGAAAAAGACAGGCTGCCTCACTACGCTTCACGTTCGTCTACCTTAGGATCGCCAAAATCACGTGATGCTCTTTTTGTTCATCTGCATTACTGCTTTTCTAGCCCCAACTTCACAAAAAGAGCATTACGCGTATCAAGCGGTCCACGTGTAACGCAGAGCGGCAGCTTGTCTTTTTCGTCAGCCTCTGTTTCCTCAAAGTGACGCCCTATTTTTATACCGTTTACACATTAAACCTAAAGGTAAGCAGATTATTACGTGATGTTTTTTCTTGCTTTTACTGAAGATGTATGTAATTTAGATAAGCTGCAAGTTTTCATTTGGCAACAATTAGGTTAAATTAGATTAATTATAACACATTTATTCAAATTGGTATAGAAATCATATGAGATGTAATCTTCCCAAATGAGCGAAAAAGTCCGTGCCAGGATTCGAACCCGGGATTCCTTGGCTGGAGCTGCCAATGCTCTACCAACTGAGAAATTCCTGACGAATATGGCTCAACTATTTCACCCAGTTAATCTTAATGATCATAGTCCAATTAAAATATAGTTTTGAATTAAAATTTGAATGAAATACAGGGTCGTGAAAAATCGAAGAGTGTAGAAAATACGATTACAAATAACTCGGCAACTAATTATCCGATCGACTTCATTCTTTATGCAAAATTTGTGTTTTTATTTTCTTTTATATTCTCTCCTTAAAATAAACAATTTCGAAAATTTTGATATACCTTTTATCAGAACGAATATTTTGAGAGTCCGAAAAAAATAGTTCCGGTTAATTGAGGTTACTGAAAGTCAATAAGCCTCTTCCCATTATTACATACTAAGTAAATACCAAATTTCAAGTCTCTATCTCAATTTGTTCGGGAGATAGAGCGTTTACAGACACACAGACGGACGGCAATTTTTTTTTTTCTAAAAATATGTTTTTCGGAATCTCCAGTGTCTGAAACGTGTAAATCCGTCAAAATTTTTTTTTCGATTTTCAAAACGATTACAAGACTTACCCTATACTATGTATGATGGGTAAGTAATATATTCTAATGAGGGAAGCTACCGAACCTGTACACGAGAATCGCTACGAAATTTTTAGAGGTGAACAAGCATATGCACAGAACCATAGGAGCAACGTGGGGCGTTCTGCAATCGTCCACGACCCCCGGAATAGGACATATAAATTGGGTTCTCGCCAGCAATATTTGAAACCATAGAATTTGAGTCTGATTTGGTTTTAAAAAGAAATGTATGGCTCTGACTTGGTTCTCCCCATCCCTTATTGCGTTGCTGTAACATGTTACATCCATCACTGCCAAAGTACATGGAGTGCTTGTACTCCTGACCAGCTGAGTCGCTTCACCATTGTCTGGCTCGCCAGCAGCGAGAACTATAGATTCACATCCACGACCCTACAACTCCTACTTTTATCTTCCATGCCCGATTCGAGGTAAACGTGGGCAGTACGACCCACGTAGGAACTCAAGACTTCACCTGCTTTCACTTTAACTGAGAAATGAAACTCTATCGGTGTAAACTGCTATTTATATTATGAGGAACGTTGTCTACGATGATATGAGCAAGCCTCATACCTCACAGACACACTATATGTTTGCCAGTTTATGGGTGCTAATATAACAGGTAGGCGCCTAATTTACAGCTCCTGTTCCCGGTGTTGCAGTCAATTGCGAAATGCCACACGTTAATTCTGTGGTTTTGTTCACCTGCTTGTTCGCTTCTAAAAGTTTCGTGATGATTCTTGTCCATAGGTGCGATAGCTTCCCCTTCTAATAGGAGAAATGTGATAATAAATGATTTGCGATAAAGCTTCAGTCAACAGGGGGAAAATAAATTACACTTTTAAAGATCTTAAATAATTTTAACACGAAAAACCACAAAGAAAACTGACATCACCATAAATAATTATCGTTTACTTAAATAAATATTGTAAGCCTCAGCTGAAACACAATTATTAAAGATAAATCATTCTCATAATCTAGTCTTTAACGTAAGGATAAACGCATTTCTGAAGATAAATACATAGATCTTTAAATGAATAAGGCCTTATATGGAAGCGACTAAATCGAAAAACATTTAATTTAAATCTAACTTAACATATCAGAGGAAATCTTGACACCTTATCATAGACATGTATAATACGGAAAAGATCGGTTCAGGAAACCGCACTTCGTCATTATAAATGTGTCAAAAACGTTTAACAGTTCTTAATATAAACGAGTAAATAGCATTTTGTCCTATTAAAAAGTAGTAATCAATGGGAAATCAATTTCCTGCTTGGCAAGTTCTTCCCTTATTTTTCAAGATAATAATAATAATAATAAATGATTCAAATTAAAGGATATAGAAATTGTTTCGTAGGTAGTACTCATTCCGTACAAAATTAAAAAATATGCAAATTTAAAGTTAATTGAAATTTGTTAATACAAATGGCTAATATTTCTTTCAAAAATCATTCATAGAATTTAATAATGTTAAGATAGATCAAGACATCTCTTTAACATGAAAAATGTGGTCTTAGTCCATAACCGATAAAAGCAGATCAGATCAGCTATTCGAAAAAACGAAACCAAACAAAAACTAAAATGATGTTTCTAAATTTTAAACTATGCGTTATCAGACTATTTTGTTATTTCAATATTTTAAAAGTCAATTTGCTATAGTTGACATGTTATAAAAAAGTATTATTAGGATGTTAATTTTTTCATTTCATTGATTTAAAAAAAAAATTTGAAATTTTTTTTGAAATGAACTTATTTTTATTTTCACTTTACCTTTGTAAAGACTTTTAAAACAGATGTTTGAATGACTGTAATGCAATAACATTAATTATATCATCATTGTTTTAATATCATTTTTTAACATTCTCTTAATATTATCATTTGAACAATAGCTTTTTTAAATATCTCGTATTCTAAAAAAAAAACTTTGTTTTCTTATTTATATTTATTTTGTTTTGTTATCTTTGAAACTCATTAGAATTTTGGGAAAATTTGTTCTTCAAGTAGTACCTTTAAATGAAAATATTTTAACCAAAATATTTTTATTTGTTATAATTTATAAATTGAAAATATTTTTAAAGCTTTGCATTTAATATGTTTTCATATTTCACTGTTTTTTTATTGAGTTAAAGGCGTTATTTATGTTCTATTATTGCATAAAAATTTGAATTCACCATTTTTGTAGTTGTGTGATTTTGTGACACCGCTTGCAACAGATCTTTTTTGTACAAAAACAGTTATAACTAATTTTATAGACTTCCATTTTTTACATTTCATACGAAATGCCATAGAGTGAAAATAACTTATGAAATATTTATTATCCGCTAGTAGTATCCCTTATTAGCTATTATTCCGTATTAAAATAAACATAAAAAAAGACTCGATTTTCCAGACTAGGTGATATGTTTAATATATATATATATATACTATTCTTGTATAACATTTTGAATGTCAATATTTACATTAATAACCTTTTTTTGCAATAAACGTCTTTTGTTGATCCCTGAAAAAAGTCACAGCAGCCACTTACAGTTCGGACTCATTCTCTGGTTTTTAGCTCACAGGCTATCAAAGCCTGAGAGCTTATGTGCCCGCCGGTTCTGTATGTACGTACGTATGTATGTATGTACGTAACGCGATAACTCTTCATAGAAATATCCGTTTACCTTCAAATTTTGTTTATAGGTTCACTATGTTAAGGCGCTTCCCTGATTAGTTTTCGGGATTGATTGGTTAAGTATAAAGGGGGGAATGGGGGGGCTAATCCCCCCTTAATTTATATAAATGGGTTTTTCATGCAGAATTATTCAGTTTTCCTTCAAATTTTGTTTATAGGTTAACTGTGTTAAGGCGCTTCCCTGATTAGTTTTCGGGATTGATTGGTTAAGTATAAAGGGAGGGAACGGGGGGGGGGCTAATCCCCCCCCTTAATTTATATAAATGGATTTTTCATGCAGAATTATCCCATTTGCTTCAAAATTTGTTTATAGGTTCATTGGGTTAAGACGCTTCTCTGATTAGTTTTCGGGATTGATTGGTTAAGTATAAAGGGGGGGGGGGAACGGGGGCTGATCCCCCTTAATTTATATAAATGGGTTTTTCATGCAGAATTATTCCGTTTTCCTTCAAATTTTGTTTATAGGTTCATTGGGTTAAGACGCTTCCCGGATTAGTTTTCGGGATTGATTGGTTAAGTATAAAGGGGGGAAACGAGGGGCTGATCCCGCCCTTAATTTATATAAATGGATTTTTCATGCAGAATTCTCCCATTTGCTTCAAAATTTGTTTATAGGTTCATTGGGTTAAGACGCTTCCCTGATTAGTTTTCGGGATTGATTGGTTAAGTATAAAGGGGGGGGACGGGGGGCTGATCCCCCCCTTAATTTATATAAATGGGTTTTTCATGCAGAATTATTCCGTTTTCCTTCAAATTTTGTTTATAGGTTCATTGTGTTAAGACGCTTCCCGGATTAGTTTTCGGGATTGATTGGTTAAGTATAAAGGGGGGAAACGGGGGGGGGGCTGATCCCCTCCTTAATTTAGATAAATGGGTTTTTCATGCAGAATTATCCGATTTTCTTTAAATTTTGTATATATATTCATTGTAATTAGAGACTTACCTGATTAGTTTAAGGGGTTCATTAGTTAACTATGAGGGGGGGGGGGGTAACGGGGGGATCACCCCCCTTAATATATTGTTGAGTTCTTTATTTTTCTCTTATTTCAAATTCTTTGAAATAAGAGTATAATATACAATTAGTGTGAATAGCCTGTGAGCTCAATGCCCTCAGTTTAACTGGGCAGTTTTCTTTTTATTATAAGTATGCTTTCTTCGTTAGATGGTTCACAGGAGAATACCTCATACGGGCTTATGTTCGGGAACACTCATAGAATCGATTGGACATAACATGGTTATGCAATTTATCGAACGGATCATCAGCAAAATATGGCAATTTTCATAATTCCTAACCCCAAAGTAACCATTTATTAGACATTTTCAGAATATGAAAAATTTTGTGTATATCTGAAGTTACTGCGGCAGAAGACTTCAAAACTTGGACATTGAGATAAACTAAACAGAAATTTGAAACATGGAAGCACAGTAAAAGTATTTTCTACTAGCCAATGTAGTCTTTAAACCATTTGATAATAAAAAGTGATAATAAAAATGTCCTTCCAGCCTGTACCGGGAGGAAAAGGCAGTTTTCATAGTCCATAGTCCATGTTTTTAAAAATTCAACTCATTTTATTCAAACACCCTAAGCTAAATTGCTTGGAAACCGATTATAGAAGATTCAATCCCCCTGTTTTCGTTAATACTGAATTTGATTGCGCATTTCTGCATAAGAGTTACAGCATAACAAAAATAAGATTGTTTCAAAATGTCAGCCAATCTAGAATTTCAAACTGCCATATCTCTGCCATTTTTCAAGATATAGCAAAAACAAAAAATGTTCCAGAATCTTTGTATCACATTCTAACACTTAACAGAAACATTTTTTTCAATTTATAAATTTTTTGTACATGTTTTTGAATTTAAAAAAAAGAAAAAAATCACTGGCCGCCACTTAGAAACAAGATGGCGGATGAAGCTGGCCAACGAACTCGGTCGAGACCTTAGTATGTCCTATAATGCTCAGTTACATCCAAATCGGTTCATAAATAAGAGAGCTACAGCATGACGTATGCCAGATTTATGTATGGATATACATAAATCAACATTTGAACGGAGGGTGGCCTGGAGGTCATAATCGGTGAAAATATACCAAAATTTTTTGGAATTGCTTTCCTCCGAACGGCTGCAATAGGTAGCTTTTCGTATTGAAAGCTACCTAAAAGGAACGAAAAATATACTTCTTTAATTGCTAAAAGTTGTTAAATGCGTACACGTTTCTGCTTCACTGAAGCATTTTCAAGGCAGATGAGAATATTCTACCGATGTAAGATCTATAACACAATGATTTAAAACACCATCATTAACGTTTCTCACACTCTTTCTCGGATTACTCACATTATTTTGTTTTATTTTTACTTTGATGTTCATTTCAATACTCGTAACCATGGGTTAACTCAACCCATAATTTCAGTAAGATAAGTGATTCTGGATTGTTACTAACTGTTACTAAAAATAAATAAGTTTTGACAAATATAACCTCCTATGCAAGTTATAAATAAACAGTTAATGCAGATATTTTTTGCTCTTAAGTTTCTTCTAGTTAATAATTTAAAAGATAATATAATTTATTAAAAGTTCGGAATACTATGTGGGTCGGAGTGTTTGTATACAATTTTTTTTTTCTGAAATGGCAGCTGTGGAATGATTGACCCACTGCATTTGTAAGTAGTTTGATCTGAGCCAAACTTTCTATTTTTCAATTAGTATTACTGATCACATTTAAATATTTTAATAATTGAATTTAAATTTATCAAAAAATATTATGTACAGTCATGGGAAAAAAACTGAACACCCCCCCCCCACTAACTCTGCAACAAATTATAGTAGAAGGAAGTGACTGGTACCAAACGATTGGAAATAAAGTCTACTTTTAAATTATGTATCTAAAATTTGCTTAAGGGGCCATCTATATATTAAAACAAGCCTAAACTTTATATTTTTTCAATAGTAACACCCACTTTTGACATGATATTTTAAATGTTCGGTTCAAACTATGCCTAGATACAAAATTTTAAGTCATTTGGATGATAAGTTTTCGAGTTATAAACATTCAAATTTTAGAGCTTCTAATGTTAAATTACATTTTTATATATTTATTAATATCTCCTGAAATTATAATCCTAATGTGCTAATGTTTTGTTTGATTATAAAACTCAAAAACCCAAACATAACTACGTCAAATTTGTAATTTTTAAAATTTTATTATAGGAATTATGAAATTAATATTCGAAAAAATTATGAATTGCAACCTACAATTTTTTTGATGGATTTATATTTATTATGTATTCAAAATTTCAAATTTTTCTTCCAAGTAGTTTTCAAATTATGCTTAAAAACGGCAAGATGCTGCTTTAAGGGGCCGTCTATGATGTGCATTAAAGCATAGTTTGAGCAGGGATGGGAGCGCTCCGACTCGAAATCCCGATTGACACCACTAAATTTTAATAGTATTTGTTACCTTATTCAAGGTCCCGCAGTGGCGCGGACGGTGAAGCTCGGTTCTCGTAAGATCACCGAAAGCCAGGCAGCATCGACCAAAGTCACTGCTTGGGAGGGTGCATCGTCTATCCTCTCTCGTCTGCCTCTGCTGTGGGACCGTGTACGTTAATGGGAGCTGGTGCACGTTAAATCTGTTCGTGGCTCCAAAGTCCTCCAAGTTCTATATAAGCGTCTCTGGGGTGCCAATCCAGATGCAGGTCTCTCATCTGGAATTGGTTCTAAATTAGGAGACCAGCTCTAGAAGTCCAACCTATCTTGAGTAAGATAGGTTGGACATGTTGGAATTATAGGTTGGATAGGATCGATATTCGGGTCGGAGCGCTCTCATCCCTGTTTGAGAAAATATTATCATTATATTCATAGGCTGGGATTACAGTGACTTGATTAAGTCTGTCTTACAATATAAACAATGCGTAAACCGTATTTCAGTGCTTCGCGATCTTACGTTAATTTGAAAGCTAGCTTAAACTGAAGCGTAAGTGAATGATCGCGCGAGCACAACAAACCTGACAACGACCTGTGATTGTAGTAAGATATAAGATAGTGAGGCACCAGAATCCCAGTCTTTATTAGTATATATATATATTTCTTTTATTTTTTCAACGTCTGCTTTAAAATTTTTCATTAAATTTACGTCAAACGTATTTGCACGAGATGTATCTTTACTTCAGTTATGGAAAATAGTTTCGCTTTTATTTTTAAATTAATAAAGCTCATTTTTGAAAAATATTATCAGTTCTACCTTAGAAAAAACTTAATCATTTTTGTTACCTTTAAATGTATTTATAGCTTCTTTTCCAGTCTAATAAAGCTATATTGTTTTTCTGCAATATATATGTTTGAAGTGAAGTTTCTTATAAATGCATATGCGTAGAGTATTTGCTGAAACAAAATGGCCCCACAATTAACTGAAGTAACGAAAGGCCAATGATTGGCATGTGGCAAGCTGGAAGAAGTTTTCGTTATATAGCTAGGCCTTTTCAAGTGTCTCTTCAAACTGTTTCAGCATGGATTAACAGGTAAGCTTTATATTGGTAGTTTATTGCGAAAAAAAATTACATTTACATTCAATTTATTTAAATTTAAAATTAATTTACATTACTGGTAATTTTTCTTTTATGTTTAGCAATACAAATTTGATAAACCGTCTTTGTAGTAGTGGTCGGCCTAGAATCTTATCAGACAGCCAAGCTCGAGAAGTTTTTGCAATGGCTATACAGTGGATTTCTATATGTCTTCTAATCAAATTAAAGATGATTTGCAACTTCAAGTGAGCATATATAACTAAGAGACGATAGAATGTATTATGAATATATATATATATTTACGGCATACTTTATTTTTATTATGTATCATCTCGTACCATTCACAACACGCTCAAAGAAGCATGTTTTCGAATTCGCATGGTGGCTAAAAAACCAACATTAACTGAAAACCAGCGACTTCAACGCCTTCACTTTGCCCAAACATATATTAACTGAGGCATAAATGAATGGAGCTCAGTTTTAGTTAAAGACTAAAGCTGCCTTTAGTCAGTCCCCAGTTCTTCGTTTCGAGTGTACCGTCCATTGGGATTTTGGTTTCAACCACGGTACACAAATAATATTAAACGCAGCCGGAGAATTGCAATTTCAATGTGGGACTACATGTCGGCGCAGGGCATTGCATCTCTGCTATGCATTGAGATCATCTAGACGGAATATCTTATTGTGACATAGTAGAACACGCAATGTTACCTGATGTTTTAGAAAACCACTCTCTGGATGGATTTTTTCTCTTCAACAGGTATATATTGTTATTTGGTAAATGGTATTGATTAACAATATGATTTTCAGAGCATACTATATACTATTATTTATTAATATTAATAATAAATATATATTAAAAATTATCTATTTTATAGTTTTGCGCGTGTTAGAACATAATTTTTTACTGGGTTTTTTTTCCAAAACACCCCCCCCCCCTCAGCTATTCAAATCCAAATTATCACTGCTTGCTCTAGAATGTTTATTGATTCGTTCATTAAATGAATTAGGAAAATATTTTAAAAAGCAACTTTCTCTATATGCTATGCCATAGCATTAGAATTAATTTCGGTTTTATAGAATAACTAGTTATTTTTAATTGCAATAAAAATTCTTTTTATGACAGGTGTTCAGATATAAATCCTTTAGCTTGTCAGCTTTGGCACACATATCATATCGACAGCGATAAATCACGCCTTTGGCCCATCTTTACAGAACTGTGTGAAAATTTTCAATATATATTCAGTAATGAAATTAATTTTCTTTTGTTTCATGTTTAACGATTTTAGCAGATGAATCAGTATGAAAAAAAATTCATGTAAGTTTATTAAAAAATAATAATAACAGCTGCTTTTTGAAAAATAATTAAGACAAAACCTATCTGTCTATCTATCTATTTATCCATCCATCTATCTATATATATTATATCTCTCTCTATATTTATATATATATTAATAAGAAATTTTAAAACAACATATTTCATAGTTTTGTATATTTTTAGAACTTTTGCTGTTTACAGATTGTAATCTTTCACAGAATTATAATATTTTTTACTAAAAATAAAAATAAACCATTTACAATTTGTTCACGTTTTGATTTATAAAAAAACTTTTTGCAAAATTTACGCTAAAATATTTGAGAACATATTTAGATATTTATTCCATTAACATTTTTTGTTGTAAATATAAATTTTAATGTTATAGAAATCATTATTTATTAAGTGTAGTTCATAATTCATAATATTGTTTGGAATTTTCAGGATAATAGTGCTATCCACAGAAGTGGTGTAGTTAAAACTTGGTGCGAAGAGAACTGCATAATGAAGTTAGAATGGCGAAGCAATGCAGCCAAATTGAACCCAATGGAAAATGTTCGGGCTCTGTGGAATGATGAAGTTCGTCTGCAAGGAATTAAAACGACTGATTAGCTATGGAAATCTGTTTCTCATGCTTCGCAAACTATTAAAAGAGATACTGATATTGTTAACAGCCTCATTGAATCAATGCCACGCAGATTGGAAGAAGTTCTTGATAAAAATAATTGCTATACATTATATTAGCAAATTCCTCCCTCCCCTTTTTGTTATTTAATTACAAAATGCGGCTTATTAGTAGGGGCGAGGATTTTGCCTTTTAATTTTTTTGTGTACTAACCAGCCCACGATGTTCTTCTACTCTTTTGTTAAAGTTCTATGATTTTCTAATTTGAAGTAATCATATTTTTGTTATTTAGATAAATATCAGTACTTTAAAATTTTGGTTGCCAGTTGCTTCCACTGTTGATTTTAGGTTTTATTATGTGGGCCAGATTGTCCTTGTAGATTATGTTTGAATTTGGAAAAAGGACAGAAAACATAGTAATTTAATAATGTTAGGTGAAAAATACAATATGATTACAAATCTTTCTATTTGCTTTATATCTTTAATTTTGAAACAGGCATTTAGAACATATCAAATCCATAAAATTATATACTTGTTCATATAAATATTCAAAAAACTGTGAAGATCAAATTAACATAAAATTTCTGAGAGCAAAGCTAATTTCGTGGTGTATACACGTAATTATTCATTTCAATGTATTCCACAAAATAGTAGGACTCGTCAAATGTTTTCTGTTCTTTTACAATTGATTCCGATGATGTATTTATGAGAAAAAAATTATATAATTCTTGCATTAGGTATCTTCAAAATTTTGGTCAAAAACAATTTACATCATTTAAACCTTTAATATATAAACATTATAATCACTGAGATATTTATACGTATTAATTCAATTTACTCAAATCTTGTTAAATTGTTTGCAATATTACACTAAATGGTTGTTAGATAAAATATTCCCGCGAAAGTATTAGTTTGTTACTTAAAAATGCTAATTAAAACTTTTATTAACTTTTGTATATCAGTCAAAAATTGTAATCTTTACAAATATGTATGGATGTTCAGTTTTTATTCCATTAATAACGAACTTAAAATAATTAAACTTTTTCTTCTATAACTTTCATATTTAGATCTATTCGATTAACCAGGCTAATTGAAAAAAATTACAAGTTATTTTTATGGTTTTCTGATAGGCAAGATTCTTTCCCAATCGCTAGCAGTGTGCAAAAAAATCTAATAATAATAATAATAATGATAATAAATGTCAAATGGCAAGTTTTCTTGCCAAGAGGCATTAATGAGTTAATTGTAAAATTTCAAATGAACTACCAGAATAGGTTTAATAATAGAATTATTAACCCTATTCCGAAGGAGAATAACGGATGTAAAGTTATTCAGATGTCTTTATAACATAGATTTTGTTTTAGGTCTTCAAATAAATCGGAATATAAATCCTGCGAACATATCTCAAAACAAGACACGCCCTCCTGACCCCCCCCTCGCTACTAAAAAATAAAGCAATGTCGGGATTTATTTTCAGACTAAAAAACAATTTATCTGCGGTTGTTTTTTTTTAAATTTTTTTTTTTTTTTTTTTTTTTTTTTAACTTTGATTCCTTACGCTGCTTTATACTATTTTTTTAATTCTAAATTTTGTATTTGTCAATATCATTCACGTTTTTGCCAATAAATTTAATAAAAGGTGAGTTAAATAGATGCAAAATCTGAGAAAAAGCATTATAAAAACACCTGTAAAATTCCAATAACATTTACATATTCTAAAACTATTTTAATTACAAAAATCTTATGGTTTTTAAAATTGGATAATTCAACACTTGTAAACATTATTTTACCGCATATAACAATAACCGAAACTTATTAAGTGGGTAAAATGGTCATATCGGTAAAACATAATACATTAAAAGAAGTGACATTCTGCAGCATTTCAACAATCGAGTACCGAACTTGAATTTGAATACAGCCCCTTAAATATGCTCATTATAAAGTAATTAATTTCTCAGAAACTAATCGTAGGAATTTCATGAAATTTGGTATCTAGGCATAGTTTAAACTGCAGATTTTAAATATGTTGTAAAATTTGGGTCTTGCTATTGAAAAAAACAAAGTTTGGGTGTGTTTTTAAATGTAGATGGCCCCCTAAGCAAATTTTACATACATCATTTAAAAGTAGACTTTATTTCCAATCGTTTGGTACCAGTCACTTCCTTCTACTATAATTTGTTGCAGAGTTAGTGGGGGGTGTTCTGTTTTTTTTTCCATGACTGTACTTTTAATAATTAACTAAAAGCGTAATTTATGTGATATATTAAAAAAATAGAATAAACATCAATAGATATGTGAATAGAATTGATATGTAAATATATATTTAAACAAAAGTGTTTTATAATTTGGAATACATACATTATCCCGAATACAGCAACACAATACTTTAATGTATATATTATATGTATAAAATATATACATAAGTGTTTATTCTAAAGATATTGCGTTAGTTTCTTCTGAAGATCTTTTAAAGCTGCCACATCTAGTCACCAGTAGTGATTCAGAAAGGCAAGTGAAAGATTTAAAAATGAAATTTGACTTCTGTGTTTATGAAATTTTTTATTTATTTGTAAAATTCTGAATGTGAAATATTAACATGTTGAGAGCCAGTAGTCATTAGTGACCCAGTGTCATCTAAGCATGTTTTAAACCAGAAATTTTATTAATAAAGTAATTTAAAAGTATGTAATACAGATATTAGTTACATTTTATTTATAAGAAAATGTCTGGTGAAAATATAAATATGTGTATAATTATATATATACGATTTACTGAACCAAACCTCCCTCACTGAGAGTCAAACCTCCAAAAAGTAGGTAAGACTCATGTTAACAGAGTTACAGAAAATGTATTTAAAAAATCATTTAGTGTCTTTTCGGAACTATGACACTGTACAAAGATACAACACATAATAAATTGTTTATATGAGAAAAAAACTGATATGTTATTGTATATGTTAAACAAAAATTACAAGTATTTTAGTAAAAAGTGAATAAAACATCCGAAATCTCTCCTATATGTTAATTTTATTAATTAATTAACATTTTTTGTTGTTATTTTTATGTGAATTATTACGAACAAAAATAACTAATAAAAGTAATATTATTGCATTTAAAATATTTTTTGTTGAATAGTTTCTGTTCGAAATTTTAAAGAAAATCTATCTCCTGTAAATCTATCCTTTCATAATTAGTTTCTTTCATAGTGTTAATTTTCTTTTAAACATCCGGAAAACTAAAAATCTCAAGACAATATATCTATTATACTGACAGAAAATGTATAGTACTAATATTACAGCGAAGTAAAAATTATTGGTTCATATCATGCAAAGCTTACCTTTCAGGTTGTTATCCATATATTATATATCTGATTAATTTCATACTAAGAAAGTATAAAGAGTATTTAAAATATGAATGTAGATTCTGAGGATATGAACAAGTGCACTGTTGAAATTAAAATGCATTTTGGTGTCTTTATTTGAACGAATTAAGGAGTGAGTAACTTACCATTAGACCTAGCTTTTGTATCTTTTGTTTGTCATATTTTTATGTTTTATTTTTAACATTTTCTAACATAGTTGGTAACACTTTTCAACATAGTTGAAAGTAATTTATGAATTCGGTTTGTCTGTACAGGCATCTGGCTTTCCGTCTATCTGTCTGTATGGCTTTCTGTCCGTCTGTTTGTCTCTCTGGCCGTACTGTAACGCTTATAAATATACTCGAATTGCTATGTAATTTATATATATTATTAAGGTTTACTATTGCATATTCGATATTGAAAATGAAGTATGTAGCAATGATAATGGTTTTCCATGAGCCCTCAAAAGAATTCTATTACATTTTGGTCTATGGGGTAAAATGGTTTGCAGTGTATTTTAATGATGTTACAGTATTCCAAACATATTGAAATTGATATACTTCACTGAGGTGTGATATAAGATGCTTTCTATAAAGTATGATCTGCCATAGTGTCTATCGTTCATTTACAGAGACGTATAAAAGAATTCGGTTACATTATTCTCTGTGATGAGTAATATATGCAGGAAGAGCTTTTTCAATTATGGTAGGCGTTTTTAAATTTCCCTGTTTTTTTGCATATTACTTGATTTGTATAAATTCTATAGTTGATATACAGGGCTGCACAACAGAATTCGAGTACATTTCCGGTTATTAACGGAAATTGCTGAAGGGGAATTTTCAACTGTATTATGCGTTTCTTAATGAATTAAATTTTAGAATGCTATGTAGTATATATACAAATATGATCATATAAAAGGCTGCACAAAAAATTAATTATTTTTCTGACTGCTGATGGTAATTGTTGAAATTGGATTTTGAAATATGTTATGAGTTTTCCGAATTTTTTACTCAGATATCATCTTTCACCTTATTAAACCGTGAAGTTTTGTTACAGTATTATAAATGTACTGTGGATTTTTTCATAATCTATGCTTGATGCATGGTTTTTATTTCTTGTTTGTATTGGCGAGGAATAAAAGAAATTGAACCTGCAAACAAAAATGTTTCTAAATTGGCGAAAAAAAACTAAAGTGTAACAAATAAAATTCTGTAATTTCTTTGCACATTGATTGGGCATTAATGTAAAAAACCATGCATATGTCACATGGTTGTCACATGAGATGTCAACATAGTTCATACATCTGACTGGATCTTGTGTCATTCAACTGAATCGACAGTGTAATTTTCCCAGAAATTTAATTACATTTCTTCTTAGAATGAGTTCTAAACATATATTGACATAGTGATAATATAGAAACTGAACAAAATTTCTAGAACTATACTTCCTACAAATTATAGCAGTTATTATTAACTGCTATAATTTTTCTTCATGAATCTCTACATGTCTTGAAAAAAGTGCATCATAAATTTCCATTCGTGAAATAAAGAGTAAAGAATTTAAAATACCTTTGTTCAAATTATGCTTTACGTATAATCTTATATGTAACGTACAATATAACATGGTATAATTTTATTTTATTTACATTTCACAGTTTTAGTTTGATTTTCAGAATGATTACAAAGCGATTACAGATCACATATACAAATATCTTTATTAATAGAACATAACTATATACAAAAAATGACACGTTTATAGAAAAAAACTTGTATGTACATTATAGCAGTAGAAAGGTAATTTTAAGACACGTAGTATTTCAGAAACGAAAATAAAATTAAGGTACAATTTATAAATGCATGAAATAACTTTGTATAACAAATTAAAATCATTACATGATATTCAATAAAATTTCTAATTTTCTCAATACCCAATTCAATTTTATTTGACTTATTCTATGTAATACATTTATTTATTCGTACATTACTTATTCTACTCAATATATCATTTCATTAAAAATATCCGTGTATTCTGATTATGCGGAACATTTTTTCTGGCGTAATGTTAGTTTAATTTATACACATGATACAAGGATTCTATAGAAGTAATAAGTGTAATGAAAATAAGAAATGTTTAGTGACGGCTTTTTTATCTAAATTTCATCATGGTAAGAAACTTATCAATATTTTTGAATTAGATATATGAATACTGGCCTCGGTAACGCAGTTCTTTTGAGCAAGTTTTCAAAATTAAAGTAGGGTGAAACCTTCAGTATCTGACACTTTTAGGAGTCTTTCTTGTTCAAATCACTATTACAAAAACTAAAATCTATTTTATACTTACCTTTGCTTTTGAAAGGATAGTAGAGATATATTTAAAAAATATTGAAAAATTATACATTCTATTATTAAAAATTAATTTTATTCATAAATATGGTCAGAAACTCCAGTAACTGACACCATCCCTACTTTGGAACACCAATAACTGACACAAAGTGAACCAGTGACTGACGCTTTTTTTAAAAATATTAAAATGATTTTTTAAAAAAATTTATTCTTTATTATAAAAACAAATTACATTAATATTTTTTATAAAAAGTGGGATTTAGTAAGATGTACTGCATTATTAGTACTGCACAGAGTATATAGTAAGAGTATATAGGAGTCATATTTAATACTGTATTATTAATAATGCAGATATCCAATAACTGACATTTATGAACCAGTGACTGACATCTGGTGTCAGACACCGTTAAAACAACTTAAATTTTAATGGTGTTTACTACAAGATAAATTTAAATTATTATTATGCATTTTTAAAGAGTTCAAATAAGATTTCAACTTTTTTAAATATAACCAATAACTAACACCTCTGTCAGAGACTGGTGAAATGAAATTCTAGGAACCAATAACTGTCACTCCCCATTAAGATAACATAAATAACTATAAACCCTAAATCACGGCCCTAATATATCGTATGCATATTTAAACTAAATTCTACATGTATAACTTTAAGAAAAAGGTTTAGGATGGTTACATTGCAAATAGATTAGAAAAAGACTTCCTTTATTTTAGAGCTTCAAAATGGCACTTTTTGTATTTTCAAACGTTTCTTCCTCATTAAATATGTTCTAGTGGTGAAAAAATTGACTCGAAAATAAAAATAAGTGTCTCATTTACCGCTAGATGACATTACTTTGCAGAATTTTACAACAAAATGCTTATTTTAGTTAGATTTTTTCTCAAGTTTCAGTTACTGGTTAGGTGTCAATAACTGGGGGTTTCACCCTATCATTGTCGCTTAAAATGACAGAAACGATTGTTACAACTAGCCATAATTAATTTGCAGATTTGTTTGATTCCTCTTAAAACATTCTAAATATTAGAGTATCCTATCTTTCAATTCATGGTGACAATTTTTGTGTTTTTTTTTAACGCAATTACATATCTAATTTAATTTTTCCATATTTGTTATGTTTTAATATTAAGATACTGTGGTATTCTCAATCATGTAATTTATATTAAATGAATATAGGTGTCGCACATCAATTAAATTAAGAAAAAATCAAAAATTATTTTAAAGACAACTAAATAATACAGTTGTATTTATATACAATTCACTGTTAATTTACCTTTGAAACTAAAACTCTCAATGTTCTTTGACTTGAAATTTGTAGAAAATGAGAAAAACAATTTTTGTTCCATAAATAAGTTCCCAACATATTCGTGGTAAATTTCTGTCTGCAATTACGTCTATAATTACAACATAATTTATAACACTAAAAAATTCCCATTGTATTCTTGATAAATTTCTGTCTACAATTTCAACAAGTATCAATAATTGCAACAGTGTTACTATTTCTGTCAATTATTACAATACAATTCATATATATGTATCAGAATTTCCCCCAGGTTTAAAAAAGCGCAGGGTGCTGCTGGTGAGAAAAGAGCACTTTTGTTTTATTCTTAAGGGCACTTTTTGGATTCTTGAGGGCACTTTTCGGATTCTTATTGGCACTTTTTTAAATTATTAAAGGTATTCTTTTGGTTTTTAAAGCCACTTTTAATATTTACAAGTCAGTGCACTCTTTTTAAGACAACATTGAACCAGTTTTTACTATGAAAGCAAATTTTTTAATGCAAAAAGGAGAAAGGACACTTTGTTAACTGAGGGGAAAGAAGGGTGCTAATTATTTTACTGGAGGGGGCAAGAAGGATGCTAATTATTTTACTGGAGGGGGCAAGAAGGGTGCTAATTATTTTTATGAGGGGCAGGAAGGGTGCTATTTTGTAAACCAAATTGCAGGCAGGGTGCAGCACCCTTCTGAAACTGTCTGGGGGAAACGCTGTATATATATATATGTATATATATATATATATATATATATATATATATATATATATATATATATATGTATATATATATATATATATATATATATATATATATATATATATATATATATATATATATATATATATATATATATATAATAAAAACTCCCACTATATGCTTGAGCCACTATATTCTATCTATAATTACAATAATGATCGATAATTGCAACACTGTCACTATTTTAAATAAGAGAAGGCTATGAAAAATACCTTTCTCATAAATATAATGACATTTACAACTGCATCATAAGAAGTATTGTTATTTGGATTTTAGCGGCCAGTGAACAAAATAAGAGAGAAGGATGAGATTGAAAGTCCCCCCCCCACCCCAACCCTTTCATCCTGAACCTCGATTTAGTTTTCAAAATTAGAAGTTGTAATTCAGTGGCATGTGTTATTTAAATAAGATGTCATATTATGCATACAATATACTTGGTTTATTTGTTAAACACACTTTATGATTAATTAAAAACAAAATGTCATCTGAATAAGGAAACTGATTGCACATTTACATTCTTCTTTTTAGTAAAACATACAAAAATATTTTTAAATGAAAATATCTAGAAAGATGTAACGCATTAATACACTACAATAAATCTACTCGACTTAAAACTTTCTAATAAATGATTAAAGCTTATAGCAATTTTTCATCCCGACGTCAATCGAAACATATAAATTGTAAAATGTATAAAGATATGTTCAATATAAAAACAAGTTGGAAATTGTACGTCAAACGTGACAAATGATATGCCTTCGTACTGTTGTTATTTCAGTGAAATGAATGATACTGTGTGTTATTATGATATGATTAATTTAGGTAATAAAATAAATACATTTTAAGTTGGCAACTTTTTATCTTTTGTTGAAATTTACTTGAAAATTCCAATGGGATACTTAAGCCTAGCTTTGAAAATTTCAGAACTTGAAATCTATATTTAAACTCTTTTTCCATTTAATATCTATTTCTCCGGAAACATCTATCCAAAAAACTGTCGGTAGATTATAGGATTGCTGTAATTAAATAATTTTAGTATAAAAATTCAGTTTTTAAATTCAGTAATACTGAAATAATATTACTCTACCTTAAATATGACTTAATCACCATGACAACCTAGAATCATTACCTATAATGGAATATCATTCAATTAATTACGTATGAGAGGATTTAATAGAATGAAGAAAACTTTTATTAATATCTCTTTTAAGTTTTGATTCGATTTTCCTAAAAATTGAAATGACTCGACAAAATTCTGCAACGAATATATATAGTAAATTTCAAAACATTCTTGTAGAGCAAGAACTTTTCAAATATATCTTTTGCATTTTATTGAAAGATCGAAGAATTATTGATTCGTTTAATATTTTTTAATTATCAACACTCGTATACATTTAGAACTTTCAAATGAAAGCATTACGAAATGCAACCAGTACTATAAATCTCGTGCATTTTATACTAAATTAATTAACAAACATTAAGGCAATTTTTAAATATATTTGATGATAGAATAGTCTTTTCCACAAAAATATAATACTTTATCAATTAAAATATAGGGAAAATAGCATGTATTTTTTCATGTAATGGCTTTGAGAAATTGTAAAAATTAATGAATATAAAAAATGAATGATTTATGTTTGTTTTAGCTTTCAGGTATAAACGTTTACATTTCAAATTATGATTCATATACAATAAATGGCTTGATATAGAGATACAGAAAGTTTTGTAAGCAAGTACAAAATTATTTGTGAAAGACATAATGATGTGGAAAACTAGTTTTGGACAATAAAATGCAAATGATTATTCACCCATTCTCTATGAATTCTCATGTAAACATTCTCATGTTCAACAAACATGTTTTACAGGCAAAAATGGTAAATTAACAGTATTAACATTAACATTAAAATTAATATATATATATTTTTTTACTCTTGCATATATAAATTCAGTTACAAGCTAAAAATGTTTAATTGAAAATTGAAAGCATATTTAAAAACTGATAATCTGGTTTGAGAAAACTGATTATATAATACACATTAAAAACTACTCAGAAATGTTTCCGAAAATCAGTGGCAGTAAAAGAAACTTTGTTTTTATATGTACTTCTTTAAATAGAGAAAATATATCGTCGCTACCATGTCAAACTATCGAATGTGAAAAAATGCATTTTTCATTACTTTTATAAATGGGCCGATTGTCACCACTAAATTTTATTAGAATTCTTCGCCTAATAAGAATACTAATAAAATTTCTGTGAAGAACAGGGTTGCCTGTTTCGCCTTATTATTTATTTAGAGATGCCGAATTCCTACCGGAAATTTTGAGAGATAAGTTTTTGCTTTAAGTAATCATGAAATGTCTGTCATTAAATAAAGAAAAAAATTGTGTTTGAAGTTTTTGGTATGAATTCGGAAATTCTGAATGAAAAAGGAATGCCAAACTGGCAACCCTGGTGAAGAATACTATTAAAATTTAGTGGTGACAATCGGCTCATTTAAAAAAATAATAAAAAATGCATTTTTTCATATTCGATAGTTTGACATGGTAGTGACGATATTAGATTCTGAGGTTTCTAAATATAAAGACCGCTTTTCGAAATCGTGGGTAACTCGGAAGAGGTTATTGCATATTTTCGTTCTTGGTTATAGTATAGCTTCCTAGATTAAGAAACGTTTGTCTTTTTTTACAGTCTATGGAATTTAATCCTTAGAAAAATATTAATCGCATCGGGCGTATTTTTTTTTTCCTTAACAGGAGTCGAATATGTATAATCGTATGCGTTTCTTATCATTTCAAAGAGTAATCTATTTAGTATAATATATTAATGATTAAAAATTACAATTTTCTATAAATAATTTGCCATTACTTCGGTTTTATATGTAAGCTTTTTTTTTTTTTTTTTTTTTTTTTTTTTTTAAACTTTTAACAATTACTTTAGTGTATGTTATACGTTTTATGCCTTGTATTGATCTATAACTTTCATTAGCATAACTTACAGTAACATATTATGATCTGTGACTAACACCCATCCGTTAATCAGTAAAATACCCTTTTTTTTTGGTAATTCATCACACGCTCAGTTCGCATCAGGTCCTTTTTGCGGGACTCTATAATATTTCTTAAAATATTTTTTTTTTTTTTTTTTTTTTTAAGTTTCTAAATTTTTAATTTTTATGAAATATTTACGCTGGATTATTAAAAAAATACAAGTATTCTTCAGATTGTAGATCATTTTGAAAATATATTGTTTGTCTAACTATTAAAGAAATCTAACCCGTACATGTTGCGTCGCATTGTACGACGTGTTGGGTAAACTGTTTTTTTCTGTTTATGACTTAAAATTATTATATTTAACATATTTAATTGTTTAAAAAGCAAAATTTTAAAACAATAGCGTTGTAAAAACATTCATTTAAAGTTTTTGATGCTATTTTAAAAGTAAGGTTATCTTAAGATAACAAACTTTTAAAAGTTTCGGAAACTTTTGGTATTCCTGGTATTATTATCCCTCAAATAATAATAATAAAAAAATAAAAAGTGGCTCGTGCTCTAACAACTAGACGAAATGGCGGGTACTAATCATATATATATATATATATAATAGTTTAGAACGTATATAATAATCTATACATAGCTCACTATTTTCCCTTTATAATTCTTATTTTGTTACTTTATAGCAATTTTTAGAGAAAAAATACATTGTTTTTGCCTCTTTTTGTGATCAAAATCTACTGGAAACCAAGAAATGGCATGTTTATTCTTATATAATAAAACGAAAAAATTCTATTATCTTTAAAATGTTTACTGAAGAAGTATGTTAATAGATTATCAAAATGCTTCACAAATGACTCTGAGAAAAGCTTTATATTACGATTTATATTTTATTAAATGTTTTTTTAACGAGTGTATTGCAAAAAACACTCTTATTGGGCTGATTTCTTTAGAAATGGACATTTTACAATCACTTGATTTATATGCATATGAATATAGGTATAGCACAAAATTTGTCATTGCGATAACGTCTGAAATACTGTACAAATTCAAAGCAAATGTGGACAGCGTATTGATTTTAGAAATATCTTGGATGATTTCGTTAGTCAAGAAGATTTGGTAATTTGTTTGAGAATAATAATCCTTTGAAAATCGGAATAACATTACGGTCAATGGGGGTTATATTTTCAATTCATTATTAATACATGTTAAATTTGTTCAATTTCAATGAATGTTTTAGAAGTTGTTTGCTTTGGTAAATGGGTAAAGTTATTATGATTTTGTTGGTATGATTTTATATAGCAATTGTTGTTATACTTCGTTTTTATCAATTAAGCAATTTACAAAACTGTAATTTTTGTTGGCAAATTGTTATTTTCTTGCCAAACCGAATTTTTAAATCGCGATTAAGGACAATAAAGCAAATTTATTTAATTTGTATTAAATATTATGTATGTATACCTTAAAAAAAAAGAAGAAAGAAAAACAAAAACGAAGAATTCAAGCTGTTCTTCCGACTGTACTGGGAGGGCATGTTATAATTGAAACTCTTTATTGAAAAAAAAAAAAAAAAAAAAAAAAAAAAAGATACTATTTGAAAAACAAACACCAGTTTTGTCATATCTTTAATTATATTATATATTTCAATAAAGTTTAGAACTTTTATGTTGTTTTAAATCTTTTAAAATATACAATCATGTAAATATTTCTATTATCGTAAAATAATATTAAATGTCTTCAATATAATGAAATAATTGTCAGTATGTTATCTGAATTCGTTTAATATTATGGTTTACAGAAAATATTACTCTATATTTTTTAAAGGTATGCATTAGTGTAAATACAGTAATTTAGGAACAGAGTGATGTTTATTTTGTCACAGTTTCTATACATTCAGCCGAAATAAATATATAATTCTAGCACATCCTTTCGTCTTTATAGATTCACAGTTAAATATTTAATGCGATAAAATAGATTAAACGTCTATTAGAAACATTAAATAATTTGGTAGATATCAGTATGAAGTTATATATAATAAAACTTTATAAATATAGATTTTTATTTAATGTTTAATGCAGTTTTAATCATTTACATGAAATTTAATTTCTTTCCAAATATTTAATTGTGAAAATAATATTAATGGTTAAGGACAATGATACGCAGATATAAACATATAAAATTTTAACAAAATAATAATATTAATAATAATAAAAACATGATAATATACATATGATAACAAAGTAAACAACAAAAACAATGATATACAATAAATAACGCCTTTGTTTATACTGATAAACTGTGTTTCCTAATCAGAAACTTATTCCAGTCATTAACTTTAGGCCTCAGGAAAACATCGAATGCATTTTTCATTCTTTTTTATGAAAAATGCCGTGTAATAACATTTCCAATGAAATCTGTAAAAAATAAAAAATAAAAACTTCAATTTTATTATTATTTTCTTAAATAAAAAAATAGTATACTATATAAATAATACAGTCATATATTTTTCTTTATAATACAATTAGAATCGTTATAAAAAAATTATATTTTCTGGAAAAGTAAAAATTTGGATATCATGTTTTGTTTTATTTCTTTACTTGCTTTTTAAAATAAAATAAGCGTATAATGCATTAATACAGCTATACATTTTTCTATGCAACACAATTAGAATTTTTGTATAAAATTTATATTTTCTTGAAAAGTAAAAATTTGGTTACCATGTGTTTTTTTTTAAATAATTTACTTATACTTCATTTTTAAATAGAAAAAGCATATTCTACATTAATAGAGCTACATATTTCTCTGTAAAACATAATAAGAATTTTATATACAATTAAAATTTTCTTAAAAAATAAAAATTGGATATAATTTTATGGGTTTTTTTCTAAATAATTTACTTATACTTAAAAAAAAAAGCGTATCACACATTAATACAGCTATACATTTTTCTATATAACACAATTAGAATTGTTAAAAAAATTATATTTTCTTGAAGAGTAAAAAATTGGACATCATGTACTTTAATAATTTACTATTTTATTAAATTAATGAAATACAACTTCCATATTTCGCACGCATTTTGTTACATAATAAAAATATGTTTTTTTCATATTACGAAGGGTTTTTTTTTCATTCAAACTAATAGAATTTTGAGAGAAAATACTCTGAATGATTATAGAGTGAAAATAGTGTATAAATGTATTTTCGGATAAATTTCTTTCTCCGAAGTAAAAACACACTTTCTACAAAGCTACTTTAACCTTCATGTTAGTAAATAATAATAATTAAAAAAAAAGATTAAAAATGTAATTTAACTTTCTCGCCAAATTCAAAGAAATGGATAATAAGATTTTTTTTTATTAAGAACTCACTGTAGTAAAGAGCGCTAGCAAACCAATAGCAACGTTCTTTTCAAATTTCTTACTTGCATTTTAATATTTTTATTTTCGTTATTATTATTATTATTATTATTATTATTATTATTATTATTGTTGTTATTATTATTTATTATTATTATTTTTTTGCATAGGATACCCGAACTCGATGTCTAACAGAGTATCTTCGTATTTTTTTTTCCCCGAGGACACTTTCAGTTTTTGAAATGGTTCCGAAATTGAAAGTGTCCACGGAAAATGAAAACTGTGCCGAAAATCGAAAAGGCATCAACCCCAGGTAGAGTTACAAAGGCTAGAAAAAACCCTGTTTAAACCTGGGAATAAACCGGGTTTTTCGGGAATAAACCGGGTTTTTTGGGAATAAAACAGGTCTTTTGAGAATAAACCTGGGAATAAACCGGGTCTATTGGAAATAAACCCGGGAATAAACCGGATTTTTGCAACTCTAACCCCAGGTATACCAGACAGAAAAAAATGAAATTAACAGGAAATTTTAAAAGAGCGATGTGATTGGTTTAACATTAGCTTGCTAATGTTTTCCCGTTACTCCCAAGTGTAAATTGATTTTTTAATAAATATTCATAATGTGAAGCTTTAAGAAATGTTTTGAAAAACAAACAAAATGTCTGTTTGAAACTTATTTTAAATCTTCACACTTTAAAAATCGTTTAGATTTCTGAAATTAATTTATCCCGCAAAATTATATAAATTTTATTAAATTTTATCAAAAGTATATTTTTAAAAACGTAAAAGTTTTGTATAATTGTCCTCTGTGATAGTGTTATCTAGGATGTAAAATAACTGAATTAAGAAGCATATTTAAAAGTGTAAAATTAATCATTAAAGTTATAAAAGTATGTTAAGGGCTTACACTGGCCACGCGGCAACATTCATGATAAACACATGGAAGGGATCTTTACCAAATTTCTCGCTTGCATTTCAATATTTTTAAACGGATATATGCGTTCGGTGTCTAATTTGATAGTCTCTGTTCTTTTTTCATTTTGGTTGCAGATTTCTTCTGAGGATAATTTTAATTTCAGAACAACCAACCAATTTTTTTTCCGAAATTGAAATTGTCCTAGAAAATAAATTGCAACCAAAATTGAAAAAAAAAAATACAGAGATATCACGTTAGATATCAACATAAAATATGCGATGCAAATCCCTTAAAAATATTAAAATGCAAACAAAAAAATTATAAAGAACTCCTCCAGTTAGTTTAACATTAGCTTGCGAATGTCGTCCCGTGACAAGTGTAGACAAAGAAAAAGAAATGAAGCTAAAGATAGTTTAGATTGGTATAATACATATACATACCTACCAAGTTTTCTATATTTTGAATTGCATTGTTATTGAATAGAAATATGCGCTTTACTTAATGACAGAAGTGCTGCGATTAAATAAGACGAATATTACCATTTGGAAATAGTAGTACTCAAAATGCCTCAGATTTGGAAGAAACGTATACAATACGGCATGTGTGTCATCTAACAGCAATTTATTTTATAATTAGTCGGATGTGCTAATCCCAATACTTTCTTCGATCTCATACAGGTTAATATTTCAAAATTAGTTATCACAGTGCCAAAATTAAATGATAATCTGTATCCAGATTTTAAAGTTATAAGTTCATTGAATTGTGTGAATTTTAAAAGGAGACATACGATAAAAATCATGGAATTTTGGCACCCACCCTCTTAGATGTCTGCAAACAAAATTCCCAACCTAAAGAGCATAAAAGCGACACCTGTTGGGCTGTATACACCCAAGTCTAATAAGGATCTATTTATGTGAAATCGTAACAGAGTATGAAGTTTGATTAAATTCCGTGGAATTATTTTTGAGATATAGCTATCGCAAAAATCGTGAAAGATGCAGCATAACAGCGCCATCTGTTAAGGGATTTACACAAAAACCTAATCAGCACCAACATATGCCAAGGTCTATCAGAATATGAAATTTGATGAAATTCCATGCATTATTTCTTGAGATAGGACTATCGCTAAAATAGTTGGAATCCTAAAAAATGCAGCATAGCAGCGCCACCTATTGGGCGATTTACACCAAAACCTAATCAGAAACAACCTACATCAACGTCTAACCGAATCGTAGTTTTGTGAAGATCTGTGCATTAGTTCTTGAGATAGAGCTATTGCGGAAATCGTGAAAAATGCAAAATAGCAGCGCCACCTTTCAGGCGATTTACACCAAAACTAATCAGCATCAATTTATATCAAGGTCTAACTGAAAGTAAAGTTTGATTAAATTCCGTGCGTTAGTTCTTGAGATAGACAGCCTACAAAAATTTTTGTCACATACAGACAAACAGACAGATAGACAGACTCACAGACAGACATTTTCTAAAAACAGTCAGATCATGTTCAAGATCTTCTAAAGCATATAAATCCGTCGAAAACTGAAAGTCGAAAATTTTCACGAATCCAATACTTTCTTTTTGTAAAGATAGAAGAATGTAAAAATACTTCAAGGCACTTAACAAAGGCAAAATAGAACTATGTACATACATAGGAAAGATATTTATAAATCATACTTTTAAAAATGATTATAAGACTAGTTTTTTTTTCACTGATGTTTTTGGACTTCTATATGCACGTCTGCTGGATCTTGATTATCAGTTCCTGGTTCATTTGTTTTAATGCTATGTACTTTGAAGCCGTCTTTACTAGCTTCATATTCCACTTCTCTGAAAATGCCTTCTTTGTCTTTAAATCCGTAGCTGCCGGTGAGGTAACCATTATCATCCATTTTTTCTCGCCTGTACTGCTCAGAGCCATGCTCATCGTCTTGTATGTCAAAGTGGAATTCATACGGCATTGGAGGATGCTAAGAAGGAAAACAAAAGTAAGTAATGAAAATTAAGTATTTTTTTCATTTAAAGACATCAATATTTGCGAAGAAAAAGCAGCGTATTACTGCTTATTTTACTGTTTATTAATTTTAAATTTATGGTATAATACTGGCAGCTGGGGTGCCAGTATTATACTGTAAAATCAACCTCTTTTTTTTTTTTTTTTTTTTTTTTTGCAGTGTATATGTTGAAAATGGCTCATTGTTAGGATATCTTTATCTAAACTGTTCAGAGAAAGAAGATGAAGGAAAGAGTAAAAATTTAATGATTATAATTAGCAGAAAAAGCGTCATATTACGCACTTCAGTTTTAAACTGGAACCTTAAAAATCATAAAAGAAGGATTTTGAGATACATTACAAAATTACAATTCAACCTGTTTTGGAACACCTATTTATCTGTATTTTAAAAATATCCAGTTTGGAGCAATTTTTTTTTGTCGCCTGTCAACGGCGTTTCAAAAGACCTACCTTTTTCTAATTGCAAAATTAACAGTTGTAACATGACTCCTGTACTCATAATACATTTTGTCTTTTAAAAATTATGAACTAATTTAGGATATATTTTATTTAGAAAACAATATGTTTCGTACTTAAAAGGTTTTATTGGGTGTTTATAAGAATAAATATGGGGTACAATAAAGAATAAGCACGTAATATTAAAAATCGATATTATTATATAGGTATTAAGATAATCCTGTAACCCATAAATTGGTTTTAAAGAAAGTTTTTTTTATATAAATAGAGAAAAAGTTTAATTTAACATTTATATCAGGTTGCAAGCAGTTTTACTAAAAATTTTTAATTGAATGTTTTGTCTTATTCAATTGCGGAAAATTATTACAAATTCTGATATCAAACAAGGGGATTATGAATTCTGCTATTTAAATGTTTAATAAAAATTTGCATATCAGAATTAGTGATGAAAGACTCCTTGGAAATTCCAAGGAGTGTACTCCAGAGATAAGTTCGTTTTTTTTCGGAACCCAAGCACGACAATTGTAAAGCCGACCCCGCCCAAGCGCAACATATTTTGTGTTATCAGAGTCAGATCCCGATACCGAAAGTAGTACACAGTAGAAAAATGTTAATAACATTTTTAAATTATTCCAAAATTAATTTTTTAAATTAGAAAACTCTTCTTACATAGGAATAACTATTAATCCCAAATACTCCCCATGACGACGTTTCGTGATTTTTACTATGTACCTGAAAATCTATTTAAATTAGCAAATTCTGATATTTAAACCCAACCTAGCAGAAATCAGCAAAAGTTACAATTCTTATCCTTTTTAAATATCACTTTACAACTATGGCAGAAATCCGGGAGTTCTGTTTTCCAGTAATTTTGGAAAAACACTTCACACAGAAAGAAAGGCTAGACAAGGGATATCTTTTTTTTTTTTTTTGTGTGTGTTACTAACACTCACCGTGCCAAGGCTTCATAATCACATAGAATATTTCTCTTTATAACCCACCAATAACAATTCAATTCCCTTTTAAACTGTGTTTCAGAGGATTGTAAAGCACTTTAAAAAACTTAGAATACAATCTTCTTTTTCAAATAGCATACGGCAATTTCCTCTATTTTTTCAATGTCTGAATAAATAACTTTTTTACTTTGAGCTTGAAGACTGGTATAAAAATTGAACTCGAGCCTATTTTGGGCTCGGGTTGAGTCCGTTTCAACTTTAGTATATGTATATTGTTATGTGCTTTTCAAAATTGATGAATGTAATAGTTTTGAGTTTCTTGTTTTATAATTTTTAATAGTTTAATAATATAGAGAAAGACTATTGAATGTTTAACTCGACTTTAGGTAGCAACTAACTGGGTTTCTAAAACTTTCGATGATTGTATCTTGAAGTTACATTACTATGACATGGATTGATATTAAATTTTCTTTTAATATGTAGATATTTGTATTCATTGGTTACTTTAATTAAAAAGCCAAATTATTGCATTATATGATCAGTAACTGAAAGAAAAAGTGCCTAATTAATTAAAGTATGATATCGTAACAGGGACTTATATATTTTTTTGAAAAATAAAACGCGTTATACCCGTTTTCAACGTGGAAATGAAAGTACAAGGACTAATTAATTTAGCTTTATCAAAAAATTTATAAAGTTTAAAGACTTTGCAATCAATTTTTTTCCAAAAATTATAAAACTTTTTTGTGTTTAAACATATATAATTAGAAATTTAAAATTTTAAGTATTTTTCACCCAAAAATATATTAAAGTTCTGGGCTAAATATTCTAAAAGTTTAAAATATGAAGTAACTGAGTAAAATTTAAAATATTCATCCATTGCATTTTAGCTTATAAAAGATTCATTTTTAAGCAATATTAGTAAATCTTAAACAATTATTTCGCATTTTAAATGATTATAAAAGTTATTTTTTGTAAAAGTGTTATGATGTTTTTTTAATCAATTAAACTAAAAAATCATATGAGGTTAAAGATTTTATATTGTACTAATAACATAACAATTATAATTAGGATATACTATGGTGCGTTCCGTATCTCCGTTAAGCATATTTATTCAAGTACGGTGTGATCAAAAAGCCAGTATACCCAAGATTTTTAATTATGAAATCTTATCTCGTGATTATTTTCTGTGGAACCGTGGGGATAAGAAGTACCTCTTGATGGAGCTGGTGGATTAAATCCGTAAACAGATTTTCCAGTTGTAGGATTTTGCTAATAACATTTTAATAAATGAAGTTTCATACCTGTTGTTGCAGTTGAACCTGAATCAATTGATGTACAACAGATTAGAATCACAGTAAATGTTGAAAGTGTGAGCCCTTTCTTATCATTTTCTGTAATTTGTTCTGTCACTTTAGGCCGACCACTTTGAGACCTGTCCACTAAGGCAAGCGTTTCGCAAAATGTCTTCTCAAAACTTCGAATCATTATCGTCGTTGGCCGATTTCTGGTTTTGAATTCGAAAACCCACGAAGTAACTGAACGTATAGCAAAGTTTGAAGTAATTTTTCATGATGAAGCATTTGTCCTCTAACGATAGCGACGTGGCGAAAAAATGGCATCATCCTCCTTTTCTGGCTAGTGGCATTGAAAATAATTTAGGTGTTAGACATGTGGCGCTATTTTTTGTACATGCATTGACCCACATTCGCCTGCAACTACAGGTACGCACTTTCACTCATTAAAAAAATTATTAGCAAAATAATGGTGTTAATGAATTTCTGATATAAGTTGTAATATATATAAGTTGAAAAACCGATACTCCACTAAGATGTATGACCACATCTTATCCAGAAAATTATTATTTTGTTTTTACAGTATCCTTTATATATTTTTCAAATATAGAACAAAAACAATACTAAATATCTAATGAATACTATTGTATTTAAGTTCTACTAATCAAACATATCATGAAATAAACTATTACATTTCTAAAATTATGAAGTCTTACCTCGTGATCATTTTCTTCGGAACCGTGGGGATAAGAAGAACCTCTTGATGGAGCTGGTGGATTAAATCCGTAACCAGATGTTCCAGTTGCAATATTCGGTGATCCGTGTCCTCCTAAAAGTGCTTCATACGTCAGTTCCTGTTGTTCAGTTTTTTCTGGAGCCTTAGTTTTTATGGAATCACCATATTGTTTAGAATCTGGCTTCTTATCTGATAAAGTAGCTGTAATTGGCAAGTATTTTTGTTCTGTTTTTTCATCACTTTTCCCCTTTGCTCTGCTTGAAACAGATTTTGTTTTTACTGAAGGACTTTTTACAGGCCTTTTGATAGGATGCCTACCACCTACAATTTCACTTTTTTCTGATGGTATTGTTCCAATTTCACCTATTCCTTTGTATTCATTTTCAGAAGGCTTATTTATATTACTTGATTCGCTATATGTAGGTAAAGATTCGTCGTTTTCATATGATTTTTGTTCAGTCATAGTCTGTTTTTTAACATGTGGTTCAGAATATTGTTTTGATTCATATTTTGGGACTACTGAAGATGATTTTTCACCGATTCCAGGATATTCAATACCACCTATACCTTTTAAATAATCAGCATCATCTGTGCTTTGTTCTTTAATATCTTTATCGGGATAGCTTGAATGTGAAGCGGTCGGTGCTTCATAAACCTTTTTATATTCATTTTCATTTTTCTGAGGAGTGTAACTGTTAGAATTTGCAGAAGAATGAGAATGAGACTTCAAAACTGGATGTTCAGAGTGAGATGATTGCAGATATTTAAAAGGATGATGTATGTTAGAATTAGCGAAAGTGTTTTTGTAATCGCTACTTGGCTTCTTAGAGGAAGCGTATATTGGTTCATCTTTACTGAGAGAATGATGTGGATACTCATAAGTTATTTTAACAAACTTTTGATTACTGTATGGTTCTGATTTTCTATGTTGTAAAGGAGAAGATATTCCCCTAGATGACCCTTGATGATGTATAGGGATAGATGATACAGAAGCAGGGCCTGAAAATCCTGAATGAGTTGGTGACTTTCTTATTCCACTATAAGAGGACTTATGTTGAGAATATCCATGATTTCCTGTCGTCGATGGTTTATGTGAAGCATAGGGCTTATTATAGTCTAAGCTTGATGAACCTCCATGAGAGTTGGCAAAGCTGGAAACAGGATGATTGTGATTGAAAATGCTACCAAAAGAATTAGGGTATTTCGGAAAACCTACACCATGGCCTGTATAAGTATTTCCCGAAAATGCGTGCTTGTTGTGATTACCACTATTAGAATATGGGAAAGAATCACTTCTTTTGCCATAGTTAAAACTGTTTTTTGTGGTCTGTGGATGATGAGAGTTAAAATAAGTAGTTGAAGATCCCCCATTAGTATTGCCATGATTTACGCTTGGTTTATAAATTGGCGTTTCGTAATTTGATATTTTAGAATCAATATCTTTCTTCAAATCGCTTATTGCACTTCTTATATCCTCTGAATAATCTTTGTGCGACGAACTTATTGTATCTTTAGCGCCATCTGATGATTTGAAAAAAGCCTTGAGTCCTTTATATGTTTCAGTTTCTACATATTTTTGTTCTAACTTTTGATCTGATTTTTTTGAATGAATCTCGGGATAAGTAGAATCACCAATGTTGCCTAATTTAGCGTAATCTGAGCCACTATTTCCCTCTTGTTTATAATCGTATTTATTGGAGCCACTTTTAAAATCTACATCTACAGATTTTTGCTGAGTGTCTGCTTCTGAACCTTTCCCATCGTTTCCGTCGCTAGCATAATCAACATTGGGAGATCTACTTTTTACCTCCACAGTTTTTTGTTCTAAGCCGTATTCAGAACCTTTAGAGCTTGTTTCTGAGTACTTGTGTATATCCAAAGTTTTCTGTTCTTCGTACTTCTTTTCATTTCCTGAAATAGTACCATAAGAATCTGCTTTTTCAGCAATTTGTTCTTTGTAACCAACTTCTAAACTTTTTTGCTCTGATTGATAGGGAATAGCAACTTTACCATTGTTATGATTTTCAGGAACATTAATACTACCTATTCCCTTATATTCAGATAAATTATCTCCTATATTATGTGCATCTGTTTTCTCTTCGTCAGATTTATATTCTTCTGTTACAGACTTTTGTTCTAAGTTGCTATTAGAATTATATGTCTCTTGGTTTGGATATTTTGAGAAGTTATCTAGATCTGACTGTGATCCGTTATTTGAAAGAAAATAATACGGAGCATAACCATCTAAATTAGAAAAACCATCATGATTTTTCAGTTCAATTAGATATTCGCCTTGGTTGCCTAAATTTGTCTGGATATTGTCACTTATTAAAATTGGCGTATGGGAATGAATTTTTGTACCTTCATGAGAGTTCAAACCTGATTGATATTTAATGATGTCAATGTCTCTATAGATGGGGCTAATTTGTCCCAAATTCCTTGGAAGTTCTGAATAGCTGTCAACATTGCTTTCATGAAGTTTTATGTAATGCGCAGGTATCAAAGGAATTTGACTGTAAATTGAGGGATGAAAATTTTCGTTGTGTTGAAAATCATAATTTGATTCATTGTAATTAATTTTAGAATTTTGATCTGTCGTTTGATATGGCGTATGTGATTTTTTATCGTGTTCTCCGTTGTAATCAGGTGGATGACCCTTTTCTTCTTGCTTCTCGTAATCTTCTGAATTAGCTTTCTGTTCAATTTTTTGTTCGACAATTTTGGGAAAATCTATATCAACAACTTTTTGTTGATTCACATCATAAGTTCTTGCTTGATCCGTTTTACCTGCATCTATATTTTGATTATTTTGTTGATGTGATTGAATTTTACCAGTATTATGATTATAATCATTTCCGAAATTGAAGCCATGTTTAAATATTAAATCAGAAAAATGCCTCTCATTTTGTGAATTTTGATACAGTGGTTGATTGTTTTGTTGAGGTATCGAATAACCAACATTAGGAGCTTGTATTTCTAATTTCTGTTGGTTAATTTGGTGACTTTGCGAATTCTGTTCACTTTTAGGGTAATGATTGTAGTGCTTTACACTTCCATGTTGTATGTGGGGAATATTAAAACCAAATTCTCTTATATTATGCAAATGGTGTATGGGTTGATTAATATACTGGATTCCTTGTGTGACTAAGTGAGGAATAGAAATGCCATGTGAATGATCCTCAAAATGTATAGGTAAATTGCTGTGGAGTATTGGCCTATGATGCTCATTTAATCTTGTGCTACTCAGAATTTCAAAACCAATATCGTCATTTAATATGTAAGTTGCATGAGCTACTGACCACACGACACTAACTGAAACCACAAGCAAAACCACCTAAAAATAAAAATAATATGAAATGTTTAAATAGTTTTATATTTATTTAGAATTAAATTTGTTACATATGTAAAAAGTCAAATATTTCTTAAAGTACAATTTAAAAAGACGTTGAAAAGTAAATGTAATTTCTTAACATATTTATTTGCATAATGATCAAACACGGTCATTCCAAGAGCTTTAAATGCAGAATTTTAAATATGGATTTCTGTTAATATATATAAAAAGCAAATTTTTTCATCTGATCTTACATATAGGTTGGTTTAAGGGAATACCTAACTTTATAATTCAATAATCCAATAATTATAATGAATTTAAAGATTAAATACGTGAAATGTTTATGAGGTAGCTCGTAAGTTTTGTGTGCAGTATTTTATAAATAGTTCAAAATTTCATCAATAGAGGGCTCTGAAATGTTTCAAAGTTTAGGAATGTTAATGCAAAATTGCACCAAAAATATCTCAGTGTTTACTTTGTATTCAGTCTAACTATTGAAACAATAAAAAATTATATTTTGAAATTTTGAAGTTAATTTGAGCAGTTTTACTGTTTCAGACAGCGTTGCACCCTCTATTGACAAACATTTAAGCTATTTTTAAAAAATATTAATAAAAAAAAAAAAAAATCGGTAACTGTATTAAAATACAGTGTATTAAAAGCAGAAATCTTGATACTATAAAAAGGAATCTTAATAGATCTTAATAATAGATAGATTTAAATTGTTCTAAATCATTGTTCATTTTTATAAAAGTTTCAAATTTAGGACAATTCAACTGTATTGAAATCTGAACTGATGATTAATTGAAGTCAAAATTATACTACATTAAAATGTATTAAGACAAATATGCTAATATACTCAGGCCTAACAATCTATATATTTAAATGTTATCCGTTGGGCTATTCTGGAAACTCTGATGATACATCAATCAATATTCTGTTTAGCTTATGGAGCTGGTTGTTAAAGTTTCGGAGTCCTCCTGCAAGTTCTACACAGTCGACGAAAGGTTTTATTTTACACTTTTTTTTTAATTATGCTTCGCCAATGACTTCTTTCATAATATCATTTATCTCGAAGTTTTTTTCAAAACAGTTTTGGAATAAAAAAAAAATATTCACTTCATTAGTCAAAGCATGTATTTTCGAAGAAGTTTATTTTAATACATTTTTAAAGCATTTTTAATTTTAATTGAAAAATAGTAATATTAAAAAAATAAATTAATAGCTTATTCAGATTAGATACAATTTTAGATCATGTACAGGCTTTTTGTATTATAGAGATTAGTTTTTAAAAATACATTTAAATAATTTAATGAAAAATGAATTTAAAAATATATTTGCAACATCAGCTCTTTGCTATTTTGAAGTAATTTTGAAAAAAGTAATTTTTTATAGTTAAGAAAGTAAAATTTTATTTAATAAAAAATAACTGCTTTGTTATTAATTTATTTTTCTAATGATGTGCCAAATAAAATATATTTTGTTAAAAGTAAACATATTTAACAATACACTGTTGAGTTCATTTGAACGAAACATTTCAAATACCGATAAACTATCTATTTTATGAAAACTTATCATATACAGTGCCTCCCAAAACTGAATATACAGTACAGAGAGTTTGATTTATTGAGTTTACAGGAACTTTAATATGCACATTAAGAAATTTAGTAGGCTAAACAAGAACAAAAAGTCTATAATATTTGGATTAGCATAATTTCTAAGACGAAGTTGCATATTTTGAAGTCACCAAGTTGTGTATACATCTAACATAATTCGTTAAAAAAGAATAAAAAAACATGAATTAACATTTTGTGCTATGTTATTTTGCATTCAAAATGGCTCCTCTAAGGTGTGACATCACGTTGAGAATAGTTTGTGTTGTTTCGCAGGATTAGTTTAGCCCTTTTCCATTGTAAAAATATTTCTTATCTTCCTCTGATCTTAATATTTTATTTTCAAACAGTTTTTGCAATTGAGATCCTGACTTTCTAGCATACTGATATCTGAAGATTACGGTAGTGTGAGCAATTGCCTTTTATAATTACAAAATAACTGTAACTTAAAAAAAAATAGCTGTATGTTCAGGGTCGTTATCTTGTTGGACTATAAAAGCTTAAAATGAAATGCCTGTCTACGTTTTGGGTGCTTCTTTTATGATTATCTTTTAATATATTCATCTACTTCATATTATCCATGAATTTATCTATACAAATAAAAGAAAAGAGTTTGTACGCAAGTCTGCGTGTGTGCAATATCTAGGAAAATCTACCGTAGACGTTTGAAAATTTGGATGAGAATAGTCAAAGACAGGTTCTAATACACCTGACGCTCAGATTTTTATTTTTTGATGATTGTCAAGATGTTAATTAAACCATGCAATTAAAAAAGTCTTTCGAAAAAACGTCTCACTGGTGCTTGCCCGATTCCCTTTCCTCAGCGCGAAAATCGTAAATTTGAAAGCCCGAAAACTTTTTTTTTTTTTCGTCTTTCGAAACGTTCGCTAGCCGGATCGTTCAAAATACGGAATCTCGAAAGACACCAAACCATATCTGCGTTTTTTAAACTTTCTAAAGGAACAATTCGTTTAAAAAAATACGAAAGTTCACCTTTTCAAAAAAATATTTATGAAACCTTGAATTCGTGTTTTTTCCCCGTTTTTTCGAAACCTGCATCGTGCAACTTTCGAAATGAGAAAAAACGATTACACCAAATAGAATGATCGTACGTTTTCAAAAAAAAAAAAAAAAAAAAAAAAAAAAAACACTAATTTGGTGTTCTTAGCGATTTGTGCAATCTTTAAAAATCTGAATCCATGTTTCTGATTAAAATATGGAACATCTAAAAATATCAGACCATATTTACGTTCATTTTCCTTTCAAATGTCGCAATCTGTGTTGAAAAATATGAATATTAACCGCATTGAAAAAAATTCATTTGTGAAACTCACTGCGAATTCTATTTTTTCTGCGATTTTTAAAATCGCAGTTTCGTAAATCAAAATAGAAAAAACAACAATCTTTCAAGTTCATTTTCTTTTAAAACGATGCCTGCGGTTTAAAAAAATATTAAAATTAACTATTTCAAAAATGTTTGTTGCCGTAATTCACTTATCGAATTCTGTTTTTTTTTTTTTTTTGCAATATTTAAAATTCTGCATCCTCTTCGGAAATCAAAATAAGTAAGAATGAGAAATACAGACCATATCTACGTTCATTTGCCTTTCGAAGTCTGCAGTCCTTCTAAAAAATATGAATATTAACTCTTTGAAGAAAATTCGTTTCTGAAAGTCATTAACACGAATTTCGTTTTTTTTTCTGCGATGTTTAGAAATCTGAATAGGCTTCGGAAATCAAAATACAAAAAAACCAAACATACCAAACCATATCTACGTTCAGTTAAAAATATATATAATAGTATTAACAATTTCAAAAACGCTCGTTTTCGTAAGTCCTTTTTTGTGAGCTACGATTCTTCTACATACTTTAAAATTCTGCAATTAAAATATAAATTCATTCAATTGTTATTTTAGGTATATTTAAGGCTATTATCACAGGCCCGGAAAACGCCAAGTGGTCAGCTATTCATAAATCCAAAATAAATCCCCTCCTCTCTACCCGCGTTCCGGGAAAGACAGGCCCTCACCTGAACTGTCTCACTTTCATGTTTCACAGTGAGAAAAGACGTGTTTTGAGGAAGAAGTTTATATTTAAAAGTTTCTGGCTAAACATAACATTTGTTGTTTTATTTAATTAATTAATAATTTTTTTAAATGAAAATAACATTTAGGAACATTTGATTCCGAGTATTTTGAAACTTCAAAATGCTACATTTAGCAATAACTTTTTTTATTTTTGCTCTCGATTTGCTTTAGAGATGAGTTTTTTCTTGTAGTACGACCATAATAATTTGATTTTCTTCGAATCTTTTGTGAATCTTTTGAAAATAAATTTCATTTTCAGAAGAAAAAAGTCACGTTTTTTATAAAGTGAAAAAATTTAGTAGTCTATTTTTGACTAAATGCGATATTTAAAAAAAAAAAAAAAAAAAAAAATCAATTTCAAAATTAAACATGTTGTATAGAGACCTTCAAAATGTTAAAATATGCCAATATTTTCATAATCGGGTTTTTATCATGATTCAATACGTTCCTCAAACTCACATATTTACTATTTTCTATTACTCATATTGATACTATCTTTGTATTATTCTCAAACATTGGAAAAAGCCCGTTAAACTTCCAATAAGACGTCAGATTAATTTACTTTTAAATTCTCTAATGACGTCATATTAAGCTGCTTTCTGTATTTACACATACTCCTTGTATTATTGAGAAATGTTTGAAAATTTGCGTTTTATTACCAATATGACGTCATATTGATCTTTTTTCAATTGGTGAAACTTTTTATTTCATTTTCATTTTTCACGGGGAAATCTTTCAATAGAAAATTAATTATTGTAGAAATAATTTTATTGTGGATTTTTAATTGTTGGCAACTGCTATAACGAAAATTTTTTTTATTTAATAGGAAAAGGCTTTAGATTCTTGTTTTTTTCTATCTATATATTAAAATAATACGATTTTTTCAATTTTTATGATTTTGAGCTTCATAATAGGTATTCAGCTATAAATACACAAAATTTCATGCCTGTAAGTTAAATAGTTTCTGAGAACCGGCTCTGTGACGGACAGACAACGAAGCGGGAGTAATAGGGTTTCGTGAGATGAACGAAACCCTAATAATATAATTTTAGACTTTAAAAGAAGAAAGCAAGTGGCGTATACACTGCGAAAAAGGACAGATGTTTTTTAATAAAGTAAAATAAAATATAACCACGAACGAAAATATACAATAGCTTCCTCCAGGTTTCCCACAATTCCGAAAAGTGTTCTTTATCTTCAGAAACCTCAGAAATCAATATATTTTCGAGGTTTAAAGAAGCATTTATAAAAAAAAAGGTTTATTTGGCTGTCACAGATTTTCGGAAACGTTTCCGAGTAATTTTTATAGTGCATTAAACAGTTTTCTCAGACCAGAATATAAGTTTTTCGGAGCTATCAATTCTCAAGTAAACATTTTAATGTTCAACAAACATATTTTACAGACAAACATGATATATTAACTGCATTAACATCAGCATTAAAATTAATATTATTTGTTACTCTTGCATGTATTAATTAAACTACGCAGCTGAAAATGTTTAATTGAAAATTGATATTATCCTAAAAATACACTTTAAAACATACTCGGAAACTTTCCTGAAAATCAGTGTCAGCAAAACAAACCGTGCAGGGTTGTTCCGTCATCTTTGCTGCTTAGTACTTTTTCGTATTACAAACGGAATTTTCATGTATGTCCTATTTCACGTAAAACACGAAAAATTTTCAAACCGAAACTAAAAATTTCCTGAAATTACTTTTAGTTAAAAGTAGGAAATTTCTTTAAACAGAAGAAATATCTCTTTCAATCTCAGAAGTGGTCCCCGCAACTTGCTGCCTGTACCTTTTACGTTTTTGACGAAATTTTGCTTTCAGGCTGTATGTAAAATCCGTTGGTCAGATAAATAAGGACAGATACCCGAATCTATGAGTATTTTAAATTAGAAATGAAATTGCATATATTGTCGGATAATGAGATAAAGGAACAACGCAAAAACAGACATATCAATAGAGAAAGTATAAGAAATCTTTAATACATATGAATTGACATTTTAAGAAATACATTGAAATGGGCAACATACACTGTCGCTTTTTAGGGTTTCGTTCATCTCACGAAACCGCATTACTCCCGATTCGTTGTCTGTCCGTTACAGAGCCGGTTCTCAGAAACTATTCAACTTACAAGCATGAAAGTTTGTGTACTTATAGCTGAATGCCTGCTATGAAGCTCAAAATCATAGAATTTGAAAAAATCGTATTATTTTAATATATAGAGATAAAAAAACAAAAATCTAACAGCCTTTTCCTATTAAATTTAGACATTTTTCGTTGTAGCAGTTGTCAATAATTAAAAACCCACAATAAAATTCTTTCTACAGTAATTAATTTTCTATTAACCCTTTCACGCTCAAGGGAAATATTTTTCCCTTCTACAAAAATCATTATCGATTGTTCAATTATTATTGAATCGATATTTTTTTTACTGATTGTCAAAATAAAACGTATGTCCAAGGCGGCAAATGTGTTTCTGAACGAATAAAAAAAAAGAACTATCAAACTTTATTGCGCCAAAACCAAAACATTCGCGGGCTGAACTAATAATATCTTGAAAGTGTTTTGGACTTGAGAAAATTAGAATACCATAACTACTTATTTTACTTTTTTGATAATTTTTATTATGTTTTTTGTATTACATAGCAATAAATAAAATACCGATATAATAAACCTAACTCTTCGTTTATTTACTTTTATGGTCCATAGGGAAAAATATTTCCCATGAAATTATAGGAAACCTATACACCCTGCTATGTTTTTCTGGTAATATTCTCTTACTTTACACCCACAATAGCTAAAATATTGTGTTGTATTGGCATATTTAGTCTTGGACATCTTATGGTCCTGTAAGGGTTAAAAGATTTCCACATGAAAAATGGAAATGCAATACAAAGTTTCACAAATAATAAAAAAAAAAGATTAATATGACGTCATATTGGTAATAAAACGGAAATTTTAAAACATTTCTCAATAATACAAGGAGTATGAGTATGTGTAAATGCAGAAAGCTGCTTAATATGACGTCATTAGAGAATTAAAAAGAAAATTAATCTGACGTCACAACAGATTTTTCAAATGTTTCAGAATAATACAAAGAGAGTATCAATATGAGTAATAGAGAATAGTAAATATATAAGTTTGAGGAACGTATTGAATCATGATAAAAACCCGATTATGGAAATATTGGTATATTTTAACATTCTGAAGGTCTCTATACAACATGCTTAATTTTGATTTTTTTTTTTAATATCGCATTTAGTCCACATGACAGATATTGTTATGTCAGAGTATAATAGCGGGTTTTGCCCGCTTTCGGGCCGGTTCTGATATTCGAAAAAACGAAAAATATACCGTTAAATTTTTACTTTATAAAAAACATGACTTTTTTTTTTCTTTCTTTCTTTTTCTTTTCTTCTTTTTTTTTTTTTTTTTGTATTTATTAAAGAAAGGATAAAGTATTTTGAAAGGTATATTAAACGAAACCGTTTGTGCGATCTTCGATCACACTTACCCACTTGTTAGTTTTTATAATTTATTTGATAGACATAAAGGAAGTAAAAAAAATCTTAAAAAGGAATAAAAATAAAAAATTATTAGAGGTAAAAAAAAAATAAATAAATGAAAATTATCGTTTATGAGTTGAATATTTCATTTGCAGCTGAATATTTTCTTTAAAAAAAATACAACAAATAAAAAATTAAATCCTAAAAAATTTGTCAAATGTAGGTCAAGGTTAAACAGTCTGTCGGTGCGAATCTTGCCCCACAAAAATTAGCAATCTATATGCTCTGATTCATTTTAAGAAATATTAAATATTTAGAAAATGCTTTTTTCTAGGCGCGTTTGGAACCTGAACTTTCTTAATAAAAATATAGTACAGGCTAAAAATTGGGATAATAAAATTTAGTTTTATAAAACAATCTTTAATAGAAATGGAAGTTTAATGGTGGAAGCTTTTTATCTATTTATTTCTACTTGAACCATCAGAAGCATAGTTTACTATGTGTTCTCGTTCGTTTATATATTTTTAAATGTATTAATCGTTTTTAAAGATTAAAAAATAATTTACTCTGTGAAAATTTGGGGGAAAAAACAAGAAAAACCTTTAAAATTTTAAAGTAATTTACTATAGGGGAAGGATTGGACATTATTATTTTTGTTTCGTTAAGCTAAGTTTTAATTATGAGATTATCCGTATTGCCACACTGCAAAAAATAATTGTTGATTTTGCAGTATAAAACTGGCACCCAGCTGCCAGTATTATACCGTAAAATAAGCAGTAATACGCTGCCGTGCAAGCAGTAATACGCTGCCGTGCAAGCAGTAATACGCTGCCGTGCAAGCAGTAATACGCTACCGCGCATGCGCGGTAGCGTATTACTGCTTGCACGGCAGCGTATTACTGCTTATTTTACTGTTTAATACTGTTAATTTTACGGTATAATACTGGCAGCTGGGTGCCAGTTTTATACTGCAAAATCAATAATTATTTTTTGCAGTGCAGAGTCCGAGGAAAGTTTGATAGTAAATTGAAAATCTGAAGCAATGTATAATACTGTTAAAATATTAAATGTTTTATTAATGAATGGAAATCTTTTCATGCTGTACTTTTTTGTGGCATATAAGTTAAAGTTTATCTTAATAAAATACAAATTTCCAAAGATATTCTGAGAGAAAAAAAGCCATTGATATTACATAGTTTTTTTTTAAGACATACTAATACGGCTTTTCTTTAAAAAAAAAAAAAAAAAAAAAAAATATATATCCAGTATGTCCAAATTAAAGAAAAAATAAACAAAACTTAAATATTCGAGATTTTTAAAAACAATATTTATTTTTTAAAAAACAAAATTAAGTTTTTCGATACGTCATAGGTGTACATTTGGGAAATCTGCTTTATATTTGGGATTAAACAACAGTGCAAAGCTCATTAGGGCAAGTGATTAATTTTCAGTACATCAAAAACTAAATTTAAATTAAATTAAATTAATCTGAACGGTGGCTATAACTTCATTTCTAATTAATGCGAGAAAAAAATGAAAAGGAGTGTTTTAATTCCTATAAAGTTTTTGATAAAGTTCTTATAAAGTTCTTTCCTATAAAATTCCTATAAAGTTCTCTATGAGAGTTATTTTGTAATGAAATGGTAAACTATAAAACTGAACCTAACTTTTAAATTTTCAATAGCAACACCAAAATTTTATTGCATATTTAAGTTCACTGTGTCCAAAAATGCGGAAGTACAAATTGACATAAATTTCGAATGATAAGTAAGGGAAATATAAATTATTAAAAGCTGAACTGATCAATGTTAAAGATAAAAATCCATTATTTAGGCATAGCTGGAACATTAAATTATGTATTTCATTACTTTTCGAATTATGGTTATATGATACTTTGTAAAAGCTGAAATATAACGCGCATGAATATTGTTTTACAAATGTGTTTTTGTAATATTAATTAATAATTAATAATGCAATTATATAAAAAAATATAAATATAAATGTTTACTCTTTTCGTACCCATTAGAATTCCCATGCTCGCAAACCCTCTATACGTGCTTTCACTTCTGACCATTAGTTGCCACGATATCAATAAATATGTAAAATTGGGTACTGCATTCTGTGTATAATTCTATAGATCATGATCATATACAGGGCTACACAAAATAATTCGAAAGTTTATTGACGTGAATTACTTAAGGGGACCAGAAAGGTTTGAAATGATTAAAATTCACTGAAGTTTGATCGGGGATTACGAAGCTTGTAATAATGTTAGACTATTATTTCTTTTTGCATTTATTTATTTATGTTTTATAGAAAAAAGAAGTAGTTGTTAAATTAAAGAAAACAATTACAAAAGTTTTAATACTGTCAACAAAATTAATCTTTCAAAACTATAAATTATGATACAAAATTCAAAATTCATAAAAATGTTTCATATTTTTTGTTACAATTTGAAAAAAAAAATTGTTTGTTTGTTTATCAGGTATAGTTTTTAGATAATTTGATTTTCCTTATTTTAAAAATGAAACATGTAAATTCGTGATTTTTTTTCAAAAGTTTCCGTGGTAAAACTGCCGGAAAGTAGTATTTTGAGATATTCGCGGGTATCGCCGGTTCGCACTTCAACGTTTCCGATTCGTAGGACCGTAATTTTAAGTATTTTCTTATCGGACCAACTGTATGACATTCCTAAAGCTTTGTGCATTGCAAAAAATAATAATTATAAAAATAATTTTTTTTCGTAATTTCAAATCTTTTTGTTATTTTTAAGTTGAAAATATATTTCTACTATTTTATGCACGCTAAATATCGCAAGTAAACGACATATTTTTGGATTTTCCTATTAGTATTTTGTTACTTTCGTTAAAACAGTTATTCATCCTTATTCACTAACTCATACTAATTCGCTTGTCTTTGAAGATAGAAAAATTTGAATTTATATTCTTGGAAATTGCGGTATGACTAATCAAATGAAATAAAGAACTTTTGAACTTTGTATTAATGTTTTCAAAATTCGTATAAACATAATATGTACACGACCCTTCAAGAAAATGTTAACAGGATTGTAGAAAATTATAAACAAGGAATCATAAACAACTTTATGATACCAGTTTTATTCTGCGACTTTTAGAATTGGAGTTATGATGATCGATCGGGGGAGGGAGGGGGGGGGTTACTTTCTAACAGAGTTGAAAAGTGTTTCTGCATTCGGTTTGTCTGTCTACCGACTGTCTGTCTGTACACCAACTCTCGCAAAAATACCAAGATTGCCATGGAATTTTTATATGTTATTTAAGTTTACTATAGACTGTTCGGTATTGAAAATGAAATGTGTAGCATTTAAAGTTCGTTTACAGGGACACACAAAATAATTCTGTTACATTAGGGTCTATAGAGGAAAATCGTTTGCAGTGCATTTTTTGATGTTATGATATTTCAACATATCGAGATCGATATACATCATTTATATGGACTACAACATGCCTTATCAGGAGCATAGAAAAGTAGCATTTATAGTTCATTTACAGGGATGCATTATGATCTATGGGGATGCATTATGATCAGGTTTTGATTTGACCTTTGCTGGTTGTCTTTGGGCTGTGATTTGACCTATGCTGGTTGTCGTCGGGTTTATCAGATTTTTCAAAAGTAAATCCAAAATATTGCTTCAGATAAAAAAACTATATACAGGGTGTACCAAAAGTCTCCGTACAACTTCAAAAATTTATTACAAAAAAAAAAAAAATAATAGGCCTACAGCAAAATTAATTACAACAGTGCATAGAGTAACTTAAAAAGTTTTTTCTACTGCCTTAGTAAACTTCAACATGAGATCATTTCGTAGCACGAAGAATATCAAGACGATATTCCAATTCAAACCACGAACGTTTTTCAAGCTAACATCAACAGTAGCTACTGCTGTTTGGATATTTTGTTTCAATTCCATGAGACTATTAACTTTTGTTCCGATTTCATCAAACAGTTGTAACTACTATTGATGTTAGCATGCTGAAACGCACGTGGATGGAATTGGAATATCGATTTGATATTCTTCGTGCAACGAAAGGATCTCATGTACAAGTATACTAAGGTAGTAGAAAAAAACTTTTTAAGTTACTCTATGTACTGTTGTAATTATTTTTGCTGTAGGCCTATTATTTTTTTATAACACATTTTTGAAGTTGTACGGAGACTTTTGGGATACCCTGTATATTAAAAAATTAATGAGTAGTTATATGTTCATTTTTCGACATAAAATATAAAATTAGAGAAATAATATGATATGACTATTTTTCGGAAATGTTATTAAAATATTGATTAATTTTCTTCCATTTCGGATTCGAGTTTAAGCGTTTCGGGTTCATGAAAATGTTCTTGTAGGGTCCAGGTTGAATTTATATGGAAACTTCAAGCCAGAACTCTCGGACCGAACTCATTTTCATTTTATGTTCTTGTAGGTACCAAACGATGCTCATATTATAATTTAGAATAGCATAAATTGTTTTTTTTTTCAGAAATAATTGAAAATCTATTTGTTATACTATAAAAATTAATTGATTATAACTGGTAAACAAAATAAACAAAAACAGACAAATAATTGTTTATTAAACAATTTAATATTTAGACCCCCATGGATCAATTTGTCTATAGGAAATGATGCTACCATAAATTTCATATGAAATTTTTGCTTTTTCCAAAAATTTAAATAAATATATACCGTATTTACCCGCGTATAGGTCGAGAAATTTTTGACAAAAAGAGACTTTAAAGGTGGGGGGGTCGACTTATGCGAGGGTTCTTAATTTTTTTTTCAGAGTGGATTTCATCCGGTTGTCCAACATTAACAAAGGGCGGTAATATTAGAAAGTCCGACATTGCATTAATTACCCAGTGGTTTAAAGATGCGTGGAATCAAATTCCTTCCGAAATGATTATAAAATCGTTCAAGAATTGCTGCATAAGCAACGAACTAGACGGCACAGAAGATGATGCCATTTAAGAAAGTAATAACGACGAGGAAGAATGTTGCGATTCAGAGATTGAAAACGTGTATCATGATGAGCCGATGACGACGAAGGACTTATGTGAAGTGTTTGGCGAGTCCGATATTGAATCGGACCTCGAATCAGTTTAACTTTGTATATTATTATCTTCATTATTGTATATTTAGTACTTTTTCTTTCAGGTGATTTCAAATAAATGTACAAAAAAATAATAAAGTTCCTTTATTATTGTATATTTTTGTATATTTAGTATACTTTCTTTTTTTTTCCAGGTGATTTTGAATAATGTATTTTGAAAAAAAAAATCAAATTTATTGATCGGAAAAGTGGGGGGTCGACTTATACGCGGGATTTATAAAAAATCAAATTTCTTGATCGGGAAAGTGGGGGTCGACTTATACGCGGGATCGACGTATACGCGGGTAAATACGGTATATATATCCATAATTTCAGAAATTCTGACAATCTTAGAAAAAAAATCATTTGGTTTAAAATTTTATTTGAAACCCTTGGAGAGCAAGGGATATATCATTTAAACTACTTAATTTTAATAAAAAAATTTACCAGATTTAAGAAATTTTGAATAAAATTTTGCTTTTATCAAATTACATGAAAAAATGTTTTAATTTGTGTTTATTTATTTTCAAATAAAGATTTTTCGAAAATTATGATGCGAATTCAGCATTACAGCAACACAATTACTTGCATCGGAAAAATTTAAATACAAATTAAAAAATTAAGCCTTAACCTGTGTATTTAAATATTTAAAAATTTCTATTTTTTTAGCTTACTAGGGAACTCTGCCCCCTATGAGATACCCTCGCCAACTACCATTCACAACCCGCAGGTACAAAATACACGCTAATTTGCTCTGTTGCCATTTATTTCTCTTTGACTGAGGGATTTTTTGGTTCCGAAGGCCGCGTCCATCGCAGTCGCGACAGCTGACGACTGTTTTCGTGATTGTTTAAGTAAGATCTTATACATGTTTGAAAATCAGCTTGTACAAAATTGTTAAGTAAAAAATATCTTTGCCTCCCGGACTTTTATAATAACGTCTATAGTCTATTAAAAATTAAACAAGCTGAAAATTGTACGTCAAACGTGACAAATGAGGTGAGTTCGTACTATAACTAGTTTTATAAATATTCAGATTTTGGTGCAATTGCTGTTGCCCTCTTAAGCAAAAATGCATGAATACAAAAATTACTTTATGTGCAGATTTTCATATTATAGATATTAATTTTATTTTACGAAATTAAATTTCAATGCACTTTTACAAACAATAAATTACAATTCTTTTACATTAAAATTGAACTATGCACAAATATTCAATACAAGACATTGAAAAAAAAAAATCATCATTATTATTTCAGTGAAATGAATTATGTCGTCTGTTATTCCGTAATAAAATAAATACATTTTAAGTTGGCAACATTTTATCTTTTGTTGACATTTACTGCAATTTCCAATGGGTAACTTAGGCCTAGCTTTGAAAATTTCAGAACTTGAAATTCATATTTAGACTCTTTTTACATTTAATATCTATTTCTCCGGAAACATAGATCCAAAAACACTGTCGGTAGATTATAGGATTGCTATAATTAAACAATTTTAGTATACAAATTTGGTTTTTAAATTCAGTACAACGGAAATAATATGACTCCATCTTAAATATGACGTAATCACCATTGCAACCTAGAATCATTACCTATCATGGGATACCACTGAATTAATTACGTATGATATTATATAATAGAATGAAGAAAACTTTTATTAATATCTTTTTAAGTTTTGATACAATTTTTATAAAATTTGAAATGACTAGACAAAATTCTGCAACGATAATACATATTAAATTTCAAACTGTTTGGCTAGGTAGTTTCTGTGCTGTTATAGGCGGACAGACGGACAGACGGACGGACCAGACGACGACTATAGGTGCTACGTATTTATATAATTTCGAACGCACCTAAAAAAGCACGAGCGAATTGACATATTTTGTGGTACTTTGTCTATAATCTTTGTCAGCCGAATACTGGTAATTTACAAAATAACAATTCTTGCTTTGTATAAAAAAGAATGCAATTTTTCGAAATAAATGTTTATTTTGTACAATTAATGTATCAATTAAATGTAATTACTATTTTGCTGAGTTAAATTTGAAACATTAAATATTTGTTAACAACGTTTTAAAAATATTTTTAAACAAATATTTACTAATTTATATTTGTATAATTGTAAAATAAGCAAATAAAGCGCACAACTGGACCAATGAGCCAATGCAGATGTAACGAAGTACCTACGATGTTCATCATGACATCGTCAACATCCCATCGATGTAGAACTATTGAAAGGTCTTGAAAGCCAAGCATTTGACAATAAGTGAGGGGGAAAATGCCCCAGAGACATACATTTTATATATTTTTTCTAATATAAATTAATTACAGCAAATTAAAGCTTTGAAAATACAAATAATATAAAAAGAAATAGATAAAAAACTATATTACAAGAGTTTTCTTTTAAGGAAATTAAATTAAAAAAGGATATTAACATTAAATTAGAAAAAATAATCAGAAAAAAGCTATAATACAAAATTTACACACTAGGATTCGACTGTCAACTTTAACAGGCAATCAGATTGAAGTAGGATTGCCAATCAAATTTCATTGGAGAAAAATTTGTCAGAAACGAGTAAAAAACTTGAAATTAGAAGAAAATTAATTAAAGTAGATTAATTACAGTGTCGAATGCAAAGACAGGACCATATCATAAGAAAAAAGGATAATCAATGAGTAGAAATTTCAAAAGAGTAAATATATATAAGGCAAAATTTAGAATTTTGAAAAACTCAATGAGGCGTCTAAGGAGGTATACAATATCTTTGCGCACAGCTGAATCTCCGTGGCGTGTATCCTCAACCCTTATGTTTATTTATGATATATTCTCTCTTAATTTTGAATGGACTGTAGAGGAAAATTTCTCTTTTAGACGCTATAAGAAAATCGTGTTAAATACATTGTTTTAAATATAGCGTAATTTCCCCCATTTAATGCTTTTCTCATGGAATAATTTAATTATTTTAAAGTTTTCTTTCTCTTTTAATATTCACGCGTAAAGTGTTTGGACGTGTTATTATTTTGGGCTTTTTAAAATATGACGTACACCATTAGATGCTTTTCGCGTATAATAATTTAATTATTTTAATGTTATCTTTCTCTTTTAGTATTCCCCTGTAAATATATCGATCAATTTTAAAATATTTGATAATATTATTATTTGCGTTTTTCATAAATTTGGCAAAATAAATTTCAATTTTTCAAAATATGAAATAAATCGCTATTTAAATAAGGAAATTTTGAACAAACTATTAAAAAAAACCCTTAAAAAATTAGACAAATTAAGAAATGATAGGACACTGCATACCGCAATCTAGTTACTTATGTGCCTGCTAAAGATGACAAAATTTCTATGCATAGTTTTTGATCCTATAAAACTTTTTTAACCGAAATAGTTTGACGGACTTCAACATTAAATAGTGCATAAAATAATTCTTTGATTTAAGAATTGTCTGATTCAGCGTGTTTTTCAAACATTTCTCTATAAAACTAGCAGTTTTATGTATTTTTTTATATGCAATATAAAAAAATACATTTTTATATATATATAGTTGTGTTATAGTATATATATATATAAATTATATAATATTTTTTATATATATATAGTATATATAAAATAGTATATATATATAACATTATATATATATAGTTTGTTATACTATATATATATAGTAGTTTTTTATGCACAATAGTTTGTTATATATATTGAGGCGAAAAAGTCAAAAGGTCACAATAAATTGAATTATGGCGATTTCAGCGGCAGCGGCAGCAGTAGCATATTAAACTTTTTTAGAATAGAGAGTTTGAAATGATTCACGTATTATTACGTAGCATCTAATAAATGGTACGAAATTTCGATTTAGAGTTTAATCGTTTTTTTATTCCACCCCCTTTATCTATGTACAATTTACAGTCATTAAAATTTCACATGTATTAACATTTAATTATTTCAACCAAGAAATGCAACCTTTTGCTTAGTTAAACTCAATTTGTTTATTAATTGAAGTATGATTATACAAATTAAAATCATTAATTAGTTATTATCGGAGTTATAAATTAAAATGTGTAAAATTAGTTAAACATTTATTAGCTAAACATTTTACATAATTTTAACCGTGGAATTCTTTTTTAGTGGCTAAATAATAAATTGCTATCAAAATTTAAATTAAGTTGTAGATTCGAAATAGCTTGTCAAATTTAGATATGTAATTGAAATTTTGAAAAACAGTAATTATTTCAATGTGAAGACGTCCTTAATAAGCAAAACTTATCACATATTTCTTAGTCAATTGGCACATACTTTTCAATTATTTATAGCAAAATTAATAAGGGATGTTTATTGTTTAAATAAATACCAAAGAAGATGCGATAAATTATTCACAAATACATTCATTAATACGAAGATCAGATTAAGAATATAAAAAAAAAATCACCTCTCATTTGATATTCAAAGTAAAGTATAAAAAAGTTTATAGCATAATAATAGTGATAATTTTATAAAATTATTTTTTTTTTTGGTTTTACATTTTACTATTTTAGAAAACTTATTTCATATCTTTAGCATATATCCAGCGTCCTATATATATTTTTAAATATTTCCAGTTATTATTTCCGAACTATTATCTTCATTATTGCTATCTTTAAGAAGTGCAAAAGAAATATACTACAAATATTTTAAATTGAAACTAGTGGTAAAAATATATAAAAGTATAGAATACTGCGACCTCTGCATATACCATATTGTGTTTACGTGCTTTATAAATAGTTTAGTTGCATGTAAGTTTTTTTTTTTATCGCTCAGTATTTTCATCAGAAAAAAAGAATAATTTTTCAAAAATAGATCAATATTGTCGGTATTAAAAAAATTCAAATATCCGCATTTATTAATCCCATTATAATATTACGTAGCTAGTCTATTGCATTTTCTAAAAATATATAATATATACAGAAAATTTTTAAATTATCATGTTCACTTTTTATACATAACTAAAAAGTTTCAGAATATTGTAGAAGTAGTAATTCATTCAAATATATTGAGTGCAAATATTATGATTTGCTAAGATAATCGCTCATGAAATTATTTTTATGGATGATTAGAAATATGAGAAAAAAACTGTTATGAGAAAAAAAGGTGTGTTTGTAAATTTCAGTTTATTTTATACATTGTTAAATTATTTATATTTCCAAACACTGTTTGTTTAATTTAAACTATTTTATAATCATAGAGTTCTACATTAAAAAATAGATAATTTTTAAACTTATATTTTAATATTGCATAATTCAAATGTTTTTAACAGCATCAAATACAGTAAAAAATGTTTATCTTCAGTTAATATTAAAAAATATATATGTAATAATATTAATATGTTTATGTAAAATATGATTGATTTGTTTTCAATTCACTGCCTTTTTCGCTAAATGAACGAGTTGAATAAATCGTTTTTTTTTTATTTGTTTTTCATTTATATATTTATTGGATTGTTTCCAAAACAAGTATGGGATTAGTCGTGCTTGGACATTATTAATAAATGAAGAATGAACAATATAAAAGGAAAAAAAATTAAATATGTACACATTAGATGTATAAATTAGTACAAATTTTTCAATTGTTCATTTCAATACATATTTTATTAAAATATATATATATATTAAAGAAAATACTGACTTTTGAATAAACTGAAATTAAAATCACCAATAGACGCATGACTATTGGTGTTCGTGAAATTGCATACAGATTATGACAAACTGAGTCATCAGAACTTCAGTGTATTAAAATTCAACTGTATTATTTTCTGTGAGACTCTGTCAAACTCTGTTAAAGATTTGCAACAAAATGTTTCATTATTCAACCGTTCTTATAAAAATCGGTTAAATAATCATAATTTACATCTGTTCTGACCATAATATGGTTAACTGCCAGATATACCTCATAATATGGCCAAGTAATCGTTATCTTTGAAAACAGTCAAATGACTGGACAATTTGCTGCACATTTTTAACAGTGGAACTGGAATAGTGAACATGGATGAATTCGTTTTGAATTAGTGTAATTAAATCGTATGATTCCTTAATGTTATGGTTACTATTATTCATGTTGGAAAAAATGTTGACTAGATTTTTGTTAAAAGATGTCAGTTTCCGGCATGATTTTTTACACAGATAATTAAAAAAAAATATTCCTGTCTGTATTTTAAAATTCAAGATTTATCTCTAAAAATATATATTTCATTAATGTTTTATAAAATGTTAATTATTTTTATAGTTGATATTTTTGTTAACATTAGTTTTTCCTGTTTTATTAGCATTTCTCTCTTTTCTGACAATTAAGCTTAAACCCCCGATTTATTGATTGAAGTAAGATTTCTAATGTCATTATCTAACATCAATATAAATGTTTTTGTCCTTCATTGAATTGAATAAAGTCATAAGTGTGTAATTACATTATCTTAAATGTTAAAAAAACAAAGAAATGACTAGAAATGTTATAATGTGACGTTTCATAGGGGTAGAATATCTTCTGGTGCTATCTGTAAGCAGTCTTGTGAAGCTAAGACTTATATCGTGTTCTTCCTATTAACTATTAAAGTTGTTATGACAGATATATACGTCACCCCTATTCATAATTAAATAAAAATTCTAAAATACAAACAGTTACCAGAAAAGTTGTATAGACGAATGTTAATGAAAAAAAATTTTTTTTTTTTTAAAGTAAAAAAAAAAAGAAAATAAATAAAATAAAATAACATTTAATTTTTCTTTGTTTCTATTAAATAAAATTAGCTCCTTTGATTGAGCTCAATGCGACAGTAAAAAATTACCGTCTTAAGTAGTTAGTAGTTTAATATGTCTCGATACTCGAAATACACTTAGCATCAATTTTCAAAATTAGGGACTTACACAACTATGACTTTAACAGGCTCAATTATTAAATACTTCCTTAGCCTAAATTAATCGTTTATTAAGAATCTAGATATCACAAGAAATGTGTAAATACAAATTATCTTTTAAAACAAAATATATTTTTTAAATGTTGCTGGTATTACTAAAACTTGATGTTACTTAATTTATAAATTTTAAAAGAATACATGTTATACAAAAAAACAGTGGCGAACAATACTTGGAATGCAAAAATATTGAGCCCCCCACTCAAAAAGAGAAAAAATTACCTTAAACATTATATCCTCTTCGCGTAATCCTGAAAGAAGGTATCACGCGACGATGGCTAATGAGTATAAACTTTATTTTCATTTGGTTTTCGCTTTTATACGGCTAATAAGAACATACGTCGATTTATGAATTTGTGTATTTATTTTCTTTTCTTGTTTATGCCACAAGCGCCCGGTGGTCATATGATGATGTGTATGATAACACCTTAGGCTGAACGATTAATTTTTTATATTCCTCTTTCTTTGCCTACTTATTCAGGACGTTAAAAAGTTCCTCTTGCGAAGTGTAGGGTGTGGCACATTTGGCGATTTTGCCCCAAGTTTTTGCAATGAAATGAACAAAGTGGTGGTTATCAATCGGTGTGCAGCGGCACAGTTATGTGCCGGCAGAGGGCCTTAGGTGTGCCATGAAAATTTTCAAAATTCATCAAGATTTTAAGAATTAACAAAAGTATCGACTTTTAACACCCAACATTTCATATTATACGATTTACTTTGAAGTGAAGTTTAGTGTTATAAAATTGCTTTATTTAGAAGTTTATTTCTCTGTTTGCATAATTTAAAAAAAAGTAGGCGAAGAAATCATAAAAATCACACATTTTGAGATAAATTTAATTATTTCTGGGGGAAAAAATGCTTTCTGGAGAAAAAAAAAAAATTTACGGTATTTATTGATTTTACGGTATAATACTAGCATCCCAGCTGTTAGTATTATACCGTAAAATTAGCAGTAATAAACAGTAATACACTGCACTGCCGCGCAAACATTTTTTTTTTTTTTTTTTTTGTAGTGTAGTAGATATGATCGTTGGAAAATTATTTAAGACTATGACTATTCGTAAATTCTTTGTTGTAAAAAAATTAAGTGTCATGCTTAGATATCTCTTTAAATGTTTAAATGTTCTTTCTCTTCATTCTAAAAAAAGCAAAACAAATGCTGATGCTGCTGACGTAATTGAATTTACTATGACGTTTTCACTTTCTCGGCCTACCCTGAAAAAAACTATTGCATATAAAAACATGAAAACTAGTAGTTTTATAAAGAAATGTATCAAGAACACGTTGAAATAGGCAGTCTTTACATCGAAGAATTTTTTTATATAATGTTGAAAATGGTAAAGATAGTTCAGTTACATAAGTTTTATAGCATCAAAAACTATTTATAGCAATTTAACTGTATTGTGCCAGCACATACTTGACTAGAATGTGGTGTGCAGTGTCCAGTCATTTTTTATATTTGTCTAATTTTGTAATTTATTTTAAAATTTTTATTAAAAATTTTAATATTTGAATAGCGATTAATTCATAGTTTGAAACAGCCTTTTTTTAAAACCTACTTTTGCCAGATTTTGAAAAGCACAAAATAATAATATATCCAAATACTTTTCAATTGAAAAATATTTTTACACGTGAATATTAAAAAAGAAGGAAAATTTTAAAATAATTAAATTTTTACGTGAGAAAAAATTTAATGGTGAAAATTACGTCATATTTAAAACGATTTTCTTATAGTGTTTAAATGAAAACTTTTCTTCTAGGTGTTATAAAAGTCCGGAAGACAGAGACATTTTTTAGTTAATCATTTTATGGAAGTTGATTTTCAATTGTGTAGCTGATCTTACTCAATCAATCACGAAAAAAAAAAAGCCGTCAGACGTCGCGACAGCGGAAGATGCTGCCTCCGGAACCTAAAAATCCTCCAGTCCAAGGACCCGACTACAGAAGATCACCATTGATAATGTTAATATGATTCAATCTTCGGTAATCCTGTAATATTTTTAAAATAGAGCAAATTAGCTTATTTTTAGAGCCACCAGGGTCTGGTCGGAGATTGGAGAGCATAGATCATAGGAGGTAGACCCCTAACCTTTGAAATAATGACATTGAATATGTTATTGAGGTTAATTTTCGTTACTTTTGAAAAGTATTTTCATATCGTATGTAGATTTCTGACGGGTTCCACTATAGTTTGTACATATTGTGATCGATATTCACGGCAAAAATACTCAACTTAGTATGACATTCGTCTATGTTGCTGAGACAGGTTACAATACTCTGAAAAATATCACAGTTTTTTTAACAGGAATCAAATCTATATCATAATATGTTCTCTTTTAATATTTGTCTACAATGTTAAAAATTTGCAGGAAACTGTCCAGTCATTTGACCGTTTTTGTAGTTAAAACGGTTACATAACCCTAATTTAACTAGATTCTGACCGTATTATTACTCATTTTATGGCCAGAATATTGTTAAATTACGGTTATGTATGACCGTTTTCTACAAAAACGGTCAAATGACTGGACAGTTTGCTGCAAAGTTTTAACAGTGTAGCGTCACGAGATTTTTTTCTTCGCAGAACTATTCATATCTTCAGTTTTTTATGGAAGTTAGTTTTAACTCTTAATAATTATTTTGTGGTATGTTATACTTTTCTATGTCCTGTACACTGTTAAAAATTTGCAGCAAACTGTCCAGTCATTTGACCGTTTTTATAGAAAACGGTTACATAACCAATATGTAACTCTATTCTGACCATATTATTGCCCATATTATGGCTATAATAGAATTAAATTACGGTTATGTAACCATTTTCTTTAAAAAAGGTCAAATGACCAGATAGTTTGCCGCAAATTTTTAACAGTGTACGTATTGTGCTAGACCTTTCATTAAAGTAATATTCAGTAAAATATTATGAGTTGTATTAACTCTCCTCTTACTCCGTAAAACGCGTACATTTTCGGTAACTTGACACCCTCTCATTCCATATTAGGTCGAATTTACTGGATTCCACTGTATTAAAAATTCCAATTAATCATACACCATTGAAAAATGAGCAGATTTTTATAAATATTACAAATTTTTATTTGAATTTTTGAGTTTTGAAGGCTGTTGATTTTTTTAAGAAACTGATTTTATGTTTAAATATTATATTTTATACATTAGTGGGTGATTTCATGCAAAAATAGTCCTCCAAGAATTCTTGAACAGAACTATTCTTGTTAGATTGTAGAATGTTACTCTTCTTGAACAGAAGTAATGTTTGTTTTCATTCTTAGATGTTGAGTGTTTCACTCAATTAAAATAATATTTTACTGTTCGTACATAATTTTGCTTTTTGAAGATTTTCGATTTTTTAAGAAACTGATTTTAAGTTTAAATATTACGTTTTAGACGTTTCTGGGTGATTTCGTGGGAAAGTAGTCCACCAATGAATCGTGTTACTATTCTTAAACAGAAGTACTGTTTGTTTTCACTCGCATATGTTGGATGTTTCACTCAATTAAAATAAAGATGACTTTATTTTGATTTTTGTAACACAATTTTGCTTTTCTAAAGGCTGTCGATTTATAAGAAACTAATTTTAACTTTAAATACTGCGTTTCATACGTTTCTGGGTGATTTCGTGGTAAACTAGCTATTGAAAAATATAAAGTGAATTGCACAAGAATATTTAGAATGCGAGAAAAATGCATTTCTAATATTGTATGCAAAAAATGTTAACGTAAAGTAGTCCACCAATGAATCATGTTACTATTCTTGATCAGAAGTAATGTTTGTTTTCACTCTTAGATGTTGGGCGTTCCTCTCAATTAAAAGAAAGATTACTTTATTTTATCTGATCACACTTAAGATTATTCACATCTTCATTAGTATGCAACTACGCAGGCTTAACTCATAATCGAGTTCAACAATCAAATGTTGGCTTTATGGAACTTTTATAGAGCTTCAAATAATTACATTTGCTTTCTTAAAAATTAGTATTGAAAATATGCAAATTAAAAGCATGTTTCTCACGTGCAGCATAAAAACAACAGCCACTAGAAACAGTAATGATACATTTATTGCCTGGGGGTTAATCGGTCGTTTAATCCATTATTATGACTTATAGTTTAAAAACAGGAAGGAAACTAAGTTACTTATGAATTACAAACTCTTTGTGAAGGAGGAAAAATGTACGGTAACACTAAAAACAATCATATTTGATTAATGACTGAGTATAAGCGTCATCGTATGCAATATGAAATTTATAAAATTATTGCTTTATCAAAGAAACAGCTGTTTTTCGAACTTTGTTTCGGCGGATTTAAATAGATACAAACACCTTTTAAAGAAAATTTGACGTCCGAAAATCTATCGAAAATAGCAACTGTAAATAATTAGTCACCATTTTATTTCTTTACGTCACCACATGACAGAAATAATGAATAATGCATTATTACTAAAAAAATATACACTACGATTAAGAATAAGAAAAAAAACTGAAAAAGAAATTAACCATTATCTATGTGAAATATTTTATAAGCTTATAAAAAATCTATATAAATAAACATGAGATGATTTATAAGGCAAAGCCATCTAAAAATATTTACAAAAACGAAGAATAAGGTTTCGTAAACAATTAAAACTTATTTTCGTACAAAATACGTGTGTATAAATGTCCAGTTTAATTAAAATCAATCGCCTTCTCGTTTTTTCTACTCCCCAATAAAAAGTATGACAGGATTTCAATTAATGTTAGTTGTTGATAAAGACAATATATTTGTATAATAACACGTTTTAGTGAGAATTTTGGGTCAAATTGGCCAATTAGTTCAAAGTAAATAATAATATTTATATTCAAAAAATAATATTGGAAATATGAAAATTAAAAACTTTTTTAACACATGTAAAATAAAAACAACAAACATCTGAAAAAAAATGAGATAAATATTTTAAATAATTATAGGTACTTTATTAATCTGAGGCAGAGTTTAAAATTAGGAAGACAATCCAAATTATTTTACAAATTACAAGCTCTTTGTGAGGCAGATAATGTGTACGTTAAAACTAAGAAAATCTTGCTTGTTGATGAGATTTTTTCAGTTCGTTAATTTCTTACAGCATCTTGCCCACTGGCGCAATTGCGCTCATAGTCTCTTTTTCTTGTATCAATGAAGCCTCTATAAATTTATGGGTGCACGTTATATTTTTGTAAAAGTATTTTCTTCCGAACCAGTGAAAAATACACCCAATATATCTGATCCTATGTATGAGACACATCCCGGATGGCATGCCCATTTTTATAACAAATATGTGGAAACTTTTTTTCGACAGTATGATTAACTTTCTTTCCTGAAGGGGAGATGGTGTGAGAGCTCATTTCATATGTTTCATTGAATATGCACCATATGCTAGTTGAATGCCTGAACGTATCCCGCATAAGACCACAGAAACTGTCACTGAACTATTTTTACTGCTGCGTGTTTTATAATGAGTTGCCAATATATTTTACTCGTTTCTTTCTTTGCATGACTTATGTTATTAAATTAGGTTAGTTGTGTGCTTCATTCGAGTTAGTATATATTTTAGCAATCTTTTGCGTTTAATTAAGAAGCGTGGTACAAATTATCTGATGATAGGTTCAGAAAATATGTTACTCTTAGGCTATAGTTAAGAATTTTTTTTACCTAAGTTACAATTTAGAATTTTTCTAAAAAAGGAAGCATATTTTAGAACTTTACTGTAAATTATTACAAACCTACATTTTATAAGAAAAGTAACTTTGATTTTTCTGTTTTAAAAGTATGGATTAAAAAAAAACCGCACTCGCATGGAGGGAATTACTATTCTTGATATCATAGTACGATAGTACCATAATACCATGATATGATGAGGCCATGTTCCTCATATACTAGTCTCCAAAATTTGAGGTAAACTCATTTTTGTGCCTAAATTCCGAAGGATTTAATTTAGAAATATTAAGTTTGAACGAAGTGTTCCTTATACAGTTATAAATCTACTTTTACAACACCTTGCAATCATGCACAAATTACAAATATACAAGCATAATTAGTATAGCGTTTAACACTAGTCTATTTTTGGAGAAAATGCATAAAAAATGTTTTTATGAAAAATTATTAAATAAATAGATTTTAATAAGAAATATTATTCTTCCCTTTATATTCCTTAATATTGGGGAATTTTTTCATTCTGTCGACTGAAAATGTGCACCCTCATTCATACAAGCTTATCCATAGTTACCTTGAGGATCATGTTATACAGTAGACGCTTGGTTTTACGAACCTCTTTTTTACGAAACTCGTGATTTTACGAACTAGCGAATGATCCCAAATACATTTCCACAGATACAATGTAATTTTTCGCTCCAATTTAACCAGAAAGATCTCTTTTTTGCGAACTCGGTTAAGTTAATGGAAACTCACTGTCAACGTCAAATAAACTTTCAAATATTTGACGCAGTAAGTGCACACACTCCGAGAAGTGCGATAAAGATGATGTCGCACAACAGATAGAAATGGAATGCAGTGGGGACAATGACCATTCCCTCTCCCACTTTTATTGCTCGTATTGTTGAAAGGGACGGCAACTGTTGTTGTAAAATTAGTGATGGCGTTATTTTAATATAGTATATTTGCTTGTACTGATTTTATTTGATCTGAAAATTCAATCAGTGAAGTCTCGTTAGTCAAGAGGGAAACTGCGCTAGATTTAATTAAAAAAAAGGATTGTAGCTATGTCGTAGTAAAGAAACGCATGTGTTTATCCTTTGAGGTGAAAAGAAGATTTTAAAAGAAGTTGATAATAAAATATTAAGCAAGACACAAATTTCCCAGAAATATGTAATTTCATAGAAAAGTTTATATGCAATTTAAAGGCACGAGAGGAAATCGTTGGAGCTAAAAACAGAAATACGAAAAGTACACCTCCTCGAAAATATTTTCAAGATTCAAAACATCCAGATTTGAAAAAGGCGTTGTTTTTTCGGCTTACAAAATAAGAGAAGCTTGAACATTCCAGTTGATGGAAATGTGCTTAAAGAAAAAAAAAAGAACTTTTCAGCCTCAAAAATATACATTAAAAACTTTAAGGCGTCATGTCGGATGGTTGATTACAGAAATTTAAATTTTAGAATAGTTTGAATATTAAGAAACTGTTTGATGAAAGTGGAGCAACAGATATGGCATCAGTAAATGAATGGTGAGAAGAAAAGTTAAAATTGTTGGTTTCCGAGTTTGCTGCTGAAGATGATTTTAATACCGACGAAACAGCCTTTTTTAGTAAGATTTTTCCAGAGAAAACATTAGCTTTCAAAGGCGATACACACGTTGGAGATAAGAAAACTAAAAAGAGCATACAGTTTTGATTGCAGCCAACATGAGTGGCTGTCACAAAAATTGCCCCTTCTCATTATTGGACAGTATTTTAAGCCCAGGTGTTTTTCAAAATGTTTCAAAAATTCCCAAAATATTCAGAAGCTTCCTGGTGCTTACTATGCTAATACGAAGGCCTAAAGATTTGCGATATTTACGAAAAATGCTTGAGAGCTATAGATAGCTGTTTTTTCTTCAGTAGAGAAGCGTAAATTTCTCCTAATCGTGGACAACTGTACTGCATATATAGTAGAAGTCTCTGGTCTTCAGGCAATTCGCATGAATGCATCCCACCAAATTCAAAATCAATTTTGCAAACAATATACCAGGGCATAATCAATAAGTTTCAAGCGAAACTATAAAAGTGTGCTTTTGCAAAGAGTGATCCTTGGTTTTAAATGGGATATGGTCAACGAAATTGATATTCTTGGTGTCATTTGTCAATCAGTGCATGGGATGATTCTTCTCATATGACAATTTCTTATATCTTCCGCCACGCAGGCTTTATTAAAAATTAGACATACTATTACAATGCATTCAACGATTTCAGTTAAGATTAGTTTATGATAGATAAACTTCACCTCTGAAACAAGCCAAAACAGTAGAAATGCCGCTCCAGTAATTTCTAAATCTGCATTCTGATGTTACTTGCACAGAGGAAATATCGGATGATGCAGTTATCAGCAACGCTATCAATGAGAATTAGACAGAAGTTTCAGATCCAGAAAAAAAAGAAAATGGAGTAACTCTAAGACCGACATTGAAACAAGTCGATGTATGCCTGTCAGAATTTAGACAGGTATGTTTTAGATTATTAATAATTGTGAACTGTTTTTAAATACACAGAAACTGGAGTCGTGCGTTGTTAAACATGTTGTTTTAAAACAGACAAATTTAAGGGATTATTTCAATTCTTAATATCTTAATAAAAGTATGTACTTTCGAAAATTACGAGTATTTCATACTTTTTGCTTGTTTAGTAGCATGCAAATCAATTATTAAGTAGCAATAAAACAATACTCCTAATATATTTAAGAGCACTGAATAGCATCCCTAACCTGTCTCGGAAACATTATAGTGTATAATACTAATAAATTTCAATGCCTTTCTAAATTAAGAACTCTTGATTTAACGAACCATTTTCGTAGTTCCTGCGAGTCAGTAAAATAGAGCGTCTATTATAAAACGAATGAACTGCACAGCTTGATCTCTTGACCTTAAGTCAACTTAGCAACTTTGAAACTATTTTTAAAGACACATGATCATATTTTCTGCCAACTTCATAAAATGAACTGGAACTAGTGCTGCTCAGTGTATGGTCTTAGCGTCTCATTCCTGTCTCCTCAAAATTGATTGCAGTATGGAAAAGCAATGAAATGGAAACATATTCTTCATTTAAACTCACTTAGTAATTTTCTTTTACAAAATATTTCATTTATTCATTATCTTCATGTATGCGTTCTCTTGAAAAATTCTATTCATTTATTTGTAAATTACGCATGATATCAAAATTGAGTAAAATTAAATAATTGATTGGAGAAAATTTTGTAAAACATGTTTTTATACTAGTTTGTGTGTAAGTTAGACACAAAAAAAACTGACTGTACATGTTTAGATTTTTGAGGTCAATGTATTTTGTAGATCGTTGACAGTCGAAGCGATGTATACTGGAGAGTTAGGGCTATTTGGATGAATGAAGATAAAGATAAATATAACGATGAGTAATTGTTCGATGAGATAAAAGATAAATATTGCATAATCCGATTGCACGGAAGATAATAGGAGATCACCATCGACGCTAACGGACATGTAAACATTGCAGGTATGCACAATTGAAGACCGCAAACCTTAAAAAGAGGTACGTGAATACAAGTTCATAGTACAAGAGCGTTGCCGCAATAATTAGACGGTTCTACATCCTGAGTGTGTGAACTGGAGTCCGTATGGAGAAAAATAAGGCGAACATAATTGTCACTTTTGCCTTTTAATCAAGTTCCAGCATCTCATTAGTACACAAACAACATTTGCATTCAAAGTAAAATTCAAACTGGACAGGAATTAGTTGATTTGTGGTGAGGGTGACGTTCAAAGTCGAAGCAAGACATTCTGAGGGGTGACGATACGAAGAAAAGAGTTTATCCAGTGTGGCGCAGGGGCCCTAGACATTTTAGAGATGTTGATCAGATGAAGTTCAGAGGCGAAGTGTGTAGTAAAATAGGAGATAAGCACAGTTACAAATTTCTCCGACGATTTTCATTTCTGAGAGTAGGTGTGTGGCAATATTGAGCTTGTTGCCAAAACCGTTTAGAATAATTGCATATTAAATTTTGTAATTGACATCCGAGACAGGTAAATATATTTGGCATAGAGCGCACTTTGGCTAAAAAGGAAATGATTCAGAATTTTGACGGTTTTGCGTTTTGAGAACGACTGGGAAAGGCATTTTGCAAAAATGATGTTTAAGGCGACATGATGTCGATAACGCATCTGTTACACTTTAGGAAGCCAAACCATGAAAAATAGACTCTTATACATTGTGTTATTTCTTTTACAGTGAATCTGACAAAAGAATAAAAATACGTTAACTATAAATTGATAAAAATATCTATGATTTTGACTACATAAGATTTCGTTGATAGAGAAAGGAAAACGGGCACGCCTTTAACAGCCGGGAATATATATAAAATGCGGTAATGCAGTAAAGGGAAAATATATTTATTAAAATACTTTAAATATAGATTTCTCTAATTTTGAAAAGAATATATACGGTTTCTTTACCATACGATGGTTCGACACTGGTGGTAACAAACTGGTGGTTGATGAGCTCCGAATTGGAGCTACATGATATCCCATAGTTATTTAATGGGGTTAATATGAAGTAAATTATGAGTTCAGCACAGCAATTAGAATTCATTAATATGTTCCTCAACTTTGTGTCCTACAATGGGTACCTCGGGTCAAAAAGACTTTTCCTGTTGGAAGATTCAATTTCTTCTGGAGAATACAGAATCCGGAACGAGATACATTATAACCTCGGTTGTCGAACAAGGAATGTGAACAGAATTTGATTTGGACCTATAAATAGAAATTTGGTCCCCCACCATGTAAAAACGCAGCAAAAGTAACCAATTTCATCTGTATTTTTGTTTTATTTTCATGGGTGAAATTGCATAGATATGAGTTATAGGGTTTACAGCATTAACAAAATTCATGCATTTTAAGATTTCTGCTGTAAGAGTCCAAAAGAACTAAAAAAGCAAACGCACTAAAACGTCATCATCTAGACCGAGGCTAACGAAAAAGACAGGCTACCGCGGTGCATTCCACTTATCTTTTTTTACAGACCGCTAGAGTGACGTGTTGCTCTTTTTGTACACCTTCATTGGTGCATTCGAGCATCACGTGACTCCCGCGGTCTGTAAACTAGTCGTTGGGGGCCACCGTAATACTTACCCATCATGGATATGCATAATGTAAAATATTAAAATAAAAATGTGTAGACTACTTATAAAATGCATTGCAATTCAAATAAAATCGTGGCTTGATGACGTCACAAACTTTAAAGGCTCGATTACTGAATTGCTTGAAAGAGGTTTTTCCTTATAACTCCAAAAATAATAATCCTATTAACTAGCGGTTTATTGCATCCGATTAAGCGTCAAATTTCCAATTAAAATATATCTCTGAAGTGAAATTTGGATGAAATACACGGTCATGAAAAATCGAAGAGTGTGGAAAATAGGATTCCAAATATCTCGGCAACTCATTATCCGATCGACTTCATGCTTTATTCAAAATTTATGTTTTTTATTGTCTTTTATATTCATTTCTTAAAATAAACAATTTCGAAAATTTTTATATACCTTTCATCAGAACGAATATTTCGAGAGTCCGAAAAAAATTGTTCCGGTTAATCGAGGTTATTGAAATGAAATAGGCTTCTTCCTATTATTACATACTAAGTACATACCAAATTGCAAGTCTCTATCTCAATTTTTTCGGGAGATAGAGCGTTTACAGACACACAGACACACACACACAGAGACACACAGACGGACGGCAAAATTTTTTTTCTAACAATTAGTTTTTCGGAATCTCCAGTGTCTGAAACGTGTAAATCCGTCAAAAAAAATTTTTCGCTTTTCAAAACGATTACAAGACTTACCCTATACTACGTATGATGGGTAAGTAAAAACGATACGCGTAAAGCACCGCGGTAGCCTTTCTTTTTCGTTAGCCTCTGTCTAGACTCATTGATTGTTCATAGAACCCAAAGAAATAATTCTTTATTGGCTTAACTCTTTGGTTTCTCCATCTACCGAAGTTTTCATTAATTGGAATGGCAACCAGAGAATAAAAGTAAAAATCTTCTGAACTGGCCCGAATTGGTGTGAGTAAAAATGAAGAAGTGTTTTATTTTAAAAAGTTGTGATTATTTTTGTATTAATGTTGTAAATATTTATTTGTCGTGATGTCATTAATAAACGTGTATGTCTTGAAATCCCCTGCTTACTGTAAGCTCCAAACATGTTTCTAAAATTTAATAAGTAATGAAATCCAAAAATTATGGTTTCCAATCTTACTCAACTCATAGCGAGGCTCCTGAATTCAATGATTAAGTTTTTAACACTTTCCAATCTAGTTGAAAAGTGTTTATGACTTGGGTTTGTCTAGCCGTCTGGCCATCTGCCGTCTATCCGTGCTCTAACTCGCGTAAATGTACTCGGATTGTCCTGAAATTTTGTATGTTATTGTCGTTTACTATAGCATGTTCCCTATTTCAACTGAAGTGTGTAGCACTTATAGTTTTTATACAGGGACAGTCAAAAATATTCCGTTACATTACAGTCAATGGGAAATAATCGTTTCAAGTGCATTTTGAACATGTTACGTCATTTGAAACATGATGAAATTGATATATAATTATGAAACGCATTAAAACATTCTTTTTGTAGAATACGGGATGCAAAGCATTTATTATTCATTTACAGGGTGAAACAAAAGATTTCTGTTACACATTGTTCTATGGGGAAAAATCGTTAGCAGTGTATTTAGTGATATTTCACTATTTCAAATATAATGGAAATTATATGCATTACTGGGATGCGCTATAAACTGCCGTCTTGAAAGTGTGGTGTGCATTGCGTTTGTTTACAGGGATACAAAAGATATCGGTTACAGTACATGTGTGATATTTACAGTCTATGTGCCATAAGTGCGTTTTCAACTTTGGTGTGCGTTTTTAAGTCTAACTAAATTTTTCATAGTACGTGTGTGTTTATAAACTCAGTTGTTCATATACAGGGCTACACAAGGGAATCCGTAAGTATTACAGACTATGGCAGTGAATTGCTCAGGGGTTGCTCCCTTGTAAAGAGCTTGTTCATTTTGAATAATGTTTATCACTACATCAACGATGTACCGATTCTAGTTCATTGATCTGAGTGAAACTTAGTATATATACTATGGAAATTATGAGGAATATATGTGTATTTTGCACATAAAGTTTTCAGTCGAAACGATGGCTACGTGCATGCAATGATGACAGTTATAGAATAAGAGTAGAATATTTAATTCAAGAATAAAAAAATAAAAAAATTTCATATACATTCAATTTTTGATCTTGCTATTTAAAGTATATCTACAGACAACCATTGCAAGAATTATGAAAAAAATCATATGATTACTCGCTGTTTTTCTGTTTCAATGAAAATGGAACATTTTTTTATGAACAAATCCTTCAAGCATCTCCAAGTATTGCAGCAACTTTCACTTTTACTCGTGTTCAAAAAAAAAAAAAAAAAAAAAAAAAAAAAAGTCCAGAAGGAACATTTTGCGGTTTTAGCTATTCTCCTATTTTAATATTTCTAGATCAATATACTAATAATCGATTGCAAGTTCACCTATATCACTGACCAATTAAGTCACTTTACATATTTAAATTCCGAGAATTATGCCAACCTCGATAATTTCTTTAATTACTTCCGCATCAATTGTAAGCTGTTTCTTTTCCCAAGCAATATACAAAGTCTCAATACACAATATGCATTTTGGAATCATGTTTATTAATGCATCTACTATTTCAGATCTTGTTTTTAAAATTGTAGGATTTTTCAGAACTGCTCACCATATTGATGTAATATTGAAAAGTGAATTTGCGGTACTTCCTGTATGTACGCACGATATGTTTGAACTGGTGATTTTCTGACCCTGTAAATGACGACTTTACAGTAAAATACACGCAACTATTACTTACTTGTAAAATATATGTTATTAAATGTGTAATTCTACGTAACGTTTGAGCACAAAAGGTTGAATAAATAAATTTAACCTCAAACATTTTATGCTAATATCCATAATTTCTTTTGAACCTTTTTTAAGATTGATGCATGCGATCGTATAATATTTTCATTATTTGGTGATTAATGTACAGGGTGGGACAAAAGTCCCGAATCATAGGAGTTTTTAATTTTTTTTTTAATTTGTAGGTGAAAGTTTCCTGTGATGCGGGACTTTTTTTTAAATTATAGAAAGATGATTTAAATATTACAGTACATTCATAGTAATTCATAGGAAACTTTCACCTACAAATTAAAAAAAAAATTAAAAACTCCTATGATGCGGGACTTTTGGCCCAATCTGTATTTTATAAAAATTTAAGGGTGTAACTTCCTTAATAATATTGAAATTACAATTTTATTGTAACGGAGATACAAGAAAGACTTGTAACTAAAATTGAAAGACAATTTTTGAAAAAAAAAAAAAAAAAGTAAAATTTAATTTACGTATTATAGAATGTTTAGAGAAACAATATACATTAATGATTGAATAATATATTTATCGAATTCACAAAATAAATGAAGATGTTATTAGAGAAAGTTTGTGGTAACATCTAACAAAGGAATACATGTATACCTCCGTTGATTTCTAAAAAATCACAAGTCATCAATTTTCATAGAATACATATTTTAAATGCGTTATATTATGTAAAAACATTAAAACACAAAATTAACTACTATGTACCAAGTAATGGATTTTGGAGACTGACTCAAATACAACGCTATACATTTTAAACTTTTTTCTTGATTTCCACATGTATAACGAATTTAATTTCTGTCAATTATATAGAAGTAATATTGAGTATGTCAGGGCAGCGATTTCTTAATGCAAAAGGACTGAAAAAGCTTTTGTGAAAAATTTTAATTTTCGTTAAAAGATTTCTGAAACAAGATAGTGTTTGATAATGATGTAATTTATTTTCCATACATACATTTTTACTTTCTTCTATCTTTACAAGAAGAAAGTATTGGATTCATGAAAATTTTCGACTTCCGGTTTTCGACGGATTTATACGTTTTAGAAGGTCCTGAACACGATTTGACTATTTTTAGAAAATGTCTGTCTGTGACTCTGTCTGTATGTCTGTCTGTCTGTCTGTCTGTATGTGACAAAAATTTTGTGGGCGCTCTATCTCAAGAACTAATGCTCGGAATTTAATAAAACTTTAGATTCAGTTAGTCCCTGATATAAATTGGTGCTGATTAGTTTTTGGTAACAATCGCCCGGCAGGTGGCGCTGCTATGCAGCATTTTTCGCGATTTCCTCAATAGCTCTATCTCAAGAAATAATGCTCGGAATTTAATAAAACTTTATATTCAGTTAGTTTCTGATATAAATTGGTGCTGATTAGTTTTTGGTAAAAATCGCCCAGCAGGTGGCGCTGCTATGCAGAATTTTGCAGGATTTACACGATTTTAGCGATAGTCATATCTCAAGAAATATTGCACGGAATTTAATAAAACTTGAGTTTCAGTTAGACCTTGATATAAATGTGTGCTGATTCTTTTTAGTGTATGCGAAACCTGTGTGAGATAGAAGAAAGTTTTGGGATTGACACATCCGACTAGTTTAATATGAAAATTTGTATTTTATTCTTTTTACAAAGATTATTTTCTCAGTTTTACTCCATGCTTGTGGTTCAAAAACTTTTACATTTCAGGGAACTAGTACTAGTTGTCTTTCTCTTTTCCATCAGTAGAGATGATACATTATTTTAAAACACACACACATATATGCACTGGCGAGAAAAATTAAAGGAACAACTATAAAAAATCATTGAACTTGAATAATTTTGCAGATAAGAACATGAAACTTGCACAAGTTTTGTTATGCCTGAGATATATTCAAAATGCAGAACTGCCTACTTCTGCAAAAAATAAATTTACATAAAAACATAGGAATGTGTGATATAAGAGAGGATAAAGAAAGTGTACTGTTACAACATTTTAGAGACACACAGGAAAAATCAATCAGGTATGTGGTCAGGTATGTGGTAACTTTTACAGTGATTTCCCATACTGTGGATTAGATTATTCAAAAGTTCTTGTAGTAACAAAGTGTATTCAAGATTAATAGCGTTTTGAAGTTTCTGGAGAGTGCTAGTTGGGGGTTGCCGAGATGCAAGTCGGCGTCCTAGTGCATCCCACACATCTTCTATCGGATTTAAATCCGAAGAATATGCAGGCCACTCCATTCGCTGGATTTCTTCGCCCTCAAGATAATCAGTCACTAGTGCAGCACGATGAGGACGCGCATTATCATCCATTAGGAGGAAGTTATTACCGATTGCACCCCTGAACAACTTGACATGAGGATCAAGAACCTCATTTTTGTATATGTCAGCATTCCCAGTTGCACTGGTAAAAATGTGTAGCTCAGTGAACCATTCAAAATGATGCCGGCCCATACCATGATTCTAGGACTTTTGTATCGATACCTTTTACCGATGTTTGCAGCCTTATTACATGCGTTTTTTTCCCAGCCTTATTCCGTGTGTTTCTCCTTCCATATGGCAATACGTCTGGAATCACTCTCCAAACAATATCGGGATACATCAGTAAAGAGAACTTGGCTCCAGTCCGTGGTACTCCAATGACGATTAACTTTGTACTACTTTAAGAGGGCACATTTCACCGTCGGAGTTAGTGAAATATAAATCATGGGTTTCCTTGCATACAGCCAGCTCTCTTTTAAAGTGCCTGTCAGTCACAGTAAATATGGATAGTCGAGTTCCTGTTGCTGCAACGAACGCCCTTGCAATCTGAACTGACGCCAGTTGCCTGCTTCTTTTAGTAATCGTTGCCAAATAACGGTCCTGAGAGTTTGATCTGACATGTTTTCGACTTTGACCTGGTTGTCTCTCCACATTTCTAGTGTCTTTAAACTGTTTCGAGATTCCTTACATAGCGCTTTTGGCTATTTTTACGTCTTTATAGACCTCTGTCAGTGTCTGTCCTGCTTCCATTCCCCTAATCTCGCGCCATTTCTCACCATAGGTCAAATGTCTTCTAGACGAAATATTCCACCTAATACAAGCGAATCTTTTATGTAACTACACGTACAATATTTAAAATTAGACTTCAAATCACCCACGTGCACTCCTTTTCAAACGTGCCGAAAGAACGGACTCAAAAATTTGCATATTTTTCTGCAGTAAAGGTTAATCCCATTGGACTACATGTTAACCTTGATATTGAGTTACAAACCAATCACCTTTCATTGTAGTTACCATATTAACATAAAGCACCTTTTATGGTTGTTCCTTTAATTTTTCTCGCCAGCGTATTATACTTTCGAAATATCCCGATTTTAGTAGAAGACTCCTGTATAAATAAACATATTTGAAATGACAAATTGTATTTCATGAATGAAATCAAGTAAATTTCGAATGACTACCACATTTAATGAGCATTTAATGAAATAGCACATTTAATGAAATAGGTTTTCTTGGTTTAAAGTATATTTTTTTTAATTAAAAAAGTCCAGAAGGGTGGCAAGTATGACATGTATAGTCCTCTGAGAGTCTGAGGGCTTTCCTGCATTTTCACATAAACGCTCATAGAACTAATATTAATTGAGATTTTCATTCGCGGTTTGTTTTTAAAATACACTTCATATCTCTTTATCATACATATATCTTAAAATACAATTCCGTTAAAAATATTTTTTTCTACAGCCAATTTAAGTTGTTTCTGGGAAACGGAAAAATACGGGCAAAACGCTTAGAGGGCTAAAATTCAATTATATTAATTTTAATTATTTTTATTAATGAAATATACTGTTGGTTATTTAATATTTATAAAATCAATTTTATTACATATCGCCATATTTTGAACTTTATGCTTCAATGTTATCTTTAACTGTTACTTGTTTACTCACATGGATTTTTCTTCATTCCTTTGAATGGGAATTATCTAGTGGGTAAAAAGTGTTGTTCTTTTCAATGTTTATCATTTCTGGTATGGTCTGTTTTCATGTGTTATATTTTTTCTTTTACTTTTGTTTTATATATTCGTTTTAACAAATAACTGGGCCCCCTGGGGAAAATATTTATTGCGAAAGAAATTTTTTTCACAGCGCCGAAATAACTTGTCCTTTACTACTTGTTTGTAAAGTGTATACGGTGTATCCTCACGAAATATCCCCTTTTTCATTTTATATGATATTCTTTAAATATTAGCTTTTATAATAGATTTTTAATTTAATTTAATTTAATTTTTCTTTTCACTTTGTACTCTTGGTTTGAGTATAATTTATGCAGATTGGTTATCTCAATACTATGGGATTTATGCATCAAATATGGAATAAATGATTTCTGATATTTTTGAAATTTTTTTCATTATATATATTATATATGTGTGTGTGTGTGTGTATGTATGTATGTACGAATGTATATATAGGGTATCTTGGAACTCCTTACAGAATTCAATCTTGGCACCGTATGTATTGTCAGCAATCAGTATTGAAGATATTTCCGCGAAATTTTCAACAGATTCTCTTGAGAATTGATTTGATCACATGATGCCTGAGTTGCTCACGCCGTTACGTAACAACCCGAACTTACTAGAACACTATTGTTGTTATGGAAAAAATATATCTCGAAGATGGGGCATTTTATCGATGCGCTCGAACTGGAATCCTTATTAAGTTCAGTCTAATTAATTATTAATATTTAATTGTTCTGTTTAAATTTCTGGTGAATAAAAAGAAGAGAAGGTACCAATACTTTTATCCTGAATTTAACTACAACATGGCACCAGAGCTCTTGAAATATTATTTTTTGTCTAGTTTCGATTTACGTAAATCAATCTAATATTTTGGCACCGAAACCCGGGAACTCTGGAATGTGTTCTAGAAAAACGGAATTGAAGTCGATGTAACTGGAATAAATATTTTGAGCAGTAAGTTCGAACAAAAGGTACTGTAAACTTTTCTTTTATTATTATTGCATGATGGAATCAATAGATAAGTAAAAGCAAAGAGGAAGCTTGTTCTCGAACGGCATGTAATAAATTAATTACTACTATTGATACATTTATTATAAGTATTGATACTCAAAGTGAAATTGACCAATGTGAACGTACGGAATATTTAATAAGTTTCCAAGAAAAACAGGATGACCTTAAGAAACTAAGTGAAAAAAAAAATTGAAGAATTAATAACTGATTAAACACAGTTCGAAACGGAAATTCAAAAGTCACATGAGTATGACGAATCAATATCTGATTCGAAATCTTGTATCAGAAGTAAATTAAAACAATTCAAGGTCGAGCAAGCTGAATATATGACAAAGTATCAATCTTTCTAATCTTAATAGTACTTCAGACATTTCTATCATTTTGCCCAAACTTAATATAACCACCTTTAGTGGTGATCCAAGTAAATTCTTAGAATTTTTTAGTAGTTTTGAACACGCTATAGATTCAAATGAATCTTTAAGTACTGTTGATAAATTTTTATATTTGAAATTGTTCTTAACTGGTGAAGCTTACAAAACAGTAGCCGGTTTTGCTTTAAAAGATGAAAATTATAAGTCTTGTTTAACCTTATTAAAAGAAAGATACGGAAAACAAGACCAGTTAATTAGTTGTTTTCTTAACAAACTATTAGAACTCGAACCTATTATGTCTTCTTCAAATATTAAAGGGCTTAGATAAAATGACTCTATGACAAAGGTGAAGTCATTATTAGAAATTTACAATCTATGTGTGTTGCATCAAATAAATTTGGATATTTTTTAATTCCAATTTTGTTAAAACAATTACCACATAAACTAGTACTAGAATTTCATAGAAAAAGAAATGCTAAGAAAATGGGTGATGTAAATTAATTAATAAATTTTTAAAATTCGAAATTAAATCTAGGGAGACTGAAGATGTAGTGTCAGGAATCTCTTTGAACGGTCATGAAACTTTTCGTTCGAAAGCTGAATATCCTAAAAACAAATTTTAAATAAAAAATAATTTCCCGACATCGGCAGCATTACATATTATTGTTAAAAATGTTTGTATTTTTTGCAATTCTAATTCGCATACTGGATTAGGATGCAAAATCCTCACGAATGAACAAAAAAGATTTAAATTAAAAAAAGAGGGTAGGTGCTATCGGTGTTGTTTCAAACACTTACTGTCAGTTTGTAAAGTAAAAATTCAGCCTTGACAAACATGTGAGAGTTCACAACATGATCACTTATTTTGTCCCCACACAAAATCTAAAAAATTAGTTCAAAATCAAGATTTAGATTTAAAAGAAGTTACCCAAATTCCCGAAAATGAAACCGTAATACAGTCTGTCCGTATGTCAGAAAATTTGAGAAAAATTTATACCACTTTTCTTCAAACTGCTTGTGATTAAGTGGAGAGTGGATCTAAAAAATGATTTGCCAGAATATTGTATGATTCAGCTTTCACTAAAACATTCAGTCGGAGCGATTTGGAAAAATAATATAATGCAAAAATTTTAAGAAAGGAAAAACATTTCATTTACACATTTTCTAATACAAAATCCTACTGAATCGGAATTTGAATGTGCACAAATAATTTAAGAAGCAGATTTTTTTTACTTACAAATCTATTAATGTTGAAGCTTTAATTACTGATGAAATATGCGGTACTCAGTTATATCAAAATGTTAATCCCCAGTTACAAGACATTATTTCTAAGGAATATCAGTTAGCTGACTTATTCGAAATAAATCTTCCAGTTCAAATTCTACTAGGCGCAAATTACATATTCACCAGGTGTTGTCCTGGTGGTTTCCTCTGATTTTGTGATCCATGCGTATCGCAACGACCGTTGTCGTCAACACGTGGGTTCAATGGGAGTGGTTAGCAGGTGGCGGCGCTCCCACCAGCCGCAGCGCTTACGGGAGGACCTCCTGGTCGAGTGCATTATAAGTCCCTCAGAACTTAGGTGCGGCGGTTAACGTGCCTGACGGGTACCACTCGGTGCCTGGCGACGCAGCTGAGTTTTATCAAAGTTTATCAGATTCGCTTACGAAAATAAACAAACAATTATATTTTCAAAGATCAATTTTCGGAACAACTTTAGTAGGATAGATTCAATAAATTATGTTCTTTGTTTTAATGTTATTTGCTCTTCTAAAGTAAAAGATTTGACATATTTATGGAACATAGAATCATTTCTTTGTAATAAAGAACTTAAATTGGTCTCAGGTAACTTAAATGTGTTCGAAAACAATTTACGGTTCGTAGATGGAAGGTATGAAGCCTTTTTATTATGAAAGTCTAAAGATATTAAAAATAGTTTAAGAGTTAATTTTGAATGTGCAAAGGCAAGATTTATGTATTTAGACAAAAGATTTGACAGGGATAAATCATTATTTGAAAGATAAAATCAGGTGATGAAAGAGCATTTAAAAGAATAATTGAAATGTGTGACGATAATTGTTTTATTGGATATACGATACCGCATAGAGAAGTTTACAGAGAACCTTCTCATAGTTCAAAAACAAGAGTGGTTTTTGACGCAAGTTGTAAACAAGGATCTAATTACAGTCTAAATGAATGTCTTCCTTCAGGGGTAAATTTAAACGCCGATTTGGGGGACGTTATCTTTTAATTTCGATAATACAAAATAGGTTTTTGTGGGGATATATCTAGAGAGTTTTCACAAATACACGTATCGGAATGTGATAGAAATAACCTATATTTTTATACTATGAAAACAAAATTTCATAAAATATTGGAAAATCAAAAATCTAAAAACCTTTTTTTATATATATTATGAGGAAAAAAAGAGTTCATCTTAAAAATTATGGGTGGGGCTGAAGTCCCACTAGCCCTCTACGCCTATGTTGGGTTCTTTTGGGGTCGCTATGGTAATTGTTTTACTGGTTTTTTTGGTTAATTTTTAGGAATGAATAGCCCTGTGATTTAAAATTAACGAAGCTAGTTTTGTCCAAATTTTAGGATATAATACATGTATGTGTTTCAGTATGTGCTATAAAATCCAGTTTTTCTTTCAAACAAATTATAGTTTTCATTAATAATTTTCTTTAAAGTAAATAAAAAAATAAAACTAAGAACTTTAAATGAAGCATTAACTTCTTCCTTATAACTGCATCATTTTCATGATTCAAAGACAATTAAAAACCATAATTACTGAAATAGAAGAAACATGTAAAAATATGATCACTGTTGCCAATTTAGTAGATTTTTTTAAATTAAAAATCTATTTCCGAACATTAACTTTCACTTGTTTAATCTGTCACTAATTAAGGCGAATTCTATTCGGAACTACTACTATTCGGAAATAGTAGTAGAATTCTGTATTTAAAATATTCAATAAATTGGCATCACTGAATATGAATGTATCTTTTTAAGCCATTATGAGAAAAAGGAAGACAACGCAAACAAAAACAAAACAAGTAAAAAGTCATATAATTTACAGTTTTCTTCTAAAAAATCATTAATATGCAAAGAAAATAATTTACAATCACGAAATCAGAGTAGCAGCATAATTAGTTGCAACTGAGAGGCAAGAATTGAAAAGATTCGCAATCACAAAGGAGAAAAATATGCAAGTATTTCATTGGAGTGATAAAATCTGACAAATAATGCATGAGAATAAGATTGATAGCCAGTAACAACTAATATTGCTAGTTAAATGGAAAAGAATAATATAGAAGAGACACTGATTAATTTGAGCTGCACTTGAACAAAATCTCTAATCATATTTTCAATCCATCTATATCATATTAAAAAAACAGAAATAAAAACATGCGAATACCTGTTAAAGATACATCTGTAAAATCTCCTGTTACTTCCTTATCAATATTCTAAGCATTTGGTATATTGAAATGAGAGGAAAGAAAGTGAAGCAGACTTCTTCAAAAAGTAAAAGAAATACGAGCGAAGAAAAATGGGTGGAATTGAAAAAGCTGTAGGAAAATATTTCTAACGAAATGTCTACCCTTCTGAAATATTCCGACCAGAAATATATACAAAATAAATGTTAATCCATGAGAGTCAAAAGGTCATAAAAATGGGCGTATATTAAAAAAATAAGCGTGAAAAAGTTTTCATACAGTATAAACAAATTCTTATTTTAGCAACAGTTCAAAACTAAAATAAATCAGTTTTAAAGCGCATGTTGTTACTAGGTTACACTGTTAAAAATTTCCAGTAAACTGTCCAATCATTTGACCGTTTTTTTTAAAATAATGGTTACATAACCGTAATTTAACTACCGGGTGCGTCATAAATTCGTGCAAACTTTAAAAATTCATAATAAAGGAAGTAATGCTCGGAAAAATTTTCGGTTTACACGAGTATGATCAGAAGAATTTTGGATTTTTTTTCCATGTATAATAAAAAAATATTCCAAAAGTAACCTTTAGAGGGCACTCACACGTCATACTGAGGCGTTTTATGCAAATCAGGCTCGCAGTAAAACACCTGGCTGGAAATGGTTTCATCATTCGATCTCGGCAGCATGCTATCTTTACCAGATCGAGCGCTGGTGGTTAAACTTTTCTACAAGAATAGTGATTCCACAACTATTGCATTTCGAAAGTTTCGCACGGAGAAATAACTTAAGGCGCAAAAAAGCCCTAATTCATTGAATGGGATACTCAATTTAGTACCACTGTTTGTGTTAGCCTGATTTGCATAAAACGCCTCAATATGACGTCTAAGCGCTCTCTATCAGTTACTTTTGAAATCATTTTTTATTATACATGAAAAAAAATCCAAAATCCTTCTGGTCACACTCACGCAAATCGAAAATTTTCCGAGTATTACTTCTTTTATTATGAATTTTTTAAGTTTGCACGAATTTATGACGCACTCGGTATATTCTGACCATAATATGGGAAATAATATGGTCAGAATAGAATTAAACTACGGTTATGTAACCGTTTTTTATAAAAACTGCCAAATGACTGGACAGTTTGCTGCAAATTTTTAACAGTGTATTAAATATGAATGTGAAAATGCCAACTTTTCGCAAGGAAAACAAAATTATTTCCAGGCACAATACTAAATTATTTTCCTAGGTTGTTGAAAGAACTTTTTTTTTAATGATTTATGTTCGGCATTGTATGCCACTCAGCAAAAGCATTTGCAAATTAATGAAAATATTAGACGACTGTTTTGCATTTTGCTTTGCATTGCGCAAGCTATGCCTAAATAATATTATATTTAATAATTCACAGCTAATTAGGAATTAAATAATAATATTGCCTTACTGTAGATAAAAATGCTATTTCTAGTAATAAAAAACTAGCTGGCTTCGCCCGCTAGCGGGCCCCTAATTTACATCGGTACCTCGAATCTTGTAAAACCTCGAATGATGTAAAACCTCGAATAAGATAATCCTCGAACCGAACGAACCTCCGACCCGGGTCACCGCTGCCTTCAGAACGTATACCGGTCGTGCTACGTACGCACCGGCTAATCCCTTAATTTGCACATCGAATAGCCTCGAATAAACCTCTAACCAACCGATCCTCCGATCCGGGTCCCTGATGCCTTTGGCACACTATGCCGGTCGTGCTACGCACGCACCGGATAGTCCCTTAAATTACACATCGAATAGTATAAATCTCTAACCGAACGAACCTCCGACCCGTTGACTTTCTGAACTAAAATACCATAAATTTAGGACATTATGAACTTATAGTACTTCGAAAATATTTTATATTTAACTTTCAATTTGCAAAAAATTGTTATTTTTTACCTTTTATATTTTATTATTGTTATGTAATTATATTCATTGTTTCAAATCTAATAAACAGGCGCCTCCTGCGGTGGGGGTTGGAACGGATGGGTGCTATCGGTGCCGGGTAGCGTTTATTTTTCCCCTCGTGGACTTATTGTTCCTATACCTCACGGGTGGCTGTCCACGAGTGGGTGTTTTCGGTCCCCGCTGCCTTCGGCACCGTATAATCTCTTAATTTGCACATCGAATGGTATGAACCTCTAACTGAACGAACCTCCGACTCGGGTCCCCGCTGCCTGCGGCACCGTATAGCACCCGTGCTGCATAATATGATTAAGCGGTCACCAACCTTCCCACCGATGTATCAAATGAGGGGTGTGTGCAAAATTTAAAAAAGAGCCCCGTTGGGGGTGGAAAAGTGGGGGGATGGACACCGGAGATGCATAATATGATGAAGCGGTCACAGATCTTTCCAACGATTTATCACATGAGGGGTATCGGCAAAATTTAGAAAAGAGCCCCCTTGGCGGGCAAAGTGTGGGGATGGACACCAAAGATATATAATATAATTAAGCGGTCACAGACCTTTCCAACGATATATCACATGAGGGGTGTGTTCAAAATTTAGAAAAGTACCCCGCATGGGGGTGGGGGGCAAGGCGCTCCCCTCTCCCCATATTTTTCGACGCGGCCTCATTTTTAAAATTTATGTTATGTGTTATAAAATATCTTAAAGTTTCAAACAGGTCGCCTTATTATATTTCTTTTAATCTCGGGATACATTGGCTTTAATATCTGGCATTGAATTTTAGGCTGTATGATAATTAAATAAAAAATTACTTGTAAATTCCTTCCTAATTATCGGAAGAAAACCAAATTTACATATTTAGAATCTTCGTAAAAATCTAAACATGGATGCATAAATTTAAAATCGATAAATCCAATAATAATAATTAAAAAAAATAACAGGGCCCAAAATCTCTTAGTACAAACAAAATGCGGTTTTTTATCAAAATGTTTCAATCTCAGAAATATCAGATCACGTGTCATTTTTTTAGAAATGAATTGCTTTGTTAAAGGGTTTTTAATTGGTATTTCCCTTCCTAATTATCGGTGAAAAACCAAAATTACATATTTAGAATCCTTGTTCAAAAATGCACGGGGATGCATACAATTCAAATCGATAAATGCAATAATTAAAAAAAAAAATTAACGACGCCTAAAAGCCCTATAGTCTGTTCAGGGAAACGAGATAACGAAAGTAAACAAATGGGTTGCAGAAAAATCGCCAAGGAGCCACACATTTGGCACAAATCCCTAGGTTGGCGAATTTTATTTTTTATTTCGATTTGTTAATTTTTTAAACATTTATTTTGATAACTATATGAAAACAACACAAGTTGCTAACCGATTTACATCGAGATTTTAAACAAAAATGTAAAAGTTTAAGACGTCAAAATATAAATTATTCTCTATTTATTTTAAACAGCGTTGAATTCAGACATACTTTTTCCTGGAGGGATTTCTGTGCCTCCAGACGAGACATTATATAGTTGCGGAGCGGGGGGGAGGATTATACTTTTTGACCATTAAAAGTATAAAATCTGAAATATTTCGGGAGGGGGGCATTAAATTGTCCCCCTCCCGAAATATTTCATATTTTCATATTCAGATTTCATTTCATATTCATATTCAGATCAGCCACGGAATTTCCTCCCGGGGCAAACCGTCTGAATTCAACATTGTTATAAAAATCATCAGGAGTTAATTTTGTTAAATACAAAATAGTACAAAACTATTTATATCTTACATTATTGAAGCCCACTTACCTCATAAATCATTCAGAAGATGAAGTTGAAGTATCGGAACTATTTGAATCTAGATTAATTACCATGGAATCTACTATATTATCTATAGCATTATCTAAATCTCACATTTGTTTTTCCACTGTATTGGTTACATGTTGAATGCATCTTTTCCATTCTTCAGTGCCAATTTTGCTGATACTTTGAGAGAATATATCTTTTACATGAGGCATTTTGAATGTTTTGTTTTCTTTCGCAACGAAGTTCTTTATTTGTGCCCAAATCAGTTCAATAGGATTAAGCTCGCAATGATAGGGGGGTAATCGTAAGGCAGTTTTATTTTGTGCTTTTGCCATTTCGTCGACAGCGTACTTGTCATATTTATTTTTATTTTGCTTCACTAACTGCAACAGTTCCGCTTTTAACATTCCGTCCTCAAAAGGGATATTTTTTGTTAAAAGCCATTCAGCAATTTTTTGTTTTCTCCACGAAGTATTCGGTATTTTTTCTGATTTTCGGGAATGATAAGGAGCATTGTCCATTACTATCACACAGTTATCTTCCAGTCGAAATAAGATATCACCAAACCACTTTTCAAAACGTTCTGAATTCATGTCTTCGTGATAATCTTTATTTTTATTTGATTCGAATAAGTCAAGCCCTCCATCCACGAAACCAGAATCGCTACCAATATGGGTAATTATCATCCGTTTTCCTTTTCCGGAAGGAGATTTTAATCCGGAAGAAAGACCAGACAAAAATGCTTGTTTTGATGATTTTACTGAGGTATATTTCCAAACTTTACTAACTGTATGGCCTGCATTCAACCAAGTTTCATCCATATAATATATTTTGCGCCCTTCTTCTCTGAAAGATTTGATTTGCCTTAAATATTTTCTTCGCCACACAATTATTTCGTTTTTATCAATGAGAGTACTGTCTCGTCCTCTCCGTGAATATCTAAAGTTTAATTCTTTCAGGAGATGATAAAATGTTGTCCTTTTAAAGGTTGGCAAATCAGGGTCATCATTTACAACTTCCAAAACTTTATTTATAGTTGGCAATTCATTCCTCAAAAAGAATTCGTGGATTTTTCTCCTAATAGCATTCCTATCAAAATCATCTATATTTTCTAAAACACGTTTACGTAATTTTATTTTCTTCGGCGAGTTTAACACACCACATTTTTTATACTCTCTTAACACTTGAAAAACAGAAGCTTTACCTACGCCTGTTATACGAGCAGCATTATCTGCTATATGAGAAATCGGAAGTTCAGGATTCGATTCAAGTTCCGTTTTGTATACATTTAAAATCATATCTTTCTCCACCTTACTCAAAGCTTTTCTTTTTACTCTCTTCTTAGGCGGGCTCAAAGAAGAATTTTCCACTCCATTTGTGTATATAAAATACCAAATCAATCGAAAAAAATCGTCAATTTTAAAAGTGAAAGACAAGAAACAAACAGCCGTTTGAGAAAAAAAGCAGAGGCTCAAACAATTGGCGCTTCTGGCACAGCGCCAGGTTTAAGCATCGCCAATCCGCACGCGCATTTGTTTACTTTCGTTATCTCGTTTCAGCGAACGGAGTATAGTGCTTTTATCCTGTCTTTGGAAAATAAAGTATTTGCCAGACGATCTGTCACCAAGAAAAACATCCGCCGCAGTATCGAAATTAAAACTCGTCTTTTTTCCACACAAAATTAAAACTTTTTTAATTGATATCTCCAGGAATTATTATCCGATTTTTACGAAAATTAATTTTTTGGACTTTGCATTTCATATTACGAAGGGATACATAATTTTCAAGTCCTTAAATTCAATATGTTTAATAATTTTATATAGCCTATAATAACCCCACTTAAACTGGTTTCATATCTTTCATCCTTCTAGACAGCTAGACGTCCCAATGTCTGGTTCTGAAAGAAGCAAGTTAAAAGGAATAATTTTTATGCAATCAAATTAAAGAAATAATAATTAATATCTTTGGTTCTAATGGATGGATTTCCTTAATTTTTACAATCTTTTAATGTGGAGAGAGAGATGATTCACGTGGTGTAATTTTCAAAACTATAGGTGAATTAGATCTTATAATTTGCATGCCCATTTTTAAAGCCCTACTTCCGTATTTTTAGCCGCAGACACTTTGTCTCTTTCTTGCTTGGAAATAATTTTTATCAAACGCAGCTGCAGATTGGATAAAAAATGTTCTTTTCGCGCAATTTTTAATGAGTTTTTAATGTTTTTAATTAATATCTTTTCTAATTACCGGCGGATTTTTTCGAAACCTGAAAGAATGGAATTCTGGAATTTTCCTGCGTATTTTGATAACTTTAGTGCCTTTCTACTCCGTCTGTGAGAAAAGTTTTTAGAGTTACAGACAGAAACAATAGGCAGACAGAGAGGCGTCGTTTTCGAACATTAATAATATAGTAGATTGTACATTTGAACCGTAATCAGAAAAATTACCCATTAAATTGATAAATTTTCTTTTCAGAAAATAACCTCGTAACAATATGAAGTACATGCATATCGGTTGTATAAATATCAAATTCATTTTTTTTAACTTCCAAAATATATCCCAGTTTTGATACATCACAAAAAGAGATCTGTGGATGTATGCATATGCATATATGTATAAAACACTATTATTATTATTTTTTGGTAGAGCAATTCTATCGAATATTCTCGTTCATCTAATATGCTAAATAGACATGTTCTCTCAAAAATGTGATTATATTAAACACTGAGTTATTGCAAATGACTTTAAATGAGTAGCTCAGGTGATGCATTTTAGAAAGAGATCGAAAGTCGCACACAAATGCCTTATTATGAATCGAACTGGTGTTGTAATAATTGCATCGTCTACCGCTCTTTGGCCGAGAAACAGTACACTGGACTGTACTAGTGCTGTTAGACAGATATGCCGTTTTCCAAAAAACAATGAATGTTCATTATTGAAGTAGTCACTAGACGTTCGTATACACTTGTTTTAGACGAGTTTGGTCAGAAGTAGCAGGATCAGGTACTGCCTAACAATTCAATTATAAAAAAAAAATTATTAGCTTGTTTCTCAAAAAGCAGATCAATTGCAAATTTTAAACAAGAAGGAAAAATCATGCATCAGTCAGATATTATGAAACACTTTCCAACGCTAAAAGAATAGTATTAAGCAAGTTAATTTTCTCCTAAAATGAATAAGATATCTAAATAAGCAACTTAAAAAAATACATAACTCAATTAAAATCAATTTTCAGCTATTACTGCCCACATTCAGTAATGTGTACGAAGTTTTCGTATTGCCAAGTATGCGATCTATAAAATGTATACACACCACTTAATACTCTCAGAATTAGATAAGATTAAAAATGCATACTACATCGGAAGACGCACTTCCAGCAATTATCGCGCTAGGTCAGTCCCATAGCCGAATTCTTTTGCATGTCTCTGTAAATGAACGATAAATAATATACACTCCATAATCTATAGAAAAAATGTTCTAGTGCATTTGAGTGATTTCATTATGTTTGAACTATCATAATATCATTAAAATGCACGGCAAACAATTTTTACCCATGGATCATAATGTAAAGGAACTATTTTGTGCATTCCTGTAAACGAACAGCAGATGATACTTATTCTATACTACTGAAAAAGCCTGTTGTAGTCCATTTCAGGGATACATATCAATCTAATTATGTTTGAAACATTGTAGCATCAATAAAATTAACCTCAACGATTTTCCCCTGTAGACCATAATGTAACGGAATTCTTTTGTGTGTTCCTGTAAGCGAACGATAAATGCTACACAATTAATTTTCAATACCGAACATTCTACAGTAAACCTTAATAAAATATATAATTTTTTATGGCAGTCTGAGTATATTTACGAGAGTTGGAGTAAGGACAGACAAACTGCTAGACGGCAGACAGACAGATAAACTGAATTCATAAACACTTTTGAACTATGTTGGAAAGTGTTAAAAGTACGGAAGACCAGCTGACTGAAGCTAAAATTGTCAAATTCATAGCATTATGTAGAAGTCGTTTTAAAAAATAAATAAGGAGAATATCAGTTTATACATGAAAAAGCAAATTTTACTTGCTTTATATGATGCGTGGAAGTTTTAAGCAAAATTTGTGTGTCAATGGAAGAGTCCAATTCCACAAAAACTGCGTCTATAGCACCAAAAACTACACAGTGGCCAAGATAAAAGTGGTCCGGTATACAGAAGTACAAATACTTACTAATTTTTTTTAAAGTAATAAATACATAGTATTATGAATAACAACATACTGAACATTTAATAGTTCACAGGAGGTGTTGAAAATGTTCACCATGAACGTCAATACACAAATTAGTACATCTCAACTTGTATTTTTACTTCTGTATACCGGTCCTCTTTTAGCTTGGCCACTCTGTATTAAAGCGATCTTAAAGAAATTCGTACCTTTTCTTAAATTTTACAATAAAACGAATATTAATAAAATAATAATGTAACTATTAGTGACCTTCTTGTTTACAAAAGTTAGCGCTGATATTTAAGTATTTGAGGATGCATATTTGCCAATTTTTCGAATAGTATTATTTGAAGCAAAACATTTCTTTATTATTTAATTTTTGTTTTTAAATTTCTTATGTATTTTAAAAGATGTTAGTATATTTTAATTCGTGTAGTAAGTAACATGATTATAAAAGTGCTTTGACTCAGCGCTGTTCGAAAAGTCTGGATGAAAAATATATCATAAATATTCATTTTAAAAAGAAAATCCACGAACAGAAAAAGTTGAGGATTAATTTTACACGATATGAGATTTCTTAAGAATTATTTTCGTTTTAAGCATATGATCGCTGTTTCTTTAACAATTTAAATTCGCTACTTTTATGACACTTTTAAATCTCTCACTTGCTTAAAACTCCTAATGTGTCTTAGGGTAACTTTTTCTCGTCTTTTCTTATCTTGCTGAGTAACAAAGATCGGCATTAATTTCCTGGAGTCATTCGTTTTATTAGTAAATGTTTTGGAAAGAATTCATTCAACATACAGTCGAACAACACACAACTAATTTTTTCTGCATGTCATATTATTATTATTATGAAGTTTTCTAATAATAATAAATAAAAATGCGGTTCATTTTTGAGGTGCATCCAGAAAAAGGAATTGATTAAATCTACAAAACATGTTTTGTTGAGTACATTTTGGTTGTTTTAGCAAAATTCAAGTAAAATTGAACCATTTTACTCCAATTAAAAAAACATTTTCTGCTGACGATAAAACTTTTTTTTTTGGAATTGCAAAAAAAAAAAAAATTGTTGATTCAAACAAAATTTACATTGACCTATATTTAAACAAAAGTTTTGTTTAAATATAGATCAATACAAATTTTGTTTGAATCAACATTTTTTTTTTTTTTTTTTTTTTTTTTTTTTGCAATTCCAAAAAAAAAAAAAAAAAAAAAAAAAATTATCGTCAGCAAAAAATGTTTTGTTAATTCAAGTAAAATGGTTCAATTTTAAATGAATTTTGCTAAAACAACCAAAATGTACTCAACAAAACATGTTTTGTAGTTTTAATCGATTCCTTTTTCTGAGTGTGGATTTTTTCTTATTTAATAATATGGGTCATAAAGGGATAAATCTAGCGGCTAATGGTGATTAGTCTCACTTTTTAATTTCTAATTTTAAAGGTTTCGTTTAAATTCAATACAAGGATTAAAATAAAATATAAATTACATCATTTAGACTCAATCGTAGTAAAACGTCATAGTTTCCTGAATGAAAATGTACATTTTCAGTCAAAGGAATTTTATGTCCTTGTCACAGATGAAATTATTTCTTCTTTTGTAGATTTTTAGATATTAATTTCAAGGCGTTTGGAATGCGAAATCTCTGAAAATGATGTCATTTTGATGCAATTATTAGGAAAAGTTGCAGTTTTAATAATCACTTCTCTAAAAAATGATGTCAGTTTCACGTGCAGAGAAATTTCATTTTTAGTGCCCTCAAGTTCCTTGACATGATCTTAAACACCATCTAATCAAACTAAAAATATGTTTTGCTTTCTTGTAATTATAAAATGACATCAATAGAGGTACATCAATTTCTATTATTTCCCTGTGTGAGAAATTGGTGTCACAAAAGATATAATAACCGTCATTATTTCCGTTTATTGGAAAATAGCATTAATAAATGTATAATGTTTCCTGTTTATTTACCCATCATACGTAGTATAGGGTAAGTCTTGTAATCGTTTTGAAAATCGATTTTCTTTTTGACGGATTTACACGTTTCAGACACTGGAGATTCCGAAAAACATATTTTTAGAAAAAAAAAAATTGCCGTCCGCCTGTCTGTGTGTCTGTAAACGCTCTACCTCCCAAGCAAATTGTGATAGAGACATGGAATTTGGTATGTATTTAGTATGTAATAATGGAAAGAAGCTTATAAAATTTCAGTAACTTCGATTATCCGGAACTATTTTTTTCGGACTCTCGAAGTATTCGTTCTGATAAAAGGTGTATAAAAATTTTCGAAATTGTTTATTTTAAGGAGTGAATATAAAAGACAATAAAAAACACGATATGAGATTTCTTAAGAATTATTTTCGTTTTAAGCATATGATCGCTGTTTCTTTAACAATTTAAATTCGCTACTTTTATGACACTTTTAAATCTCTCACTTGCTTAAAACTCCTAATGTGTCTTAGGGTAACTTTTTCTCGTCTTTTCTTATCTTGCTGAGTAACAAAGATCGGCATTAATTTCCTGGAGTCATTCGTTTTATTAGTAAATGTTTTGGAAAGAATTCATTCAACATACAGTCGAACAACACACAACTAATTTTTTCTGCATGTCATATTATTATTATTATGAAGTTTTCTAATAATAATAAATAAAAATGCGGTTCATTTTTGAGGTGCATCCAGAAAAAGGAATTGATTAAATCTACAAAACATGTTTTGTTGAGTACATTTTGGTTGTTTTAGCAAAATTCAAGTAAAATTGAACCATTTTACTCCAATTAAAAAAACATTTTCTGCTGACGATAAAACTTTTTTTTTTGGAATTGCAAAAAAAAAAAAATTGTTGATTCAAACAAAATTTACATTGACCTATATTTAAACAAAAGTTTTGTTTAAATATAGATCAATACAAATTTTGTTTGAATCAACATTTTTTTTTTTTTTTTTTTTTTTTTTTTTTGCAATTCCAAAAAAAAAAAAAAAAAAAAAAAAAATTATCGTCAGCAAAAAATGTTTTGTTAATTCAAGTAAAATGGTTCAATTTTAAATGAATTTTGCTAAAACAACCAAAATGTACTCAACAAAACATGTTTTGTAGTTTTAATCGATTCCTTTTTCTGAGTGTGGATTTTTTCTTATTTAATAATATGGGTCATAAAGGGATAAATCTAGCGGCTAATGGTGATTAGTCTCACTTTTTAATTTCTAATTTTAAAGGTTTCGTTTAAATTCAATACAAGGATTAAAATAAAATATAAATTACATCATTTAGACTCAATCGTAGTAAAACGTCATAGTTTCCTGAATGAAAATGTACATTTTCAGTCAAAGGAATTTTATGTCCTTGTCACAGATGAAATTATTTCTTCTTTTGTAGATTTTTAGATATTAATTTCAAGGCGTTTGGAATGCGAAATCTCTGAAAATGATGTCATTTTGATGCAATTATTAGGAAAAGTTGCAGTTTTAATAATCACTTCTCTAAAAAATGATGTCAGTTTCACGTGCAGAGAAATTTCATTTTTAGTGCCCTCAAGTTCCTTGACATGATCTTAAACACCATCTAATCAAACTAAAAATATGTTTTGCTTTCTTGTAATTATAAAATGACATCAATAGAGGTACATCAATTTCTATTATTTCCCTGTGTGAGAAATTGGTGTCACAAAAGATATAATAACCGTCATTATTTCCGTTTATTGGAAAATAGCATTAATAAATGTATAATGTTTCCTGTTTACTTACCCATCATACGTAGTATAGGGTAAGTCTTGTAATCGTTTTGAAAATCGATTTTCTTTTTGACGGATTTACACGTTTCAGACACTGGAGATTCCGAAAAACATATTTTTAGAAAAAAAAAATTGCCGTCCGCCTGTCTGTGTGTCTGTAAACGCTCTACCTCCCGAGCAAATTGTGATAGAGACATGGAATTTGGTATGTATTTAGTATGTAATAATGGAAAGAAGCTTATAAAATTTCAGTAACTTCGATTATCCGGAACTATTTTTTTCGGACTCTCGAAGTATTCGTTCTGATAAAAGGTGTATAAAAATTTTCGAAAATGTTTATTTTAAGGAGTGAATATAAAAGACAATAAAAAACATACATTTTGCGTAAAGAATGAAGTTGATCGGATAATGAGTTGCCGAGATATTTGTAATCCTATTTCCCACACTCTGCGATTTTTCATGACCCTGTATTTCATCCAAATTTCAATTCAAAAATATTTTTTAATTGGAAATGAGAAGTTTAGTCCGACGCAGTAAACCGTTAGTTAATATGATTATCAGCTTTGGAGTTATAAGGATGTTTCTTTTACACAATTCAGCAATAGAGCATTTAAAGTTTATGACGTCATCAAGCCGCGATTTTATTCGAATTGCAATGCATTTTATAAATAGTTTACACATGTTTTATTTTCATATTTTATATTATGCATATCCATGATGGGTAAGTATTACGGTGGCCCCCAACGACTAGTTCTCCTTTTCCCACAATAATGAATTATCACAATGGTACAACTTGAAATAAAATCAAATAAATAAATAAATAATTAATTAAAAACTAAATATATAAATGTAAATATTAAAAAAAAAAAAAAAAAAAAAAAAAAAAAAAAACTATTGCTGGTACATTTACAAATGAATATGTTTCAATTAAAAACAGAATTATTAAAATTTGTTCAGTATTAAAGAAAGTAATGCAGATGTTTTACATTTTAAATACTGTATAGATTTTTATGAATGGGAGAAGAAATACGTCGTGATTTCTCCCGATTTGAATTTAAAAAAATGTTTGGCGATTTTGGCGATCTAGGATTTGTCTCTAGTAACCTCTGTAATCTAACTTCCTGACGACAAAGAAGTTCCAAGTTGGGATAGCGGCCACACCCTGGCTTCCTATAAAAAACTTCGAAGATGCCTCCGGTGAGAATCTGCTCCATAAAGAAACTTGGGAAGAGAAAATTCTGCGCTGAACAATCGGAAAACTCTGTTCTTTTTTTAATCTCAATCACATGGCTAATTCAAAGCGCGTGATCTGTTTATCAAACAATCGATTTCATTACAATATGAATATGATTCTAAAACGTTTTCTTACAAGTTTAGCAAGTACTTTTATACATATCTAAAACGAGTTACGGAAGATTACAACTAGGTAATTAGTCGCAGAACCCTTTTTTTTTTAAATTCATTTCTCAGACAGAAAAGTCATTTATTTATAACAAGTAAAAAACTACAGAAGAATGATGAATGATCATAGGTTAATTAAAAAACAATTATGTGTGCTACAAATATTTTCACTTTTTAAAATATAATTTATTTATTTATAAAAGTAACAAAAATGCAGGAGATTTATGAACAGTGGTAGATAAGTTAATACATACTATATATATATATATATACACACACATACACACACACACACACACATGTATATAATTAAATCGTTTTTTCCCCATATAATTGTAAAGAACACAACTATGTTTTTGTGAGCCATTAATATCAGCTCTCTTCGTCAGATGATGAGTAAGGTAAAGCCAGGAGAGATGACGCAGTCGGAGAGATTGCGCACATAGAGGTTTGGGGGGAAGGAGTAGAGTGAGCGTGCAGCGACTCCAGGTAGTTGGACAACAACAGCAGTGGAGTGTCTACTTGAAAGTGCGCACGTTGATTGCTTTGAGCGTTTAAGATAAAGTATTGCTATTTTGTTTTGTTTTCTGAAAGTAAGTGCTTGAATTTTCATAGCTCTTCATCAGAATTTCTATACAATGTAAATAGTACAAAATATTTTAAACTTAAACGATTTCTCATAAGCTACTAATCTAGACTAACAATGTGAACATCAACGGTTCGTTTTAGAAGAGGTCATGTTTAAATAAAAGGCCCCGCAATCTTTCCTACCGAAATTGGAGAGTTTGCGCATTTGCTACTTAGGAGAGATGGCGCAGTATTCCCATTCATTTCCATGGTAGGAGAGATTACGCAGCTTATTGGTAAATTTGCATAAAAAATGAACAATGAAAATGGACTAATTTTAAGTTAAACGTGTTATTAAGTAACATTATTTTATTTTTTAATCTTATCTGGACTTCCTTTTTCTGATTCTTTAATTTTTTTCCTTTAGTTAAAATTTTTTAATCGTTTTTAAAATTATTTCCTTTTTCTGATTCTTTAGTTATTATGTTGAAATATTCACTCCTAATACAATAATATTTGTTCACAAAAACCTTACAGCAATGTCATTTAAGTGTAATTATTACTGTTAACAATTTAATTGTAGTTATTATAAGTAACAATCTCTCCTACCCATGTGCGCAATCACACCAACCCTATAAGGAGAGATTGCGCAAAATAACTTTCTTGGTTTTATTACAATTGTTCTATTAAATTGCAACATAACAACAAAATAGCAATGGAAATGCATAAAAAACAAATGAAGTAAAAGTTATTCATGAATAGTTTAGCAAAAAATTAATATTTAGATTTTTTATTGCTATTCTTTTGAATTGTGCGCAGACTATCCTAGCTGTACCTTATCAGAGAGATGCTAATGATGCTCTAACTGATCCTTCTTGATAGCGAAATCCCATAATAGTCTATGGAAAATTTAATTAAGTGATTACTTATTATGAAGTATATTTATCAAAATACGGTTTCACCATCAAAACGTAGGCTCCAGAAGCCGAATAGTGTTTTTAAAATTGGTTTCCCCAATTTTTAAATATTTTTAAGAAGAAATTTTTTTTTTAAATTTTCTCGATTTTTTTGAATTTGAAAAATTTTCTCGTACAAATTGCAATGTTTATAGGGTAATAATTAAAATTAAGAACACATTTTTTGTTTAAAAAACGACGTCTATTTTTTGATGGTGAAAACTGTATTTTGATAATTATATTAAATAACGAGTAACCATTGAATTAAAATTTCCCATGTGTTAATATGAGATTTCGCGGCCGGAGAGGGGGAAATCCGTTTCGATGAAAAGCGTTCCCCTTTAACCTGACAAGTTGAGAATTTAATTACAGTATATGTAATTATGAGCAATAATTTTAGGCCTTTAACACTTAAAATATTTAAATGAAAAGTAATGCATTTCAAATTAATTAAAATATAATCATGATATATACATATATACATTGTAATAAGATAAATCTTTGCAACTTTTACACCTTAAATTATTTAACAGCAATGTATTACATTAAAATAATGACTTTTCTTAAAATTTAATATAAACACGCGATTTGTGTTATACAAAGCACAGTTATTTACTTTACCTTCTTTAATTACAGCTTTTTAATTAATTAGGTTATTTCAAAATCAAATGATAAATGAATTACATGCATTTTCAGTTCTGGAATCTTATGTGTGTTTTTGTTTTTTTCGATGAACTCAATGACATACACGACACTTCCTCGGCGGAGTAAAATCAGGAGCTTCCGCAAAACGGAATCAGAATAAAAGCAAAACACGTGTAGCGACTGCATCTGTTTTAATGACATTCATAATTATCAATTAGTATTGCATAATACATAGGTGTTAAATAGGTGTGAATCGGCGATAGGATACGAGGACTGGCGCCAAAATGTTTGGCGAAGGTCTGTAAAGATTTTTGAGAATTAACGGAATTAAACATATATTTCTTTTAAATGCTAAGAGGTGTATTGTGACTCGAGTTACTCCATGGTTACAAATATGGAAATAAACAACCAAGCAAAAATAAAAAATAACGTGCGTAATTTTTAAAAAGTACATGAAAATTAAATGATAGCATTTCAAATAATAACTTCAAAGACCGTGCAATTATAGAATATTCTCATTTGTTTTTGATAATGGCTTGGAGTGAGCCGAAACATGTTTTAGTACACCTTTTAGCATTTAAAAGAAATATATCATTAAAAGGTGTTATAATTTATTATATTTTTATATAAATATCGATGCTGGAATTAAACTTTTTTAAATTATGCTATTTACATTGGGATGAAATTTAGAGTAATATTTTCTTGCAAGTTCATTTCAGTGTTTGATAATTTTTAAAGAATGTGCAAGAAAAGGATGAAAATGGTCTAAAATCCTGAGATTGCTTGAATGTTTTTAGATAAAAATTATTGCTCTGAAAGTAAAAGGTTTGAAACAGTAAAGGCAATCTAATCATTTGAAATTCTGAAAAATCTTGTGAAAATCTTTTAAAAATCTTGTAAAAAGGTTGTTGAATTCAGACGACGACAGCTACAGTCATAAACGTGGTGTATAGGTATAGTAAATAGACAATTCGCTACGCGATGAGACCACTTAGCTTCCCTATCTCGAAAACGGTACGAGATACCTGAAAAGGATCAATTGCAATTAAAAAGTTCTAGAATGTTCTCGATTTAGTATGAAATGTTGTCTTTCATGTAAAAATTTACTTTATTAGAAGCCTTAAAATATACATTTTTATATCCAATAACCAGCTTAAATACGCCACAAATTACATGCAGAAGTGTGTCATTACAAGGCAGACGTACTACTAATAAGACTAATTCATGTAAGGAAGGTACAATTTATTTTAATAAGAAACTAAAGTCAAATTTCATAAATGCGTCCATCATCGGCCGCAATGCATCATGCATATGGTTCGATGGTGGGTATACTTATCATAATTAACTTGATTTTCTTATTAAATTCTTTTAAACTGTACCTTGCTTACATGTGTTAGTTTTATTAGTAAAGGCGCATCTGCTTTATAATTACACACTTCTGCACGCAGTTTATGACGTATTTAAGCTGATAATAGAATATAAAAAACTTAAATTTCAGTGCTTTTGATAAAATTGGCGTGTAATTTGATTATTTTTACAAAAAGTCATGAGGGATAGGGGTCTGGAGGAGGAATGGACCCTTGACCGGAAGAAATTGAGTAGTCTCTTGTAGAATTTCAGGATGCCGGCACCTGACGCCATAAACCGAGTTCATATATATATTTATAAATATATATATATATATATGAACTCGGACTATTTTTACATCTTAGACAAAATTTCATATTGAATCGAGGACGTACAACAATTTTGTAATTGACATTTTCCCATATCTGTTACCGCTTTCGAGATAGGAACTCTAACTCGCTATTTACTAGGTGGTGTCGTAAGTGGTCTTATTACGTAGCGCATAGTTGTTTTACTATATCTAATACCTAGACACCACGTTTAGGAAAAAACCTGTTGCCGTTCTCAAGTTAATGTGGGTGGACAAGACTCTAGTGGATACCCTGTATGTGTGTGCGTATGGGTGAACACGATAGTGACCAAACGGTGTTTTCGATTGAGATATTACTTTCTAAATATGTCATTAAGCTTCTGCAAAAACTATATACATTTTTGAACTAATTGGACAACAGGTTTGGTATCGCGTTTGGGTCGACCATTTTTTATGACTAGAGAAAACCAAAAAGTATATTCTTTTTAACACAATTATTCAATTAAATATTTTTATTGCTCACGTCCATCTTATGTCGATACAAAAATGATGTTTTAGAGAGCGTGACTGAACTTAGTAAAACTTTTTTTTTTTCATAAAAAGAGAAAGGCATTTACAGTGAGTGTTATTAGTCTGATAAACGCGTATGGAAATTTAAGTATTGCATTTTGTGGAGAAAAAAATGGCAAAATATCTACATTTAAAACAACTTAGAGCTCTCATTCGCAAGGGTAAGTAAATACAATATCAATATTTATTTTCATTTACATCCCTTAAATTTAGCTTGGGCTCAATGAAAACTTATTGAAAATTACGTCATAATTTTGTAATATTGGTTCTATAAATGAAAGTGCATCCTTTCTTTAGAACATGAGGTCTTTTCCATCAGTGAAAACATTTCATCTTTGTAAAATAGGATAAAAGGTTTTGTTTTTATTTTACGATTTGTCTGAACTCATAGTATTCTGTAAGTTGTTCGAAATTCAGAAAATCTAGTGGAATAACTCCAGATTTTTAAATTTAATAAAACTTACAAATTACAAAAAAAAAATCAAGCAACTATTCAGAAGTATTTCATGAACTTACATACAATAGAGTCTCGATTATCCAAGTTAATATGGACTAAGCTCACCTCGTATAAGCAAAAAACTCGGATGAACCGGATTTACATAAATCATCACTAACTAAGGAGATGAAATATAAATTTACACACAATTTATTAATTTATATAGTACTACTTACAGTTATTATGATGTACGTGTCCAATGCTTTTACAAAAATGGAGAATGAAATTGTTCATTTGAAGAAGTCTTTTGCAGTGTTTTGTTTGTTGTATGATAAATGCTTTTTTCTGCAATGTTACACCACTGTATTAGTACAATCGGAATTGCAGATATAGCTTCTTCTTGCTACTCAATGTATCCAGTACTTTTTTCATACAAACTTAGACATTCGGAACGCGTCATTTTCTTCTGATGGACAACATTTTCACCGTCACTATTCTCTTGTTCACTGTTTTCAACCATGTCTGCAATTAGGTCATCTGTAATTTTTTGCTTTTCATTTTCGCTTATCCATTCAGCAATATCTTCTTTAGCAAAAGTACAGAAACAGGAAGCCTTTGTGTCAGGCTCAACAAAGATTCGTCATTAACAGCTTCAGTTGGCTGCTCCAGTGCCATAATCTTCCGTGACGATTCTTGTAGAGTCGTTGGTTTAACTTCTATTGCTTCGGCAATCCAAAATACAACATTCTTCAGTGTAATCTGTTTCAGGCTTCCTATAACTCTTATTCTTCAAGACCTTCAATAAGTTTTCCTAACAGATTCTTTCTGTAGTTTATTAAGAACACCTTAACTGTAGTATGCTGTGAACACCTTTACACGTGGTATTAATGAAGTCATATTTGTTAGAAAAAATATGCTTTGATCTCTTTATTCTCAAGTTGCTCCTCATCCGGTTGCCATGTGGCATTGCCTAAAAATATGCTTTTCTGTTAAATTTCTTAATCGCTAAAATTTTTTCCACTTTCGGGACAAAATGTCCATATAACTACTTCTTAAAAATTTTAGCACTCATCCTTCAACTTCAAACTACCGGACGCATTACAACAGTCGTAAAAGTTTAGAATTCTGATTTTCTGATCAGAATGGAAAAAAGATGGCCATATTTTGTTGGTAACTTGGTTAAAGTTCAAACTTGATTAAGCGGAACTCGTGTAATCGGGATTCTATTGCATCTCCTATTAGCAATGAAAAATTACTAGCTTTAAAGCACTCTATTTTTATTTTAATTGGATAGGAAAAATATATAAATTTTAACAAGGTAAAATGTGCCAATCGTTGCCATTTATACATCTCGTACAAAATATCTAATGTAAGAATAATATTATTGTATAAATATCAGGGTTATCAATTTACTAATTTTGAATACCTTCTCTTGAAAAAGTTCTATTTTTTGATTTCAGGAAAATTAAAATTATTAAAAAAAGTGTTACGGTAAAAAAAAAGCTTGAAATAATGATTGTTTTTTGAGTTAGAATAAACAATGTAAGGCTAATATTTTATAGGAATTATTTTTGTAGGTTTATTATAAGTTCGTTTAACGGTGCCTTATTACAGGCAAAGTCCTATTTCTTTCATTGTGGATTTCTCTGTCTGCGTCAAAAAATGATAGTCTACTTTTGGACGCCAGCCAAATCCCAGTGGCAATTTTTAGAAATGTATAACGATTGTGACAACAAACGTCACTATCGCTTTCGCTTTTAACGCGTTTACATCGCTTCTAAATACCGTACAATTTCAATTCTTACATCATCAATTAGAAAAATGTTAACTTTGGAATGAAATTTAATTGAAAACTGCCGCTTAATGTAACGACTTTTTATATAATTTTCAAGCATAATTATTATTTTAATCTATCTCAACAATGGCCATCAGTGTTTGCTTCAATAATGTAAAATAGCCCCTGAGAAAGTTGCCACAATTAAAATTCATTTTCCTAACCAATATAAAAAGTGATATAAAATAATTAAAAAAAAACCCTGATAAATCATAAGAGCAGATTATGCATAAGATAGAGCAGTTTAGCGCTAAACTGAAATCCGTCAAAAAAAAAAAAAAAATCAGTTTATGTTGAACATAAAATTGATGTTGAATTTATTGGTGTATGTGTTGTATCAGAATATGCTAGGAATTGTATTTTATTATTTTTTTTAAGATCCATTGAGTATTTCACTGTATAAGAGGGAAAAGATCCCCGATTGTGGAAAAAAGGATAATCATCCTGATTATGGAAAGGGGCCGAAGAAATGATACAAATAAATTACACTTGAAAACATTAAAAATCTGCCTCATCTGCAGATTGTATATTATTATTGTTAAAAAATTTCTCAATCTTTACATAAAAATTGATTAACTTAAAACAATGGATGCGTTTTAGAAGACATGAATTTGAAACGAACAATGATTAAAGAGGACATTTTAAAACTTTTTTAACGTCGAATTTCGACGGAGCTTTTCGGCAGGAGTAATGCACATGCGCATAGAGACCTCACTCGGTTGCATTATCACGGGGGAGAGATGTGTGCTTTATTTACTATGTTCTTTTATTTACTGAATATGATATGGACGTAGGACTATACTATTTGTATTATACTTCATTGGTACATGAAATTTTCTTTCTTGCAGTGGTGAATATGGCGGTAATGTAAAAGGCGAATATGTCGAACTGATTTACATTACACAGTTATTTACGGATTGTTTGTTTGGAGTTTGCAACGTAAGTAGTACTGCATTTTACTGGAAAAAGAACTTTTTGTATAAAATTTTTGAAACACTGTTTCATACTCTTCCTTTCTTAAATAATAAAGAGGCCTACTTTAGTCATATTGTTATAGTAATTTATTTCCGTCAAGTTATAACGGGTTCCATCTAGTATTTATTGAAGTCGAATAATACTTACTACACTGCAATTGTTTATTTGTAAATATCAGACTGGCAGTCGATTTATGCCTGAAAAGTAAATACATTTTTATAAGTCAATTAAATTAATGTTTGAGCATTGTTGTGGATCGCTGTTTTACATAACAGTCTCAAAAGAAATCATTTTGTAAATTTCCGTTCCTTATTAGGAATTATATTATCACTTCAATAATCAACGACTTGAGATTTGCACATTGTTGTAAGATAAACACACCTTAAATCTCACGCAGCGATTTCTATTTATATTTCAGCGGCCTCCAGATTAAGTTGACCATACTACCATAATAAATTCAAAATGTCATCTTTGTTACAGTTTATATATTTTTCAAATAGAGATGATAAAATGGGTGTGCCTCTCAAAATACAGAAAGTTGTCTTAAGATTAAAAATGAGGAAGTTTTTTAACTAGATTATCAGGATGCAAAACAGGTGGAGAGATAGTAGGAAAATTAAACCCAAATAAAAGCACACTATATAGAAAATGAAAAAATATTGCTTCATGAACGTTTTTAACTATCTAAACATGAATTACAGTGTTCGTTTTATGAAAAATGTTGCATAAAAAGTATTTATGTAAACAACGAAAATATACTGTTATGAAGCATAAATAAACTATCAAAATCAATTGTAAATCTGAGTTTGAGAATATTCCTAATCATTTATTTAAGTAATTTAAAATATGATGTAGGACAGATTATTCATATTCTTCAATATACAGAATGAAACAAAAATCCTGAGGATTTTTTAAATGAAATAAAACTAGAATGAAATCGTTTTTATTCATATTGAAGCTTTGTAGTTTATTGTGCGCAATTACTGTAAAAAAATTACCGGAGAGCCCGGATAGGTTCCAGATAACTTTATGAACATGATTAAACTCACAGGGTATCACAGTGGAATAGAGAGTGTCAAAGTGTGGGTTGAAATGCCCCTATTTTCCCTTTAGGGAGATGATTAGACAGAAACACTAAATACAGAACGACGGACTTATTTGCCACAGTAGAACTTCGCAATTGGATTATATGAATAAATAGAATCGATCGGTGGTTTGAATAGAGTAGGTTAATTAAATATACAACTAGGCATTTAATGAAAGTATCTAAGAGGTAGAGTTCCTTTGTAAAAAAGTGCGAGATACGAAAATAGAGCATGCTGAAATCGGAAGTTTTTATCTAAACTATGGCAACCGACATTGCAGAACTTCTCGGTACTCGCCTAGACAAGTTAAATAGTAAACAAACCTCACTGATATGGTAATATCGCCAAATTTTTGTTCAACATCTTCTCGGCCAATATCAGTCAAATTTAAAACTCGTATAGCAAAACCAACTTATATAGGAACTCTAGAAATGGGTGTTTCCGAAAAGATTAATTTTCCGACAATGTGGAGACACGTGTGCCATCCTAGTTACCCAATCTTTCGGTTTGTGACTTCTGCCGGTAGACTTATATATAGTCGCGATTATGCGTTACCATACCACATTCCTTAGCTCGTCATTCAATGTTAGATAGCCGTCATAATGAGAGAATACTGTGAAACATTATGTGATGTATCGATGATCGACGTCAGCAGTGCATAGACCGAGGAGGACGACATTTGAAAGATGTCGTTTTCAGAATTTGATATTAGTATTATTTATTTTTTTATCCAACTTCCAACGAAGGAGGTTATACAATTCATTATATATATATATATATATATATATATATATATATATGTATGTATATAAAGTATGTCCAATTCTTGAACTGATACTAAGATTTTCATGGGTTTCTATTCGTTGGAAAGCTCTCTTTTGATAGTCTTTTTAGGAATTATATAAATAGGTACATATCTAAATACGTAAGTAATTATATAAATAGGTAGCACCTATAGTAGTCCTCTCGTGAATCCGTCTGTCCGTCTGCCCGCATTTAACAGCGCAAAAACTACCCAGCCGAATTGTTTGAAATTTAATATCTATAATAGTTGCAGAATTTTCAAATATTATGAAAATAGAATCAAAACTTAAAAGATATTAATAAAAGTTTTATTTATTCTATTAAATCCTATCATACATATTTAATTCAATGATATCCCATGAAAGGTAATGATTCTAAGTTGCCATGGTGATTACGTCGTATTTAAGAAGGAGTCATATTATTTTCGTATTAGTGAATTTAAAAACCGAATTTGTATACTGAAATTGTTTAATTATAGCAATCATATAATCAACCGACAGTTTTTTGGATAGATGTTTCCCGAAAAATAGCTATTAAATGGATAAAGAATCTAAATATGGATTTCAAGTTCGCAAATTTTCAAAGCTAGGTCTACGTTTCTCATTGGAATTTTCAGTAAATGTCAACAAAAGATAAAATGTTGTCAGCTTAAAATCTACTTATTTTATTACGGAAATTAATCATATCATAATAACAGACGATATAATTCATTTCACGTAAATTAGTTATAGTACAAACGGACCTCATTTGTCACGTTTGACGTACAATTTCTAACTTGTTTAAATTTAAAAAGGATTTTAAAATGATATGTTTGTCTGTCTGTATGTCAAACTTTATGGTCTTTAGCTTTTGTAAAAATTAACCAATATCCCCGAATTTTGAATATGGTGTAAAAGTAAAGAGAACGGTTTTCAAAATAGCCATCGTGTCGTGTATTGTTATTTTACAGGGACATGTCAAAACTCTTAGTATATCGTCGTTATTTGCACGTGAAAAGGAGTGATATTTTAAACAATAGGATTAAAAATGGAAAAGTAAGAAAGTCTTGAATAGAATCGGATAACTCGATTTTTTCCAAACCTATTTTCCCTATTTAATATGCATGTATTTTCACATAATTTTATAGAGGAATTGGAAACAGTTATATTAATGAACAACTAAAATTTCAGATAGTTCGGACGATGAAATCATTATAGTACAATGGATTCAAATTTTGACTTAGATTTTCCCCTGAATTCAGAAGTAAGATAAAAAAAAATTACAAGAGTTAAAATCCCTTTTAGCTTGTCAGCAAAAATGTTTCTACAAATCTATGATTAAATGAACAAATGTCACTGTCGCATCATTTAAAATCGCCCATTTACTAGCTAAGAAGAAACAAGCTTTTAGTGATGGGAAAATTGTAAAAGAGGCAATACTTTGTGCAGCCGAATCTCTTTTTGATGAAATGAAAAATAAATCTGAAATAATCTCATCCATAGAAAAACTTCAACATTCAAATCAAATGGTAGGCAGGAGAGTTGAAAAGATTTCTCGTGATTTGGAATCTCAAGCACAATCTGACCTGCAAAAATGTGAACGATTTTCATTGCAACTGGACGAAAGCACAGATTTATCTGACACTGCGCAGCTTTGTCCGAATAGTATTATCTGATTTCAGTTCATGCGAATACTCCAGCTTCATGGACGTACAACAGGAGAAGATATTTTTGATGGTTTTAAAAGTTTTGTAAAATAAATAGGCATGCATCTGGATAAACTAGCATCTATTGCAACGGATGGAGCTAAGGCGATGGTCGAAAAAAATAACGGGTTTCTCGTGCTATGCGACAAAGATGAAATATTTCCCGATTTCTTGACTTATCATTGCATTATCCATCAAGAAGTTTTGTGCGGAAACGTACTCAAGTTTGAACATGTTATGAATATTGTCGTAAAAATCATAAATTTCATCAGAAGTTCTTCCACTCGCCATCGCTTGTTTAAGGCCATATTGCAAGACCAAGAAAACAAAAATCCAAGAATCGATCATCGCTAAATGATACGCAACTAGAAAACATTTTATGTGCAGCATGTTCGAACTATATTCCAGATTTTTCTGCTTTAGCACAGGAAAGCCAGTGTCAAATTTCTCACTAATAGGTAAGAATAAAGACAATTAAAAAAATTATTTTCTTTAAAACCATTAATATTTGCATGTTTTTTTTTCTACTTGAAGCATGAAAATATTTTGTCCGTTTCCCTGAATTTTTTGTTTATATATATACGCGTTCTCAGAGTTATATAATGTAAATTTAACGATAACCATAACGCTCCTGTATCGTACGGGACTTATGGTTACCACAATGACTATAAAACATACGTATGTCATGAGACAAAAATAATAAAGGAAATTTTGCTTCATATGGATCAAACGCGTCGAATAAGAACACCCATTTTATATTATGGCTTCGAAAAGAAAGAGTTTATAAATTGCTGAAAAAAATGAACTGATTGAAAAGTTTAAAAATTCTAATTTTTGAAAAGCTGCATTTGCCAAAGTAAATTCGATACCCCAGACGATATTAAACAACATTTTAGCAGCCAAACTTTACTCCCAAATGTTCAAATCTGTGATCAAGAAAGAAAACGTCAGCGTTAGTCACCTTATGAAATTGTGGATAAGGCTCTTTTGTCATGGATTAAATATGCACGATCGCAAAATGATCCTATATCCTGGAATGCTTTGAAAGAAAAATCCTTGGAATTTGCTAATGAATTTGGCGAGTCAAGTTTCGTTGCTAGCAATGGCTGGCTACAGCGATTTAATTCAAGGTATAACCTATGCTTCAAACAATTGTGATAAGAAGCTTCTGAATTTGACAGGAGTTCCTTACAAGAATGGAAAGATGTAGTATTGCGGGACATCTTCGAAAGATGTGAACCTGCCAACATCTTCAACGCTGATGAATACGGACTTTTTTTTATAGGATCTTGCCAGACAGAAGTCTTTGTTTTAAAGGTGAAAAATGTGTAGGGGGAAAGAAAAGTAAGGAACGCTAAACCGTGTTATTAGCTGCAAATATAAATGGATCGGAGAAAGTTATTCCTTTGGTGATTGGAAAATTTCTTAAGACTCGGTGTATGAAAAATTGCAAATCTTTGCCTCTATTCTACGATGCTAATTCAAAAGCATGGATGATAGTGGACATCTGAGAAAAAACGCTTAGGAGGTGAGATCGAATTTTTTCAAAACAAAACAGGAAAGTTGCATTAATTGTAGACAATTGTGCTGCGCACTCCACTCTTGATGGCTTGAAATCAATAGAACTCGTTTTCTTACCTCCAAACAACACGTGTGTATCGCAGCCTTTAGATCAAAGCATAATCCAGAACTTCAAAGCTACCTATAGAAAGATTCTTCTGCGAGATATGATTTCTGCTATTGACGAAAAGAACAAATGCAAGTGTCTGTGTTAAATGCACTTTTTTATATCGACCAAAGTTGGAATATGATGTCACAGAAAACTATTAAAAATTGCTTCCGACATGCCGGATTTCACAATTCACCGAAGTTTGAAGAATTATTGGAAGACGCGGATAGAAAAACTGTGGAATCGAGGTTATTCAATTCCAAACAAAAATCTGTATGCAAAGATTGATGAAGATCTCGCTACTAACAGTGAAGCTTCAATGCAATACTCTTCGGGACTTTTGTATTAACAACCAAGAAAAGGAGGCAATCTTGCATTCCGAATATTTTAAATAAGTGCATTGAATAGAGGTGCAGTGCACGTATGCAAGCGTACTGTGCTTTGATTGGTAAGGTAAGCTAATAAATTTCACTAAAAATACTGCATATTTCTTATTGTAGTTTTACTTCGCAAATTCATTTTCAAAATGTTCTTAAAATTTAGTTATTTGTTTGTGAGCACTATATTCCGATAGGTGAATATAATTCTGCCATAATTCAGGGTTCGTACACTTCAAGGACTTTCAAGCACCTTTTACCATAATTTTTGTAAATTAATATTTGGCTTATTTAATGAAAAAAAAATTCTATCTTCTAATAAAAGCGACCAGTACTCTACGAAATTTCTGGTACTAAAACACTTAAAATCTCCTGAATCCCCTAATGCGTGCGAACCCTGTAATTAAATTGTGTAATAATTGTAGTTCCGCATATATGGTCACCCTGCTTATATGGTCTAACTTTTCTGGACCGCTGAGCTGACCATATAACCGATACTGACTGTATATACACTATATTTCCAATGATGATCGGTCACTTGCGATTTTAGACGTTTTGTTAAATATCTGGGAAGATACATGAGGAATTATCCTGAAACTTCAGGAGTGTAAACAACATGATAAACGTCATATATTTACGCGAAGATTTTTTCCCGAAACCCCATAAGGGGCCGTCAACAAATTGAAAAAAAACGAATATCTTTTGGATAACCCTGTAGAAACTAATATTGCAAAAGCATTCAAACTGTAGATTATGATTAAGTGGCTTATTGTAATAATTTGGGTTTATTTTTATGAAGATAGCATGTATATCCGAAGAGAAATTCAGGTTTTTATAAAAACAGTCCCAAATTTTACCAAGTTTTTTCCTTATAATTTGCAGAGTTTTTAATATAAAAACAAGTTATTTTAAGAAAATATGACAAACAAAATTGTACACAATACCCTGTAGTCAGAATTAAAAAGTAATAAAAATTGTATTTATAAAAAAGTAATAAAAATTGTAAGATGAGGGATTGTATCCAAATATACTAACTTATGAAAGTTGACATAATAAGAATAAAGTGTCTCTCATTCTATATTTGATACAACACCTCATCTTTTTTGCTTCCTTTTGGGAACAGCGAAATTCGAGCTTATTCTATCGACGATTACTATCAGAATTTTCAAGCTATGTTTTTGAGACTTTCATAAAAGTTGGTCTATACATTTAGCTAATATATTATGCACAGTATATTTTGATTGAATTCGCGCATGCGCAGTGAAACAATATTTAGTAAACCTGCTCATTTTTCATACAATTTTTATTATTTTTTAATTCTGATTGCAGGGTATTATGTACAATTTTGTTTGTCATATTTTCTGAAAATAACTTGTTTTTATATTAAAAACTCTGCAAATTATAAGAAAAAAACTTGATAAAATTTGGGACTGTTTTTATAAAAACCTGAATTTCTCTTCGAGTATACATGCTATCATCATAAAAATGAACCCAAATTATTACAACAATCTACTTAATCATAATCTACAGTTTGAATGCTTTTGAAATATTAGTTTTTACAGGGTTATCCAAAAGATATTCGTTTTTCTTCAATTTGTTGACGGCCCCTTATGGGGTTTCGGGAAAAAATCTTCGCGGAAATATATGACGTCTATCATGTTGTTTACACTCCTGAAGTTTCAGGATAATTCCTCATGTAGCTTTTCAGATATTTAACAAAACGTCTAAAATCGCAAGTGACCAGTCATCATTAGAAATATAGTGTATATAAACAATGTTTTAAATAATATACGCAAAATCACATTTTATTTAAGTAATTCAAAAATTCAAAATAATCAATTTTTGTTTTATCAAAAACCCGATTTTTTTTTATGGAAAAAGAAATTTATTGTGGTTTTATACTATATTGAAATCACAGACTTTGGAAGGGGAACCGGAGGGGGGAGCTTTAATTTTCACCTCTTCAGCCTTTGGTTTCCACTATTTCAGAATATTAATCTCCAGTGGGGAGGATTTATTTTCTCGCGTCCTATGGGCCCGATCACAACGGGGTTTGGCTCATCACTCATTCAACTTGATTTTCGATACCCTTACACATTTTAGTTCCACTTTCTACCACCAGGGATCGCATTCTTATCTCGAGTTCAATGGACCCGATCATAACGAGGTTTGGCTCATTCGACTTGGTTTTCGATCGCCTTACAGATTTTAGTTCTGCCTTTCACCGCCAGGGAGCGCATTCTTGTCTCGGGTTCTATGGCCTGACCACAACGGCAATTTGCTCTTTCTACTAGGTTTTCGATTGTAGAACAGATATTAGTTCTACCTTCCACCGTCAGGGGACGCATTTTTTTCTCTAGTTCTATTATGGGCCCGATTTCAGCGGGAATTGGTTCATCTAAATCCCTTGATACAACGGATGTTAGTATAGAACAGATTGCGCAAAATCGGAAGATGGTTTGTTTAGAACAGAGTGTGCCACCTGACGGCAGAATTTGAAACTAAAAGATTTTGCAGCGCGTGCTCAGCACGCCTGCTATATGGTGCCGCAGGCACCGAGGACATGTGTCGGAGATTCTTTTAGATCAGATTGCGCCTCTTTTCGGTGGAAGGTTGAAATAAAGGAAATTCCTGCGCGTGCGCAGGAATTAAAAAAATTATTTTCATACAAATTCGGGTTAAATATATAAATCATTCATACTTGAGATTTGTTTTAATGTATTATCACGGGCCCGGGCAACATCGGAGCATCAAGCTTATACTCTATAAAAACTACTCGGAAACTATTATGAAAATCAGTGGCAGCAAAAGAAACTTTGTTTTATAAATGCTTCTTTAAATCTCGAAACTATATTATTTTCTGAGGTTTGTAAGATAAAGAATACTTTTCTCAATCGTGGTAAATTCAGGTTATTGTATATGTTTCGTTTGTGGTTATATTAATAATACTAGATTAAAAAACATTAATCTTTTTTTACAGTGTAATGAAGGAATGCCTTCAGGAGGACGTTTTAAAAAAAATGAGCGGATTTAACCTTCTCTTACAAAGAAACCGCCCAGACCAGGCTGATATCGCACCAGCGAAGAACGGCCCAAGCTTCTCATTTTGTGGCCAGCATGCTAACTACTGGGTTGATTTTTGAACAGGAGTTCAAACTGCAAGTTTATCAGCTTAATAATGATTAATACCGTTCATACTATTTACACCTACTTACATTTATTTAGATATTATTATTAAGCCCATCTTTCAGTTAAAATTATTTTGGGCATTTTTAAAATTTATAGCCTAGTTTAGTTTTTCTCTTATGAAACTATTTTTCCTTTTTATTTTATTATTTTTTTTGTTTCTGATTTGTATTTAATTTTCGTATTGTCATTGTAATTTCATTAATGTTCTAGAACTTGTTTCTGTATGATTCTTTGTTTTTTCGTATTTTAAAATTGAACAATAAATTGTGAAGTTATGCAGTATGGTGTAGAGCATTATAAGAAAAAAAAAAAAAGATGAAATCTTCAAAATCTATTAGTAGTTTTCCATGGCTTTATTCAGCTATTTGTGCTGTAAATATGTCGAAGAAAGCTTCAAATAAACTTTTGCTGTTAGTTTGCTGAAAAATATGCAGGCATCCAAATTTCTAGAAAATATAACAGTGATTTTCCTTTTATTTTCTTACAGTGTATCACTACACACATATAATGTCACTATCATTTATTTTATACTTCGGCTATTATTCGACTTTTATGTAAAATTATGCTTTAGGATCTTTTTCAGGCTCTAATATCTTGTTCAAGATATGCATCAGAAAAAAAAAGAAATACAAAACCAACAAGCTAATCATGCCAATATATGTAGCAATGGCAAATGTAGAAATTCTAGCAGTTATGTATTCTCCTCAATCGTTAAATTTCCTGCCCGTAAAATTCAGAAGCATATTTCGATTTTCACCCGAAAAATCCAGTTTTCTTACATTATTGACAAATTTACTAAAATTCCTGTGAATATTATGGATCTTATTTTTGTAAAGATATTTAAAGGTGGGTATTTTTGAAAATGCATATGAAATTGGAATAGAAATCAAGCAGTATCAACTAATATTTTTTATAAATATAAATGGTTTAATCAAACTAGGGTTAAAAATATTTTGCTAATATTAATCATTTTTATATGATAACAATGCAATGGACAATAGGCAATGAATTTAAGAAGCAATAATGTGACAGAAAAATAGCTATATCAACATTGTAAATATCTGTTTGAATGTTTCGCTCTGTTGGAAAAATCTCAACTATGATACTCCAACCATTGGATATAATTTACCTAGTTGAATATACTTTCCTCTGTTTATTATGACCTAATTACATGGTATACAGGAGTTTCCGTGCTATTTCAGATTCATCATATAAAATGCTATAGTTATAGCTCGGATGAATGAAATTAGCGCTGCAGTTCGCAGCCTTGCCCAACAAATAAGAGAGAAATATGCCAGCCAGGATGTCGTTGGAATAGCTCAGTAGCTAATATTATGGTACTCAGTAGCTAATAATTATATACTTAGCCTTCGCACGGGAAGCCAAAGTATATTTTCGCTCTGTTGGAAAACATCTCAAATATGATTCTCTAACCAATGAATATTGTAAATATCATTGAATTTTGTAAAAAAAAAAAAAAAAAAAAAAAAAAAAAAAAAAAAAAAAAAAAACTTTTTGATTTGAAAACATGTGTTTGGTATGGGATTTCTCAAAAGTCATTACATAAAATGTGTAACCAGATAGCTTTTCTAACTGTTCTTATTCCTGAGTAGTTGGCTTCTTGTGTATATTTTTTAAACAGTGTAACTCGTAGTTTATAACCAATTATAAAACAGTCTTTAATTTATTTTTTCTTTCTCCTGGGAATAGATTGAATCACTGTGAATAAAATTAAGTGAACTAGATAATTAAATTCAACTATGTAATCATTTATATTAAATGTAATATTGTATGCTCTTACCTCAAACTTGCTTTAGTTTTTAAAAGGCTCTTTGTTTTATGGAAATCATACATGACAACATTTTACTTAATTTATCGAAAACTAGTTCGCACTTTTCCTTCTAAATCCAAGTGAAAGCTCGGAAATATCAGAACCATAAAAATTTTTATTAATGTGGAAAACTTGTGTAAAGAAAAGCAAATGAAGTTAAGCGTTAAAATATTTGCATTACAGTAAAACATAGTCTATAATATAAATTAAGTATTAATATTGTCACGAGTGACAAATTTATATTTAATTAACATTTAAAAAAAATACCGAAAACACACTTTACAATTTTAAATATGTTTATTTCTAAAATTTTACTGGGTTGAAATCTTTTTAGATATAAAAGTGCATAAAAAAGTGAAAATAATCTTTACTTGAAATCATTTATTACTGAAAACTAGAAAAGCTACTATAGAAGTGTACCGAATCTTGTTTCTAAAATATTTTCCTTCCTGTAGGCGAACCAATGACTGGCTAGAGCATTCTTAAAACGATCGGTATTTCTAGTGTTGCAAAAGGAAAGAAGTATTGATATAACTGGAGGGAATTCCTGCCTGATTTATGTTTGTACTAATCGCATATTATTTTGGTTTCATTAATTACACACCTTAATTGCGTCTATTAACAGAACTGATGAGTGATGAATTTTTGAATTAAGATTATTTTGGGTTTCTTAAATTTAGAACTGAAGGAAAAATATGAGATTTTTTTTTCCTTTCTGTTATTTGTCGTTTGATATTTAATATAATGTATTTAGGGTATTTTAAGTTTATTCAGTTTCTTACAAACTAAAAGTATCAAACAAATTTGAAAACAAAATGATCTGCCCTTCTAAGTCTAAAATGCATCCTCTCCTACAATTTTAACAATGAAATATTTAGAAAAATTGTATGTGTACATTCCATATTTTCTCAGTTGAATAACAGCCTTTTAAAAAAATAAAGTATGGAAGAATTTAAGAATTTAGGAAATAAAAGAAATTTTAAAAATAAGAGCTTTTTTTAAAAAAAGATTGTGATATTTCCATTTTTATCTTTGACTAAAAACTGTTCAGTAAACGACAATTTCAAATACAATCTGTTAATTTGATTGCCTAAGATGGACTGCTCAGACTAGGAAATCAAGTTTGTAGAGCATAGTATCCCTCCAGGTCCCTTTATTAAGGTCTTTTAAAAAAAGTGTTCAGCCGCAGTTGACGCCGCCAGAAAAAGCGACAATGGGCGGCAATTTCATAAATAGAAGAATGAAAGAAAATCGGCTTACGGCCAGGCCTGCCAGGAATTATTGGTGTGCATAGTTAATTTCCTATATATTATAATTCAGCATCTTTTGAAAGTTTCAAGCAGACAGATTTCTTACTCATATAAAACTCCCAGTCGAATATTGTAAATAATCTTAAAGATATCGGCGTTGTATTAAGTTGCCTGCCAATTATTTTCTAGAAGTAACTTGATGATAAGGGATTGCTCATAAGCTGTAATTAATGTAATATCTCATATTGAAATTTATGAAATGCAATTTAGTGTAATCACGCAAAATATTTTTCTTCATTTATAAATATGTACACTTAGAACATTAGTAGCTTTTATTTAAATCAATATAATTATCATGTAATTTATGATAAAATCGGCAGTTTGTAGAAAATGCTTTAGGGCTAGTTATTTTTTGTAATTGAAATATAGCTCACTACATCGGTGATATTTTTCGGAACTTTCACTATTTTTGAATTCTGAAAAGTATGTTCACGCATGCGCAGTTAAAAATTATTTCATACAGACGCTTATAATCTGATCAAATATTCGATACGCTTATTCTAATTCCTAAAATGTTACTCTTGCACTTTGAGAAGTTTTTTAAAAGTGTCTGGAAATTTGCTTGAAAATCCTGATTGCTCTAAACAAAAATCATGCTGAATTTGTTTTTTAAAATTTAGAACAAACTTTTAATATGTTCATGTACTATTCTTACACAAATGCATACAGACGTTGTACAGGGTTTGTGAAACCATTTGTGATAGTTACGGATCATTACGAGCTTTTTCTGAAACAGGGTGATGAAAAATATGTAAAATTTTATTCAGTTTGTTGTTGACCACTAATTGCCCTTGTGGCTAAATCATCAATTGAAAATATGAATTCAGACATTTCGCTGTTTTAGTAAATTAAATAGTTAAAAGGCTGAAATTATTACTCTTCTAAAACTAACAAAGTAACACATTTATTCTCAGAATATGTTCACATAAAAACCACAAGAAACGTTCTGAATCGTATAACAGAGAAGAAAGAGCACTGTTGTAATGCGCGTAGATAACATTTATTACTGAATTATTTATCTGTTATGTAGTGCTGCTATCTCATATCAGCAATACCATCTATTGTCATCATTTAGACATTACAAAATGTTCTTTACATTCCCGAAGAGAAAGAACGTCTAAAATTGAAAATGTCCGACATATTTTGTCCTAATGGGTGCATTGTGGCAAGTTCCGGAAATCTGGATACTTTTTCTAATAGAGAATATAAAATGTAAATACTCGCAAATCAAACTAATCAAAATTTTAAGTAATACGGAAAAACATGTTTGGAATCTTAGTTTGTGACAAAATTAAATCTTCTCATTAAATAATAATAATAACGATAATAATAATAATAATAATAATAATAATAATAATAATAATAAAATTGTTGGATTTTTCCATTTGTTTTTGTATTGAATGGATTTTGCCTATTAAAAAAAAGAAAACTACAATTAAATCTTTTTTTTTTTCATTTTTACACTTGTGTGGAATTACACTAATTTCTAGTTACACCTTTTTTTTTTTTAACTATTGAATATTTTAAACAGATTTATATAATACTAATCTGATTTTATTACTTTTGATTTTATCCAATCTGATTTTATTACTATCTCTAAAAGGCAATGAGTATGTTTAAAATAACTTAATTTGCTATCACTTACAATATCATCTAGATAGCCTCTGAAGTATCGTAAATAATATACAATCACGATGAACGTGACATCCATAATCCAAAACAAAAGCAGCGTGTGCTTCTGAATTGCTTTGTGTCGACTTCTGAGGTCAATAGCTATAGAAATCAGTTTAAAGTGATGACTCATTACACGTTTTAACTTCGATTATTTCCACAAGTTAATTCACGTAAAATGTTTTAGCAAGAATTTCTTTTTTCATTGAAATTGTGAGAGAGCGGTTAAACTGATCATTAGATTAAAAACCCATTTTAAATTACTGAGAAATGTATACCATTATTATTAACAACAAGAACGAAAAATCATGAGTCAAGCATAGATTATGTAAAACTTTCCAACGCTTCCAAAATAATTTTACAAATCGTACCGTTTAATAAGCTAAAAGATAACATCTAAGTAAACAATTTGGAAAACGCATAACATATTTAAAAACATAATTTCAGGAATTTCCAACATATACAATATTCGGAAAAATATCCGAATACTTTTATTCAGTCCTGTATAGGATCTATAGATTTGTATATATACTACATAGGATGCTAAGTTTTAGTTCAGTTAGGAAACGCGTAGCACAGTTTAAAATTCTCCGTCTGGAGTTTCTGTCAATAAACGGAAATGTGTTCGCGAACTTTTGTGCTTCCCTGTATAGGATCTACAGAATTTATACACACCACATAATAGACAAAAAGCGAGTTAAAATTAAAATCGCGTTCAGTAACTTAAAACGCACTTCCAGGAATTATTGTTAACAGACAGTAGAGAATTCTTTTGTGTGTCCCTGTAAATGAACGATGACTGCTATACACACACTATTCAGTAGTAAGCCTCTTGTCATGCACCTTAGTGATATATAAAAATTTCAATGCGTTTAAAATAGTGAAATTTTATTTAAATAAACCGCAGACGATTTTTCTCCATAGACGTAATGTAACGGAATTCTTTTGACTGTCCCTGTACAGTAACTATAAGTGCTATGCACACCCTATTCCATATTAAGCTTCTTCTAATGCACCTTAGTGATATATATAAATTTCAATGCGTTTAAAATAGTGAAACATTATTTAAATAAACCGCAAATTATTTTTCCCCATAGACCGCAATGTAACGGAATTCTTTAGAGTGACCCTGTATAAAAATTATACGTGCTCCACACTTCCGTTCAAATAGGGAACATGCTATACATAACGTCAATAACATATAAAAATTGCAGAGCAATCTGAGCATATTTACGGGAGTTAGAGCACGGACAGGCGGCCATACAGCAGTCGGCCATCCGGCCAGACAAACCGAAGTCATAAACACTTTTCAACTAGGTTGGAAAATGTTAAAAATGAGGTTAAAAATAACTGAATTGTATGACTATTATTATATTTGAACTTTCTCAATTTATACAAACATATATCACTCGGTATTATTAGAATTAAATGTATAATATTTTAAATATCTGAAATTAAAGATCTCGTTTTATCTGTTTCTTTATAAGTAGTCATTCTCCAAGTAGGGCACTTCAGTAGCATGAAACATCTGTCAAAAATAAAAAAAAATATTCTGTAGAAGAAATTTAGTACAATTTTCATGGCACACATACATGTTTTGCAGTTACAAGTATATAATTTTGTATGTTATCGCCAAACATATCTATACTATTATTTAAAGAGGAAACAATGACTGACTGATTGACTGACTGACTCATCAACGCCCAGCCAAAACTACTAAAATAAGCGTCACGAAATTTGGACTGTAGATTGCTGTTATGGCCTAGGCAAGCAATAAGAAGGGATTTTTGAAAATTCTCCCACCTACGGGGGTTAAAGGGGTGTTCGAATGTTTTAGGTCATTTCGCCATATCTCAGCAGCAGTTATAGGTAGGAGCGCGAAAATCAGGAAAACACATCTACTGAAAAAATTATTAAACACCTATTTCAGCGATTTTAGAAATTCCCACCAGAAGGGGGTTAAAAGGGGGTGGTCGAATGTTTCAGGTCATTTCGCCATATCTCAGCAGCAGTTATAGGTAGGAGTGCGAAAATGAGAAAATAAATCTACTAAAAAATTATTAAACACCTATTTCAGCGATTTTAGAAATTCCCCCCCAGAAGGGGTTTAAAGGGGAGGGGTCGAATGTTTTAGGTCATTTCGCCATATCTCAGCAGTAGTTATAGGTAGGAACTCGAAAATCAGGAAAAAAAAATCTACTAAAAAAATGATTAAACATGTATTTCAGCGATTTTAGAAATTTCCCTTCCGGAGGGGGTTAAAGAGGGGGGGTTAAAGAGGGGGAGGGGTCGTATGTTTTAGGTTATTTCGCCATATTTCAGCAGCAGTTACAGGTAGGAGCTCGAAAATCAGGAAAACAAATCTACTAAAAAAATGATTAAACATGTATTTCAGCGACTTTAGAAATTCTCCTCCCGGAGGCTGTTAAAGGGGGGGGGTCGAATGTTTTAGGTCACTTCGCCATATCTCAATAGCAGTTTTATGTAGGAGCGCGAAATTAAGGGAAAAAAATCTACTAAAAAATTAGTTAAACACGTATTTCAGCGATTTTAGAAATTTCCCTCCAAAGAGGGTACAAGGGGGTCGAATGTTTTAGATCATTTCGTCATATCTCAGCAGCAGTTTTAGTTAGGAGCGCGAAAATCAGGAAAACAAATCTACTAAAAAGTGAATAAAATACGTATTTCAGCAAATTTGGGAATTCCCCCCCAGAAGGTGGTTAAAGGGGGGAGGGTCAAATTTTTTAGGTCATTTCGCCATACCTCAGATTTTATGTAGGAGGGCGAAATTAATTAAAACAAATCTACTAAAAAATTGGTTAAACACATATTTCGACAATTTTGGAAATTCCCCCAGAAGGTGGTTAAAGGGGTATTTAAAAGTTTTGGGTCATTTGACCATATCTCAGAAGCAGATTTAGGTAGGAGCGTGAAATTCAGGAAAACACATTCTACATGAACACATATAGTTGCTATGTCCTTCCATGGGTGTGTATAATTTATTAGTTTCAATATGTACATAAACAGAAAAAATTATTTATCACATTTTTACAAGCTTTTAATAAGTTTTTAAGTACTGCAATTTTGTCTCACTCCCACTTTTATTCAATTTAGAACAACTTTTTTAAAAACACCAATTAAAATAATTTAAGACAGACATGAATACACATAAAATAAAAATTTATAAAAAAATATATACTTAAATAAAAATTTATAAAAAAAAAATATATACTTAAAAACAGTTAAAAATACAAAATAGTAGACGTTTCGCCAAGCGACACGCAAGGCATCATCAGTACAAAAACAATCTATTGCATAACAAACCACAGAACAAGGAAAAGGAAAGGTTTGAAATCAAGGAAAGTTGAAGTTATTTTAAAAACATATAATATTCATTAGGGACAGAACGAGCTTCATTCAACGTCTGCGATCGCAATTGAGTGAACCAACTCTCAAGGAGTAATCGACCATGGTAGCTGTTACAACCTGATTTCAAAATACTGGCGTTCGCAATTAGCGGGATGTGATTCGTTTGAAGTGAATGCTGGACAATTTTTGAATTCAAATTACTATTTTTTAAAGCACTAGTATGTTCTTTTAGGCGAATTTCCAATGATCTACCTGTTTCACCAATGTAGACACTATTGCAATCTTTACAGGGAATAATATAAACAACACCGGGTAATTTAGACTTATCATATTGAAATTTATGCTTAGTGAAAAAGGAACTCACTTTATTAATTGATTTAAAAGAAACCCCAATATTGAATGATTTTAGAATGCCAGAAATTTTTTCAGAAATGTTCTTATAATAAGGGATACAGATAAAAGAGTTTGGTTTACTACGTTGAAAAGGGGGGGGGGAGTAGAATTCACAAAATTTAAAGTATTTTTAAAGATTTTTTTAACAAGACCTATAGGATAGCTATTATTAACCAAATCGCGATAAATTTTACACTTCTCAATTTCAAAATCATTACTGGAACTGCAATATCTAATGGCCCTGAAGGCTAAAGTCTTAATAACGGCTATTTTATGGCTGAAAGGGCAAATTGAATTGAAATTAGTATATTGACCAGTAGATGTAGGTTTTCTGTAAACAGTAGTGGTGATAGATTGAGAGGTATCAGCAATGTGTCTGCGGACTAGAATGTCGAGAAAAGGTAATTCAGCATTATTTTCAATTTCAACAGTAAACTTAATAGGGTCACCAATAGAGTTAGAAATCGTGAGAATATTATTTAAATCAGCTTCTTTCACTATCAAAAAAATGTCATCAACATAACGTCTCCAAAAAAGAATACGTGAACCAAGTTCAGAATTAATCTTATTTTCAATATTCTGCATTACAAGTTCAGCAATTACAACAGAGAGGGGGGACCCCATAGCGGTACCAGAAATTTGACTATAAAAACAATTATTAAATATAAAACAGTTTGAGGTCAAACAAAAACTAACTAATTCAACAATCTCATCGACATTAAAATCAGTAGGTTGTGTCGGAGTGGGCCAGATATCTTTAATTACTTTACAAACCAGATCGAAAGGGATTGAAGTAAACAGCGAAACAACATCAAGGGAAGCCATGATATAACCGGTATGTTGAAATTGAAAATAATGCTGAATTACAATTTCTCGACATTCTAGTCCGCAGACACATTGCTGATACCTCTCAATCTATCACCACTACTGTTTACAGAAAACCTACATCTACTGGTCAATATACTAATTTCAATTCAATTTGCCCTTTCAGCCATAAAATAGCCGTTATTAAGACTTTAGCCTTCAGGGCCATTAGATATTGCAGTTCCAGTAATGATTTTGAAATTGAGAAGTGTAAAATTTATCGCGATTTGGTTAATAATAGCTATACTATAGGTCTTGTTAAAAAATCTTTAAAAAAACTTTAAATTTTGTGAATTCTACTCCCCCCCCTTTTCAACGTAGTAAACCAAACTCTTTTATCTATATCCCTTATTATAAGAACATTTCTGAAAAAATTTCTGGCATTCTAAAATCATTCAATATTGGGTTTCTTTTAAACCAATTAATAAAGTGAGTTCCTTTTTCACTAAGCATAAATTTCAATATGATAAGTCTAAATTACCCGGTGTTGTTTATATTATTCCCTGTAAAGATTGCAATAGTGTCTACATTGGTGAAACAGGTAGATCATTGGAAATTCGCCTAAAAGAACATACTAGTGCTTTAAAAAATAGTAATTTGAATTCAAAAATTGTCCAGCATTCACTTCAAACGAATCACATCCCGCTAATTGCGAACGCCAGTATCTTGAAATCAGGTTGTAACAGCTACCATGGTCAATTACTCCTTGAGCGTTGGTTCACTCAATTGCGATCGCAGACGTTGAATGAAGCTCGTTCTGTCCCTAATGAATATTATCTGTTTTTAAAATAACTTCAACTTTCCTTGATTTCAAACCTTTCCTTTTCCTTGTTCTGTGGTTTGTTATGCAATAGATTGTTTTTGTACTGATGATGCCTTTTTTTATATACCGCTAACCAGGCCCCTACCTGCCCGGCATGAATGCCTAGCTTAACGGGTTAGTACCTGGGTGCGGGGCGGAAAACGCCTGATCACAGCATGGCTGTGATCCACCTGACTATTGATTTGTTCACATCGCTGCTGTGCTTGCTCTCTTGTGATTTGCTACCGCTATCTTTGTTTGCCGGTTCAAGGTTTCTGTTTAACTTTGTTGAATTGACAGATTTAATAGGTCTCGTAATTTAGAACCTTGATCAGGTGACGAGACCCTCACCTGACTAGGCACCCCCAGAGGTATTATTCACAGGTAACTTGGAGGGCTTTGCACCCACGACGGATTTTACATGCACCAGGTGCCATTAGCGTACATAGATTTACATATTTACCATGTCTGTTGGCTTGTCACGTTCATGGTGGGTTGTCGCTGTAGTGTTTATCGCCTCTTTTATGGGCTGATTTCCCTTCTTGTTGTATTTGTCTCTGTCAAGGCTTTTTGGCGTTTTTATAGGCTCGCCCCTGTTGTGGGTTGTTTTTTGTCTATCATTCATTGGTTTTTTGTCTCTTTCTTGATATATTTTTACCTCTAGCTTGTGCTAGAGCTGGTTTTCCCATTTTGAATCTTGGTCTTCTTTCGAGAGTTTCACTGGTTATTATGTCACTATCGTGGGTTTTGTCACGTTGTAACATTTGTTACTGGTGGTTGTCACATTGTAACTTTTGTTACTGGTGGTTGTCACATTGTAACTTTTGTTACTGGTGGTTGTCACATTGTAACTTTTGTTACTGGTGGTTGTCACATTGTAACTTTTGTTACTGGTGGTTGTCACATTGTAACTTTTGTTACTGGTGGTTGTCACATTGTAACTTCTGTTACTGGTGGTTGTCACATTTCTGGATGTTGCACACTCATTTTTGTTGTCTTTGTCACTTTATCTCACCCAAGCATTGGGGATTTTGATTTTTTTTCCCTTCGTGAATACGCTTTTTGCGATCAGTCCATTGAATCCTAATGGCTGTTATCACTGCTTTTGAATTTTGTGCAACTTGTTGATTTGTTGTTTGAGAAACTTGTCGCACTAATGGAGTGGGGCTTGTTCCGTGGCCGTTAGTCCGTCATGTATCTATGAGGCTGTATTCACTTGATTTGACACTGTTTTTTTCCCCATTAACTTTCTTTGGCAGGTGTGCTTTGTGCATTCACCATTTAATTATTTTGTTCACTTTTTGTTGGCTATTTGCCTTCATCAGTTGGTGAAATTCAGTCCGTCACAGATGACTTCCACTTCTCACTAGTGCTGAAAAAAATCGATTTTTTTTTTGGCGTAGCAAAGAGGTTCCATTGCTACTTTTTTTTTTTTTTTTTTTTTTAATTTTTAATTTTTAAAGATATAGTGTCGCTTGGCGAAACGTCTACTATTTTGTATTTTTAACTGTTTTTAAGTATATATTTTTTTTATAAATTTTTATTTAAGTATATATTTTTTTATAAATTTTTATTTTATGTGTACTCATGTCTGTCTTAAATTATTTTAATTGGTGTTTTTAATATTTTTCACATTCAGACGTTAAAATGTATACATTTTGCAAACTTTTTTAAAGTACCTACACTTCTCTACTCTACATTGTAGTCAACACATTGTCTACCCGTGCAAAGCCGGGACGGGCCGCTAGTTTACTAATAAAATAATATCAAACTGGTAAATAATTACTTATAATTAAATATTAGAATATCATAATCATTAGAGTATGCAAAAATTAAATGATGTATTTACACATGACGTTTTACAATACTTCTGGTCATTCTGTTGACATCACACCAACCGATTTTTTACTCTATATCTATGGCATTTGTATAAAATTTTTAGTGTATAAAAATAAAAATATATCGATAGCATGAAAATTAAGGGTTCTAGGGCCTGCACCCACCCGCCGGCCCATGCTTTAATCAGAGCATATACACAATAATATTCTAATATGGTGGTACTGAAATGGCAGCGGAACAAAAAGGTCATGAACCGGAAATGATTGTTTAATCCTCCGTCGGGCGCGCATCTGGGAGTTTTGGATTCGGGCGCAGTGCTAGCGAGTTTTGCAGCCTTATTATAAGATGTGCGTACTTCCCGGAAATGCGTATAATGCATTCGATAAACAATAAGTATGCACTAAAGTCATTATGTGAATTTTTATAACGAAGGAAAAATTTGAAAAATATATAAAAATAACAAAAACAATATTAATTAATAAATAAATTAATTATTATTAATAATGACGCTAATAATAAATGAAAAATAACATTCTTTTTAAAACAGCAATGTTTTTCCTTTGTTAGAGCTTTTGACTGAATTCTGTCTGCGCCTGCGGGATAGACAACTCTTTTCTAGTCCTTGTGAGTTTTATGAAAAAGTTTTATGAGGGCGGAAATGCAAAAATGATGCTAAAATTCTTAAATATTTGGCAGGGGTGGTTTATCGAGGGAAGCAAGAGACGCTTAGCCTCTCTTATCACAAGCACGGATGCCTGCTTTTCTCTTTAAAGGTGCCAAACAGAAAGGAAATTGTTGCGGCTTTCTGCTGGTGAAAGACACCATATTCGCTTTTTTTAATTAAAAAAAATCTATATTTATAAAAATAAAAATAACTATTTTTAATATCATGTAATACTCTGATATAAACTTTATATCTATGGGCATTTACCCATATCAATAAACCTGAGAATGAGGAACAAAGTGGGACCTCATGTAGTGATATCTTAATAATGGAAATTTTTAACTCTCGGTTCCTGAGTCTCTTTACTTCATAATGGACGGGAAATGTTTATATGGGTAAATTTATGGCCTCTCCATAAAATACAACCCTAATAGGAAAATTGGATTGCATCATTCAGCAGATGTACGACTGTCCATGTTGTTGGCTGAACCAATGTGAGTTGGCCCCTCATCTCCAAGACTCGCCCAATCTTGACTCACTGCAGTCATCTAAGTTTCACGCCAGGGTGGTACTACTATAATGTAAACCACAACAAATGAAAGCTCAATGTTTTCGGGGTCTTTTAGAATCCACCTTTTCTATTTTTCTTCTAGAGAGAAAGATCTCTTAAAAAATATTCAGGTTCAGATTTCACATTCAGATGCAAACAGCATTCCGATTTGAGTCTCTTAGACTATGTTATTATTCAACAGTATTGAGAATAAAATCGCTCATTCTTTTTTGAGTTTACTGGAAAACTTTTTGATGACAGTATGAAATTGCTCTGTTTAATTTCGAAGCTGGAACTCTTCCAACATATTTATTTTTTAAAAATGCTCTTACAATAAATTATGAAGTTATCTTGGAATGTGAGTTGGTCCTTCATCTCCAAGACTCGCCCAATCTCGACCCACTGCGATCATCTGAGGTTTACGCCAGGGCGGTACTACTATAATATGAACCACAACAAATGAAATCTCAATGTTTTCGGGGTCTTTTAGGCTCCACCTTTTCTATTTTCCTTTTAGAGAGAAAGATCTCTTTACAAAATATTCAGATTCAGGTTTCACATTCAGATGCGAACTGCATTCATATTTGAGTCTCTTAGAGTATGTTATTATTCAACAGTATTGAGAATAAAATCGCTCATTCTTTTTTGAGTTTACTGAAAAACTTTTTGATGACAGTATGAAATTGCTCATTACTTAATTTTGAAGCTAGAACTCTTCCAATATATTTATTTAAAAAAAAAAATGCTCTTACAATAAATTATGAAGTTTTCTTGCTTCGAAGAGTGTTCAGCAGATTTATGAATTCGTTAATATTTTGCTATATGAGGAGTTCTGTCATCTAACATCGAACAGTGTACTCGCCTCGAGACAATAGCTGATGAATGCTACCTAGGATATAGATGTAAATTCTTATATATTAAAGTATTATACTTAACATATTTGTAAAATCTAGGGCGTCGTCAGTCATAATGAGATTGTATTAAATTTAATGTAAGCAATTTTTTATTACTATGCATATGTCCTGAATATCTTTAAATTTAAATATCAAAATATTTTCTTTGAAGTCTTGTAAAAGCATAATTGTATTTTATTTAAATATCCGTAATATATTTTCGTTGGATTTTATTTTTTATGAATTTATTGTAAATTAATTTCTTTGTTAAATTTTTAATTCCTCCTCTGTATTACTTTAGTAATGTAATTTATATAATTAATTTCTTTTAATCCCCCTTCTTCTATTTTGAAAGTATTAGGCATATGTTAATTTTAAACTTCTCTAGATATTTGTTTATTCCAAATTCTAGTTTCAGAGTTTCAGTCTATTAAAAAATGTTGATAATCTACGAAAAATAATCACAACATTAATGTAAATTCGTTCCACTTTATAATTAGAGTAATTGTTAGATTTAAATTTTATGACCTTTAATTTTATTATTTCTAATTATCCCTCTCAACCAGAAACTATACGATCCTTTATTTTATTACTTAATGCATATCTGAAATAGACAAAACCACGCTAATATAATGAGGTTTACACTTTTCCCCCATTGTATATGTTTGGATTGTTTAATTTTAGGTAGTAACCACTTATTTTTTTTATAACTTGCTTAGAACTTCCTGGAACTTTCAGTTACTTTCAAATATACAAGAAAAGATAATTTAGTCTCATTCGGGGTCCTATAAACATAAGTCCCGAAAGTAAAATTTTTGGGAACGTAGCATTTTATATAATAGACTGAAAAGTATAAATATGTTTCTACATTTTCCTAAAAAATATTTTAAAAATAAATAAAATATATTGTACAAGCGCATAATATCGTATTTCAGTAACATGTGTTTAAATTATATTCAAACGGCCAGATGTACCGACTTATGTGGGACGTCCCGATTTTCAGGGATTCCAACACCCGATCCGCGTCGCCACTGCAAGGGATGCCAAAAGTCCCTATTTTTCATGATACGCAAACTTCTTTAAATCTCTTTTAGTACAATGGTATTCTTTAGACTGCATCGAGGAGAACTCAAAACAGTAAAACCTATGTAAACAAAACCTCTATAAAACGAGAAATTTTCATGGTTTCCCGTCGAAAGGAATATTTTATAAATCTACCTGCTCAGACGGAAAGTCTAAAAACAAAATATTTTCCTGTTTTCTAGCAATTTTGTTTTTACACGTTTTCATGTACATGGTTCTGTAAAACCTGGGATAACATAAACTTCTTATAACGGAATCCTGTCTTAAACATAAAAATTTCGTTACTGAAGAAATAACATACAATCATAACTACTCAAACCGAAACCTCTCTTCTGAAATGCTACAGACTCTCTTAGAAAATCTGTATTTAAGTTAGCTTTCATCACAGGACTGATTCCACTAATTCTTTATTTAGGTAGAGGAAGGGGGGAAAGATAAGATTTATCCAGAAATGTATAGTGCAGCACTCTATCTCTGAGGACTCTCGGTATTAAAATCTATATAATTAATATCTCTGATGAATCACTAGATTACCTGAATAATTAAACAATAATAGCGTTGTGTAATTTTTTTTATATAGACATACTTATAAGTCAGAACGATCATCCAAGGCAACCCGACGAAATTAAAGTTGATAAATAATTTAAATTAGATAAAATGGCAAAAATTTATATTTGATCACATCAATCCTCATACATAAAAAAATTTACACTTAATGCTAATGGATCAGTGAATACAAATTAATTAACAAGCATCCGTCAAGCTGAAATGTCGGAGCATTGAGTCGCATAGACTTAAAAGATAACATTAAAAAATACTTTTTATATTTACAATTTAATAGTATAAAAGTAAGTTTGCAATAACGGCTGTTGAATCTTCATTTTTAAGTGTTTATTCAGTCGTCAGTTGCCTGAGGTAATGCTTGAATGCTAATCTATCAGCAAATTCTTATAATTTCGTAGAACCTATCCTTTGCAAAAGGTACTTCACTGAGAACATCTTGCAAACAACGAACTCTACTAAAAGCGACATAAGTTACTCCAAGTGACAACTCCTTTGAACCAATGCCCACAGCAATCATTATTTTCTTTCCAAGATTTAGAAATAGCTGTGGCAGGGAAAAGTCTTTCAGTTAGGAATGCCCTACGATAATCACTAAAATAAATCATTACAACCTGTGACAAGCCTGAAGTCCGAAATCCTGGGATGCAGACAATATATTTTACCGTACCAAGTGCACCGTATACCAATCCTTCCTCTGCCCACAGATTGGTACGTAAATTAACTCTGCCTCTAATTGCTAAGGAAAGTTCAGCCTTAAGTTCATCTACGTGATCATCTTCACTCCATCTTTCTACTTGATTGTTGTAATCTGCTAATATTCTTGCCACTGGCCATTTTCATTTACGAAGTATTTCTTGATTATTTTCTTCAGCTTGCTTGTCTGTGGGAAAAAGCCCGTATGGCATCTTGAAATCTTTCAAGTTTAGCCAGAGGCAGCATAGATTTGCACTGTTGCATAAGAGATGTATATTGGTCGTCTGTAACTTGATCCACGGACAGCGAATGAAGAGTCTCTCGAAACTGTCTTTGCAGATCGTCGCTTTGTCTCATTCATTTTGTTAAGTTGAAATATATTTGAAAAGTTCTAAGCACTGTTTGTTCGTGACAGGGCCAAAATGTCTTTTATAGAATGTGTCTTATATAGAGGGGTGTCTTTTAGAGGTTGTAGCTGCCTAATATCTTCAATGAGGTAAACCAATAAGGATCCAAAAGACTCAATAGTATCTAGTTTACCTTCGCGATATCGTTGCTGAAGGGAAGCCATCAGACAACATCCGATCATTGAAAACACGTGAGTAATGACAAATGACACTGCATCCATGCTAAACTGTAGATTTCTTGCTGCTTCACTTCCTAAATCAGCGAACGATTTAAAACACGTTAGTACTTTTAAGGCAGATTCAATTGTCTTGCTCTCGACATTAATTGAACCAGCACCTGTTGGAGCCAAAGCCATGATAGCTTCCGGTCCTAACTGCTCAGTAACTCTTTTAGGAATTTCATTTATTACCGTACTTTTACCAGTTCCGACTTTCCCAATAATAGAAGTACGCTTAGGGCAATTTACAACTCTTGTTTGTAAAAATGAAACTGTTCTGTGCATAAGTGAAGTGTTTTTTGCTGTTCATCTGTAAATCTTATTCCAGAATTATCGTAATTTGTATACACTTTCATTTGTTGTTCTTTACCATAGTTTAGAAATGAAGTAAAATGGCTATCAGGGTAATTGTAGCTCTTAATTTTCCATTCACATGCATGATCAATCACGTGTTGTTCCAAAGCATCTTCGTTTGTCTGCGCAGGGAGTATGACAACTGATGCCATACACGGATCAATCTCGTGGTATTCTTCTTGCAGCTTCTCTGGTGCATGACTGCTAACAGTAGGAATATTCATTTCTTCGTATATATCAATACTTAGGTTTTTGCATGCCTTCTCCCATGACTGATGCACAGACGATAGGTACTCTTGCAATAAAGAGTCAGAATTTTCTCTCCAAGGACAATTGAGTAACATTTGCTGCCTATAGTATTGTTCTGTCAGAATCGGAACGTTGTTGAGGGATATAAGAAGAAAATCTCTGACAACTGTATATTTTCTTCTTTGATGATATTGGATTCCTCTTACCGAGAAAGATGTGGCAAACTTAAGAAGCGTACAGGAAGCAAGTTTCGCCGGTCGCTCGCAGCGTTATTGACTCATGCTTTTTATCGAACCATGCTTTTTGTTGAACCATGCTCTTTCGTCGCTTGTCAAGTTAATATTTACCCAGTTCTTATCATGAAGCCATATTGTCACTACCTCACGACTATTGACCACTCCATTAATATGTGTACTACCTCTTTGGCTGAGTAATCCCTCTCAGAAAAAGAAGACAAAATAAATATTTGAACTGCTTGAATGGCTGGATTTGTTTCGTTCATTTTACTTAAATTCTCAGATAATTATTTTTCTTGTAAGGAAAATAAGCTCATTCTGATATTGACGTATATTTGGTGATGTAATGCAAAACAGCATCCTTTGATGTAATAGGATTGAAATCCGTGTTAGACCTCTAAACTTGTGACGCATAGTAAGTATAGGTATTCATTTCAGGATCGTATCTTTTTGACAAAAATTAATTAGGCCATTTTCTTTCTGAAGATTTATGGGTCGCACTCTGCTTTTGGAAAACCAAATCTGTAGCAATAACTGTTTGTACCCCCTTTTTTTCTTAGACTATAATCTTCACGCCTTGTATGTCGTTGGACTCGATTTAAGACCTGAGTGAGATATATTTCCCGATCCTCACTGGAAATGTCTGAAAAGCGAACGCGACGTCCTTGACAGGATTAACAGTGCTGTATAGTTTTCCAAAATATGCTGTAACGGCTGCTACAGTTTCGGTATTAGTCATGACTAGTGTTTTCACGTTTGGCGTCTACAAATTCAGCAAAACTCAAAAACGTAAAATAGGCCAATATTTGCATAATCGTTTTTTTTTTATCACGATTACAATACATTCCTAACACTATATGTGTACAATAAATAAAACAAAAAAAGGTTGATGCAATGACATTAAATTTGCGGTTCACGTCTAACAACGCTCACTAAAGTACGAAAATTGTCTGCGAATCCGATTACGAAAATCTCCCTATACAAACATACATATGAATACATACATGCACACATATTAATACATACATACATATAATACATGACGTTATATTGTCCTAAATTTCTTTGGTTATCATGCCCTGGCATGCGACGAATACGGAAGTACTAAAATTCGTATTCGATTCTTTTCTTTTTTAAAAATATAAAATTCAAACCAAATTACATCGATTTGGAAGTTACAGAGAATGTAATGTCTAATTTGGCAACATATCATTTTGCACTTAAAAAAAAAAAAAAAAAAAAAAAACGTGTTTTTTATTTACGTAAGAAGTAAAACTTCTAAAAGTGTATCTATAGCATAAATCAATCTGTGTGCGCCAGTAACATTTATGTTATAACGATTTGGAAAACAACGAGGTTAAAATGCACAAGTAACAACAATTGAGCTAATGTTTTAATTAATAATTCAAACAATCCCAATGGGGATTGTTCTCTATGGGGAAATTTTTCGGACGACGTTTCAGGGCGTTAGGGTTGATGAATATTTTTCAATCCCCCGTACGGTACTACCCACTTTCAGTCCAATTTTGGTGTCAATTCGACGAATATTTTGGGTGCTATCGAGTTCACAAAAGTGCAATTTTTCAAGGGAAGCCGGAGCCGTTCTCCGACAAATGTGAACATACTTTATTTACATATGAGTACATACATAATAAAAAAGGAAAGAAACATTTAAAAATAAGTTAAAAATACGGAAAAGCGATATTTCATACAACATCATAAACAACTTCCTAATCATTTGCATTAGTGAGTTTTCATTGATTATCTTAACATTATAAGATAAATTATTACATTTATTATTTAGACGTCATAAATCAAATTATTCGATTATCAATTAATCAGTATTAATCTTATTTTTTTTATAAAAAGAAAGCATTCATTTTTAATTAACTACAATCAAGAATTAAGCTTTATACGCTCCAATCATGATTTTAAAATTCAAGTCATATTTATATATTGGAATCTGACAAAAATAAAAAACTGTTACCTTGCATCACATCGGCTGGAGACTTAGGTTTACTATCCATAATTGAGTCGAAAACCATCACTTGATATTTGCTAATTTCAAGTCATAATATAAGTTACTGGTGAATTATTAATTAACTAGCTGACCCGGGCAGACTGTCATTGAAAAATATAACAGTGGAGTGGAGGCTGAATACTATTTATTTATATTAAAAATTTGTAAAAAAATTAAATAAGAGCTAAAATTTCAAAAGTATAATAGTTACATTTAAAAAATGAAATGCTCAGGGAAAATTATTACACTTTACTTTTCCCTTTTTACTAAAAATCCCCTTTTTTTAAATCATTGCTTTGTTAACATTTTTAATTTTATATTGCTAATTGTATTTTTTAAATTATAAATATTAAATGCTTACAAAAATCAATATTTCAAATGAAAATGTATAAAAATATATCTATTTAATTGTTAATGTTGACAAATTATAATTACAATTTAATTGCACTATTATCAAGAAATCTCTGTAGATGGTAGCGCCAAACAGTTAAATGTAAAAAATCCTAGTCTAAACCCTGCCAAAAGAATTTTACACAATAACCAATGATATGCGCTTCATTCGGGCATTGCCATTAAACAATTAACAAATAATCGCGATTTCTGTCCACGTACGATAGCGTAATATATATATATAGATAATGACTTTGCAGAGGGCTATTTAAACGGTTTGTTCTTTCAACAAGCCAAAAATTTATCCTGAAAAAAATTGATTGAAATTTGACTGATTCTTTTGTTTACGATCTAATTGAAAAAAGCAAAAAAATATCATTGATTTTTGGACAGCAGTGAAAGAAGAGTACAAGAAACTCAGACATAAAGCAATGCTAGATAAATAATGCTTGTTGCCTTTCACATATTCATAGCTTGTCGAAAAAGCATTTTCGTCTTATGCATATATTAAGAACAAATATTTGTTTTCGTTTGAACCTGATTAAAAAAAAATTGGCTTTATGAAACTAGCTCAAGGATCCCACTGAGAGTACTATTAAAATCACTTGTATTTAATCATGATGCAAAATTTTTATAAACTTTCATTGTAAGTTAGTTAAAATATCTTTTAATGCTATATTGATTTATTTCGATGTTACGCTAATATTATAAAAAGTGAAATTAACTCTCAATCGTAAAAGAAAAAAATAAAAGATTAGAAATGTCAATGAGTTTTGAATCAATTTGTTAATTAGCTTTACTAAAAAGTTTACTAATAAAAAAACAAGCATCTTTGCGTTATATGTGGGAGTGGAGGCGAGTATATCAGAAAAGGGGGTACTCCTAATTGAAACCCTAATCCAGGGGTATGTGAAAGAAAAAAAGGTTTAAAACCGTTGTTCTGATCAACTGTTATTGAAGGGAATAATGCATTTAATTCCTGGAAAATAGTGTCTTTCATTTTAATTAAAAAGCTCTGTACTTGCATAAATGAAAACAATAATAACAAGAAAGTAATATAATGCATCAAGCATATATATGAAACACTTTCTAACACTTCCAGAATACTTTAACAAACCTTTGCTGTTTAATAAGGTAAATAAGATACCTAAGTAAACATTTTAGAAAACGCAAAATACATTTGAAAACTATATTTCAGCAATTACAGGCCATATGCACATTCTTTTGTGCAGATTTGTATGTAATCTATAGATTTGTATATAGATATATAGTAGGCTGTAATTTAGTTTTGTATAGGAAAACACATAACACAGTTGAAAATTCCAGCAGTATCTATCAATAGACGTTAATATATTTGAATACTTTTGTACAGTGCTGTATACTACCGTAAGATTTTTATACACTCCACATATTAAGCTAAAGTTTAATATGCGCAAACACATACTCTAAACAACTGAAATCACACTTTCAGAAATTATCATACATCAGCGGTATCATAGCTTTTTACGTGGTTCTGTATATGATTTTATTTATATTCAACAAACATCTCTTACTACTAAATATATTTCTCGTTCAAAATGTTCAAATCGGTTAAAAAATCACTTTAGCAATTTATGCAGATTCACTTATGCTTACGAATATACGAGTAATGCTTACGAATTGATTTGTGTAGCCATGTATATGATCTATAGTATTTATACATACCACATAGTATGCAAAAGTTTAGTTAGCATACCTAATAAAAAAGGTTCAGTTAGTTTTAGCATACCTAACTGAAAGCGCATTTCCAGCAATTATCGCTTATAGACAAAGCTTCGGATACAGTACTGTATGTGAAACTTTTTGTGTGCCCCTGTAAATGAACGATAAATGCTACACACATCATATTATACAACAGGTATCTTGTAGTAAACTTCAGTAAGTACATAAATTTTATTATATTTCAAATAACACAATGTAATTAAAATAGGCTGCAAAAAGATTTTCTCTGTAGACTATTATGTAACCGAATACTTTTGTGTGACCCTGTAAATGAATGATAAATGCTTTACACTCCATATTCTACTACCATGTTTTAATGCACCTCACAAATTGATATCAATTTCATTATGTTTGTAATAGTGTAACATGATAAAAATGCATCGCAAACGTTTTTCCCCAAAGACCATAATATAACAGAATATTTTTCAGCTTCACTCTAATCTAATTATATGTTCTACACACACCATTTTCGATTGTAAGCATCTTTTGTGCACTTCAGTGATGTATATTAATTTAAATATATTTGAAATAGTGTAACATCATTAAAATATACCGCAAAGAATTTTTTCCCATAGACCATAATGTAACGCCATTCTTTTGAGTGCCCCTGTAAATGAAGTATAAGTGCTACATACTTCATTTGCAATACCGAACATGTCATTAAATACATCAATAACATATACCAATTGCATGGCAATCCGAGTATATTTACATGAGTTAGAGCACGGCCAGACAGACAGATGGCCAAACAGACAGCCAGACGGCCAGACAAACCGAATTCATAAACACTTTTCAACTATGTTGGAAAGTATTAAAAACATTAATGGCTGAACATGTGTAGTCACTATTATGGAATGCATATTCCGGATGAAATGCTGAGTGTATGAAGTTAAAATTTGAAATTTTAGCATGAAAATTATGAAACTTACACAATTTAGTAGTTTATTTCACATATTTTGCGAAAAATACACCATGATGGTCAAAAAGCTTTAAGCTTTCCACTACTCTCTGAAACAGAATTTTGTTTCGGTCCCTAGTGATTCCACTTTCACAGATAAACTTTATAAAATTATTGTGTTTATTTAAAACAGTAAAACCTTCTAAAACGGAATCTCAAATGAGGATTGAAGTATTTTGTTTTAGTCAGATTTACTTTTTAGCAGGTATAATTTTATGGTATTTCGTCCATGGGGACTATGAAGTTTTTGATGATAGGATTCAAATTCAGACAAGTTCCGTTTTCATAGGATTTACTGTAATTTTATGGCTCGATTTAGAAACCGCTGTCCCGCTTTTTTTTGTCTCTCAGTCCCGCTTTTTGTGAAAAGGGATAGTTGAACTGAAACATTAGCTACAAATTGTAAATGTCGTTCACTAAATTACTAGTAAGCTAGTGGTACGTGTAGAGGAGTGGAGGGGGATCCTCTGTTTTACTGTCAATTGCAGCCTCCTCTCTTTTTTTTATACCGCTGACCAGGCACCTACTTGCCTGTCATGAGTTGACTAACTTGACGAGTAAGTACTTGGCCGCGGGGCGATATTCGCCTGATCACTGCATGGCTGTGATCCACTTGACAAGAGCTTTGTCGGCATCACTGCAGTGCTCTTTACTGGCTTACTACAGTTTTCTTTGTTTGCCGGTTCGTGCTTTCAATTTAACTTTGTTGAATTAGCAGATTAAAAAACAAAACCAAAATTAAATTGAATAGAAAATGGGGGGTGCGGGGGAGAACTCACTCTTGCACAAACCGTCTGGATCGGCCGATCCGTTCTCACTCTGACAATCTTGAGGGAAAACGCTGCTCTCTTTACCCGTGACATTTAGTTTTCTCTTTGTTGACACTTTCATGGGTAGTTTTCTCTGTCATGTGAGGTTGTCCCTGTCATGGGAGTTAGTCATTTATAAAATTTTCGTCACATTTATTTGAATATTTTGTCATGTTGGGGTGGAGCCTGGTTGCGACCATTAATTCGTCATTTTTGACTTCCACATCCAAGATGCAGAATGTGGGATTTTTCAGATTTCTCTCTTATTTGTCTCATCGGCCGCCAATGAGGCTTTTTAAAAACCATTTTTGCACTCATACCAATCAACAATTTTATCGAAAACTCAGCATAAGAATTCTGTACTTCACATTTTGATATTTTACTTAGCACCTGCAGGTTATAAATATGTTTCAGATTCCTAGTAGGACATTTTGTGGTTTTCTACGCATACAGATGTTTCTTTGAGAATAGCCTCAGAGTAGAAAACCAGTTTCATGCACCATTTAAACAATAATTATAGCTTTCACTTTTGATATTTTTTGTTAAAGAAAATGCATGGCAATTTTAATATTCAATTAGATTTTCAGCTATCGTCATTGGTTAGAAAATGAACTCTTAACAGAATACGAAATTATTGTTTTCATTTAAAAAAAATCTGTGTTACTTATTTCCTACGTTTCGATTAATTCTTTTCGGTAAGATTTAATCGTGAAAAACCGTTTATGAAGTAGGCATTTTTTTTTCATAAAAGGAAATAACATGTTTAATTTAATTCGATGCATTTCGTGAATAAAAAATATATTATTTACTTGGGTGGAAATCAAATAGAATGTATTAATTAGCAACTATATAAATTTTGTAGTAATAGAAACATTTCAAGTAACTTTAGCTGGATGACCAGTATAGCTCCTCATTTTACAGTTCGCCACGAAAAACTTATATCGAGCTACACTGATCATTTTACCGCAAGCAGTTAATACTGATACAACATTAGATGAATACATTCTTTATGACGGAATATTAATTTATTGTGAAATAACATTAATAGCTATAAAAATAGAATGATTTCTTTTAAGATTTTCACCTCTGTTTAATAGATTTCTTAGATATCTATAATAATGAAATAAAGAGTTTGTTTGTCTGCGTACATTCTTACACTGTGATGTTAAAATCCAGAATGTGCTACAAAATTGAGCAAAGAGACACTGGAAGGGCTGCTTCGAAAAAAAAAATCGATTTACATCTTTAAAAATATTAATTAATGAATGCAATTTTTATTGGATTTTTGTGTTAGCTACATCATCAATCCGAGTACATGACTCCATTTCTAAATATCGCATACTTTTTGTCTTTACACCATTAAATAAAACAAAAAAGATTGTTTCAAATTGGTTTCAAAAATATAACGTATTTTGCCAGTTTTTAAGGCTTTCCAACGTAGTTGGAAAGTGTTTGTGAATTCGGTTTGTCTCGCTGTCTGTCTGTCTGTCGGCCTGGTCGTCTGTGTGGCCGTCTGTCCGTGCTCTAACTCACGTAAATATATTCGGATTTTCATGCAGTTGATATATGATATTGATATATGTAATGACATGTTCGGTATTGAAAATGAAGTATGTTTCACTTATAGTTCGTTTACAGGGCCACGCAAAAGAATGCCGTTACATTATGGTCTATGAAAAAAAATTCTTTGCAGTGTATTTTAATGATGTTACCCTATTTGAAATTGAAATTGATATACCATACTGAAGTGCACTACAATATGCTTGCTATCGAGTATGATACATGCAGCACTTATAATTAGTTTACAGGGAAACTGAAAATAAATCTGTTATACTATGGTCTATTGGGAAAAGTTGTTGGCAGTGCATTTTAATCATGTTACACTATTACAAACAGAATGAAATGTAGAGTGAAATAAAACATGCTTTATGTAGAATATGGAGTGTAAAGCATTTATCATTCATTTACAAGGTCACACAAAAGTATTCGGTTACATACATAATGGTCTACGAAGAAAAACTTTTTGCAGGGTATTTTAATTACGTTACACTATTTCAAATATAATGAAATTTTTATTCAAATATACCTAACTGAGGTTTAATACAAGATACGCTGTATAATGTGATGTGCATAGCATTTATTGTTCATTTACAGGGGCATACAAAAGATTTCGTATACAGTACTGTATCCGAAGTATTGTCTATAAGCCATAATTGCTAGAAGTGTGCTTTCAGTATGCGTTTAGGTATGCGTTTAACTAAATTTTTTCATACTGTGTGGTATGCATAAATGCTATTGATCATTTACAGGGCCACACAAAAGAATACGCACTCTGTGTCGGAGTAAATTGCTTAAAGGTTTTTTTTTTTTATCGAGTTATGCATTTTTAATGTAAAAAATGTTTTTGTATGCTGAGAGATGTTTGTGGAATATTAATAAAATCTTATACAGGGCCACGCAAGGAACTGGAACATGACCGCTTATGTATGATAATTTCTGGAAATGTTATTTCAGTAGTTTACAGCGTGTTTATGCCTGAATTAAACTTTAGCTTAATATGTATCGTGTATAAAAATCTTTAGATACTATACAGACTGTACAAAAGAATTCAAATATGTTCTACTGATGATATGAAACTACTGAAGGTAAATTTTCCATTGTGTTATGTGTTTTCTTACTAAACTAAATTGTAGCTTACTATAAAGAGTATATACAAATCTATAGATTATATACAGGGTTGCAGAAAAGAACTGGAGTACTTTTCTGGCTATGGCCAGTAATTGCTGAAATTTGGTTTCCAAGTGTATTTTGCGTTTACTAAAATATTTACTTAGGTATCTTATTTACCTTATTAAATAGCGAAGTTAAGGAAATCTGGAAGTGTTGGAAAGTGTTTCATAATCTATTTTTGATGCATGATTTTACTTTCTTGTTATTATTTTTTTTAAAAAATAAAGCATGTAATTTTTCCCTTTTACTTGAGATAAATGTTAAAATGCAAACGATTTTGCTCCGATTTCTTCCTTTGCAGTATAATTGCAAGTTAAATTTTCATATTCGTATTAATTTACGTGTCTCTGTTTCAGCACGTGTAAGTAATGAGTGAAAGTTAAGGGGGGGGGGGGACCAGAAATGTTTGAAAATGACGAAAATTGACTGACATTTGATCGTGGATTAGAAAGTCTGCAGTTAATTTAGATTACTTATGATGAATTTATTTATTTATGTTTTACAGAAATAAAAATTATTTGTTAAATTGTAAAAAAAAAAAAAAAAAAAAAAAAAACTAAATATAATTTTGTACGACAAAATTAACCTTACGAAACTAATTTTGCCACGATTTTGAAGTCTAAGTTCCATATTTTTGAGTCATTTCTTCTTTATACTGCTTATTACATTGTCTCTCGATTAAACCTGAAAAACAAACGAATTTTTTTTTTTAATGTTTTAACGAAAAATGTGATAATTTTTTATAGATTTTTTATTTTTATTATAATTTATTTTAAACTTTTTTAATTTGTTTTTCAAATATAATCGGGAGACAACTTAATAAGATGTGTAATAAAGAAATGGCGACTCAAAAATTCAAAATCGAGGTAAAGGAAGTTTTGAAAGGTTAATTTTATTATTCAGCATTAAAAGTTTTTAAAGTAAAAGTATTAAAAGTTAAAAGTTAACAAATACTTATATTTCAATATAAACTAATGCAAAGAGAAGAAATAGTGTAAATTAATTACAGACTTCCTAAAGTACAATCAAACTACAATAAATTTTCATCATTTCAAACCTTTTTGGTTCCCTTAAATTATTATATGGCAATCGTCAAGAAATATTTCGGTGTGATGAATGAAAATGCAAATTTTCTGCTAAGCACAGCATCACTTTGATCATCAAAAACGTATCTCCTTTTTCAAGTTATGAGCTTAGCTTAATATTTGAAAACATTTGTATTTGACAATGTAAAATTACAGCGATATAATCCTATGTATACTGAAAGTTTCACCCAAAAAAGACACCTTAGAAAAAAATATAGCATCTATTATAGATTTGAATTTCACTAAATGTAGCGAAAATATTAATCCAGAATTTTAATAGTGAATGACTGAAAAGAAATCATTTTAATTTCCACATTATTGTAAGTATACGGAAACTTAATCCTTCCACCAAGAAAATTAAAAACTAGTGAAAATGATTCATTTCGGGGTGGTTGGTACTAAAAATTTATATACGTTTTCAGGCTGCTTTAATCCATGGAACGCATTGCCAAAAGTGGGTGTTACTATTTGAAAAATAAAAGTTGGCGCAATTTTTAATATCTAATTAATTCCTTGTGATAAGCTAAATAACATACAAATATATATATAAAAAAAAACGTTAAGGATGAAAATGTACATTTTGTTTTCCACAAATGTCATTTATAACGCAGGAAGTTTTGGCAACGATCCTCTTTAATATTGTCACGGCTTCGTTCATCCATGGAAATTAAAACAACTTATAGTATGAGACCAAATCTTGACCTAGGCAGAAAATAAACAAGAAAAGTGCATACAATCATAGTAATATCTGTTATTTTTATGATTAAATTGCCGATTACTTTTAAACATGTCGTTTTCATTGGCAGAAGCGCTCCAAATTTCTAAGGTAGGGATTACGATTCATGTTTTTTTTTTTCTTTCTTCTCGTGCGAAGTACAGATATAGTGTTTTAGTAGGATAAAAAAGTATCACTATCAGTTGAATAACAATTATATTTATACATATTTATACAACGTTTGGGGTACTCTCAGTTTGACTCGAGAAAATCTCCATTTTCGCGATCTGTATTTGAGTGATCTCTGACCAAATTAAATGTAAACATCTTTGTTTTTAGCAAATTACACACAAACCTTATTAAGTCGCCTAAATATTGACATTACGTTTTAAGTTGTTTTAACGGGAATTTCAAAATGTTAATTATCTTTTCCTTATAAGATTCATAAAATGTTTAAAGGTTCACGTCCCTCAGCGTGGTCACAGACAAAAAAAAAAAAAAAAAAAAAAAAAAAAAAAACTTGCTTTTGAGTTGTTTACATTATGTTGTTTTGAAATCCATGAGTCGGGTTAATTTACATGTAGATAGTATATGTATATAAACAAGTCCTGTTGAATAAAACAGATTTTATTATGCCATTAAACAATGATGATTTTGACATTAAAGAAATGTCTAGAATTACAAAGAATGAATGTCACAACAAGTATACCTTTTTAAGAGGTCACATTTTTTCCGGCATTCATTTAAATAAATTGTCTATTCAGTTATATTATATGAAACTACCTGAAGTACCCGGCGTTGTCCGGGATTTTTAAAACCTTTGTGTAGAAAAATCAATTTCAGAATTAAACATGTTGTACACAGAACTTCAAAATGTTAAAATATGTCAATATTTCCATAATCAGGTTTTTATCATGATTCAATAGGTTTCTCAAACCCATATAACGCTATATTCACCCGCTGACGTCATATCTACTTGCTTTTTCTATTACTCATATGAGATGCTCTACATTTGAAAAAATCCGTCAAACTTTCAATTTGACGTCATATTAATTTTCTTTATAATTCTGTAATGTCGTAATATTAACCTGATTTCTGTACTTACACATACTCATACTCCTTTTATTATTGAGAAATGTTTGAAAAATTCCGTTATGTTACTAATATGACGTCATATTAATCTTTATTTCAAATGTTGAAACTTTTTATTTCATTTTCATTTTTCACGGGGAAATCTTTCAATATATAATTTATTGTAGAAAAAAATTTATTGTGGATTTTTAATTGTTGGCAACTGTTATAATGATAAATGGTTAAATTTGATAGGAAAAGGCTGTTAGATTTTTGTTTTTTTATTAATTAAAAAATAACTATACATTATTTCGATTCCGGGTTACTTTAGTTGCCTCGGCACTGTTTTAACACACCTATACGTAACATTCCACAATTCCGACTTCCAAACTGTTGATTTGTATAGAAGTGAAGACAGACAGACAAATTTTCATTTTTTATATTAGACTATTTTTCAGCCAGTTAAATTGAAGAATTGCCTTATATTCATATTTAAAACCTTATATTCATTTAAATTCTATTTGCAAATACTTTTCCAAATATTAGATTTTGTAAATGTAGATAGATGGCAGCAGCACAGTATATCGCATTCCTACCTTTCCTAATTCTTAATTGATAAGACTGAAGTTATTTAATTGAAAATTCATGTTCTATTCTTTGGTAATAGAGGGCAGCACCAAAGCTAAGATGTCAAGCATTAGAATTTTGTTGAATAGAAAGAAGCACGGATTGAAATTTTAAAGTGAACTTTGCAATCGCATTTTTTCTACTTCTTTTTTTTTTTAAAGTGAACTGGATAGATTATGAATATTTCCCAATATTACTAGAATATTATTGCGAAATATTCATCTTTCAGAACAATGGATGAAAATTTTTCTAATAATAAGTAAACTTAAGGCGTGATGTGAAAAAAAATGTTGCCCTCAGTTATACGATTTACTGTTTATTAAATAGGAGATTAAACCTTTCTTTCCAAAAGATTTGTCTTTTATAATTTGTTAATAGATAGAAAGAAAAATTTCCTCAGAATTAAATTCTATAATGTCCTATGCATGAGTGTAAATCTCCTTGAATGTGTAAATTCTACAATTGAAACAAATTAGTTCCTGATGAAAGAATGGACTTTATTTGGCAAATATGTGGCAATCAAGATGCAATAATCTCAATTCGTACTATAATACCACAAACGTAAACAAGAACGAAAAATCATGCGTCAAGCATAGATTATGTAACACTTTCCAACGCTTCCAAAATAATTTTACAAATCATACAGTTTAATAAGCTGAAAGATAACATCTAAGTAAACAATTTGGAAAACGCATAACATATTTAAAAACGTAATTTCAGGAATTTCCAATATATACAATATTCGGAAAAATATCCGAATACTTTTATTCAGCCCTGTATAGGTTCTATAGATTTGTATATATACTACATAGGATGCTAAATTTTAGTTTAGTTAGGAAACGCGTAGCATAGTTTAAAATTCTCCTTCTGGAGTTTCTGTCAATAAACGGAAATGTGTTCACGAACTTTTGTGCTTCCCTGTATAGGATCTACAGAATTTATACACACCATGTAATAGACAAAAAGTGAGTTGAATTTAAAATCGCGTTCAGTAACTTAAAATGCACTTCCAAGAATTATTGTTAACAGACAGTAGAGAATTCTTTTGTGTGTCCCTGTAAATGAACGATGACAGCTATACACACAATATTCTGTAGTAAGCTTCTTGTAATGCACCTTAGTGATATATATAAATTTCAATGCGTTTAAAATAGTGAAACATTATTTAAATAAACCGCAGACGATTTTTCTTCATAGACGTAATGTAACGGAATTATCTTGACTGTCCCTGTAAAGTAACTATAAGTGCTATGCATACCCTATTCCATATTAAGCCTCTTGTAATGCATCTTAGTGATATATATCAATTACAATGTGTTTGAAATTGTGTAACATCATTAAAATAAACCGCAAATGATTTTTCCCCATTGACCGTAATGTAACGGAATTCTTTTGAGTGACCCTGTAAAAAAACTATAGGTGCTACACACTTCCGTTGAAATAGGGAACATGCTATAGATAACGACAATAACATATAAAAATTGCAGGGCAATCCGGGCATATTTACGGGAGTTAGAGCACGGACAGACGGCCATACGGCAGACGGCAGACGGCCAGACAAACCGAAGTCATAAACACTTTTCAACTAGGTTAGAAAGTGTTAAAAACAGACCGCAAATAATCAGAGAGACTCAACGTTTAATTTCTAAACTTGGAAATAATTAGCTAGAAAGAACTCTACGAAAATTCAAGGTATTGTTGAAGTCAGAGGCACCTAGAGCCAACATGGGCCACAGGGATACCATTTCATAAAGGCCCCCATAAATTTATTCACATAAGACGGGAAGGAGAGAATTTTAGAAGGTATTACATGATATATGTTCAATTCATTATTTGTAAACTAAATTAATTTTTAATGATTTATATACTTATAACAATTTATTTTTGAAGTGAAAACTTCTATAATAAGATTTGCACACTAATTTCCTGGGCAGTGATTTAAGTTGATCTGCTACGCTTGGAAGCGAAACGTTTATTTTTGCCACAAAACGCTTCTAAAAGGGAAGGGGGGTGGGGGTCTGGCACGTAATCAAGTTACACCGGAAGAAAACCACTCTAATTTCCGGAAATCCAGCTCGACCGTAGGAGAGGTTTCACACTCGGGCTTACAATATTATGTAAAATTAAGTTCACGCTACAAATACATATACGTTCAATGCTCAAATTAATACTTTTTTATGTAATACTTTATTAATAAACGCGGTTATTAAAATGTAAGCAACAGGCTTTACATTCTCGTTCTGCGTAAGTGACAAGTAACAAAATATATTTTAAGTAAAGATGTAGAGACTAGGAGTGATTTGTGAATGGAAATTTCAAAGTTAATAAGAGAGCTAAACTTGGTTCTCCATGATCTGAAAAATTGTTACGGCAAAAGAGTCACGAGATTTGGCTACATTTTTTACATGTAAAGATTTTTATGGAATATGTTTTTCCATTGAAAGATGTTTGGAAATATTATTATTTGCTCTATTTTAAATGTGGTAACAGTAGCTTAAAAAAAAAATATTTTTCGAAATATGAAATATCTTTATTGAGATAATGGAATTTTTTAAATAAAAAATTGAAAAAACAAATCGACAAATGTAAAAATTTATTGTGCACTCCACACCATAACCTAGTTCAATATGTGCATAACCTAGTTCAATATGGTTAAATTGATATGCATAGTTTTGATCCTGTAAAACTATTTTAACTGGTTTCAACATTAAATAGCGCTTATATTAATTCTTTGATTTAAAAACTGTCTGCTTCTGATTGTTTATCATACATTTCTTTCTGTATAAAATTACCAATTTTCATGTTTTTATACACAATATTTTTCCTTATATAAGCCGAGAAAGAGTCCCACCCACAATTAATTCAATCACGGCAACAACAGCGACAGCAGTGTTATTTATTTATTTATTTAGTATAGGGAGATACCGCAGTATTAATATTCATATTAGAGATATCTATTGCTATCTTCGTATGTATTCGTTTTTGCCTTACGATAGACTATACAGAATCCATCATAAACTACACATATTACACTAAGAGCTTTCAAAATTTAAAGTGGGTCATATATCAATAAAGTTTGGGTACCACTGGTACAGAATAATAATTAATAAACATTATTTTCAGTCAATTGGCACCTTTATTTTTGTATACGATTATTTGACATAAAATTAGTAGGGATTGATCAACTCTTTTCTCTCGGGACAGAATACATATTGTGTTATATTATACATAGTATACATTATTATGATTTTCAAATATTTTACGTTTTTTCCGTAAGCGTGCATTTTACACAAAATAATTCTGCAATTATTTCTAATTTTAAACTTCATAAAATTTGACAGCCTCCGCACCGCAATATCACGATTAAATCAAAGATGTGATATTAATATGCATTTTAACAAGGCAAAGATGACCAAGAAATGTTTGGTTATTACTGTTCACCTATCAAAGAATCTTTACGTATTATATACAGAAACAATAACATTTGTAATGATACTTTATCCTACATTATCTCCAAAATTTGAATCAATTTACTTAAGTTAGAGTTACTGTCTTCACCAACCAGCTAAACTATCCCACACTTCATTTTGAACATTCCAACGGATATTGATTCGAAAGAAATCAGTTCTCTGATTTCATATTTTCTATTTTCAACCCTGATGATGAGTACGATGGTACTTGAAAGTACTATGTTTTGGACATAATTTTGTATTTTATTTTATTTTGTTTTATGTATTTAACAACGCATTATACACTTTTTAGTAAATTTTGACTGAATTAAGTCAAATAACATGAATTGTATAACTTCCTTCGTTGAAAGTCGTTAATACCTTCTGGACCATGGCCAAGTATATGCGTCTTCAAAACATGCTTACGGTATTTGTGTTTGATACCAGTAATTCTTAAAAGTAATATCTGCCCTATTTAGTAACAAATTTTCTGTGATTAAAAAAGCAATTATTACTATTAATTTGAAAGTGGTGACAACCGAAAAATATTCGTGTATAAGACGCTGGATGACATCTTCCGCTGAATATCTCGAGGCTTGTCTTGAATTTAAGCTCCCATGCAACGGTTTTAGCAACTATATAGTCGGACCTCTATTTAACGAACCTCTATATTGCGAATTCCTCTATTTTACGAACTTTTCCTTGGAACGAAGTACATTTTACGAATTTCCTTGTGAAATATCTTCCAAATAGCGAAGTTCATTTTCTATTTAACGAACCTTTTATTGTGATCTAAATTATTTTAATCGCTATTTCTCTAAATATATAGCCTATGCATTTCAAACTTATTCTTTATTTTCACACATTTTACACATACGTTATGTAAAACTGTTTTCTTGAACTAAAAATATAGTGTATTTCTGGACAGTAATGCGTTGATCTATTATTGTTTGTTTTTCTCCTACAAATGTTTTTTTTTTCTTTTATTTTTTATGAATAAAATAACAAAAAATAATGGATATAATTTATTTTTAAACAAATGTAATTATTTACTTTTTTATATGATATTTAGTGTTTATTAATTAAAATTTTTATTTATATAGTTTAAAATATCATATTTCAAAAGCTGGATCTCTATTTAACGAATTTTCCATATAACGAACTTTTTCGATGGATTTAGAGACTTCGTTGAATAGAGGTTCGAATGTACTTACAGTTGGCAATTTTCAAAAATTTTTAACTGAGTTCTTCACTATGATGAAATGTTTTTTTTCTGTTTTTACTCAAAATATTTGCCGAAGCAGATATAACTTTGTCATTTCAAGACAACGATGTGTAAATGAAGAGAAACTGGTGACACAATAAATGCATTCAAACGTAGAATGCAATAATGAACCTTAGTCATGAAATTTAGTCATGCTCTTCATTGTGTGAGTGTTTTCGTATTGTAACTTCCGCCTTAAAATTATCCTAAATATTATCTCTCTTTAGGTAGATTACTTTCCGTCATGTGACTTTTTAAAATACAAAAGCAGATTTTAATAATAAACACAAAATTCGAAAATCCATTACTAATGCAGCATACTTGACATGTTCGGAGAAATCATCGCTAGAATTATGTAATAATGATTGTGAGACTAATTACTTTCTTATGTAATCGCGTTGCCCACCTTTCTTTAATTTTCAATTCAAATTAAACCATAAATATTATAAAAATAATAATAATAATAATTAAAATACTTGTAGTAAAATACTATTGTACCTCTTTTATTTTTTTTATTTTAAAATGTTAAAAAAACCACATATATGAAAAAATTATAAAAAATATATAAAAAATCAACATAACAACATAATCAACATAAAAAATCAACATCACACATATCAACTATGTTGAAAAGTGTTTATGAATTCTGTTTGTCTGTTTGTCTGTCTGTCCGTGCTCTAACTCGCGAAAATATACTTGGATTGCCATACAATTGATGTATGTTATTAAGGTTTACTATGGCATGCTCGGCGTTGAAAATGAAGTGTGAAGCACTGTTAGTACCTAAAATAATTCCGTTTCATTATGGTCTATGGTAAAAAATCATTTGCGGTTTATTTTAATGATGTTCCACAATTTCAAACATATTGAAATTGATATATATCACTGAAGTGAACTACAAGAGCCTTACTGTAGAATATGGTGTGAATAGTACTTATAGTTCCTTTACAGGGACACTCAAAATAATTCCATTACATTACGATCTATAGGGAGAAAAATCGTTTGCGGTTTATTTTAATAATGTTTCACTGTTTCAAACATATTGAAATTGATATATATCACTTTGGTGCATTTCAAGAAGCTTATTATAGAATATTGTGGGCATAGCATTCATCGTTCCTTCACAGGGACGCACAAAAGAATTCGTTTATAGTACTGTATGTTAACAATAATTGCTGGAAGTGCGTTTTCAGTTGCGGAACGCATCTTTAAATTTAACTATTTTTTTGTCTATTACTTGGTGTGTATAAATTCTATAAATCATATACTGGGCAGCACAAGAGATCTCGAGTACGTTTCCGTTTATTAATGAAAATTCCAGAAATAGGATTTTAAACTGTGCTATGTGTTTCCTAACTGAACTAAAATTTAGCATTCTATGTAGTATGTATACAAATATATAGATCATATATAGTGCTGTACAAGAAAATTCGGATATTTTTCAGAATATTATTGGTAATTCCTAAAATTGGATTTTTTAATGTGTTTTGCTTTTTTCAGATGGATGTAAATGATCAACTAGATACGAACAGAAAATCCAGTCAAACTTCTCAAAATATAGACTCTTTATCATCAACGGTCTCTATTGATGCAATAACAGTTTTGACGCAAAAACTGTGTCTGAAAATCAACTCCAACTTGAAAATTCCAATGAAAAATAATACTGTAGAAAAACAAAATAAGTTAATAACAAGCAAAAATTCATCTGAAAAATTAAATGATGTTTTGACAAACTCAACAGATAATGTAAGTGGAGCCTCTACAAGTACGCACGTAGTCACAGAAGAGGACATAATATTTCCAGAAGAATTTGAAGTAGTTTAGGTGGCATCATTAGACACTGACGAAGTGGCTTCAGTAGACCTAAATGACACCAACATTGATAAAGTTGATTTACTAAAATATTGTAAACGATTAAAGGAACGTATTTTGGAATTAGATAAATCGAACAAAAATAATGAATCGATGGCAGAAATAATGGAAGACGACAGAGATAAATGTATTGTTCAATTAGAAAAAGAAAGGGCAATAGTTGATCAAAAGTTGAAGAAAGTAATGGCGGAAAAAGATCAAGTTTTAAAGGAACTAAAATATGAATTAATAATAGCTCTAGATCAGAAAAATTATTTAAAGAAACAAAGAGGATTAATAAATGAACTCCAACTTCAAATAACACAATTAAAACGAGAAAATGAAAAATTAGAATTAATAGTGAGTGAAAGAACGGAACAAATAAAAGAAGATGATGCAATATATTTAGAAAAAAACAATCATGAAGAATTAGTGCACTATTGTGAGCGTCTAAGGAAGCAAAAAGCGGACTGTATGAAAAATTTTCAGTTTGAGAAGGGTTGTACACAAAGTGCACTGGACGAAAAGTATGAAGAATTGGCTGACTTAAGAGATGCAAAAATAATGGCAGTAATGGAACTGTCTGAATCACTGAAAGAAAAAGAAAAAATAATTGAATTTATGGAACAGAAATTAAGGGAATTGGAAGAGGAAAATTCATCAAAACAAATAGTTATTAATATTTTGTTAACACAACAGTCAGCCAAAGATGGAATCTGGAATAAATTTGACAAAATGAATGAAAAATTAGATAATTTGAAGCAAGAAATAAAGGATCTAAGACAAAATAATAATAAAAATACGCAAAATATTTTATGTAATTTCTTTCTAAAAGAAAAAGAAACAATTCTCCCAATAGAAGAAGCAATAAATAACTTTAAATCATTGGGATTGGAAGAATTAAAATATTGCACTGGCAGGAAACTGGCGAATGGAAAATTGCAACTTCAATTAAACACCATTGAAGATGTTAATAACCTCAAAACAAAATTACTTAACTCAGAGATAAAAGAAAAATTCATACTAAAAAATTCAACAAAGGAAATTAATAATCCTTAAAATTCCACAATTGATAACAGAAGAAGTTCTTAAATCCATCCTTAAAAAGCACTTAAAAGATAATAACGAATTTAATTTAGCTAAGAAAATCAACAAGGGTGAATATTACAACCAGATAATTGAAACGGACACTTCTTCTGCAAATATTTTACTTAAATTAGGCAGAATTAATTATGATTTAAAATTTAGCATTGTAAAGAAATATATTAACTTACAGAAGTGCTTCCGATGCCAGCTCTAGGGTCATGTAGTAAATAAATGCTCTGAAAGTAATCCTATAAGATGTGCATACTGCACATCTTCCCATGACTCCAGACACTGTCAACTTCAACACAATTTTGATTGTCATAAATGTATAAATTGTGTAAGATACAACAGTTCTCATTCACATGAAAAAGGCTTTACACCAATTTCAACCATTCATGCAGCATAATAATTGTGAAGTATTTCAATATGAAATCTTAAAGGTGAGGAGTTATTCTTCAAAAATAAGTTACTAAAATTTACGAAAGTCGGTTGTAACTTAAACCGACTATAAAATTTGTAAGAATAAGGAATTCAGAAAGATTTATTAGGACTAAACTGAAATTTAAAATCAGTAACAGGTGTAAAAGTACTTATACAATTTGATAATTTATTATTATATAAGTTTAATTTTCTGTAAATTTATGTTGTATTGAAGCTATTATGTTTACATTTAAATATTTTCTTTTGTTATTCTGTAATTACATACCTTTCCAGCTGGGCCCTTCAACAGCATAGATAATTTTATTCAATTCTTATATTAAGTTAGCATCTTCTTCAATCTGTTTTAACTTTGTTCACGTATTAATACTAAACGTCTTTCAAGCATTAAGTCTGATCCCAGCTGGATTGAATTTTCTTGTACATTTTAATTTGCTTATATTTTATGTTTGTTTACTCTAGTATTATTATTCATTCATTATTGTTCATTTAGTACTTACTTCTATTCAATATTATTATCTCCTTCAGCATCATACAGTGTTACAGTGTTATTACATGGTAGTATTATTGCTGTATCACATAGTACTATAGTATTATTTAGTACTGCTCAGTATAGTTGGTAAATTGTATTTTTTGAATTTTGTAATTTCAGAATTCTTATTTCAGTATTATATAGTATAATTATTGCTTAGTATCAGAAAGTATTATTTAGTATTGCTCAAAATAATTAGTAAATTATCAAAATTAACTCCTCCTAAAAATCTCAGTTATTATATCATCAAAATTTGAATTTTTGGAATTTGTGATTCAGTACTACTTCTCTAATCTCATGGTGGTAATTGATTTGTGCTTATTCTTTGATTATTTCATTTGTCTTTATCGTATGTATTAATTGTTTATCGTTCAATAAGGGAGCTATTAGTATTGTTTTGTATTTATTGCCGTCTCTCAACTTTAATAGTTATCTTGTAAGGTTTTGCCGCATAGTAAACAAACCTTCTGGGCGGGGCTAGTTGAGCTTAAGCCGAAAGGTAGGCCTCCCCGCCCGGTTTGACTTTGACTTTGTTTACTTAGACATCGTCTTTCCCCTTATTAAACGGTAAAAATTTGTAAAAGTATTTTGGAAGTGTTGGAAAGTGTTACATAATCTATGCTTGACGCATGATTTTTTGTTCTTGTTTACTTCTACATAGATATTTAATACTGTAATTTAATTTGCCGATTTATAATGAACTGACTCTCCTATTTGCTTACATTTCTAGATGGCAGCACATGTTCTTTTATCCACATAATTTTTTACTCTCTCTCCAACCATGGCACATGCTAATTTGCTTGTCAATTGTACATGAAGTAGAACTGAATCTGGTTGCATCTTTGATATATTTTTTTAATTGATTTGTGAGTTGTTTTACATATTTTTAATTTTTGTATCTCATTTTGTTAATTTTTCATTTATTTCTTGATTATGTTAATTTCTTTCAATCGTTGTTTTTTCGATATGTTATAAGGAGCTTAATATTGTCATCTTTGGGTTTAATGTCTGCATTATTTGGTAGATATCTTATCTGTAATAGGAATTATTTTTATGAAGCTCCCCTGGTATCGATAAGATATTCATAGTTTCTCATATTTCCATTTTCAATTTCCTGAATTTTGTATATTTTTTCCCTTTGATTTTAAAACCCGTGATTTCATTTTAATTATATATATATATATATATATATATATATATATATATATATAAAAGAGAATTAAGATAGAGACTTGAAATTTGGTATGCACTTAGTATGTAATAATATTAAGAAGTTTATTAAATTTCAGTTACGCCGATTTCAACTATTTTTTTCGGACTCTCGAAATATTCGTTCTGATAAAAGGTATGTAAAAAATTTTGAAATTGTTTATTTTAAGGAGTGAATATAATATATATATATGTAGTCTGCTTTTGTAAAAAAAAAATAAAGTTTGGCTTTTTAAAAATGCCTTTATTTTATGGGTAGGGCAAGTCTACTATTACTGTTGGCTACCACCTTCATTTCCTGGCTTAGGAACTAAAGAAATCTATTTTTTTTATTTTACCATTATTACTTACCCATCATACGTAGTATAGGGTAAGTCTTGTAATTGTTTTGAAAATCCAAAAAAAAAAAAAATGACGAATTTACACATTGGAGATTCCGAAAAACGTGTTTTTAGAAAAAAAATTGCCGTCCGTCTGTCCGTGCGTGTATCTGTAAACGCTCAATCTCCCGAACAAATTAAGATAGAGACTTGAAATTTGGTATGCACTTAGTATGTAATAATATTAAGAAGTTTATTAAATTTCAGTTACGCCGATTTCAACTATTTTTTTCGGACTCTCGAAATATTCGTTCTGATAAAAGGTATATAAAAATTTTTGAAATTGTTTATTTTAAGGAGTGAATATAACAGACAATAAAAAAACATAAATTTTGCATAAAAAATGAAGTCGATCGGATAATTAGTTGCCGAGATATTTGTAATCCTATTCTCCACGGTCTTCGACTTTTCATGATCCTGTATTTTATTCAAACTTCAATTCAAAGATATATTTTAATTGGAAATGAGACGCTTAAGCCGATGCAGTAATAGTTAGTTAATAATGGTTATCATTTTAGGAATTATAAGGATGTTTCTTTCACGCAATTCAGTAATAGAGCATTTGAAATTTATAACTTCATCAAGCCACGATTTTATTCGAATTGCAATGACTTTTATAAATAGTTTACGCATGTTTTATTTTCATATTTTATATTATGCATGTCCAAAATGGGTAAGTATTACGGTCCCCCCCCCCCCCAACGACTAGTTTGAAAAAGGTTTGATCTACAAACAGATATATGGTACTTGAACAGATTTTTAAAAAGCTTAAATTATTTCTATTACTTACCCATCATACGTAGTATAAGGGAAGTCTTGTAATCGTTTTGAAAATCGAAACAAAAATGAAGTTCTAAAATAAAGTTCTAAAACCTCTGCAAGTGTATTTCACGCATCAAAAACCGAAATCGTACTTTAAAAATTTAAACATATGTTATTGGGTTTCTTCTCTAATTTATAGTTATTTTTTATAAAAAAGATTTATAGAAATTATAATGATTGTAATTGGTAAAAGTTGGAAATAACTTTTTAAATATGTTAAAAAAGAGAAATGTAGAAAAATACCCCCCCCCCCTCTCTTTGTGCATGAAAGTTTAACTTGTTGTTGTAGTTGTTACGCTGACCTATTGGCTGTTTTATAAGACGGGAAAAAGTGTATCCATTTTCTCTCCCAGACCTTCGAAATTTTAGGTAATTTTTCTCATTTTGTTTAAAAAAAATCTATAAAATCGTGCGAAGTGATTTCCATCAATAAAAGTTCTTCTAAGCTATCTCTCTGGAACCACCCATGGATTGGTCACTATCATCTTTGTGTTTTTACGTTTTATAACAGTAAATTCACGCCTCTAAAATACGTCAAGGAGTATTTGTGCGTCCTAAAACACCTAAAAATATCTCTGATTTCAATTTTTTAAAAATTATAAGCGATATTAAAGCTTCTGGTTCCTCCCACTTAAAAAAATATTTGAGATAGCTCCTCGCAGAAAAATGCATAATTCGAAATTTACTACACTTTATAGTTTTCTGTTTTTTTTTTTTTTTTTTTTTTTTTTTTTTGTTAACATAGAATTCCAAATTTATAGGAGCTATATGTCTCCTACTGCGAAATCCATTTGCATATATGTATAGCTACTAATACTGTGAGGTAATTTTGTTATATGTATTGAACCACGTTAAAAATGGCTTCCTTCATTGTTTGTCAAGAGCTGAAGTGCGGTTTCCTTAAATTAGCTTAAAAAACAAACAAAAAAAACCATTGAACAGTAAAAATTTAGAAAAAATTGATTTGAATTAACATATTGCGAATCAGTCATTTTATTCCTAAATTACAATTAGGATATCTCCTTACTAACTCTGGTGTAAATCATCGTATAAAATATGACTGGTTCAAACCGTCATTAGTCTACGAATTAATGCTATACTTAAACTATACTTCGGTGATCGTCTACATATCGAAATTGTAACAAACTTTAAAATTTTTGTTACTCAAATTTATTATTTTTCGTCATTTGAAAATTTTAAGGCTTGTTACAATTTCAATACATAGACGATCCTTGAAGAATAATTTAAGTATAGCATCATATGTTAGTAGACGTTCTTACTAAACGGTTTGTATCAACTACATTTTATACGATGATTTTCGGCTAAGTTTGTAATGGGAGGAAGAGATACTTTTTGTATTACCACGACTATACATATTAGTTTTAGGTGGTTATTGAGAACAAAAGCCAAGGGCTAAAATATTTTAGGATTTATCTTGAGATTAATTGATCTTTATAAAATTGTATTACGCTAGTAGGTATCCTGAGACCAGGTGTAAAAAAGATGGCTTGAAATTTGGCGGTCAAAAAATAGAGACTATGATGGAAGGATTTGACAAAGTACTTTTTGCAGACAATAGTGCAGCCACAAGAGTGAGTTTTTTGCAGTTTGAATGCATTTGCCCCCTTGAAATTGTATTGATTCTCTCATGTTTAGCTTGGGATGTAGTTAAACTTAGTTTTCTTCCGTTAAACAAAAATGAGTTGCTTTGAGACCAAAATTTGTATGTTAATGAAAAATGACACCACTTATTGAAAAATATGTATATAAACATTAATAAAAAGAGACATAAGTAATATATTTTTTATTTAAATAAATAACACAACAAAAAATATAAATTCAGACAGAAAAAATAACACATTTTGGCGGCATTTGCAAATACATTTGATTGTAGAAATACGCTTGAGATAAAATCACTGAAAACTTTACAAATAGGAAAATAACATATTTACAAAAGGGTTGTTTTGTGCAATGAATATTTAAACATGAGATGTTTGGTTGAAGCTAATTTCCTATATAGTTCTTGTGAATGACTCTCTGTGTGTCGGACAGCTCTGAAATACTTACAAGAATATCATTTTCGTCTTGAGCAAACAGCATCAATCATTGATGTAACACAGATCCTTCCAAGTGGAAATATTTTGTAAATATCATCATTCCCATGAATTTCTGGATTTTTCCTCCTCTAAAAAAATGAAAAAAGTAACTCAAATGAAACTTATATTATATATCATGAAGCATAGTATTATACAGCGCACCCTCGATAACTCGACACCCCACGAGGATAAAATAGCATTTCGACTTATGTGTATGTCGAATTAACGAGGTTTTACATAATATCATAATTTATTTTAAAGCTTTAAATTTATTTTAAATGTTTTATATAGCATGATTTAAAATCCTAAAACATATATTATAAGTAAGGATTGATTATTAATCATACATTAAACGTTAAAAGTATTCACCATTTGAACGATTCTATTTAACAAACTGATTTCGATCTATTTCTAGAATAGAGAGTTATAATAACTATAATAATTGGTGAGGTAATTTGCTGCTAAAATGTTTCTTGAATACAAGATGAGTAAAATAGGAAGTTAACTTGGACTATATTTATAAAAAATTAATTTTAAAGTTTAATCAATGAAGAAACAATTTCTAAAGATGAGTTGCCATAGAATGGTTCAAATCATAGTCGACTTAAGCGGGTATCTGTTAAAATATGTCTTGTTAGCGAGTTTCTTTCTCATTGAAGTTAACATTGTACTAACCATGTAAATAATAAATCTCGAGTTACCGGGGTAGTCGAGCAATTCAGGTTTCGCTTGATCGCTGTTTCACTGCATTATATAACTTATTTCAACTTTTTACTTCATTGATTTTAACAATTATTTATAATAACAAAATGTGGCATTTCACTTTGGTACATTTCTTTTTCATGGATTATTCATGTAGTATTTTAAAATATTTCACAGTATAAAAAATGTTTAGACGTAGGGCAGAAGGAAATACTATATCTATAAAAAACGTATATATATAGTTTGTTATATACTCTATATACATACTCTATGCGTTGAAAGAGTTTCATTCAATTAAATTGCCTCCAAGATTGGCGGAGATATTTTACAGGGTACATGCAACCACTAAACTTGAAAGAATGAAGAAATTAGAAAGCACAGACAATATTAAAAAAAGACTATGCGTGATAAAGTATGCGAAAGTTGTTGGCATACTTAAAGGGGGCCAACAAGATTTTCGAAATCATATAGAAAGCATCTGATATTGATATAAAGTCATGGAATAATAATAATAAAAATATATATCCTCACATTAATTCTGCCGCAAATCATTGTATAAAAATTTCATAAGTGGAGCCCAATTAAGGTTGTCTGGGGTTCAAAGACTAGCAGATATTCACCCCCCCCCCCCCAAACCAAAATTATAGCTAAAAACTTTTTTCGGGAATATTAAAACATTTACCTGCATTTTATTAAAATGCTCATGAATTTTTTTTTGCTGATTGATGTTATAATACATTAAATATCTCCTCATCTAAAAGATTTCTTATAAGATAATTTTAATAAAAATAATTTGTTTATAATATACCTAATTTTAACTGTTTTCAGGAGAAGGAAAGGTACAGACAAGGGGCTTATAGAGATATCTGTTACTTGAAAAAAAATTCTAGGAGATTCAAGAAGTTTTTCTAAATCGTTTTACTAATTTTGGGGCCTCCGTGTGTGGTGGGACCAAGACTGTGGCCTAGTCGGCCAATGCGGTAATTATTCCTTGTCTATTATTACCAACCAATTGGGAAAACGTTCAATAGTGCAACTTTCAATACACTTTGAAAGAGGCTAGTATATTTCAGAATCCTGTACGTGTTGGACTAAAAAAAATTTCCTTTTTAACACTTTCCAACATATATTTAAATATTTTTCTTTTTATTACTTCCTTTTTATCTAGCCGTTTGGCGACAACCGCGCTCTAACTCTCGTAAATATACTTGGAATGCCCTGAAATTTTTGTATGTCATTGACATTTAATATAGAATGATCTCTATTTAAAATGAAGTGTGTAGCATTTATAGTTTCTTTACAGGGAAAATCAAAAGTATTCAGTTACATTACGGTCAATGGGAAAAAATCGTTTCGAGTGCATTTTGATAATGTTACGACATTCGACACAAGATGAAACTGATATACAATTATTTAGCGCTTTTTCTAAAATATGGTGTGCAAAGCATTTATTACTCATTTACAGAGTCAGACAAAAGAATTCTCTTACACAATGTTCTACGGGGGAAAATCGTTTGCAGTGTAATTTAATGATGTTTCCCTATTTAAAACATAATTAAATTTATATGTATTACTGGGATGCACTACAAACTCCTCACCGAATAGTATGGTGTGCATTGCGTTTATCGTTCATTTCACATTTACAGGCACAAACAAAATAATTCGGTTATAGTCTTTGTGCAATAATTACAGTCTACGTGTGATAAGTGCGTTTTCAACTTTGTTTTGGGTTTTTAAGTTTAACTAAATGTTTGCATACTATGTGGTGTGTATAAATTTTGTTAAACATATACAGGGTCACACAAAGTAATTTGTGAGTAGTACTCACAATAGGAGTGAATTTCTTAAGGGTATTCTTAATTGTGTTACACATTTTCCTGCTGAACTGTATTTAGTAGACTAATATAAGTTTGTGAGATATAAATAGATTCATATACAGGGCTACGCATAGAACAAGATACATTGTCGTTTATGGTTAGCAATTGCTGGAAGTGAGTTTTAAATTTCCTTGTGCGTTTTCTACCTGAATTAAATTTTAGTTTAATATTTGGTCTGTACAAAAGTCTTTATATAATATACAAGGTTGTACAGAAGATTTCTAGTGCATTTCTATCGATTGGTGAAAATTGCTAAGAGTTAATTGTCTAACTGAACTAATTTATATCATGCTATATAGGATATATCCAAGTCTATAGATCATATACAGGGCTGCAAAAAATAATTTGACTACTTTTTGATTATGAAAAATAAATGATAACATTGGATTTTTATAAGTGTTATATGTTTCCTAATCTGTTTACTACGTATCTTCTTTCACCTTATATAACGGTGAGGTTCCGTTACAGTTTTCTGGATGTGTTGGAAAATGTTTCATAATCTATGCTTAACGCATGATTTTCCGTTCTTGTTTTTTTTTTAGACTAGAGCGTAGTCTTCAATCTTTCCGGGCCGTGTCAGGTTGGCAAGGTTTCTTTTTTTTCTCTTTTTTTTGTAAAATTAAGAGAGATATTGTACATTTGTTAACAGAATCTTTAAAAAATGATTTTGGTTTATTAAATTAAAGTTTTTGTCTAGAAAGTAACTTCACTTGAATCATTAATATTGCATTTTCATATACATCGATTGGCGAACATATAATCAGAAAAATACTGTAATTTAAAAATTTAAAATAAGAAATATAAGAATTTTGTGTAGAAATTGAGGAGTGCCAAGCTACACCAGGCATGATTTTTTTTTTTTTGTTCAGGGCATATAATGAACTGAGATGAAATAAATTAGAGGTCGAACTTTTAGCTTTTAGACTGGCCAGTGCCAGACCAAGATAACTTTCCTCTGGGTCGGTCATGGGTCTAAAAATCAAGGCTCGTGCAGACTAAAAAATTTACGTAACAGTTAACAGATAGAGAGAAACAAAGATAAATTAAAACTAATGGTTAATTTATTTAAAAGATGAAATTATTTTTTAAAATTATTTACCATAATGTCATATATATAAATATATTTTTACTTTACACTACCATTTATAGACATTAAAAACAAATTTCACATATAAAGTCAATGTAGATGTCATTTACAAAGATATACGTTACTTTATTCCAAATATAGGAAACGTCAGTGCTCTTAAAAACATTTATATGAGCTAAAAAAATATTTTTGCCCATCGTCTTGGGCATCTTCAGTTTTACAGACCCTCGTCGGCTTGTTTAGCAATTGAAATAGATACAGAAAACACAGAGACTTGCAATGAGCCATTGAAATAGAAACAGGGCAATAAAGCCCGACTAAACAAGAAATCCCTAATAGAGATAAATTTTAAAGTACAGAAACTTGTAAATTACAATAATTTAAATTATGCTTTAATGCGTGAATCCATTGAAACTGATACCGAAAAAACAGAGACTTGCAATGATATAATGCATGCAACAATAGATAATATATGGCGCCATCTGTTACATCTTGAAAAAACCGGGAAAGTTAGAATGAAATCAAGAGGCGATGACGAAGATAAGTAAAACTGATGATGCCCAAGACGATGAGAGAAATTTTCTTTTTAGCAAATATAAATGTTTTTAAAAGGACTGACTAATCCTATTTGGAAGAAAGTAACGTATATCTTTTTTAATGACATCTACATTGGCTTTATATATGAAATTTGTTTTTAATGTCTGTAAATGGTAGTGTAAAGTAAAAATATATGTAGATGAAATTACTTGACCAGTCAGCTTCATATTATGGCAGCTATGAATGTGAGAATTTGGCCGATTAAGTCTATTCTTTCTCATGCTGTAACACGTTTAATTATTTTGATATCACATTATAAAAACTTTAATATTTTTACTTTAAAAATAAAATTAAAAAATATATGAAAAAAATCTGAACAAAATCAATATTGCCTAACATTTTCATTTTTCTAGAGGCCTTTATTAAAAAAAAAAAAAAAAAAAAAAAAAAAAACTTTCAAAATTTTAGAAAGCTTTAAATTTTTAGTCTCGTCTCGGGGTTTTAGAGTTGTTCAGTTCTCACAGTGCCCAACGATTTTCTTATGCAATTTTTTTATGTCCTGTATGAAAATTGTCCATAAAAATACATAATATGAGTACTCCTGTGGAATTGCTAAAGAGCGCAAGTCGGGTTACTACGGGGGTGTGTGATTTAAGACATCTTTTACGCTTAATAAAGATAAAATTATTAAAAAGTCAATTCTAGTCTCTTCAATTGACGAAAGCGATTTTGAACAATTTCATCAGAAGAAAATGCATGTTCTTAAGACCGAAGAATAGTATTTAAATATGTACATTTGGAAAATTTGTGCATGTCTAAAGTAAGTAACTAAAACATTTAAAAATGATCCAATGTGTAGATTATTTTTTTAATCTTTTTAATGAGAAGCAATTTCTAGTTGTATCATGATGCTTTGACATATTTTCTATGTGAGACTTTTTTACAAGGTCTCCATCCACCACATAAATTTATATTTTTTAAATATGTTGGGAAAAACTATTTGTTATAGCTGCTTGTAAGAATTCGGAATATTTTTTGTGCGTTTTTTTTATGCTGTCCCTATCCACTGCACAAAAACAGGTTTGACTGTAATTCAAATAGAAGCTGCCATTGTAATTTTTCTCTATTATAGATCCCAGCAACTTGTCATTATTATAGGTAGACCATTGCATTTGTGTCAGTCTGTTAAACCATTTTAATTATCGAAATGTGGTACTGGAAATATTACATTCCTAAGAAAACACTTTTAAAAATATTTTTAAATTATCTTTATTGCTACATAATTTTGGTCATATGCATTCAGCATGCACTTATATTTAGGATGCTCCACGAAGCGCATTAAAATCAAATATCACGATTTCATTTCACAAGTTTATCCAATTATTTTGCACAATATTTAACAGGTGATACAAAACTTTTACTTTGTATTTTAAAATTTTATCCAAAGTATCAAAATATCACATATTTTTTAATTTACTATCATATAGAATAGAATAACACAGTGTTATCAACATTTATAAATGAAAAGAATATTTAAAACTCGGTCTCCTACGTACAAAAATACATAAATAATAATTAAAAAAAAATAACAAAAATGTTTTATAATGTTTATGCATTACGAAAAGTTAATATTTCGTGCATTTTTGAATTACTGAACTCGCATTGCTTAAGAGTTGATTTTTGACATAATGCTTATACAGTGGATTCACCATTTTCCGGCACCAAAGTTATGCCGGAAAATTCAAATCTTCGGATAATCGATCGAGAGAAAATTATCGGGTGAATTTCAAAATTCTACAAAATTTAAACTGTAATTTATATTACTATAAATATAGCAAATATCTATTATAAAGTAAAGTAAGTATATGTTGTCATAAAAGGAATATTATAAATAAAAATAAAACAAATTTGACGAGAAAATTCAGTTATTAATTACCTTTTATTTTTTTGTCATACGTAAAAATAAAGCAATTTCAAGCGAAGAAAAAAAAAACCTTTGATACATTTTTGTTTTTGTATTAATTGTGATTTGCTTTCAACAACATATGAAAACACTTACGGTACACTTATGGCTTCTTGATTTTCAAAGGATTTTTGTAACCAGGGGAATTAGAATATGCAGGGGTAATTGATAATGAGGATTCCTCCGGATTTCCGAAATTTTTTGCTATATTTTAAATGCTTATTTTACAAAATTCTTTAGTATTTAATATAAATTTAGAATGCATTAGGTTAAATTATCAGTATGATAATAATTTGTTAACATTTTTACCATAGTTAAAGCTTTTTAGAATTAATTATAAGTTAAAGAATAAGAATATTTGTACACCCAGAAAAAGGAATTGATTAAAACTACGAAACATGTTTTGTTGAGTACATTTTGGTTGTTTTAGCAAAATTCAAATAAAATTGAACCATTTTACTTCAATTAACAAAACATTTTTGCTGACGATACAAAATTTTTTTTTGAAATTGCAAAAAAAAAAAAAAAAAAATTTGCTGATTCAAGCAAAATTTCCATTGACCTATATTTAAACAAAAATTTTGTTTAAATATAGGTCAATGAAAATTTTGTTTGAATCAACAAAAAAATTTTTGACCATTAAAAGACATAAAAAGGACCATAAAAAGGAAACCATAAAAAGGAAAGACCATAAAAGAAAAGACCATAAAAAGGAAAGACCATAAAAAGGAAAGACCATAAAAAAGGAAAACTTTAAAAAGGAAAACTTTAAAACTTTTAAAAGGAACTTTTAAACTTTAAAACTTTTAAAAGGAAAACTTTAAAAAGGAAAGACCATAAAAAGGAAAGACCATAAAAAGGAAAGACCATAAAAAGGAAAGACCATAAAAAGGAAGGACCATTAAAATACAAGTGTTGTAATAATCGAAAGTCTACTGCATTAGGTATGAATGTAATACTCACTATTTGTACTCAGAGCTAGTTTCAGCTTCAACATGAGGAATAGCTTCAATAGGAGGATCGGCTTGAATATGAACATCGGCCGGGTCTTGGTTTTCTGTACCAGGTTCATTTGTTTTTACGAAAGCTTTGAATCCATCTTTTCCAGCTACATACTCCACACTTCTGTACAGACCATGTTCATCCATAAAACCATAGGCGCCTTTCACATTTCCATGGCCATCACTTGTTTCATGTTTGTGCTGTGAGTTTCCGTGTGCGTCTTTTAAAGCATAGCCGTATTCATAAGGCTGAGGATTCGAATACTGTTGATAAATGTGGAAATGTATAATCAATAATAAAATTGGAATCCAAATCAATGTTCTTTCACATATTAATATGCAGTTTATAACATACTCTTTAAAAAACTTGCTGACGATAATCATACAGTAAGAAATTCAGAAATGAAAAGTAAATATTGAAATACAATTACGAGCATATTCTGATGCAACATATCTTTTAAACAATTTAGCTTAATTTGATATTAATTTTATGCACAACATAAAATGAAAATCTGTCTATTCATTGACAGATTTTAGTTTCGTGCCAAAGGTCGGTATTTTATGGTTAATCAGATCGTATATGTTAAATTGTTTTTTATTCTTTCTACGTATTTTCTCTGGTCAATAAGTTGCCAATTGTGGTGATGCTGTCACTATTTACTTTACATTATTGTAGCAAACCATATTCTTTATTGGGAGAAAATGAAAGAAAAACATGTTCGAAAGTTATTTAACAAGTTGTAAAAAGTCACTAAACTGAGTTACAGTTTTCACACAAATTTCACTTGAAACTACATTTTTTTCCCTATTTGATGATGTAAAAATTGAAATTATGCAATATTTAAAAGTGGTATAAAAGTGAAAAATAGCAATCTCTTTTTGGCAGATGTCCGAAAGTGGCCTACACATTTCTGATGAAGACAAAAAAAAATCCTTAAAGAAAGAAATATGACTTTATCGCTAATAATTATTAAAACCATCAGAGGTTTGAATTTTGCATGTTTAAAAAATTCACACATCCAGCCATAATTCGAGGGAAATGAGTGTGATCATTCAATTTATTTGTTATTAATTAGACTAGAGGTTCTCAATCAGTGTGTCATGGCACACTATTGTTCCGTTAGAAAATCTCAGATGTACTACGTAAATATCCAGTCAAATTCTATGAAGATTGCACAAATTAGCATAAGTATCTTTACTTTAATACACCTTAAAAAAGACAAATGTTTCTTAATCTAGGAAAATATAATTTAACTGTAAACGAAAATATACAATAACCTCTTCGGAGTGACCCACCAACCCAATCAGAAACTAAAATATTTTTAAGGTTTAAAGAAGCATTTATAAAACAAAATTTTTTATGCTGCCAATGATTTTCGGAAACTTTTCCGAGTAGTTTTTATTGTATATTAAACAGTTTTCTTAAACCGCAATATCTGTTTTTAGGATACTGTAAGTTATCAATTAAGCATTTTCATGTTCAATAAACAGGTTTTACAGAAAAAAACATGATAAATTAAGAGAATTAACATTAAAATAAACATTAAAATAAACATTATTTTGTTTCTCAAGCATGTATAAATTCAGTTACGCAGTCGAAAATGTTAAATAGAAAATTGATCATTGTCCTAAAAACTGATAATGTGGTTTGAGAAAACTGATTAATACACTTTAAAAACTACTCGGAAACGTTTTCGAAAATCAGTGGCAGTAAAATAAACTTTGTTTTTATGAATGATTTTTGAAATCTCGAAAAGATATTGGTTTCTAAAATATTTAAAGATAAAAACACTTTTCGAAATCGTGCGTAACTTGTAAAAGTTTATTGTATATTTTTGCGCATGGTTATATTATATTTTTATAGATAAAAACATTAAAAAAAATTTTTTTTTACTGTGTGTAGTATTCCATATAATACGAATTAATTTGCAATCAGATCTAGCATCAATTGCATTTTTTGGAGATTTATTTTCAGTGTTTGCACACTCTTTACATGTGCACGAGGGGTAATTATGTAAATGATCTCACAATTTTACTTAAAATTAATAACTACAGAGAAAATGATTCCCCCAGAAAGAAAAACGTTGCAATTTCAAATGCAATAGAATGTTATAACAAATGTTATACTGTTAATCTAGATAAAATCTTGTTGAACAAATTTTACAAACTCAGATTTATGTTTTTTCATCTTCGTAACTTCAGTATGTCTCAGTTTAGCTTCTGGTTAAAATGTACCATGAGGTAAAAAAAAAAGGGGGTAAAGAAACACCGAATTACACTACAGCTTCATATTCATGGATTTTATCAAATCCTTTTCATTCCAAGAATGAAAATATAGGTTTTCAAGTTTTTTTTCCTTAATGCACAAAAACCATAAGAAAGCTCTCTGTAAAGATATACAGAGGATGTTCGTACATTTTTTTTAGACGAGCTTGATAAATGATTTTAAAAATGGCATTATTTTGGAGGAAAGAGTTCTGCCAACATCTTATTATTTGTAAATCATATTTATCGTCTGATACATTTCAAATTAATTCTTCTTTCAAGATGGCGCATTTAAACAAGCTGTGAATCGGAGGATGCGTTTTCCTGTTTTCCGAAGAGAAATATTCTTATTCGATTTAAATTTAAAATGATTGTAAAGAGCATAGTATAAAATTTTCTAAAAGCAAAATACACATCAGTATTAATCGGAAAAGGCTATCCCGAAAATCAGTACTTATACATACACTGTAAAAAATGACCGATGTTTCTTATTTTATGAAAATATACTATAACCACGAATGAAAATATAATATAATCTTCTGAGTTATCCGATATTCCGAATAACGCGTGTTCCATTGTCTTTTGAATCCCCAGAAACCAATATATTTCCAAAATTTAAAGAATTATTTATAAAAACAAAGTATTTTTTGCTGCCCGTATTTTTCAGATACGTTTCCGAAGGGTTTTTATAGTGCATTAATTAGTGTCCTCAGCCTGGAATACTTGTTTTTCGAATACTATTAATTCTCAAGTAAAGATTTTCATGCTAAGAAAATATGTTTAACAGACAAACTCGCAAAAATAACAGCGTTAACAATAGCAATAAAATTAAGATTATTTATTTGCTCTTTCATGTATAAATTAACTTATGCGGCTGAAAACGTTTACTTGAGAAATGATGACATTCGAAAAACAGGTATTCCAGGCTGAGGACACAAATTAATACACTATAAAAACCCTTCAGAAACGTTTCTGAAAAATACGGGCAGCGAAAAATACTTTGTTTTTATAAATAATTCTTTAAAGTTTGGTAATGTATTGGTTTCTGGGTGTTCAAAAGACAATGGAACACGCTATACGGAATTTCGGATATTCAGAAGATTATATTATATTGTCGTTTGTGGTTATAGTATATTTTCATAAATTAAGAAACATTGGTCATTTTTTTACAGTGTAGTAGAAAAAAAAAGATTTATGACAGTTGCAAATTTCTCTTACAATAGGAAAATAAAAATAAGAAGATTGGACAAAAATATTACAATCCATTCATCATATTATTAAGAAAATGTGTTATGTCCGATATTTACAAATAAAACATTCTATTTTTTCAACGATTTTCAAAGAGTGAAACTGCATAAAGGCAAAGCCACCGCTCATACTTCAAAAACTACCACTGTATTCATTAAAAAAATAAAAACTCACACAGGTATTGCATTTATACCATTCCATATATTCCTAAGAAGTCACCTGAAGTTTTACTTATGGTTTATTGTGCATTTGGTCTGCTGAAAAGATCTCTTTCTAAGCGCAAAACTACCACGAATGAACTCTAGAAACTTTTTAAAGAGGCATAAAAGGCAATACGCCTGTAAAATGAGTGTGAGTGATTCTGCGCGCAGTGGAATAAATATGCATCCAAATTTGACTTAAAAATTATAAAAATTAAATATATTTATTTTCTTAAAAAGCAAATCTAAAAGATTAGGATTGTTTAATGTTCCTTTAACATTTTGTACAACTGGATCAAATATTTTTAAAGGAAATATATTTTTAAAACTTTCATCAGTGTTAACATCTTAAAGCTGTACTGTCCTCTTAAGTATCTTTATATATGCGTCAATTAGAATATATGCAACTTTCTATCGTTAATTTTATTAAGAAAATTGTAATGTGCATACAGAGTACTATTTTGGAGATGTTACATTACAATTGTTTGTAAATTATGGTTTTCTTAATTTTTTTTAATTCTTTCTGTTATATCGGGTTCTTCTTTTTCTACTCTCACGGCATGTCCTATTGCATATTATGAAACATACCACGATATTCATTTACTTGATCATCGTTGCACATTCACAGTCATTATTGTCATGTCCGTGAATAAGATTTACTGATGTGTGTTAAAAATTTTACAGTACACAAAACTTGTACTTACATGTTCGTCACTGTAATCCTGTTCCTTGCTATCGTGACCATCATCGGGTTCTGTCTGATATGCGTCAGCGATTTTGTAGCCACCATTTTCCTGACCGTAAATTGTAGCTCGATGATACGGGGCAGCTGGACTTTCTTCCGAAACTTTGTTGCCGCCGTATCCATGCTGATGACTAGGTGTGTAATCTAGGACATTATATTTCTTTGGTAAATTATTTGACACATAAGCTGAAGAATCTTCATGTTTGGAAGGCCTCCTGCTGATGTCTAAAATATAAATTTATAAATTTAATTTCAATATTGATTCTGAGACTCATATTTGACAACAGATAAATAAATCCTTCTATATTAAAAAAAAGCAATCTGGAACTGAGCCAAAAACGATTTAGAAATGGACCAATCAAATTCTGCGTAGATATTCCGGGTTATTCTCATCGCTTTTTTACTAGGGACTTTTTTAAAAACCTATTACTTTTTTTCTAGCCTTCCTACGGATTCAAAAATTATACCGCCAGACGCGAAATATAACAAGCTTTCAGAAATTAAAAAAATTATCATGGTCGGACAATAAAAACTCAAAAAATCTTTAAAAATCGAGTAAAAAATCTTTTACTGAAAAAGTCATTTTTTATATTGTTGCCAATTTCCAAATAAGCGCAAAGGATTATGTTTTATCTCAAATAAAAAAATGTATTTGCGTGAGACTATTAAAAACAATAATGAAAGTTTAAAATAATAATTAAATGATCACGTGTTGAAAGCAGGAAATAAAGAAAATTACGTCATAAAAATTGTGTTTACACATGAATATTAAAAATAAAAAAGATGAATTAAATGAAAAAGCATTATAACCAGTTAAATGAAAAAACATTATAACCTGATTACAGAAGATAGTCGCCGTTCGTGATATCATCATCATCATCGTTTTAAAACAGGATACATTACCAGGTTTTAAGAGGCTGTGAAATCAGAACGGGGGTTGGTGAGCGTAGCGAGCAGGAGGCAGAGCCCCCTAGTAAAAAAAAAAATAAAAAATAAAAAAATAAAAAAAATCTGTGCTACATAAATATACTTGTTAAGTTGAAAGGATCACTAATGATTCGTAATGATCAGAAGATGTCATAACTCTCGAAATTTTGAAATTTAAATTTGTTTCTCCGATTCTATTTTTTTATATAAATTAAATTGATATTTTTGAAATGGTAGCAACTAAATTACTCCTTTATGGTGGATAAAATAGACAAAAGTTAAATTATAGGGATTATTAATTTTTAATGACATTTTCTTATTAATATATGTAAATAGATGATGAAAAAATATCTTCATTAAGTTATATTTTTCAAGAAAATTCAAATAAATAAAAATATATTTTCACATACTCAAGCTTCATGTATCTGTATCTGTTTATTCTAGAAAACAAAATATCGTCTGTCGACAAACTCACAATTTTTCTCTCCAGTTATTATAATCATTTTTCATCGAGAAAGCATTCCATTGTTTCTATTGCAAGTTTTTAAAGTTTTACTTTCACTCAAGGATTAAAAAGATATAAATTTAACCTCCTTGCACTTAACATGATTATTATTATCCCTATTTAAAATAAATGAATTTAACGAAGAGACATGAACTTTTCAACTAATAATTTTCCAACGATGACAATTAAAAATTTTTTATAAGATCACTAAAAGTGGAATGATTAAGTGAGAAAAATAAAATTTTTTAAGCATTTATTGAAATTAATAAAAATGAATTATTATTTTTTTTTTCACACGCTTGTCAAAATTCCGTCGTTTTTGTTTAAATTCGTCAAAAGGCTATCTTGTTTACTTGTGTTCCTGAAAATTATGTCATTTTTATTGCATCCAACTCCAAAATTTGTAGCCAAATCTTGAAAGTCTGAAATGCTTTTGACAAATGAAGTCATTAAAAAAGACCATTTCTATTGAGAAAACTATTAACTTGGGTTGTAAGATAATAGTTCCGACTTGAAATGCAATACTTGATAAAAATTAATATCAAAAGTATTTTATGATGTATAATAAAATTATGAGTCTTTTTCCACAAAAGTATCGAAATAAAGATCTCATCCAATTTATATGTAACATATCGAGTTGCCATGCAGCTACTAATTTTAATTTAACTCAGTATGCAATTATCTGCAGCTTCTGCATGTAAAGATGCAGCTTCTGCATCTGTACATATGATTCTATATAAAGCGGATTAGAAAACAATTCTTGCTATCTTTCTGTCATGAAATTACGATACTTTTTTTTTTCTTTCTTCCACTTATATTGCTTTTACTTACCCATCCTACGTATTATAGGGTAAATCTTGTAATCGTTTTGAAAATGGAAAAACATTTTTTGACTCATTTACACGTTTCAGACACTGGAGATTCCGAAAAATATATTTTTAGAAAAAAAAAAAAATCCGTCCGTCTGCTTGTGTGTGTGTGCCTGTAAACGCTCTATCTCCCGGGCAAATTGAGATAGAGACTTGAAATTTAGTATGTACTTAGTATGTAATAATGGGAAGAAGCTTATTAAATTTAAATAACCTCGATTATCCGGAACTATTTCGTTCGGACTCTCGAAATATTCGTTCTGATAAAAGGTATATAAAAAATTTCGAAATTGTTTATTCTAAGGAGTGAATATAAAAGACAATAAAAAACCATAAATTTTGCATAAAGAATGAAGTCGATCGGATAATTAGTTGCCGAGATATTTGTAATCATATTTTCCACACTCTTCGATTTTTCATGACCCTGTATTTCATTCAAATTTCAACTCAAAAATATTGTTTATTCTTACTCGTTAGTGTCATTTTTTTTAAACTTCAGTTACATTTTAATATCTAGCTTATCATTCCAAATATTTTTTAAATAATCACAAAATTGTCGCTGAGTAGAATTTTCGTACTTTGTAGAGCTTGATATTGTAAACACCCCTAAAATTTCGACTACTCCACTAATCCTTTTAATTTCAAATACTTAGTGAATCAATTCTTGGCAATCTTGTTTTTTGATTGACATGGCCAGTTAATACCATAATACATGTTGAAAAGTTCTTCGCTACGGTCCATTTGATCAAACAAATTACAAGAATATAAGTAATGAGGCTGCCTGTTAAAATTTTCATGCCCTTGTTACAATTTTAATTACTCTCTAATGCATCTAAAGTTACAAAAAGAAACATCTGTAACTCCGCGTGTAACTAATGGTGCCATCCTGTATATTTATCCTATCGAAACTATTTTTAAAAATTCATTGAGAAATGATTAAGTACTTTCCTCAGTTATGATGTTTATCATATACTATGTATAGAGAAGAATGTTTTCATATTGAGACCTTATTTTCACCTTTCAAATTGAGATCATATATACCGGGTTGTGTTGTTGTTTAACATGAGATGCCAATCGTTTTAGAAGCATAGTCTTATGGCCATATCTCAGCCATTTTTTAAGATATAGCCAAAACAAAAATTGTTTCAAAATTCTTATATCATGTTCTAACACATAACAGAAACAAATTTTTCAATTTATACTTTCTTATATATTTAAAAAAAAAATAATTAAAATTTTTTTAACTGGTCGCCATTTTGAAACAAGATGTCGGATGAAACTGGCCAACGAACTCGGTCAAGACCTTGCTATGTCCTACACACATACTCAGTCACATCCAAATCGATTCAACCAACGGCCAATCCAACGACTTTTCCTCATAAGCAGGGCTTGACAAATGCGGTTGCCAGGTCGCCACTGGTTACCAAGTTTTTTGATCGGGCGACCAAGTTATTTAATGTTTCGGGGTGCTTTCTGTAAAAAAATTACATAAGAAATGAGCACAAATGGCACTTTTACTCTCCACCACTTCTACTCGTGAGCGGTAAGCAGTGATCTTCCTCTTCTCCCGTACTTTTAATAGAAGAATTAAATTTAAAAGGCATTTTCCAAATGCACACAAAACAGCATTCTTTTCAGCTATATTCAGTTAGTATATGTCACGTGAATAAAATGTGGGGGGAGAGAAGATATTTCAATAAAACTGTAAGAAATAGTGTCAATCCAGCCTCTGTGACATCTGAAATTGGATACAATGGTAAAAAATGCTCGAGTTTTTTTTGTAAGTTTAAAATCTTATTTTTGTGTTTATATAAGTTGTCGACATAATATAAGGGATTATAAGTTTTATAACTTTCACTAGAAAATATAGTTTATATATTATATTACCTTTCTAAATTATGTAATATTTTAAACTATGTAACTGATAATTTTAAACTATGCTTGCTATTATTTTTTCTCAATTAATTCATAAAAAAACTCTGTGTTTTATTTTAAATCAATAACGGGAAAGAGGATGGAGGTAAATAATTTTTGCTGGAGACTAGTATTTTTTTTCTGGTTACCAGGTTTTATCAAGTTTGTAAACACCCTGCTCATAAGCATATATTCGGATAGCATATATTCGGATTTTTCAATAACGAAAATTTTATTAGACTAACTATTAAATTTTATAAGTTCAGAAGGATCTTTTTAATGAAAAGAAAAAAAATATATATATACAGGTAGTTCAACATAAATGTTTCCATTATTTTCTTTTAGTTTAATAGTACAAACAGTGAGTGAAAATACGTGTTACTTGTTTCAATTAACTATAAAGTTTTTTAAATAATTACCAGCAAAAATAATTTAATATAATTTGAAAATATAAACCTTAAAGATAGATTGTAAAAAAAAAAAAAAAAAAAAAAAAAACTGTTTTTTAATCTAGAAAAAAATTAGCATAGCTACGAACGAAAATATACAATAATGTCTGCCGAGCTACCCACGGCTCCGTTATTAATCTATAGAAACCTCAGAAACCAATATGTTTCTGAGATTTAACGATTTATAAAATCAAAGTTTCTTATTCTGCCGCATTTTGAATTTGTACATTTTAGCGTCTTTAAATACTCCTGTACAATGACGAAAAATAAAACTATAATATCCCTGACGGCTCGGCCTACAGGCACAGGTAGATTTCGAAGACGCAGATCGTGGGGCGCCTGTTTATTGGGAATTACAGAAGAAATGACCTTTTTGACATGATGCGGCATTTGGGACCGCCCACTTCGAAATCTACCTGTGTCTATGAGCGGAACTGGCCGGGATTTTCTTTTTTTTTTTTTGCTGTAAGGGTTGGTCCTATAAAAAAACTTGTCAATATAAAACTTGTAGATAATATTAAGAGGATTTATAATAAATTTAAGCTGATTTGATATCTTGTGAATTGACAAAGATATGAATTTTTTTCTTCTGAAACCCCTATTTCCTCCCCCTCCCCTTGAAGCCATTTTTAACGATATTAAAAATCAGTCATACATAAAATTTCGACCCTTTTCCTAAAAGTAATAATAACTTTACACGGATTTGATACGTATTATAATTAAGAAGTTATGAGGTTTTTCTGTTTTCACAAAAAAACCCTCCCCACCCCCCCTTTCCCCCTGGTTTGATTTTGCCCATTAACAAACTTGACCGAGATTTTATGCCCCTTGATTTTATGTATCAGTTTGGAAGATAATTGCGCAGATATATTGAAGTTATTGTGTCCATAAAAAAGTGATATAGATAGATAGACAGATAGATAAAGTTTTGAACTAGGGGTGGTTTTGGTTTCTGGGAGCCATGATCGGCGTAGATATGCAAAAATTTTCCAGAAATTCCAACATAGGGGAGAAGGTAATTGGTAGTATTTCTTACGAAATCTACCTAAAAAGATAGGCAGAAAGTTCCTCTATAAAATACATTCAACAACGTATTATTGAATCAAAAATGCTTAAAACAAATTCTAGTTGAAAATTCAACAATAGGAACCACTGTTAATTTTTACACAACCTAATATTTCTTTGGATGACCGACCGAAATTTTTGACACATCTAAAGAAAATACTCTTTGGTATTTGTCCTGGAAGAATTTCAGTTGTATTTTCAAAATTTATGTTACATATACAGTAGAACCTCTATAACCTGACAACTTCAAGGGGATAAAAAAAAATCGTCTTAAGCGGATGTCGAGTTAGAGGTGTTGTGTATAATTTCATACTTAATTTTTTTCTAAATATTATTTATCTGCTGTGGTTTCAAGTTCATACAATATATATATATTACAAGTAAGAATGTACTAGTAAATATGCGTAAAATATTAGAATCAATAAAGAGTTGAACGACTCAATTTAATAAAGTGATAGCTATTCATTTCTAGATCAATGCGTTAACATAACTTATAAGGAATAAGCTGAGAAAAAGCTTCTGAAATAAAAGGGATTTTCAGTTAAGAAGGAAGTGATATTGGATTATAGAATGAAATAATGAATTCTAACTAGAAAGTACTGATCTATGAAATAGTAATTTTTAAAGATTAGTTGTAATGGAATAGTTCAAAGCGTAGTCGACTTAAACAGGTTTCTGCTAAAATGTGGCGAGTTATCGGGTTCCTTATTTATTGAAGTTAAAATTGTATCAAACATATGAATAATAAATGTCTAATTATTGGTGTATTCGAGTTATCACGATGCCACTGTTTTTTTAAATTACATTATTTGTAATTTCCGCAGAGTTCGTACAGAAACAGATAGGTCAGTATATCTGAAATCGCTGCACAAAATATTTTGCAAATTATGTAAAAATTTTATGAAACCTTTAAATTCATGTAGCATATTAGCGATTGAAAATTAAATTTTAATTATTAATATAGATCAACAGTCTTTCTCAAACAAATTTACAAACAATACTGATTATTTATTTATCGAAAACTATTTCCTATCTGCTACTAAATATAATAAAGCTTTATAAATAAAAGGAATTTTTTTTAATAAAATAAATTAAATCTTAAAATTATTATAATTTTAATTTTACTTAATATGAGGCATTTCACAGATAATTTTTGCAATATTTAAAACATAAAATAAATATACATATATACACTATTAATAATATCAATGACATTCGGTAGTATTAAATTTACTAAAGTTACTTCCGTTCTGTATACATTCCGTCTGTATACATTGAAGTATATCCATCAAAGAAGATAATATATTTCTTTACAGTTATGTTTATTTTATTTCTAAAGAGAGAGTTATTTATTTATTGTGTCAGACTTAATTAATGGCTTAATCATTCGAATCGTCCAGGTTACTGGCTCGTGAACTGATTGTGTAATACTTCCTGGTGTTAGTAATTTATATCGCTGACCACAACAAAGGTTGAAAAGAAAATGTTTTTTGGATTGAAATGAAGTAAGAATCCCACTGTGTGCTTAAAGATTAGAAAATTGCATATAAAGCTCAAAAAATGTTTAAAATATTGTTGTTTTTTCAAAAGGTGAAATTTATAAATATTTTTAAACGTGAGATAAAATCTTTTAAAAGTTAAATAATATGAAGACTACGTCATTTGATACGATTTTATACAACATTTATATGACTGAGAAAATCTTTTTAAAGAAGTTTACCATGGTGCTGCTATTAAAAACAAAGCGTGTATAATTTACAGTTCGTTTACAGGGACACTTAAAATAATACATTATGATCTATGATCGAACAGTTTTTGAAGTGCATTTTAATGCTTTTATAAAATATCAAAGATTACGATATATACAAATCTGATACACAGAAATGTTTACTATTGAAAATGACGTGAGTAGCATTTAATGAAAATTTACACGAACACACAAAGTATTCGATTGTAGCACTCTCAGTAATCTGTGATTGTTTGAATTGCCCTTTATGAAATTGATATACAATATTGAAGCGCACAATAACATCTTTCACAGAAAAAATAGAACATTTAATGTTCTTTTTCAGGGCTGCACATACACAAAGAAAAGGTTTGTAAACGACTATGAGCAATAATTGAAAGAAGTACGTTTTAACTTGCGTTAAGCGTTTTCACGATTAACCAAACCTTAGTATGTTATATGGTCTGTAAAAATTCTATCGAATATATTCAGACATACGCAAAAAAAATTTAATTCATAATTAACTATTTTGTATGAGCGGGATTTCCTGAAAATTTGTACTTTTCAAATATTTTACTGGTTTTCTGTTAAATTAATTTTTATTATACTATGTGGTGTGCATATAATATAAAGGCAAGGATGCATATAAAGTCAGGCTTTTGTGCAAAAACGTATGGATAAATTGCAATCTATTAATAATAATGCCAGAACGGATCATAGTTGTGTTATTCGTTTTCCAGCTGAATTAAATGTTAGTTTCACTACGTGGTCTGAATAAAATTATATGCATCATATACAGGGCTGCACAAAAGAGTTCGCATAGATTACTGCCATGGAGAATACTTGCTTAAAATATGTTTTTGACCATGTTATGTGTTTTCTAAATTGTTTATTCAGATATTTCCTTTCATTGTATAAAAAAAATTAAGTTTTGTTACAATATCTCTTACTTTTGGGAAGTGTTTCATAATCTATACGTGACGCATAATTTTTAATTCTTGTTTAGTTTTTATTAAAGCAAAGAAACACCAATTAGACTTTATCAAAAATATTTTAATTTTATGTTCAGAACATTATTTTTTTTATTTCAATATTTGTCCTTATTCTATAGTTGTTCTTATCAATATTTGTCCTTATTCTATAGTTGTCCTTATCAATATTTGTCCTTCAGTATATTTCAATATTTATTTTACCGTATACCAGTGTAAGACAACATTTTTTGAAAAGTATGTCATATATACTTAGTGTGAATTTTTGTATAACTGTACGTTTCATATTTTTTTAGAAAAATTTAATTTTCATATCAGAACAAGAATTTTTTTATTATGTAAAATACAGTTAGAGGTTAACCCTTTTTTAATAAACTTTTGACTTTTTCTTAATAACTGAAAATAATTTTACCTTTAAAAAAAAAAATAATAATGAACTGAAAAATGTGTAGCCTTTACAAAGAACATAGCTGCTAACCTTCCGTTTATTTAAAGTGAAATAAACATAATTGAACCAGAAAATTTATTTATTGAAACGTTTCTTAATTTCAATTGAGTTATAGTTATTAATTAAATTATTTTATTAAAAAGAAATCTGTCTTTTGTTAACTTGAAAAAAAAAAATAACAACAACAAAAATCCAAAAGTTGACAGCTATGCGAGAATATAAGGTTTTGTAATGATTTCACTTGCTCTAGATAGAAGAAAGATGACTTATTCTTTCGAAACGCTCTTCTTTTTATTAAATTCCTACTATTAGCCTACTCTCTCTCTATATATATATCTTGTTCAAAATTTCAATCGTTAATAAAATATTTTCTATTCATCCACTCAAGTTCAAATAAATTTTTTAAAACTTGTAGTGGATGACACTTTATGTTAATACAGTTTTTTCACATATTAATTCATTAATTAAATTTAATTAATTAATTTTAGTTTTAAATTGGAGAAAAAAAATTCCTCCCATTGTTTTTATAAATGATATGAAAGATTTATCTCAAATGAGTGTTGCCACAGAAATAAAATACCGCCACGATGATTATAAAATAATGTTCAATAAAGATAACGTGGGACATTAATGCTGCACGGGTTTATTTTATATATTTATGATTAAAATGTAGGAATTGACTTAAAAAAAATTATATTACTTGTTTAGTATCAAGTATAACTTTATAGTATTTATCCTTTTATTACATAAAATTTTCTTTTTCTATTTATTCCTCCATAAATAGCTCGCATAAATAATGCTTCATAATAAGGCTCCTCCATAAATATGGTATATGAAAAAAAAATCCACAATATAATTTTTAATAACATGAAACATAAATTTTGTTTACCCGGACTTCCAGCAGATGCTTTTATACTGTCTTCAGAATGACCCGTTCTGCTAAGGCTGTTACTTGGAGGATTGTAAGATGCGAATCCTTGATAACCCCCATCTTCACCGTATAATGGTGCTGATTCAACAAGTGACGCTGCTAAGAACAGGAACAGGAAAATCTGCAAATATCAAAGTAAATTAAACTAAAATATGTTAAAATGAAACTTTAACATGTTAAATTAAGAAAAAGATCGTTAAATTTTAAAAGTTATAGAACAGGAAAAACAGACTGTGATGTAGTATTTGAAAGCTCAAACTGCATGAACAGAGACCAAATAAATATATTTTCAAAATACTGTAAAGCAGCTTCAAACACATTTCAGTGGATAAATGAATGCTTATAATATGTTTTAATTTTTTTACAGACTTTCTATTGTAACTAAGCAGATAAATTTAACTTATCCTTTATAACGTACATGCGTAGTTTCATTAGCATTTTTTTCCAAAATACTTTGAGTATATGCTTTAAAGAGATCTTCCTTGGGAATGTGACGTGAAAACCAGCTTTTTTCATTACTAGAAAGTTAAAATTAATGCTAGTTAACGTTAAGTGATCTATTACCGACTTCCATATGGTTTCGAGATTTTTATACAACGAGGTAGCTGCATACGTCGTAATGTTATGTATTTATTTTTCTTTATATAAATAATAATAAACTATTTCCTATTTTAAGTTCAAATTCCTTGGAAATTATTTATTATCCGGGCCAAGTCAGACACAATTGCGCAAACTATAGCGATATATATATATATATATATATATATATATATATATATATATATATATCATACATATTACATTGGACGACGTTTAAATGCATGCGTCGTTTTACTGACCATTGCCGAATTTTATGTGCTTTTGAGATTATTATACAACGAGGTTGCTGCATCCAATGATGTAACCTTTAGTGTGTTTTCCTGAACGTGAAGCCTACATACATGCGTTTTAGTGATCACGGCATTACCGAATTTCATATACTTTTGATAAGCCTATACAACGAGGTTGCTACATACAGGGATTTTTTTCTTTTCTTTCTTTGGGCGTGCAGCCGACATATACGTGTTTTAGTAACTGGGGCATTACAGAATTCCATTTAATTTTGAGATTCCTATAGAACGAGGATGCTGCAACCAAAATAAATTCCATTTCACTGGTATCCATGAACGCTTTTGTCTATGATAAACGAACTAGCTTTTATTTTTTTCTGAACTAAAACCATAACGTCATTGCTAAGGTAATTTTTATGGTATTGCTGCTTAACTTACGGTTAAAGATGTACCGATGTACTGTCCGATAAATCTTTAATGTGTTTTTTCTACGTTTTTCCACTCTGGTTAAATTCATAACCTCTTTTGCCAGGGTAACTGATCTATTTGATTTCAAGGCAACTGGGCGATTACTCAACATTGAAAAAAATAATGCCAGTGCAACTGACCCTTGTTTTTGTTTTTTAAATGCTGTTCTGAAAAAAAAATTGCGCTTAAAGTTTTTATTAATGTTTACGCTCTAATTAATGTATACTTATATAACTTCATAGTTTCCTTTTCGCGTTCGATATCGATATATAACTAATTAAATATGATTTTCGTGTGTATAAAAGTAATTTGTTATCCTTTGGTATCCCACCACGAAAAAAAAACTAAACAGTGAAAGTGGTGCGAGCTTTTAAAATAAAATTTCGTTTATCAAGACGTCTACTTTGTTGTGACTCATTATTCTAAAAAAAAGTAACTAACGCTGTCGTCTTAAATGACTTTTTTGTGACTATGGTACAAAAGTATCGCTTTTAATAAATTTCTAAACTTCATTCGAATACATTATTGCTAGTTTTGATATAAAAACATTGTTTGGGGTTGTTAATGGGCAAACTAAAAAAAAAAAAAAATAATAAAAAGGTTAAAGGTTAAAAATCTATTAGAGTGAGAAAAAAATGTTTTCATCTATGTTCGTCAATCCAGGAAGCCCGGGTTGGATCTCCTAATGTATGTGTATTTAATAAATATATATTATATTCCTGTTTTGAACACAGCTGGCGATTGGCAACAATGAACACGGCTGGTGATTGACAACTATTTTTGGCGATCTATCTTCATGGCACAGATAATATCGAAAATTCATATTCGGACTTCCTTACATGCTCTTGAAACCAGGCGTGAAATTATAACATGTGAAATATGATTTATGAACAGGATCAAAGAAAAGATAGTAAGCGATACTGTATTCTTCGATTTAATGCGATTTGTCTTCCACGGTTAAGTGAGCAAACTCTTGTTCGCGCTTAATAACGATGTTTTAAGGGGCGGAAAAAGCCAATAAAAGGTTGTTTGGCAAGAGTATTTAGCCAGGACTTTCACTTCTTGGATTTCGAAGGTCATTCACAGCTTTCCTTTGTGTATATTGTGAGAGATTTTATTTATAGAAAATAATAACATGCGAGATTTAAGATCTGAATAAAACAATTTCAAAATCAAAATATTTGATATAAAATAAAAATACAAAATCCTGTTTTCATTTAATAACGACGTAAGGAGAATAGCTAATGCTAGTAAAATGTTGTTTCTGAAAAAAAAAATCTTTCTGTATACAAATTTCAAAAATGACATTTTTGTAAATTTGTAAAGTTATTACTTTATGAGGGTCCTGAATGGGAATTTTCCTAATGATTTTTAACGAAAAGGACAAGCTTTCGGAACCATGGGTAACAATACATGGAATTTTGGTAACGATTTTTCCATATTAAGAAAAAATTACGAATTAGTCTTTTTTAATTTGTAATTTGTAAATTTCAGCAATTATTATATTCCAACATGAAAAATAAGATTCATAAATAAGGATTAAAGCATAGAAAATAACTGATACTGTATTCTTCGTCTTACCTAACCATGAAAGACAGACAAATCGTACTGAACAAAATTTTGTTCACACATAAAAACAATGTAAAAGCGAATGAAATGACAATAAAAGTTTGTTTATTAAAACAAAAGCCTTTTACCAGGTATTTTCACTTGACCAGGTATTTTCACAGGAGTTCATAGACCATTCACATCTTCCTTTGCTTATATTATAAAATGTTTAATTTATAGCAAATCATATTATGTTTGAGCTGTAATTTTCCAACTGGACGAAAAATGTCCGGGCCAGGATTCGAACCTGGGATTTCTTGGCTGAAGCTGCCATGCTCTACCAACTGAGCTATCCCGGTCGAATCTGGAGGACATAATTCATCCATAATTGTGTCAAAATTAATCCAATATATTATGTTTGTTACGTATTTTTGTTGTAAGGCCTTTGGAATTTCTAATTCATCGCATTTTAAAATTTTTATCACCCTTCCAACACGGAGAGTTTTTGGAGATTCCAAAAATCTAATTTTGGAGTTTTCGTAAAGATTGACATTTTTTTTCCTCAGGTGGAAAGATTACTAATAACGTAGCCAATTTTCTTTCCTGAATTCTATGTAGGTATTGACATAATAATAATAAAAATGGACTCGTTAATGTAAGTCCTTCATGGGGTTTTTTTTAAAGTTTGAAAAGGCATTTTGTAATCAAAAGTTATATAATTTCAAAAATCTCACTATAAGCACTAAACTAATTTAGTCTCTACTAATTAAAGTTTATTATTTAACATTTCAAGTGAGTCCTATCTGATTATTCTGCTAACCCATAAAAAAATACTGATCTCCGAAAATAAAAGTACTTCTATTGTTTTTGGCATGGTTTAAGCAAAAGGCTCAGGTGCAGTTTTTTAAAAATATACATACAAAAAATGGTTTTGAGGTTTGCAAGATTAGTACATGTCACCTACCTAATTTCATCGCAATCTAAAATGGTTCGGCACGGTGCATGTGTAGATTTTGTATGAAAGTAATTAGATTTTTGTCTGTTTTGAGTTCAAAGTTCGATTAATGTGGAAATAAATAGCTTTGTAAAAAAACAAATAATAATTTGAGAAAATAAGTCGCCACGCTTGAATGATTTTTTAATTTCTCGTAATTTTAGAGAAAAGGACACCAAAATAGAATCTAATACAGGTTAATATCACAAATTTCAGTTTATTATTCAGGCTGTTGGTATTTTTTTTGTCCCAATTATTAACAAATCTTATAAGTATTATTATTATTTAAAAAATGTATTTATTTAAAGCATTATTATTTATTAACTATTTTGTTAATAAAAATATTGTTTTTCTCTAGAATGTTTTAATGTTTTATGACGTTTTGTTCTTTTAAAAATACACAATAAAAGAAAAATAGTTAAGAAGACAATAATCAACGGGGTACCTTCCCACAATACCTTCCGTGTTGGACGGGAACTTTGACTATGTAGGATATACAGGAAAATCTATATTGCAGTATTATTATTCCACATCGATTAATGTGGGAAAAATAGTTTTGTAAATAATAAATAGTTTATTCGCTGCTAAGAAGACAGCACGTTTGCATGATTTTGTGTTAATGTCACGAAATTTTATAATAAAGGAAACTAAAATAGAAACCGATACCGGTAATACAACAAATTTCAATACATTATTCATTATTTCATTCATTACTGGTGGTATTTTCTTGTTCCATTTATAATCTACTTTGCAGCGTAATGGAAAGGTGAACAATATTTTATCCTAAAAAATAGTATTTCTTTTTTAATTTACTGTGTTATATGATAAGTAGAGTAGGAAAAGGTAAAAGATTTTAAAAAAAGTATTCATTTAACGTTATCAAATTAGTTTTTTTTAACTATATTTCTACTTCCTTTAAATATGAATATATTAAAATTATCTTCAAAGAAGGTTAAAAAAAAGGTTTGTTAGTCGAATATGTGCTGATTAAACTGAAGCGTGTTCTTGTACCTTTTTGTTTAACAGGTTTTTAACAGATAATCGATACCTATTTAACTAATACCAAATGATAATCAGATTTCCTGTTAGCATATTACGAATAATTATCCTATATTGGTATTTTATGCTTTGTCGTCCCTGTGAGAGCATACCTTTACAAACTGCAATCAATTCCTTATCCAGTTAGCTTGAGTTATATCGGGTACACATAATTCGTCGAAATAATTACCCAAGATTAATTCGAACCGTTAAATAATGAACAAAACTTGTTTTTTTGTACCATAAGTTTTATTTAAGCTACTATTATATAGGATAGATTTTATTTTTATTAGCAATACTACCATTAGGTGTGATTTAAATATTTGCTCCTTTGTTCAATGGCTTAAAATACTTTTTAATAATTTTTTGTACAAAAATATCTACAATATTCCCAATGAGATTATTGCTGAACTGCCAGACTCTATAATGTCACCGACCCTAGTAACAGGAAAAGACCGTGTTATTCAACAATGATTGAAGATACTACCGGATTTACATTCTTTTTTTATGTCTGATGTTTAACTTACATTTAATATAAACTTATTATTAATTTTAATTTTATAAAAAAAATAATAAATAAGTTAAAGCCAGGAGAGATGGCGCGGTCGGAGAGATTGCGCACATAGAGGTTCGGGGGGAAGGAGTAGAGTGAGCGAGAAGCGACTCCAGGTAGTTGTACAACAACAGTAATGTAGTGTCTACTTGAAACTTGAAAGTGCACGTTGATTGTTTTGCGCGTCTAAGATAAAGCATTGCTATTTTGTTTAGTTTTCCCAAAGTAAGTGCTTGAATTTTCACAGCTATTCATCAGAATTTCTATACAATGTTAGTAGTACAAAATATTTTAAACTTAAACGATTTCTCATAAGCTTCTAATCTAGACTAACAATGTGAACATCAACGGTTCGTTTTAGTAGTGGCCATGTTTAAATAAAAGGCCGCTCAATCTCTTCTACCGAAATTGGAGAATTTGCGCATCTGCTACTTAGGCGAAATGGCGCATTGTTCCCATTAGTTTCCATGCTAGGAGTGATTACGCAGCTTATTGGTAATTTTGCATAAAAAAATGAAAAATGAAAATGGACTAATTTTAAGTTAAACGTGTTATCATGTAACTTAATTTTATTTTGTAATCTTATCTGGACTTGCTTTTTCTGATTCTTTAATTTTTTTTTCCTTTAATTAAAATTTTTTAATCGTTTTTAAAATTATTTCCTTTTACTCATTCTTTAATTATTAGGTTGAAATATTGACTCCTAATACAATAATATTTGTTCACAAAAACCTTACCACAATGTCAGTTAAGAGTAATTATTATTGTTAACAATTTAATTGTAGTTATTATTAGTAACAGTCTCTCCTAGCCATGTGCGCAATCACACCAACCCTGTAAGGACAGATTGCGCAAAATAACTTTCTTTGTTTTATTACAACAATTGCAACATAACAACAAAATAGCAATGAAAATGCATAAAAAACAAATCAAGTAAAAATTATTCATGGATTGTTTAGCAAAAAGTTTTTTTTATTGTTATTCTTTTGAAATGTGCGCAGACTCTCCTAGCTTTACCTTATATAAAATTATTAAACTTTATTTTTCACTTTTATATCCATACTGTTACTTGTAACAAAAAAGATAAATAATAATAATAATAATAATAATAATAAAACGTATGGCTGTCACAGAAAAGTGCATTTTATTCATGGATTTTTTTCCCTTTATCTCGACTGTTTTGAACAATAGAACATTTTATTTTATTTACTTTTTATGTAATTACTGCATTTGTTTTTTTAATTTAATTTTATTTATCAATTTTAATCGTATACTAAACACTTTCCTATCTCTATCTCTATTTATATTTATATTTATATTTATATTTATATTTATATTTATACCCACTCTTAAGTAGTTTAGATTATAGTTAGACTTCTTTGGTTTTGTGTCTCCCCAAATTTTAGAAATACAGCTACTCCAAGGAGTCCAAACGACTCCTAGACGTAAAGTTGGCGTCAACTAGGAAGTCCATACAACGTCTGAGCTGCTCAACCGTTCAACTAGCAGTATTTCTCTTTAAGTTATTAATATTATATATGGGATTGTCGTAAAAGTTATGACGCATAGCTCACAACTTTTTAACGATTATTATTTAGAAATAGTGGTAACACAAATGCTTAAAAGTTGACAGCTGTGAGTTTTCCTACAATCGATTACTTATAATTATTTTAGTTTTGTACGCCATTTCATAAAACGTTATGTCCTTAAGAATATTTTTTCGCCAAAGTGTGTAATTATCATAATGATTTCAAAAGCGATAATAATTTCTATATTACATGGTTAAATAGTTAGATAGGGTTTAAATAGTGAATACAAAATAATTGTTTACGTTTTGTGTTAAAAAAAATATGTGACATAAATTAAAAAAAAATATTTATAGCATGTTTTACTGGTTCGAAAAAAAAAATAATTTGGTCCATACTACAGTAAGCACAGGCGTTACTGCTAATTGTCCTCTAGTTTTTGTTTATTGAACTTTTCAATAAAAAAGATTCAGTTGTATGAAGATTTATAATAACTACGTCCCGAATTTATTTTTATAGCACAGCCCTGCAAAATAATATATTTTTATTTTTTCCGCACCGTTTAAATGTTTCTCGATAAGCCAAGTTAAAAAATGCTAACCTTTTTTGTTTATCATGTAAAGTGTTTCCATATTGTGAGGATATAGATCAAGGAAAATCACAACGAAGTGATTGCAGAGTTTAAAATTTTTACTGTAAAGACATTTAAAAATAAGCTGCACATTAATTTTTTTTTTTTTAATTTTGCAATACCTGCCATAAAGACAAGAATAATTTTAATGCATTTTTTTGTCGTCGAAGATAGTGTCTTATTCCCCTTTTCCATTCTTTTAGAACATTTGTCTTTCAAATTCTTTTAGAACGCTGCTTGTAGCCGTTATCTCTGCAGCAGCCAGCAGTGTCCTTCTTATTGGTGTCTGGTATATTTTTGACTAATTTTATAATTTACTAATTGTAAATTCTGGTTTCTTTATAGCAAAATTTATACTTTGCCAACCAGACAGAAAATTTCGATTTGTTACGAAACTGTACGTGATTGAATGTTTTAAGATTTTTCTCGAAAACAGTTTTAAAAATGCATTAGAGACGTCTTTTAATCCTCCTAGAACCAAGTTTTAAGTTGTGATGAGATTTCTTAGTTTTGCATGATTTAAACTAAAAATGTAATTCTATTAAATGTACCTTCTTCTTATAAGATGTCTATTTGATTTTATTTATTAAGTTTAAATTAATATTTTTTATCTGGTTCGAAAAGATGAAAAATTTCAAAACAAAAATAAATTGTGTTTAAAAAGGCCCCAATCGTACCAGAAGGCTTAAATTGAAGATACAAATTTCATCTCAGGCGTTCGATTAGAGTTACCATTCGTTGGTGCCATCAAGTTGTTACCATTCAACTTCGAAATTGTGTCTACATTCTGAATATGAAAGCAACTTTTGACAAAAGGGGGCCATCTCTATATTAAAGGTTGTTCAAACTTTGAATTTACAGATGGTAACACCCGTTTTTAACATCATATTTAAAAACGATTCTTGTATCAAGGCAGCCCGTAAAAAGCTATAGTTTATATATTTTTTCATTAAACCTTCATACAGCTAGAAGAGATCAAAATTTGACAATGCTAATGTTAAATCCATGTAACAAAATTTGATTTAAGTCGACCCAAAACATCATCCAATTAAATAAATAAATAAATAAATATTATGAGATACATTGGATTTACTCAAACATAGTCCAGGCATTTTTTCGATTCAAAAAAATATTTTTAATTGTGAAAATTATTAATATATTCATACTAAAAATATGAATTATGACCTATAATAATTTTTACTCAAAAAGAACCACAATCGTCAAAAACTTGGGTGTCTAAGTTTAGAGTTCATTCCATTCATTAGTTTTTGAGATATAAACAAAATTTACTTTTCAACAGTTTAAATCTAAAAGCACCGTCTCCCACTATCAAAACAGTCACAGAAAAAAAAATCTTAGTAACTGCACGGAAAAAGTCTATAAAATAAGTTTATTTAACATTGAGAAATACTGCAGTTTTTATAAAAACTAATTGTGTTTTTGAGATACTTTTCATTTTAAAATCTTAATTTATTTTTCCTAAATTTAAGGATAAATCTCTAACACATTTTTTTTTTAGAAATCTATGAAAATTTAAAATAACTATATAAACTGTGCCTGTTTCCGGACTGCCGTGATTGAAGGAACTCTACTATGGTATCAAAAGCGGGTGTTACCATTTGAAATTTTAATGTTAATAGAATTCGCAATATGTAGGCGACCCCTATTACAAAGATTACGTTTATATTCGGAAAATAACACAATTCCCATCCCATTTCTCTGCGATAATTTGGTGATGCAGTAGTATAGCGTGGTGATTTTCCTCCCCAAATTTTACAACTATGATTAGTACTGAAAATGGTTAGATTTCAGCTGATTTTAGTTTAGTTTGGTTTATTGCGGCTGCTACGGTCTGCACACAAGGGCTAAACAAACCGGGACCGTCATAAAGTAGAATGCGACCAACTACAGACCTTCATGCCTGAGTTTGGATTCGTCCTTGTACCTTTTGTTTGGAACCCAGTGCCCTAATCATAACACAAGCACGTGGGCTAAACTGACTTTAGAAAAATAATTAATTCAACGTTCAGCAGCGCTCAGAATCACATGGCTAAAACTTATGATAATGTAAGACTATTAAATGCATGTATAATTAAGCGTATCCTTATTTGGTGCGTTGGAAATTATATAAATACGTAGCACCTATTGTCGTCGTCTGGTCCGTCCGTCTGTCTGTCTGTCCGTCCGTCCGTCCGCATATAACAATGCAAAAACTACCCAACCGAATGGTTTGAAATTTAAGATATATTATCTTTGCAGAATTTTGTCGAGACATTTCAAATGTTATGAAAATCGAATCAAAACTTTAGATGACATTAATAAAAATATTTATTAAGAAATTTGAATAAAAAAAAAAATCGGTGCTATCTTGTTATAGGAGCTTCCGAGGTTTAATCGTCAAGCGACCGAGATACTTATTTTATGACAGAAATTAATTTTAAGACGATATAATTCATTTCACAGAATTAAAAATCATCAAGATCTGAATATTTATATAACTAGCTATAGTACGAACGCACCTCATTTGTCACGTTTGACGTACTATTTCCAACTTGCTATCTACAGTTAAGCATATTTAAGAGTCATTTGTTTAAAAGAAATGTATTTCGAATCGTTACCATTAACCAGTGTCATTCAGGGGAAAAAATGCGTTCACAAAGTAATTAAAAAAACAGACATAAAATAAATAATTAACACATTTTATGCCAGAATTTAACACGAACTGAAGATCATAGCGTTTTATATTTACTATTTTTTTCTGCATTGATGTGTAGATTATAAACGATTACATATCATAGCGACGATAGGCTGAGTGCAGATGTAAATAAAAACAGTGAGGGGCGGGCCACACGCTTAATAATACAAATCCGGTATATAGGGTTAACAATAAATTGATATTTAGAATTATTTGAAACCTGATTATTATTTAAAATTATTTAATAAACCTGCAGTTATTTTTTTAAACCTGAAGGAATGAAAACTATCATTAAAAGTCTATAAGAATAATATAATCAGTGAACTTCAACAACAACAAAATATTTTAGAACATAAACTTGCATTTAAATGCTACCTGAAAATTTTGTCAATGTAAACATTAAAGTTCTTTTTCTTTAAACGAAATGGTATAATTTCACTTGCAGTTTTATAAGATAATATTATGAACTGTTACTTTGTTATTTTAAGCTAGCTGTTTTAACTTCATAAGTTTAATTTTACTTATTAAAAAATTACTATCAAAATTTTAAATTATTTTAAATAACAAACTAAGAAAAATACCTAGCTTACAATAGCTTTTTTGTAAAATATTTTATATCATAAGCAATTTTTTTAAAGTAATTGCGCATTATTATTTTTTATAGTAAATATTATTCAATTGTTTTAGATTTATTATGGAAATTACTAACCGACTTTAGAATAATATTAATCATTATTTTATTTAACAAATTTAATTTCCTAGCTATATTTATTATATAATTCCTTTTTTAAACTGTATTTATGAATTGTAATTAAAAATTGATTACCAATTTTAATTACAAAAAAAACTTGCAACATTTCAGAAAGTCAGTAGCTATGAAAATATTAACTGATCCAAAAATATTAATTTACAAAGTCTGACACAAATAGATAATTTCAATTCAAATGTAAAACTTAATCTAGAAAAAATATTGAAATACAAAAACGAAATATTTTGTAAATGTCCATCAAAAAATATTGATATATTAAAAAATATTAGTTCCTAAAAAATCACACGTCTGGAAAATTTGAATTCTTATATAAAGTTTAAATAAGAAAATTATTTTTTATTGAAATTTTTCAAAGATTTATAAAACGAAAAATTATATAACTATGACTTGTAAAAATATCAATTCATCCAAAAATATTAATTCATAAGTGATGACAAATCCAGATAATTTTAATTCCAATATAACATTTAAACGAGAAAGAAATACATTTTCGAAATATTTCAAAGATTTATAAGAAAGGAAAATTATACAAGTATTTCCATTTAAAATATTAATTCAAAAGTAGGTACATTTTAAATCCAATATAAGATTTCAATGAAAAAAATAATTATTAATAAAAGATTTCAAAGATTTATAAAAAGGAAAAATTATATAAGTATTTCTGTTAAAAATATTATATTTATGAATTGTTATTAAATAACGATTGATAATGTTGATAAAAGTACTATAATTCCTAAAGTTAAAAACGAATTAACTAATTCAAAAAATATTAAATCATAAATATTAACACATCCCAATAAAATTAATTTCAATATAAAGCTTTAGAGAGAGAAAACCATTTGAAATGAAATGTTTCAAAGATTTGTAGAAACGAAAATTTATGCAAATATTTCAATTTCTCTTTCCGTCAATTTTATGAAATGTTATTAAACGATAATAATTTACAAAATTTACAAAAGCACTCACTTCCGTCATATTTGAAGCTCTTCTTTAGGAGTATCCCGAATGCTTTGGTTCGTTTTGATCTGGACACTGCTTTATTAAATATTTATACGATTTAGAAAGAGAACAAGGTCGCGGAGTGATCGAGAAATGTATCAATAAAGTCATTTACACCAACGAGGAAAAAGTGCGGTGTATTCTTTAGCGCCAAGAAGAAAAGGGGAGAGAGCCGCCAAAACTTCGCCAAGATGATGCAGAGATTTTGTTTTCAGGACTTTAGTATAACTAGGGCAGCCAACCCGGGCTTCCCGGGATAGAGAATATATGTGAAACCATTTTTTTTTTTTAATTGAAAACTAACAGATTTTTTACATTTAATAATTTTTTTTATAATGCTCTCTAACAACATCACAGAGCATTTTTATATGAAATATGTCAATTATATATTCAAATGAAATTTTGAAGTTTAGCAAAAGCGGCAATTTCGTATTGGCCTCATAACAGAAGTTAATAGTCGAAGACATTGCAAAAAATTTCGTTATCTACAGCAGTTTTTTATTATTATTATTCTGATAATTTCAGCGGTTTTAAGCGCTTATTTCGATTACATGTCTGTTAAATTTGTGTTTTATTTAAACTATTTCATTTATTGTTCAATGAAGTTTTAATTTCGCTATGGAATATTAGCTGGAAACAACTGCTGAACTTTTTATATTGTTTAACGTGCAAAAGAATTAATATTTTGTAATCGTCTGCAAGCGATAGAGATAGATTGTTTTTTTTTTTTTTGTTTTTTTTTTAAATCGTGCTTGAAATTTAATTTAAATGCAATAAAAAATGAGTAAATTGCGATACAGTTTTCAAACAAATTGCATTTAAAAATAAATTTTTTTCTCTATATAACGGTGTACAAATTAAAACTATGCGATGTTTAGAAATTTAAAAAAAATATAGTAACAAAAGTCACAAAATCGAAATCTCATCGTCAACTGTTGCCATTTGCAAAATGACGTCAGCGTTGAGCACGGACACGTTTGTCCTTGCAAAATGACGTCAGCGTTACACACGGACACGTTTGTCCTTTATAATATAGATAGATAACACAGAGGCGGTTCGTACATTCACTGCAAAAAATAATTGTTGATTTTACAGTATAATACTGGCATCCCAGCTGCCAGTATTATACCGTATGCGCGGCTGCGTATTGCTGCTTATTTTACTGTTTAATACTGTTAATTTTACGGTATAATACTGGCAGCTGGGATGCCAGTATTATACTGTAAAATCAACAATAATTTTTTGCGGTGTTTTTTTGATAGATTTTGATAGATCAGCGGTTCCCAAACTATCAATCGTGGGCGATATTTTCTTGCATCCCAGAATAAATATATTATTAAATTTGTATGCTCCAAAAGGTAACGAATACAATATTTTAAATTTTTAAAGAAAAAAAAATCGTGAGGAAATATAGCTAAGCAACTTTGTAAAATGACAGTGTTTTATTAAACGTTGGGGTGGGTACGACTTGAGGTTAAAATTAATTAATTTGAACCCTGATTTAGAAAATCACGTTGGTACAAATCAGTGTACTTTGCATATCTATATATTAGGTGGATCACGAAAAACTTTCAACATTGAAGGAGGGGTTTCACTTTGTTGGATCCACAAAATCGATTTTATTTATTTTTATTTTTTTTAATTTTTTGCACCCCTGAAGAGTGCAAAGTATGTGACTGAAAGAATTTTTGATTATTTTTATCTTCGATGTCATGATCTTTGAACGGAAAAGAGCGTGTGCTGAGTATTCATAAAGTAAAAGTTTTAATTGTCTTTTTTTCTCAAAACCATGTTTTTCAAGGTGCAGGGCGGCATGGAGTTGGAACCATCAACTTATTGTCAAAACTTTAGTCGAGTTTGAAATATAATCATTATTTGTGAGCCTTAACTATTAAATATTATATATTTTCCATGACTTTAAAAGTTAAAAAAAAAGAAAGAAAGAGAAAAAAGAAAAAAAGAAAGAAAAAAAGAAAGAAAAAAAGAAAGAAAAAAAAGAAAGAAAAAAAAACGAAATCAGTAGGTTTATATTTAAACAAGCATCATTTTTTTATGTTAGTCAATTTCGATGCAAATAGGTTTATGGACACACAAGTTTAATTGTCTTCCACGCTTTCAGATGATTTTGTGAGGCACATTCTGACGGAAATTCCAATTAAAGGGTAATCTTCTATGCGGAATCAACTACTCTTCAATCGTCAGATAATAATAAAGTACTTTAAAATTGCAGTAAACAACTTTAATTATCTCGTCGAAAAACCAACTCATAAACTGTTTTCATCACAGCTTCGTACATGGAATAAACGCCCACGTGAAAGAATGATTATCACGTGCTATCATGTGCTAATGTCCCAGTGACGTCATCCAAGGCTACCAAGAACTGAAAAACTCTTTAGACTTTAGTTAGTTGTTGTGCGAATTTCTTTTAATAATGTAGTGTGTGAAAATGTCAGAGCGATGTAAATGCTCTGTTAACTTGTAATCAAGATACCATTAAATGTTTAAATATAATATAAATATAAAAGTGAAGGGTGCTTAATTTAATTAAAACACATGTTAATAATCATTTTAATTTCAGCAAAGCAATAAAGTTTCAGATCGATGGATTACGATAATGTGCGACTATACAACGGAATACAATTATGTGTGAATTAACGGAGACGTAGCGCTCTTCAATTCGGATATACATTTCTCTACGAAGGTTTGAACTTATAATCAGGTAAGCGTCTGCATGCTTACTTAACTCTATTTATGAAGTATTATTTATACAATTAAAGAAACTATTTTACACATTAAATTTACAGCGCCGCCGACACATTCCTGCTCCCCGCAAAGTCGTGCATGTAGTGCACTGCATACGTGCTTTAAAATGGGGACACCGACACTAATTTTCATTTTTTTACGCACAAATAAACTGTCCAAATGCACAAAACTATATTTGTTTAGGAAGAAAAATCTGAGTGTTTATATTATATTATTGTGTGTGTGTGTGATCCTTCGTTAAAAAAAACTACAAAAAAAAAAAAAAAAAAAGAAAAAAAAAGCATAATTTTTGGCTTTTAGAAAGTGGAATCTCCCCTTAAGGTGGGTCGCATAAAAATAATGTTGGGGAACCACTGTGATAACTTTGATTTTTAGATGAGCAATAGAGATTTTAAATTCCAAATTTATTTGATATACCTTATTGTTAATATTTATATTAATATAATTAATAATAATTAATAATTTGTGGGGCAGGCGAAAGCACGATCAGCCATATGCTGTTTGTGTGCTACCTCTGGAGGTTCACACGAAAAAAGTTTTTCCTAGGACTTTCAGATTCGAATTCCTTGCGATCTGTGTCTAGATGGGTACGTCCGGAAAGGGGTGCGAGTGATCCTTCACAAACTCCTCCAGCGGATTCTAGATCGTAACCTGGGTCGTTGAAGGACTGGTCGTTATATCCGAGCTCTTCGCGGTCGCGGACCGCATACCAAAATGTCCGCGGCCCCCGCGATACAGGAGGGAGTGTTGCATGAAATACGCAAGCTCAAGACTTGTCTCGTATGCTTGCAAGGTTGGTATGGATTTTCTTAACTATTTTAACTTTTGTTCTTAGTTTGTTGTTTAAGTTTTTGTTGTAGTTTTTAGCTGTTGTTTTGATGTTATGTTTTTGTTCATATTTTTTTTTTCAGTGGTATGGTGGAGTTTGTACGCAGGGGGTCAGGTGGTTCAGCCTCTCTGGCTTACAATACATTGCAAAAGGACGAGTGACTATCCCTGTTTCACGTCCTGGAGTGATGGTACAGTAAGCACGTGCTGAGGAAACCTGGCCAACGGCCTAGGGCCCAGATCCTTTCTGGGTGTCTGGATCCCGAAGCTACTGGGGATTCTGGTACGTTCCCAAGCGTTGTGTGGTTGATTCTTTAGTGCATGGAATCCACCGTCGCATGTTATTGCAGCGGCTATGTCGTCAATTTCTTGTGTAGTGAATGGGGGTGGTGCGAAGATGGCGCTGCCCCCACCTGCCGTAGAGCACACAGGACTTCTCCTGGTCGTGTTCGTTAAAAGTTCCTCAGAAATTAGGTACGACGGTTGACCTGCCTAATGGTGGTGCTTAGTTTTTATACCTTATTGTTACTGTGGGAAAAATAAAATGAGATTAAAAAAAACCACGGAAAAGATATGAAATGACAAAAAAATGTATGTTTTGTTATTAACATTTTTATAATGTTTGAATCTTTAAAAATGTTCTACAGTTAGCCCTATAGAAAGAGTCCTAAAATCACGGTCGTACCAACCGTAAATGTTGAGCAGCGAACCGGCGATACCTGCGAGGGGCAAAACTTTAAACTCAGTTATTTCGAAACACTGTTTGTTCTTCAGAAATTTGGCCACATAGCAATAACTTTGGAACGAAATAACAGATTGAGATGTTTCTTTTTTAAAAATAAAGGAAATAAGCAATCTAACTATACCTGAAATAATATACAGTTTTATGGATTTCGAATTTATTATTATATATATTTTATTTTTTACAATGTTTTGTTTGTTTCTGGTATAATCGAGAGGTAACGTGATAAGTATAAAGAAGAAATATCGAGTTAAAAATATGTTGCTTAGACTTTATAATCACTAGTTTAATCATGTAATCCAGTTAAACACTCGGCAAAAATATTTTATTACCCAGTATTTTACAACTTAATGTTTCACAAAAACACTTTTCGTCATGAAGTTAAAATATTTAAAATATTATTAGGTTTTCATAGAAATAAACCACTCGTCATAAGTCACAACATGCCATCAAATTTATTTTTTACTTCAAAAAGATATAAAAAAATAATATTCTTAAATATTTTGATATTCAAGTAGATAAAATAGATATCTTTCTCTCCAGGAATTATTTAAAGTAATATGATTTGACTATAGATTTATTTCAATTTAAACGAACATGTATTTTTCATACCTAGAAAAGTTATTCTTTCATGGCTACAACATGTAATCGAAAAAAAAAAAGAGTTTAGAAAAACATTCTGAAAACTACATTACAATATTTTTCTAACAGTTAGTTATTATTTTATACTTTAATTTGTATGGTTGTTCTGTTTTTAATTATTAATTAAAATAAGTAAACACGCATATTTATATAAATGCGGGCGAATGAAATCAATTTTACACATTTAATTACAATTTACAAACAGAACGTAACAACACGACATCAAGACACAACGTCAACATATTTAGTGGTTACTTGGAGTACAATCAAACATATGAAGAATGGAGCTCTAACGAACAGACACCTTGCAATTTGTAGTGCTACCATCTAGAGTTTATTATCTGAAATACAAACATTACAGTAATCAAATATTTTGTAGCATCGGCAGGAATAATTTTTCTATTCCTAATCTACAGGTTTCCATGGGACATTAATCTTTTCTAGACAATGTATGAATTATGCTCTTTTTAAAAGTGCAAAGCATAAACCGCACAGCTGGCATATTTGAAAATTTGGCAGGAATGTTAATAAAACGACTTCGACACCATATCTTTGCTCCATTAAAAAAAAAAAAAAAAGGAACAGTTGGTTTAGTTGTATATCTTCATAGAGCTCTACTAATTTGTGGTGCTCTGATACATAGGTTTTATTCCTTCTTTGAATATCGAGAATTAAAAATGTTCCTGGAATTGTTGACTTTTATATTTCTGTTTTGTGTCTTTTTATGTCTGTTAATTTATATTCTTTTATATTTACTCTTTATTTTTAATTGTCCATTATATACCAAATAATCAACAATCATGTAGCCTTTAGAAAAATTTTGGTTTGATTTCTAAAACCAAGGTTTATTTATTTTTTCTTTATTCAGCATAAAAAATGTGTTTCGTTTGTTAAAATCTGTTATATGCATCAATGTATTGACTATAGTGACAACATTTGCCCCATTTCTAGACTGCTAAGTACTTCGCTAGCAGTATTCTGAAGCAAGTTCTATGTGTGGCGACAAATGAAAACCGACAATATAAATTAACTTTTTAGTCTTTTTAAAATTTAAATATCATAATAATATATGGCTACTTCGCACTGTTTTGAAAATTTCTGAATAAAAGAAAAAACTCGTGCAAGCATAGAAAATTTATAAAATGAATTTTTAAAAAAGATTTTGTTGTATTATTCCATGAAATGAGGAGTTAAAATGACAGTGGAGTAAGTCAATATTTAGTAATTTGAGAAATAAAGAGTTTTGTGAAACTTGTGGTATTGCCGTTGCATTAAGTGGTCCAACTTGTTTTTCCCTCTGGCGGCTCCCTAAGTGAACTATGATTATTTCTTTGACTGTCAAACTGAATAGAAATGAATATACGTTCAGAGAAAATATGGTTATCTAGATTTTTCAAATTTTTGACTCTGACCCCGTCAAATGTGAAAACAGCTTTTACATCACAAAAGAAAAATAAATACAAATGCATGATTATTTTTATTAATTTTCAATAAGTGATTGAAAGTAGATTGTTGTAGTGAATTTGTTCGTACAAGGAATGGTCAACTCCCCTGACGTTGATTCCAGCTTCATTGAAAAACAGTTTATCAGTTCTGACCATCTACAGACTTACACAGTTTAGCTAAGCTTGATAAAAGAGGAGCTATGAATTTAAACAAGATCACCCAGAAGAGAAAATATAGGAACAATCGTTTGTACACAAATCTAAAAAAAAAACACGACATAGAGTAATGCCGTTATAACCATAACCCAAATATAAGAATTTTGCGTACAAGATTAAAACAAACAAATAAAAAATATTAGAAGCAGAAACTTCATTTTTTAGGAATGTCAGAAAGACAGGAAATTCTGTAATACCGAAATCACTATTACTGATGTAAATGCGCTTTGCACCCACGAAAACAAAGAACACAGGACAAAAATGTTTTTTTGCCAACAGCCCCATTGTATAAGGATCTCAAAAGTGTATGAAATTCGACAATGCTTTGATCACTATAACGCAAGTAAGTTCACTTCAAATCAAAATTAAAATTAAAAATACAACATAACAGAAAACATTACTGGATGCAGCAACACCGTTGATAGGAATATAATAAATACATGGAATTCGGTAAATTAGTGATTTTTATAACGCATGTTCGAGTGCATTGTACTCATAAAAAAAAAAAAAAAAAAACTTTTGATGCAGCAACATAGTTGATAAAAATATAAAACATACATAGAATTAGGTAAAAAAATCCACGTAAACCACTGAAATGATCATAATCATAAAGGCTGCTATAAGTTGCAAAATCTTTGGCAATTTCTTCGTCTATTAACTCATAAGATGTGGCTAATACAAATGTATTGCTTTCAATATATTTCAAAACTTTATTTGAATAAGTTATTGATATATTTTTTTTATATAAAAATACTTTTTTTGTGTTGTTAATAGGCATACTAAAAAATATATTAAATGTAAAAAATCTATTTGAGTTTTTAATAAAAAAAAAAAAAAAAAAGGTTTTCACATATGTTTTGTAATATGGGAAGTCCGAGTTGGATCCTCTAGTGAGCTTAATAAATGAATAAATTTTGTATTTTTGAACTAAAAATTTACGTACTACTTGTATTCATCCACTTCGGATGTAAATCGATGAAATAAGTTTACTTGACCATAAATTGTAACTTAGATAAATTATTATTATTTTTAATACAGCGTGGTTATAAAACAACTTTTCATGCTTGAAGATATTGGTAATTAAAACCAATGGGTCGAATGAGACCAAATTCTATGTTTAGACTTTTGAAAGTAGGGGACTTGAATTGCGTTAAAAAGAAAATTAGAACCATAAGGGAAAATTTTGGTAAGACGTGTAAAAAAAAAATATTTGCATTAGTCGTTAGTAAAGTAGACTATTCAATTATTTTTCAGCGTATGTGACAACAGCGATATTAATTTATCTTGACAAGTTATTGACAACCTTCAGGCGAATAACTGATTTGAATGACTGACGAATTGAGTTCAGTATGTGTAAGCCTTGCTACATTAAAGTATGGTAAGAAAGTTGGTACGGCTGTTTTCATGGAAATGATATCCCCATTTCTTCTAGAGTCTTAATATTAAATGTGGTCTGATTCCGTTAATTAGTTTTAGCTATTAATGGCTCCATATAAGGAAAAGACGGCAATTGTACAGGATGGGTTATAATAGTTTTCATTACTTATGTTTTTTAACATTTTTGATAACCTAAAAAATGCGTTTGAATAAAAATCAACGACTTGATTAATTTTCAAACAATTATTCTAATTGGTAAATAAATCATATGAGCTGTATTTTTCCAACTGAGTGAAAAAGTGTACACGTCAGGGTAAGAACCACGGATCTTCTGGCTTAAGCTGTCAATAATCTGTCAACTGAGCTATCGTGGACGAAGCTGGAGGAAACAATTCACCCTTATTGATAATGGCATCTGATCTTTTATTTTAAACAGCTCAACAGAATAAATCACAGGTAATAGAACTCCAGTAAACGCTAGATGCAAAATTACATGTGATCAACTATAACTAACGAGTCAAAGGAGACATATAATGCATAATAGAATAGAATATGTCATTAGAATATGAGACGTAATAGAATATGTAATTATTTATTCAGCGTTTACTGGAGTTCCATTACTTACGATTTATTCTGTTGAACTGTTCAGTTTGCAGATTATTGGCGGCTTAAACCAAAAGCTCCGTGGTTCGTATACTGACCTGGACACTTTTTCACTCAGTTGGAAAATTACAACTCATAAAGATCAACGAATTAAAATCATATTGATGGCCTAATTCAAATTGCTATTTATGATATTCATGAATCTAGTATGTTAGTATGTTATATAAACCAGAGGTTAGAATCCTGGCTTCTCCGGTTACAGAACATACTGCTCGGCGTACACAACATAGGTTGAAACCATTTTAATTTTTCAATTAATTTTCAGGAGTGAAATTCGCCTGAAACTATTGCGTAACAAGCAGATGGATTTTTCATTGCTAAACTGAGCATTAAGCCCACAGAGTGAAAAATGTCCCAAGCCTGGAATCGAATTAATTGAAAAATTATTTGGAATTTACTTGTATGTGTTGTCTATACTGGAATTGTGAAAAAAATGTCGTCTAAAATTTGCCACAGGGTTTGTGTGCTCTGGATGACAGTTTCCATCTTGTGCTGCGGTTGCAGCCTATCCGACATATATATATAAGAGTGAGAGATGCCGAGTTGGGATATCGTTCCTTGTAGCTCAGTGGTACAGCCTCAGAGGTCAATTCTGGAATCCCGGGTTCGATTCCCGGCTTGGGACATTTTTCACTCTGTCGGCTTTACGCTCAGTTTAGCAATGAAAAATCCATTTGTTTGTTATTCAAAAAGATGTACATATTTTATAAATTGAAAAAAATTGTTCCGATTAACTGTTAGACCAGGATACAAGAATTCTTGAGCTTTTTTGGCTATATCTTAAAAAAAAAGGGCTGAGATACGGCATTTTAAAATTCTAGGGTGGCTGACATTTTGAAACAATCTAATTTTTGTTATGCTGTAACTCTCGTATGTATGAACCGATATGAATGTGACTGATCATGATACAAGACATACCAAGGTCTCGATCGAGTTTGTTGGCCAGCTTCATGCGCTATCTTGTTTAAAAATGACGGCTAGTTAAAAAAATTGTAATTAAAAAAAAAATTCAAAAAGATGTATAAAAATTATAAAATGAAAAAGTTGTTTCCGTTAAGTGTTATATCACGATACAAGGATTCCGGAGCACTTTTTGTTTTGGCTTTATTTTACAATATGGCTGAGATATATCTGTTTGAAATTCTCGGTTGACTGATATTTTGAAACAATCTGATGTTTGTTATGCTGTCAGTCTCATGCTGAAATTCACGTTCAAATTCAGTATTAACGAAAACCGGGATTGAATCTTCTATAATTAAATCGGGTTCTAAGCATTTTAGCTTTGGGTGTTTGAGTAAAATGAGTTTAATTTTTAAAAACACGGAATATGGAAGCTACCTTTTCCTCCCGATACAGGACGGAAAGACTTTGTTTACTAATCACCAGTAATATATTGCTGATATATTGATATTTAATTACTTGTAATATTTTTTTAAAGTGTTTTCATTAATAAATTGGTATACTTCCCTCGAAACTGTGCAGAATATATGTTGGTTGCTAGATTTTTTTTTCTCTATAAATCAATGAATATTTTTCCAATAAACAGTGTTATTTTGGCCCTTGCGCAAGCTAGTTTTTGAAAGTTCATGTATGATAACGAAACAGGATATATTATAGAGAGCAGCACCTGATCTTCTTCCGTTATCAAAATCAGAGTTCACTTAGGTTCATTCATTTTACATTATCAATAGAACAGAATTTTAACATTTAAAAAGCCTCGCATTCGAATAACAATTGTTCCTAACAAAATGTTATTGAATGCATGAGTTTCGTCAAGATTTTAAAATTCGTTTTCCTTCTTAATTTTTAGATATATATTTCACTATTTCGAAATTATATTATCAGTTTTTAAGACATTTTTGCAAAATATTGGGCAATTGTTTTCACCACAAGAAGTTCCCCTATACTCAACAACAACAAAAAAAAGCTGACTTCAACGTGTCAATATTTTGTATCTACCACTACGTTAAACGAAAACTACTCTATCCACTGGTGTAGCAGTGGAGCTCAGTCTAAAACAAAATCTTTTAGGTCAATATTTGTAACGTTCTTTTGTTGTAAAAATTGTCGCTGAATTAAACAAGGAAATTTTGTTCCAGTGAAATAAGGAAAATAGTGTTTGAAGATGAATTAAGAAAATATTTTCAGACAGGTAAATAAAACTACATACTTTAGATTTAAAAAAAAAAATAGATAAGATGTTGAAAGTATTATATGATTTTCAACTAGCTAACTTAGGAGGCCAGCCTAATCACCGTGTCTCTGGATTAAATGAATCCTCTGAATAAAATAGGTTTCAAGTTCTTAAAAAAATAAAAGAACGAAAAATAATGCATTATGCATAGATTATGAAACACTCCCCAACGCTAACAGAATATTAATTGAAATTTCATTTTTTGATACAACGAAATGAGATATCTAATTAAGCAATATGAATCACATAACACAGTAAAAACCTATTTTCAGCAACTTACTGTCCGTATTCAGTAATGTGTGTGAGTTCTCTCGTACTTGATCTATAGAATTTACGTACACCACGTACACTGAAAGAAAGCTTATACCGCATTCATCTAGAACGAATAAGTAGTTATTTTCTAAATCCCTAAACTAGAAATATACATTACCGAGTTATGCGAATAAGGCAAACAAATAAACTGAATAGACGAAACGATCGAGAATTTCTAATCTATAGTTTTCTAGATGATGAAATGATACATTATATTATGAATCCTTTGAAATTATCACTTGGTTTCTGGAAGAAATTCATAAACTAGAATTATAGTTACTGAAACTAACCTCTTGTGTTCACATTTATTTGCGGAGATTTTTAAATAAGTTTCAATACGATAATACAAGAAAACGCTCTTGAATTTGAATAGGGGAGATTAGAACTCTCTAGCAAAGCGAAATAGAATTTATAAAGATGACATGGCACTATTTTTTTGAGAGCCACAATTTATTTTCTAGATGCCAGTGGCAGAAGTTTTTTTCAGTGTAATAGACTAAAAATTAGATAAGTGTAAAAATGCATCCCACAGCGGAAACGCAATTCCAGCAATTGTCGATCATAGACAGTCCTTTAGTCAATTTTTTTTGTGCACTTTATAAATGAAATATTAAATGCTAAGCCCTCCATGATCTATAGAAAGCATGTTATAATGCACCTCAGAGATCCTTTTTATTTTTATTGTGTTTAAAGTATCGTAACCTTATTAAAATTCACTGCAGCAATCGATATTTTCCTCATAAATCATAGTGTAATGGAATTCCTTTGTGTGTCCCTGTAAACGATCTATAAATGCTACTTATTCTATACTCCTGAGAAACCATGTTTTTTGTTACCCACATCAGTGATGCATATCAATTTCATTATGACTGAAATATCGTAACATCAACTTAAATGCAATGCAAACGATTTTTTCCGTATATGCCATACTGTAACGAAATTCTTTTGAGTGCTCCTGTGAATGAACTATAAATGGTACACACTTTATTTTCGATACCGAACATTCCATAGTAAACCTGAATAATATATACAAATTATATGGTAATTCGACTATATTTACAAGAGTTAGAGCACGGACGGACAGACAAACCGAATTCATAATGTTGGAAACTATTAAAACCATTCTGAGAACAATGCATTTAAATCCTGGAAGAAGGTGAAGCCCCCACAGACAGTACAATATAAAAAGATTATGGTTATCCTATTTAATTGCGGTTTACGAAATTGTACTATAAAAACGCTATAGTAGTTTTTAAGCCACAAAAATAGAACTATGATTTTTTCTAATTTTTCTGCCCCGGACCACCTTAATTTTAATTTTAATATTAACATTTTTAAATGAATTTTGCTAATTGACTAAAATTAATCACTTGCTTCTTCATCTTGAATTCACTTGGGCACGTATATTTATGAAAAAATAATTTTCCCGAGACCAACATATCATCATGATCATAAAATGTTTTATTTTCCAAATTTATTATTTTATTTATTTTTATATATATTTAATGTCTTTAATTTTTCCATTTCATTTAAAATATATAAAAAATTGCTATTTCTTTATAACTTATTTTTTAAATCACAGTGAATGATTATGACAATAATTTGTAAAGCACTGGAAAGTGATTTGGAATATTAGTCGTAGTAGTGAATAAAAAAACATTGTAAAATACAAAATTTAAAAAAAAAAATTTTGTGGTGTATTTTTTGCCTTGTTGCACTTACTAAAAAAATAAAAGGGGGAAAATTTTTGCAAAAAAAAACTGAAAAACAAAAAAAAAGTTTATTTAACCTGTTAAATCTGAGCCATTTAAATATTTTCCCCTTTATATTTTTATGATGAGTATAAGCTTCCTGGTCCCATTGTCAACAACTATAACGATTCACAAAATCACGAAATTGTATTTTGATTTCATTTCCTATTAAATGCCAACGAAAAACTTTAATACCATCCTATAACGCTTGATTCCATTTCAGGAAATATTCCGTTTCCGGCGGTATTCTATTCACTTCTCGTTATCCCAACTGGCTAGTTCACTTTTGCTCTTCTCGTCACTGATCTGTAACGCTTTCATTCGGCTGCTGAAAAGAAGCAATTAACTGAATGATGATAACCTGATGTCTGGGAAAGGCACTGACAATTGTTTTTAGCACTCCACTTCCTTTTCCAGCTTTTCATCTCCGGAAGCTGAAACTTCCTTAATTTCAGGTTTTCTGACAGAAATGCATACAGCGATTTACGCGACTTCGATTGGAAATTCAGAAAATAAAAAAATGTTTAAGCTGCTGAGATAATTGTGATTGTAATTAGATGATAGAGCATCACGTTGTCACATGAACACTATGTATATACATTATGTAACGTGATATGTGCAGTGCATTGTGTTGTCACATGGGCCGAAATGAAAAACGATAACACCCCACACATTTTAACCGACTTATTGCCATTGAGAAAATGAAAATAGTCATTCGATTGGGAATTATGTTCCCTTTCTATTTATATGAAAAAACTAGTCGTTGGGGGCCACCGTGATACTTACCCATCATGGATATGCATAATGTAAAGTATTAAAATAAAAATGTGCAAACTACTTATAAAATGCATTGCAATTCAAATAAAATCGTGGCTTGATGACGTCATAAACTTTAAAGGCTCGATTACTGAATTGCTTGAAAGAAATATCCTTATAACTCCAAAAATAACAATCTTATTAACAAGCGGTTTATTGCATCGGATTAAGCGTCAAATTTCCAATTAAAATATGGTTGGTTGGTTGGTTCGTTGATTATTGACGGCCAATTATCTACACTTAGGATATAGGCCCGGGGGGAGTGCCCTTCGTGGGGGTCTTTCTAAGGGAACCTAACCCGTATTTACGCATGGATAAATCCAGGGCTCGAAGAAAACCACGAAAACTCCGAACGATTAGGCCGACGGGCGCGATTGGGATCGAACCCAGCACCTCCCGGCTATCAGCTTCGAGAGCAGAACCTCTCAGTCACTGGTGGGGCGCCAATTAAAATATATCTTTTTGAAGTGAAATTTGGATGAAATACAGGGTCATGAAAAATCGAAGAGTGTGGAAAATAGGATTCCAAATATCTCGGCAACTAATTATCCGATTGACTAAAAATAAACAATTCTCAAAATTTCTTAAAATAAACAATTTCGAAAATTTTTATATATCTTTTATCAGAACGAATATTTCGAGAGTCCGAAAAAAATAGTTCCGGTTAATCGAGGTTATTGAAATTAAATAGGCTTCTTCCCATTATTACATACGAAGTACATACCAAATTGCAAGTCTCTATCGCGCAATTTTTTCGGGAGATAGAGCGTTTACAGACACACAGACACACAGACGGACGGCAAATTTTTTTTTTCTAAAAATATGTTTTTCGGAATATCCAGTGTCTGAAACGTGTAAATCCGTCAATTTTTTTTTTCGATTTTCAAAACGATTACAAGACCTATCGTACGTATACTACGTATGATGGGTAAGTAATAAACAGAGAGAAAAACATGAGAAGGACCCTTATATAGAAATTTTAACAACCGTTCAAAAATTTAATACGAAAACATAAATTTGACATACATTTTTTTTTTTTTTTTTGCTAAATTATATTTTCGGATACCAAATAGAAAATCACTAGGTGAAGAAGTTGTGGAATTATGCAGATGTAAAATTTTGAAGTTAAAATGTTAAATTTATTTTTCGTAGTTGTAAAACAAAATTCAATGCATGTAGTTTTGTGAGCATAACTGAATACCTATTTGGCGTAAATTTTGAATTCTCATATTTAAAGCTTCTAGAAATTGACTTCTGTTCATATTTTTATGTTACAATACATATGTATTTTCAATATTAATGTCCTAATTTATATATTTAATAATTTATATATTTAATAATTTATTTATTTAATAATTTATTTATTTAATAATTTATATATTTAGTGATTTATATATTTTGAAACTAATATCTGACCAGAAATATTTTGACACAAATTTTAAAAATTAAGATTAATTCTAAAACTTGAATTTGATTTATCAACGATTAATTCCTAAACTTCTTCAACGAATGACTACCTATTTGTTTGCCGAAGGTGGAATTCACCAAAAAATCCAAAAAAATGATGTAAAAATTAGGTGTTTGTATTGAAAATGTTAAAGTTTATAACATTCTCAATATCGAGACGGATGCATAAGCTTATTTTATTTAAAAGATTGAAAGAAGACATAATTCCAATCGAATGGCAATGTCCGATTCTTTTTTGCGATTATTTACTGCTTAAAATGGATGGGGGGTTTCCCCTGTCTATTTATATTATGTAAAAATTATGGTGTCGCATCTTAAATTTTAACGAGTGTTTAATGATTATTTCCCTCATAATTAAGAATGTTTGATGATATTTTATTTTTTAAAATTAAAATGAATAAAAAATACATATATTAATAGATCTGCATTTTTACGCAGATATCTAATTAAAGAAATGCATAAGTGCGGGGAGCATTTATTTTTCTATAGTTAAAGACATATGAGTATTGTAAGAAAATAACAATAAAAATATTTTGAACAGATAAACTAATATATTAAGCACACTTTTCATTTTTTATGTTACTTTTTAAGTAACAATTTGAAATTCAAGTGGTTATTTCAGACATTATTAATATTAATCTAAATATTTCTAATAAATAAATAATAAATAATAAATTTTGTTAAGGAAGTGATTTTAGATGTTCAAATAAATCTTTAATTTTCATAGACTCTTGTTTTGAACAGTTTGTGTTATTAAACATTATTAATACAGAATAAATTGATTAAAAAAATCTTAGTATGGTATACTGCTTTAATGTAATTGGCAGCTCTGCATTGTTGACTGAAAAGAAATGAATTAACCACATAGTCAAATAATATTGCACAGAAAGAACATCAAGGCAAAATTGTGGGAGTTATTGTAAAGTGTTAATTTGAGTCAACATGATGCATTAACTCAAAACTAGTCGTTGGGGGCCACCGTAATACCTACCCATCATGCATATGCATAATATAAAATATGAAAATAAAACATGTGTAAACTACTTATAAAATGCATTGCAATTCGTATGAAATCGGGCTTGATAACGACATAAACTTTAAATGCCCTATTACTGAATTGCGTAAAAGAAACATCCTTATAACTCTAAAATTAATAATCATATTAACTAACGGTTTATTGCATCGGATTAAGCGTCTCATTTCCAATTAAAATATATCTTTGAATTGAAATTTTGGATGAAATACAGGGTTATGAATAATCGAAGAGTGTGGAAAATAGGATTATAAATATTTCGGCAACTAATTATCCGACCGACTTCATTCTTTATGCAAAATTTATGTTTTTTTATTGTCTTTTATATTCACTCTTTAAAATAAACAATTTCGAAAATTTTTATATACCTTTTATGAGAACGAATATTTCGAGAGTCCGAAAAAAAAAATAGTTTTGGATAATCGAGGTTACTGAAATTCAATACGCTTCTTCCCATTATTACGTACCAAGTACTTACCAAATTTCAAGTCTTTATCTCAATTTCTTCGGGAGATAGAGCGTTTACAGGCGGCTTTTTTTTTCTAAAAATATGTTTTTCGGAATCTCCAGTGTCTAAAACGTGTAGATCCGTCAATTTTGTTTTCGATTTTTAACTCGATTACAAGACTTACCCTATATTACGTATAATGGGTAAGTAAAATGTTTGTGCTCAAACGTGAGAGTAGATAAGCTGATGCAAATGAAGCAGTCCACCCCTTTTTCCCCTTCGTTCACAGGAAAAGAAAATATATTAATTACTTTTCTCTGAAAAAATATTACAAAATATAAAATATAAGGGATACACTTTTTACTAACAACACCACCAGTAATTGCAGAAAAATAAAAATGGCACTATTCAATTGGGAACAAAGATTTTAATTTTATCATTTGATACTTTCAGATGTCTTTAAAAATTTTCTTTTAGAAGATTATCTTTATTTAAAAATTAATACAAGCTTTGATTTTTTCATTAGCTATCCTTCCTTAATTTAACACAATAAAATTATTTTACAATCGTCAGTTTGTGTAAATGCAGGTTATCATTAAGTCTCTGTGATTATTTCTAGACATATTTTATTATTTAAAACTGAGCTTATTTTTTAGGCGTTCTTAAAAGTGAAATTCGTTAGTGTAAGGTTCAGATTTAATAAAAACTAGCTGACCCCCACCCGGCGTTGCCCGGGCCCGAGATAATAAATAAATAAAAAAAACATCAAGTTTTATTATTTTATATCTTTAACCCGATTTTGTATGAATTTATATTTTAAAATGAAAAATTCGCGAAAAAATATTGATATTTAGTAATAAAAGGGCTCATTTTCTTGTTTTTTTTATGTTGGGTCGTTTCATAGTTTTTAAATAAAAAGTTATTTTTGTCCGAACTCTTTGAAATCTTTATTGGTGATAAATAAAACGGTTTTACAGCCCGTGTAAAAATTTCGTAAAAAAATATTGTTACGTAGTTGTAAAAGAAATGTCTTTTTCTAGCTTTTTTGTTTGTTTGTTTGTTTTCGCGTCGGCTTTTTTAACATAGCAATAAAAATTGTTCTCATCTATCGAACTATCTGATATTTCTATCCGTTATAAATATAACTGTATCCAAGCTCTTTTTAAAATTTTGCGAAAAATATGCATATTTAGTAGTGAAATCATGAGTTCTTTAAAATAAAGCTTTAGTTTTCAACCTCAGAGCAAAAATATATTAGGTCTATGCTTTCAATGCTATGGTACGACTCTATCCGTTTTCAATCAACCCTTTTCAATCCACCTAGGGTGCTAATCAATCAGGTTTTATCAACTAGATAATCAATCAATCAGGAGAAGCCTTAAAAAACCGTTGAAGCATGCGCAAAGAAACGATATTCGTGTGGAAAATAGAAGGTGACTTGACCAATTTGACAGAATGCGCTTTTTGTTTTAAATATATAGATATTATTAATGTTTTCTCAATAGGAATGTGTATTATGTTTAAAAAATTAAATAACAAAGACTACTGTTAAATTTGGAAATTTTTTACGAGATTGGTTTTATTTTATTGAATATATGATCCTTCAAATTGTAGTTCTAATGGTATTTTGTGCAGGATCCAAAAACTAATAGGCCAAAAGTGTTGGAATTTTAAGTACACTTATTAGAAATATTTAGATTTCGAATTTCTGTTAAATTATTTATAAATTACAATTCATAATGTTTCCTTCATTATTCATATTTCGTATCATAAAGTTAGAGAAATTACAAGACCAAAATATTTATGTTTGGAGTTATTAAGTAGTCAGGTCATACAATATATTGGCTTAATAAGAATATTATCATAGGAAATATAAATAAAAATACATAAAAATAATTTAATTTTAGAAAGTGAAAAAAAATAGAGTCAAATGTAAACTTCAAACATAAATTAGGTAGTGAGCATAGTTATCCAAACAACTTTGTAAAGAAATGCATTTTATACAACTGTTTCGTTTAATGAAATTTTAATTATAGCTTCATAAGCACTTTTTATATCTTCACTTTTACTTAAAACAATTGGTACAGTTTCTTAATGATATGATAAAACAGAAGCACGATATTAATTTGGTAATTTTTTCTTTATCGAAAATGGAGCAAATGATTTTTTATTCTATTGAGTATTATTAAATAGATCATTGTGTGAGGTCAAATACAAGAATTGAAACCTTTAACACTATCAAGCTTACTTCATTCGACTCACGTTTGCCCTTGACCACTAACACAATACTTTAGAATGAAAGTAGGAGGAACACAATTATCTCTATTTAAACTTTCAATATCAGAGATGTATGTATTTTAAACTGTAATAAATATGATTTTACAGCATTTTACAGCAGATTTTACAAAAATTTTATTTTTGCATACTATTTATAACCAGTAAAAACTCGTATGTTGTAGCGTTAGAAAACTATCTTTTAAATAATTCTAATATAGTAATTTAAATAACGCAGTCGAACACCAACAATTTTGAATATGCCTACTGCCTTTCCTTCAATTTAACAGGGAGTTACAGAGATCACAGAGATTAAAAGCAAATGGATAAATCTTATCGAAAATCGCACAAAGTGTTTCGTTTAATATCCTTACAAAACACTTTATCTTTTAATTAATTAATCCAAATAATTAATTTATAATTATTCTTATCATTTATCTTTACACTTTATCAATAAACACATAGATGGCAGAACCATTAAATTTAATAATAAAATGATAACAAGAGCAAGCTATTTTTAAATCAAATTAAAAATATTCAAAAACTGCTTTTCTGACAATTGTAAGAGCATACACGTTTGTACATCAATAAAGCATACTTAATTATATAGTTTTATTTTAACTAAAAAAAAAAAAAAGAAAAAAAGAAAGAAACCCTTAAAATGACGAAAAAATACGAAAGTTCTTTTAAATAAATCCATCAAACAGTAAAATGTACAAATCGGAAACTTCAACTTCAATCGTCCAGAATAGAATTCGGAACCTTTGGTTTAGGAGGAAAACGCTCTACCACTGAACCATCTAGCCTTCACGAAAAAGACTGAAATTAAGATTCTGTTTTAGATCTATGAAAATCGCAGAAATGGTCGGATGTCATTAAATTAATTAATTTAATTATAATAATATAATACTTTTTTAAAATTTTATAATATGTCGTGTAACAGTATGTATTCAGCTATAAGTATGCAAAATTTCAAGTCTCTAACTTATATAGTTTCCAAGTAAGAATGCTGTGGCGGACAGACAGATAGACAGAGGAGTGACACGAATAGGGATTCATCAGATGAACTACACCCTTAAAAAGTCTAGCCAATGCACCGGCAACTAGAAACTGTCTGGTCCGCGGTCTCCTAGAGCAATATTATATCTATCTGACCCTCAGCTCTATTTTTTCTTTTATTATTCTTACGTGGTCTAGAGCTGTCCAGCGACAAACAACATGAAGTCACACTAATGGACAATATGTATGTGATGTCACACTGGGAATCATTTGAAGTAAAAGTGGCTATCGTGTTTGTTTAAATATTGCAGCACTTGATTTAGCATAAATACAGGTAATCGCATGCGTAAAATACTTTAGAGTTATTTTTTACGAATTACAATGTGTTAAATATATTGCAGAAATTTCATGTATACTTATAATAATAAAATGTAATAATTTTCATTTTATAAATAAAACGAAAAATATGCATGAAATGTCATTAAAATAGAGTAAAAAATTCATGGATAACGCTTACTTATTCCTGAAAAGGTCTGAAACTTGATATAAAGATAAAATGTAAGCGTAAATTTTCTAAACACAGTGTTTTTCAATGATGTGGTTCTGACTGTTATTTTCAATTAGGCGTATTTGAACTCAAAGGAAGAATATTGTCTATTATGTCGTTGACCCATTATTTAATTATTGTAAACTAACAGCAATTGGCGACCAGTTTTTCTCTCTTAAATGTAAGCTAAGAATTGCAACATCTTACTTTTATTCATAATTTAAATTAATTGCTTAATCCTTCACTAAATACGAAGATTCTGATAGATAAATCAAGAACTCTTTGTGATCCTAACAGCTATTCGTATATTTTTCTAATGTTAAGCATTTCATATTTCTTGACAAAAATCGCTTAGCATATCAGTTGCAATACGTTCACCAATGCGGTGGTTTTAAATGCTATTAAGTAATCTTCCGTAATTGTGTACACTGCCAATTGACGTATTTTGGTTTATACCATTTGGTGCAATGAATTGTTTTGGAATGAAAAGTCTTTAAAGATATCTACATTTAGATTAAACCTTATTATTGTTAATATATTTTTGTTTCACACTAACCTTGGCTGTAGACTCGATTACTTAAGATTAGAAAATCTTTCAATATTCTCATCTAATCGTCTTGGATAATGTGTCATAATCGGTCTGTATACTAATTGACGTATTTTCGCGAGTATGGTTTGGTGAAACATAGAACTTTTGGAAACCACTTATGATAGTCACATTCTCTTTAAACCATATTTGCTGTAGTATCGCCCACTTTTGACCTTTGCCGTGCAATCTGATTAAAAATCCACGGACTTTCTTCTAGATCCCGATGATTGTCCGATTTTGATTCTCTTTTCTCTGCTTTCTTGATACAGTTCGGTAGTTTTCATAACTGCTTAACTCACGGACTTCGGCATTTATGCTTAATGTCTTCTGACTTTTAAGACCCGTGCCAGGTAAATACACTGCACCCAAAATGGCGCCTATAATATTAATTACTGTAACCCTTTTTTTAATTTCTACATAGTATTATAGTTAATATAATGTAGTAGAAATATTAAAGGCAACTTCAGAAAATTACTGTTTTGAACGCGATTTGCCATTGGCAAAGGTAAATATCATTTTTAACGCAAGTATCAAATTAATTGGCGATTCGCTTTTAATTTCATTAATCAAACATTATTACATGAGTTGTATTTGTTTACATTTAACTTTGTTAAGAAAAGAGCGCGAAGGAAGTTGGATTTTATATAGCACTCCACCTAACAGAATTGTGCTAAACTTTGACTGGCTTACAGGTGCGAATTATTTTTTTGAGACCATACAGCATTGCAAAATTGATTGTTGGAGAACTTGCTTTGTGAATGATTTCTTCCATGGTAAAATATTTTACCGCTCACAATGAACGAATCTCTTGTGTTTCTTTACTTTGATGAAATGAGATATTTAAACATTATTTTTTTTCAACGATCTTTTTAAAAATGTAAATTTTTATGCAGTTTTATTCGAAAAAAATTTTGTTAGTAAAAAGTGACCGCTTGGCATATGAAAAGCGAATCGGTCAGGCCATAAATGTTTATGACAGTCACATTACTTGCACCATTACAATATAGATAATAAATAAATATAAATGAAGTCTTAGGACGTATTTTTATTATTATTATTACTTCCAATTATTTACTATATAGATGGATGTAATTTTTCTCTCATCGACTCGGCGACGCGGAATCCAGCTCATATTCTAGAAAGATTGACGGTCTACACATTACGTATACTCTAAATGGCTGTTTGTGATAATTTTCAGAATGACTGTCTTTTGTTTTCAGGGGAAACGTTAGGCAGAATATTATTGTGATCAAATGTATGACAAAATGGTTTACTGATACATCTAGTTAAATACACATGCGGTCAAAATCTCGACAACAGAGGGCGCTGTTGCTGAAAGTAGTGTCTATAGATGTATGATAGGCTCATCGTTTTGTGAAAAATTAATCATCCCAAAATTAGAATCGCTCAATTCACATCCTATGATTTTCTGGTTGTGCACATACCTATAGAGGAAATTCCTCAGTCTTTGTAAAAAGCGTTCTCTGTTATTTAAATTTTAAACTTTTTTTTTTTTGAGCAATACAAAATCTCACACTACGGTGATTATTAATCTGCAAATCGTATGTCTCTTCGACCATTTTTTTTTTTTTTTTTTAACGGGAGTTACTTTTACTCGAGTTTCTTGTTCACCAGGTAGTTATATCCATCTTATAACATATACATTTACATACAACAACTCCCAATAGATATAATAACAACCCTTTTTTCCGAGAATTAAAAATAATAGAGATTAATGGGGAATCTTGCATAATCTTGAACCAATTAATCGATGCAAAAATTGCTAGAGTTCAGTTTTTATTTGAGATGAACCTTGTGATTAACCTTGTGATTTGTGATTCCTGTAGATGATCTGGGTGCTATTATCATAAATGATGCAATATTTTTCTGCCTACTGAAAGAAATAAGTAAGCCTATCATTTGATTGAAAAGGAAATCTAAGTTATTGACAGAATATAGGAGTTTTTAAAAGACTTTCATGTATTTAATGCATATCTTTTATAACGTTTTATGTAACAAACTCAGCGATTTAAAAAAAAAATTAAACAGTTAAGATCTTCTAAATATTTCTCGATTTCAGACCTACGAAATGTTTTTCTGACTTCATTTACTTTGTTTAGCAAATATTTGAAAAAAATACTCGTTTCTTTCATTGAAGCAGACTATATAAAATCTGCATTAAAATTAATTTTTTTAAATATTAAATATTTAATATATCCAAAAATTGCATCTATAAAATGAAAAATTTGAATTGAATCCTGTAGATGATTTTAGCTTTACGAAAGTTTTAAACTAAAACACAGTTAGTTTTACAATTTTACTGTAATAAACTTTATTATTTTTATTATAACTTTAGTTTTGTATTAATTTATTTTAACATTTCATTTTTGAAATTAAAACTTTGACCCTTTAACTTTAGCTTTAGAAATTATTTCAATTCGAAGACAAGTATTTTTAAACTTTACTGTATGTTTTAAAATTTACCATTTTTATCTTGTTTGATTTGATATTCAGCGTTTAAAAATATATTAATTAATCTCATACATTCATTTAGGCGTTATCTGATATTTTTATTTTGAAAATGAATTCAAGTTCGATTTTTATAAACAATCGCTAATCTTTTTTTTTTTTTTTTTCATCTACTTAGAATTTTTTAACTGGAGTTTTCATTTAAAAAATAAACACATTAAGCGAACAAGGTACATCAGCTAAATAGGAAACGTAACATTCAATATTCTTATAACTGCTTGCTTTTTCTTTGACGAATATGAAAGCAGATTAATCATGAAAATGATACAATCAACTCAAAGTGCTCAAAGCACAATTTTTATTTATTTATTTATTTAAGAAACTAGTTGAATGATGCAAAATCCTTTGGAAAAATATCAACAAATATACAAGATTAATGTTAATACATCAATAATAATACCAATAATAAAAACAAAACAAATCAGAGAAAAATACTTCGTGAAATAGGAGTTTCTCTTTCAACTCTTTTTGGTTTTCACCTCTTTTTGGTTTTACAGTTGTTATATATCAATTTAATCCCCAATTCATTTTATATCAATAATACTATTGACAAGATAAACAACATGTAATCTATTATATCATAAAAAGCGTCTGAATTGGTTTAATCATTTTCACAAGCAAAGCCTCTGATTCCTTTTTGCTTAATTGTCACGAAATATCAGAGTAATAGGCAATGGACAAGGAACTTTTAAACAGGAAATTTCCGCTTTATATTTTACAGTACTTTAAATTGGGCCATGTTAATGACGTTTGTTAAAATTAACTTTTGTTAAATGTTATGAATGTTTCGAAAAAAGGGATAGCCATTAAATGGTTGAAAGAGGTTATTATTTTTTTTAGGTAATTTACACAAAAGCCACATTTCAAAATTCTCTAAGCGTCTTTTAAATTGGTTCTAATCAAGGATTTTTAAATATAGATTTATTTTGTGAAGATATACAATTCTGTGTATTCGCCTTTTGCATATGCTAGTTATTAAAAAAAAAATAATTTAATATAACATATCTCCAATTTGAACCATAATTATAGCATTTGTGAGTTTAAGATTCTGGAAATTCAATGCTGCTTTTGAATCGAATATACAATTTTTAGAAAATGAAAACAGCCAATTTTCTCAAAAAAAAAAAAAAAAAAAAAAAAAAAAAAAAATTAACCCCCCCCCCCAAAAAAAAAAAAAAAAAATTAATAATAATAAAAAAATAAAAAATTCAATTCAATTCAATTAAATAAAAAAAAAAGAAAGAAAGAAATAAAGAAAAAAAAATTGCATGGAATATTTGAAATCATTGGATATATCTGTAATTGTAAAACATAGAAAACAGCTATTTAGAAGATAACTTCTTTTTCACTCTAGATAATAGGTAACATCATGACCAGTGCTTGACAAATGTGGTCACTGGTGATCACGATCAACCAAGTTATTTAATCCAGCTTTTTTTTTCTTTTTACAAAAATTGACCTATGAAATGAACATAAGCAGAATTTCCACCCTCTCTCACAGTTACTCTTGCGCGGCAAGCAGTGATTTTCACATTCTATCGTACTATTAATGGAAGGACCAAGTTTAAATGGCATTTCCCATCTCATGCACAGAAAATAGCCAAAGCCATGCCACGTGATTAGAATATGGGAGGAGGGGGGAAGTTTCAATAAAACAGTAAGAACTCGTGTCAATCTATCCTCTGTGGCGGCAACTAAATTTGAATACAATGCTAAAAAAGGCTCGTTTTTTTGTAAGTTTCAAACCAGATTTTTGTGTTCAGAATTAAAACTGATTAATCTATCACATTCATTTTAAACACTAACATATAAGTGATTATAAGTAATTCATTTGAAGTAAATCTATAAAAATGAATTAAAATTTCAATAATAACACATTTTAATAAAATTAAATAATATGTATTTTTCAATTATTTCTCCCTCGCTTAAAATGCTTGGCGTCTTTATTATCATAGCCCCTGTGTGCTCCGCACACATTGCACAATTGGTCGGTTCCACCCTCGATTGGAGACTACTTTCTAGTCAATAGGACGTGAACGATTGTGGTTACTCTTTCTTTTCGTGAGAGTGGATTCTTTTAAAAATATATTTTTTTAAATCTTAAGTGTTCATTTTTTATTAGGTAACATTTCATTTCGCTAGTGAAATCTTTTGTATTACGTCGAACCATGGAATCCTAGAATCTTTTTGCATATGAATCTTCGTTTTTTAAACATAGAGAAATAGAACCTGAAATAATACGCAGGTACAAATATCTGCACTATTCTTATTAATTTTGTATAAAAAGTATGGCAGACTCCCATGACCGGTAAAAAAAAATACTGTACTATCGTATTTTAACATTGGAATTCATTATACTACTATCTACCCTATATAGGACGAAACCCCAGTAACTGATACTAGGGATTGTTTTTTGTTCAAAGCACTATTACAAAAATTTACATTCATTTTATACTCACCTTTGCTTTTGAAAGGATAGTAGAGATATATTTAAAAAAATTATTGTTGGCAAAATTTTGAAAAATTATATATTTTATTATTAAAAAATATTTTTATTCAAATATGGTCAAAAACTCCAGCAACTGACACCATCCCTATTTTGGAACACCAATAACTGACACAAAGTGAACTAATGACTGACACTTTATTTTAAAATATTTAAATGCTTTTAAAAAAAACTTTATTCGTTATTATAAAAATAAAATATATTAATGTTTATTGTAAAAAGTGGGATTTAGTAAGCTGTACTGCATTATTAGTAATGCAGAGTATTTAGTAAGAGTATATAGGAGTAATATTTACTACTGCATTATTAGTAATGCAGATATCCAATAACTGACATTTATGAACCAGTAACTGACATCTGGTGTCCGACACCGGTAAAACAACTTAAATTTTAATGGTGTTTCCTACAAGATAAATTTAATTTATTATTATGCATTTTTAAACAGTTCAAATAATAGATTTCAACTTTATTTAATGTAACCAATAATTTACCCCTCTTGTCAGAGACTGGTGAAATGAAATTCTAGAAACCAATAACTGGCACCCCACCATTAAGCTAAATTAAATGACTATAAACTCTAAATCGTGGCCCTAATATATCAGATGCATCTTTAAATTAACTTCTACAAGTATAACTTTAAGCAAAAAGTTTAGGATGGTTGTATTACAAATACTTTAGAAAAACATTTCCTTAATTTTAGAAATAAGATTCCTTCAAAACGGCACTTTTTGTATTCTCGAAAGTTCCTTTCTCATTAAATATGTTCTTCGCCCTCTAGTGGTGAATAAATTGACTGAGTATATTAAGTATTAAAAATAAGTGTCTCATTTACCACTAGATGACATTAGTTTGCAGAATTTTACAACAAAATGCTTATTTGAGTTAGATTTTTGCTCAAGTATCACTTACTGGTTAGGTGTCAATAACTGGGGGTTTCACCCTATATAAAATCCCTATGAAATGAACTTGTGAAAAGATTTTATGAAATGACTGATTGAACGAATATATGTTGTCGAATATTTCACGGCTATTTCTCCAAGAATATGGAACGTTGGGTGATCCCATTAACACCAGTTATCCGCATTGATCCGAGGATTTCAAAAATGGTCTTCAAATAGTTTTCGAGATAATAATTTTTTTTCTAGTTTTTAATGACATTTCTGTAATGATGGCTGTTTCATTACTCCACTTTTGTGGATAAAATAGAGAAAATGTGAAAACAATAGGTATTATCATATATTTTTTGTTGTCATTTTCAAATTGAAATGGAAAATTGAAAATATATTTTATTTGAATAGATAGTGAAAACAATATTGTGATTGAATTATATTTTTCAAGAAAATTTTACGAAATAGAAATTTATTTTCACACATTCGATCTTCCGGAATCAGTTTATTTTGAATATTGGCGTAAAAAAAAAACCCTTGTAGCTGTTTTAGTTTTACCTTCATCTAAGGAGGTTAAACAAAAACACATTTGAGCTCCTTTCATTTAAGCAAAGATTTTGTTGTTTCCTATTTACAAATTAATTTTTAAAAGAACCGCAATTCTTCAAGTAATTATTTCTTATAGATAATGATTAAAACTTTTCACAAAGGTGCTTAAAGCCGAGATGATTTAGCGAGAAAAATACAATTTTCTAAAAATTTATTTTGATTCATAAACTTGAAGTATTTTGAATAAATTCGTTCAAATGACGTCATAAACGCTTTTGTGGATAAGAAAGGGGAAAAGAAATTAATAGGGATTATTATTTATTCATGTCATTTTGTCAATCAAATTTATAAGAATATATATATATTTAATTTTAACAGATGGGGAAAACGACATCGTGATTAAATTATATTTTGATTAACATTTGAAGAAATAAAAACTTATGTCCACATATTTAAGCTGCAGGAATCAATTTATCTTTAAAAAAAATTTCCGTCGATTAATTGATAAGAAATTATTGTATCTTAAAAAAAAATTACAATCAACCAAGGAGAAAAAACAAAAACTAAATTAATCTCCTTGCATTTAACTAGACAATTATTGCTCGCTATTTTGAAAAATAAATAAATAAATAAAGAAGATAAACAAATTTTGAACATTTTCACAAAGTCGTTAAACGCAAAATGTTTTAGAAAGAAAAATTACATTTTTATAGGCATTTATTTAAATTCATAAATATAAAATGCTTTTGAATACGTCAAAACAAAGCCATTTTTGTATAAATTCACCCAAAAATTTTGTATAAATTCCACCAGCTCGGAAATTTGAACTCAGATCATGGAAGAACAAAAAGCTTTTGGCCAACAAAAGTTATAGAAAAAAGTGCATTTTTATTGAGAAAGCTTTTGACTTAAATTGTTAATATAATTTATTATTTGAAACGTTGTATTTAATAAAATTAACATTATGCATATTTACCTTAAAAAATTACGAGAAAGTTAGATCTAATCCCCCCCCCCACCACCACAGGATTGAGTAATCTCATGCAATTCAAAAGCAACACATCGGGTTGCTACGCAGCTAGTAAACATATAAAAAGTTAACATTGATTTTCCAGATAATTCAGAATCTGCACCCAGAAAAAAGTTTTGTTGAATCAACAAAAATTTGGTTGACCCAACAAAACTTTTTGTTTAAATATAGGTCAATGAAAATTTTTTTGCAATTCCAAAAAAAAAATTTTGTATCGTCAGCAAAAAATGTTTTGTTAATTCAAGTAAAATGGTTCAATTTACTTGAATTTTGCTAAAACAACCAAAATGTACTCAACAAAACATGTTTTGTAGTTTTAATCAATTCCTTTTTCTGGGTGTGCCTCACCTTTCTTGATCTAATTCGCCTCTGCTCCATCTTAGGAAGAGAGTCGCCAATTAATTTTTAAAATATGTTTTAATTTTTTTCTGGAGGAAATGAAAGATCCCGTTATGTATTTTTCTATCTTTGATCTGCTTTGCTATTACTGAAAAAACTAGTTTAATATTTATCTTAATGAATGTTAATTTGTTCACATTACTTTAAAATGAATAAGAAAAAACACCCAAGGAAATTTAAAATCATTTTTTGTCTTATTTGCGCAATTGTGACATATTTTGCTCTATTTTAGCGTTTTACCTTCTTAAATACAAAATACATGCCTAATTTGGGTAAATATCATGAATACTAAGCAACTATTTCCTTTTATTTAAATCAGAGTAATGGCTAAATTTAGTGACGTTCTGATTTAAAATTTTAAAATGACAAAAAGTTAATTACACTTTCACAAAATAAAATTATAAATTAAGAGATCATGTTATTATACGTGTGATGCACCTTAGCCGATGTTTCTCAACATAATTATTACGAAGTTTCCGTAAACATTTATCATGCAGTTACACAAGTTTTTCTTTTCCTGTCTGGGAAAAATTGATGCCCTATAGGCGATAATCATTTTCTATCATTTACATAATAATTATTTGTAATTAGCATTGTTCGTCGTCCTTGCAGTTAATGATTATCTTTAGGGGTTATTGCCTTCTATTATAATGTATTCATTTCCGAATAATGTTAAACATTTTGTAATCGTATTTCTCGAAAATGCTTCTTTAACTAATGTTGAATTTTAAAGTGGTTACACATTTTTCTTACAAAAACCACGATACTGCATGAACCTTCAATTTGAGTTCAATGATTTAAGAACATATTATCCGTTGAATCTACATACACAAACCTTACCAATCTTTATTGCCAGTGTCGTCATTATGTTTAATCTAAATATATTTAATAAGTATAACGTTCTCACAAGAGACCGCTAGCGTTTTGACTCCAATAAATACGATTAAAAAAGAAAAGATGTCCTTGTTTTAGCGTTTCCTTCAAAGGAAAAACAAATTCTGGCTTAAATTAAAGTTTAGTCAAATGTATTTTAGCAAGTTGAGAATAAAATCTAATTATTTATTTATGTAATAAAAATAGATTCAATACAATTTTTTAATTATAAAAATTAAAATACAAAGCAAGAAATTATTTAAAAAATTACTTAAAATCAGGCGTTATTAAAAACTAAATGAATACTAAAATAGTTTCAATAATATTTTTAAATTTAAAATACAAAGCAAGAAATAATATAAAAAAAATTCTTTAAAATCAGGCTTCATTAAATACTAAATGAGATTATTTATGAAATGCTGCAAATGGCAATATAAATATCCTTTTGAAACAGCCTTTTAAAAAAATATATAGTACATATAGAAATATGCTACAAAATTCAAGGACTACAGAACATATTACGGTTTTGGCTTAGATCCCCCGAAAGCTATTGTTATGATATTTTAAAGATATCATTACAATACCAAACATTGCAATCTTGCAAATTATCACTCGCGTAGTACACTAGTGTGCAGAACTTAAGCAACAAACACAAAATGCTAATTTCTGAACACGTGAGTACTCAAAAGGAAATTCTATAAACAGCAAGCATAGAAAATAGGTACTACCCTAACAGCACAGACAGTCGATGTGAAGTCTTCTTGACATCACAAATGGTCACAATTGTCACAGTCACTACAATCAACAGAAATGTGATATCTTTCATTCGTTTCATTTTTACTCTCATTTGGTCACTCCACTGAACAGTCACCATGACTGCTGCTTTTTAACGAGTCACCAGGTGACTTTACAATGAAGTCATCTTGTGATTCTCATGTGACTGTCATTTTGACACTCCATTGTAAAGTCATCATGATAGCTGTTCTGTGACGAGTTCCCAAGTTGCAGAAAATGAAATCATCTGGTGACTTTTCACAAAGGAGTGTGCAATGATGACTTCACAATTGAGTGTCGATCACCGGAAAGTCACCATGCGACTTCATTGTGACATTATTTGTCGACTCATCACAATGCAATGCTCACAATGACTTAAAAGTTCAGTCTTCAGCTGACAGTGACTTGAGAATCACAAGGTGATTTCATTGTAATGTCACTTAGTGACTTTTCAGTGTTAACAATCGTTTGAGAGTAATAATGAAACAGTGAAATATCCCATATTTTGATTCACCGTAGCGATTGGGACACTTCTAACCATGTGTGACGTCAAGGGGACTTCACATCGACTGGCCGTGCTGTTAGGGTAGTACCTCTTTTCTACAATTGCTCTTTATAGAATTTCCTTTTGAGTATTCACGCGTTCAGAAATTAGCATTTTGTGTTTGTTGCTTAAGTTTTGCACACCAGTGTAGATTCACAGATAAATTAAGTAATGACGAAGTCTTTCAATTACTAGAAAAAAATATATTTTTACCGATTTGAAATATAATGGTTACTCTATACGATGGTTTAAAAGAATTTTTTCAGAGAAATTTGTATTATCCTTCATAATCCACAGAAGTCCTACAAGTTATGTCTCTATTCCATATTATAATTTTTTTTTAAAGAAATAGTTAATTGATACAAATGAATTAGTATTGGTGCAGCCTTTAAACCTCCGAATGTTATGAAGAATATATTATGTAAATTCAAAATAAAAATCCCTCTCTTATAAAATACTGGTATAGTTTACGGTATCCCTTGTAAAGATTGTGACACTGTTTACATCCGCTTAGAAGAGCATAAACGCGTTTACAAATCCGGCAACTTACAACCAAATTCAATAGATACCGATCACATCACAGATTTTGAAAACACGGGGTTATCAGGAAAGAATCATCCGATTACAAAATTTAATATTTTCCACAGAAAATCATAATTAATATGTCATTGCAAAGAAAAAATATACATTTTTTTTCACAAGTGTTCGATAAGGATTTCCTTTAGTCAGCCGTATAATATCATTGCGATATGCCAATTCCTGCCAAACACGTTGTACTGTTTCACTATTAACTGTTTAGAAATCTATATATTTAAAACGCTAAGCGATTTCTTTCGACAATCCGTGAGAACAAACTACTGCATCAAATTACATCATTCTTTTTTTAAATGAAAGATAATTGGACACAGATTTGTTATCGTGCATTCGTTTGTTCGAAAATTTAATTAATTAACCGTAATTTTCAATTAAACTTTTACGTCTGCTAATGACGTCATAATCGGATAACGCCTACTGTTCCGAAGCACAGAGTTTATTTTCTAAACTCTGTGGTTGAATAAAAGAGAAATAATAAATATTAAAAGCACGCGGTTTTAAGGCCGAATTTGTCAATTTGCAAGTTAAATTTCGGTAAAAATACTTATCCGCGTGTTTTATAAGCGAATAAAAATTCATATTTATTGTGACGTCACGGGAATATTGTCCATTGGGTTTATGTTATCATTATGCATTATAACTTTGTTGATGCCATTTTTTCATTACAATTAAATACAAAATATATTTATATTTGTGTGCATGGTGTTTAAGCATTAATGTAAGGTATATGAAGTACGTGTGAAAAGTTTGCGCCGGTGAAAATGACGTTATGCTTAGCTTGAAGTGCATTTTAACATTAATAAAACTAAAGAGAAAAATGTATATGATTGTGTTAACATGACATAACTTTACTGATTTTTGCATTCATAATTATAAAGATTAGAATTGGAGCCTTCATTGATTTCTTCATCTTGATTGCATACCTTGATTACATGTTACCAATTGCTTTTTTTTAAATTATAGGATAGAAGATTTCCTTTTTTAATAAAAAAAATCACAAAAGTAAAGGATTTCAGGAAATTTAAAGTTATTAAAAATAGTGTTAGAAAAAAATCTTGAAATAATTATTGTATTTTTTGCTAGAATAAACAATGTAAGACTAATATTTCATAGGAATTATTTTGGTAGATTTATTATAAGTTCATTTAACAGTTCTTTATTAGCGCAAAGTCCTATTTCTTTCACTGTGAATTTCTCTTTCGATATCAAAAAATGTTTTTCCACTTTTAGACGCCAGCCAAAATACGGTGGCAATTTTTAGAAATGTACAACAGTTGTGACAACAAAGGCGCTATCGCTTTAGCTTTCATCGCGCTTACATCACTTCGAAATACTACAAATTTCTATTTTTTACTACATTTTACAATTTCAATTCTTACATTATCAATTAGAAAAAAAATTAGCTTTCGATTGAAATTTATTTGAAAACTGCCGATTAATTTAACGACTTTTTAAATAATTTTCAAGCATGAAAAGTTTTTCAATTCTATCTTATCAATGACCACCAGTTTACTTCAATAATATAAAATAGCCCCTGGGAAAGTTGCCACAATTGAAAATAGATTTCCCTTACCATCATAAAAAGTGAATAATAATTTTTTAAAAAAGTCATAAATCATAAGATCAGATTATCCATAGGATAGAACATTTTGGCGCTAAACAAAAATCTGTCAAAAAAAAAAAAAAGACTATTTTTATTTTATGTTGAATATAAAATTGATATGTTGAATACGTTGATGAATATGTTCCATCAGATATCAGGATATGCTAGGAATTGCATTTTTTTATTTTTTTACATTTGCCAAATGTATAAGAGGAAAAATATCCCCGACTGTGATGGAAAAGGGATAATCATCCTGATTATGTCAAGGAACCGAAGAAACCATACAAATAATTTACACTTGAAAACATTAAAAATCTCCCTCATCTGCAGATAGATTTATTACTGTAAAAAACTTCTTAATCTTTGCATAAAAATTGATTAGCTTAAAACAATGGATGCGTTTTAGAAGATATGGATTTGAAACGTACAATGATTAAAGAGGACATATTAAACTTTTAATTTAATCATTTTAAAACTTTTTTAACGTTGAATTTCGACGGTGCTTTTGGGCAGATGCAATGCACATGCGCATAGGAGCTCATTCGGTTGCATTATCACAGGGGGGGGGGGGGATGTGTGCTTTATTTACTATGTTCTGTTATTTACTAATTATGATATGAACGTAGGAATATACTATTTGTATATACTTCATAGGTCCATGAATTTTTTTTCTTGCCGTGGGGAATATGGTGGTAATGTCAAACTGATTTGCATTACACAGTTATTTACGGATTGTTTGTTTGGAGTTTGCATCGGAAATAGTATTGTATTTGACTGGGAAAAAAATATATTTGTAAGACTGTTTTATACGCGCCCCTTCATAAATAATAAAAAGCTTATTTTACTGATATTGTTATAGTATTTTTTTTGCGTCAAGTTTTGACGGGTTCAATCTAGTTTGATTTTAAAACCGTCAATCACAGATGAAAACCCTTTTCAACACTTTCCAACATAGTTGAAAAGTGTTTATGATTTCTGTCTGTCTGTCTGACTGTCTGTGCTCTGACTCTCGCAAATATACTCGAAATGTTCTGTAATTTTTGTACGCTATTGACGTTTATTATTGACGTTTATAGTCGTTACTAAAAATAAAGTGTGCAGAATTTATAATTCTTTTACAGGTAGAGTCAAAATTATTCCGTTACATTACGACAAAGCAGAAAAACTTTTCAAGCATATGTTAATGATGTTACACCATTTCAAAATAATGAAATTGATTTGCAGTTATAAAGTGCACTAAAACATGCTTTCTGTAGAATATGAGGTGCAAAGTATTTATTATTCATTTACAGGGTCACACAAAAAATTCTGTTACGTAATGGTGTACGGGGAAAAATCGTTTGCGCGCATTTTGGTGATACTACTACGATAATTCAAACAAATTGAAATTAATAGAACTGAGGTGCACTATGCATTGCTTAGTGAAAAGCATGGTGTGCACTGCATTTACGAGTATTGTTCATTTACAAAGACACACAAAATAATTTGGTTACAGTACTGTCTAAAAGCAATAATTACTGGAAGTGCGTTTTAAACTTTGCGTTTTTGTTTATCTAAAGTTTTACCCACACTCAGAAAAAGGAATTGATTGAAACTACAAAACATGTTTTGTTGAGTACATTTTGGTTGTTTTAGCAAAATTCAAGTAAAATTGAACCATTTTAGTCCAATTAACAAAACATTTTTTGCTGACGATACAAAATTTTTTTTTGGAATTGAAAAAAAAAATGTTTTTTGTTGATTCAAACAAAATTTCCATTGACCTATATTTAAACAAAAAAATTTTTTTTGTTGATTCAAACAAAATTTCCATTGACCTATATTTAAACAAAATTTTTTTTTTGTTGATTCAAACAAAATTTCCATTGACCTATATTTAAACAAAACTTTTTGTTTAAATATAGGTCAATGGAAATTTTGTTTGAATCAACAAAAAAATTTTGTATCGTCAGCAAAAAATGTTTTGTTAATTCGAGTAAAACGGTTCAATTTTACTTGAATTTTGCTAAAACAACCAAAATGTACTCAACAAAACATGTTTTGTAGTTTTAATCAATTCCTTTTTCTGAGTGTAGTACGTGGTGTGTATTAATTCTGTTGATCATATACATGCAGGGCTTTACAAATTTCATAAAATCTGGTAGTCAGCAAAAAATTCGAGTCGCCAGTAAGAAATATTCACCCCATCCCCTCTCCCCAGTAATTGATTTTAAAAACCACAAAGTTATTTTTATAAACTAATTAAGAAAAAATAATAACAAACATAGTTTCGAATTATTAGTTATATAATTTAGAATAATACATAATTTAGGAAGATAATACAAACTAAATTTTCTAATTTTTCAAAATTATACATCGCTGAAAAAAAAGAAAGAAATGAAAAGAACTACTGAACACTACTACAAGTATTGAAATACTGTAAAGGCTGAATTAACCGACATGTTCGGAAAATTCTGATTGCCGAATGCTTCAAATGTTCAGATGGTTGAGTGGTACAAAACCTATATCTGATGAGGGGGGTATCGATGAAATTGTGAAACAGGAAAACAATTTTTTGCCTTTTTTCCTATCGAAGTCAGTCAAATAATTCTGTTTTTATTATTTTAAAATTTGCACTCAATGAACTTTTTTTTACCAAAAAGTAAAAATATTTTTTGTTTGAATATAGTTTCTAAGTTTATTCCTTAATGTTGGAGGGAGAGAAAAAGTTCCGTTTGTGTTCATTTCTTTTATATAAATTTTTATACAAAAACAAAAACCACCGCCAGATTAAATATCTTGGTCGCCAGATAAAAAAACTTGGTCACCAGTGGCGACCTGGCGACCGCATTTGTCAAGCTCTGTACATGGCTACACAAAGAATTCGTAAGTATTTCTGACTATGGGAGGGAATTGCTTAAGGGTAGTTTTTAATTTCGTTAAACATTCTCGTGCTAAGCTATATTTAGTATACTTATAAAAGTTCGTAGGATATAAATAAATTCGTATACAGAGCTACCTGAAGGACAAGATACATTGTCTTTTATAGTTGGTTGTTTCTGGAAGTTCGTTTTAAGTTGTGTGAGGTGCTCTTTATCTGAAATTAAGTTTGGCATGCTATATAGTATATTTGAAAATCTGTAGATCATATACGAGGCTGTGAAAATAATTCGGTAACTTTCTTGACTATGGAAGGTAATTGCTGAAACTGGATTTTTAAATGTATTATATTGTTTATTTACATATGTTCTTTCACCTTATTTAACAATAAAGTTTCGTTGCAGTTTTCTGGATGTGTTGGAAAGTGTTTTATAATCAATGCTTGACATATGATTTTTCGTTAAAAATATAATTAAATTATTTTAAAAATATTTCGTTAAAAAATATTTAATTTTTCGTTGTTAAATTTTAAATACGCGTCTCCATATTTCGTATTTAACAATACATGAAACAAAATTTGTGTCAAAATTTGTGTAGATTTTAAATGAGTAACTAATCATCTAATTCATCAATTCATTGATGAATTAAATGAATTACTCAACTATAATCCTTTTCTCTGAATGAAAGTCATATCTTAATAAAATATTCTATCTGAATACAAAATAAAAACAACATTATATCCTTAAAGAAGAAACATCTAAGCATCTATATTTTTGAACACTGAGGAAGTACAGGGTGTCCCAAAAGTCTCCGTACAACTTCAAAAATTTATTTAAAAAAATAATAGTCCTACAGCAAAAATAATTACAACAGAACATAGAGTAACTTAAAAAGTTTTTTCTACTACCTTAATATACTTGTACATGAGATCGTTTCGTTGCACGAAGAATATCAAGTCGATATTCCAATTCCATCCACATGCGTTTCATCATGCTAACATCAACAGTAGTTACAACTGTTTGATGAAATCTAAACAAACGTTAATAGTCTTATGGAATTGGAACAAAAGATCCAAATAGCAGTAGCTACTGTTGATGTTAGCATGAAAAACGTTCGTGGATTGAATTGATATTCTTCGTGCTACGAACGGATCTCATGTTGAAGTTTACTAAGGCAGTTCAAAAAAACTTTTTAAGTTATTCTATGCACTGTTGTAATTATTTTTGCTGTAGGCCTATTATTTTTTTTTGTAATAAATTTTTGAAGTTGTACGGAGACTTTTGGAACACCCTGTATATTGGTCGATTAAAAAATTAAAATATAAAAGTAAAACAATCATATACTTCTTTTAATTACTATAAGGCGTAAAATAAAAAGATTATTGACATGTTACAACTCAATCTGAGCCATTATAAAAAATAAAAAAAAGAATATTCTATAATTGCACGGTCTATGAATGTAATGTACTTTAATCTTTTTATTTTACGTCTTTTAGCAATTAAAATAAGTATATAATTACAAGGTGTTATAAACTGTTATATTTCTAAAGTAATCAATTAAAACTAATTGAACTTTTCGACATTCATTTTTCTCAAGTCATCAGCTTTTCTATATATAGTTCAACAATGATTTTAAAAGTTTTAAAAAATTCGAAAAATGGTTTTAGAAATGATGTCGATAAAATCTATCTTTCCTCACTCTATATTAAAGATAAACGATTCACGGTTGCATTGGATTTCATTTCAAATAAGGTAACGCTAGAGGACAGGTCACTTTGTTTGTGTACAATACCCAATCAATTAGCTGGAGCAGATTATGAAACCTTCACGTTTAGAACGGGCTTTGACCTACGTTTCTTTAATTGTAGATAATGAATCGTTCTGGTATTTATGTATCTAGATCTATGAGGCAATGTATTTTGGTTTTTATTTCGCACTGGAACAAAAACGAAAGCTTTATTTCGATAATGTTCAGTCGTGTTATCTATGATTTGTTGCATTTATATCGAAGGAAAAAACGTCATCTTTCTTATTTTATTTATCTTTACTGCTATTTATGTTCCTTCATGCAAGTTTATTAACTTCTGCGAGATAATAATGGTTAAGGTTAAAAAACTTGAGACAAGATAACAGATATTACCATATTCAGCATTATTATTTAAAATAACTGGTTTTTAATTTGACAATAATTAAAAGGTCAAGTAACTTTAAATTATAACCACAAAATCGATATTTTGATATAGTCGGACAATCGGAGGATACTAATAAAAATATATTTCAAGTATACAAATAATGTACTATAATTAAAATCAATATAATAAAATGAACAGCTACTACCATAAAGTAATATACCAACAGTAAAACAACAAAAAAAAGCATTGTAACACATTGTTGATTAATAAAAGAAACATTGTAAAACAAAATATGGCAAATTTGAGGGGAAATTTTCGTAATTCCGTATTTTTTTTTTTTTCATAAAGAAAAAAAAGACAGTTTCAAGAAAAAAAAATCAGTGACACTTTTGGCTTTCTATTTAATTACTGCAGTAAAATGTCAACGGCTGGATGTGTTTATTGCTCAGAATTCTTATGGATTTCTGGGATTTTTCAATCTTAATTATAATTATGACAAAATTCTTAAAGTAATGTATGTCTACTATTCAAATAATGCTTGTATATGTTTTTAAAAATGTTTCCGAATTACTAATTTTATAATCTAATTATTTTTTATTGTTATAAAGATACAAAAGTTTTGCTTAGTCTATCCATTTAAAAGGATTCAACTCAGATAAATATCTATTTTTGATTTAAAATTATTAAAATTTTAAAATATTTAATTTTTTAAAAAACAAAGTTCAAAAGACTAAGATTATGCACATACCTTTGAAGTTTTGTACTAATGGGTCTGATAATTTTTAAGATAATAGTTTTAAAAAAAATTGTTGACGTTTCATATTTCAAAGGTGTGTTATGCTGTCGATTAGGATTATGGAACATTCCTTATTAGAAATCGTTACTTAATCATTTCCAGAGTTGTTATATATATTTCATGTATTGAAAGTGTTTATCTAAATGTGGATATATGTTATAAGATATATGTAAGATGTATGAATTTTAGCATACAATTAACGAAAAATGGATGTAAGAAAATAATGTATTAAGAATGGTGTTTTCCATACGAAGGAAATTTCTGTACTAACACAAAATTTTGTCTGCTCACAATCCATTGATCAGAAGCATGCTTCCACCAGTGAAAATGACGTCATTTGTAAAAGAAAATACATTGGAATTCTTAAAACTCAAACATTTAAAAATAATTGAATTAAACATACGTACCGTTAAAGTTGCTACCGCTGTTATTCTCGGAACAGGTGGAATAGCGGCCCTTCTAATACTTCCAGGAAAGGTATCCCGATTCCAGAAGTTCACATAGGAAAAAAAACTTTATATCGGAATGGCAAAATGGTTATGATGAGGAAAGTGACACCATTCTTTAAAGAAAATGTCATTTTCATCATAGAAATTAGATGGAAATAATGATAATATAAAAATAAAATATTTTATTATTATTTTGTACATATGACATCATATTCATTAACTTTTATTTCTGTTCATAAAGAATACTATGTATTAGATGATTTTTGGTATGCATGGAATGAAACGTTTCTGAAAATTACATCACTTACACATAATTTTAACAAGTATTCAATATAAATTAAACATGATAAAATGATTGCAGTTATGAGTGCACTAATCTCGGAAACGTTGAAGGTCTCTGGTGATGAAAATAACCACATTTTCAAAAGAGGAAATATATTTTCAATCAAGTTAAAATATTTTACCGTGATTGTGTTAGTATGACATCATATTCACTGAAATTTATTTCTACACGTAAGGAGACTGAATCCTTCAGCATTTATTGAAAGATATTTAGTATTGATGCTTGGTAAGTAATTATTAGAGGTGTTCCATCTTGAATATTTAATTAAAGTAAGTACGCATGCATTAATAAAGGTGACGAATGAAATCAATTTTACACATTTAATTATAATTCCCAACACCAAACGTACAACACGACATCAATCATAATATCACAACATTCAATGGCTACCTGCAGTACAATCAAACATATAAAAAAGGGAAAGCTAGCTCATAGATACCATACAATTTATAGTAATGCCATCTACAGCCATTTATCTGATATACAAAGACTACAATTCTCCCCCACTTAGTATTTCAGTCGGGCAGGAGCTCTTCAAAATCTTGTAGAACGTCTTGATACTTGTGGGGAGAAAGAAGAAGAATTAGTTTTGTAAAGTAACTGTAGCATCATCAAATGTACAATGGATCTGGCAATATATCAGAGCCAGCTGGTTTAGGGCTTGGAGTACTTGGGACACAAGAGTCGGCTGGTTTAGGACTTGCAGTATTTGGGACACAACAGTTAGCTGGTCGAAGATCTGTGACACTAGGATGAGTTAGTTGAGAATCACCTTGATTAACAACTGTATTTTTACTTTTGTAACTTTCCGTATCACTTTCTTCAGAAGTTCAAAAAATAGACACAAATGGTTTACTGTCCGTAAATGAGGTAAATCTATTAGCTACCAAATATTGAAAAAAATTGTTTACACCAAAGATGATAACTAGTGCTTCTTTATCCACCTGACTATACATTTTTTTTTGCAATAGTTAGAGTTCTGGACATAAAACTAATAGGTTTTTCCACGTTATCTGGCATCACATGCGAAAGAACTGCAGAGATACCATATGGGGAGGCATCGGTTGCTAACACTAAAGATACTTTAGGGTTGGAATGCGTAACAACTCTTTCAGAAATAATCCCATTTTTTATATTTTTAAATGCTTGTTCACAAACAACAGACCATCACCATCAATCACCATCGCATTATTTATGAGCAATTGGTTTAAAGGATGAGCAATAGTAGATAAATTCGGTACAAATTTAGATTAATATGTAACTAAAAACAGAAAATAAAATATTTGTGTAAGACTATTAAAAGGAAGAGAAAAACAACGTTAAAAATGCACAATTAATATTATTTGTGTTTTTTTTTAACGTTGATTTATTTATCTTGCGTTTTATGAATACCTTCTTTATCAATTTTATAACCGCAATATGTAATTTTATCAGCCGTAAGAAATTATTTGTCTTTATTTATCCTAATATTATATTCACTTAATGTTTCTAACACTTTTTTGGCCATTTAAAATGGATTTCAGCAGTTTTCTATGTAACCCCAATATCATCAATAAAAACTGTAACTCCAATACTACTCTAATAACCACTCTAACCAATAACCTTCAATACCACTTAAAATTAGCTCAATTGTTCTTTTCCAAATAGCGGGAAAAATGGTAAGACCCATTGGTAACTTAAAAAATTGGAATAAGCCCTTCGAAGTGTTTATAGTTAACAACTCTTTTGAATTTTCGTCTACAGGTAACTGAAAATATGCTTGATTTAAATAAATCTTTGTAAAATGCAAACCACCACCTAATGTAACCAGCACATCCTCTACCCTAGACAAACGATATTTTTCAGCCTTCAAAAATTTATTTACTGTAACTTTAATATCACCACATAAAGGAATTTTATCATTAGGTTTAACCACCGGAACAATAGAAAGTTGCCCACTTACTACTAGTGACAGGTTTTGTAATACCCTCATCTTGTAAGCTTTGAATTTCTTCATTTACTGCTCCACGTTGAGCATAAGTAACTGCTATCTACCTTTGCAAAATATGGGCGTAGAATCTTTTTTAAAACCAAGTTCTGCTTTCAAAACTTTTATCTTCCAAACTTTATTAGTAAACAAATCAGAAAAATCACTTATACTTTTAAATTTTCAGCAGAATTCGCAATTTTATTTACATGTGCAGATTTTAAATTAGAGGGAAACATGATAAATGCAGATACCCAATCTCTTCTAAATAAAAGTGGAAAATTATCTTCTTTAAAGAAATATAATTGAAGCTTTCTAGTTTTATCTTCATAAGAAAAATCTACATTTACATACGCAACAGGTGTAAACATTTCACCAGTTGCAGTTCTTAACTGAAGGTCTAGCGGAAAAATTTTATAATTTGGAAAAATTCTACACAAACGTTTTACAGGTACGGCAGAAATTCCGGAACCGGTACCCAAGTCCATTTCAGCTTTAGATTTTTTCTCAATTAAAACAGATACAGGCATCCCTCGACTTACGTAATTAATGCGTTCCGCAGACTTTTACGTAACTCAAATTTTACGGAAGTTGAATGTGTAGTTTTCTTAAGTAAAATTTCGTAAAAAACTGCAATATTTATTATATATATAGATAGATAGATTAGTTGCACAGTATTAATTTGTAAATAAAGCATCATGCAGCAGTACTTACTCGGATATAAATTATACAAGTATAAAAAAAATATAAAGGTAAACTGAAAATACACTTCAAAATATCTTGTGGAATTTGTGATTTATAAATTTAACATTGATGGAGTGATTTATAAATAACAATTTTGAGATTACTTCAAACAACTATAAAAATAAGAAATAATTAAAGAGGACTGACTTACCTCTTCTCCACGAATTTTTGATGACAAGACAAATGAATAGCACTTACAAAATGAAATAATTCTTGATAAGCACAAATTATATTTATTAAGAATTAAATGACAACAATGAATAACGAACAATAAAGATTCGTTGGTATGATAATACTGTATTTTCCCAGCAAAAATATAACTCTCTCTAATACATAAAACTATATTATAAAAGTTTTATCTACATATTTTATTTATAAAATAATTATCAAAAGTGTGCAAACGCGTATCAAATGCGCTAATGAGTTCATAAATGTAATTTTCAAAAATTGTTTACGTAACTGCGAAGTTACGTAAGTCGCAGTATACGTAAGTCGGGGGATGCCTGTATACTTTTATTGGAGTAGTACCTTTATCATGACTCAAAGATAAAATATCAACTGTATAGAATACATTCATTTGTTTCTGAACATTGCTATTTGTACTTTTACACACCTTACACAAATGGCCTTTCTTCTTACATTAATTGCAAGTTGTATTAATATATCTACATACATTAGCTAAATGTGATGAATTCCTGTAATATTTCAATCTATTCTTATATTTACCTCATAATTTCCCTTATTTACATTATCTGCATGATTGTTTATTTTCTGTTTTTGTGAATAATTTGGAAATTTGTTGGGTTGTACATTTTTAGTACACGCAAGTTTATTTACATTCAAATTTTTATGCTTCAATTCAGAAATATCAATTTTAGCATTTTGTAAAATTATCGCTTTTTCAATGGCTTTATCAAAATTAAAATTATCAACTTGCGTAAATAATTTACGTTGAATAGTTTCAATTTTTAAACTTCGAAGGAACTGCTCCAAAAGATTTTCATGTAATGTATCACCAGAAAATGCACCAAAAGTTGTGATTTTTTTCTATTTAGCAGAAAAGTTTTGTATAGATTCGTTTTCAATTTGATAAGAATTACGCAATTTTATTCTTTGACAAAATTTATTTGTGGCGGGGGTTAAGTACTTTAGTAGAATATTAATAGTCTCCTCATATTTCAAGAATTCAGCAGTTTTAGGAAAACATAAATCATATAATAAATTATATAATTTATGAACCATACAAGAAATAATGGCAGGGACTTTGTTTTCCTCTTTAACACTCCACTAGTTGCGTGTTTCTTTCAAACAAGTGTGGTCGCGCTGTATCTGTCAGATACACCAGTATATATTGTTAACAAAAATATTTAAAATAGATAAAAAATACAATTTAAAGAAGAAATAAATAACATTAAATCAAATTCTTTAATTTTATGAATATATTTTATAGTTTGCAAAAAAATTAATGTATTAAAATACACATGAGAGTTATGTATGCAAAAAATCAATATTTAAAGTTTTATGATAGTTTAATAAATCGTTTTATCAGTAAATTTAGGTTAATGGCTTAAAAAAAGACATTTTCGTCTTACTTAGTTTTCATTTTCCCTGTTTGATTCACTTCCGCATTCCTCAGAACAAATAAATGCACAGTGCTGCAAACACAAGTTTGAACTGCATTTTTTGCATGAATATCTAGTTAAGCGTGTTTTCTTATTTTTTTGACAAAGATTGCACCTTTTTCGTAAAGAATTATCATTGTCATTGCTGTTATTAACTTCCCGTTTTTCAGGAACTTTTTTCTTCACAATTTATTTTAAACGTACATCAGTGGATATTGGCAGGCATCTGATTGTAGCCTTTTTCTGAAGCTGTTCCTCAACCAGTTGTTTTCCAAGTCGTTTTAGAAATACTCTTCTTCTGATTGATTCATTTCCATTGCCGAAAAAAAGAATCTGACAGTTGATTCCTGAAATATTGAGCAATGGAAAAAATACAACCATAGACCATCTTTTAGTGTTCCTGGCGACCGAATACGATGAGCACATCTTGTCCACTATATCGACTCTAATCTTAGTTTGGTTGTAATAGGTTATTATCTCCGGTTTTCATTTATCAGCCGAATACTCATCAATTTTATCATCTAAATGCATTGATGATATTAGTAAAACATTTTTTTAGTACTTTTATTTTGTGAACATAAGAAACAAGTGTCTCTTTCCGAAAACCAAAAATGCTGGATTAAATCTCTCGATACTTTATATTTTGGAATTCATGAGGTATTTGCCATTTTTTTTTTAAAGTTCCAACAAATCACAAACGGTGTTCTTCTGATAATGACTTCAGAAGAGATACATCGCTAAACCAATTGTCTGCCGTTTCGGCCAGAATTACTTATTGCGGCAACCATCCGATTCACGACATCTATACTTTTGTTGCTTACAGCATGAGGCCCTTCAGGTTGTTTACCAGCATAAAGTTCTAAATTACATGTGTAGAATGTCTTAGAGTCTACGAGAGCAAATATTTTTAATCCATATTTGGCGGGTTTCGAAGGTATATATTGGATAAAAGAGCACCTTCCCCTGAAAGCCTCAAGTTTTTCATCTAATGTCACACGTTCACCAACACAGTATCATGATTGACAATTTGAAACAAATCTTTCAAATAACTCACGTATAGGAGCCAAGCGATCATTTTTTTTCTTTCTGATCTTGTTTCCCTGTTATCAAATCGAATTACTCGGAAGAGGAATCTGAATCTTCGCAAACTCATGGTCAAACGAAATATTTTCACTCCAAATCCACTAGTGTCCCACAAATCATCAAGATTTAATCGCCCTGCCTAAAAAAAACCCAGCTAAGAACAAAAGTCCAATAAAAGCCTTGATTTCAATAACATCAATATGTAAAGTATCTCTGTCACGCATATAATTGCTTTTTATAATATCAATATACTGATTTTGGTATAAGTTACAATCATATCCAAGATATTATTAACGAATAAGCATTGCCAAAGTTCTAAAATGTCATTTAGATTTTTTGCTCTACCCTTTACACCTGGAAGCTTCACAAGAAACTTGTTTTTGGTTCTTTTTCTTTGAGTAGTGAAGGGTGTTTTCTTCCACTAATAAGAATCTACTACCTTATTTTTGTGTTTCCTAAGAGCAACATATTGTTCCTGTCTATCGTCACCACATTCATCAGCACTTGAATCGGTATAATTCTGCTCACTGCAAGAATCTTCGTCGCGTTCCTCTATATTTTCAGACGCATCTGTATCAAAATCTTCCTTCTATTTATCTTGCACTTCTTGTGTTTCCAGTCTTTCGTTATCAATATTTTCAGCGTCTGAATCCTCAAACAATAATTTTTGAATTTCTGCTAAATCTTTCTTTTCAGAAAGATTAAAATAATTATTTCTGGAAGCCATTTTATATCTGTAATGAAAAATAAAAACAAATAAAATTGCATTTAGTTTTACGAAATTTAAATTAATATGAATAATTTACATGCAAATGAAAAAAACTAAAAAAGTGGTCGCGCTGTATCTCTGAGATACATTATGGTTTAACATAGTAAAGTTAAGTACAAAAATTTTAAAAATAAGGTAAAAAATACTATTATTCATGTGTAAAGTACAAAATAGTAAATACATGAAAAAATATAGAAGTAAGAAATACTTATAAAAGTAGTCGCATTGTATCTCACAGATAATCTGTAACAATCTCCTATTTGAACGTCACACTTGAAGCGCGGGAACAACGCTAAAATTCCTTCCAAAACAAACTAGGAAGATAGCAATAATCAAAATCAAAACAGATTAGTTAGAAACAAAATAATACTCAACCGTACATAAAATAGGATAGAGAAAACTTTTACTGATGCCTTTTTTTTTCCTATTTCAACCGTTCAGCGCCTAGGTGGGTACCAATTTTACGACAAAAATGAAGTTTCTTAAAAGGCAAATTTTGGTATATGCATATACAATTTTAGCTACCCCTATTTTTTAGCAGCCTACCCAGTTTGTCCCCCACCCCTTAAGCACGCCCGTAACCGTTAGATTTAGAGGTATATTTCCAATTGCAAAATTATTTCAAATCCTTTGCGAGCATGTAAGCCTTCGGGTTGGGTGTTATTGCTGCATATTTAGTTCTTATGAATCAGCCTGATTCTGCCCACCCAATAGTTCAAAAGTCATTTCAGGGCTAAAATAAGGCCGTGATTTTTAAAAATGAAGTTTGTATTTGATTTTTACCAGCAGTGAATTTAAATTTTTCAATACGACTACTTTCATAAGGTTTTAGCATTGCTCATAGAAGTTTTACATATTTGTTTTTATTTGCTTGAATTAATAAACGTCATTAAGACAGACAGCTCAAGAGTTTCTGTTTACTTTCTCTTTTTCATTCATTTTTTCTTCTATTTATATATAGGCCAATAAAATAATTATGGAAGTAACGTGAAAAAACAGACAGGTTGAGTGTTAAAAATATTTAATATATATTTTCCTAGAAAGTGTCAAGTTTTATTAAATTTCGATAGAAAAGGATTAGCCCATATGACTTTTCGTGATCTAAGTCAATTGGTATTAAATATTCATAAAACATTTTTTAAAACTAAAATGGTAACAGGACACGATTCATACTACACTTTTGAGATAAATGTTAAAATTTAAAATGAAGGTATCATATGAGAAATAATGTGGCCCGATAAAAAATATTCATTGGTCACCATTTTGATATTACACATCTGGCGAACACAATTCACTCATGTCATCATCAAAAAGGTTGTCTGAGTGAATTATGTTCGGCAGATTTATCCATGATATCTCAGTTGGCAGAGAATTGGCAGCTTAAGTCATTTGATTCTGATTGAAATCATTGCCTGAACACTTTTTAACTGAGTTAGAAAATTACAACTTGCATAATTTATTTACCAATTAGAATAATTGTTTTAAATTAATGAAATGTAATTACTTATCCAACGTTTTCTTGGAGTTCCATTACCTGCAATTTATTCTGTTATGCTGTTTCTCATATAACAGTACATATGTCATTATGAAAAAGGTTGACTAAATGAATTGTGTTAACTTAAGCTGGCAGAAAATTGGCAGCTTTAAGACACAAGGCCCTATTCCAAATCCTAGCCTCGACACTTTTCACGCATTTCGAAAATTACAACTCGTATACAAAATATTGTTATACAAATTACACTTCCAAGTTCTGAAAGAACCATAAAATTAAAATTTCTAATAAAAAATTTGACATTTGTCGCTGAAATAGCCCTAAAAGGACACTGTTATATAGCTAAAGAAGGTATTAATGGTGAATAACGCACCTGGAATAACAATAATAATTGAAAACAGATTTTACAATACTTTTATTTGAATTTTTTTTTATTTCAAAATTTTTTAATTTTGAAAACGCAATCTTTTATTTCTCGCCACAATGTACACATAAGTTTTTCGGTCCTAAAAAAAATAAGATTCTCGATATGCAGTGCATTATTTTTTTAGTGATTTCCATTAAAATGCATTGGACAGTAATTAAATAAAATATCAGTAAAGCCCTCATAAGTCTTACAGATGCACAGTGTGTCAATTGTTTGCATGTTTTATTCGTTTCGATTGATTTTATACTGATTGGTTAATAATGATTGTAGAAAATTATTGCTATCAGATTTTAAAAACTATACTGCATTAAAAATTATTCTTGATAATGGCATTCATTGTTAATTATCGTAGCCATCTTGCATAGCTATATATACAAAAAATGGGTGGTCTCAGTAAAAATTTATAAGTGCATATAGTATTTTTACGTTATTTTAAGTTTTTACACTAAATTGTTGTAAGTATTTTGAAATTTTTATGGTGATGTGTTATTCGGATTCTGGATATAATATTTACAAAAATGCATTTTAAAGGTTATTAGAGATATAAAAGCAATTTTTTTATGATATGCAGCGAATATCAAGAATAGTAATTAAAAAAAAATGGAAGGCTTTACCGAAGCATAATAAAGAAGCATGAAAATAATAAGCAACTAGCGACACGATAAATTATATTGAATGTAAATAACAATAAAATTTGTCACATAAAGAGCACTCCCTTGTGCCAAACCACTCTTATTAAAATACACCAAAAGGCTCTCTCTGACAATGTTATAAAATGTTTTTATCCCTAACTACAGCCCTCTCTCTTATATTTCAATTAAAGCAGCTTGATTCAGAAACCGAAGAAAATTTAATATTAAAGAGAAATTAGAGCTGAAATTGGTGTTTTTGAAAGTTTGATATTTGAAAGTTTTGGAGAAAAGGGCGTTAAATTAGATCTCACAATTTTATTTTACAGAGAAAAATAAATAAGATTCCAGCCCAACATGGGCTCGGGGGGGGGGGGGGATTCAGAACCGGAAAAAAAGAAACCCGACCCATCACGAGTCTGCAGAAAAAGTGAGGTCCGCAGGCCAGGCTCATTCATGCCTCTTGTCCAATCACTACAAACCTCTGCAGCTATCATGGATAGTTCAACTTATCACTTAATTATATGGCTTCTCTCCACTGCATTCCTCTGCAGAAAATCATGGGCAGAGCGGCCTGTCACTTGTTTGTTCTGCTGTCTTTTGACACATCGCTATGTTGGTGGTTCCAGTGGGAACACGAAAGATTCATACTCCAATTTTACCCTTAGTTTAAGAGAATGGAGTTATGTCACAGAACATTTGTTATAATTTACTTTTGGGAAACATCATTTGTCATATATGGTTTAATTTTCGAGTGAGACTGTTAGGAAGGATATACAGGGTGGTCATAAAAAAACTTTGCCGATATATGGAGCTCTAGCGGCCGTTCCGTTCAACCGATCGAGGTGAGATTTCAGATATAGTTATTCAGAGGTATGAGCTCGGGATTCTGTGAACGGCAACAAAGTGGTGCTCACGGTTACGGTTATAGGTACAGAAACTCGAAATTTTCCAATAGCAACGCCCATTTCTTTTCGTCACAAAATGCTCAGTGCATGCGAAAACCCTAAAGAGCGTTGGAACCGTACGTGTATCGCAAGAAATGCACTCGTTACGCATGCACAAAAAACATCTCTGCGAACGGAAAAAAACACGATTGGGACGCACGGAAGAAATTTGCATATGACACAGAGTTAGTACACCAATCACTGATTACAACACAGAACGGAGAAAAGAAAACTTTTATTTTGATTACACATTTTCCACATGGGTGCCATCACAGGCAATTACACATTGCATGCGGGCGACTGCGGAACGTAACATCGCATGATGGATGTTTGCAATCTCGCGTTTGATAGAATCTTTCAAATCCGGGGCAAAGTTTTCGGATTGCACATGTACACTCTAGATTTGAGATATCCCCAGAACCAGAAATCCATAGGAGTGAGGTCGGGGGATCGCGGAGGCCACGGAAATGGAAAATGGCGTGAAATGACACGGTCACCAAAATGCTGTTCCAGGACCCTGCGAACAGACTTCGCTATATGTGGAGGTGCACCATCTTGTATCCAAACGAAGTCATTCACTGCATTTCACTGCAGCAATTCTGGTATGACGAAATTTTGCAGCATTGCCGTATAGCGGGAGTCTGTTACAGAGCAAGTTACAAATCCCGTTTGTGTCGCTTGCTCAAAGAGGTACGGCCCGAGAATAACTGTGCCTGCAATGCCGCACCCCACAGTAACTTTGACGTCATATAAAGGTACTGGTGTCGCAACGTCCGGATTCATGTCGGCCCAGTGCACACAATTTTTGGTGTTGACGTTGCCAGTTAAGGTGAAATGTGCCTTGTCCGTCTATAATATGCGAAGAGGCCAGTCGTTATCTCCATCATATGGGATAAGAAATTCATTAGCAAAGTCTGTACGTTGTTGATAGACCCCCACTTCCAACATCTGGCTTCCAACATCTGGACGCGCTGATACCGGTAAGGAAACATGCGGATTACAGAGCGCAGTAGCTTTAGGACCGTTTATTTCGGTATATCCAATACACGAGATGCACCTCTTGCAGTTTGCATGTGTCCTGTAGTCACTGTGTGATGCACTTCCATAACAGTATCCTCAGGAACAGTTGGTCGTCCGGATCGCGGTCTATCACAGGTGCAGCCAGTTTCTTTGAATTTCTTTACTGAATCACGAAGAGCTTGCGGGCTACATGGGCCACGTATTTGGCGATGGTTTCGACGGTAATCACGCAAGGTTTTCGCAGCATTCATCCCATTTTGATAATAGAGTTTTACCAATTCACCACGAACTGTCGCTGGAAGAGTCATTTCGTCGGCATGTGCGTGCTCCCGACTGAAGAACTAACATTCCCACCCCACTTTTTATCCGTATTCTACGCTGACTATCTGGCGAACGGCGTTCCGTGATTGGTGTTTTGCCTCTGTCATATGCAAATTTCCTTCGCCCTGATCGTGTTTTTTTTTTTGCAGTTCGCAGAGCTATTTTTGTGCATGCATAACGCGTCCGTTTATAGCGATTCACGTACCGTTCCAACGCTCTTGAGGGTTTTCGCATGCGCTGAAAATAAATGGGCGTTGCTATTTGAAAATTTCGAGTTTCTGTAGCTATAACCTTAAACGTCAGCGCCAATTTGTTGCCGTTCACAGAATACCGAGCTCATACCTGTGAATAACTATATCTGAAATCTCATCTCGATGGGTTGAGAGTTCGCTAGAGTTCGATATATTGGCAAAGTTTTTTTATGACCACCCTGTATCTATACTAATAAAAGAAAGTTTCGCTCTGTGTGTGTGTCCGTGTGTGTGTCTGTTGGCGACGGCTAGGAAAATTTAGCCCACCTAGAAGGCTGTAAATTTAGATTTAGGTAGTCCAAACCCTCTCCTGGTGCACCATTACTTCAGAATTTTAATATTTCAATTACTTTCTGAAATATTAATTAATATTTACAAAGAACTCTCATCAAAAATACGCTTTTATTCTCTTGGGTTGGTTGGTTCACTGGTTGGTTGCATGCATTCTTCAGAGAAGTAATTAAATAAACCAGAGTAGCGATGCATAAATAAGGATTTCTAACTAACTAGAGTCAATATGGATTGAAGTTATCAGCGTAGAGGAGCCATGCGAATGTCGCGCCACCTGTACATGACAAATTACACATACGTCCTACTGATTGAAATATTTTACAGGTACATTTTTCTTCATGACAATTAGTATCGGGTTTAAGTTTTTTTTTTTTTTTCTACATGACATTTATTATTATGATGGAGATTTTTAATACAGAAAACTTTATTTAACAGATTCTTTTTTATATTTGCGGGAATGAAGAGGGGCAAGGGTTTAATTACATTTAATCTTCACGGTGTATTTCTAGAAAGCAGTTACCAGAATTTCCGAATAATAGTGTAAGCCAAATTTCAAATTAAGTTCCTAGCTTAACCACATGAATCAATCTTTAAAGATGTATTGTGATCCTCCTAATTAGTTATTTTCAGAAGGCCACTTGAACACCCCCCCCCCCCCTCCCGGCCCGTCCTTCAAGGTTTTTTCTCTAACTCTGCTCCATTTCCATATCTCAGCAACTATCTTTCCGATTTCAACGCAAGTGATTTTAAACATTATAACTAATTTAATAGTCACCCTATATAACATTAAACTAAATTTATGAGTAGCGGTTACCACTATTTACGAATAATAGTTTAAGCCAAATTTGTAATTAAATTCAAAGCTTAAACAAACGAACGAATTATGAAAGATGCATAGTGGTCCTCCTAATTAGTCATTTGCTGAAGGGAACTTGAACACCTCCCCTCCCTCCTACGGCACCTCTTGCAAGGATTTTTCTCTAACTATGCTCCGTTTCCATATCTCAGCAACTATCTTTCCGATTTCAACGCAAGTGATTCCAAACATTATAATTAACTTAATAGTCACTCTTTATAACATTAAACTAAATTTATGAGTAGCGCCCAGGTAAAAAAATCAGCAAGAAACCTTTAAAAAATATATGATTTTGAGGGTATTTTGAAGGTTTCTACAGGTATTTTGAAGGAAAATGAAAACTGCAGGTTTCCTTCAGGAAATATTACAGGTTTTTTAAAGGTTTTATTCAGGATTATTTCAGTACGCTTATAACCTTCAAATTACCTTCACTGACTTAGCAGATCTTCTTAAAATCATTACAGGTATTTTGAAGAAAAACGGGAACAGCTTTTCATGCAGAAATTATAAAGATTTTTTTAAAGGTTTTATACAGGTTTATTTCAGCAAGCTTATGGCCTATAAATTACCTTCAGTGACTTAGCAAATCTTCCCTAAAATCACTACAGGTATTTTGAAGGAAAATAAAATGTGCTTTTCATGCAGAAAATTTTAAATCTTTTTCTAAATGTTTTATTATAGCCGATATGATTATATATGGTTAAGTATCTAACAAATCATATACAAATAGCTTTTTACTGGAAAAGGCCAGGGCCACATAGACGGGGGGGGGGGGGGGGGGGGAGAAGATAAAAAAAATGTTGGTTATATTGGTTATATCCTCTTTCTCTCAGTGTTTAATTATTTTGGTAACTGCGGTTACCACTATTTCCGAATAATTGGGTAAGCCAAATTTGTAATTAAGTTCCTAACTTAAGTAAACAAACGATTTTCGAAAGATGCATAGCGCTCCTCTTAATTAGTCATTTGCTGAAGAGTACTTGAACAACCATCCCCCCCCCCGGTCCCTCCTTCAAGGTTTTTCTCTAACTATGCCCCGTTTCTATATATCAGCAACTATCTTTCCGATTTCAACGCAAGTGATTCCAAACATTATTTTTAACTTAATAGTCACCCTTTATAACATTAAATTAAATTTATGAGTAGCAGTTACCACTATTTACAAATAAGAGTTTAAGTCAACTTTGTAATTAAGTTCCTAGCTTAACAAAATGAACGAATTTTTATGCATGCATAGTGGGCCTCCTAATTAGTCATTTTCTGAAGGACACTCGAACATCCCCTCCCCTCGGCATCGGCATCTCACTCAAGGTTATTTTCCTAACTGTGCCTTATTGCAATAACCGGGCTAATAATGTTCAAATCTTCTCGAAACCAGCTCAATTTTGTAGTGCGCCTACTATACAGTAACGTAGGCAGCGGGGACCTGTCTCAGAAGTTCGTTCGGAAAGAGGTTTGTTTAGAACAGAATGCTCCCCTGGCGGTGGTAAGGGGAAATAAAAGATTTTCTAGAGCGTATGAGCATGCCGGGTATACGGTTCCGAAGCCATCGTAGACCGTGACCAGAGTTCCGTTTTTTCAGAGATTTAAGTTTATTACAAGGGCTCGGGCAACGCTGGGCGGGTCAGCTAGTACTAAATAATATTAGTTCAATGAGACGGCAGGTAAAACCAATGTTCAGAATCTAACAGGACCTTAGATGTTGATCTTTTGACCAAAGAGTGATTGAGAATTAACATAAGGGGCTTTTGTAAGCCCGACTGTCTAGATGATCAAAGCTTGTGTATATATCGTGAACCCCTATAGAATGGGGGGACCCAACACTAGGTTCGTTTGGAAACACCCAAACCATAAATACCTGTAAAATAAAATCCACGGAGGGGCAAGATTTTGGAAGATATGTGCCTGAATCATATGTGCCAAGGTTGCAATTTTATTTATAAGGAAGAATATAAACATGAAATGAACTAAACGAAAACATTTTCATCAGAATGTCACATGCAAGACATTTTTTACTATATCATCATAAACAGAAGTGTTCCAAATAACACATTAAAAATCCAAAACTAATCTTCTACTGCCTTTTTCTAAAATGAAGTGTTGAACGAGTTTATTATTTTTTTTCATCAGATCATGGTGACCATGAACTCCCGTTTAAGCGCTACCTCTCTAATACTAAATGCCTAATGTATTCACTGTTTCTCCATACAGAAATTAGAAGCTAATTCTATTTCAAAGTGCACCACCATCTATCGGTGACAACTGGCATAATCTTTAAATATGTACCGTTAAATAACGCAAACAAACGCTGTATTAAAAATATTTTTATGGAAAAAAAAATAGTTTTAAAAATAAACTTTGTTAAAAAAAATTCTAGTCATAAATTTCTATAATTTCACATGTTTTTTTTCATATCTACCATAAATATCAATTTAAATTGCTGTAGTAACTAATATTTTTAATATAAAATATTTGACCAGAGAGAGGACTTCTAGAGCCTTAGTCAAATGTACTTCATCTACAGTCCCTGGCCAAATTATTAGACGCAGTTGTTTTTATTATAATTTATTAAATATCTGGAAAGATACATGAGGAATTATCCTGAAACTTCAGGAGTGTAAACAACATAATAAACGTCATATATTTCCGCGAAGATTTTTTTCACGAAACCCCATAAGAGGCCGTCAACAAATTGAAGAAAAACGAATATATTTTGGATAACCCTGTAAAAACTAATGTTGCAAAAAGCATTCAAACTGTAGATTATGATTAAGTGGCTTATTGTAATAATGTGGGTTCATTTTTATGAAGATAGCATGTATAATCGAAGATAAATTCACGTTTTTATAAAAACAGTTCCAAATTTTACCAAGTTTTTTGCTTATAATTTGCAGAGTTTTTAATATAAAAACAAGTTATTATCAGAAAATATGACAAAAAAAAATTATACACAATACCCTGCAATCAGAATTAAAAAATAATAAAAATTGTATGAAAAATGAGCAGATTTACTAAATATTGTTTCACTGCGCATGCGCGAATTCAATCAAAATATACTGTGCATAATATATTAGCTTAATGTATAGACCAACTTTTATGAAAGTCTCAAAAACATAGCTTGAAAATTCTGATAGTAGTCGTCGATAGAATAAGCTCGAAATTCGCTGTTTCCAAAAGGAAGCAAAAAGGTAAGGGGCTGTATCCAAATATACTAGCTTATGAAAGTTGACATAATAAGAATGAAGTGTCTCTCATTGTATATTTGGATACAACCCCTTATATTTTTGCTTCCTTTTGGGAACAGCGAATTTCGAGCTTATTCTATCGACGATTCCTATCAGAATTTTCAAGCTATGTTTTTGAGACTTTCATAAAATTTGGTCTATACATTTAGCTAATATATTATGCACAGTATATTTTGATTGAATTCGCGCATGCGCAGTGAAACAATATTTAGTAAATCTGCTCATTTTTCATACAATTTTTACTATTTTTTAATTCTGATTGCAGGGTTTTGTGTATAATTTTGTTTGTTATATTTTCTGAAAATAACTTGTTTTTATATTAAAAACTCTGCAAATTATAAGCAAAAAACTTGGTAAAATTTGGGACTGTTTTTATAAAAACGTAAATTTCTCTTCGATTATACATGCTATCTTCATAAAAATGAACCCAAATTATTACAATAAGCCACTTAATCATAATCTGCAGTTTGAATGCTTTTTGCAACATTAGTTTTTACAGGGTTATCCAAAAGATATTCGTTTTTCTTCAATTTGTTGACGGCCCCTTATGGGGTTTCGGGAAAATATCTTCGCAGAAATATATGACGTTTATTATGTTGTTTACACTCCTGAAGTTTCAGGATAATTCCTCATGTATCTTTCCAGATATTTAATAAATTATAATAAAAACAATTGCGCCTAATAATTTGGCCAGGGACTGTATTTTATTATATATACAATAAAGAAAAGACAAAACATGGGTGGGGTGGACAGTATCAGTCGCCATGATAGGCCTGTCATAGGTTTTATAAATATATATATATATATATTACATCGGGCTCTAACTAAAATTTTTAAAGTTCTACTAAACAATATCTGTGATTTCATTTATCTTTAAAGAAATAAATTATCTATAAATATAGCTAAGTTTTAATTGTTTTAAAAATGTTCGAATAAGCTCAAAATCGCTAATGGGAGTAGATTCGGGAATTTTTATTATATTTTATCATTGTAACAGCGGTGGTGCCATTAGTATAACGGGAATGTGTTATATTTTATGTGTACTTAATTTCTGAATTTGCTCTTTTATTTACGTTAAATATTAACTTATTTTTGTTACGCTCAAGTAATATGTATAGGATGCCAAAAAAGCTTAGTGAAGCTCGATGATTATATTGACCTGAATAAAAATTTCAAATACATTATTTACAGAGGGAAAAAATTTAATATTTGAGTGGCTTTTATTATGCAATTTTTTTTTTCAGAAAAGTATAAATTAATTTATTCTAATTAAAAATAAACTTAAATATGTAAAAAGGTGATAGTTCGTTGAGATTTGCAATTCGCTAATCAATAAGATGAAATAAAATATAGTTAATTAAAAGAAAAACGTAAACTCATGAATCAAACATATATTATGAAACACTTTCTAACGCTAACACTATTAGCAAATTTCATTTTTCCACGCAACGAAATCGATCATAGTCCGACCTGTTACAAAACTCTTTTGTGTGTCACTGTAAATGAATGAGAAATGCTACGCGCTCAATAATCTATAGAAAATATGTTGTACTGCATCTCTGTGATCCTTTATAACTTCATTATGTTTGGAGAATTATAACATCATAAAAATGCATCGAAAACGATTTTCCCCCATAGATCATAATGAAATGTAACTCGTTTGTGCGTCATTGTAAACGAACTATAAATGCTACTTCTAAATTCGTGAGAAAGTATGTTTATGTCAACAAGAGTGATGCATATCAATTTCATTATGTTTCAAATATTGTAGCATCATTAAAATACAACGAAAACGATTCCCTCCCATAGACCATAATGCAACGCGTTTTTTTTTCTTTCTTTTTTTTTTTTTTTTTTTTTTTTTTTTGTGATCCTGTAAACGAGCAATAAGTGCTACATGCTTCATTTTCCATACCTAAAACATTCCATAGTAAACCTCAATAACATAAAAATTACATTGAAATCCGAGTATATTTAGGATAGTTAGAGCACGGACAGATGAACAGACAGACAGACAGTCAGACAAACCTAATTCATAAACATTTTTCAACTATGCTGGAAAATGCTAAAAAGATAAGCAACATATTTAAAAAGTATTTTATTTAAACTTCATAAGCGATTTTATTCTTTATACATGAAAATAAATTAAGTTGTGGGTAAATTTAAGAGAAATTGAAATAAAAATGAATTTTAGTTATCTAAACATAAATAAATAATCATATAAATAAATAACGTAAATAAATATATATTCCTCATGTGATATAATTTAACCCCTTCGGGACCGGCGGCTTTTACACAAATTTTATTCGGTTGGCACCACTTTAAAAAAAAATCTACCTTTAGTTAAACTATCACAAAAAAGCTCTAATTAGATAAAGCAAATATTACTTTTATTTTTTACTGGTGCCTAAAACAAATTCTATATGCTCTTTTTGAGGGTGCATATATGCACCCATGGTCCCGAATGGGTTAACATTTAGTATTTAAAAAATATAGAGGGCGCGGCACCCATTTTTTTTAAATCTCTGAATATTTAAACTGTAGATACATTATTAATTCATATGTAAGACAAATTTCAAAGTTTTATAACTAGTAAATGTTTTATAATTTTATTTTCAATGATGGCTATTTAAAGATTCTATACTAATGTTCTTTTGAAGGTGGATACGGTGACCTTCAATATAAGTGACATTTCAGTCGCTTGTGAACATACATGAGGAGAAATCATATTTTTATTCGTTAAGCAGCTTCGGTTTTACACTTTGAATTTTTTATACGTCATCATACTAATACATACTTTCATCCGCAGACCGACATTTTTTTAAAGGTTACATTAGCAGTCTCAAAGATTATTATTTTCTATCTTCAATGTTTGATAATTTATCTATGAAAAAAAAATCCGTACTAAATGAACTAAAATTATTGATTATATTTCGTATAAATCTGCAGACCGAGAGCTTCTTCGTCACCCCTGCAAATCGCTATTTTATTTTGGTAGTTTTATTTATAATTTAAAACTTTTAACATGCAATTTCATGTCTTTTTACATTAGCACTTTTAAGTACTTTCAGAAGATATAACACTTACGAAATATAATGGAAATACTGTTACATGCACTGATATTCCAGGACTTTTTATTTACTGTGAAATACTTTTAATTGTAACAGTGGCTCTGCTTCCATGAACCCACTTTTTTGGACCCTTTTCGGACTTTTTTTTCACCCTGAATTTTTGGAAACGTTTCCGAGTAGTTTTTACAGTGTATTAATTAATTTTTCAAACCCAAATACCGCTTTTTTCAGATGCTATCATTTCTTAAGTAAACATTTTAATATACAACAAATGGGATAAATTAACAGTATTAACGTTAACATCAACATTAACATTACTAGTATTTACATTAACACTAACATTAAAATTAATAACATTAAAATTAAAATTAACATTAAAATTAATAGCATTAACATTAATATTAAAATCAACAATAGTTTGTTACTCATGCATGTGTAAATTTTGCTACGCAGCTGAAATTTTTTTATTTAGAAGTGATAGCATACGAAAAAATGGAATGTTTTTACAAATCATAAATCAGTTTATAATGTACTGTAAAAACTACTCGGAAACTTTTCCGAAAATTACGGAGAGCAAAATAAACTATAGTTTCATTAATTCTTCTTTAAATCTCGCATATATCAATTAGTTTCAGAGGTTTCCAAAAAAGAAGGGAACTATTTTTATGGAATCGCGGGTAACTTGGATGAGATTATATTATATTTTCGTAAACATTAAGAAAGATAAGAGCTAGATTAACAATCATTTGTTCTTTCAAACAATGCACCTTTATCTCAGTGCTTTGACAACTCTCTCGAATTTCAGTATTTAAAATTTTCTAACTAATATATATATATATATATATATATATATATATATTCAGCTTGTGAAAATGGAATTAATAATTAATTTGAACGATTAATTAATTATTCATCAGAATTGTTCAAGTTATTTGAAAATGACTAATAGTTTTTTAACTGCTACGTGACTGATTTAATCAAAACAAAAAACCTTGCAATAAAATAGCCGACACTTTGAGCACGTGTTTTTGCTGAATAGCCATTTTCTGGCAAAGTAAGGAAACACCTCTGCAACTAACATGCATATTAACCCGGAAAGGTTCTGATTTCACAAGTCCGATTGAACTGAATTCAGTTTCCTTACATGTCTGGCTATCTCTTGTTATATTTCATCCAAGGAAACGTATGAGATACCGTTTAGGGTTTTCTTGCTACAACCTGTTATACAGACCCTTTAATTAAGAAGGGTGTGTCACAATTTTGACTTATGCCTGATGAAAATGTAAGCAAATTGTAATTGATCTAGTTGCGTTCAGCTTATGATTCTGTGGGAATTTTGTTAATTTGTATTAATGATATGGAATGAGTATAAAAGATACATTTTAATATTGAAAAAAAAGTGCAACAAGCATTTAAAGTGTAGCACGTAGACTGACAGAAAACAAATCATAGGTGTGTGACATGTCACGGACTGATACAGTACATATGTAGTTCGAAGTTCGAGTAATACAATACTTGAGACTATCAAATGTTTTAGACTATCGATTTAATTTAAAAATGCGTTAACTTTTAATAGTTATTATTTTAATGTGGTTTAGGATTTCATTTTAGAAGACAAAGAAATTAAATAGCTGCGAAATAAATAGATTCAAAGACAAAAAAATTACTATTTATTGAACGCCTGTTTAACTGAGCAATGGCCAAAAAAAAAAAAACATTTATCAGTCTGTTTCTTGACTTCAAAACTATTCGATTTGTTGTTGTATTGTTATATCACTAAAAGAAGCTTACAGTGAACAACTATTAAACTGTTAAATAACTATTAGGCGTTAAAGAATGTGTAACTATTAAAAAGTCAGTGTGATTGAATACGCTTGATAAAAACAAAAACTAACGCTATTGATCTAATTGCATACAGATTGTCGTCCTGTGAGAATTTTGTTAATTTGTATTAATTATACGGAATGGGTGTAAAAAATAAATTTTTATATTGAAAAAAGTGCAACAATCATTTAAAATGTAGTATGTAGATTCACCGAAAACAAATCATAGAAGGCTGGGCTGATACAGCGCATATGTAGTTCGAGTAATACAATACTTGTGATTATCGAAAGTTTCAGACTGTCAATTTAAATAAAAAATGGGTTAACTTTTAATAATTATTATTTTAATGTGGTTTAGGATTTCATTTTAGAAGACAAAGAAATTAAGTTACTGCGAAATCAATAGATTCAGAGACAAAAAAAAATTACATTTTTTAAACCTCTGTTTAATCGAGCAATGGCGTTAAAAAACTTTAATCGGTCAGTTTCTTGACTTCAAAATTATTCGTTTTCAGTTTTATTATAATATCACTAAAAGTTTCATAACACTTACAGTGAACAACTATAATCACTATTAAATAACTGTTAGACATTAAATAACGTATACTTTTAAAAAGTCAGTGAGAATATGCTTGAGGAAAACATAAAAAAACGTAATTGAGCTATTTAAACTAACTATGAGACATTAGACAGACTTGAATACATTTAAAAACTATTAAATTAAAATATATATTTAAAAAACATTTAAAATTAAAATACAAAGCATACAAAGTGTACGTTTCACTATGTCTCGCATAGTCTCTTCAGTACTAACAACAAACCATCCATCGAACACAAATGGATTCAGTTAAAGTTGACGTTTTTCATTTTAGAAACAAGAAATATTCATTAGGAATTGAACCTGATACGCTTAAGGTATATAGGTATAGCTTAGTGAACCATCCCTCCATGAAAAATCTGTAATCGTAATTTTTTCAGTATTTTTTCAAAATTGACGAATCTATGAAAGATAGAGTGTGGTCCGTGTTAAAAGCATGTTGGACTAATCTCAAATTTAACTTGCTATTTGTAAGTGCGTTGACTTAAGGAGCATATCATCGCTTTCTTAACGCTCACAATGAACAACTATAATAACTATTAAATAACTATTAAGTATTAGATAACATATAACTATTAAAAAGTCAGTTTGAATTATGCTTGAGGAAAACATAAACAGACGTAAATGATCTAGTGGCATACAGATTGTGGTTCTGTTTGAATTTTGTTATTTTGTATTAATGATCTGGAATGTGTATAAAAAATGCTTTTTTTATATTAAAAAAAAAATGTCATAAGCATTTAAAGCGTAACACGTTGCCTGACAGAAACCAAATTTATAGATGTATGACATGTTACAGACTGATGCAATAAATGTGTAGTTCAAGTAATACTATATATGTGATTATCAAATGTTTCATACTATCATTTTAATGCGGTTTAGGATTTCATTTTAGAAGGCAAAGAAATGAAACAACCGTAAAATAAATATATTCAAAGAAAAATAAAACTATAATTTATGTGAACTTCCGTTTAGTTGACCACTGGCAAAAAACGAAACATTCTTGAATCAGCTTGACTTCAATGGAGGTAGGTAAGTACGAATTGATTCTTGGCTCGCTGATAGGGTGAAAAAAAAATTCATTTTTAACATTTTCCAAAATAGTTGAAAAGTGTTTAGGATTTTGTTTGCCTGTCTCCCATCTGCTTGTCTGTCCATACTCTAACTCGGGTTAATATACTCGAATTGCCCTGTTATTCTTAAATGTTATTGATGTTTACAACGGCATGTTCGGTATTGAAAATGGAGTGTATAACATTGTATAAGTTGTATAAAAAGAAAATTAAAAAAATGCTCAAAAGTATGGAATCTGGATTTCAAAATTGTGGCAAAACTAGTTTTGCAAGATTAATCTTGTTGTAAAATATTAAAAATTTTGTTACTTTTTTTTTCCATTTATCTAGTATTTTCTGTTTTTATAAAATATAAATACAAAAATGCCAAAAAAATATTTAGTCTAAATTAATTACAGGGTTCCTAATACACTATAAATCAATTTTCGTCATTTAAAACCTTTCTGCTCATCTTAAATGGGTTAAGATCAAAAACAAATATTTATTTAGCACTTTGCAATATATTTCAATTACATCAATTTGATTTTTGTTTTCAATACGAAAAGTTCATAACGCTCGTTGTAGTTTTTTATATGTTAATATGTGAATAATAAAGTAAAACATAGGTAAAAACTATATTTGTGTTATGAGTACTTCCTATCGAAAAGGAAAAATCAAAACTTTAAAATTGACTTAAATCGACATTGTAATTTTTTATAATTTTTTCAAAGTTTTGTTTGTTTTTCAAGTATAATAGAGACATAAGCTGTATCTATACTAATATTATAAAGGAGTAAAGATTGTTTGTTTGTTTGTTTGTAGGGGGTAATCTCTGGAACTACCGAACCGATTTCAAAAGTGATGGTGGCAAATTGATGGTGACAACCCCTGCTCCAACATAGGCTATATTTTATGTCGGTGCCACTAACCCCAGGGGGTGCAGGAGCAAAAAACGTTCTAAAATTGCGATTTTTTAGCTATCAAACTGGGTATCAAGCCCTGAGAGCTTGCCAGCCGGTTCTGTGTGTATGTATGTACGTACGTAATGCGATAACTCTTCATAGAAATATCCGTTTTCCTTCAAATTTTGTTTATAGGTTCACTGTGTTAAGGCGCTTCCCTGATTAGTTTTCGGGATTGATTGGTTAAGTATAAAGGGGGGGAACGGGGGGCTATTCCCCCCTTAATTTATATAAATGGGTTTTTCATGCAGAATTATTCCGTTTTCCTTCAAATTTTGTTTATAGGTTCACTGAGTTAAGGCGCTTCCCTGATTAGTTTTCGGGATTGATTGGTTAAGTATAAAGGGGGGAACGGGGGGCTAATCCCTCCTTAATTTATATAAATGGGTTTTTCATGCAGAATTATTCCGTTTTCCTTCAAATTTTGTTTATAGGTTCACTGTGTTAAGGCGCTTCCCTGATTAGTTTTTCGGGATTGATTGGTTAAGTATAAAGAGGGGAACGGGTGGGGGCTAATCCCCCCCTTAATTTATATTAATGGGTTTTTCATGCAGAATTATACCATTTCCTTCAAACTTTGGTTAAAGGTTCACTGTGTTAAGACGCTACCCTAATTAGTTTTCGGGATTGATTGGCTAAGTATAAAGAGGGGAACGGGGGGATAATCTCCCCTTATTTTATATAAATGGGTTTTTCATACAGAATTATTCCGTTTTCCTTCAAATTATGTTTATAGGTTCACTGTGTTATGGCGCTTCCCTGATTAGTTTTCGGGATTGATTGGTTAAGTATAAAGGGGGGAACGGGGGGATAATCCCCCCTTATTTTATATAAATGGGTTTTTCATGCACAATTATTCCGTTTTCCTTCAAATTTTGTTTATAGGTTCACTGTGTTATGGCGCTTCCCTGATTAGTTTTCGGGATTGATTGGTTAAGTATAAAGGGGGGAACGGGGGGATAATCCCCCCTTATTTTATATAAATTTGTTTTTCATGCAGAATTATTCCGTTTTCCTTCAAATTTTGTTTATAGGTTCACTGTGTTAAGGCGCTTCCCTGATTAATTTTCGGGATTGATTGGTTAAGTATAAAGGGGGGGAACGGGGGGATAATCCCCCCTTAATTTATATAAATGGTGTTTTTCATGCAGAATTATTCCATTTCCTTCAAATTTTGTTTATAGGTTCACTGTGTTAAGGCGTTTCCCTGATTAGTTTTCGGGATTGATTGGTTAAGTATAAAGGAGGGAACGGGGGGCATATCCCCCCTTATTTTATATAAATGGGTTTTTCATGCAGAATTATTCCGTTTTCCTTCAAATTTTGTTTATAGGTTCACTGTGTTAAGGCGCTTCCCTGATTAGTTTTCGGGATTGATTGGTTAAGTATAAAGGGGGGGAACGGGGGTGATAATCTCCCCCTTAATTTATATAAATGGGTTTTTCATGCAGAATTATTCTATTTGCTTCAAAATTTGTTTATAGGTTCATTGGGTTAAGACGCTTCCCTGATTAGTTTTCGGGATTGATTGGTTAAGTATAAAGGGGGGGGAACGGAGAGGGCTAATCCCGCCTTAATTTATATAAATGGGTTTTTCATGCTGAATTATCCGATTTTCTACAAATTTTGTATATATATTCATTGTAATTAGAGATTTACCTGATTAGTTTAAGGTGTTCATTAGTTAACTATGGGGGGGGGGGGTAACGGGGGGATGACCCCCCCCCTTAATATATTGTTTATTTCTTTATTTTTCGATGGGCTTATTTCAAATTCTTTGAAATAAGATTATAATATACAATTATTCTGAATAGCCTGTGAACTCAATGCCCTCAGTTTAACTGGGCAGTTTTATTTTTATTTTTTATACTGAAGGAGCTAGAAATTTGAAATTTGTAATTGTAGTTACTTATAAGATGTAAATGCTCTCTAAGAACAAAATAAAAAAGAAATTGAAATTTAAAAGGGTGAAATGAGCGAAAAGCGTTCTAAAAACAGTCTAAATTACAATTTCTATGAAATCTCTGGAACTACAGAACCGATTTCAAAAGTAATGGTGGCAAATTGATGGGGACAATCCCTACTCCAACATAGGCTATATTTTATGTCGGTGCCACTAACATCAATGGGGTGCAAGATCGAAAAATGTTCGAAAATTGCGACTTTTTTATACTGAAGGGGCAAGAAATTTAAATTTAGCATTGTAGTTACTTATAAGATGTAAATGCTCTCTAAGAATAAATTTAAAAAAAAAATCGAAATTTAAATGGGTGAAATGAGCGAAAAGCGTTCTGAAGTCATTCTAAATTACAATTTCTATGGAATCTCTGGAACCACGGAACCGATTTCAAAAGTGATGGTGGCAAATTGGTGGTAACAATCCCTGCTCCAACAGCCTCTTTAATAAAAAACTATGCGTTGCTGACGACTGGGTTTTTCGCTAATTGTTGCACCAGATTAATCTCGGAAAATGAAACATTTGAAGTTACTGAAAAAAATGATAGCTCAAAAAGTATTTGTCAGAAAATTGTTAGACAAACTGCGTTTGAAAGGTAAAAAATTGTATTTTTCTTGATATAAATTTCAAATCTAATGATTATGCCGTTTTTCAAATTTTGAATTTCAAAAATTACCAAAATTTCCAATGGAGTACCATAGCGAAACCTTCATGCGTAAAAAGATAATGATAAGGGCGACGTGTCCCGACGTGTATATTGGCTATAGCACGAGTCACAAATTATAGTAGCCTTATTATTCTGTTAAAATATAAAAGTTATTTATGAAATGTCAATATTATTCCCAGCAAACACGAGATTTTTGGCCACCTGTTGTAAACGTTGTGGCCAAAAAAGTTTGCGGCAATTTGTATCCAGCCATTAATGTATTTTAACTGAAGCGCCCGCACACCGGATGTCTATCGCCAAATCGTTAACGGGCAAATGGCGGGGAAACTTAATGCAATTTCAGTGCCCAATAGCGAATGAAAGTACGTTTGCGGCCAAGATATACAAATCTATCATTGTTTAAAAGTCAGTGGCCCAGTATAATCTTCTCGACATTTTTATTATAAGAAATAAAAAGTATCTTTACTTCACATTTTATAAGATGATTTTCGTTATTTTAAACCTGGATTTATGTGAAACGATAAAATATGCTGCATTTAAATATTTTATGCAATAAAAAATACACAAAAAGTACCCTTCTTTAATTTAAAGAGTTTTTATGGAAAAAAAAAATCATAAAAACTGTTAATGTTTTTGCTTTTAAAGTATGCATTAATATCTTTAAATGAATATTTTTTGTGAGCACCTAGAATGAAAATGAATATTGCAATCTTTAGACATACATATTATATAAACATATTAAAAAAATTAATGATAAATGGGAATTTAAATTTCAATTTCAATGAAAAAATATTTGTCAAAAGAAATAAATGCCACTTTACCAAAAAGCAGTTACTGTTAAACGAAAAAAAAAAAAAAAAATTCTTTTTTTTCTTGGAGGGGGGGGGGGGGGCGATGATTTTATATTATCTGTATATTATCTATAAATCAGTTCCAAAAAATAAGTTATTTTCATTTTTTAAAACACTCCAAAATTTAGATTTAAAAGAAAAAAAAAAATCTTAACTAGCTTAAATAAGCAATAATACCAAATACCGATCCCCCCCTCCCACTCCTTCCACACGGCAAGCCGGGAGTAATGCAGGGAAAGATGAAACAAGATTTCCCTTTTCCAACACATTTTTTTTCCCAGTAGGGATTTTTGTAAATATATTTTTAAATGTTTTCCGCTTTGTAATAATCAGCATTGAAAAATTTCCACTTTTAAAATTATTTAATGTTGTATGAGAAATTTTGAAGATAAAAAAAAAAACTTGAAAAAATAAATCTATTGAAATATAGCTTTTTTTCTGCGGTCTCGTAGGGATTTTTATGTCTTTTTGGCAGCGTCATCGCACATCGCAGCGTTGTTTACATTTCCCTTTCCTGCATCGTGGCGTCGTCTATGTCTAAGTCTCGTCATTCACTGGTTTTTGGATATTTAGATTTACTAATTAGGTAAGATTATTTTTCTATATTATTCCAAGAGTTAGTTAAAAATTAGTTTTCATCATTCTCAGGGACAGATTTAAGTTCAAGATAAAGAAAGCTGAGAAAAAGCATCAGCAATTGTGTAAAATTAACTGCATTGCTTTGCTTATTATGCGACTTAATTCTACAGAAGTGAATAATAAAAAAAAGTTCTTTACTGATCTTACATCTGCCCTGAATATGCTATTAATAAGTTGATTGTAATTATATATATATATCAGAGTAAAATGTGTCCGTAATGAACAATCTCGGAAGTTTTTGGTTTATAAAAAAATTAACCAATAAAAATTCAGCTTTTATTTTTTTCATAATTCTCCGTTGCCTGTTTTATAATTTGCTTTATTGCTGACAATCTTAAACCAGTCAGGAAGCGGAAAGTAATATTTTACAGCTCCAGTGTCTTTCAGTGAAATTATACTTCATATGTTAAGATCTGGTTTTAATTAACTAATATATATATATTCTGTATTTTCTGATGATACTGGCATATTTTTATTTTGATAGTAATAGAAAACTTCGAATTTTATGTACTAATTAATGACCATTTGCAAAATTTCACTTTATTTTTAAGATTTTAATAAAGTAGGTAATTTCTTTTTAATTCATTAATGTGATTTTTAATTAGTCATGGCAATAGTGCCCAAAATGTTTTGGTTTAGCCGAAAAGCTAAGTAATCTGATTTAATTTTTAAATTCCACTTATCAGAGTCGTGTAATAGGAACACAACTTGGTACTTTTCTGTTATACCAACACATGCCAAAATATACGCTAATCTGCCATTTATTTCTACCCTAACCGTGTAAAGAATTTTTTATTGCAAACTGTACCAAACATTCTGATTGGACTATTTATTGAACGTGAATCTTTTATTATTATTATTTAATCGTAACCTCATAAAACATCTTAACTTGCTACTTTTCAAATAGAAAATATTTATTAAATTATAACTTGCATTTATTATTGACACTGAAATGAATTTTACCATTAAGCTGTTACTTGATGATGTAGAAGCGGCAATAAAATTGTTTTAGGACTTTAGATACATAAAAAAAAAAGTTTTTATCAAAAAAACTCATAAACATCTTCATTCAAAAAATGAAATGTTTACAGCAATCCTAAGAGACGTTTACAATTTCAAGCCTGTAGTTTAAATAGAGTTTTATTTTATTACCTTATGTAATATTTATTTGTTCTTTTATTTTAAGTGCATATTTTGTATTGCAATTTTCAAACGTTTTATTTTTAAGTGCTTAAATTCGTGCCAACAATGTTATTTTTGTTTTCAAATGATTCGTTTCATGTGAATTTCCTTTTGTGCCGATTATTATGCTTAGCGACAATGGTGTTGGTATAGCAGAAAAGGACCCAAACTTTTTATAAACAGTTGCTTTTAATATATTTTCATGTTGTAAATATTTTTTTAATAACAAACCAGATTAATTTTTAATGGGTTTTTTTTTTTCCTAATGAAAGCACATAATTTGTTTGGGTACATTTCGGTTAGCCGGGCGCCAGTGATATATATACATGTATTATATATACACATATCTATGTATATACACATATGTCTGCATATACATATATATACATACATATATTTATATACATATATGTATGTATATACATATATAGGTATATACATTATGTATTTATATATGTTGATATATATCACTGGCGCCCGGCTAACCGAAATGTACCTTTTTTTGTTTCAAAGTATTGCATCGTCCCTTACCCCTCATGCAAAAACAAATTTGTCTTTAAGGACGTCTTCCTTTTTAAAACTTGTTTTAAGCCTTTTTTTAACCTCATCTCCCCCGAGTCTGAAATTTTCTTTCTGTGTTTGTGACAACATACTCTCAAAGCATGCAATTTCTTTCTTGGAATCCAAAATAGTTGCACACTGTTATACTATACTGTTACATTTTTTTTTTTTTTTTTTTTTTTTTTTTACACCCATCCAAAATATTAAGAGGAGAGAGCCTGTCTGATATTACACTTTTAATTTTATGTTAAATAAAACATTGGGTACTTTTCGGTTAGCCAGGTGCCAATGATGTGTACAAGTACATACATGTATATATATTACTGGTGTCCAGCTAACCGAAAAGTACCAAACATTGTATCAATTATCTTCCTTAATTACTTTCCTGGAACTATAATTTATCTCCATCTTTTATATTATGTTCTGCAGTGTTTTTCTTTTTCAGTACCATAATTTCAGTAAAAAGCGCTATAGTGCATATGCGTGTAAAAATTTAAAACAGTCTAAGTGCACAGCACTTCTGCTGGTGTGGCTGATTCAGTAATTTTTTTTTTCTTTTCCTCCCCATAGCAATATTTAGATAAGATGCCATTTTATTTAATGCAAATTATGTGTGTGTGCATGTTGAAATAAGTTTTGATTTAAAAGAAGAAGAAAATGATTCACTGACATCAGTTATATACATTAATCAGTTGTACTTTTTCTTTTTAATTTTCTAGTTGAATATGATAAATGCTTAATATTGCAACCTATTACAATTTATTTTCATATTTTTCAGGAAACTGTGGTGGCGCAGTTCAGAGATGGCAGCAGAGATGACTGTGCAGCATAAACTCGTTTGGCATTCAAGCAAAGGTAAGTTGTCAATTTACTCAGTTTGTAACGCAGGGCTTTTATCTTAGGGCCCATTTTGAAAAAAGTAAAAGTTATTTGTGTGAAATTTATTCTTTTTTTTTTTTGTGAAAGATAACATTTTGTAATGAATATGAAATTTAGTTACTCAAATTTGAACCAAACGTTTATTGATAACTTCTTTAAGTCCTTCTGTTAAAGTTTTCCTTTCAATTTGTTTGCAAATTACACATTTTGAAACATAAAATAAAAATTAACAATGAAGAGTATGTTTTTATGGATTGTTTATAAAATAGTCAATTCAGAAAATTCCAGATTTTAAAAGTATTGCTACCCCACATGCAAAAACAAATTTGTCTTTAAAGACTTCTTCCTTTTTAAAACTCAATTTTTTTTAAGTTGCCTGTGTTATTTAAAAAAAAAAAATGGGAAGAGATCCTGCTTATTAAAAGGTATATTGTGAAGGGACCTGCTTTACTAGGAAGAATTTTGGGATGGTCCCCTAAATAGGCTCCAAATTTTGTCTGTATTGATCAATTTACATTAGTAAATTTAATTTCACACATTCATAAAATAGAAGTGCACTCTTGTATTTTAGCTGCATACAGTTGGTAAACGTTAAAGCTCTTTACAAAGCTTTCCAACCTTTGCACTTTAAGTGTAAAATTTACACTTTTTAACCTTTTTTTACAGCTAGAATGTACTTATTTTTTACTCTTAAAAGTTATAGAAAAAAAAAAGCTATTAAAATATTTTTCGGCAGAATCCTCGAATAAGCAAGGGTCCCGATTTGGCGATATTTTTGACGCACGCCAAGGAACGACGCGCGCCAACCGAGAAATCGGCAACCTCCGAATTCTACCCAATCAGAACACGAGCTTTTCGGCAGACGACTTATTACTTACACACATCGTCAAGCAAATTCTTTCACAAAGTACACCGTGAACGTAGCATTGATTTTATTTCGTTTTAAGAATATTTACAAAGTTTTAGTAAATTTTACCGCCACATTTTTCGATTTTTACATACTTTTACCAATATTTTCCTTCAGATATTTCAATTTTTACAAACTTTTACCGATATTTTCCTTCAGATATTTCAATTTTTATAAACTTTTATCGATTTTTTCGTTCCGATTTTTTCCATTTTTACAAATTTTTAGCTATTTTTCCTGCCGGATGTTTCCGTTTAAAAAACTATTTAGCTATTTTTCACTCCGTATTGTTTCATTTTTAGCAATTTTTCTATCCAAATTTTGAACTATTTATTCCTCCGGATATTTTTATTCTTACAAATTTTTTCCTCCGGATTTTTCCATAAAAAAAAGTTCTACCCTATTTTTTCCTCCGGATTTTTCAATTTTAACCTACTTTTTTCATTTGGATTTTTCGTTTTTACAAGTTTTTAGCTATTTTTCATCTATTTTTCATTTTTACAAATTTTTAGCTATTTTTTCCTCTACATTTTTACAAATTTTAGCTACGTTTTTATTTTATTTCTTTTGTTTTCATTTTTATAAATATTTAGCTATGTTTTTACTTTTTTTTTTCATTTTTATAAATATTTAGCTATGTTTTTACTTTTTTTTTCATTTTTATAAATTTTTAGCTATGTTTTTCCTTTGTTTTTTTTGCATTTTTTGAAATTTTTAGCTATTTTTTCCTCCGGATTTTTCCGTTTTTAAAAATTTTTAGCTATTTTTTCCTCCGGATTTTTCTGTTTTTAAAAATTTTTAGCTACTTTTTCCTCTGGATTTTTCCGCTTTAAAAAATTTTTTAGCTACTTTTTCTACCGAATTTTTCAATTTTTAAAAATTTTTAGCTACTTTTTCCTCCGAATTTTTCAATTTAAACAATTTTTAGCTACTTTTTCCTCCGGATTTTTCAATTAAAAAAAAATTTAGCTACTTTTTCCTCCGGATTTTTCAATTTAAAAAAATTTTTAGCAATTTTTTCTCCAAATTTCTCAATTTTTTTAAAAAAAATATCTATTTTTTTCATTTGGATTTTTTATTTTTACAAATTTTTAGCTATTTTTTCTTCCGGATTTTACCATTTTTACAATTTTTAGCCATTTTTTTCCTCCAGATTTTTCCATATTTTTAATTTTCTTTCTTTTGTATTTTTCATTTGTATAAATTTTTAACTATTCTTTCCTCATCATATTTCCATTTTTACAAATTGTTAGCTACTTTTCCTCCAGATTTTACAATTTTCACACATTTTTAGCTATTTCTGCCACCATATTTTCCGAATTTCCAATTTTTTTGCTATGTTTTCCTCCAATTTTTCCATTTTAAACTATTTTTTCCCCATGATTTTTCCTTTTTTTTTAATGAATTTTTAACTATTTTTCCTCCAGATTTCTCCATTTAAAAAAATTTTTAGTTATCTATTCCCTCTAGCTTTTTCAATTTACAAATTTTTAGCTATTTTTTCCTCCGGATACTTCATTTTTACAAATTTTCGGCTATTTTTTTCCTCCGGATATTTCCATTTTTACATACTTTTATCAAATTTTTTCTATTTTTACATATTTATAGCTTTTTTCTTCCATCTGTATCCATTTTTACAAATTATCTTTTTTTTTCTATGAATTTTTTTGAAATATTTATCAAGTTTAATAATTTATTACCTTTAACAATTAAAAAATTTCTAGTAAAATAAGGCTTAAAATTGAAAATTGTCACAAAACTGAATAAAATCAACGTTTACTTCATGAAAGAAATTCTCAAAAACTCTATAAATAGTCAATTCTCTGCATCACACCACACACATTATAATTGAGGAAAATTTCGATATTCTTCATTTTTCTAATACATGCAAGACGCGGTTGACTATGCTTCGCGTACATTAACTGAAAAAAAACATCACTGGACGCATGAAACTCGCTGTACAGCATTCTCTAGAATGCACGAAATTCATTTAAGCCGAGGTCAGTAACTTGTGTATGTACGCTTCGCGTACATTAACCAAAAAAAAACATCACTGAACGCATGAAACTCGCCGTACAGCAATCTCTAGAATGCACGAAATTCATTCAAGCCGCGGTCAGTAACTTGTGTATGTACGCTTCGCATACATTAACCGAAAAAAAACATCACTGGACGCATGAAACTCGCCGTACAGCAATCTGTAGAATGCACGAAATTCATTCAAGCCACGGTCAGTAACTTGTGTATATACGCTTGGCATACATTAACTGAAAAAAAACATCACTGGACGCATGAAACTCACTGTACAGCATTCTCTAGAATGCACGAAATTCATTCAAGCCGCGGTCAGTAACTTGTGTATGTACGCTTGCCGTACATTAACCGAAAAAAAAACATCACTGGACGCATGAAACTCGCTGTACAGCAATCTGTAGAATGCACGATATTCATTCCTGCCGCGGTCAGTAACTTGTGTATGTACGCTTCGCGTACATTAACTGAAAAAAAAACATCACTGGACGCATGAAACTCGCTGTACAGCAATCTGTAGAATGCACGAAATTCATTCAAGCCGCGGTCAGTAACTTGTATATGTACGTTTCGCGTACATTAACCGAAAAAAAACATCACTGGACGCATGAAACTCGCTGTACAGCAATCTGTAGAATGCACGAAATTCATTCCAGCCGCGGTCAGTAACTTGTGTATGTACGCTTCGCGTACATTAACCGAAATTTTTTTTTTTTTCCCCAACAATCCATTGACTAATTTTAAGATTTTTTACCACGATTGGCTGATAAATTTGGCGATATCTTTTAAATGGCCAAAAAATCATTTTGTAAACTTTTTCATATTAAAATTTAGTTAAATTGTAATATTTTACCAAAACTGTATTCAAAAAGTTATCATAAAAAAATCTTCGTCTATTACATATTGCATAGGAATTGTTCATTTTTATTAAAATTATTTTATTCAAAATTGTTATTTTACAGTTTGTTAAAACAGTTTAGCAGAGTTTCATGAAATGTAAACATCTTGTACAATGGGTCCTTCAAATTACTCAAAATTTTGATGCTTCAGCTCATGTGCTTAGAAAATGTTTGCTTTAAATGTTTTAATATTTGTTTCAAGAGTGATGATTCAGTTTTGTGATTATTGTGACACCTCTGGAAATATAGTGCATCTAATCTGGACTTACATTTAATAAAAATTAAATTAATTTAAATTTTTGAAATGTAAAATTTAATAGAAAAAGATTGAGTATTTTTTAAAGTTTTGCAGAAATGTGTCAAATAATTTTTGTTAACAGGGTTTTTGACTTTCATGAACTTTGACAATACTTAAGATTACACAGATTTATGCTAAATAATTTTTTTTAATTTATGCTATGTATGTAGAAGAGAAAGGGAGGTGGTGATAAAATTATTTAATCTTCTGACCTCTAAATTAAGGATTTTTTTTTAATATGTTGTCATATAAATTAATTTGGATTTTGATTATATGTAATGTATAATTTTTAACAAATTAAAAATAAAGCAGATTCTTTGGAGAAAGGGACCTTCTTTAATACTTTCTTTGACCCTTTTTTCTTAAGAAACTTTAAAAAATGATATTTAAATTCAAGGTATTTTTAAAACATTCTTATGTTTTGCCCAAAATATTTTGCAAATGTAAGATTCTGGAGAGGAGCTGAAGGTTCAAATCCATGTTTTTAAATTTTCCTTTAAATCAAATATCAAGTAATAAAAATGGTGATTTTTTTTTTCATTGCTAACTAAGCGTAAAACTGACAGTGTGAAATATGTTCGAGCCTGGAAGCTTGGTTACGCTTAGTTAGCAATGTAAAAATTCACATGTTTGTTATTCAATAATTTCGAGTTAATTTCACTGCTGAAAATAAATTAAAATTACTCAAATATCAAGTTTTTAGAATAAAATAACTGTGGCAATATTTGTATTGGAGTAATTAGTGTTTCCCCTAGACGTTTTCGAGAGGGCGCAGCACCCTGCCCATTTTTTTATAGTTGTAAATGCGCCCTGCCCGTTTTTATATAGCTGGAAATGTGCCCTGATTATTGTGGATTCGCAAGAATTTGCTTTCGCGAATTTCACCAAAATTTAGCGGGAAAATATCACAAAAATCATCTATCGGTCATGAGACAATATCGCAAGATTCGTCTATTGGTCACAGTAAAATATCACAAAATTTGTCACTTGGTCGCAAGAAAAATTACAAAATTCAAAAATCTCAAAATTCGGCAGTTTGTTGTAGGAAAAAAATTGGGAAATTTGCTTATTTGTCGCAAAACCTCCCTCCCTGCACAATTCGGCAATTGGTAGCAGGAAAATATTCTGAAATTCATCAGTCAGCTGCGGGAAAAATCACGAAACTATTCAGTCAGTCATGGGAAAAAATAGCGAAATTCTTCCAAGATCGCATGAGAAAAATTGCTAAATTTGTCAATCGATTGCGGCTAAAAATAGAGAAATTTATATATCTGTCATGGGCAGGGCATTCGGGGCACGGGCCCAGGGTCCCCGATTTTCAGGAGTCCCCAAATGCTACTAAAAATTTTTGAATTATTGGCCAAAACAGTTTTAACTGTTAAAAAAACAAAATTAAAATGGAAAAATCTGTTTGTCAGAGATTGTCTATGATGTGTCAAAGCAGGGTTGGCAAGTTTCTTCCAAAGTGGAAAAAACCGGCCTGAAGAAATAGGTTTCTTCCAAGTGGAAAAAATGGAAGAAACTGTTTTTCTTTAAGAATTTACCATATAAGTTACAACTTTGTAAAATACAATAAAAATAAATGTATTTTCTAATAGATAACCTTACATCAATTTAATTAGACTTATAAAAATTTAATTATGTATGATAAATTGATAATTACACCAGTTTTTTAGCCAAGATCACACACCTGTCTAAAGCTTTCCAATCATTGTGTACCTGAATAAAATAAATGGGACTTTTCTAACACCATGCCAAAATGTATGCTAATGTGCTATTTATTTAAACCCTGAACGTGTAAATATTTTTATTGCAAACCGTGCCAAACATTGTGATTTGCTATTTATTGAACATGACACTTTTTAATTATTATTATTACTTAATTTACTCTGTAACCTCGCAAAACATCTTAATTTGCTATTTTTCAAATAGAATATATTTAATATTAAGTAGTAACTTATATTTATTGTTGACACTAATGTGGATTTTACCATTAGGCATTTACCAGATGATGAGGACGCTGCAATAAAATTGTTTCAGGACTTTGGATACAAAAAAAAAGTATGAACGTCTTCATTCAAAAAGTGAAATGCTTACTGCAATGCTAAGAGACATTTACAATGCTATGCCTGTAGTTTAAATTGAGTTAATTTTATTAATTTATCATATAATATTTATTTGTTCTTTTATTTTAAGTCTATATTCGTGTCGATTTAATAAAATAGTTCGTGAAAGTCTGTAATTTTCAAATGTTATATTTTTAAATGCTCAATTTTGTGCCAACATTTTTTTTTTTTTTTTTTCCAATTGAATCCTTTCACATGAATTTCATTTTGTGCCAATTATTGCACTTGGTGACGACAATGGTGTTGGTATAATGGAAATGTACCAAATAAATTTATCCAAAATACACAAAATCAATTAAAGGTAGTTCAATTCAAAAGAGGCACATTTTTTTTAATATATATAATTTAAACTTCTGTAACCAGTAGTAAATAGTATGTGGATCATTTACCTATTGTAGAATGAAACTCTTTTAAATAAAAGACAGTGCTTTGAATTTACGCCCATTTTATTAAGGAAACTAATATACAGTAATTACTGTATTGAAGGATTTCATTAAAATCTCCATTTTCCTTACTACAGTGCAACATTGTATAACAAAACAGAAGTAATTTAGCTTTAAGATGCTGCAATCAATTTCTCAACTTAGAATGGATGAATGCAAAAGATGAAAAAAATTCTTATCCCTGTAGAGTTTATTTTCAGAACATTTATCTTTTAAATCAGCATGCTAGTATACATAATTACAAATTTGTTTGTTTTAAGTTTTGCACAATAGTTTTTAAAATATTGCATTTTTATATGATAAATAAGGAATTGGTAGGTTTTTTTTTTTTTTACAGAAATTATATAAACAATAAAAAAATATCCCCTACCTCTAAAGTTGTAAAAAACATAACCTGTAAATACCTGCTGAACCTGAAGTTTGTTATTAAAAAATAACTTATTTTTCCATAAATAATATTTTTAATATTAATTAGTTTCCAATTTAAATTTCATATAATTAGGTTTTGAATTTAATTCTTTTATATAGTTAATATATTTTAATTTTGAGCATCTGTTTTGTTTTCTGTTGGTTTCTTCCAGTTTTTTCCATTTTTTCCAGTTTCTTCCGGAAGAAACCCAACCCTGTGTCAAAGTAACTTCATTTTTTCTTTATTGTCTTTTAACCCTTTGAGGCGTGGTGGGATATATTATATCCCACCTAATTTAAATTTTACTTTTTTAACTTTGACGGGGAAAAGTTGAAAAATTGCTTTTCCTTATTTTGAACTAAATTACGGTGAGAATTGAAATGCTATCGTTTTATGAGTCATAATATCAGATTTATAGCTTGGAGGTACACAATGTATTTTCCTACTTTACAAAGCCATTTTGAAGGAAATGTTATGTGAAAAAATAAAGTGAAGAAAATAAAGAACTGCTGGTTTCTAGCAATACAAATTCTAGAAACATTTACAAAGTGAGCAATTCGACTTTTATGAAATGAACAGAAAGAGCACCCATACATCATATGTAAAGAATATGAATTTATATATTTGAAGTTATTCAAAAGAATTTATAGAAAGCCTGTTTTTATTTTGTTTTAGTGATTAACACAGAGATAAAGTATTTAATATATACAGCCCCCCCCCCCTCCCCCCCTGCTCTTAACACATAAAAATAGAAACAATATTATTGTTAACATGGTTGCAAAAAGAAATGAGAGAATATGATATAACATAAAATTGCCACCATGAAATGCAGTTTCGCACCTAGAAAAAAAAAAGGAATTAGGTGTCATTTGACAACGCTGCCCTTTCATGAGTTTTTGTTAAAAGCAAATATAGGTATACTGCAATAAAATAGTTTCATTTTGTACAAATAACTTGAACTACAAAGCTTTTTGTAAATAGTTTTTTTAAATTACAGTAGATTCCCGTTACAACGAATTCCATTTCAACGAAAAATCCCGTTACTACGAAATTTGACAAATCCCCTTTTCAAATTTCATTAACCCCAATGTATTAAGAATTCCGATTTAACGAAGTGCATTTTACTAGCAATTCCGTTACAACGAAAAATCATCGAGCTTTTTTTTCTTTTTTCTCAATTGCTTAACAGAAATGAAATATACTTCGAATAGCACGTCGAAGTTAAAAAATAACGTTGTTTTGGGGACAGGTGCTATTTCATATTTTTCTCTCCTTTGCTATTTTTTCGTTTGTTTACTTCTGTTTCCGAATTCCTTTTTTTTTCATTAGCCCATACGCTTCAAAATGATCACGTGACAAACAGCAGGTGCACTTCACTGTGAAAGAAGTGTTTGTGCTTGTTCTGGGATATCTTTGACGCCAATACCTGTTGCAGTGTGTTTCTTGCTTCGTTCATTGATAAAATATGGCTTGTGTGAAACGAAAACAATTTTCGTTGGAAGAAAAGAAAGCTATAATTTCTGAGATTGATAAAGGATTGCGGAAAGCTGATGTGGCCAAAAAATATGGAATAACACCATCGAGTTTATCGACATTTCTAAAAGATAAGGAAAATATTGACAGACAATTCCAAATTGCAAGCATTTGTTCCCATAGAAAACGAATGCGACAGTCCCAATTTCAAGATGTCGATAAAGCCGTGTTCAAGTGATTGTGCCGATGTTCGTTCACGCAATGTGATCCTCTGATAAGGCAAAAAGCTCAAGAGTTCGGAATAATGCTTGATATCGAAAATTTCCAAGTCAGTGTTGGATGGCCCAATCGCTTTCGTACTCACCATGGAATTGTAATAAAATCAATTTGAGGCGACGCAAGTGATGTACCTACAAAGGCTGTAAATGAATGGAGAGCTGGAAAAGCAACTGCCCTTATAAAGACATACAGCTCCGATGATATTTTTAATGCTGACGACGCTGGAATATTTTATCAACTTGAACCGAGAAAAACATTAACATTTAATGACGACAAATGCATTGGAGGGAAAACTTCAAAGAAACGAATTACAGCACTTTTTTTTGTAACAAATCTGGAACCGAGAACAGAAAAATATTAATTGTTGGTCACTCTGGCAAGCCCCGTTGCTTTAAGAACTGTCATTCGCCTTGTGATTATAAATTCAATAAGAAGGCATGTATGACACAAGATATCTTTAGTGATTGGCTAGTGCGATTTGACAGAGAAATGAAAGCTAAAAAACGGAAAATTCTTCTCCTGATTGATAACTGCATGCCTCATGATAATTCCTCCAAATTAGACTGCATTCAATTTGAGTACTTCCCGCCAAATTGCACTTCTATTCTTCAGCCTCTAGACGTCTAGACCATGGCATCATCCGTGCTGTAAAATCTCGCAACTGAGCTCTTTTGCTAAAAGAAATTCTTTGCGGCTTAGAGAATGGCAAAAGACCAAAAATAAATCTCAAAGAAGCTATTGAATTGATCTCTGGTTCGTGGCAAGAAATTAGCCAGAAAACAATTTCTAACTGTTGGAAACATGCCCGATTAACTGACACCGAAGAAAATTAATCAGAAGTTTTAGATTTGGATATGAGTTAAACACAGAGTTAAACTTCTGAGTTAAACACAATTTGGAAGGCTACCAGAAAATTAACATCAATCTCTGATCAGGTGGATTGGGAGGATTTCTTATCTGTGGATGACAATATTCAAACATGCTCTGAAGTGACTGATGAAAATATCATTTTAACCATTAAAACTACATTAGACCAACAAAATGACGAAAATAGTGATGACGATATTGGTGTCACCGACGATTCAAAAGTTACCTCTTCGGAAGCTTTCTCATGCTTGGAGAAAATACGTGCTTTTGTTTCTCATCAAAAGAATGTTCTAGAGGAGGTATTTTCTCACATTCATTCGTTGCACACGTTTTTGTTATAATAAACTAACACATTCCTTTGTACAAATTAAAATTACAGATTTTCTGCAATAATGTATTACTAAATAAAGGTTAGTCCGTAATTTTGTAATTTTAATATTGAATTTTAATTTACTAACTTTTTCTATGTTAATTTAACTAGTCTTCCATTAAAATCCTCTATAATGAAAGGTACATTTTCTTACATAATTACTTTCTAACATACATCTTACATAATTTATTTACGTGTACATGTAATTCATTAGATAAATAGGAGTAATTCCGTTACAACGAAAAAATCGTTACAACGAAATATTTTAGTGGTCCCGTGGCGTTCGTTGTAACGGAAATCTACTGTATAATTTCTGTTCCGATTATATTTATAAATGGCTAATTAATAAGTGGTGTTTTTAAAGTAAGGCATTTTAATTTTGTTTTGTAAAATTTATTTTTTGTTTTTCAGAAGAAGAATAAAAATCTGGAAAGAAAAAAGTTCTCTGTGAAGATGACTGTAGATTTTCAGCTCTTGTTTATAAACTTAAATTAAGAAACATCAGAAATTTAATTGTAACAGGATTAAATTTTCTTGTAAAATATTTCTGATAAATTTTGAGCATCTTGTAAATACATAAATAAATGTTTTTTGGTTGGTTTGTTTTACATTTGTTGTGAAAAATAAAATTTATATGAAAAAAAAAAGCATTCAGTTCTAGTGTTTTTAAATATATATATTTATTTATGCAAGTGATGTTGTTAAAAAAGATGTACTATATATTTTCCCCTTCTTTCTCATTCTGAGAACATTCCCCCTTCTTTTTACAGGTTAAGATATAATTGAATAAAAGTGTTTTATGTAGGCTATATTTTAAAAACTGATAAACTGTTTTTGTTGGTTGATTATAAATTAGCATTGCTTGGAGATCAGGTATTAAAAATAATTTGCTGTATAAAAACTTTTGAAAATTTTAATAAAAATTTCATCATAATCTCATTAGAAGTTGAGATTAAAATTTTAATGTACATAATATTGTATGAATCAGTTTGAAATTTTGTTAGTCAAAAAGTCACATACCTCCTGCTGGAAGGAAAAATATTTTAAAGATTTCTTTATTGGTAATATATTAAAAAAAAAATATATATATATTCAGTACTCATTACTTGCTAATTTTTAAAAAGTAAAAACAATGATATATTATTATTTATGAGTAATGTTTAGTCCATTTAAAAAAAAAAAAAAAAAAAAAAAAAAGATTTAGTGTATGAATGGTGAACTTGCTGTGTTCTAGAAGATCAACTGCCACTACTATTTTGAAAAAATATTAAACTTATTTAATAAGAGAAATTTTAAGATTACATAAGAAGGAAAATAGTGACAATTGGCTTTCTGTCAATTAGTAATATTTTGTAAATATATATACATTGAAATTTTGTTCTATGATGTGTATAAAGGGGGGAAGAGTCCTTAACAGACTAAAACATTACTTTATAGGAATACTGCTACATTTTTCTGATATTATATGCCAAAGAGATGAAGATAGTGAAATGACATTTTTTGAACGGACCTAATTTACATATATATATAGTTACATCATTAAAAAAAAATCTTAAATTTCAATGATCAGTAATGTCAACATTTTACCAATTTTATAAAATAGAGTTCCTGCGTTTTTGTTTTATTTTCAAGCTGGATAATTGGAAGAAACATCCAGGTAAGAAATTGTATTATAAAAGCACCAGTGGACCCGTGCGAAGATTTCACACTGCAGTCTAATACTTTTTAGCAATATCTAATACTCTTTAGATGCAGGTTTAAACTTGTAAAGGAAAATTAAGGACTGAAACTATCTTCAAACAACATTAGTCGAGCCAGAATATCATCTTGTTTATTCCATCACAGTTACAGTAAAAACTGATCGAGCATAGCAAAGACAAAAAAATATATATATCTATAGTTAATTAACTGCTTTAGAGATGACATCATCTGTTTCGGAAAAAAACATGGGACAAAGAAAAATAAATTGAGCATTTCAATTTTGCTTTTTAGTCATAAATATAAAATAAACCCGTGCAGCAACTATGTCCCACTTTATCTTTTTTGTAGTATTTATTTTTTATAATCATTTTAAGCATTATATAATGTGGTATTTTATTTTTGTGGCTACACTAATTTGAGGAAAGCCTTTCATTTCTTTTATGAAGACAATGCAGATTTAATTTTTAATTTACAGCAATTTTTAATCAAAAAATATGTTTTATCGAGATGTGAGTGCACTATGTCAGAAGCTGGTTCAAAATCCTTTCTTATGGCATCTCGTTCATTGTTGTGCATTTCATATTTTCTGAGAAAAGGGGATGTTGATAACAGAAATAATATATACTAGTGGGCCTGTGTGAAGATTTCACACTGCAGCCTAATATTTTTTAGCAATATCTAATATTTTTTAGATGCATGTTTAAACTTCTAAAAAAAAATAAAGCCAGAATATAATCCAATTTATTCTTTCATACTTTACAGTAAAAACTGACTGAAAATATCAAGAGCTATATATATATATATATATATATATATAAATTGTATTTTAACTACATTAGAGAGTGACATAATGTTTTGAAAAAAAAAAAAAAATTGAGCGTTTGAATTTAAATTTTGCTTTTTTATCATAAATATAAAATAAACCCATGCAGCAACCATGTCCACTTTATCTTTATTGAACATTTTTTTTATAATCATTGTTGTGGAATTTAATTTTTGTGGCAACAGTAATTTGAGGAAAAACTTTCATTTCTGAAAACAATGCCTATTTAATTTATTACTTGCAATTTTAACCAAAATACATGTTTTAAAGAAATGTGAGTGTACTATGTCAGAAGTCGCTTGAAAATCCTTTCATATGGTATCTCATTTAACATTATACATTTTTTATTTGCTTCGAAAAAGGGATGTTGAATATAATCATTAGATAACAATTTTCAATGGAAATTCTGGCTGGACAATCCACCTGGTGAATTAGCTTGAAGAAACATAAATTGAAACTACTTAAAAATTTACTCCTTTGAATAGAATGTTTAAACCTATAATTTAATTAAAAATTGAAGAAAATTAGTTTTTTTTTCGTATTCTCACCATCATTGGTAATTTAACGCTCAATATATATTTTACACCTTGTGTTACACCTTATTTTACAACTTTTTTTTTATTAATTACAATTATGGCTTTTGCAACTTTTTCAGAATAACATTAAAAAATAAATCATAACCATATGGCCTTTTATTCCGATCTAATGACATGAGTGGATACGGCCAATTTTTGCCTCCATTGGGACACTTTTTTTTAAAAAAATTATTATTATTGCTTCCAGATTGAAAGTATTCTATACAAGATATGAAGCACTTTCGATTTTATTGTATTTTGACCTTTTTAATATGGGGTGCTTATAACACCATTGCAGTTTTTAACTGAAAAATATTATAATAAAGTGAAACATGTTTGCATAAAAGTCAGGTTGGTGTTATGAGCTCTTGTTAAGAAAAATATTCCAATAGATTATTATTATTTTTTTTTTTTTTTTTCAAATTTTGAATAAAATATTTAGAGTTTTCAGACAAAAATTATGGACCAGTAAATTTAGATTCTAAAGTTTAAAATAACTTAAAAAAAGAAAAAAAATTGTCCCTGCCAAAGGAGTAAAAATGGAGATTTGCTCAACTTTACTTTTTTGAGGACCATAAAAAGTATAATTCTGGCCAGCTTCCATTCATGATATCTAATAGTGGCATGAATATGGCTAGCTTTGGGCTATCATTCATTAATGATGCCCATTGATGGCGACAAAGTGGCTAGCTTTCGGCATGCATTCATTAATGATTACCATTGATGGCAACAAAGTGGCTAGATTTCGGCTTGCATTCATTAATGATGGCAACGAAGTGGCTAGCTTTCGGCTTGCATACATTAATGATGCCCATTCATGGCAACAAAGTGGCTAGCTTTCGGCATGCATTCATTAATGATTACCATTGATGGCAACAAAGTGGCTAGCTTTCGGCTTGCATTCATTAATGATGGCAACGAAATGGCTAGCTTTCGGCTTGCATACATTAATGATGCCCATTCATGGCAACAAAGTGGCTAGCTTTCGGCATGCATTCATTAATGATTACCATTGATGGCAACAAAGTGGCTAGCTTTCGGCTTGCATTCATTAATGATGGCAACGAAATGGCTAGCTTTCGGCTTGCATACATTAATGATGCCCATTCATGGCAACAAAGTGGCTAGCTTTCGGCATGCATTCATTAATGAATAGCATTGATGGTATGTGGATGGCTGGCTTAAGGCTAGTTTACATTTATGATGACCAATAAATTAACATTTATGGCCAGCTTTGGGGTAGCTTTTATTCTTAACAAACGCAGGTGGCATGGCTGTGGCGATCTTCTGGCTAGATTTTATTCACGATGATCGTTAATGGCCAAACTGTGGCTAGTTTTCATTAATAATTGCCACTTAAAGTATAACTGTGGCCAGTTTTAGGCTATCCGTCAATTATGATTAACCACTTGTGGCACAATTATGGGCATCTTAATGTAGTTATGGCCAATTCTGTTGCGGCCACATTGTGGCCGGCGTGACAGTTTTTTTAAGTTGCCGTTACGGCAAACGATTGCGGCCCCTCATCTACTAGTTTGGGCCAAGGCTAACGTAGCCATCAGTGGCCCGCAAGTTCTGTGTTAGTTGGGTTGTTTGATTAAAGGTTCGTTAAAAGAAATTGACCAGCGTAGCGGGTAAAAAATAAATGCTAGTAAAAAATAAATGATGACTCATAATTATAGAACCTGGATTTCAAAATCGTGGCAAGACTAATTTTGCAAGATTAATTTTGTTATATACTAGGGGACTCTTCCCCCTACGATCTACGCTCGCCAACAAATGAAGAATGAATTATAATAAAACGACCAGTGGGGATCTGCTGTAATCGGTTTCCGTTTGTTTTCCTTTGACTGAGGGATTTTAAGACCGAATGAACTGATGTCGAAACAGCTAACGACTGTTTTTGGGATTGATTAAATAAGATCAATTAAACCTTTGAAAATAAATTTGTGTAAAAAGGTTAAGTAAACAATGTCGCTGCATCGGGCAATTTTATAACAATGCTATAGAAAATTGGGTACTTCTTCATTATCCTGTTGACTACTTTCTATATAAATAAAAAGAACTGTCGTCAAAATATGGGATTTAACGCCAAAAGTACATGACCGTGGCGTCGCATTCAATTGACATCAGATGCATTACACGAGTTAGTTATGTCATCGAGCTAATTTTAATTCAACGTTTATAAATATTTTTAATGATATTTTAGCAATTTATTAGTTATTTCGTTAATTTAAACGTAATTATTAAACGTAAAAATATAAATTTTAATTGAAGGTAAATATTATTATTTACGCTGTTTTAAAAAGTTGCGATAATAGGAAAAATATTTTGTCGAAATAAATTAAACTCTCGTGTAAATATATTTTTAAATTCAAACTGTTTCGGAATATTCTTATTTGAGCATTTTAAATATGACTTAAGTTTCCCCATTTAATGCTTTGAACGCATAATAATTTAATTATTTCTCTTTTCACTATTCACGCGCAAGTACATTTTTTATTACGTAATACTAGTATATAACCCCCGTCAAAAATGACGGAATGTTACGTTTCATTTTCATACGACTTCATACAAACAAACAGCATTAAGATGTTATGAAATAATGTTCAATCCTTTGATATAAACAACGACATTCCCGAAGGAAATAAACTGTTTTGATTGAACTTCATTAGTTTAAAGATTTCAATATAAAAAGATTCTGTAAAGATTAAGAATGATAAAATCTTCAAAACATTGTTTAGATCAACAAAGTTGTTTAAACATCCATTGCTGGGTTAACACATCTCCGGGCCCGATAGCGGACCCCTAATTACATGGGGGCTGTGCATTGCATACAAACCTAGTAAAAACTGCTCTAATACTTCACCAGGCAGCGCTGCAAAGCATATTTTTAAGCGACATTAAAAATTTCGAGTAATTTCGGCAATCTGCGTCATTTCGATCTTTTAAACTGCCCTGCTATATCAGAGTAAACATTTCATTATTCAAATTCCGATTTCACAACTGTATACAACTGTAATAAATTTCGATCATTAAAATAATTTCCTTTATTTTCTTTCTTAATTAAATCGCATCTGTTAATTGTATTAATATGACTGATCATTTTTTTTTCACTACTAAGTTACTATGTTAAAATTCAAAATTTTACCTGCATTGATATAACTAATACTTGTTGTACCACAGCATTACATTATATTCCTTATATTTTAATTATATTTGATATAAAATATTCATTTTATTTACAATGCAAGCAAAATTAATAAAATACAGAACAAAGTGCAATTTCAACAGTAAGTTTATTTGCCAGAATAATAATTAAATAACTTAAATTTTAAAAAGTTTATCTCAAATTAAATTCTGATTTTTTATAAACATGCCTAAAGATACCTGTGATAAATTTTGATCATTAAAAATCATCTTTTATTAAATAAGTATTTATTTTTTTCATTCTCTTATTAAATTACAAATTTATTTTCACTACAAAGTTTCTACTATGCTAAAATACAAAATTTTATTTCATTGATATAATTAATATATGTAGTACACGGTATTACAATTACATGTTCCTTATATTCTAATTACATTTTATAAGAAATACAGTGATCTCTCACTTATACGCGATGTTCAGTAATTACTTTTTGTACCACTATTTTAAAACAGTTAAAATTCGATTTATAAATTCTGCGATTAAATAAGGAGAAAATTACTTTAAAAAGGAACTGGTGCTGAAAAATAATTAGTGTATCGCGTATAAGTGAGAGGTCAGTGTATTCATTGAGAATTAAAACTACAATTTCAGAAGAAAATTTTGTTTATATTAATCTCCGATAGATGGCGATAAAGGCTCACAACGAATGAACGAAGTAGTTTAGCGAGTATTACGGAGGAAAGTAACTTCTTCCGTTTGCGAACAGTTGACTTCATGGTTTAATATTTTAAACGTTCGCGACGAATGAATCATTTGTTTGTTTACTTTCATGGAGCAATAAACCTAATTTCAACTGAAGTTATCTCAAAATATAAACATAATTTAATGTAAGTCATCTCACAAACATTAATTTATTCTGAAAGACATGATTTCAAGTAGGAGCAATTATAGTTTAGTTGTTATGTTAGAATAAGTTCTTCATTAAGCCTAGCATGACATTTAAATACGGTCAATCCGCAGACCAGAGTAGTTGCGCCTGGAATGGTTACAGACAATTTCTTGCCTTCGAATTTTATTATAAGAAGATTCTACATTTAGTGCTTTTAACAAGTGATCATTTAATTATTATTTTAAAGTTTTATTTCTGTTTTTAATAGTCAAGCGTAAATACATTTTTTAAATGAAAGGGAATATTGTTATGTGCGATATTTTACAAATTGGCAACAATTCAAATAATAAAAATTTTTAAAAATATGAAATAAATCTCCATCAAAATAATGAAAATTTGAATAAAAAATTGAAATAAAATCCTCAAAATATTAGTCAAATTCAAAAAATCATTACACTCTGCACACCGCAAGCTTGTCAACTATATTCTGTTAAATTATGGTTAAACTCCTATGCATAGTTTTCGTTCTTATAAAACTTTTTTAAGAGAACTATTTTGACCGAATTTAATGATAAACATCTCTTAAAATATTTCTTAAATTTAAAAACTGCCTGCTTCAGCATGTTTATCGAACATTTCTCTTTAAAACTACCAAATTTTCATATTTTTATGTGCAATATTTTTCTGATTATTAACCGAGAAAGTCCTCAAGGCACAAAAAATACATTGACAGCGGCGGCTGCGGCGGCGGTGGTTACTTTTTTTTAATATAGGGAGACACATGTGCTAAATACGCATATTTTTATGATCTTGTTTAACACATTTAAACAATCTCCAAGAAAAAAATAATTATACGGCACTAAATATATATATTATCCATACCTATATTATAAATAAAAAACTTGACGTCATATAGACAGTGGCAACACCGGACCAATAAATTTCGCTTTTTTTTTTAACTTTAAACATCGCAGAATTTTAACTTTTACACCATCGAATTGGGAAAAAAATGTTGTTTCAACAAAATTTGTTTGAAAACTGTATCTCAATTTACTGATATCTTATAGTTTTTAAAATAATTTTCGAGCATAATTTTTTTTTTTAATTTTACCTCTATTGCGTGCAGCCCGAATACGAAAAATTAACCCGTTGCACTTTAAACATTATAAGTATTTCAGCATTTGGGTACTTACGTATTATCCGGGCCAGGTCAGATACAACTGCACTAAGCGTGGTGCCAATTATACTAATTACATTAACTTTTATTTTTTTTACATCTATACAGTTTATTTATTTATTATAGTCTTTAATTTTTCTATTATAAGTTATAGTTTATTTTTTTATTATAGTTTATAGAATTTTGTTAATTATTTATTATATTTTATTTCTCTACTAGCTGCCCCGTCCGTCGTCGTCCGGGTCCGTGTAATAAACTTAAATCTCTTTAAAAAAATGAAACTCTCGGTCGGGTTTCCGATGGCTTCGGCAACGTATACAGGGCATGCTCGTACGCTCCAGAAAATATTTTATTTCTACATTCCACTGCCAAGGGAACATTCTGTTTTAAACAAACCTCTTTCCAAACGGACTTTTGACACAGGTCCCCACTGCCTATGGCACCGTATAGTAGGCGTGCTACAAAACTAAACTAGTTTGGATAAGATGGGAACGTTATTATCCGCGTTATTGAAATAAGGTACAGTTTGAGAAAATAACCTTCAGGGGGATGCGGGGGGAGGGGATGTTGAAGTATCCTTCAGAAAATGATTTATTAGGAGGACCACTATGCATCTTTAAAAATTCGTTCGTTTGGTTAAGCTTGGAACTTAATTACAAGTTTGGCTTAAATTATTATTCGGAAATAGTGGTAACTGCTATTCATAAATTTACTTTAATGTTATAGAGGGTCAATATTAAGTTAATTATAATGTTTGGAATCACACTGGCGTTGAAACTGGACTGATAGTTGCTGAGTTATGGAAACGGGGCATAGTTAGAGAAAAAACCTTGAAGGAGACGGTTGTTCAAGGGCCCTTCATAAAATGACTAATTAGGAGGACCACTATCCATCTTTAAAAATTCGTTCGTTTGGTTATGTTAGGAACTTAATTACGTATTTGTCTTAGACTGTTATTCGGATATAGTGGTAAGCGCTACCCATAAATTTATTTTAATGTTATAGAGGTTGATTATTAAGTTAAATATGATGTTTGGAATCAGTTTCACTGAAATCGGAAAATTAGTTGCTGAGATAAGGAAACAGGGCACAGTTAGAGAAAAAGCCTTAAGGGAAGGGCCGGGGAGAGCGGATGTTTAAGTGCCTTTCAGCAAATGATAAATTAGGAAAACCACTATGCATCTTTAAAGATTGATTTATTTAGTTAAGCTAGGAACTTAATTTGAAATTTGGCTTAGACTATTATTCAGAAATGCTGGTAAGTTAATCCACACATAAACTAAAATTAAAAAAATGGTTAAAATGTTTCAATCTCACACTTTTTAAGTGCTCACGAACGTATTCGGATACCTTAACTGAAAGATATCTGGTCTCATTGAACTTTTTTACAATTCTTTTGAATACATATTGCGATAAAATTCTCCCTTATTTTTATATGTCTAAATATGCATTCAGCCAGAGCCCTATTATAGTAGGGACAAACTTCCATTACTATTTTTAAATATTTTTGAGTTTTTAATCCATTGAATTTGGAAATTTTAGAATACATTACTTTGCCTTACTTAAACACAGAGTTTGCAATAAATAAGACGAAAATTACTATTCGAAAATACTAGTAGAAGTTTGTCTCAGAGGTAATCAAGCTCCGCGTATAGCGCCTGAAACTGTTGAAATGTAATTTGGATTAACAGTAAGAATAAACGCACAATGCAGCTTGCTGTTAGACATGGAAACATTAAAAACCAGTATCCGAAGTTTGCCCTTGATGTAAGTACGAGAGAGAGTTATTGCTTCTAAAATTCTTATAACTCCTCTTATTGTCAACTTAAAACTTTCTCTTTTCGTGTCAGCCTTTTTACCCGTAAGACTTTACGAAATCCCAGAAATAATTTCTGTACTATGGCATTATATTTTTTGAATTGCAATGGGGAGCGTTTATGATACTTGACTGTTTTGAATTCAGTTGTGTGCGTAAAAAATTTAATTTTCATTCTCGTCCAGACTTATTCAATAATCAACTGGTGCATAAGTGAGGTGCTCAGAAAAAAATTGGATGTCCATAAGACGATGTTTAAATGGATCGTCTTAAACGATGTTTAAGGATCGTCCATCGAATTAAGGATGTCCAGTGACATTTGGAGGTAAAGTTATTGAACTCCATTGGATTTAATTCAGAACCATGGATTACAAGTGTCACTTACTGCTCTCGTCAAACATACAAACAAACCATATTCAATCACACAAACAGATTTATAAGATTAATTTTCATATGACCACATACATCACATACGATATGACCACATACGAAAGTAGAATAGTGGCACTTTTTTGACAGCAAAAGTACTTTTAACCTTTCCAGCATAGATTTGGAAAGTTACTAAATGTAATTACGAGTGCGATCATCTAAATATAATAAAACACAGTGTGTTTTATCCCATCCTAATAATAGATTAGAAACGATGGATTACTTTCATTATTGCAAATAAAATACATAATGAAAAATATTCACACGCGTGGCTTTTTGGACGTATATATATATTTTTTTATTTGCAGGTCAAATTTCGATAACGTGTGGACGTAACGTGAAAATGACGTGTACTTCGTTTTTATAAGTGAATAAAGATTCATATTTACTGTGACGACACGAGAATAGCGTCTATTGGGTTTATTTTATCTTTATGCATTATAACTTTATTGATACCCTTTATTTTCATTACAATTAAATAGAAAATGTATTTTTATTTGAATTCTTGGTAAAAATAGGTGAGAAAAGTTTACACTGGCGAAAATGACGTTATGCGTAGCTTGAAATGTATTTTCACATTGATAAAGCTAAATAAAATTGTATGATTGTGCCAACATGGCGTAATTTTCACTGATTTTTCAATTGTTAATTATTGAAATTAGAATTGGAGCATTTACCGATTACTTCATCTTGATTGTATATATTGATTACATGTTAGCGATTTCTTTTTAAAAAATAATAAATTGTAAGTAAGATAAATTAATTTTTTAATAAAGAATTCAGAAAAGTAGAGAAATTCAGGAAAAATAAAATTATTAAATGTAGTGTTACTGTAAAAAGAAACTTGAAACTATTACGGAACATTAACACATTTTCTCTTAAAACAATTTAAATAACTCAGCGTTTGTTTCCGGCTAATATACCATAACAAAATTAAGACTTCATAATAAAGCACAAAGTACAAGTATATCTATATCTGTTTCCTGTTAATAAATAATAAAATCTGTAACTTTTCCTCTGTTCTGTCATCTTATTTACATAAGATAAAATTTGTTTTGTTTAAAATTCGCAGGCTCTGAACTTGACATTTCAGGTAAGCATTCCTTATTGTCGATGGATAATGAATGTTCATGTTTCTTAGAGTACAAGTCAGTAAAAGCTATTTGTACTGATTTGCATTCAAAATATATATTTCCTTCCAATATATTTTCCTGTTTCCTTTTACAAATCAAGATAGACCTGCAATTTCTCCTCTGTTTTGTCATGTTATTTATATCAGATAATTGTTTTTTGTTAAAATCCCAGAGGCCCGTGCATTAATCAGGCCCTGAACTTAACGTTTCAGGTCAGTTTTCCTTATTGTCAACAAATAGTATATGACTATTTTTATCAATTATTTCAAATTTTAAGTGAAAAACACGATTTCTATCCATCGTCATAGATAGGACATTTACACTAGTTTTGATATACAAGAACAATTTGTATTTTTCATGCTCTACTTTTATCTGTTTAAAATTAATATTGAGTTAAAAATAATATTAGCTAAATAAATAAAATTAATAGACATAAATACATTAACAACATGAATGATTTAACCTACGCATGACCTTATAAAATACAATGTGTTAATCTATCATTTCAAAAGTTCATAAGTTCATGCTCTTTTTCAATTGGTTGGGACCAAATGACCCAGTGGTCAATCCCCATAAAGTTTACGCACTTCATCATTCAAAACCAGATAAATTAAAGCAGGATCCGGTGTTATACTATTCCAAATCCATTACTTCGAAGGTCAATTATTTGAATGCTAACATACGTACATTGCATCTCGGTACCATTGGTCTAATGATGTTTTATTCTTTCTTTAAAAGTTTGCAGCTAATGACCTTTAGTATTGCTTGTAACTGGTGCTTGTAGATGAATTGGAGAAAATAATTATCGTGATTGTTAAATATGATGTAGTTTATCCTTGATTCAAATATATTCTTTAATTGTACTATTTATTTTGAAATAGCGAAAATTAAAATAAGAAATTATATTGAGAATCGTAAATGAAATAAAGATACTTAGTTTCTTATGCGGTCACTTTTTTCATTTTAAAAAGCTTCTTAACCATTATGGCAGTGGTCGGCAACCTTTTTGGACATGTGGACCGAACATGCGGGACAAATCTATAGACATTAGGGATGCACCCAATATCCAGCTCATGCCGGATATCTTGCGTATTGGGTACTCAAACCGAATATTCGTTCCTGCCTAACACTTTAACATCCAATTTCTGAATAGAGACTCATTTTTGAAATCCTATTTTTAACATTATCAGAAAAAAGTTAGTGCAAAATTAATTTGCTCCTTACCAACATATCCTATTAAAAGCAATGTTAATAAAAAGAGACATGTTGTGATAATGTTAATGCTGACATATTTCAGCTTAATTATATTTAGTTAATGTATACTAAAATATGTTTGTATATAAATATATTTTTACATATTTTACATATATTTTCATTTATTTTCATGTAAGCCATCCCCCTATTTACACATATTACACATATATTTTCACAAAAATTAATTTATAGGTCTAATTGAAAAAGAATTCTATAAATGAAAATATAATATTTAAAATGTGACAACTAATTATTTATAATTAAATTTTATTAAAGGCAAGTCATGATGTAGGCACATTAGGCGTTCAGCCTTTTCAGGCAGTAATCTGTTACGTTTTTGATCAAAAATATTTTCTGCTTCGGAGAATAAGCGTTCACTCTCAACACTAATAGCAGGGGCAGACAAGTACTTCCTCGCTAACTTTGACACTGTAGGATAAGAATGTTGATTTTCTCACAACCGTGTCAATAGATTGTTTATCCTTAGTATTAGCGGTTACGATAAGTAAATATTCAATTCAGTTTAGTGTTTTTATGATAAACATCCACTAGATTTTCTTGTACTTGCTTCTATTTATCTAACAATTTCATTGAAGCATTGCAAAAATGAATTATGCACTTTCTGAGTGAAAGGATCCTTTTTTCTTTCTGAATATTTATATTATTCATAATGTTATCAGTATCAAAATCGATTTCTTGCATTTTTTCTGCAAGGGCAAATTTGGCCGTTTGAATCTCACTATCACTATTAGAAAACGCAGTTTTAAAGCGTGACAAGAGAAAATTTATTGAATCGTTTGTCACTATTTAGTCTATGAATGGTAGACCAGCTGTTGTAAAACAGATCATGAAAAGAATTGTGCCACTTTCTTGAATAGTTCACTGTCCCTTTTGCACTACAATAACAAGATACTTGTAATCAGGAGATTCTCTTTTTAGATTCTGTTAGAAACATTTGTCATAGGAAAAATATGTAATAGTATGTATGTAAGAGTAAAAGACCACTTCAATAGTATGTTTAGTATATATAAATAGTAATTATAAATATGTAAGAAAACAGAAAAATTACTTAAATGTTTATCTTTTCATGTGCAATCACCCCGAAAAAAATAGGCAAAACATGAATAAATTTCAATATTTAATTAATATAAAGTATTTGTTTTAATGTAACTTTAACTTATTAAATAAATTTATTGGTATTAGATTAGAGATTATTAGATTAGATATTAGTGAGATTTTTAGAATATAGAATAGATTAAATTAGATATCTAATTAGAATTAGATTAGATAGATATTAATATCTGAATGACATTATTACTAGATTATTAATAGATTAGATTAGAAATAATTAATATATTATTAGTTAACTAATTAGATTAGATATATATTAGAATTATTAGATTTGAATTATTATTAGATTTAGATAAACATTAGTTGGATTATTAATATTTGAATGATTAGATTCAAACAGATTAGAAATCTATTATTAGATTTGATTATTAAATTAGATTAGATTTAATTAGATTAGAGAGAAGATATTATCAGATCTTACTAACAGAGAAGATTAGAGAAGATTAGAACTATATATTATTCATGATTGAACTACATGAAAATATAATAATTTAAAAATTTTCTTCTTTAAGCAAGCATAAAATTTAAATATTTCTATTTAAATTAAAAACGAGAAAGTATTTGTCCGGATACCAAATATTTGGTAAAATTTTGTGCAGGATATTCGAAATTCGGCATTTGTCAAAAATCTACATCCAGTGAATCCCTAGTTTTAATCCAGACTTAAAGTAGGCTAGTCAGTATTGTGGACACCATTGGATACAAACCAATCAAACATAGAATTTGTAGAGTTAACTATGGCATTGTCTTCTTCAAAAATAAAACAAAGACTTCCAATTTCGTCAGAAACTGGTATCAAGTCATTATTAAGTACCTTTTTGGTAATCTGTAGCATTCATGCAATTAATTAAAATTACATTATATATTATTCTTTACCATCCAAATTGTGGAATATCGTTCATTTACAGGGACACACAAAAAAGTTTGGTACGGTATGTTAAGAATAATTGCTGGAAGTGCGTTTTCAGTTGCTGAATGAGTTTTTCAAATTTAACTCACTTTTTGTCTATTACTTGGTGTGTATAAATTCTGTAGATCATATACAGGGCAGCACAAAAGTTCGCGAACACATTTCCGTTTATTGAGAGAAACTCCAGAAGGAGAATTTTAAACTGTGCTATGCGTTTCCTAACTAAACTAAAATTTAGCATCCTATGTAGTATATATACAAATCTATAGATCATATACAGGGCTGAATAAAAGTATTCGGATATTTTTCCGAATATTGTATATGTTGGAAATATATGTTGGAAATTCCTGAAATTACGTTTTTAAATATGTTATGCGTTTTCCAAATTGTTTACTTAGATGTTATCTTTCAGCTTATTAAGCGGTAATGATTTGTAAAATTATTTTGGAAGCGTTGGAAAGTGTTACATAATTTATGCTTGACACATGATTTTTCGTTCTTGATTTCTGTAAAATTTGGAGTGTATGTCCTTTAATATTCATTTACAAGGATATACAAAATAATTCTGTTACTTAATTAAAATGTAAATAATTCTGTAATTTATTTAATCATTTACAGGGACACAGCAAATAATTTGTTTACAGAACTGTCTATGAGCGATAATCGCTGGAAGGCGTTTTCAGATGCGGTATGCGTTGTAAAGCTTATCCAAATTTTAGTATGTTACGTAGTTTGTATAAATTCTGTAACACATATACTGGGATGCGTAAAATTATTAGTAAGCGTTACTGTCTGTGGGCGTGACTTGCTTAGATGTGTTTTTTAAATTGTTTTATGCATTTTTCAGCTTAACTATATTTAGTTAGTGTATACTAAGATATGTTTGTATATAAATAAATTCATATATAGGGCTACGCAAAAAACTGAATTTATTACTCTTTATAGATGGTAATTGGTGGAAGTGACATTTTCGTTGTGTTATGCGTTTCCTATCTGAATTAAATTTTATATTAATATGTGGTGTGTGTTAAAATTTGTAGATCATGTGCAGTGCTATAAAAAGTATTTTAAGGTACCATATATGGGTAAATTCAGAAAAGAAAATTTCATATGTGTTTTGTGTTTTATAGATGAATTAAATTTCAGCAAAACATGTGCATTGTGTACAAATCTATAAAAAATATACAGGGCTGCTGAAAAGAATTTAAATACGTTATCGACTGTATTTAATTGCTGAAATAGGGTGCTCAACTGGGTTATGCGTTTTCTAAATTGTTAATTTAGATATATTCTTTTACTTTATTAAATAGTGAAGTTTTGTTTCATTATTTTGGAAGTGTTGGAAAGTCTGCCAAAAAGTTTTTTTTTTGTCGTAATTTGAAAATTCATATAAAACTAATGAAGGACGAAAAATCATGCGTCAAGCATATATTATGAAACACTTCACAACACATCTAGAAAACTTTAACGGAACTTCACCGTTAAATAAGGTGAAAGAAGATATGTAAGTAAACAGTAACATATGACACATATCCAGTTTTAGAAACTACCTTCCATTGTCAAAAAATAAATGTAATTGTTTTGTTCCGCCTAATTATATTGTGTTGTATATAATCTATAGATTTGCGAATAGACTACAAAATGTGATAAAAATTAGCTCAGTCAGAAAATTTACTTTTTGTAATTTTTGCCTATAGATGGAAATGCACTTGACTTTTTTTTCAACCCTGTTACATTATCTAAATACATTTGTACACAACACATATTAAGCTAAAATTTAACCCATTTGGGACCATGGGTGCATATATGCACCCTCAAAAGAGCATACAGAATTTGTTTTAGGCACCAATAAAAAATTAAAGTAATATTTACTTTCTCTAATTAGAGCATTTTTGTAATAGTTTAAGTAAAGGTAGCTTTCTAAAAAAAAAGTGGTGCCAACCGAATAAAATTCGTGTAAAAACCGCCGGTCTCAAAGGGAATAATGCAGTTAAAAAACGCATAACACAACTTGAGCATGCTGTGAAGGAGCCTCCTAGTGTATCACTTGCCATGCAGGTTGGTTGAGGAATTTCACGTCAATTTCCAATTTTATATTTTTGGCGTGATCGCTTCTTGTTTTTATCGGAAACGAATATAAGTCTCTTTTTTTATGAATATCAACATAGTCTGTTCAGTTTTTATTGCTCTAACAACTGGTGCTGTCGTTGATGGTGTATAATTTACGACTTGTTCAAAATCAAAAGATTTTCGTGAAAGATGATTTTCGTGAAAGATGATTTTCGTGAAAGATGATTTTCGTGAAAGAAGATTTTCGTGAAAGACGATTTTCGTGCTCCTGATATGGCCATCCAGATGACCATATTAAGTGCGCCATGCAAGCCTGTGATAAACACATTTTTATTTGTTGCGATAAATAATTTGTCTTAACAAAATTTTTAAACTCTAAAAGGATTTCACAATTTTTTTTTTCTAAATAAAAACTTAAATTGTAATGTCTACTACTTCATTTTTGATGAAAAATCTTGTTTCAAATCCAATTTTGTATCACAAAAAGAATTATTGAGTATTGTGTTTATTTATTTTACACCAAAATTATTTAATTTGACAGAACAGCATTTTTAAATTGAAGAAAATGACGATTTGTGAAACATGGTGGCCGTATCATGTGCACATGTTCCTGATATGGCCACTTGGTAGACTTTTGGAATTCCGTTTTTTTTGGACAAGTAAAACTATTTTCATGGGGAATGCAATATTTTTTTTTATGAAAGTCCATTAACCTGAGAACGTTAAAAGAAATAAAACGGTTTTGAGTTTTACAAAATGACGGCAAGGAAAATTCTTAAATTTTAGCATGGCCATATCAGAGACACCCACCTTAGTATACAAAATATAGTTCAGAAGGAAAATGAACAAAACTGAAAACTACCCTTAAGTAATCCACTCCCATTGTCAGTAATACTTACGAATTCCTTTGATTAACCCTGTATATGATCAATAGTATTTATACACACCATGTACTATGCAGACATTTAGTTAAACTTAAAATCGGAAACCAAATTTGAAATTGCACTTCCAACAATTATGGCTCATAGATAGTACTATAATCGAATACTTTTGTGTGGCCCTGTAAATGAACGATAAACGCAATGAACACCATACTTTTCAATAAGAAACTAATATTGAACCTCAGTGATGCATATAAATTTCATTATGTTTGAAATAATGTAACAACATTAATATTTACTGCAAACGATTTTTCACTGTAGATCATTCTGAAACAGAATTCTTTTGTGTGACCCTGTAATTGTGTAAATGTATAATAAATGCTTTGTACTACCTATTGTACAGAAAGCATGTTTAGTGCACTTAATGAATATTAATTTCATTATGTTTGAAATAGTTTAATATCATTAAAATGCGTCGCAAATGATTTTTCCAAATACAACGCAATGTAACGGAATATTTTTTGTGTCCCTGTAGATGAACAGTAAATGCAATGCACACCATACTTTTTATTAGGAAAGTTATAGTGCATCTCCGTAATGCAGATCAATTTATTTATGTTTGAAATAATCTAACATCATTAATATGCACCGCAAACGAGTTTTTCTCATACACCGTATTGTAACGGAATACTTTTGACTGACCCTGTAAACAAACTATAAATGCCACACACCTCATTTTTAATAGCGATCGCGCTATAGCAAAATTCAATAACATATAAACATTTCAGGGCAATCCGAGTATATTTATGAGAGTTACAGTACGGCCAGACAAACCGAAGTCATAAGCACTTTCCAACTATGTTGGAAAGTATTAAAAACGGTGGAATAATTTTGCATTTCGGGAGACGTACTTTAAATGATTCACTGTATTAAAAAAGCGTAAGAAATAGGAAATGCATTACATTTGAATTCCGAGTCGTTAAATTCGAATTGGAAACACTAGCCTCTATCGGTAAAATTAGCTTACAATGAGTAAAAAAAAAAAACAAGTGCGTAGGTGTGATCGAAGATAGCTCAAAGGGTTTCGTTTAATATTCCTTTCAAAACACTTTATCCTTTCTTTAATAAATCCAAATAAATTTCATTTAGCAACAACAACAACAAAAAAAAAGTCATGTTTTTTATAAAGTAAAAAATTACCGGTCTATTTTTTCTTTTTTCCGAATATCTAAACCAGCCCGATAGCGGGCTAAGCCCGCTATTGTATTCTGTCATAATAATATCTGTCATGCGGACTAAAAGCGATATTTAAAAAAATAATTTCAAAATTAAACATGTTGTACACCTTCAAAATGTTAAAATATGAGAATATTTCCATAATCGGATTTTTATCACGATTCAATATGTTTCTCAAACTCATATATTTACTATTCTCTATTACTCATATTGATACGCGCTTTGTATTATTCTCAAACATTTGAAAAATCCGTTAAACTTCCAAAATGACGTCAGATTTTCTTTTTAATTCTCTAATGACGTGATATTAATCTGCTTTGTGTACATACACATACTCATACTCCTTGTATTATTGAGAAATCTTTGAAAATTTCGTTTTATTACCACTATGACGTCAATCATTTTTATTTCATATTAATATTTTTTTCAATTGGTGAAACTTTTTATTTCATTTTCATTTTTCACGTGGAAATCGTCTGATAGAAAATTAATTATTGTAGAAAAAAATTCATCGTGGATTTTAAATTTTTGGCATCTGCTATAACGAAAAATGTTTAAATTTAATAGGAAAAGGCTGTTAGAATTTTTTTTTTATCTCTATTTATTAAAATAATAGGAATTTTTCAAATTTTAATATTTTGAGCTCTTTATAGCTGGTATTCAGCTATATACACAAAGTTTCAACTCTGTAAGTTACATTGTTTCTGAGAATAGCTCTGTGACAGACAGGCAACGGAGCGGGAGCAATAGGGTTTCGTAAGATGAACGAAACCCTAAAAAAAGAAAAACTCTTTAAGCTACTTTGTAGCATGCTGTAAAATACATAGGTATAAACATACATTTTGTTATTTTTTTGGTTCAGAAGAATATTTTCACTTAAATTTATAAATTTCCAAATATCGTGCATCGTGCTTAAAATTGATAAGTAAATCGTTCACAGTATTTTATTACTTTGCTCAGTATTCAATCTATTCTTTACTATATTCCATTGTTGAATCTAGTGCAAAGAGAATAGTGATGAATGAATAATGGGCGAAAAAAAGTTTATCCGTAAAGTTGTTTTCCAGTGTATGATGAAACAGTGGTAAAAAATATTCGTAATTTTTCTCTCTCCATTCTATTTATTTATATCTATAAACTAACGCTTTAGACCACAAAGTAAGCCATTAATAAATATCTATTAAAAATAAAAATAATTAAATATTACGGGATATTAATTTATTTTTTAAATGTTAAGCTGCTGCCATTCTTTTGTTTCGAAAATTAACATTGATGCTGCCATCTATTGATTTTATTTGCGAAATATAACTCTTTTCTCTGAGTTTTTATATCAGCGATTTATTTCAACTTGCGCTCCGAGACGGTGCTGTCAGATTGAGGATTTTTTTTTTTTTAATTTAAAATATCTACCGCTTTTTCCTAATAGTTTTCTTTGTCTTATTTAATACAGAGATCTGCGGTTAAAGAAAATGAAGATTACAAGTTAGAAAATATGGTAGATATTTTGATTAAAAGGTGTCTAATATTGCAATGCAGCTTCGACACAACTCCAAAAAAAAATCTATCTAAAATGAATTTTAAACAAGAACGAAAAATCTTGCTTCAAGCATATATTATCAAACACGTTCTAGAACATTCAGAATACTGTAACAAAACTCCACAGTTTATTAAGTAAACAAGGTCAAAGTCAAACCGGGCGGGCCTACCTTCTTGGCTTAAGCTCAAGTAGACCCGCCCATATTAAGTAAACAATTTAAATTGCGCCTCACCAGTGGCTGAGAGTTTCTGCTCTCAAAGCTGGTAGACGGGAGGTTCTGGGTTCAATTCCCTGTCAGGCTCGTCGACCTAACCGTTCGGAGTTTTCAGTGGTTTTCTTCGAAACTTGCGTAAATACGGGTTAGAATCCCTTAGAAAGACCCCCACGGAGGGCAGTACCCCCCGGCGGTTTATATCCCTAGCGCAGATGATCGGTTGGTTGGTTGGTTGATTATTGACGGCCAATTATCTACACTAGGGATATAGGCCCGGGGGGAGTGCCCTTCGTGGGGGTCTTTCTAAGGGAACCTAACCCGTATTTACGCATGGATAAATCCACGGTTCGAAGAAAACCACGAAAACTCCGAACGATTAGGCCGACGGGCGCGATTGGGATCGAACCCAGCACCTCCCGTCTACCAGCTTCGAGAGCACAACCTCTCAGCCACTGGTGGGGCCGCAGATGATCGGTCATAACAAATAACCAATCATGGAAATTGCTGAAGGGGAATTTTCAATTGTGCCATACATTTCCTAACTGAAGTAAATTTTAGCATACGTGTGAAGCATACATACAAATCTATTGATTATAATATAGGGCTGCATAAAATAATTCGGATAATTTGCTTCACTATTGGTAGTAATTGCTCAAATTGGGTTTCACATGTGCTATTAAGTAAACAATTTAGTAAAAGCATAACACATTTTAAACCCAATTTCAATAGAAGAATATATAAAAATTTTGTAGAATATATAAAAAATCTTTGATCAAATACAGGGCTGCACAAAGGATTGGAATGCTTTTCCGTCTATGGGCGGTAATTACTGAAATATGGTTTTCAAATGTGTTATACATTGTATAAAGTGTTTACTTTGGTATTTTATTTACCTTATTAAACAACGAACGTTTGTTAAAGTTTCCTGGAAGTGTTGGAAAGTGTTTCATAATCTATGCTTGATTTATGTTTTATCTTTCTTGTTATACTTAATTTAGATATAGAAACTTTTTATATCCTTGATTTATATACGTCTGACATTATAATTATAATTATAATTATTATTATTATCATCATTTTTAGGAACTCGGATTTATATTTTCTTTTCATAAACAAACTATAGGAATGTTGAACCATCAAACAATTGGATTTTTTGAAATATATATATATTGGAAAGAGCAATATTTTATGAGCTTTAAAACCGCATAAAAAATTATATAATTACATTAGTTATAACGAAAAATGTATCAGGTGTTCTGTGTAAGCAATGAGTATAAAAATACTTGAAACTGATTTATTTCAAAATGTACCTTTTTTTTTACGCGCACGATATCTTTTGAGCTATAAATGTATTTATTCATAAATCACTCTTAGTTCATTTAATTACTAGTGTAAGAAATCGCTTTAAGACATGTGCTTTCCAAGATACGAAGGATTGAAAATTATGGCTTATTTGCATATTTTGACTTTAGATAGCCTTATGACAGCTTAAAGTTGAAAAAGAAAACCATTTAACCATTAAATTAAAGACAAAGCTTAATGAAATTATAATGATTTTTAAAGCATATTTCGCACTGGAAATTCCTTTCTAAAATGGATAAAATAACAGGTATTATACATAAAAAGATAATAGAGTAAAGCCACTGTGCGATCACCTCACTGTGGAACAATTCGGTTCTCGATCACGAAATTCAAGTGAAATTCGGTTCGATCCCAAACAAAAAATCGGTTTTCGCAAAATCTATCGAAAGAAAAAACATAGCAAAAGCGACTAAATTAATTAATTTATTTATTTAATGAGTGGAAAACGTAAATAACTTTTTCTATGGCGTTTAACATTATTTATGGTTTTTCACTGTGAAGATCATTTTGAAAAAGAAAAAAAAAAGTGGGTGTTGCTGTTTGGAATTTTCGAAATTTTGTCATTGTAACCGTAACTGTGGGAGATAGATTGTTGTTCTTTACTTCATTATCGAGTTCATTCCTTAAAATACCCACATACCAAATGTCTTCACATTTCTTCGAACAGCACGTTTGTTAGGGGCTCCTATATCGTTGAATAGTTTTATGACCAAACTTTCATAGTTGTTTTTTATGGTGATTACATTTCTTATACTAGATGTGTTCCGAAAATAAAGAGGAACGAAACAAAAATAAATGACAAATAGAATATTTCCTTAACAAATCGTGAAATCCAATGACGAGCTCTCGGAATATTATAAAATATGATTAATGATTACCTGTTACATATTTCGAAATTTACCTTTCAGTATGAGAAAGTTTACGCTTCAAACGAATATCTAACATTTTCAATAAATAAATAAATAAAAACACATTTAAGTAGTTTTGAAAAGGCAACCAGTTTTTTACCTAAGTCAATATCTCAAAATTAACTGTGCTTAAAATATAATTTAAAATTTAACGATATAAAGTTTTGAAATCGTATTACGTCGGTATCTTATCGTGACTTTTTGATGATAAAACCAAATCGTGACAGTTGTTTTTAGGTAATAAAATGTCCTGTTTTGTAATTTCTCCATAGGTCAATGGTGCTAAAACTATGGTAAGCATGCCCGAGGTGGCACACATGACAATTTCTCAGGCATGCGAAAAATTTTAATTTGAAAATCATTTATTAGATTAAATTAAAGTTTATTTTTGTTGCAATAAATATTTTTTTGAAACTAGTTTTAAAAGTACAGGCAAAGAATGTAGTTGTTTTTGCTTGGGTTAATACATTCAACAAATTTTCTTCTGTGTGGTGCTAAGCACAGCTTTTTATTTTGAAAGTATTCAACATGTAAATATTTCGTCTTTCGATTTCTATTTATAAAACTTTATTTCTTCAAGCGAATTCCAAAAGACCGCAATTACATAGCAATTGGACTAAAATATGAATAATATAATATATATATATATGTGTGTGTGTGTGTGTGTAGCGCATTCTGAATGGAACGTACAACAGCAAAAATATCATTAATTAATTATTAATTCGTTTATGATCCAACTTGGATTATTTAAAATTAGGAATTGCATTTATGATAAGCTAAAAATTACTCCAATAATGTTGTAAAATTTTGCTCTTTAGCAATTTTTAATCTTTACTCAGTAGGTACCATTTGAATAAATCATATTGGCGAATAAAATTTTCATTAAATTATTGATTGATTCCTTTACACGGAAAATCACATTTTCATTGATGTCCTCAATTATTTAAATAATAAAAGCGGCCAGTTCTATTAACCAGTGATTCATGTATGCGACATAGTCTGTAACATTTTTCTGTGTAAAAATTTAGCACGTTACAATGTTGCTAGATATTTTTTGTGAATTTTTTATATGCGCAAGTAAGAAAGATTCGCCATTCCTGCTGTAAGTTAATTATGTTATTTCTGAGTCTGTGAGAGACACTTTTCTTTGAGGAATTTTTGAACACGAATAACTCGTTATTTTAATTCTTCGTTTTAATGCATTTTAGATTAATAAATTCATTTATCTGTAATATTTTCGCCAAGGAAAAAATATTTCGTTTTTTTTTTTTACGTTTATACTTTTATACAAACAAAAAAAGAGTTTGGTGTAGAAGTGCGTATGTGTGTGTGTGGTGGGGGGTGGGGATCCCTCATTTGTCTTTATTTCTCTGAAGGTGAGTAAATACGAGTTAGGATCCCTTAAAAAGACCCCTACGCAGGGCACTACCTCCTAGGGCGTATATCCCTCGTGTTGATAATTGTCCGTCATAAATCAACCCAATCCACTCTGAAGGTGAGTTGAATTCACTCCAATAATAGGCTATAGATGGCAGCACTGCGAAACTACTATTAGGGTATATTGAGTCTACCTTTCAGTTGACTTCCTGTTAAATAATTTCACATTTTTTAAACAATATACCCTTTAACCTCTGTAAATAATATATTATTACAGTCAGAGACATCGATTTTTGTACTTTTTTAAAGATTGGGGGGGGGGGGGTCACAATCGATCATGGAGGAAATAGGAATTAAGGGAAGGGATAAAGAGACAGACCTACCATTATTTATTTTATATTTTAAATGGGAGGGGCCAGTGACGAAACTAGACTAAATTTCACTCTTTCAAAGTAGTAAGGTTTGCGCCCCTCACCCTCATAAATATGTTTAGATGAAAATTTGTGAAAATAATTATTTATGTAGTTTAAAAATTCACGCCATTTCAATACAGTGAAACTTCCATTTAACGAAGTCTCATCGTAACACTTAAAAACTTCGTTATGAAGAAAATTCGTTAAATAGAAATCAACTTAAATTCATGAATTTTTTCCTTCAGATATGACAAACAGGTGTTGGATTCAGAAGCATTTGATCCAGTTTCAATTATGAAGCCGTCTTTTACAAAACAGTTGTGTACGGTCGATGAAATCACGTCACATTCCCAAGCTTTCATCAGCTCTGATACACAGGTTCTCAATCTAATGTTTTCAATACATTGTCTTATTTCTGTATTTTTCGATAATGTACTTCAAGATTTTTTATTATTCCTAAGACTAATGGCTGAATTTTAGAAGTTGTATTGGCAGGAACACAAATAACTTTGATGTTCTTCGATTTGCATTTTGAAGCCCATTCTTGTGGATGTACAAAGCGATTGTCTATCAGCAATGGAAGATCAGAATGGTAACTGTCTGACTCTAATTGATATTTTTTGCTTCAATACATTTGACGCCATTGTGTCACTGCATCTTCTATATCATTGAGTGTAAAAAGGGGATTTTGACTTCCCCCAACTGTCAGCGCTGGAGTCTCGGTGTGGGAGAGTAATGATAACAAGTTTTTTTCGTAGTGTGAAAAACAATTGTTTTGTTTAGCACCAAGCAGAATGGAAATTATTTAAATGTGTTCATTGTCTTACAATCTGCTAAAATAAATTCGCATATCCATCGCAACAGCAACCTCTTAGTTTGAATTCTGTACAAGTACAAAAGTGGAATAAACTTCGTTATATAGCATATATTTTTCGTAATATGGAGATTAATTTATATGTTAATGGTGTTCAAAGTCAAAGTTCTGCAGAAAATTTCGTTAAGTAGAAAACTTCGTTAAATAGGGACTTCGGTAAAGGGAAGTTCCACTGTATATACATTTTTAATGTGCAAGCTGTTTTATATAATAGCACATTGTATGTATAACATTTAATATATTTTTGTATAATATCGTAATTTAAACAAGTACGAGACATAAAAAATGCAGAAAAAACATCAAAGTTATCTATTAATTAAAAAAAGAGAACTTTACGAAAATTTTTTGCTGCAAAAGTTTTTTTTATATTATCATAAGACAGTTTGTGGGTTATAAGTACTAAAAAATTATGAAATAATTAAATTTGTTAATTGTGAAACTTTTGTTAAATTCCTCACATATGCTTTAACGAATTTAAAGTTTCTAAAACTTCTTTTGTTTGAAGCAACAGATATAGGCATTGTACGATAGACTTTGATTGATGTAGAAATGATTGATTAAGCATATTTAAGTTCATATCCATATAATCGATCAATAACCGAACTTGATTTAATTTTTGCACTTAACTCCAATGCAGGATATTTTAATTTTTAAACATTCAGAAACAATTCATCTTGCCAAAGGTGAAGCCAATGCAATTGCTTCTAAATATTGTTAAAGTGATATTTAGTATAATATAATGAAAATTAATTAATCTTCAGTTAACTAGGCTACTTATACTTTTGCATAATATATAATTATTAGCATTTTTTAAACTTTAATTAATTCTGACGAAATAAAAAAAATATAAACAAATTTCTCAATAGTGTAATGATAGAAAAGTACCACAACTCAAAACTGATTATGTTTTGGTTGTGAAGTTCTGCAGAATGTAACATAGAATTTATTATATTGTACTAAGCGCAACTATTCTCTTTATTGCTCTTTTTCAGTTAATACGAGTATAAATTATCCCCGTTCTCTTAAAAAAAGTATTTTCTTAGTTTTGTATTGATGGGTTGGGTTGATTATTGACGGCCAATTATCTACACTAGGGATATAGGCCCGGGGGGAGTGCCCTTCGTGGGGGTCTTTCTAAGGGAACCTAATCCGTATTTACGCATGGATAAATCCACGGCTCGAAGAAAACCACGAAAACTCCGAACGATTAAGCCGACGGGCGTGATTGGGATCGAACCCAGCACTTCCCGTCTACCAGCTTCGAGAGCACAACCTCTCAGCCACTGGTGGGGCTTTGTATTGATGGAGCGATGTGGTTCAACTACTACATTAATAAAATAATTTTTATCAATAGTTTATTAGTTGAAATTTTTACAAAATTTATATAAGTAAATAATATTCCAAAATTCTTTTTCTTTGGCTGATTCATTAAATAGTTTTAGAATTTTGCAAATGGCTTAAATTTGGTGAAAAATATTTATTTTTCATTCTATACGTTGATTTTGATTAATAGTACATAATACTTAATTTTAAAAACACACATCAGTAATAGAAAACTTTCCACGAAATTTTTTAACAGTTCGCAATTATTGAAATTAAACTAGAGTGCAAAGTATATAAAGCAGGAAAGTGCCTTTTAGGAAGCTTTTATTACAAAAAGCTACCTGTTGCAGCTGTTCGGAGGAAAGCAATTAAAAAAAAAAATTGGTATATTTTCACCGATCATGACCCTAAGACCCCCCAAATCACCCTCCGTCCAAATGTTGATTCATATATATATATCTGACATATGTCATGCTGTAACTCTTATGAATCAATTTGGATGTGACTGAGTATTTGTGTAGGACATACCAAGGTCTCGACCGAGTTCGCTGGTCAGCTTCAGCGGCCAGTTAAAAATTTTAAATAAAAAAAATTCAAATAGATGTACAAAAATGTATAAAATGAAAAAAATTGTTTCTAATATGTGTTAGAACGTGATACAAGGATCCTGGAACATTTTTTGTTTTGACTATATCTTAAAAAATGGCTGATATATGACAGTTTGAAATTCTGGGGTGGCTGAGTTTTTGAAAAAAATCTGATATTTGTTATGCTGTAACTTTTGTATTTATGAACAGATATGAATGTGACTGATCATGTGTACAGAACATACCAAGGTATCGACCGAGTTCGTTGGCCAGCTTCATGCGCCATCTAGTTTCAAAATGGTGGCAAGTAAATTTGTTTAAATTTTTTTAATTCAAAAAGATGTATAAAAAGTTATAAATTGAAAAAGTAGTTTCCGTTAAGTGTTAGATCGTGATACCAGGATTCCAGAACAATTTTTGTTTTGGCTTTATCTTAAAAATGGCTGAGATATAGCAGTTTGGAATTCTAAGGTGGCTGACATTTTGAAACAATCTTATTTTTATTATGCTGTAACTCTCATGCTGAAATTCACATTCAAATTCAGTATTAACGAAAACCGGGATTGAATCTTTTATAATCGGTTTCCAAGCATTTTAGCTTCGGGTGTTTGAGTAAAATCAGTTGAATTTTTAAAAACATGGACTATGAAAGCTACCTTTTCGTTCCGGTACAAACCGTAAGGACTTTTTTTAATCTCTGTCTACAGTCAACTTTATTGGCAGCGGTTCCATATATGCATTGGCGAAAAAATCATCAGTTTTACGAACGTGCAAAATTTTCAGGTTGTTACGGAATCCTGACATATAGTCAAGTTTCCCGTAAAATTTTGACATAAAACTTTTTTTGCCACTGTCAAGAGCTCCTGAAATTAGTTTGCTTTCTGAAATAATTGACGATCTGTGGAATAAACGACCATTTGTGAAATGCGATGTTTTTGTGAAATAAGTGAGGTTTTATAGAAAAAGAAACAATTTGTGAAAATGGTAATGTTACCATTTAAAAAATATATATCTAAGTGTTGGTAAAATGTTACTTCAGACACTTGTTTGTACAAAAAGTTTATAGCTGCACTTTAGCCCTCTAAAAATAAGAATCCGCCCAGAAGGCTAATAATTTTAATATTTTAAGTAGTATAAAAATAATAGAAAAAAAATAACGGAACCTGCAATACTTAATACAGTCAAACCTCGTTAACACGAACACACTTAAAGCGAATTACTTTTAGCAAGAACTGTTTCCGATTGCCCCCACCAGTTGTATGTAATGTATTTAAGTTCGGATAACACGAACTACGTTTAACACGAACAAAAAAAGTTTCCCCTTGAGTGTTCGCGTTAACGAGGTTCGTGCTAAATCACCGCGATCCGCAACTAGAAAAATGTATCCGCAAGTTTAAAAGCAAAGTAACCCAAATGGGCGAATACAGACTAATCTGGCAAACCTAGTATGGAGACATACAGGCTTTATCTGCGTCGTGAGCCTATCTGCGTCGTCTGAGTTGTGAGTAAGCAGCTAACTTGCTACTTATGAAATAAATTTCCTCCTTTTAACTCTCGATTCTAACCTGAGGGGCGAGTCAAATTTCCCAGTTTTAAAAGAAATTAAATGTATAGTGAAAATTAAATATCTTCACATGCGTAATTTTAATTTTCCTTTTTTAAAAATCTTTATATAATTTTATCCTCATTTTTGCACCAAACAAATCCAGTTCCCAATGCAACTGCCTCGTCTGCCACTCTTAGATTCATCATTGTGAAGGACAACGCTCCTCTGAAAAATCTCAGATGGGGCACATGCCCCTTTGTCCCCTGCATAGTCGGCATCTATGATTCCCTTTCTCATTGGCTTTAAATATTGATTTTTCGCTTACATTGTATTTATATAGTTTAAGACTACAATGCTAAATTAATATGTACCTAAAATGCATTTATGTTAAATCGGGCGAAAAATCCCTAGTGGTTTAAATTATATAAAATAAAAAATAGAAAAATAGAAAGGATAAAAAAAAAAAATAATAATAATATTTCACGGCCTTTCTTCCTTTTTATACATTTTCCTCTCTATTTTTCACTGTTAAATATTAGTAAATTTAACTCTCTTGTTCTGTTTGCTTTTACTTTACACATGAAAAGTACTAAATTAAAAAAATATGTGAAGAATATATGAATAAATCAAAGTCCTTTTCAGAGGAATAACATTTCAACAAAGGTACAAAATGTCGTCAAATATTTTTTTACTGTCTTTTCTATAATTAATTGAAAAATGTTTTGGGTCAAATACAAACGACAGAATAATAGAGTTAAAATTGATCTAGGACAGTGGGTATTGGTACAATGTAAGAGGTGAATCTACGATCGGCAAAATATTGGACTGTCTGTGCTCTGCTCCACAGCCTTAGCCGCATTCTTTTTCTTTTCCTTTTTTAATGGTCAACATAAACATGAAACAAGCTAAACTAAGAATATTTTGTGAGAACACTTCGAGCAAGATACTTTTTAAAACGTATCAACATGAAATGCATTGCAGAAATGTTAAACGCTCAAACATAAGATTCTATCAGAATTCTTGAAACAGAAGAATTGAAACAGTATTTTTTTTCTTTCGCCACGGGGAGGGAGGGGAAAGCAGAGTCCTCCTGAACACCCCCGTTTATGATAAATTTGAAGCAGATGAGCGTAAAACAGATTTAAAAAATTACTTCCACGTGTTCAGAAGGGCAGATCTCTCCCACACCTTCTGGTGAAAAAAAATCTTAGTTCTCTTTTCTCTTAATGTTTTATTACTTTAAATCACACCTGAAAATAAATTTTACTGTCTTTTTTTTTTTTTTTCGAAATCATCACATAAAGTTCTCTTCAGATAATTACATTTCAAAATCTGAGGAAGCTTTCTATAGGAAAGGCTCCATTGTCGGCGTGTATTTCTAGAATAATACACTGCGCCAGACAATATCTTTGCATTTTTATCCTTACAGCAATAAGAGTGCACGTGAGGTCAGATTTTCGTTTAGTGTAAATGTCACACTAACAGGCGCAACTTAACAAAAACATGTCCTTTTTCAGTTAGGCAACTATAGATTATCAAGTTACTGTCATTTGATGACGTATAACCTCGTTGTGAAGATTTATCAGGGAACGTTATATAAGAGTGTCAGGTCACAGTGGCGTAGCAATTCAAAATCATGGGAGGGGCTTTCAAGTAGTTACTTTCAAATAATTAGTACTATCAATAATCAATTAACTATCCATCAGAATAATTCATTGTTCCAACTAATTATTAATTCCATTATCACAAAATAAACGTTTGTTTATTTTAGTTTTTAGAAATTGAATTCTATAAAGTTTTGCTTATCAAAATAATGAGACAACGGGTGGACAGAATTCAAGGGGGCAACAGCCCTGTGATATAAATTTTTTTCACGGGAAATAATCACATCTTGAGTAACACAAGATGTAATCATATTAAACTTGTGGTTTACACTTCACACCTGAGTAAAACAGCTGAAACTACTTGATACTAATTGGCGGGGAGAAACCGAATGAAACCTTATTTTATCAGATCTAAGAAAATAATTATATATTCTAAGTATGATTAAAGATTACGTAATCTAGAGTTTCCCGTCTGCCGAAAGAGAAGTGTGGCCAGAGCCAAAATTTAATGCCACTTCCAGTGTACTTTTTGACGCTAATTATGGGAAATTTTCCTTTCATCTCTTGCAACATAATTTTATTCTACTCTGCCATCTTGTGACCGTAGCAAATCACTTGGTAGAACAAATTTTATTGTAATGATTTTTAAGGTTTAGATATGTTGTCGAATACCAGGTTAATGTGTTTCCTAAAATAATGTTTAAGTAATCTTATAATGGAATATCAAAGTCTGAAAATGTTCAGCAAGGGCTAAACCTTTGGTGGACCAATTTTTAAAATGTGCGTCCAATGGCTTTTAGCATCGATTTCATTGAAGAAATTTATGTCATTCTGAAAGATTCTTCATTTTCAAGGATGATGTGGGATACTTGCAGAAGTCTGAAACTGGACACAATTGTTACATCCCCATAGCGAAGATCTTCTTTGTTGGAAGTTGGTTTAAAATAGACCTTGTTAACAATTGTTCTGTAAATTCAAATATAGCAAGTACTTAAGTTTCGATTTCAATTACAGATGCACATACTGAAAACAAATTAAAATTAAGGGCGAATTCATACATTTTATGAAAGAATGTTGTGATTAATATGTAATATTTTAAATAATGCCAATTATTCAGAAAATATATTTATGTTGCTATAAAAATTTTACAATAGAAAAATGCGATGTTCAGCAGTGTACGTAAATTTGCAAAAATATTGTTACAATTAGAAAATATTTTTCAGGTATCTAATGGGATTCTAAGATTACCGAAAAGTATATACATCGGTAAACTTTCGCGTGCTACAACTTTTCTATAATGAGTTCATCGTGCGAATGTTTCATATAAAATAAAAATTTGTCAATTCATTCTAGATCGGTGGTTCCCAACCTTTTTTCGGCTACGACCCACCAAAGAATCTTTAAAATTATCACCCCATTTCCTTTTCTAAAGCACATAGCCCTTATTATTTAAAAGTGAATTATTATTCACATGGAGAAAGCTTTTGAGATTATTAACAATGACAAGTTATTTAAAAATTTTTTTAGCTTACTAAACAGGTACATTTTTTTCATAAATATGTTTTTAACATAAATGCAACGAAAATATACGTCATCACCTTTATAGCTATAAGAATTTTTATGCTCTTGGAAAACATGTGTGAAACAGAAATATTGTATGGTCTCCACTTTGATCTCTATAAAGTTTTTTGAATTGGCTCTCGCATTTGACATTAATTATGAAAACATTGGTACATTTTATAATTGATTTTACTATTTCATTAAAAATGTCTGGAAAACAACGTGCGTACACTCCTTGAAAATTCCAAAGAGACTGCAACCACTATTAAAGAACAGAAATATACTAATATATTGTTTGGTATTCACATTCCCTTCAATAAAAGCCATTTCAGAAACTGCATTAAAATATATGCATCCCCAAATCATTATATGACCAACGCCTTGTGTTACAGTTGGTTTCAAGTTTTTTATTTGAAGGGACGTATTTGGCTTTCGCCACACAGTTTTAGCCGAAAATATTAAACTTATTTTCATCGGAAAAAAAAGCATTTTCCCAAGACTCCGATTGTTTGCCGGCATAAGCTTTGGCAAAAGCAAGTCTTCTCAGCCTATTTGTTTCACTGATAAATGTTTTTTTTTTTTCGAGGGGATCTTCCTCGAATATTTGCGTCATGAAGGATATTTCTAATAGATTGTGGAGTAATGTTGTTCCCAATGTTGATACAACATCCATACCCAATTCCCGAGCACTTAGAAAAGAGTTTTTTGTAGATTCGTTTATGATGGTCCCTTTCACAATAATTCCTGCGAATATTACTTTTTAATTCTATTTCCGCGAATTATGTCTGATGCATTGATGCCAACTGCATTAAAATACATGCATCCCCAAATCATTATATGATCACCGTCATGTGTTACAGTTGGTTTCCATTTTTAATTGAAGGGCCGTATTTGGCTTTCGTCACACAGTTTTAGCAGAAAATATTAAATTAATTTTCATCGAAAAAAAAAAAAAACATTTTTCCAAGACTCCGGTTGTTTGCAGGCATAAGCTTTGGCAAAACAAGTCTTGTCAGCCTATTTGTTTCACTGATAAATGTTTCTTTTCAAGGGGCTCTTATTCGAATATTTGCATCATGAAGGGTATTTCTAATAGATTGTGGTGTAATATTGTTCCCGAAGTCGAAACGACATCCACAGCCAATTCCCGAGCACTTAGAAAAGGGTTTTTTTGTAGATTCATTTATGTTGGCCCCTTTCGCAATAATTCCTGCGAATATTAATTTTTTTTCTATTTCCGCGAATTATGTCTGATGGCAAGAGTTTTACAAACATTGTTTTAAATTCGTGGGTTTTTTTCGTCTACTTTATTGCCTATAAATATACAAGTTATTTTTTAAAATGTATAAACAATTTTTTGCTAATAACGGAGATTTTTCCCCATTTCTGGTTTAACTTGAAATAATGGTTGAAGCCAGACTAAGCTTTCAGCAAAGGAAATTTATCCTAAAGTTCGAAAACGTCACTGAAGTGCAGAGACAGTTTAGGCGAGAGTTTCAAAAATATCCCTCTACCAGAAATGAGTTTCTGTTAAAAAATGAATAGTTCATAATATTTTCCAAAATGTATTTCGATTTTTTTTTAAATAATACTCTAAAAAAATATGTATCTAAACTACTTTACCAATGGCTTCCCGTTTAATATCTTAAGATAAACTTTACCGAAAGCCAAACATGATGTCTTAGGTGTTCATATTAAACATTTTAAGAGTTTGGTACAATTTCAAGATAAAGACGACCCCCAGGCTTATTTTTTTTTTCAACGTAAGTTGATCAAAAGACGTAATTCTCAGTTAAATGGCTATTTCGTTTTTTTTTTTTTTTTTTGTTACAGCTTAGAGATTAAAATGTATAAGGTTTTCTCGTTTTTTTTGGCAGCTTGTATTTATTAATTTCTGCGAGAACCAAAATCTGGTGAAGAAGTGATCGAGGGCCTCACTTACGCTTTTGCAGTCGTATGTCAGTATATTATAATCAACTATTATTATATGAAAATGATTAAACTTTCGTGAAAAGATCGCGCAAATTTTTCAAAATTTAGCAAAGATTTAGCAAAATTTAAATTTTTCAAAACATTCATGCAGTATTTCAAAATCTATTTATTTCGCACTTATTTTTACTTTTTTTTTAGTGAACATAATTTTAATTTAAAATATTCTACTTTGTTAAATTTTCCTATTTTAACGAAGGTGCGCAGTGTCCTTGGAAATTCCAAGGAACCTGACACGACTATTTCTGAATAGAAAATTTCTTATTTAATATTTAAATCAATAGTGATAATAGCATTGTTGTTTTACAGGATTTGTAATATTATTCTGTATTTAAATAAGGCAAAAATTTATATTCAAAACTCGCAGTAAAACTGTACGCCCTCTGCTTAATAATTTCTTTCATTCCGTTATGTATTTTTGTTATTTTAAATTAATCTTTCACTGTCGATGTAGTTTGTTGAAACTGACAGTCATTTCATTGCTGATTTGGATAGTAGGAGATAGCATTCCACTTTTAAATCCCAAAATAATACAAATTGCTCTTTTAACATTGCATTTTTAACTAATGGCTTATAATCTTTGTATTCATTCATTATTTTTTTCTTCATTCCCAAATACTGATGTGCTATTAAAAACTACGAGAATTAATTTTCTAGTTGATTCCACTTTTATAACAGGAAATAAAATAGAATTTTCTAAGATTATCTTATTTATTTTAATATTATTCACATTAGTTTTAACGCAAATCTATAATCTAAAACTATTAAGTTTTGTTTATTAAACTTAATTAGCTATAAAAAATATCAAAAACTACAGAATGCTTCGAAAAATATATACACAAATGCACTTTCAAGTCCGGATCATTTTTATTGAGAGAGCGGACTAATCTTAGAATGTAACTTTTCCAATTTGTGCCTTTTAAAATGACATGGACACTTGCTTTTCAAAATCTTATCACGTTAGTCGATTGCCGAACTAATTTACTTGAATTTTTGTTGAAGTTTTTTAACAGGGTTTCTGCGAGATTTATTGATGACCGTGGTCTTTCCGAAAGTTGTTTGTGAACCTTTTGAAAAGATCCCTCTACCTCAAACCAGGGTTCTCGCTGACGATCGCCATTACGCCAAATTGTGACAAAACATTTTATTTGGAAATAAAACGAAAGAATAAAATCGCCAAATTGGGAAAGTTTTTTTTTCTTTCGGTGGTCCTCTCAATAATGTTATTGAACGATTAAAAGTTTTCTGTGTAATTTATTATTTGTGTTTTGCTATTTTTCAGAACACGTTCACATTTAAAAAAAAATATATTTATTTATTTGTTTTTCTTTTATAATCCATTAACATGCTATCTCGAATTCAGAGTTGAATCGGGGTTTCTTTCATAAAACTATTTAAAAATAAGGCTGGAATTTTTATTCTCGAATTTGCAAAACAACTGTAATACACTTTTTTATTGGTTTCTATAACTGATGGTTCGTTTACATAAATAACTATTCTAAAATCAATTACAAAAATGAAAATATATATTTTAACACTTAAATGCAATATTGTTGCCAATTGTCTATATTCCAGTTCCACTTAAGTTTATTTAAAAACCTGAGTATGTGCGCTTTCGAACACTCGATGATAACCATAGACAATATATCATGTGCGAAAGGAAAAATTTGACATTACTTTTGGCGGGTAAGTTATATATATATATATATATTTACATTTGAATGTGGTGGGTGATAAATTTCAATGTGTTACTCAAAGAGATATTTTCTATTTTCGAGTTTCCTATCAAGGTGTGATTTATCTAATTGAAAAAAAAATTACTTCTCATCTATTGTCAGATCTCATCTGTTGTCATTCTATAGTCCACGCAACTATAGTATTTTAAACACGCGTTTAACTGATAATATATATAGGTTTAAAGTCTATCACAATAAAAAAAAATATTTTTGCCTGCTTAAATTGGTGAAATACCTCACTGTGAGTACTTTCGAACTTTGAAATTTTAAACAATACTGTAAATATTTCAAAAAAATTTCATTTATTATTGGCATTAGAAAAGAAATATTACAGGTTACTATCAATATTCGTGTGATATTCTTATTACACCCAGTGGTGTAACAAGGATGGAGGTCAAAGAGCGCAGAATACCACTATATTCAAATAATAATCTTTACCTTATTTAACAGCGGAAAATGTCTGCGATTAAATAAGGTGAAGGTTTTTATTTGTAAATCGTGGTACTACGGGTAGCAGGACCCCCATCCCTTCTACGTAGTTCAGCGCTTCCCAACCTTTTTCCCTTCACGTACCCCTTGCTTGGGCTATTCATTTCGGAGTACCCCCTTTTATCAGAAACATGCCCCGACCCCCTACCCTCACTCATAAAATGGTAACTGTGAAGGAGTAAAAGGAAATATGCTTTTTATAAATTAGGAATATACTCATCAAAAAGAAGGAAACTTTCCTATTAATACAAGTTAGTGACACAACCCCGCCTATTCGAAAACGAAAATAAGGGCCTGCTTTTCAACGCGTTTTAAAATATAGGATTAGGAAAAGGAACTCTGACGTAATTAAGACGTTCTGCAATTATTATTAAAACGGAATAATGAGATAAATGTGCTGGGAAAGTAATATTGTATAATGATCAATGCCAGTTTTCGAGAAGATGGGGGTATATATATAAGTACTCATGCAATACGATTAACACTGGACGGAGCTAGTGATATTCAATAATCAATGAATTATTATGTTTAGTGGGCCTTTCCCCTCATTTTGAGTATAACATATTGGAATTACACATGAGACTAACTTTGTAATCTAAAAGTATAAACTTTCTTTATGTGTTTTCAGTGAAACCATTTTTGTGACTTCCGCCATTACCGATATTAATTTTACGTACCCCCTACAGACCCTCCACGTACCCCCAGGGGTACGCATATCCCAGGTTGGGAAACCGCTGATGTAGTTGATGGCATCTAAAATACGTTCCATACGATGGTACGGCGTTAGGTCAATTTTGTCATCGCTATGGCAAAATTGACCTAACACGGTGCCAAAATTATTGAGTAATGAAATACTATTTTCTTTAGAAATCTAAAATCCTATGTTTAGAAGTTTCCAATCATTTCATACCACTGATTTGTAAAAATTCAATGTATTTTTTATTAAATATATCACATGTACAATAAATAAGTTTTTTATTTTGTACTACATTCTATACAAAACTGAACAACATAACAACAATAAAAAAGAATAAATAAAACAGACATGTCTGAAATTTTCATTGAATAACAAAAGAAATAAAGAGAAAAATTTCAGATGAGTCCATTCTTCAAGTACTATATTACGTGCTTGAGGAATTTTTCAATTTCTGAAAAATAAATTACATACATATCGTGAGTTAACGTAATCCTATAGTAATAAAAAAAAAAGAAATTTTTTTTCAATACACGATAACATAAATTTATAATGGTTAATTTTGTTAAGCTGCATATATATTAAATTATATGAATATAATAAATTACATTTTTTTAAAAACTTAGGATATGTAAAATTTTAAATGAAAAACTTTGTAAATGGAAAATTTAGACTAGATAAAAGTTAATGATTTAAAATAAAATAAAGAAAAATTTTTGCTACACAATACATTTAAATTTTTTTTTGATTGCCTTGACAATGAATTAGACATACACCATTTAATTTTTCAATGATTTCATTTAAAAATTTAAAGAATAAAATTTGGGTTTGACAAATCTTCATAGCATCTTGAGTGCAGGTGACTTTTTTATTGTTTGTGAAAGTGCGTTTTTAATGTTAAAAATTAAAACAAATTATTTACGTACTTTATATTCCAGTGTTTTGAATAAAAATTACGAATTATTATATTTTTTGTTGTATTTTTTAGGCTGACAATTAGTTAATATTTTGAACCAGAAACTTTTCATTATCAGGATTAAAATATTTTGCTCTCAATAGTTTTTAGTAGTGTTTATTTAGTTCTATATTATGGGAATATTAAAAATACGATATTAACAATCGTGATTAAAAAATTATGAAATTTAATTTTGATTCTCAAATTTTCTTTTAAATTAATGATTAAATTTAATTTTAAAACATTGAATTATATCGCTTTTTGAAGAAATAAAAATGCATTTTATTCTTTTAGACACGTGACAGCAGCATTTTTTCTTTAAAAGAATGATCGTGAAAAAACAAACAAACAAGCAACAACAAGAACAAAAACATAAGCTCATATGAAATTTTTTCTTTTCTGGTTTTGCTACATATTCGTGGAAAATTAAATATGATTTTAAATATTTTGCATACAAATATTCTCCTCTCAGTAATTTGTCATGATGTTTATTTCTTTCCGCATTATGAGAACACTGATGATATACTCAGATTAAGCCTGATTAGAAATTTATCGTATCATTTTTAGTCCTTGAGTTCTCATAAATTATTCAGTAAAATTAATTTCAAAAACATTAAATTACAAAGCTTTTTAATAAAATATAAATACTTTTAATTATTCAGGCTATGGATAGCTAAGAAATCACACCCAGAAAAAAGTTTTGTTGAATCAACAAAAATTTGGTTGACCCAACAAAACTTTTGTTTAAATATAGGTCAATAGAAATTTTGTTTGAATCAAAAAAAAAAAAAAAAAAAAAAAAAAAAAAACCTTTTTTGCAATTCCAAAAAAAAAAAAAAAAAAAAAAAAAAAAAAAATGTATCGTCAGCAAAAAATGTTTTGTTAATTCAAATAAAATGGTTCAATTTTAATTGAATTTTGCTAAAACAACCAAAATGTACTCAATAAAACATGTTTTGTAGTTTTAATCAATTCTTTTTTCTAGGTGCAGTCACGATTGATCAGTCAAATCGGGAAGCGGTTCTTGTTCAAAAGTTTTGAACTGTTTTTTTTTGTCTGTTTCTGTCCAGTTGAAATATGTTGTTTCGGTTCCGGTTTTAGTTCACTTAAAAATAAGTTCAGTTCCGGTTTTCGTTGATTTGGAAATTGTGTTGTCTTTCTTTTATTCGGTTCCTTTCGAAGTCCTGCTTTGGACACATCCATTAAGGTGTCATTCGTATAGCTTAGCTAATAATTATTCGCGCTTTTGCAGCTCAATTACTTTTAGTATGCATAATTCCTAAATTAATTTTTAACATTCCGTATCTATAAAAATTTTCAAAAACACAACTAGATGATGTCAATAATTTGTATTTCAATTAATTTTTTTTTAATAAATAAAATTTTATAACTGAATTTAAAAAAATATGAAAGTTTTTACGGATCATTTTTTAAGCTGAATAAACAATTTAGATTCAGTTCTGGTATTCATTCCATCAGAAATAACGTTTTTTTTTTGTTTGTTTTTTTCCAGTTTTTGCTTATCAGCTCTGTTTCGATCTGAAGCTCTGATTAATGTTCCACCGTTAATCGTGAGAAGGAACGCAAAATAAATGTAAGATATCACACACAAGCCGACATGCTCATTCTTGTACACCTGGGTCTCAACAATTTAAGTTGTAATTTAATTATCACTGTCATTACAGGGACGGATTCATGTCGATCGACTTTTCCATATTTGAAAAGAACAAAAACTTAGATTTGTTCTTTATTTATCGATTAATATACTGAAGATTCATTGCTATTATCTTTATCGACATATACAATTGACTATGAACCAATGAGTGAAGAGTTGAAGTGATGTATGCATTACAAACTAGTATGTTTTACGTATTTGCTTTTTCATTTGTTCAATACATATTAATATCACAATATCGCTTCGTTCAAACTTTATTTCTACATTTTAATTATCAATTTTCAAGATAGATATTTTTAGTTGTGTGAAATATTAAGAATTTTATGCATAGTTAATGACCAGTTTTTAAATAGTAAAGTCGAAATTGGCTATGTCTGATATAGATGTATTTTGAAAGAAGGAATCATAATAAAAATATTATATATATATATATATATATATATATAATTTAAATTATATGATACTTGTAACAGGATGAAGGGCGTCTCATAAGTATAGAACAGGGCTGTCGAACGCGGCGCTCTTTGACGGTTTTCCTGGCGGCTTTTTGAAGGTTTCTTGTTACAAGCTTTTAAAAATTATAAAATAAATAAAAATTCATTTTTAAGGATGCTTTCTAAAAAAAATAATATTCGCATATTATTATTATTATTATTATTATAGGCTCGATTAAGGTTTCTGGTTCCTTCCACTATAAAAAGTTTTGAGTACCCTCCTTCCTCTAGAAAAGTGTATTGTTAAATTTGCTATGATTTATAGTTTTTATGCAGATTATATAGAGTTCTAAATTCTATGGGCTTTATGCCTGCCACTGAGAAATATACTTGAATCGCATAATACGTGTGTATATCGCTACCACTACTGTTGCGCAATAATATTGTTGCATGTTTTGGATTATGTGAATAATGACGCTCTTCGTTGTTTTTCACAAACTGAGGTGCGTCGTTGCTTACTGAGAGTTTGGACGATCCTATTCTAGACCATAAGGGAACCCAGAGGGGAATGAAATTCCTTAACTGTATTAGATATTAGAAATTGGATTACTCTTTCTATTGGATAATAGAAACTATGGAAAGAATAGAAATAGATTTTTGTGACACTTTGTACTTTATTCCATTATTACTTACCGAAAATAATTTAAATTCTTTTAATAATTTAATATACGCTATGGTGTCCTATTCTGTTTGAGGGGATATCGCCGTGGATCCTTGGTGCATCTGAATGGAATTCGACTTCAGCAGGGCTTTGGCTTTCAGTACCTAAAATAAAAATTAAATATGAAAAAACAAGTACACTACTTCGAATACGTAGTAAGTAAAAATCAACATAAAGAAATTCAGAAATTTTCAAGAACAATTTTAACATTCACATGTTGGCTGATTTCAGGAAGAATACACTCTCTCAAATAATAATAAGAAGAAAACTGGCTTGTGTAGTAAGTACATATGCTGCTGTTGTGGATATTTCTTACTTTATTTTTTTTTTATAATTTGGTACTAGATAAAACTTCTTTACTGAGCTTAGCTGTTATTATTTATTTTGTAAATAAGAAAATGCCCGAAAACGTAAAATTTCTATTTAGTGGTATCCTAACAAATTTAGTATTTTCAATTAAAGCTAGGTATTTGGTACTTTTTTTTATTCTGGTTGTTTCTGTTTTTCATCATGTTGTTCATCATATGCCTCGTACTCAAAATAAAGTACACACAATCAATTTCTCCCAACTAGCACAGATTGTTGTCTCATCGTTGACAATTTGGGGATACCGCTGGGAAATGGTAGAGTACAGAGATTCCTCAAATTTGAAGTGCATCTAAACAGGATTCTGCCTTCGTTGGCAAATGGTTCCTTAGCCAGTGGTACGGCAAATAGGACATTTCTTACGGTGGGCCAACGTGTACCAACAATTAGCCAACGTTGTCCCAACAAAATTATGCTACTTAGCCTATTAAATCCCTCGTAGAGAAATATATTGGCCTAATATTGTTTTAATTGGTTACATATAAGTTACATTTTAGCAGTAATGGCAATATTAGCATTAAATGTTGTCCCAACATTTGAGTATTTTCATTTTGCAAACATTGCGCAAATATTAACAAGAAATACTTCTCACTTAATCATCGATATATTCGTTGTGAAGCCAATATTTAACAAATACTCATTCTTCATTGGAAGTATTTATCATGCATGGAGCATTGGCACCAAATTCCTAGCTCTAGTTAAAAATATTAACTTTGTTAGGATACCACCAAATAGAAATTTTATGTTTTCGGGCACCTTCTTACTTACACCAATATAATAAATATTTCTGTTGCTATTATTATGTAATTATGTTTCCAGCGTCATTGCATATTCCGTTTAATCGGAGCAAAAGCCGTTGGACATTTGGTGAAACTACAGGCATTAATTTATATTTATTCGCAGTCAAAGCTGAAAAGCCCAATACGTAATGCATTTTTTCAGTGGAGCAAAAAGAGCGTTCTACTGTTTGGCGAGTTTAGCGAGTTTAGCGAGTTTGACGGGGTTTTGCCAAGTACCGAGAGTGACTGAGAACTCAGCGAAAAACTTTTGCTCACTTGATTTCGACATCGAGTCTGCAGAAGCATCGTTGTTTTGGGGAAATGCTGCTGTCTTACATATATATTATTACATACATGCGGTTATTTACATATTTTGTTGCAGTTTAATATGGTTTACGTTCTAATAAGGTTTTGCACAGTGATATATGGCCTTCACATTTCACTGCTTAACCTTACCTACTACAAACCTGCACTATAGACATCTTAAAAATTTCACCGCACTTGAAATAAATTGGTTAATTTATAAAGTAATATAATTTATAAAGTAAAGTATAACTTTTATAAAATAATAATAATAAGAATAATAATAAACAGAAAAAGTTGTATATTTTGCCGGTTGATCTTACTGATTCCTACTTATTATACTCGATATAAATGATAAAAAAATATCTGCAAGAAAAGAAAAGAAAAATTTTTGAATATGTATCATATGAAATGGAATTTTTTATAGGGATTTCTTAAGTAGTATAACTATGAAAAAAGAAGTAATGACAAAAAAAAAAAAGATAATAAAAAATGATAATCATAAAGAAAAAAGAAGCCCTAAAAATCCCTCCCAATATGATGCATCTGAGTTATTTACAATTTATTCATGTCAACGACTCTTTTAATTGAGGAGAATATTAACAGACTTCTAACAAAAGAGGTTGTACAATCGATTTGTAAATCATATATATATATATAAACATATATTTCATGTATGTTCGTGCATAAGTTTTGAAGAGATGCTCTTATTTTCATAATTCTTTTTTGTTGGAAAATACTCATTTTGGTGGTGGTACCGTATCAATTTTATTTGGAATGAAATATGGTTATTTGTCTTTTTGTATGACTTTTTGTCCTTTTTATACTTTTTTAATTAGCTTAACTTGGTTTTAATATGTAAAGACGGAACTTTGAAATCAATTTTTCACTTACTTCCTGATAGGCTAAAATTATAAACATAATGTACACATGTGTGTTTCCGATGATAATGCAACATTTTAATATTTTTAGAAATGAATTATAAGTAAAAAAAAAATAATTGTATGTCCCTCTGTTAGACGGCCACAGATGTAAAATTATCAAATATTTTTTATGGTTACAACTGTTTGCGAGTTACAAAAACAATGGAGTTGATTATGCACTGAACCACGCTCGCCAAAATATACCAACTGTATATAAAACTGCAACAATGAAATATTTTAATTACAGAAAAATAGAAAATATAAATAAAAAATAAAGCGTTTAATAATAGAAAAAAAATAACTATTCTCCTGCTTACTTTATAGGCTCTAATTTTTGTAAACATTGGTCAGTCATAACGAAATTTGAATATGTTCTTTAGGTGCCTAGTACTACTTTGATTTTAAAATAGTCGCCGCATACTGTGTAATTTTTACAAGTACCGTATATTGTTTTTAATATCTTATCGTCTATGGCGCACCAAAATGAACAATATTAATGGCAATAATATTTAAAGTTAATGTAGATAATAGTAATGGATTGCCAGAAACATACACTGTTGTGGCAAACAACTCACCTTAAAATACGCTAGCTGGCGTACAATATGTACATAGCAGTGAGATAAAGTAAGAAACTACCCCTTGAAATCAGAATTATGTTTTTCTAAAAAAATACTTTTGTTCTTACCTGGTTCATTTGTTCTGACTTGAGCCCTGAATCCATTGTGGTCTGCTACATAGTTTACTACACGATGATTTCCGTGAGCGTCCTGGTATGAGTAACTTCCTTGAACGTTTCCGTGTCCGTCGCCAGTCTCCTGTCTGGTCTGTTTGAAGTCGCCGGAATGATGATCACCACCAACGATGTCGTAACCGTATTTGTAAGGAATGGGCTGAGACTGAAAATTAAAAGAAATTTTTTATGTAAAATATATTGTGATATAAACTGTTCACTATTTAACAAATTCTGTAAAAACACAGAAAAGAAACAATGATTCTCGGTAAATTTACACTAGTTATCAGTTAAAAGAATTCGATCACGACCAGAAAATCTTATAATTGTTGCTTGTCTGGAAATCTTATATAACAGAAGACAGAAGATGTACTTCAATTCATTTCAGATTATAGTTGTAGCAAGACATTTTTCGGATCCTCGCGAATTTTTGTAACAATAAAAGTTTTGCATATTTCTCGAAAATTTGCTTACTTATGCTTTAATGCGCCAGCACGCTGCAGTACGCTACATGCAATGTATTATAATTAGCTCACAGCATAAACACAATCGTCATCTTTTTTCTTTTTCTTTTTTTTCTGTGTAAAATTACAGTTTTCAGTATTTTTTTCTTGTAAATTTACAGATTAGTTTTTCTGTTTTTTAATAGAATGTCTGTTTTAAGCTCCTTAAAAATTTATTTAAGATAAATGATTACCATTAAGAATTTCTTTCACAATGTTAAAAATTGTAAAGTTAAAAAAAAAAAAAAATCTAGGAGCGTTTTTAGGGAACAATGAGGAACTAGTTGCCTAAATATTGTGAAGGAACGTTTTTTGGAAATATCAGGAACTTCTAGAAAGCTACATCCAGATACTATTTTTGCCAACTTTGATCAGGAATGTTACAGAATAAAACAAAAATAGATTTTTTTCAAAAAGTTTATTTTTGGCTGCCCACTAACTGCTAATTATGTCCCACGAACGTTCCTAGTTTTTTTCAAAGTGAAGTTCTTAATAAAGTACTGGAAATGAAGTAAAATTCCCCAACTCCGTAATTTACTATTCAGTGTTTGAAAGATTGATAATTGGCTAAAGAATTAAATCAGAAGCAGGTACAAGGTGGGGGTAGGGCGGATAAGGAGCCCAGTTTTACCGTGCTCTAAGCTAAAGAATATCCAATTTTGTATTAAATATATTCATGTACATGACATGCAAAGTACTCATAAACATAATCTCTTAAGGACCCATCCCATATCTGTACGAACCTCATAATTACTTCGTGCGTGCCAGAGTCATATGTTTTTAATGTATCAAAAATTAGTGAAAGATTTAAAGTTTGTTATCTTGCTATATATTAGATACACTGCTACAAATCTATAAAGGAATATTTAAATAATTTTCTTTTTTTTTTTAAATTTTGTTTTTAAGGAAATGTAAATATATTTAATTTTTATTGGTTTTAAGCCATAAATAATGCATATTTTTCAAAAGTTGATGCACTGCGCACTGGATAACCGTATGAACTACTTTTTTACACTCAGACAAATAGTGTCAAATTGTAATAACGTAATCTTAAAAAAAAAATGCATTTCTTTAATAATAATAACAATTATTTATTTTTATTTCCTGTATTTTACGAAATATTTATAAATAATTCATTAAATTCAATAATTAGTAAATATATTAAAAAAATAAGCAAATGTATTTAAAAATAGTAAAGGATCAAAATATTAGATAATTTAAAGTACATTTATTTCTTATACAACATGTTGAAATTTCTTTAAAACCTGGATGGGATTTTATTGGGAGATCGTGCTCGCAAGCTGCAGAATAATAATTTCGAATACAATGATTTTAAAAATAAACATAGCTTATTCTATGTATGGCAACAGCTGAATTTCTTTTTATAGTATTTTTTTGGTTTTTTGTATGGTCTGTTTGTTTATGGTTGGTTGCTTGGTTGATTACGGGCGCTACGTTTATATTTTGCGCACGATGGCTAAATAGATTGGGACATCATTTTAAAGTGGAATCCAACCAACTAGAATCATCCATGTCTGATTGGGATTCCAACCCAACACCGCTTGTCCAGTAACCAGCGCACTAACCACTGGACAAGCAGGTGGGATTGTTTGCTAATCATCCTATTATGGAAGAATTAAATTGTATTAATAGTCAAAATAAGAATCGATTTTTTTTTCTAAATTTAAATGAATCCGATTCATTAAAAGTTAAGCAAACACGGTCAACCGGAAATGAATGTAACAGGCTATAAGATATTTTTGCACAGATGAAGGGTAATTAAAAGCCCTAAATCACTAATTTACTTGTCTTAAAAGATTAAGCGTTACGTTAAACAAATGCGAAATAAGGCAAAAAAAAAAATACTAGCAACATATTTACCATATATTTAATATTGATCAAAAGCAAAAAAATAATTGCCCAAATAATTACCATATTAGTAATTTACGGATGAGTACTTAGAAAATTATATGTTAAAGTGAAAATAGGGAAAATAAAACACTCTAAAAAGTAATATAAACATAAATTTTTTATATAAAACTAATATTCATCAAAACAAGCAAACAAACAAACAAACAAAAAAATAAATTAAAGAAATTTTGAAAGAAAGATCAGACAAAATGAATTAAATAATATGAATGATATTTGTTTTTAAGATGCTGATTTCCATAAAATACAAAATTATTTTATTATTTCATAAACTGAAAATAATCTAAATATAAAATTATTAATCAGAAAGATTATTTTCAAATTAAAAATATAGCATTTCTGTGAGAAATCTCATTTTACGTGGTTAAAAAAAATAAATAAATAAATAAACAAAAAACCCACATATTTTTTTAATGTGATTAGTGATTTAATGTTACTTTATATCTATAGAATGTTAATTTCCATGATGACAAAAAGCAATATTTATAAACTTTTTTTTGCATTATGTGTTTCTATGGTTATTTAAATCCTTTTCGGTCTGGTAGGCGAATATTGTCACACTTAATTTTATTCTTCAAAAGTCACAATGTCACCGGAATGCATTTGCTTATTTTCAAATAAATGTGATCGAAAATTCCGGTGTCATTGTAACATTTGGGGATTAAAATTAAACGCGAAGAATTTCACCCACTAGAATGAAAAGGGGTTAATCTGTTTGTTAAAAACGCAATATTTTTAACATATTGAGGCAAGTTAATGTTAAAATTTTCATATTAAACGCATACTGAAAATGCTATATAATATAAGGTTCAGATACTCAATTTTAGTAAAGAATATTTAAAGATTGTAAGAAACGTATATATATATATACCTACCGGGTGTCCCAAAAATGACTGATGGATTTTAAAATTCAATAACTATCAAACGGTGACAGATATTTAAAAAATTCTTGCAGGAGGGTTATGTACGATGTCGGGAGTTTTTTTACTGTGATTCTTGATTTTAGTTCGAATTTCAAACAATAGATGGCACTGACAGCGGTTGGCGGTCATTCGAGGCCGAAACTGACGTCACTGAGCATTGATGCGAAGAAAGGAGATTAAGGCTATGGAGTGGGTCTCATTCGAGTGATCTGGGATTCTGAATCGGGGCCTAAGAGCAAAATTGTACTGGCGAATGAGACCAGCACGTTGTTTTTCGGTTTAAAAATTTGTTTGGCGCTTCTTAAATAAAAATTCACATACTGCAAGTGGATTATCGAAAAATTTCCAATTTTACACACCCATATTACATTATGTTTTATTTTTCTGTTTTCTGTGTTAGTTTTAAGTCTATAACAGTCAACTAATCAAATCACCGGTCCAAATCATAGTAATATTTACTGCATCAAAAATTTATTAGATTAGATATCGCACAAAATTTATTTAAATTAAAAAAAATCAGTGTTGTATTATTGCATAGTTTACGCAACTTGTATTTAATTAATTGCATCGGTAGTTTTGAGTTTTGAAAATATTAGCATGGATTTTAATACAGTTTAAATTGAAACAAATGACAATTAATTTATATATATACATCAATTTTGTCATCCTGTATCCTTTCGGTACGGGTTGGGGCAAATATGTACCAGTGGACTATTTTTTATTCTATTCGTACTATTTTTTAATATCTAATCTCTGCAATACACTTATATTAGGATAATTTCAAGATAAAACGTTTTGTAAAATGTGATACTATTGGACATAAAAATAGTCGCCAGTAGTCGCCCGTACCGAAATGGTTAAATATCAGATGCAGTTGTTACTATATTACTTTTCTAATACATAGTACAAGGGAAGTATTATAATCATGATTTGCAGATTTGTGTGTGTGTAAACACGATGACTTCTAAGTGGTACTCCGATTGAACTTATATGTGGCGAATAAGTTACACCCCACTGTCACATAAACTATGTATATTTTCGTAAAAATAGGTATTAATTCCATTTTTAAACCCTTTTCAAACAATTTTGTAACGGATTTGATACGGAAAGTCACCAAAGGAATATGGTATAGCATAAGTGGTAAATATTGTGGCGATTTAATGAAGCATTAGTGACGCAGAGATAACGTCTCCAACTTCTAAACTGGAGATCCAGCGTTCGGAATCCAGCACTTTCCACAGTGTCCGAAATTTAAAAAAAAATCCCTATTTTTGTAGTAAAGTTTTTGTTCTACTTGATAGTAAGAATTTTAATGTAACAACGAATAACGAATATGACATTTTAAAGATTAACATTTAAGATTTTCTGAAGCAACGAGATTTACCTAAGATTCAGCAAGTGTGTTCTAAAAAATCCAGAGGTCACCCTTCTTCCGAAAAATCCCAGTGTGCATTGCATATTTCACACACGGTACAGACATGGTATTTCTGTACAAATGGGCATACATACATGTGCAAATATACAGGGTGATTCACTACTACTGTGACAAACTTTAAAAGTTGGTAAAGCACACAACAAGAAGCACTTTTTTGTATAGGGAAGCTGGATCGTAATCCACTTATTCAGTTATAAATACAAGGTGTCATGTCAATCCAAACCGAACATGGATATTTATTGATAACTTTAATAACAAAGGACATATTTTACGGATATTTTCAGTCTTACTTTACTTTCTATGAAATGTGACAACTTCCCAAGAATTTCTGTAAATGGCCATAAACTACGTCGAAACAACACGGATCTAGAAGCTCGATCTCACAGTGCACTGGGAAAAAAGACAAATGCTCCTTTATCTACGAAAATATAGTATAATCACGAACGAAAATATGAAATAACCTCTTCTGAGCTGACTATGATTAAGAAAAGCGTTTTATATCTTTAGAAACCCCTGCAAACAATATATTTTATATATTTAAAGAAGTATTTATAAAAACAAAGTTTTTTTGCTGCCATTGATTTTCGGAAACGTTTCCGACTAGTTTTTGTAGTGTATTAATCAGTTTTCTCAAACCATAGTATTGGTTTTCGGATGCTATCAATACTCAATTAAACATTTTCAGTTGTGTAACTGAATTTATACATGCAAGAATAACAAAATAATATTAATTTTAATAACAATGTTATTGCTATTAATTTATGATGTTTGTATGTTGCACATGATTGTTGAACATGAAAATGCTTACTTGAAAATTGATAGCATCCAAAAAACCTATATTCCTGATTGAAAAATCTAATTAATACATTATAAAAACTTTTCGAAATCGTTTCTGAAATTCAATGGCAGCAAAAGAGACACTGTTTTTTTTTTTTTTTTATAAATGTTTCTTTAAATCTCGAAAAGATATTGGTTTTTAGGGTTTTTAAAGATAAAGAACGCTTTTTGGAATCTCGGTAACTCGGAAGAGGTTGGTGGTATATTTTCGTTCATGGCTATATTATATTTTTATAGATTAAGAAAGATTAATCTTTTTTTATAATGTACAAGTACATTGGGTCGTTGATCTAACTATATTGCACTTTCCGTGATAACATTACATTTCACACAAAGCAAAGTATGTGTATTGAAAATATCGATAAAATATCTCCATTTCTTCTAAAGTCCTGAACAAATATCCGAGTTAGATTTGGAATGAGACACCCTGTATTTATAATTGAATAAGTGAATCGCGGGCCATATTTCCCTATATAAAAAATATTTGTTGCAGTGTGCTATATTACCTCTTAAAGTTTGGTGGTGAATCACCCTGTATACACTATATTTCGAATGATGACCGGTCGCTTGCGATTTTAGACGTTTTGTTAAATATCTGGAAAGATACATGAGGAATTATCCGGAAACTTCAGGATGTAAACAATATAATAGACGTCATGTATTTCCGCGAAGATTTTTCCCGAAACCCTATAGGGGGCCGTCAACAAATTGTAGAAAATCGAATATCTTTTGGATAACCTTGTAAAAACTAATATTGCAAAAGCATTCAAACTGTAGATTATGATTAAGTGGCTTATTGTAATAATTTGGGTTCATTTTTATGAAGATAGCATGTATACTCGAAGAGAAATTCAGGTTTTTATAAAAACAATCCCAAATTTTACCAAGTTTTTTTTGCTTATAAATTGCAGAGCTTTTAATATAAAACAAGTTATTTTCAGAAAATATGACAAACAAAATTGTAAACAATACCCTGCATTCAGAATTAAAAAAATAATAAAAATTGTATGAAAAATGAGCAGGTTTACTAAATATTGTTTCACCGCGCATGCGCGAATTCAATCAACATATACTGTGCATAGTATATTAGCTAAATGTATAGACCAACTTTTATGAAAGTCTCAAAAACATAGCTTGAAAATTCTGATAGTAATCGTCGATAGAATAAGCTCGAATTTCGCTGTTCCCAAAAGGGAGCAAAAAGATGAGGGGTTGTATCCAAATATACTAGCTTATGAACCTTTTGGGAACAGCGAATTTCGAGCTTATTCTATCGACGATTACTATCAGAATTTTCAAGCTATGCTTTAGAGACTTTCATAAAAGTTGGTCTCTACATTTAGCTAATATATTATGCACAGTATATTTTGATTGAATTCGCGCATTCGCGCAAGCGCACTGAAACAATATTTAGTGAACCTGCTCATTTTTCATACAATTTTTATTATTTTTTAATTCTGATTGAAGGGTGTTCTGTACAATTTTGTTTGTCATATTTTCTGAGAAAAACTTGTTTTTATATTAAAAACTCTGCAAATTATAAGCAAAAAACTTGGTAAAATTTGGGACTGTTTTTATAGAAACCTGAATTTCTCTGCGAGTATACATGTTATCTTCATAAAAATGAACCCAAATTATTACAATAAGCCACTTAATCATAATCTACAAGTTGAATGCTTTGGCAATATTAGTTTTTACAGGGTTATCCAAAAGATATTCGTTTTTCTTCAATTTGTTGACAGCCCCTTGTGGGGTTTAGGGAAAAAATCTTTGCGGAAATATATGACGACTATCATGTTGTTTACACTCCTGAAGTTTCAGGATAATTCCTCATGTATCTTTCCAGATATTTAACAAAACGTCTAAAATCGCAAGTGACCGGTCATCCTTGGAAATATAGTGTATATGTAAATTGTATTGTGTACAAATGCTATTTGTATAACATAGTATACACAATAATAATTTTACACAAAATGAATGTATAATTTACCTATTTTATAAAGTAGCACTATTGTTACTTACATAGTCTTCATGTCCGTGTCTACCACCATATCCTTCATCGGGATATCTGTATTGTGCTAAAGAAACAGCTAGTAGTGATGCAATGAGTGTGATCTGAAAAGCAATACGAAGTGTTTTATTTCAGGTTTTTTTTATATCAAATGTAGACATAAAGACGTTAAAAGTTGTATACTAATAGCTTTTAAACTTTTTAAATACAAATCAATGAAATACAAGTACATAAAGTCTGTCAAAACGGAACTTGTATGTAACGGAATCCTGCTTTAAACGAAAAAATGTCGTGGTCCCGCTCATAAGTTAATATTATATTCATAAAAGAAGGTGTATCTGCTAAGTCGGAAACTAGCTTTAAAAATTTTAACTCAGCCTTTTGTAATTAGATCTTAGCAGTACTGTATTAAGAAAATTTATGTATTTTCTTTTTAAGTGATACGGCGGTCTTTTAGGTGAGATGAAAAAAGTATTTCAAAAAGGAAAATATTTAAGAAGCATTTGGAAAGTTTTTGTTACTATGTATGTATATTCGACTTTATATTGTATTCACTGTTATAAATTATAATAAAAATTTAGCTGCTATAATAAAAAAAAATATCTTATAAAAGACTGAAGCATTTTGGAACAAAACATTAGGATTTATTTTTTTAATTAAAGAGCAAAAATAATTCGGACCATTTAAACAATAGGGATAAGGGTAATTTTATTAATATAAAAAATGAAAATGCATACTACTTAGAGTTTTAAAGAGAAAAAAATAAAATAGAAACGGAAGACATATTTTTCTTTTAGGAGACTGTTTATAATAATTCATGTGAATACAGTACAAGTACAAGGTGGTCATAAAGAAGCTTTGCGGATATATGAATCCCTATTTACGTTCAAGCAACCGCAATGAAATGTGAGATATTAGTTTTTTAATATGTGCTCGAGATTGTGGCAAACAAGAACAATGGAGCCTGCACGGTTACGATTACAGTAAAAATCTTTCGAAAATTTTGAATCACAACACATGTGTTTTCCTATCCGAAAATGAGCAGCGCATTAACAAATCCTGAATGGCGTTTTAAGGTACATGTACTACGAAAGAAGGCGACGTAGGACATAGGAAAGAACAGCATTGTAAACAACCAATAGAGACAGAACGACGAGGCGCACTTGCACAAGTCATAGAAAACCATGCGAAAATCATCGCTTTTGGAAAACCTTTAAAAAGCAGTGTGGAAATCTTGCAATCTCAGTAAAACTTTTTCTTTTCGTCTCGTTTCTGTTACTATTGTGTTGTTTACAATGCTGCTGTTTGGAAATTGTCAGAAATTTCAAGCGAACTCGGAAAGCAGAAGTTTCGAAAATGAGCAGTTAAAATATACACATCTATAATTATCGACAGTTTGTCAGTTTATAAAACAAATTTTAGAGTATTAGAGTCAAAATGGACCTTGTAAGAGATTACACCAGTTACTACCGTCTCCCACGTTTATACTTAAAAAAATGGACCTTTGTCGAATTCACCCATAATATTTGCAACGCCGGCCGCCTCAATCGGTTATAGGAGTTCAAGAAAGTTAAAATGGTTACAGGAGAAAATAACTGAAAATAGAAATTCTGCAACCTAACGTAATATAACGCCATACTCATTCATAACTTGCGAAGTAATACATACAGCTGACATTTTAAATGCAGCCCTAGTAGTAAACCGATATTGATTATTTCGTGGTCCAACATTGCACTGGTGTTAAATTCATCATAAATACTTCCAATAAAATACCAATATTGGTTAAATAGTGGACTTATACTAGGAATATTTTTAACAAAACGCCAAAACAGCAAAAATGTTCGCAAAAAATACTTAAGTTCATTCAATAATCATGTAGCGGATAAACAAATACCCCTCTTTTAGAAATAACATCATCTGGAAATAAATTTCTTCCACTTAAGTTCAAGTTTCCCCGCTGAATAGAACAGTTTTAAACTTTTCTCGGATACTGCAATAATAATTTCATTTCGCGTACCACATACGATTCCCAATATCTTTATATTTCATTTCAATTTTTGTCAGCCCTTGTGCATGTGCATTTGTATGAACAATGAAATGTTGCCCACTTGTGCATAGAACTGGTATTGCAAGTAAACGATTTTTCCCGCAGATGACACCATGCCAGATCGATTTCCGGATTCAAAAATCTCTAATGTGTTGTTTTCATCAAAATCATTAAAGCCGTTTTCGAGAAACACAGTAAATACATAAATAAAGAAATACGAGTATATATATGTTTGGCAATATAGCTATCCAACTGGCTCTGAACTGCTGCCCCTTGAACCATTAACTGGTGCGTGCGTGTGTGTATGATGTTTTTATACGTGTATATCTATTGTTTTTTAACTAAAACATTTAAATATAAAATATTTTACATGCCACCTTTAATACAAATACGATAATATATGTTAGGAGTTACTTGAAAATTAATATTTTATTTCAAAGGTTATATATATATATATATAGGGTGTCCACTCTCAACGGTGGCCAATGGTAATCGTAAACCATTAGTCATAGACATATAGTTCCAATTGCAAAAATGTTTTAAATGAGGTAAAGAAGTATTTTAAAAGCGATTTGGGTCAATAAAAACATTTCTTAAAAAGTTACGAAATTTAATTTTTTATACGGTCCCCCGATCCTGTAGGTGATATTTAATAAAAATTTTCTATTCCACTAAGTAAGATAAAAAAGGTCCCATTCTTCTACGTTTAAAACTGACCTATTAATAGCTGTTTAAAGTTGAAGCCTCTTTTTTCTACGAAATAGGGATCATTCACAAATTTCCTAAGAAATATAAATAATCGTCAGATATATATATATAGATATATAAAATAATAGTTGAGAGTAAAATTGACATTATAAATTTGAATTTATTTTCATTTTGTCACATTAAAGCAAAATATACAACTTGTATAAAAAATAACATAATTTATGTTAAATGAAATGATGAAAAGCAACAGTCTCAATTCTTTACAAAATGATACATACTTTAAAACTCCATTAGATTATCTAATCTTACTAAACGAAAATTTTCACTTTATTTACTCTTTATTTTTTGTTTAGCAAGTAGAAATTACATTTTAATTTTGATCTCTAAAATATATATTTTTTAAAAAACAAGTTTTTATATTTGCTTTGAAGAACTGAAAAATGTTAAATTTGAAAAAAGCATAATATCATTAAAATGTATTTTAAGCGATATCTGCTCTTACATCGTAATACATCTTACTTCTTTTGTGCGGTCATGCATAAGAAATATAAAAGCAACGCACTTTCCTTTGGAAAAATGTTATTGAGCATTTCAATACTTTACATAAATTTAACCTCGATCGTATATTTAGAAGTGAATTAAAATTAGAGTACAAATTATGAACTGGAAAGTCATACATACGAACGTTGCAAATTAAATAAAAACTTATAAAAATAACCCAAATTTTATTAAATGAAATCATGAAATGAAACAGCTTCATTTCCTTACAAAATAAATCATATGTTAAAATACACTTATTTAAACCCATCTGAAACTTAATTAATAAAAATTAACGCTATCGTAATACTTATACGATGTGACTACTTTCTTAAATTGCAGATACCAGCGAAATAAATTCTTTAAATACTTTAAGCATTTTCTGTACGATCCCTCGAAGCATGGCTCAACTCATCTGTGTTCAGATGCAGAAAACTGGTATAAGTCATGTAATTCGAAGTTTCATAACTCGGTCAATTTTAGTGTTAGATGAATGGGAGTTTTTTTTTTGTTTTACTTGTTAGTGTAATAGGGAAATTTTACTAACTATCACATATAGGATCGGGGGACCGTATAAAATATTAAATTTTGTAACTTTTTAAGAAATGTCTTTATTGACCCAAATCGTTTTTAAAATACGTCTTTACCTCATTTAAAACATTTTTGCATTTGGAACTATATGTCTATAACAAATGGTTTAGGAATTAGCCATATATAACAAGAATTGCTTGTTTAATAGAATAACAATTCAGTTTTTGGCCATTCTTGTACACTTTATATAGCTTCATCAGTACTTTACATGGCGAAAGTTCCGTAATGTGGTTCAAAACCAATTGGCGTAATCAAAACAAAATTATTTAAATTTTTTTTACTCATTTTTGTAACTCTCATACAGTTAAGACTGCATATTGTTGTCAGTATCACTTTTGTTTAACTCCGACCTTAGTTACGGATCTGAAAACGCAAATTAACTATTTTACCTGTGCAAAGAGCAGATAAAACATAATAGGTTGTTTCATTTGACATACAACATACTGTTTGCAATATTTTTTTTATGTTCAATTTCAATTCTGGGCAGTTTTGTAAACCTTTTATGCTTCCATCGCTGTTTTTCATGCGTGCGAAGAGCGTGTATTGTACGAAAATAATTTTCTCGGAGATGACACATTTGGGAGAGACCTCAAAAAACTCATAATCCGTTATTTTAATAAAATTCGTTACACCGTTAAAATTTTTGTGTTGGGTTGGATCAAAATTTGTTGCTGCATTAGCTACAACCGTAAGGTGCTGGGAAAATTTCGTTCCAACATTTGGAGCTATGGCTCAATTGAGAATCATAATGTCGAACAAGATTTCCTAATTTTATGGTGGCCGCTCTGCAGCAAAAAAAGTGGTTTTAACCCAAGAGAATATTTTTAAAAGCGTAAAACCGTTTACAAACTCTAAAAATATATAAATATATAAATATACCAGAATTGTTCTTTTAATAGTATAAGACGAACTCAGTCGGTATTTATGGGGGTTTTATGGAAAATTTACAAATCTAACTTAAATCACATCTTTAAAATACTGTTTTTAGTATTTTATAGAATTAACATATGTACATATATAATGGTCTGGCATATAAATATAGAAAGTTTTCAGAAAGTTTTCCACCCATGTCTTTGAACATCAAAATAGGTGAACAGTTTCAATTAGAAACGTATTTTAAAATAATTTTGGTTTAAGCAACGAATAATGCTTTTGGAACATGATAAAGTAAAATATCCATACCCTATCCTAGATTCTAAAAAAAGAAACAAACTTTTTTGATGTAGCTCTTATTTTTCTTAAAGTGTACAGAAATATAACATAACCTCTTCCGAGTTATCCGCAAATTCAAAAATCGTTCCATTATTTTTCTAAGCTCCCAAAACCAATAGATTTCCGAGATTTAAAGAAGCATTTCTTAAAAATAAGTATATTTTGTTGCCGAAATTTTCGGAAATGTTTCCAAATAGTTTTTATAGTGTATAAATCAGTTTTCTCTATCCAGAATATTGTTTTTTTGTATTTTATCACTTCCCAACTGCACATTTTCAGTAGCGTAAAATAATTTATGCATGCAATAGAAACCAAAGTAGTCCAAATTTACTGTTCGCAATTTCTGGAAATGTTACCGAGTAGTTTTTACAGTGCATTATAAACTGATTAATGTACTTTAAAAACGTTTCATTTTTACGGATGCTATCAATTCTGAATTAAACATTTTCAGTTGCGTAACAGAATTTATGCATGCATGAGTAAAGAAAATAATGTTAATTTTAATGGCAATGTTAATTCTATTAATTTTAATGTGAATGTGAATGATATTAGTTTTAATGTTAATATTAATAAAGTTATTTTTTTATGTTATGAAAATGGTAACTTGAAAATTTATTAGCATTCGAAAAAGCGATATTTTAGGTTGAAAAATCTGATTAATACAATAAAACTCTTCGGACACGTTTCCGAAAATTACGAGCAACAAAATAAACTTTTGTTTCAAAAATGTATCTTTACATTTTGAAATTTTATTGGTTTCTGAGGTTTTTTAACGTAAAGGAACGCTTTTTGGAATTGTTACACTGCAAAATAATTTTTTTTTGATTTTACACTATAATACTGACATCCTAGCTATCAGTAATATACAGTAAAATTAACAGCAATAAACAGTAAAATAAGCAACAATACGCTACCGAGCATGCGCAGCACTGTATTACTGCTTGTTTTACTGTTTATTACGGTTAATTTTACGGTTTAATACTGTCAGCTGGGGTGCGAGTATTATACAGTAAAATCAAGATTTTTTTTTTTCTTTGTAGTGAAAAGGTTATCGGAAAAGGTTATATTATATTTTCGTAAACGTCTAGGAAGAGGATGCTGGATTAAGAAACATTTGTCTTTCTTTTACAGTGTGAATTGTATTAGTGCCAATCAATGTGTTAAACGAATTATTTAACAAGTTTTCTTTCCGGTACTTTAAACTATCGCCGGAGCATAAAGCGTTAATGCAAATGACATTATAATCCATACTAGCATAATTTAACTTACCAGTAACCTGAAACTTAATTTAGTTAGTAATAAATATGTTTTATAAAATTTTCATTAAAATCTAAAAGCCAGCATTTTGTTTTAAGAAAAAAAACTTAGCGTTTCAGAGGTTATATTTTTTAAAATATACATATAATTATTTTTAGTAAACCATTCCAGGTTTCAAATCACATTATCAAGTTGGTATTCTCTAATTTGGATACATGTTGGCAAATTTGAAAATTTTAATAATTTTGATCAAATGAGTATACATTTATTATTGACTGTATTGATTTTAAAAGTAACTTATTAAAAGTTTCAAAAGTTTCAATGTACAGTACATGTTACAATTAATAATAAGATACTTTTACTTTACCAAGTCACCAGCCACATTTCTTGTTAACAAATATCTTTTTGCAAGATCATCAGCAAAATTTAAAGCCATCTTTTTTGTTGTTGCTTTTAAGAAAAGAAACACGAGATTTTAGAAGTTTTACTTTTCTGAAACTACACAAAGATAATCTCTTTCAATATATTACAGTAGATTTGAATTAGTGTAATCCAGTTTTAGATAGCTAAGTTTGCTCCATAATTCAAAATTTAATAATTTCGATCAACTGAATGTGAATCTGTCATTAACTGGTATGGGGTTTAAAATTAACCCAGTAAAGCCTTTGATAGGACCTGTTACAATTCATAATGGAATATTTTTAAATTACCAATAACTAGAAGTTATTTTTATCATAAAACAAAAAAACATGTTCGTGAGAAACGGTGACGTCATATCGACGGTGGCAGCAATCTGAGTAATCGATTTAGCTTTTTCGAAAATTTATTAATTTCTAAACATTATAAAATTTAAGTTTTTATACCATTGAATAGGAAAAAATTACTTTCAAATTCAATTTGCTTAAAACTGATTTTTATGGTTTTTAAAATAATTTTCAAGCATGATTTTTTAAAAAATCTATCTCTATGGCGTGCAGCGTGATTACAGAAGATTAACCGTTTTAAAACTTAAAACAATATATAGATGTTTCAACAGTTGTTTTCAACTAATTTTACATTAAGAAATTAAAACGTCGCTATAATAAATAAATTAACTGTGCAGAAGTTTAATAGATAAACAAAATTAGTCAAACTACGTTCTTAATCAAAATAAAAAAGCTACTATAACTAACGAAATCTTTGACTATTCAGCGTCATACAGCTAATACGAAAGTACCGATTTTAATAAATTTCAAAACTTTATTTGAATGCTTATTGATATTTTTCATATAAAATGCTTTATGGTACTGTTAATGGTCAATATACAAAATATATTGAATGTCTAAAAATCTAGTACATTTTTCGATTAAAAATGCTTTTTCACCTATTTTGGGTACACCGGGCAATATATTCTGTAACCCGGGAAGTCCGGATTAGATCCCCTGGTTATTATTAATGTATATCATTTGTAATACCGTCAGTAAAATTTAAATCTAGTACTATTCGATAATTTCAGTTTTATATTTAAATCCTTTATAATTAGTAGCAAATGATTATACCACACAAATAAAAATCTTGATAATTTCAATCCTGTTAATAGTATTTTTTAACTTACTGATATTACAATGAAGTTTTTAGTTAACTTTTTACTTGACCTAAATCTATTATGATTCATAACAAAATAATTTTTAATTTGCTTGAAACAAAAATATTTTTCTACTAGCCAGCATGTTATGATAAACCACTGCGTTACGTCAACAAAAGTTCACAGTCATTATTTTGACAAGAAAACAAAACATTGTTTTTCTTTTTTTTTTTCTAAATTTTAGAAATATTTTTAATAAAGCGCTGTTATATACTACATATTATCCAGTTAAAGTCGTATGTTTGGACTCCAAAATTTGAAAAAATAATAATTTTGATCACCTGAATGTTATTTTATGATACTGAGTAATTGTGTTTTATGTTTAACTAGTTGCACTCGTCGAAATTCGACGCAAGATAATATATTAAATAAGTATGTTACAATTTTAGCTTATGAATAAAATAATAATATAATGAAAGAAAAGTGACACTGCAAATCCAACGTATGATATTTACACACTCAAAACTTTGCCCATAAACACCACATACCATTGAAGTTATGATCTCAGTAAAAATCTAGTAGACAATTACGTAATTTATCTTTGTAAAAATTTTAATTTTGTGTTTAAAAATAGACGTTTTAAAAGTATCATTTTCATAAGCAGACGATTTAGTTTTTAATTTCAGAGTTGCTGGAATAAAAAACATGGAAAATAAAATCATTTTCAAGACAATACATAGGAAAATATATTATCCTAAGAGTCTTTTAAGCAGTTGTTTTAAAATTCCTGAGTTTCATTAAATGTTTATTATAATTAAATAGAAATGATGTAATTTTCAGAAATATTTTATTTTGTGTATACCAAGGATTTATAAAGAAATAGAAAAATTCTGTCTATGTTTAGATACAGAAATAAGGGTAATTGAATATGACGTCATACTGACACAGAGTTAGTCAAATACTTTATATTCATCGAAGAATAATATTATATCTCAATAAATAATATGTATTCTACTCTTCCGTGATTATTGTATAATTAAACACAATCATTTTAATATGCTTAAATTTTATGAAAACCAGTGAGATTTTCTTTTAAATATGACGACATTTACTCTGATGGAATCCCGCTTCTGATTGGTGGACTGTGATAAGGCAAATTCATTTTACGTTATAGAGAGAAAATCTTAACCCAATTATTGCCATTTTGAAGAATTTTCATAAAAAACTTTTAAAATTAAAATATAAAAATGTGTATATTTAAAAAAAATAGCCAGTGTGGGCACATCCACAAATGAAAAGCTTTCATTAAAAAAGATAAAATTAGTTCAGTAGAAAGCTTAGGGCATATGACTAAAAAAACAGCCTTGTGTTTTACATATATTGATGGATGGGATATGTTACAACATAATGAGATGCTTTTAATTTACCATTACCCTAAACTTTCATTAATAATATCTTTTAATAATATCATAATACTATAATAAAAAAAAAATTAAACCATTCTTTTTTAAAGAAAAGTAACAAGGGCGGAATGGTGTTAGAAGATTTTTGTTTTTTTGAAATTGTATTCTAATGGGTTTTAGTAAATTTACTATCAATTTAAATTTACGTTAGTTATCCAATCAGTGTTCTATAATTTGGCCTCCTAGTAAACAATTTTAATAATTTTGATTAGCCCATAACTATAGCTGCCAACTTTTTCACTTTTTTGTTGCTACTAAAATTTAAGAGAAATTTTTGCCTTATTTAAAGACAGATTTCTGCGATTAAATAAGGTAAAATTTACTATTAAATTTTAGTGGTAAGACAAAACGTAAATGTTTTCAGTTATGTTTAACACATTACCCGGTGGTGTTGCGTCGACGCATCTGTGAAAAAACAAACAAAAGGCGTATGAAAAGTTAACTATCATGCTACCATTATTTTAGAATACAAAAAATGCGTTTTTTTTAATGACAGGAAAGTTGAGATTAAACTAAGTGAAGACTAAATTTCGGAATTTGTGGTGGCAAACGATTATTAATAAAAAAGTTAAAGACCCTCTACTCTAGTTTTGGTGGTTAGTGGTACAGCTGAACAAATACCTCAAAAATTTTCCTTTACAAGCTCTGTTACAAGCAAGTTAGTTTTAATTTACGAGTAAGCGTACATTTCATCACTAGCAAAATTTAACGATACGACTTCTGTTGCAAGAAAATAAACAGGGGTTTTTGAGCGTTTCTAATTTTCACACTTCTAATTGTCCTTTCTTTCACTACGGAATCAAATCTTCAGCGATGTACAGGACACGTTTGGACGCCGGTCAAAAAACCGGTTTCTTTCTTTCTTTTTTTTTTCTGTTACTCATACACCAATTCTAAATATCGCATAATTTAATTTTTACATCAATAAATTGGTTAAAAATGTACGTGCAAATGAAACTTGTTCGAAAACTGTAGGTCAATATAATGACTTTTTATGCCTTTTTAAAAAATTTACAAGCACGATTATTTTGTTTAAATCTATATAAAAAAGGCAGATTTGTTTGTTAAAATAGTGCAAAATAATTAGCGACAGAGGTACCACAATTGCCCTGACTAAATTAAAATAGTATCTAAATATACTCGGAATTATATTTTAAAATTTACTTTTGATATCTTAATTTCTATCTGTATGATTATTATTAATAATATCTTTTTTTTAAGACAGTCAGAAAACGTTTTTTTTTTTTTTTTTTTTTTTTTTTTTTTTTTTTTTTTTTGCTAGTTTTTTCTTCTTAAGAAAAGAAACACTGTGCGTAGGATTTTTTTGTTTCTAAAATTGCATGAATTTTAGAAAATAACTAGAGATTTGAATTGTTGTTATCCAACTGCTATTCAATTATTTGGCTCCTTTATGACAAATTTCAATTTTCTATAAGCCTTTACACTAGCTAAGCAAATCTTTCATAAGTTGTAATGGCTAAAACCAGTTATAAGTTTAAGTAAATTACTTTTAATTTACCAGTAAGCCCCAACAGCTTTCATAAGTAGAAAAATGTACACTCAATCTCGTTTTTGTATGTAAAGATGAAATGTTGTAATCGAATTTTAGAATTATAAAAATTGCGTTCACACGTATACTTTCGATGACAGTATAACAATTTCATATTTTTAGAACTTAATTATAAATTAATACATTAATTTTAAGGCATTTTTTCGTTAACCCACCACAGGCGATAAATCACCAGATATTCACTGTATCTCATGCAATGTTATAGGAGTCGAAGCAATAATGGATTTAATTATACTCCAAAGAACACTCGCCATTAATGGCCAAATGGTTGTAAAACTGCAACAATGAAACATTTTGAAGGCTAAAATGTAGAAAATAGATTATAAATAAAAAATGAAGATTGCAATACTTTTAAAATATACGCATTTATAAATTAATAGTTTAATATTAATTAATTATACGTTGAGAAATCTATTTATAAATCCTAAAAAGATAGTTTAAATATTGTTTCATTTTTTCTTTCCTGTTGCTCTATCTTAAAAAAGAAACAGAGAAAAATTATAATTTTTTTCTAACAAATTCGCTTTCTACCAATCTTAAAAAAAGCAATGTATTTTTTATAATCGATGTCGGTGCCCATGCCAAATGAATATATTTTAATGGAATATTTTGAAAAAAAACTTGAACTGCAGTCAAAATATTAGACGTAATTATTAAGATGAACGTTGAATGCTTATAAAAGAGTGTTTTTTTTTTTTAATTTGTACTTTTATACTTATTTTTTGTTAGAAAATAAACAGAACATTATAGTTTACATTAATATACCAATTCTCCATCAGTCATTATCATATAATGAAGAGAGAGCAACATTTGTATATCAGCATCTGTTCGTATTATTTTTACTTTAAAATATACTATTTTTGTTCTACTAAAACCTTTATTTCTGTCTTTAAAAACATTTTTCAGCACTCTTTAAAAATATATAGCTTTAGAAAGACGTCTAATACGAATGCAATAATATCTTATTAGACGTCATTCTAAATGTATGTTTTTTTTAAGAGTGACTAAATTATGTTTTTTTTAATGAATTCTGATAATTGTATGTTTTTAAAGACAAAATTAAAGGTTTTAGTATAACAAAAATAGTACATTTTAAAGTAAAAATAATAGGAAGTGATGCTGATATACAAATGTTGTTCTTTCCTCATACACTGCAAAAATAAAAACAAATTGTTGATTTTACGGTAAAATACTGGCATCGCAGCTGCCAGTATTATACCGTAAAATTAACAGTAATAAACAGTAAAATAAGCAGTAATACGCTCGCCTGCACGGCAGTGTTTTACTGATTATTTTACTGTTTATTACTGTTAATTTTACGGTATAATACTGGCAGCTAAGATGCTAGTACTATACCATAAAATCAAAAATTTGTTTGCAGTGTATGATAATGTATGATGGAGAATTGGTATATTAATATTAATTATAATTATAATAGTCATTAATAAAACAGTTATTTTGTGTATTAACTATCTAAAATAAACAATACATTTCTGTTTTTTCTGAAATTACAATGATTTTTCTCTTACCTTCAACATTTTGGAGTTTTGTTGTCGACGGAACACGGAAGCCGAGGAACTCACGAAAGTAAGAGACGTAAACGAAACACTTAATACCCCTTACCCCATATTCCACAGTCTTTATATACCAGGTAAAGCTAGTTACTAGAAACAAAAAATTGTCGTCGGCGCTGTCTTTTTACAGTCTCAGGTTCCTTTAGATGTCCTCAATTAAAAATTGAAACACTTTCTCTAGATTGGGGTCGCGGTCAAAAGGGTGGAGTGCTAAAGTTTTTGTTCCCATATGGACACAAAGAATTGTGAAAAATATGTAGGTAACACCTAATTTTCAACTGGTTAGACTTAACTTAATATTTCCTTCGTTTAACTCGTCAGTCTACTTGAAAAAATGAGTAAATAAAAAAAAAAAATTATAAAAAAAATCAAGTGTGAATTATCCAGAATCAAAAAAAAAAAAAAAAGAAAAATATCAAATTAGTTCTTTCATTAAAAATGTTAATTTAAATAATGAAAAATTTTAAAAAAATGTAAATATAATCACTTATATGCAACTACGATTTACTGTTCATTTAATGAATGATTCTTCATAATTTAAAGCTAAAATGTATTTTATTAAACTAAATATTTTTTGATTAACCTCAGTTACATTAAATAACACCATTCATGTACATTATTAGTTTTTCTTTACGTGTGTTTTTTACGTTTTGTGTTTGTGTGTGTGTGTGTGTGTGTCAATTTGTATACAAATATATGTAGATATATATATGTTTGCATGCAGATCTTTAGGTTAAAAGAAACACCTGAGTCAATAAATACATTTTTCAAAAAGAAAAAAAAAATCTTTACATGTTTTCTGAGTTTAATAATCGTGTAATCTCTTACTTAATACATACAAAGAGAGTTTTTTTTATTTACATACATTAAAACATAATAATTTGAAAAACACTGCATAAAATTATTCCGCATTATTATGAAAATACATTAAAAACATTGTGAATCTTATCTGCTGAAGATATCAACATTGAAAAAGATTTACCTTGGATGAGTTTTGATTTCAGTGCTTTTTCAGAGTTATTAAGAAATTTAATCCATGCGGTTTATATTTAGTTACGTGAAGACTGTAATGTGATGTCTATTTCAAATTTTCTGATGTTTGAAGATAAAATTTCGTCCCTTTTTCTTCTACATTTTTTTACTGATTATTTTTTTAAATAATCAGTAAAGTCGGGAAATAAAGTTAGGAAATAAAATTATTTTTTTTTATTTCGTGTTTTCATATTTAATATTGGAAGTTAATTGCTGTACAAGAAATGAATACAAGTCATATCCATTAAAAATATTTATTATGAGAATATATACTAACATGAGAAATATATACAATTTTCAAAAAATTACTTGTTTTTTGATAACTCCGAAAACTAAGAATCACATTTTGCATAGATAATGTGATGCCAATTTAAAGAAAACTTCATTAAAATACCACGACATGAATTTCACTGTTCTAAATAAATGAACACAACAAATGAAAAAAAGACTCTATTATTTTATTACATCTATTAAAGATGATATTGATGACCGTACACAATTATTCAAAATTTACAGATATTTTTTAAATTTCCGAAAATTAAAAAAGTTTTGTTTCTGTGTGTTATTTAAACGTATGTAGTGTTATTTAAACGTAAAATTCATTAAAAGTTAAATAAATTATATATTTCCCCCCGAGAGCGTCATCAGACGTGGTTATAACAGGACGCGAATTTCATTAAATTGAATAAAATAAGCAAAAGAACCCGAAAAGTTTTACCAGCATTTTAAGGCACCTATTTAAATTTCCATTGATCATATTTACACTATGAGAATATTTATCCAAAACTTAATTCATTTTTGTAGATAATGTAGGGTTATTTAAATGTAAAATGCATTAAAAATTAAAATATGATTTACTTTCTCCCCGAGAGCTAGAATCAAACGTAATTTTAACATGACATGGAATTCCTTATATTAAACAAAATAAGCAAAAATACCCGAAAAGTTTTAGTTTCAATTTATGATATCTATTTAAATTTTCATTGATTACACCATGAGCATAATTATCCAAAATGAAAATTTTTTATGGATATTATACTGTTATTTAAATATTAAATGTATTAAAATTTAAATATTATAGATGATTTATTTTCTGACCGAGAGCTAGAATCAAACGTAGTTATAACATGCCACGAATTTCATTATATTAAGTAAAATAAGCAAAATAACCCGAAAAATTTTATCATCAGTTTAAGATACCTATATAAAATTTCATTCATTTTTTTTTAAGTTCACAAAAATAAAACGTAAACTTTATTAAGACTATGTATCATTATTCAAATGAATAATTTATTGAAGTTTAAATAGAGAGTTCCTTCTCTCTTCAGAAGCTAATGCATTAAACGTAACTAATTATACGTTACATGACATGAATTACACTATAGTAAATAAATCAAAATATTTAAGTCAAATAAAATGAGTTTACTGTCAATTTTTATAAGCTGTTTGAATTATTTTGATATTTTTAAAATATGAGAAGTTATTAAAATTTAAACTACTTTTTAAATTTCCAAAAGTTAAGAAATAAGTTAAATAGTCCATCACGGTTTAAAATATATTGAAATTTAAATAATGGTTTCTCCGAGCTAATGAATGAAACTTGGAAAGAACTAAGTGGACATAAATTATTCTAAATAACCCAAAGAGTCTGAGAGAGTTTTTATCTCTATCTGTTTTCTCAATTAATCCTTAACTGGTGTTGTCTTGATATTTTTTCCCCACGAATTATTCTACTTGTGCAATTTTTTTATCAATCAGTAAGATTTACATAAAAATTATAAAGTATATAAATTATATACTTACTGATTAGTTCATCTGACAAATACTATCATGTAAAAATACAATTCATCGCTTTATAAAAATTCATTTTCTTTATAGTTTTTATCAGGGTGGGAGGTGAATGTACACCAGATGCTAACAAACATTTCACAATGCCAGTTAAAGGCTAAAGAAAATTTTACTTATCCTATTAGATTCGGATATTTTGTGGGGAATTTCATTTTTAGTTTAAATAGTAAAATTAAAAAAAATAATAAATAAAATAAATAAAAAACAGAAGTCTCATGCATAAATTAAAAGCCTCCAAACGTACTGTCATGGACAATTATCTATAATCCATTCTGTCAGCTTTAAGCCAATTTCAGTTGTTTTATTTGCATATCATGTGAGCTCTGCTTGTAAAAAGACTGGTTAAAGATTATTTTTATTATAATCAGTTTTACCGTTCAAGTTTGTCATTACTTTATTTAATTTAATACATGCATCAGACGTCTGTGCTTGAGAACAACTATGTCTACTTATAGAACTTTATGATGATGAAGAAATCAAGATAGACACAATGAAAAGACAACACTGAAGATTACAGCCGTGAACTCAATGGAATCGTTCGGTCACCTGAAGATGAACCAGGCACTTTAGCTGTGGCAAACTAGCACATTTGCGCTCGCGACCATGGGGGATCTCAACCGTTCAAGGCCCCACCAGTCGCTGAGAGGTTGTGCTCTCGAAGCTGGTAGACGGGAGGTGCTGGGTTCGATCCCAATCGCGCCCGTCGGCCTAATCGTTCGGAGTTTTCGTGATTTTCTTCGAGCCGTGGATTTATCCATGCGTAAATACGGGTTAGGTTCCCTTAAAAAGACCCCCACGAAGGGCACTCCCCCCGGGCCTATATCCCAAGTGTAGATAATTGGCCGTCAATAATCAACCCAATCAACCCAACTCAACCGTTCAAATAACTATCACATAGATTTATTTACAAATATTTGCAGTAAAAAGTAAATGGTGACCGCTTCAGTATTTTGGAGCAGTTTACTCTTCGTTACTCTTTTGATGAAATTTACGAATAACATTCTGAGCCACATTTACTATAGTCAAAATTCCAATAAAAATTTAAATATGACTTATTTGACCATGATAAATCATAGATTAATTGGATACATACTTAATATTCACTATACATTTTATTTGGGTATTCATATTATTTAATTTAATTGTTTATTATTTAAATGCAACTAATTTTATATCATAACTTTTATTTATTTATTTTTAAATCTGAAAATTGTTTTGCCTGTTTTATATAAACAAATAAACAAAGAAATGATTATTGTATTTTTAAATATAGCAGATTACAAAATTTCTGCACATCAGATTTTTTTTATTTTCTTTCATCATTTTCTTTTTAACGTATCTAACAATGTGTAGGAAGCATTTGTTTTACAAATTAAATTTCTGATAAATTTGAAATACATATATTTACACTTATTTTGAAAATTAATTTCAATACTCATCCTTTCATAAATTATCGATACAGTATGTAAATAGAATGATGAACAAGCACCAACTTAAGGAATATAGCTCACCAGTTCATAAGCTATTATAAAGTGCAAAGTGTGTCATAACTATTGTGGAATGAATACATTTTATTTTTTCATTTTACGCTGTTTTTCTTTATTTACAGTTGTTAGTCCAGGCATTTTAGGAATGAACATCGACAAAATTGTAATAGAAGCTTTTTACACGGTTTTTTAATCAGGAACTACTGCTTAATAGCATACTAAAAATCAGACCAAATCTGAGCACGGGAACACCCCTATATACGGATTTCAAAATAGCGACGGGGATTTCTGGAACTCAGTCAAAGAATATATCGCTTATGGAAATATATCGTTTTATTTTCCCAACTTAACTATGAAGTATAGTCAAATACATTAAACAGTACATAAAAGCCTACTATTCCTTACAAATTACGGCTTAAGTTCATTTTTACAGAAATGTTCCAGTGAAAAAAAAACTTGTATCAATAATTTTCATCACTTTCATCATATTCAAAGTTAGGAGTTAGGTAATTGTTGTTACATCCATTGACTTGGCACATCCCACAAGCTGTAGAACAGGGTAATCCATTAGGCTTGCATCCGCGTCGTAAAGTAGCACAGTTTGTCTTGCAAGAACATCGAAACATATTAAGTAGATAATCTGGAGCTGGTGGTAAGTCGCAGAGTATTGGGTAGTATGAGTTATTTTTTACATACCAACCCCATTCTTCTGGCTTGATTCTTTCTTCAGTAGCTTTCCAGATATTTATTTGTAAGTAAGTGCGATAGCTATGTAATTTTGTAGAAGAATTGATCGGTGGCAAACGTTCAGGTGTAACAAATGATTTTGCTGTAGTTACCTTCTCTACCAACATTTGGTGACGTAGTTTGTCTGTGGATTCCAGTGTCTTGCAGTCATAAAACAGAAGCATTGCTTTTCTCCCAGCCTCTGAATTTAGACAAGAATTTGAACAAAATATTTTTGCAATAGAACGGAGCTCGGTCTCCTTCATCAGTTTGAGAAATGCTGAAGCTTTCCCAATCGAAAAAATTCTGGATGTTGTATCGCAGCCCATGAAAGCGTGCAAAAACAGAAGTAAGTTGCAATTTTCACGACCTAACAGAGACTGCATGTTGAGGATATCACAGATTGGTTTGGAATCTGATCCTCGTCTTATGTCACTGCGATAGAATAGCTTGAAACCATTATCCTTTGCATGATAAAGGAGGAGGATCAGCGAGGAGTTTTGGATTAGTTCTTGAGACATAACTATTGCTAAAATCGTGTAAATACTGAAAAATGTAGCATAGCAGCGCCACCTGTTGGGAGATTTAGACCAAAACCAAATCAACAACAACTTATGTCAACGTCTAACTGAATCTGAAGTTTGATGAATATCCATGTATTAGTTCTTGAGATATAGTTATCGTGATAGTAATGAAAAAAGTTGCATAGCAGTGCCACCTGTTGGGCTATTTACACCAAAACGTAAGCAGCATCTATTTATGTCAAGGTCTAACAGAATCTGAAGTTTGATGAAATTCCGTGCATTAGTTCTTGAAATATAGCTATCGTAAAAATCATGAAAAAAGTGGTATAGCAGCGCCACCTGTTGGGATATCTACACTAAAACGTAATCAGCGTCTATTTATGTCAAGGACTAAAAGAATCTGAAATTTGATGAAAATAAGTGCATTAGTTCTTGAGATAGAGCTATTGCGGAAATCGCGTAAAATGCTGCATAGCAGCGCCACCTATTAGGCGATTTTCGCCAAAAACTACTAAGCACCAATTTATATCAGGGACTAACTGAATATAAATTTCGTGCCTTAGTTCTTGAGATAGAGCGCCCACAAAATTTTTGTCACAGACAGACGAGACACAGACTCATAGACAGATATTTTCTAAAAACAGTCAAATCGTGTTCAAGACCTTCTAAAACGTATAAATCCGTCGAAAACCGGAAGTCGAAAATTTTCATGAATCCAATACTTTCTTCTTGTAAAGATAGAAGTTCCAGTCCGTTTTGAAATCCGTTTTAAGGGTGTTCCCGTGTTCGGATTTTGTCTGATTTTGGTTATATTTCTCAGTTATGGTTTCTGATTAAAAATCAGTTAACAGAACTTCTATTACAATTTTGTCCAGGTTAAAGGTATATTTATCGTAATTTGCCTGAACTATGTTTTTTTTTTTTTTTTTTTTTTTTTTAATTCTAGATCACTGCACGGTCATGATTTTTATTATTAGGGGTAATTTCGTAGTCACTTTTGACTTGTTAATATACAGGGTGATTATAAAAAAACTACCCCGATATATGAGCCCCTAACTGTCATATCGTTCACAGAAACGGAATGAAATTTTGATTTAAAGTATTTTGAGGTATGCGCTCAAGAATCATGTGAAAAACAACAGTTAAATTCTAACAGTTACGGTTACAGTGACAAAATTTCGACAATTTCAAATGGCAACACCTATTTTTTTTATTGGAATGTGATCTTCATAGGGAAAAAGCGTTGGAACGGTACCTGTAGCACGAAAATCGCCGGCGCTAGACAGACTAAGAAGAAAAGTGAAAACACCCAATAAAGGACAGAGAAGCAACAGAAAGTAAAACATTTTATTGTTCAGTGGTATCCACCATCTGCCGCATGTAAAGCGTCGTCGTGTGTCAAATGGAAAATGTATGAAACACATTAAAATGTTTTGTTTTCTGTTCCTTCTCTGTCCTTATTGGTTGTTTTCACGATTCTACTTAGTCTGTCTAGCGTCGGCAATTTTCGTGATACAGGTACCGTTCCAACGCTTTTTATGGTTTTTCACTATGAAGATCACATTCCAATAAAAAAAAATAGGTGTTGCCATTTGATATTTTTGAAATTTTGTCACTGTAACCGTAACTGTTAGAATTTAACTGTTGTTTTTCACATGATTCTTGAGCGCATACGTCAAAAAACTTTAAAATACCCAAAATTTCATTCAGTTTCTGTGAACGATATGAGAGTTAGGGGCTCATATATCGGGATAGTTTTTTTATAATCACCTTGTATATATATATATATTATGTTTTTTATAACCTGCTTTTGTTTTTCGTTCGATTTTTTTGACGTTCCTGCATTTTCAGTTTTTTTTATACTGAATAAATTTTATTGATACAAAAAAGCTGAAAATAAATAAAATAAGTAAAATACTGGATAAATTGTAATTTTTTTTTCATCGAGAATGTATGATTTACATAGATATCGTAATTTTTACTACCGTGCAGCTGTTCCCGCTATACCAATATATGCCGCTGTCTAGGGTTAATAATTTTTCAACTCTGGAAATAATAGTAGTTACTACAAACTATTTTTGTTTGTTGTGCTTTGTTTAATACATATTAAAAAAGTCTGTATTGTACGCAGATGACACTCGATATAAAGACCGTCATTATAGCAACTTGTCCACTGCTATGGCCGACCAAAAAATTCTCAATATTTAATATCTATTCACGCAATGCTATTTTTAGATCCAATACTACAACCGGCTAGTACAAACATTACAAAAAAATCAACCGTTTCCAGTTTTCTTATCAAATTTCGTTCGAAATTTCTTTGGATGCCAGAAAAGTTTAAGAAAGTTTCAAAGTTACTCATACACTGTAAAAAATGACCAATGTTTCTTATTTTATGAAAATATACTATAACCACGAACGAAAATATAATATAGTCTTCTGAGTTATCCGAAATTCTGAATAGCGTGCTCCATTGTCTTTTGAATCCCCAGAAACCAATACATTTCCAAAATTTAAAGAATTATTTATAAAAACAAATTATTTTTAGCTGCCCGTATTTTTCAGAAACGTTTCCGAAGGGTTTTTATAGTGTATTAATTAGTTTCCTCAGCCTGGAATACCTGTTTTTCGGATGCTATCAATTCTCAAGTAAACATTTTCATGCTAAAAAAAATGTTTAACAGACAAACATGCAAAATTAACAGCGTTAACAATAACGTTAAAATTAAGATTATTTCTTGACTCTTTCATGTATAAATGAACTTATGCGGCTGAAAACGTGTACTTGAGAATGGATGACATTCGAAAAACAGGTATTCCAGACTGAGGACAATAATTAATACACTATAAAAACCCTTCGGAAACGTTTCTGAAAAATACGGGCAGCTAAAAATAATTTGTTTTTATAAATTACTCTTTAAATTTTGGAAATGTATAGGTTTCTGGGGATTCAAAAGACAATGGAAGAGGCTATTTGGATTTTTGGATAACTCAGAAGATTATATTATATTTTCGTTCGTGGTTATAGTATATTTTCATAAAATAAGAAACATTGGTCATTTTTTACAGTGTAGCGTGAGAAAATTAGTGTTTCCCTCTTAAAAGTTGGCGTTTCTATTTCTGTTCATCTTTGGAAAATATCCTAAAACATTATTAGGAGTGCTGTGCATACAGGATGACCCTTAAGTGTCAATTTATTGGATAGTAATATATGTAATTCTTGGAAAAAAGTATATTATGGTCTTGTTAAAAACGACATTTTGCTTAACATGTTTTTAATACCACGTATCAGGATTGAAAAAATGGTCTTCTATGCCGCTGAACAGAGGATTTTTATTATCAAGGTTTTCAGTTGGCCAGCCTAAGGTCCAGAAAGAGTCAGAGTAGCATTTCAATCACGGTTGCCAGCTTTGGCTAATATTAGCCAAATTGTTATTCTAAATATGTAACACTTTTTCTAACTCATAATATTTGCTTTGTTTCATTACAGATGTCTACGAATAAATAAGACTAAGACGACCATTAGAAAAATGTCGTAAATATTTTCAATAAAAAAATTCCGCAATCTTCCTCTGTAGTGGTGATCACCCAGAATAAATAATCTCGTCCTGAATTTGTTCACTAGTATTGTTATACGTTAAACAAAATTTATTGATTCATGAGAACATGCAAGAAAAATTTAATTAACGTTTAATCTTGTTAAGTAGGTTTTGGGCCATCCTGTATCAGTACATGTCTGACAGACATGAGAGCTTTTCTGTTTAGAAATATAGCAACACGTATTTGACATCAAAACGCTTTTCTTTCGACTGGATTTTGTAAGAAAATTATATTTGTCTAATTATAAAGATAAGCATAAATGAATTGTGAAAACATCAGTGCTGCCTTTTGATTAAAAAAACCTTCATGTTTGTCCGTTATATTTTTTTCTTATTCGCTGGGAAATTATATTCTTTAGGAATCTGACCATGGTTACAAAAAAATATATAAAGGCGATTTCTAATTACTAATTTCAAAAAAGATATAATAAATATTGTCTGACTATGTTAAATTTTATGAGATGTCTGATTTTTAGTGTTTCAATAAATATCCTTCTTATTACATTTTCAGAGGTTTAAATTCTTATTTTATAAAATATTCATTATAACTCAAAAAGTTACAGCAATAATTGAAAAATTGAGGAGGACATCGTATAGGATTATATGGATGTCCTCCTCAATTTTTCAATTATTGCTGTAACTTTTTGAGTTTTCAAGATATTTCAATGGTCATTTAGTATGATTTGCCCTATAGTATTCACTATCAAATCATGACAAAAAATATTTGCTGTAGTTCGAGCATGTGCAGTTAAAATTTATTTTATAAAAATATCTATATCTCCTCAAATAATCAATATATTAATATTTTAATCAAAGTATACTATTTCTACAATTTTTTGTCGAGTTTTAGGAAAGCGATGTTAAATTCCGCTGAAAACTCTGCATGCTATAAAAAAAACACTTTTGAATTTTTCACAGAAACGTTAACATCTTGACGAATATATGTGCTATGCTTACACAAATGCACATAAATGTTGAACAGGACCTACATAGTCATTTGCTACAGTGACAGACCATTTTTAGCAATTTTTCTTACTTGGGTAATCGAAAAAATTATTTTATTATTAAATTATTATAGCCCCCCCCCCTAATTGTCCTCGCGACAAAATCTTCACAGAAAAATATGTAGTCAAACATGTGCTTCACATCCTCAAAGTTCAAGGGTATTCCGGGCATTTCCTCACGAGTTTCAGTAAGATATTCGACGAAACGTCTAAAATTGGCCCCTGCCCCTTAATTTCTGGACACCAGTATACATACGCATAGAGTTTTTATCATCCCAAGGCTACATGTTAGTTTAACAGTCCGCAGAGAAATTTTGTTGGCCCCGGCAGTGATTCGAATGCGGGTCCAATATTCTCAATTGATAATATAAAATACTTAAGTATAGTATATTTTAAAATAAACTTCTTAAAACTTTAAGAAAACAATACATTTTTTCTTGAAACTTAAACATAACTGTATTCATAAAATATAAAAAATAACATAGTGGCCACAGTTAAAAACCTAACTGTCGTACACATTTTTAAATACTGGGTCCTTTGAACCTTGTGACTCTTTAATTTTGTCATGTTAGGCCCTTAATAGTTGTACCACTTTTGATGATTTATTTATAAATGGAATTTTATATTTAAATTGCTTTCTTTTATCTCTGTGTAATAATATCAACATTCGCAGATTATATGACCCCGATATATGAATTTTTAACTATTTACCTGCCAGTTATTTTAACTTGAAAATTTTACAGGAAACAATTTTTTCTATTTTTTAGCTTTTTCATTTAAATAAGAGAACTCGTGACGGGCTTTATAACCAGGTCCCAATATTTTGTATCGGCTCTACCCACCTCTTAGCGGCTGAGCAGATATATGTGTTTGATTTATAATAGTGTTAGGCAAATATGTGTAAATTATTTGTTAATGTCTCACAGAGGATCTAGATTGATGACCCTTTTTTCCTTCAACTGATAATGAGAAGTTTAGCGATCAAGGTCACGACTTTGATAGAGGAAAGTTAATCTACGACCTTATTTGCAATGCAAGAGTTTGTAAGAAATTATCGAATGTCACGTAACTTTATGATTAAGTTAAAAAGATTTCTTTTCTTTTCTATTTCTTGTGAGAAATGAAATGCAACACATATGATAATCGGGATTGTCTATGTCATAATATGATTAATTATTAAGGCCAATAAATCAGTTTTTTCTGTGACATAGAAATAGTATTAACTTTCTCTGTAATTTTTTTATTACTCAGAAGGAGATGTCACGAACGAATACTGTTCGCAAAGAAACACATGCATGTATAATTTAATAGACTCGTTTCTTTAAAAAAAATGAAGATATGTACGGAATAAAAGTGGAACGGAATAGCTAACGTGAAAGTTCAAAATTTGAGATACTAAATTCCAGTTAAGTAAGTATACTTTTTATGAACAATAAATAATAATAATAACAAAAACAAAAGAAAAACAAAATTATCATTGTTAGCTGTTACCTACCATTTTGTTCGTGTGAGATTCGAAGAAATGATTTTTGACCAAACTGAAGGAGAGCGCTATCGCGGTGCGTGGTACTTGCTACTGTATACTGCTACTTCCAAATATCCTTATAGAAGATTTGTTTCAAATGTTTTTATAGATAAAGGATTTTCAAATAGCCCTTGGGACTCAAATTGTTAACCACGTTTCATTATGTTTGAGGTCACTGATTTCGGTGTGACTAATCTTTACACTTCGATTGAGTCGCAAATACTCAAATGATTTTTTTCATATTACCATCAATGAACCCTCCATATTACCCATTATACCAAATCACTTTTGCTAGTATTTAAAATTAATAAAAGTCGTCTGATTTGCTGTTAGTGTTGGACACATTAGATATTTTTTTTTTTGTAATTCGAAGAATCACATTTTCCGAAACATTGTCATCAAAATACTCTACTTTAGCTATATATTTACAGTATGAAAAAAATAAATAATCCTAAGGTGCTTTATAGCTTAAATTCTGATTGATACAAGAAGTGAAGATAGTACCCTTTTAACTTATGAAAATGTAATGGTATATGATTTATTTTGCCATAAAATGTACATGATTAGACTGAACCTAATATTTAAAAGTTTAACAGATTCCCCATACTTTTAGTAATTATCTAAATTATTACTCTGAAAAACTCGAAATAGAAAGGTTCATGAATTTTGAAGTAGATTTTAAAATAATATAAATTATTTAATAAGGATTCATTAAGCATTAAAAGAAACGTGAGATTTTCTTGGCATAAGCTGCTCAATAATTTATGTTTAATTACGTTTTGTTTTACATCATAAAATGTATGATTCAAATAATGTAACTTATGTATGTTTTGGATTAAACTACCTTTGAATTATTAGTCAATTTCACAATTATTAAAATAGCATAAACAAAACATAAACTTTTTGGTGTCCGCTGCAATTTGCATGGCTAAACAACACGAAAAAGAAACATTCTTTTCATTATAACATTTAAATTCTACACTATATTGCCAAAGGTGATTGGGCACTTGCGATTTTAGACGTTTTGTTAACTATCTAGAAAATACATGAGGAATTAACCTGAAACTGAAGGTGTGTAAACAGTATGGTATAGGTTATATATTTCTGCAAAGATTTTTTCCGGAAATCCCATAGGGGACTGTCAACAAATTGAAAAATAACGAATATCTTTTGGATTATCCTGTAAAAACTAATGTAGCAAAAGCGTTCAAACTCGAGATTATTAATAAGTGGCTTATTGTAATATACTGTGTTCATTTTTATGAGGATAGCATGTATACTTGTAGAGAAATTAAGGATTTTATAAAAGCAGTCCTAAATTTCGCCAAGTTTTTTGCTTATAATTTGCAGAGTTCTTAATATAAAAAAAAGTTATTTTGAGAAAATATGTCAAACAACATTGTACATAATACTCTGCAATCAGAATTAAAAAATAATAAAAATTGGATGAAAAATGAGCAGGTTTACCAAAAAATGTTTCACTGCGCATGCGCGAATGCAATCTTACTTATAATAAAATCCGAAGGCAAGAAAGTGTCGTAACCATTCCAGGTTTAACCACTCTGTTCTGCGAATTGACCGTAGTTAAACGCCATGTTAGGCTTAATGAAAACCTATTCTAACATATAACAACTAAACGATAATTTCCCCTACTTGAAATCATGTCTTTCCAAATAAATTAATGTTTGTGAGAAGACTTGCATTAAATTATGTTTATATTCTGAGATTAATTCGGTAATGAAATTAGGTTTATTGCTCCATGAAAGTAAACAAACAAATGATTCATTCGTCGTGAACGTTTAAAATATTAAACCATGAAGCTAACCGTTCAGAAAGCGATCGCAAAAGGAAGTTACCTACCAACCTCGGTGATTGATACTCGCTAAAATACTTCGTTCATTCCTTGTGAGCCTTTAACGCCATCTATCGGAGATTAATATAAACAAAATTTATTCTAAATTGTAGTTTTAATTCTCAATGAATACCTCTCTCTTATACGCGATACACTGTAATTATTTTTCTGCACCAGTTCCTTTTCAAAGTAATTTTCTCCTTATTTAATCGCATAATTTATGAATGGAATTTTACTGTTATAAAATAGTGGTACAAAAAGTAATTACTGAAAATCGCGTATGAGGTCACTGTATTATTTCTTATAAAATGTAATTAGAATATAAGGAACATGTAATTGTAATGCCGTATACTACATATATTAATTATATCAATGCAAATAAAATTTTGTATTTTAGCATAGTAGAAACTTTGTAGTGAAAATACATTTGTAATTTAATAAGACAATTAAAAAAGAAAATACTTATTTAATAAAAGATGATCTTTAATGATCAAAATTTATCCACATGTTTTTTAGGCATGTTTATAAAAAATCAGAATTTAATTTGAGATAAACTTTCTAAAATTTAAGTTATTTGATTATTATTTTGGCAAATAAACTTTCTGTTGGAATTGCACTTTGTTCTGTATTATATCAATTTTGCTTGCATTGTAAATAAAATGAATATTTTATATCAAATATAATTAAAATATAAGGAATATAATGCAATACTGTGGTACAACAAGTATTAGTTATATCAATGCAGATAAAATTTTGAATTTTAACATAGTAACTTTGTAGTGAAAAAAAATGATCAGTCATATTAATACAATTAATAGATGTGATTTAATTAAGAAATAAAATAAAATAAATTATTTTAATGATAGAAATTTATTACAGTTGTATACATTTGTGAAATCGGAATTTGAATAATGAAATGTTTACTCTGATATAGCAGGGCAGTTTAAAAGATCGAAATGGCGCAGATTGCCCAAATGACTCGAACTTTTTAATGTCGCTAAAAAATATGCTTTGCAGCGCTGCCTGGGGAAGTATTAGAACAGTTTTTTACGATGTTTGTACGCAAGTCCCTGCCCCGATGTAATTAGGGATCCTCTAGCGGGCCCGGAGATATGTTAACCCAGCAATGGATGTTTAAACAACTTTGTTAATCTAAACAATGTTTTGAAGATTTTATCGTTCTTAATCTTTACAGAATCTTTTTATAGGGAAATCTTTAAACTATTGAAGTTCACTCAAAACAGTTTATTTCCTTCGGGAATGTCGTTGTTTATATATCAAAGGATTGAATATTATTTCATAACATCTTAATGCTGTTTGTTTGTATTAAGTCTTAATGAAAATGAAACGTAACATTCCGCCATTTTTGACGGGGGTTATATACTAGTCAAAATATAATATGCATAATGTATTAGCTAAGCATATAGAGCAACTTTTGTGAAAGTCTCAAAATCATAGCTTGAAAATTCTGAAAATTATCGTCGATGGAATAAGCTCGAAATCCGTTGTTTCCAAAAGGAAGCAAAAAGATGAAGGGTTGTATCCAAATATAGTAGTACGTGCAATATTGTGTACTCTATCTTGGCACTAATCAACGGATATTTGATACAACCCCTCATCTTTTTGCTTCTTTTTAGGAACAACGGATTTCGAGCTTATTCTATCGACGATAATTTTCAGAATTTTCAAGCTATGATTTTGAGACTTTCACAAAAGTTGCTCTATATATTTAGCCAATACATTATGCATATTATATTTTGATTGCATTCGCACATGCGCAGTGAAACATTTTTTAGTAAACCTGCTCATTTTTCATCCAATTTTTAGTATTTTTTAATTCTGATTGCAAAGTATTATGTACAATGTTGTTTGACATATTTTCTCAAAGTAACTTTTTTTTATATTAAGAACTCTGCAAATTATAAGCAAAAAACTTGGCGAAATTTGAGACTGCTTTTATAAAAACCTTAATTTCTCTACAAGTATACATGCTACCCTCATAAAAATGAACACAGTATATTACAATAAGCCACTTATTAATAGTCTCGATTTTGAACGCTTTTGCCACATTAGTTTTTACAGGATAATCCAAAAGATATTCGTTATTTTTCAATTTGTTGACAGTCCCCTACGGGGTTTCGGGAAAAAATCTTCGCGGAAATATATAACCTATACTATTCTGTTTACAGTCCTGCAGTTTCAGGTTAATTCCTCATGTATTTTTCTAGATAGTTAACAAAACGTCTAAAATCGCAAGTGCCCAATCACCTTTGGCAATATAGTGTATAGTATCTATGATATGTAATAATAGCAATGTTAATTGTCCAATAACGTGAATAAAACTGAAATATAAGGTATCCTTAATAGTAAAGACATAATATGGCTACAAGGTTAGAATCATTATTCTCAATAAAACATAATTATATCCTCTGTTCGTTAACAATTTGTATTTTGCGACAGTTGGCAGTTTTAAAATAAATACTGTAAGGGCTATATTACAACATGAGTACACAATTCTATAGTCTTTATGTGGTTAAACACACCTTTGAATTATTAGTCAGTAGCAGAAATATTAAAATAGCATAAACAAAACAAGAACTTTTTGGTGTCCGCTGCAATTTGAACGGTTGAAAAATACTAAAAACAAACATTCTTCCCATTCTAACCTTTAAATTCTACAGTATGTATGATATGTAAAAATAGCAATGTTAAGTGTCCAATAATGATAATAACACTGAAATAAGGTATGCTTAACAGTAAGGACATATACGATTACAAGGCTATAATCATTACTCTTTATAAAAATAATGATATCCTCTGTCCGTTAACAATTTTATTTTGCGACATGAGTACTTTGCCCTTCTCTCCACTCATTGTTCATCGATTGAAATTCGTTTTCCAAATTTAAGGGGAAACAGTTTATAGAAGTCTGTGGTTGAACGAATTTTGTTTTTCTGAAAACCTGTATGAACAATTATTGTACTAATGTTAAAAGACAATGACTAACGATTAGTAAGCAGTATGTCTCAAATAAAAAAAAATATATGTGGCCGTCGAAAAATTGTCTCAAAACTGCAACAAAAAGCGCGTAATAAAATAATTTGATATTTAGATCTACCCGCTTAAAGTCAAACGGCAAGACTCTTCAAGGTGGACTAACTACAAGTTCTATAAGAAGGTTATGCATAGAAAGGAAGTAGGGGTGAATTGGCGAATCCTCATCTGGGCAGCCGTTTATTTTGATTGAGATCGTAATGTGAAAACAACATCTTGTGTTTCGTGCAGCGACATCTATACTCTCTTTTACTTTAATTTTCAACGAATACATGTGTCCTTTGGAATTTGTGAGTTTTCTGCGTTTCGCAGCTGTTTTATGCAAATTTGGGCTTCTCTGGTCAGTTAGCAATGTATTTAAGCATGTGAGAGTGTGTTGGTCGTTGGATTTGGTCGCATCTCGACACCAGGGGAAACACAGACTACCTTTGATGCCAGAAGGAAATGGAATACCTGTTCTGATGTTTGCTTAGAGCTGAGATCTAGAGTTGATAAGAGAAATTAAATTTTAAGTTCAATAAAGTAATTTTCTGGCCTCGGTCTACCTTATTTAGCTAAATTGACAGTTCCTACAGGAAGCTTGGGAAGGCGGCGCATCGCTGCGGAAGATGTTCGGAAGTAGTAAAGCCAGTCCGCGTCTGTATGTAAGTTAAAGCTTCATTTAATAGACTTATTCAAGTGAAATATATTATACTTTATTACGTGCATCGCTTAAGTGGAATTATTCAACTAACAGTGTTTAATCAGAGTTCAAATATTGGTAAACGAGGATCACCCACCATCCCTCTTCTTGAAACTTTAAATAAAAGTTGTTTTTAAATTATTCCTTGTCTGATCGCTGTGCTAGCCAGAGTACACCATGAAACGGCACGTCACAATGTAATTGAACCAAAAGTAGATGTCATCATGAAAGCGGCTATCAAAAAGCGACGGAAGTGATGGTTTCACCTGCCTACGACGTATCAGGTGTTTAAAAATTTTCGTATTCCATGAATCAGGCATAAAGCTATCTAATACATATGATAAAAAGTGGATCCAGTATACAAACCAGGAGAAAATAAAAGTATGAGGCAGAATGGTGCCTTATCTTAGGTTCCGCCATCAAGGAGTGTTAAAATTACCTTCTCCATTTTCATTCATGTTTCTTTAAAATCAGTGATTTCAAATTGTGGAATATCGTTCATTTACAAGGACACACAAAAGAATTCGGTACTGTATGTTAAGAATAATTGCTGGAAGTGCGTTTTCAGTTGCTGAATGAGTTTTTTAAATTTAACTCGTTTTTTGTCTATTACTTGGTGTGTATAAATTCTATAGATCATATACAGGACAGCACAAGTTCCTCGAGTACATTTCCGTTTATGGACGGAAATTCCATAAGTGGAATTTCAAACTGTGCTACGCTTTTCTTAACTGAACTTAAGGCGGTATTAAAAAAAAAATATTTTTCCACGCTCAACAACTCAAAATTTCGAGACACATTTTCCGACTCATTTTTAAAAATAAAAGCATGAAATTTGGCAGTGTGATTTATGAAGAGATTGATAAGGGACACATGTTTTTATGTTTCATTCAAATAATTAGAAATTGATTTACAAACAATTATTTTCACAGTACGATAATTTTATTTTTGTTTCCAGCGCTATCGCTTCGGGAAATTCGGTTCAAAATGTCCATTTTGACAGCATTGTTTGAAATATATTCTGCCTTTATCAAAAAATCGAGACAATACGGACATTATAAAGTTTCTGAATAAGAGAACCTGCCAATTGGATGCATTTTAGAGCAAAAATGAATTTAAAAATGTGTCTCAAAATCAGCAGTTTGGATTTGAATACATGCTTAACTTTAGAATTCTATGAAGTGTATATACAAATCTATAGATCATATACAGGACTGTACAAAATAATTCGGATATTTTTCAGAATATTGTTGGTAATACCTGAAATTGGGATTTTAAATATGTTATGTGTTTTCCAAATGGTTTATTTAGATATCCTCATTCACCTTATTATACGGTAAAGATTTGTAAAATTATTTTGAAAGTGTTGGAACGTGTTACATAATCTATACTTGACGCATGATTTCTCGTTCTTGTTAGTCAATAATTCAGAATTGATAAATTATAAAAGTAAATATTAACTTATAATTAGAAATATGATTTTATGACACTAACTTAGGAAATTGAAATTATGCCTATACATTCAGACATTTTTTATATATTTTTTTTCATTTGCTTTATAATACGATACCTTAAACGAGAGTTATCTTAAAAACTCTGGAACAACGAGTAAATATAGTGAAAACGTCGTTCTTTTTATAAACAATTTCGTCTGTAATATATTTTATTTTAAGGTTTTCTTATTGTCTTTGACGTTAGTAATTTGCTGCACAACAGGGAAATTACCTATGTGCGTTTAAAAAAAAAAAATACTTTTTTTTAGTAACAAATATCAATTTATATTCTCTTCTTAGCTGCTTTATTAAGAAACAAGTGGGTAAGTGTGATCCAAGTTCGCACAAAGGGTTTCGTTTAATATTCCTTTCAAAACACTTTATCCTTTCTTTAAAAAATCCAAATAAATTTCATTTTCTAAAAAAAAAACTGTCTATTTTTCTCGGTTTTTCGGATATCTAAACCGGCCCGATAGCGGGTGAACCCCACTATTATATTCTGTCATAATATCTGTCATGTGGACTAAATGCGATATTTAAAAAAATTAATTTCAAAATTAAACATGTTGTACACCTTCAAAATGTTAAAATATGCGAATATTTCCATAATCGGGTTTTTATCATGATTCAATACGTTCCTCAAACTCGTATATTTACTATTACTCATATACATACTAGCTTTGTATTATACTGAAACATTTGAAAAATCCGTTAAACTTGGGATATGACGTCAGATTTTCTTTTTAATTCTCTAATGACGTGTAATTAATCTGCTTTGTGTACATGCACACATACTCATACTCCTTGTATTATTGAGAAATCTTTCTGTTTTATTACCACTATGACGTCAATCTTTTTTATTTCATATTAATCTTTTTTTTCAATTGGTGAAACTTTTTATTTCATTTTTATTTTTCACGTGGAAATCGTCTGATAGAAAATTAATTATTGTAGATAGAATTTCATCATGGATTTTTAATTTTTGGCATCTGCTATAAGGGAAAATGTTCAAATTTAATAAGAAAAGGCTGTTAGAATTTTGGTTTTTTATCTCTATTTATTAAAATAACACGAATTTTTCAAATTTTAACATTTTCAGCTCTTCGCAGCTGATATTCTGATTTATACACAAAGTTTCAACTCTGTAAGTTACACAGTTTTCGAGAATGGCTCTGTGACAGACAGACAACGGAGCGGGAGCAATAGGGTTTCGTGAGATGAACGAAACCATAAAAATGAGAAAAATAATATCTTAAACGTTAACCCTTATATTATACACATGGAATCAAACCTTTAGAAACAAAAGTATCGGATTTTATGAAAGAATATAATTTTAAATTATACTATCGTTAGAAAAAAATAATTTTTTTCAAACTGAAAAATGTGTGTGAGATTTTACTATGTATTTCGTTTCAGTGTTTTGACACATCAAGTTCTATTGATTGTGTAGAAAATAAAATTTAACTTGTGAAAGAAATATGTTGTTTTTGTGTAGAGGAATATTTGGATTATTTTGACATAGTTAATATTCACGAAAACGCCATTAAAATGAACTGAGGACATAAGTCAATGTTATCTCTTTGTTCTGAAATAAAAATGTCAACAGAACCACGACATTTATCAAAACTTTCCCCACGCTGTTACTGTTATATCACGCCTTGTCATGCTGGGCAAGCGTGCCGTAATTCCGCCTTTGTCACAAAAGTTATGTTAATTTGAGGGCGTAATTTAGACTTTCTACAGGTGAAAAAAATTTCTTTCGTCGGTGAATTTCATAAATAAATTGCTCAAATACAAAAGCATTGCAGTAGCTGACATCTTAGAATGTTTTTAATTAAGGTCATATCCTTGCAGGTTGAACATATAAGTAAGATGATTAAAAAGCATTTTGAAAATAGCATACTTGCTGGCATCATATTCAAAGGCTATTTTTTAATTCTATCTTTACACTTTTAGAAACTGAAAATTAGTCTTTTTTTCTGAAAATTTTGAATAAAAGATCTTTGAACTTAGTACACTGTAAAAAATGACCGATGTTTCTTATTTTAAGAAAATATGCTATAACCACGAACGAAAATATAATATAATCTTCTGAGTTATCCGAAATTTCAAATAGCATGTTACATTGTCTTTTGAATCCCCAGAAACGAATACATCTTCAAAATTTAAAGAATAATTTATAAAAACAAGTTATTTTTAGCTGCCCGAATTTTTCAGAAACGTTTCCGAAGGGTTTTTATAGTGTATTAATTAGTGTCCTTAGCCTGTAATACCTGTTTTTCGAATGCTATCAATTCTGAAGTAAACATTTTCATGCTCAAAAAAATGTTTAACAGACAAACATGCAAAATTAACAGCGTTAACAATAACATTAAAATTAAGATTATTTATTTACTCTTTCATGTATAAATTAACTTATGCGGCTGAAAACGTGTACTTGAGAATGGATAACATTCGAAAAACAGGTATTCCATCCTGAGGACACTAATTAAAACACTATAAAAACCCTTCGGAAACGTTTCGGAAAATTTCGGGCAGCTAAAAATAATTTGTTTTTATAAATTATTCTTTAAATTTTGAAGATGTATACGTTTCTGGGGATTCAAAAGACAATGTAACATGCTGTTTGAAATTTCGGATAACTCAGAAGATTATATTATATTTTTGTTCGTGGTTATAGCATATTTTCATAAAATAAGAAACATCGGTCATTTTTTACAGTGTATTAGACAAGAAACTGTGGGTTAAAAAAATATATATTGTTCCTTATTTATATTATTCCAACAAGAAATTCTTCAAAGAAGTGTACCATGTATTCAAGAAGTAATTTTTTTTAAGTTTAATTCACTGAAAATTTAAAGTGTTTACTTTCTTCTTTCTATAATAGAAGAAATTGTTGTAATCAAATTTTTTTTTCGACGGAATCTGACGTTTTAAAGGTCAGAGATCCCGAGAAACACGTTTTTTCATGTCTAGCTTTGCGTGTTTGTCCTCATTGCATCATCTAAATGTGTATAAAGTTACGAATAGAACTCAACCAAATTTCATATATACAGTGGTGGCCAAAAGTGTGGACATTGTTTGAAAGTTTCATATTTTTCAACTTTGTGTGCTTGTAGAATATATTAATTTTCACTTAAAAAAACGTTTATATATCAAATTGAAGGTAATTTAATGTAGAATTTAATAATAAAAACAGTATTACAATATCTGCATTACAAAAACAGTTATGCAACTAATAGTAAGATCTATCTAAATTTGCATTTTTTTAAAAGTGATACTTACACAATCAATACTTAGTAGGATAACCCTTATTTTTTAAGACAGCTTCACAGCGTCTTTTCATCGAGTGAACGAGTGTTTGAAGTTCATCTTTCGTAATCACATGGTGCCAAGAATCAATTATAGCTTCAATAAGTTGTCTTTTATTGGATGGACGTTTTTTTCGAACAAGAATTTTCAATCGTCGCCACAAATTTTCAATTGGATTGAGATCAGGGCTGTTTCCTGGCCATGGTAATATATCTATGCCTTTATTTTGAAACCATGCTTTGCATACTTTTGCTGTGTGGCATGGAGCTGAATCCTGCTGAAAAATAAATGGTGCGTTGTTGAGGAAGAGATCCCTGATGGAAGGTATCAATTTTGGTTCCAGGACAGTTTCGATGTATTTTTTGGCATTCAGGATGCCATCAATCACTTGAATTCGGCCCACGCCATCTGCAGACATACATGCCCAAATCATGACATTTGTTGGGTTTTTTGTAGTTGCTTCAATGCAATCAGGATGAAGTGCTTCTCCTACTCTACGTCTCACGTACTTTCTACCATCACTACCAAAGAGCGATATTTTACTCTCATCGCTCCAGATTACTTGCTTCCATTGATTTTCTGACCATGTGTGTGATTTAATGTGTTCTTTTGCCCACTTAACTCGTTTTTTGCATTGCTTTTGATTTAAATATGTTTTTTCCTTTGAATTCTAGTTTGTAGTCCAAATCCTGATACCCTTCTTTTTATTGTTCTTGAACTTTACTGCAATACCCGCTGCATTCATTTTACATCTAATGGCATCTGATGAAATTATTCTATCTTGAAGGCATAGCCGTTTAATTTTTCTATCGGCAGTAGCACTTGTGCATTTTTTTCGGCCTTATTCGGCCTTATTTTCCACTGATTTCGTTTTTTCCTAACGTAAACAGAACTTTCGTACACCAGAACGTAATCACTGAAGAAAAATCACTGAACCACCAACTTGTCTTGCAATTTCAGCATAAGAGAGGCCATTTTCTCTCAATATGACAATTCGGCTTCTTTTTGTAGATGTCCAATTAGTTCTTGTTCATGACATTGTTTAAAAATAGTTTAATTAAAAAAAGGACTTTAAATATTCAAAAACAGCAATACTCTATTTAATTGTACTAGTATGCATCATTCCGCAAAATATTTCCACAACTATAACTCTTTTACCATCCAAATAACCTAAACTATAGTCACAGACATTTGATTGGTCCTCAGAACAGTGTTTGTGATTGGCTAGTACGCTTTTTTTACAAAACACGTCCTTATTCAAAACGATTTGTGTTTGTTTGTTCTACTAAAATGAGCATAACTTTTTTTGTAATACAGATATTGTAATACTGTTTTTATTATTAAATTTTATATTAAATTACCTTCAATTTGATATATAAACGTTTGTATTTAAGTGAAAATGAATATATTCTACAAGCACACAAATTTTAAAAAATGAAACTTTCAAAAAATTTCCAAGCTTTTGGCCACCACTGTATGTTTATCGCTATAGCCAGCAGATCCTAGTTGAATTTGGTGATATTATGCCGGAAGAGGGCGCTGTGGTAGTGATTTTTGTTACATTTTCATTATTGTATCATCCAAAAGTGTACGAAGTTATGCATAGAACTAAGCCAAACGTCATATATGTGTCTTTGACTATGGATGTCAGGTCCTAGTAGAAAATGGGGATATTACCCCAAAAGGGGCGCTGTGATAGCAATTTTTATGCACTTTTCTCGATTTTTTGCAGTTGAAGCGAAGAATTTATGAATATTTTTTGACGAAATTTTATATTTAGATGTAATGTAACAGGACGATGTTTTTTAAAATTTTGTAGAAAATCGGCGTGAAGGTGGCGCTGTGATAACAAATTTTGTTATATTTTTTGGACAGGCACGGTAGCTGTTGAGAAAACTCGTATTAAATGAATTAATTGCCCAATCTAGGTTTAATTTGCATATTTGTAATAAGTAAAAAATGTTACTTTTTTGATATATTACCGTTGATTTGACTTCATTGTAAATTCCTCCCACCTCCAATGGTTTCAAAAAATATTGACAAACTTAAGTGTAATCAAAAAATAAATAACAGATATATTAAGCTCATTTTTAACACTTTCCAACATAATTGAAAAGTGTTTATGAATTCGGTTTGTCGGTCTTTCTGTCTGTCTGTCGTCAGTCCATGCTCTAACTCGCGTAAATATAAACGGATTGCCTTGAAATTGATATATGTTATTGGGGTTTACTATGGCATGTATGTATCGAAAAATAATTGTGTAGTATTTACGGTTCTTTTACAGGGATATTCAAAAGAATTCCTTTACATTACGGTCTATGGGGAGAAATGTCTTGAGACGTATTTTAATGATGTGACACTATTTTATACCTATTCCAATTTATACATATTAGTGAGGTGCACTACAAGGAACTACAAGTACTTTAGAATATGGTGTATATAAAATGTATCGTTCATTTACAGGGACACTCAAAAGACTTCCATTATATTATACGGTCTATGGAAAAAAAATATTTTGCAGCGTATTTTAATGATGCTACATTATTTTAAACAGATTAAAACTGATACATATCACTGAGGTGCACTACAAGGCGCTTACTGCAGAATATGGGTTGCATAGGATGTATCGTTCATTTACAGGGACGCTCAAAAGAATTTGGTTACAGTATTCTGCATGAACAATAATTGTTGGTAGCACGTTTCCAGTTGCAGCACGCGTTTTTAAATGTAACTAACTTATTGCATATTAATCGGTGTATATAAATACTATAAATCATATACAGGGCAGCTCAAAAGATCTCGCGTACATTTATGGGTGAAAATTTCTGAAGAGGAATTTTCAATAGTGCTACGTATTTACTAAATGAAGTAAATGTTAGCAGTGTAGTATATGTATAAACCTATAGACCATATACAGGTATCCACGAAAGAATTCTGATATTTTGTTTGACTTTTGGTAGTAATTGCTTAAATTGGGTTTTCAAATGTGTCATGGGTTTTATAAATTTTTTACTTAGTAACTGTGAAGCTTTGTTACAATATTCTGAATGTGTTGGAAAGTGTTTCATAATCTATGCTTGACGCATGCTTTTTCGTTCTTGTTTGTTTCTAAAATGTAAAATTAAAAATCAATTCCGCTTGTTGAAGTATTAAGATGTACGAGATAGAAGAAAGTCTTGAGATTTGTACATCCGACTAGTTCAATGATATTAATTCGTTTTTAACAATTTGCAATATAGGGTTGGCTGGGGTAAGTGGGTCTTCTCCCTCAGAGTAAAATATGTACAAGATATTTCACACTTGTTTGCACTATCATGTCACATTTCGTCACACTGATAGGTTTTGCATGTATGTGAGCTTTGTTTCATTTATTTTTCATCTAATAGAACTAATGTAAAATAGATTTCCAGAATAGTTTGTTTAAAGAGTTCAAGTTACATTTTAAAAACAGGTGTTTCCAGGTTAGACTTCATTATCTTTTAATGTTTACTATTAAACTGTTGTGCAAAGTTTAATCTAAAATACAGACTGTAATTTGAATTTTTACAAAAACTGTTATTAAGAAGTGTTTAAGAGGAGGTGTCCCACTTACCTCGTAACTGTAGCCTACTATGGGTAAGTGGGAATAGGGAAAAGTTAATTTATTACTAAATTTTATTTTATTATCTATTTTTTAAAATTATGAAAAAATATTTTTCAGCATATATGATAACATATTGGTATTTTTGAAATTTTACCAAAAAAAGTTTAATACAAAAACAAAAATTGGTATTTTTGATCGATTTTGCTCATTTTGAAGTATACATCGTCGTCTAAAGAGCCTACATCAGTCACGCGTCGATGTTATGAAGCTAGTTTTATTTCAATGGATGAGTTCTTTAGAAGTGTTTTAATTTAAATTTCATTATTATTATTTTTCATGAGATATTTGAGGTCGAAGTCTAACGTTGTACAGTCAGCAAAAAGTCAAAAAAACAGACAGAACACTCCTCCCATATATATTTATCAAGAAATTGTCCCTGAAAAAAATGGAAACAGCCATTCGACGGGAAATTATGTTAAAAAATTAAAAGTAAGTTTAGAGAGTCGTTTTCATACTGAAATTGTTCCAAACTCAGAAATTTTCAATACGATTACCTAATTTTTACAACATATTTATATTTTTCGGTAGATGTTACCTTGTGATACGAAACAAGAAGTCATTGAGTCATGTAAGGAATTATGAAGGTATTTAAGTTTGGAACTCCATTACATTCATATATTACATTCATTTATGATCGTTGCAAATCATACTGCACAGGGGCTAGTTTTTAAATTCCTACTATTAGCTCACACTCTATATATATCTTGTTCAAATTTTCAATCGTTAATAAAATATTTTCTATTCATCCACTCAAGTTCAAATAAATTTTTTTAAACTTGTAGTGGAAGACACTTTATGTTAATACAGTTTTTTCCAATATAATTCATTAATTAAATTTAATTAATTAATTTTAGTTTTAAATGGGAGAAAAAATTCCTCCCATTGTTTTCATAAATGAAATGAAAGATTTATCTCAAATTAGTGATGCCACAGAAATAAAATACCGCAACGATGATTTTAAAATAAAGTTCAAAAAAGAAAACGTGGGATATTAATGCTGCACGGGTTTATTGTATATATTTATGATTTAAAAGTAGAAATTGACTTAATTTTTTTTTTATATTACTTGTTTTACGCCTAACTCAAAAACAACGGAAAAAGCTGTAATTTTGGATTCGCATAGTTTTTTTTTTTTTTTTTTTAAGTTGATTTCTGTTTTTAAAAAAATCATATTTTACAACTCATATTTCTTTCGAAATTTATTACTTTTTGAAATTACTTTTGGAGAAAAAATATGAAATGCAGCCTATAAATTTTATAACTGAAATCGATGTTTAGAAACTTCAAATATGGAAATCCAAACCTACAGCTCATTCCTCCAAATTTTTTAAGTTGTTTTTGAGTTATGCTTAAAAAGCTACCCGCATTTCAATCTGTTTTGCAATGATTAAAAATGACATCATTATTTTAACACAATCATTCAGATTGGTAAAGAAAGCATGCGATTTGTATTATTTTCATACTGAGTGAAAAAGTCTCCGGGTCGGGGTTTGAACTTAGGACCCTGGCTTAACGTGCTAACTGTTCTGCCAACTAATTAGTTGACAGAGTAATAGTAAACATTTTATCGCCAGTGCTTTTTCATACGTTTGCATGAGATATTTCTTAATATGAGTCTTCTTTATGTAAATTTTTTTATAACGAACAGTTTACAATCACAAAATATATATTTGCGATTTATTGTCACAAATGTATCGACATTTTTTTGTGATAGTCATCTTTTCCACTCGCTCTTACACATAAAATGAAGAAATTAAAAAAACAGCATGTTTTTCTGCTGGTTATATTTTGTTTTTTACTTGCATTAATTCTGTTTTCTCAATTTTCAAGATACAAATTTGTATTTAATTCATACAGGGCACATATGTATCTCTAGTCAATGAAATTGCATAAAAATATAAAATTCGTTTGGCCAGTGTGTTAAAGAAAACACTGGAACTTTGAAACCAGGCTTAGCAGAAGTGAAAATATGCTATCAGATAATGGGGTTGGTATGTTTAATTTTCTAACAGCCAGTTGCAAAAACTGACCCGCCGTACATAAAGACGAGAAAAAAAGTGTCATTTCCCAAATTTACAATGTTTTTAAAAGAGAGCTGTATTATCGTAAAATTATTACACAAATTTAATACAAATTTTAATTTCAGTTATTTGCAAAATAAATCGTCTTTTATCCATAAGAGCCTAATTTTAGCTTCACTAGCTTCATTGATAAAAATCTGCGATACATGGATGTTAATCCATATTAACATGGACCTAGCTGTACGGATTTGGATTACAAATATCAACTCCATCATTTTGATAATATTTCGGAAGCATTCTGTATCTTACCTGGAAGTGATTTTGGAAAATATTGATTTAAAATAAACTTTTTTGCTGAGCTCACCATAACATTATTTATGTATTTTTTTTAACTTGGCTATGTCCTCTACCCCTCCTCAAATTTCGAAAAAATTGTTCAAGGTAATTAAATTCTAATAAATCTTTTTTGCTTACTTTAAATTCAGTAATAGAAAACTTCTAAATGTGACAAATAATTTTTGTTTCATAATTTCCGAATATTTTATCATTTCATCCATCAAGAGCTTAGTCGTCAAAGTAACTGGTATGGCTAAAATTTTACCAGCCATGCATAGATTTGTACTCGGCATTTGGCGAGTGGCGAGTGACATTTGTTTAACCTGGTTAAAACTAGTTGGTATTGACATAAATATAGTGTGGTTATATTGGCGCTTCCTTGTAAAATCTTAGGCATCGTTTCCCCGCTCAATGCGACAGTGAAGTCCCGATTCTATTTGTCACATTGTCTGCGGCCGAGCTGCAATGGTTTGAATTGATGCAGACATTATCTTTGAACGTCGACAATCACATTTTGACGAGGGAGGAATTTGAAAATGAAAAATGTTTACTAAAGAAAAGAAGTGCGAACTCATTCAAAAAAGATCCCGTGAACCACGAAAACATCGCTTATGCTAACAAACACGTTTTTTTTTTTTTTTTTTTGATGAGTTAGACTTGGCTGAAAAAATCTCAACGATAAAAGTCGTGGCTGGCAAATCTGTATTCTGCCATAAGGTAGCATTTTTCCCGCTTGTTTTATTTTATTTACGAGTATTACGTGTAACGGTTAATAAATAGACCTTTATAATTCCTTTGTTTTTCGTGTTAACCAAGCTCGACTATATATATATCTCTCTATTCTAAAAAAAACGTAACGAACGCTGTCACCACTGCAAATGAATTTTTCGTCACCGGAGGTGTTTCAAGTCTAATATTAAGAAAACCAATGCACATAAAGGTATGAAAATCAGTAGTTTTATAGAGAAATTTTCGATAAACACACTGAAATAGACTTTTTAAATCTAAGAATTATTTTAAGAGCTATTTAATGTTGAAGTCGGTCAAAATAGTTCCGCCAAAAGTTTTTATAGGAATAAAAGCTATGCTTAGGAATTTGACCAAATTTCACAAGAACATACTTGACAATTTTTTGGTGTGCAATCAGTTTCAAATTTGAAGTTTTTTTTCTCATTTTTTATTCACTATTTCATAATTTCAATTGAGGTTTGTTTCCTATTTTGAAAAGGCCATTTATTTATGTTATTGCTAATTTGTAAAACAACGTAAATATTAATATTCCCTTTCAATTAAAAAATGCATTTACACGTGACTATTAAAAACAGAAATAAAACTTTTAAAAATTAGTTAAATAATCATGTGTCAAAAGCAGTAAATGGGAAAAATTCGGCCATACAAAATGTGCTTACACGTGAATATTAAAACAAAATTAAAACTTTAAAATAATATTTAATTATTACGCGTTAAAGACAATAAATGAGGAAAGTGTGCTATATATAAAATGCTCAAATGATAATATTTGAAAACAGTTTCAATTTTGGAATATATTTATACGAGAGGTTTATTTATTTCGAAAAAATCTTTTTCCCATTTTTTAAAACTGCCCAAATAATAACATTTCCTTTCAAAAAACTGTATTTTCACGTTAATATTAAAAAGAGGAAGAAAACTTTGAAAATCACCCTTTTTGAAAACGACACATTTAAAAGGGCTTATTTAAAACAATTTTCTTATAGCGTCATTATAAAATTCCACGAGGGCAGTGACACTGTTTACGTACCCTTTTTATACAAGCTGATTTTCTAATGTTTAATGGCTCTTATTTAATAAATCAGGAAAACAGCCGTTAGCTATTGCGACAGTAGATGATTCGACCTTAAAATCCTCCAGTGAAAGAGAAATGAATAGAAACCCGATTACAGACGATCGCTACTGTTTTTTTAATTAATTCAATCTTCCGTAATCGTTTTAAAACAGAGCAAATTAATGTAATTTTAGAGCCTTCCTTTGTCTGAACGGGGATTGGCCAGCGTGCAGCGTAGGGGGCAGAGTCTTCTAGTAATATAAAATTTTTCAAAAACATCATAACTCAATTTATAAATAAGTTTACTAAGGTCGTCTCTTTGTTGAAATAGTAAATAACCTTAAGAATTTCAGTGCCTCTAAGATTCGTTCCTTCTTTTCGTTTCTCAAATATGACATGGTATTTCGATTCTAGTGTAAATATTAACTTTTCAGGGCAAACTGAAAGTCTTGCGGTCAAGAAATTTAGGAATTGTAAAGATGTAAGGTTTTAACCTCCTATTATCAAATTAACTTTAATATTTTCACTCATATCCCTTGTAATTATTTTTTCACGCTCATTTTTTATGTGGTGTTTTTATTAACTATGCCTAATATAATTATGTGATTTTAATACCTTTTAAAACATTTTATAAGCGAAATATGAATTATGAAATTAATATTTGAAAAAAATATTGATATGCAACACATAAATATTGTAATAGAAATTGATTTTTAGAAGTTTTTAATATGTTATAAAAACATTCAGCTTCCTAACTCAAGTGTCTTTTGATTCAGGCTTAAAAAACTATCAGCAAAACAGTTTTTTTTATTGCGGGGAGGGGGATAAAGTAATTGAGGGAAGAATCATTTCATTAAACTTTTAATAAATGTACCATGGGTCCTAAATATTTGTTAGAATATTTAAACGATTTATTTACCCTGTTTCTAAAACAAAACCCCATTGATTAATATTTATATAATTTATATTAAACTTGAGCCAAAAAGTCACATTTGAGAAACTAAACGAATTGTCCCGTTTTTAATATCGAATATCTCCGATCTAGTTACAGAGACATTCAATATCTTTAACTAATTATAGAAACATTGTGAAAACTGATTTCTAAACTAATTTAGGTGTCTAGATAAGTATTCTTGCGTCCAAACTGGATGCTCATATTGAAAATTTTACAGTTTGTTTGTTATATATATTGTCTAGATAAGTATTCTTGCGTCAAAACTGGATGCTCGTATTGACAATTTTACAGTTTGTTTGTTATATATATGGAGACGTCTCGCTAAGGTTATTTTTAATATAAACCTAAAGAAGATACATTTCTTAATCGAATGTTTGCCTTCGTTTCTCGTAGCGACTATTTGGCGATTAAAATGTTTGGGGGTGTTCCTTTTTTTACTATATAGTCCGATCGATATCTTATCTTGCTTTGTGCCAAACACAATGGTATCACAAGGGATCGGAGTGTACAATGTATCGGTAAGTGAAACCATATGTACTGACAATTATATTCAGAAATATGGAATGTGTGGTTCAGCGCTTTTTGGATAAGGATGATGGCCATTTCTACCACTTTTCATGATATTGTCAGATTGCACTCAAATATTGATACGTTTGTTGCAAATTTCGTTAAAATACCTTCGTTATTGTTAAATTTATTATCAAAAAGTCCAGTTCGGTTAGGAGTGAAAAAATCTGTATCTCTGACAGAAAGAATGGATAGTGGTTCTACAAAATTGTTTGTTGTACTGTGGTCTGTCCCTTACGTGGAATTTAAAATTTAAATGTATGTTAATAAAATTGATTACGGTATACTATGTTTTAAATGTGATTGTGTGGTTATTTTTGCACCAAAGACGGGCTAGTATTTTTTTCTTTGAAAATATATAAATAATTAATTCAAAATTTTATTTGACCAATTTGTACTAGACTAATAAATAAAGTTTTAGATGCGCTGACAAACAGTAAGCTTTTTTGTCGTTTCATATTTGTGTGCGATGTTACAGAATTTAGAAATTTGTATGTTACACATAAACTTATTTCATAACATCTTTTCAAATAAAATATCAGTATACATTGTTGAAGTTATCTTACTTATATATGATGAAAAAGTTACCTTAATTGAGTACAATAATTTTATTAGAATTAATTCACTGTAAGTCTAAGAGTTTTATTCTAGAGAGTACTATATATTTGGAATGAGTTGTGTTTGTCAATTTGTTGAATCAAATGCGTTTTGATTAAATTACAAGAAATTTATATAACTTAAAAGACAACATCTACTTAATTCATTATTGAAGTCAAATTTCGCAATTTTTCAATTTATGTAGAAGCTACGATATAATCTAAGAATTAGATCATGGATTGTAAGCTGTTACGTTTAAAATTTTAGCTTATTTATTTTTAAATTTATCTTAACTTTTTTCCGAATTATAAATATCGTTTATTTTTATAAAAAGGGAGCTAGACTGTGGTATTATCTTTAAGTTTATAGTAATTTCACCCTGTTAGCTGTTAATTTTATTAAAATTGTAGTTTATTTTACTAAAGTTCATTTATTCTTAAATTGATCTTAATTTTATCCCTTAAATACTATATTGTTTAATTGTAAAATGCTATATTGTTTAATGTTGGGACTGTTCTATTATCTCTAATTTTATAATGGCTGCACAGTGATTGAGAATACTATTAAACTTTTACTTTATTTATTTTACTAAAGTCCATTTTAATTTTATTCTTTAATTTAAATATCGTTTAATTTATTCAGAACAGAACTGTGTTTATTGTCTCTAATTTTATATTGGCTGCAATACTTTAACCAGACGAAGAAAATATGTATTTCCTTAAAAACATGCTGATGTTTTTCTCTGTTTTTCTGGTGTCTTTAATAGACATTCTACTTTTTACTTTATAAAAATGCTTTACTTTGAAGGGTTCCGTAGTTAAAATGTGAAAACATATCCATTATAAGATAACTCGTGTGTCTGTCTGATCGTCTGTCAGAGCCGTTTTTCTAGAAAACTATGAAAAATGTAAAGTTTAAACTTGAAAGAGTTATAAAGGTTACTGACACACATATTTATATAATATTAGCCATTCACAAATATATTTAGGGAAAATTTTGAAGGTTTAATTAAGTTTCTTGAAAAAAAAAGCTTTTTTATGTATCGCGTGGGGTTTCGTTCATAAAAGCTCGTAATACTGTACTCAAAAATATATTTGTTTTAATAAATTTTGTCTTTAAAATTGGCCGTTTTTCTAGAAAACTATGGAAAAAGTAACACCGTACTCAAAAATATATTTGTTTTAATAAAATAAAGTTTGTTTTTAGGTTTGTGTTTAAAGTTTGCCGTTTTTCTGGAAAACTATGGAAAATGTAACACCGTACTCAAAAATATATTTGTTTTAATAAAATAAAGTTTGTTGTTTACGTTTGTCTTTAAAGTTTGTCGTTTTTCTAGAAAACTATGGAAAATGTAAAGTTCAAACTTGGCAGAATTATAAAGGATATTGACTCACATATTCATAGAATATTAGCCATTCACAAATATATTTAGGGAAAATTTTGGAGGGCTAAATAAGTTTATTGGAAAAAATAAAACTTTTTTATGTATCGCGTGGGGTATCTTTCAAAAAATCTCGCAACACCGTACTCAAAAATATATTTGTTTTAATTTTAAGTACTATATTTTCAGAGATATCGTTGAAAATGTGCTGCAAAAATATGTTCCTACCGCCCTATTTTCAAATCTACTGTAATTAAAATCATGAAAAAATTAGGAGTAGTAGAAGTCTATTTAAATCTTGCAGAAAACTATAGCGGTTATCCTAGGTAACATAGTTTTTGAGAAAATCGAATCTTCCTTTACACACATACTTTGTTTTGCGGGCGATCAGCAGTAGAGTTGTGTGGCGCTCGAGATACCTATCGACACAGAATTATCCAAGGATTGTTGATAATGATTTTTAAAAAAAAATGGTCAGAAATTACCCGAGATATTAATTAAACTATCTAGAAAAACGCGGCATGGAACAAGATAGCATTACAACTTTGCAACCTTTCGAAACGCACTTGGCACAGTGCCAAGTTTAATCCTTATACAGAGTCCTTGTTTTAGGTAAAGCAAATTATAGTAATAAGTAGTCAACGCTTTTAATTCCAATTGAAATCAATTATTGAAGGTAATTATTGAAAAATATTTCATAGAATAATTCCAAGAAGTTAAAAGTCAGTAGTTTTGAAACAACAATCGCTAACACTAACTCAATATGTAATTCATTTGTAATAAAAAACTTTTCGATTACAAATCACTTCAATCATCATACTTTTTTGTTTAAGAATGAGTCATATAGTAATGAATAAATGTATTGTATGGAATCATTAGTGCGATAGTAAAACTCGCACTTGATCTATTATTTTCTCTATAGTCTTTAATAATGTATATTATTAAGTATTACACGGAGTATTTCATAAATATTTATTGTATGACCTTAACAACACTGTACAAAACACAGAAACATAACAAAAACGTATGTAAAAGCAATATGTAACAGAGTCTTTTGAAATAGTTTCTTGCAGGAGCAATCTTCCACCATAAAAGAAAGTCCGAGTTTCCCCTCTTTTTTGGTACTTTAAAACACTTTACCTTTTGCTTGAGTATGTGAATAAATAGATGCGTAGAATGATAAGAGTAATTAGAAAAAACCTGCAAAGAATAAAATTTATTAGTTTCAGAAAAGTTTTTTTTTTTTCATTTATATTTCTAGTAGAAAGCTAATATTGGTTACATTGACTATACTGTGTGTAAGTATTGCGAAAGTATTGACTTCCGTGGAAAAACTTTCAATAAAATTCTAATATCGATTAAGTATTCACTTTACATTGAAGTATTTGCAATGAAATGCAACTATTGCAAAAATATGGGTTTACATTAGAAATATTTATTATGTGATCTTATATTGTGAAATATTGGCTATACAATGGAAATATTCCCAATAAAATGGAGAAATATTTCTTGCAGCATTGATTCAATATTACACAGTGTAAGCACCTCAATGTTCGGGGAATTGTTATTTTTTTATTCAATATTGTCATTATTAACCAAGATATAGCCAATACAAAAAAAGAGTCGCCCAATGTTGTTTCGGTACTAAGGATCTAAAATTCAAATGTATTGTTTTATACTTACGTTACTTAAATGTACATTCAATTAAATTTACTTAAATTATACATTATTTAAAATTCAAAGTCATATGCAGCAATTTGATTGTTTCGTCTAAATTTACTTATTCAGTTTGCTGTTTGCTTTTAAAATAAGAAAACGGAAAATAAGAATTTGATAGAAAGTGTACGAAGGATTTAAATAATCAGAATTTGATAGAAAGTATACGAAGGATTTAAATAATAAGAATTTGATAGAAAATGGCGCACAAACAAAGAACCTGAGGTGCGTGCGTCTTTTTTGCGCCGAATTCTTGAAAAAATTGCCACAGACAAGTTGTGGGTCATCTACTGGCTTCTTTGGGGGAAATAATGAAGCTATTGTTACCTAATCAATACTTGCTGTTATCTAATATTTCTTATAACCTTTCATACTCGCTTGTGCTCTTTTGACTCGCGACACTTAGCCCAAATTTTGTGTTTAGTATTACTTGTTAAAGGTGAGTACTAAAGGTGAGTTCGGTTCTTTTTTTCGGAGTTCATTTTGTGTCATCAAAAACCGAGCCTTTCCGACACCTATAATGAAAGTACGCAATAGAAAATTGTTCATAACATTTTAATGTTTTTTCAAGATTACTTTTCTCATTAAAAAAATCTCTTCTTACATAGAAACAAGTATTAATCCTAAATACACCCTCATGATAACGTTTCGTGATTTTCATGTCCTTAAAAAACTGTTTAAAATGGCAAATTTGTTATTTATACCCAACCACTAGCAGAGAATTCGAAAAGTCACAATTCTTTTAAAATATCATTCTGCAACTATGGGAAAAGTCATGTATTTTGTTGTGACTTTTAAAATATCTTCTTACATAGAAACAAGTAATACACCCTCGTGATACCGTTTCGTGATTTTCATGTCCTTGAAAAACTGTTTAAAATGGCAAATTTATTATTTATTCCCGACTACTAGCAGAGAATTTGAAAAGTCACAATTATTAATCTTTTAAATTTTATCTGATCCTGCAAAGGCTTCTGATCAGATAAAATATTTCTATTTATATCTCATCAATAACGATTCAATTCCCTTTGAACTAATTTTTAAAGGATTATAAAACACTTTAAGAAACTTTTAACAAACTTATACATACTTGTTTCTTATACAACAAGGGGGTTTATTTGCCTTTTTGAATTGGTTGAACAATAAAATAAAAAAATTGTTCTCGAATCCAAAGACTGATAAAAATCGAGCACGAAGCCGTTTTAGGCCCGACGACTGGTATAAAAATCGATCCCAAGACCGTTTCGGATCTGAGCTCGGGCTGAGCCCATTTAATTTATAATGAGTACAAATATGTTTGTAGGATTTATTGTTTAAAAATTGCATTAGAAGTTCACAATGCAATGTGTGATACTATAACAACGAAATAAAAATACACTGAAAAAAGCCCTTAAATTGCATATATTTGTCTTATTTAAAGACAAAGTAAATAAAAAAATTTAAATAAAAAAAAATTAAAACAGTTATAGTATTTCCTATTCGGAAACTGAAGAGTTAATATCTAATATTTACTAGCACAAATAGTTAATATCTTTAGATTTTACTCTGTATTTGTAAATGTCTGTATAACTCTATATTTATGAATGACAGTATAACTGTAATCCTTATTTAAATCATTATTACCTTAGAATAAAGTAGGTCTTCTGTGTCACTGTTAACTATAATAGTTAAAACTTTAATAGTCATTTATATTCGTTAAAACAATAACTCTCCTTCAACAGTTTAATTGCTTCGTCTGAAGTTAGCTAATACAATTTACAATTTAATTTCTAATGAAAAAGGGGAAAAGAATTTCGTAGAAAATTTAGATTATTATATGACTCACAATTTTGTTTAACTGAAGAAAAATATAAACATTACTTTTTCATAAAGTAAAATTTCAATTGAAATATTCCTAAAATAAAATTAATACTATCAGAAATTCTATTTGAATTTTACTTTATACATTTTATGTATTTAATTTTCTGCATTTTTGAAACACTCGTATCATTGTAATAATTATTAAAATCATACTTTAAATTAATTCTTACTTTATTATATTTGATATATTTCTATTAACTTCATTTTTGTGCATAGCATTCTTATATTCTGTATTATATCATTCTTATTCTTTTAAATTTTTTCTTTGTAACCGTACTTTAGAAACTACGTCATATGATGTACTTTGTGTACTTTGTTTTGAAAGCCCTGTATAATAATTTTGAGGTTTTTAAGGGTGATTTGAAAGTAATTGTAACTTCAAAAATAGTTATAAAAACCTTAATATTACATGTATTAATAATATTTTTTTACGTGCTTAACAGGAAAATAATTTCATTAATTTTAAATAACATGTAAATTAATTTAAAAAATGGTATAAAATCTGATCAATATTCTTTTTTTCTCTTGCATAACTTCTTTTGGAAGCGTTATGTTATAATTTGCGGTGCATGGGGAGGTTTAAATCTAATTGAAACTACAAGGATATTAACAAAAGGCTTACAATTACATGTATTATTAGCATTTCGCTCAGTAAGTAACGATCAATTAATTTGAACAATATAAATAATGCATAAACTTGTGTAATGAATGCTACAGAATCTGATAAATAGTTTTCCTCTTGTCTAAATTCTTTTGGGGATCCATGTCTTATAGTTATAATGTGTATAGGTAAAAAAAAAACTAAATGCAACTGAAATAATATAAATAAGGATTTAATTCTACGTATATTCTTCACATCATTCACAGTGCTTAAGGCGCAATTAATTTTAACAATATAAATACTGCGTAAACTAATTAAATGAAACGCTATAGAATTTATGCATTACAATTGTTTATGCATTTATGCGAATGAAATAAAAGATAATTCTTATTAATATATATGCATAGTTGTTCACCTTACGGTTTTTCCCCATGTCAAAAAACTTACACTGTTCACAGACAGTAGTGTAACCGAATTATTTTGTGTGAGCCTGTAAATGAACGATCAATACTATGCACACTATGTTCTACCGTAAGAATCTTGTAGTGCATCCCAATGACGTATATAAATTCCAATATGTTTGAAATAATGTAACAACATTAAAATGAATCGGAAACGGTTTTCGCCATAGACCGTAATGTAACGGAATTCTTTTGAGTAATCCTAAAAGCGATCTATAAGTACTGCACATTTCATTTTCAATAGGGAACACATCATGATAAACTGAAAAGTGCTAAAAATGAAGAATTGTTTTTTCTATGTTATCATCGCAATGAAATATTTTATCTGAAACTTTTGAAGGACATAAAGATGACTATTTTTTTACGTAATTAATGAATGCTGAATTATCTGTTATTCACATATTTAAATTAAAATAGAAGCAATGGAGTAAATCAACTGTTTTTTGAATAATTTCTTGTAATGGACCAAAAATATTTCACTTTTGAAAATTTTAAATGTTCTTAGTCGTAATTTTTAATAAAGTTTTCATTCAACGCTTTCATTCAACGACTGTTTTTGGTAAAACATTGTTTGAGAAATATTGGGAAATTTCTGGAAACTAAACTGATATATTTCGCTTCTATACATTGTAAAAAAGGCAATGTTTTCTAATCTACGAAAATATAATATAACCATGTACGAAAATTTACAGTAACCTTTTATCAATTACCCATGGTTCTGAAAAGCGTAATTTCTATTCAGAAATCTCAAAACTCAATATTTTTGAGATTTAAAGTAAAATCTACAAAAAAAGTTTTTTTCCCCACCATTGATTTTCGGAAACGTTTCCGAGTAGATTTTATAGTGTATTAAACAGTTTTCTCAACACGGACTATAGGTTTATTGGACTAAGATGCTTTACACCCACGCAGAAAAAAAAAATCGGTTAAAAAAAGGAAAAAAGTCGCCAAATTTAGTGGATTTTTTCCTTTAATGGCAACCTAGCCATTGTATTAAGTTATTCGTTTGGCGCGGTCTGGAAAATCGCGCCAGCCAAAAAGTCGCCAAACTTATGTTTACATGTTTGCGTGAGTGTAAAGCATCAGTTCCGCTTATTGGATGCTATCAATTCTCAATTAAACATTTTTCATTTTCAAAAAAGATGTTTTACAGACAAACGCAATAAATTAACAGCAGTAACATTAACATTAATGTGTTTCGCTAGGATGTATAAACTCAATTACGCAGCTGAAAACATTCAATTTAGAATTGATAGCATTCGAAAAACGTATAATGCGGATTGGGAAAACTGTTTATTTCACTACAAAAAGTACTCGGAAACGTTTACGAAAATCAGTGTCAGCAAAAGAAACTTTATTTTTATACACTTTTCTTTAAATCTCGAATATTAAAGCTCAGGTTTCCGATGTTTCTACAGATAAAGAACGCTTTTGTAAATTGTTGGTAACTCGGAAGACGTTTTTGTATATTTGCGTTTGTGATTATATTATATCTTCTTACATTAAGAAACATTTCTCTCTTTTTTTTACAGTGTACAAATATATGTTTGCAACTATACATATTTTTTATCGTTATTATTGAATGATTTAAGAAGAGCCTTATTATTATTAATTATGTTTTATCCTTTTAAACTTTTACTTTTGTTTAATTGTTTTTTCATTTATTTCTTCTTTTATAATGTTTATTTTTTTATTTTTCAGGTACATTTCATCTTTTTTATTTTTCGACATTACGATTAAATTAATTATTTTGAATATAATGTGGAAAATTCTTTTTATGCTCACTTTAATCAGGTTGAGTTCTAAATAATCATCTAATAATTTACCCTTCAAACATTAATTACAATCACACAGAATATCTTTCATCATTCATACTAAACGATCCTTCATCTAAGTTCATGAAAATTGTTAATTAGCTGAGGTTATTTCTAAGTTAATGAGAATTTCAGTATTAAGATAAACATGTTATTATGAAGTATTTATAATAGTTTATTAAGCTAATAAATACAACATTTTTTACAGAAAATTATGATTAATAATTATGTAATATCAACCAAAGCGTGAAATATATAGTCTCTTATAATGTGACCTCGAAAACTTCTTGATAAGTTTAAAATGTTTACGGCAAAAAAAAAAAAAAAAAAAAAAAATTAAAGCAGATTAACTTAAGAGACTCGATAAAATCCCTTAAATTATTATATTTAACCTAACATTTTTACTTATTTTTCACGGTTCCTCGGTTTTGAAAGATTTTAGATATCAATTTATGACTATAAATGTTGTTTCCCATAACTTTACAACGAGAGAGATATTAAACTGATAAACAGTAATTAGAAAATAGGAAATACAGAAATATTATTATAGGAGGCAAAAAATAGATATTTCGGATTTTCAATATTTGCCCTAAGTACAAATTAAATTTTTCATTAGAAATCCAAATATTTTATGCCAGATCGTATCTAATCCGTTAACTTTTAATGTTTTTAAAACTTTAATTATAAAAGTATCGTTTTATTAAAATAAATTCCCGTATTAAACTTAATCTTGTTAATACGCTTTGATAACACGAGCCTGGATAATACTACATAATTTGTAAATAATGAAGGCAATATATTTTAATGATAACTAAATAATATCAACAAACGTTGATGTACTTAAATTCCCCAGTTCGCATTAAAATAAAATCGCCACTTCTCTGCTAACAGAAAATCGGTAATATATAGGGATGGTACGATGAATTAATGCAATTAGTATTAAATAATATAATTTCAAATTTACATAAGAAAATCTGTTAACTGAAAAATTATTATGAATGTTAAACAGCACTTTCTGTTTTTGTACATTATATATGGTACGTACGACTAGCATCTCGTTAACAGAGATGTCCTAAGCATAATTATGATGTAAGGAAGTCACTTATTACGAATTGTTTTCCCATTCCCTTCTGCTTCGTTATAAACGGTTTTCACTGTATGGAAATTTTCATGCAAATGTTGTTACATTTTAATATCATACCTAAGTCGTGATTCTTAATAAATTCCGTGTCCATGAGGAGGGCTGGGTCCAAAAGCAGGTGGTTGATGCTTGGGAGGTTCAGCATGCATTTCTATATCAGCTGGATTCTGGTTGTCAGTTCCAGGTTCGTTAGTTCGGATTTGTGCTCGGAACCCATGGCCATCAGCAATGTAATCGACTTGTCTTTGGTTTCCAAGGGAATCGGTATATCCGTAGCTACCTCTGACATTTCCGTGGCCGTCGGCGGTCTCCTGTCTTGTTTGTTTGAATTCAGTCTGTCCATCACCTCCTAGGAAGTCATATCCGTATTGATATGGTTTAGGTGGGGGCTATGAAAAACAACGAAATATTACTGAAATGAAGAGATTTAGCTTTACATTATTTTGTGTTAAAAATATTAAATTATTTACTCGCATAGAGCCTTTATAGAGCCCACCATACGCTATATATCCTGAAAATTTCATGAAAAAAAATATTGAAAAGTATTTTAACTACCTTGAGTGGAATGCCCCAAAGTCACATTATGATAAAATTATTTAAATTTTTCTCTTTGAAAATATCCATTTTTAACAACTTTTAAGAATGCAATCGATTTTATTTTAAAAAGATAAAAAAATATTACTCTTTATTATATATATACATTGAGTGGCCAAAATATTCTGACCACTCATGATTGTCTTCTCTGGCATTGATGACGGCAAATATTCTTAAGATTGATTTAATATCCATCCAGTAGAGCATACAGATATGCTTTGCGATGATTCTGAGTTGTATTGTACTACAATTAGTTGTGTTGTAGCTTTTCTGTTGCTGCAAACAATATGTGTCCGTCCACTGGCACCTGCATTGTTCACAAGCAATTTACGCCCACAATTCCACTTTTCGCTTGACATTGTTGGCTTAGATGCAATTCTTTGAAGACTCCAGACATTATTTTACGAGAGAAGTCAAGAAAGTTAGCTATTTTTCTATACTGGAATCGACCTTTCTGGGTCCCACAATCAATACTTATTCAAAATCCCTCAAATCTTTTATTTTCCCCCATGAATAAGCAAAAAGCAAAGTTTACTGGAGCTTCTGACCAAGGGCAAATTTTTTATCAGAAAATCCAGTTCATTACATCATTGTATATGCTGCATGAACGAGTTGGAAGTTTCAGTGAGAAGTGGTCATAATATTTTGGCCAATTTTTATTTTGTTTTCAAAATTTGCATTTTTTGAAGTTTTAGCAGTCGTAAGTCCCTTAAGTGCTAATAAATTGTTACTTTTTCAAGGTATACATATCAAACCGCGTGTGACTTGGAAATCTCTAATTTTTAATTTGCATTAAACTCAAGATTAAATTTCTCTCTTCGATTTGAAAATAAGCTAATTTACTATAAATTTCCTGATTTTTTTTATAAATATTTTCGCTTACAAGAAGAGTAAGTACAAGAACTTATTATAAGAAATAATGCTAAATCATCAATCGCATGATCTCTGCTAAAAGCTACTCAATTTCATTTGCTGAAATTTGTTTATATATTTTGTTTGTGTTATAAAAGTTAATGTGTGATACATAAACATTTTCGCATACTTTAAGTTTAGCTTAGATAAAAAAAAATAGTTGGATATCACTGAAAAATAATTAGAGGTATATGAAAAATTTATTCAATATTGATGCAAACAAAAATGCATGCTAAGCAAATTTTAAAATCCTTCAAAAGCATTTCGTTGTTCTATATTTAACTAATCTATAATAAAATGCTAAAACATGCCTTGAGTAACACTGATCTCATATTGACGCTGGCAACACCTGACGAATAAATTTCACGTTTACTCTAACTTTTTTAACTTCTAAAGATTGCACAACTTAAATTGTTGCACCGTCGAATAGAAAAAAAAAGTTCTTTCAAATGCAGTTTGTTTGAAAACTGTATCTAAATTTAGCTGTTTTTTATGGTTTTAAAAATAACTTTCAGGAATGATTTTAAAAAAAAACTCTGTTGCCTGCCCCCCTTATTACAAAAGAATTACATTTAAAATACTATAAATAGTTCGGCGTCAGTTTCTGGCTAATATTCCATAACGAAATAAGAACACTATCTATACATATATAAAGTAATAAAATAAAATAAGTGAAACACAAATATAACATATATGTAATAAAACAATGCGCTTGAAGCACGGACATTATCAGAATAAAAATGCCTGCAGAAAGTAGCGAAATCTTTGACGATTTCATCGGCTATTATCTTCTGGATGGGGCTAATACAAAAGCATCGATTTTAAAGAAATTAAAAATTTTATTTGAATACATAATTGACATTTTTCATATAAAAATGTTTTTTAGTATTGTTAATGAGTAATATAAAGATATATATTAAATGTAAATATCTATTAGAGTTTCAATTTTATAAAAATGGTTTTCACCTATTTTCTATAACCAGGGAAGCTCATGTCGGATCCCCTAGTAACCATAATCGAAAAAAAAATGTGTTAATGCTAATTGAAAAAAAATATATACAAAAAAAATAAATAAAATAAAAGCATATTTAGGTATACTATATCTAATACTTTTTAAATTCTACCAATATACTCTGTGTAACTTAATTTTATCTATTTATTTGTTTTAGAATAGTACTGAAAACTAAATAACGGAATATTTTTTCCCTCTCGTTAAAATGCCCATCTAAAATCTTTTGAAAATACTATACATATTAATTAATACGAATTAATTATTTGTTAAAATATTATACATTAATATTAAACATAGTCATTTCTTTTGTTACTTCAACCGCCCCCCCCCCTCCAGTAAAAGAATAAAGAAATGAATATAAATAAATATTTAAAAAATATTCACACATTTTCCCCCTTCCCTACTTTTGGAATTGAAAAACTGCGAAAAATAGCGACTAATATGCGAGTAAATGAGGTATTTTATGTAAAATAAAAGAACAATTGAACTTGGAACTTCAAACCATTACTACCAAATCAGCCGGTGCTAGTGCCGGTGCAGTGTAGCCTCCTTGAGCATCACTGTAACCATTATCATGTCCATACTGAGCTGTAGTTAAATAAAGTACAGAAGCGATGAACAATAGCTGTAACGAAAAAAGAAATTAAAAAATTAAGACTGAAATGACATGTCCTAGAAGTAAACAATGTTGACTAATTACTAAGTAACCCGTCTGTAAGAAAGTATTATTTCAATATTGATGCTTAGTAGAAAAACAATATAGCATTAATACGGTTTATATCAGCTATATTATGGCCTTATTGGTTTATATAGGCTATATTAGTCATTATTGGTTTATATAGGCTAAATTTTATCTAATCTTGTGAATATTGGCTTTAATTAATCCCCAACATTCCCCAACATAGGCTATATAGGGCATTATTGGTTTATATAGGCTATATTTTATCCAATCCTGTGAATATTGGCTTTTAATTAATTCCCAACATTCTGTTTAAATTTTCTGAATGTTGCACCATATTGACAAAAACTACTTTGCAAATTTATTGTCAATATTTCCACTTTAAAGCTGATAAACCTTCAATATTGACGTTTTTCTGCACACATATCCTTGTAAACCAATATTTAACAAATTTCAGTATGTAATTGAAAATATTTACAATAAATACAATATTGACATAATAATGAGCCACAGTATAAACATTATAATCAATATCTGTTTGATAAGAATAGCATGATATTTTTTACAAGTACTGATGTTCATATTTCGAAATCCATGTTGCTAATACTCCTTATTCCGTATTGCTCAAATGTTAGCATCATACTGAAAATATTTTTAATAAATTGTAAGTATTAGTGAAATTTTCTTCCATAAAAAGAAAATATTTACAGTGAGATGCTAATAATTCCATAAGGTTAGTAAATACTTCTAATCTGATTGAGTAGTATTAATATGAAATAATAATTTTAGATATTTTACAAATTTTAGATATTTTTCTTCAAATAAATACATAAGTTAGAAAAGCATTTTATATAATTTCAAAAATAGTATCAATATAAATGTATTTTTGTTGCGAATTAAATTATTTTTGTAACTGTCTCAATAAGATAAATTTCAAGAAAAATATTTTTGGCATTCAAGGATTTATACATTACAAACATCACAGTTTGAAGGATACAGGAGATTTCTTTTTTTTTTTTTTTTTTTTTACCGGTATCTCCAATCAATAATCTTCGGGGTAAATTTCTTTAAGATGGGCATTAGAAATGTATCATGGAGATATTGTTTTGAAGGTAGGAACCATAAAATTTTTCCTATATGCTTTGATACCTGCTAATATATTTTCCTATATGTCAGATAAGTCAATTTTAATTTGTTTTACAACGATTTATATATGCGGTATCTGGATTTTTTTTTTTTTTTTTTTTTTTTTAAGAGAGAGAGAGGGGGAAAAAAAAAGGTATAAAATAGAAGATTGGTGGTAATTTTGCTTTTGATTTACACATATAAACACGACAAGATATTTAAAAAGTTGGGAAATTGATATTTTGGGGTAAAATAGTATTCTGACGAAATTTAAACATTTTAATTAACGTTTTATAATTAATTTCAGCTTATAACCAAGCCGAAAAATATACTTTAAAGAGGCAAGAAGTAATAAATCTTTGTATTAGTCCTTTTCCTTCTCGCTTTGTGCATGTGTATCCATTATATAGCATTCTTAAGAGAATTTTTTCTGCATTGACATTTTAAACAGACAGGTTGTATAAATACAGTACAGCAAAAACAATGTCGTGAGTAATGCTGACGTCATATTGACGGTGGCAACGACTGACCAATAAATTTATTCTTCTACTGCAATTTTGTTTTAAATCTAAACATCGCAGAATTTTATTTTTTACATCGTCAAATGGGGAAAACATGTACTTTCAAATGCACTTGGTTTGAAAACGATATTTCAATTTACTGATTTTCTACGTATTTAACAATGAAATCCAAGTATGATTTTTTAAAAATCTGAGTGCGATTCAATTACGGCAGATTAACACGTTTGCACTTAAAACAATGCAAAGAAGCATTTGTTTGTTTCTGTGTAATATTCCATAGCTAAATTGCACACGAAATTTGAACTTCACAAATACATAAATAAATAAAAACACAAATTTAACAGATATATAATCCAACTACGCGCTTAGACACTGAAATAATCATAATTATAAATGTTGATACAAATAGTGAAATAATATATCGCAATTGGTCCCTAGCATGCGGCTAATACGAAAGTGCGAAAAATGCTTTGTAGTGTAATTGGTAGGCAATCTAATAAAATATACTAAACGTGAAAACTTAATTAGAATTTTCTATAAAAACTATTTTCATCTACGCTATCTTCAGACTTATTTTCTGTACACTGGGTAGCACATCGGAAATCTTTAATTCGGGTTGGATTGACTGATATTTGTAAATGTACATTGCATCTCCCCTTCATGTACAATTATCCAAAATGAAAATATACTATAAATTTCCTGTTCAGACAGAAAATAGTAAACTAACATTTAAATATTTTCATTTTTAATCTTGTATTTTCTGCCAAATATAAGGAGACAAAAATAATATAGAGACCAGATAACTTTGTATATGTAAGAAAAATATCTGAATACGCAAACATTTCTAGCAATATATTCATTAATTGTTTGTAGCGAAATACTTCATTGTATTTTTTTTTTATGCAATATGTTAAAATTATATAACTGTTCATGATTATGTTGCTGAAGGACAATGTTAAGATTATACTGTTTGCTATAAAATCATATTTACAAAAATGTTATGTCTAAAACAAAAGAATGGATTGAAGTTTGATGTTATTTTAATTAAAGATGTTTCAGTTAAGTAAAATTAGTGAAAAATTTTGAAAATTACGAGTAACATATTGCTACATAGTAATTTTATAACATTAAAATAAATCAAGACAACAAATTGTGTACGATCTATATTGACGAGCATTAATTATCTATAGTACATAATTATCAAATTTAATAATCTATTTATGTGGGTCTCTTTTATAAATTTCGCAACAAATTTTTAAATATACTGCTAGTTAAATTTAAGAATATTGTTTAATAAATTACTTACCTTTATTGATAAAAAAAAAGTTTTACATCCATTTGATCATTTTATTTAAGGAACATTAAAATGTGTAATAATAAAAATATTCATAAACAATTCGTTGGTTGACAAAACACGAATTCATTATGTGTGTGAGATTATTTTGCATACAAAATAATTGAAAATGCAATAAAAAGGTGCAAGCTTTGTAGTGCAAACAAATAATATATACGTGTAGAGAAACGATGGTTTTATATCTCCTAGCCATCCTCAACTATTTTCTAAACTTATTAAAGACAAATAATGATTTGCTGCTGTTCATGTTAAATGCTATATTTTATTTTATTTTATGATGTTTTCAATCTATTAGTAATTTTTACTTTCCATTTCAACAAATTATTAAATTCATTTCTCCGTGATATTTTTAATTAAATATAATTAGAGATTAAAAAGTATATTTTTACAAAAATAATAATTATAAACATAATAATCTGAGAGCAGTTATTTTAAAATATTTGAATTTATCAAAAACTCCATAATGACATTAATGTTTTTATATATTTTTAAGAATTTTAATTTCTTTATTTAAAATCAGCACATAGTGAACTTTATATGGGATCCTATAAACTTCATTTAAAGAACGAAACATTCCTTTTAACGTGTATAGGATTATTTTCCATATAATAATACAAAATGTACAAGCTTTATTGTGCAAACGTATAACATTATATTTCATAGTCATCTTTAAGTGTTTTTAAATGTTATTATAATCACGTTTTTTTTTTTTTTTTTTTTTTTTTTTTTTACTAATACTTTTCATGCATTTGTTATCTTCACCTTTAATTTAAACTAAAATTAAAGTACTTCTCAGTGAGATATCTATTTAGGCATAATTAGAAAGAGATATAATTAGAAATTTATTAACTTATTGTTGCTAAAATAATTATTAAAGCAGTTATACAAAACTGTCAGAGCATTTATCTCAAGATATTAACATTTATATAAAAATCGACAGTGAGGTTTTGTGTTAGAAACTTTTTAAGATTTTTTTTCAAAATTGGCACATAATGCCATAATGGACTTTAAACTTGGCAACATTCCAGTTTTTTAAATTGAAATAATCATACTTGGAACCATAAATTTTATTTAATAAATTAAATCAAATAAGCGATATATATAAACAAGAACATGCTTAAATAATTTTATTAAATAAATTTCCCTGTACCAATAGCTTTTATCTCGTTAAAAACAGTGGAAATGGCAAGTTTGGAACTTTGTTTTTATGTTTCTTGTAAATTTCGTTTAAATAGGAATAATAATAATAATTCCTTTTACAATGAAATGTAAGTAGAATTTTAGAAATTTCTTGTTACCAAATTAATTATTCAAAGTATAGCATTTAAAGATTTTAAAGTATTTCAATGATATGCATTCTTATGAACCGTTAAATCCAAAGAATTATTAAAAATTCCACCCTTGAATACTGCATTTGTATTTATCCATAATATATTACATGCATGCATTATTATGATTATTATCATCAAATTAATTTATTAAGAACTAAATATAAGAATTTAAGAAATCTATTTTAAAAAGTAACATGCCAATAAATTTAATTATAATTTTCATAATTTTATGAATTTTACAAAGTGAAGATTTTGAATCAGTGAAATTCATAAAATATTGAAATAAAAAAAGGAAAAATATTTATGGAATAATATAATATACTAATAATTTGGTTATTAACATTCAAGTGTTTTAAGAACATACCTTAAGAAAACAAAAACAAAAAAAAAACAATAAAATAGAAAAAAAAATATTTTATAACATAACGGAATTAGAAATTTATAGATTACTGTTCCAAAATAATTATTAAAATTCTGCCATCTAAAAGTTTTAAATTTCTATATAAGAAGACAAAAAATCTCCATGAAATGACATAGAGTTATTTTAATTTTAAAAACTTGCCGCTGCTAAAATATTTATTAAAATTCTGCCATCTAAAAGTTTTAAATTTTTATATAAGAAGACAAATAAAAATCTCCATGAAATGATAAAGAGTAATTTTAATTTTTATAACTTGCCGTTGTTAAAATATTTATTAAATTTAAAGCATTGAAATTTTTAAAAATATTGAAAAAGAAACTGCAAAAGTATTTTAATGTAAAATAACAAAAGATATACAGATTAAAGTTACCAAAATTTGCTGTTTAGAAATGCAGTAATCATAAAAATTAACTTTGTAATTTGAAAAAAAAAAAAAATTCTTAAAACAATAAAAGTTTATCCTCAAAATGTTACAAGTGTAACATTTTGAGAATGAATTGACAATACTCTGTATTACTTTTTAAAAAGTGAAAATAATGAATGATGCGATTTCCGGCTTTTATACATCTTAAGATAATTATTAAAATGCAACAAAGAGTAAAGAGATAAGAAAAAAATCTTTATGAAATGACATAGTGTATTTGAATTTTAAAACCTTGCTGTTGCTAAAATATTTATTAAAACTAAAGAATTGAAGATTTTAAAAAATATTGAAAAAGAAACTGAAAATATATTTCAATATGAAATAATACAACATATACTGATTAATGTTACCAAAACGGTCATTAAAATTGAAATATTTGAAAAAATAAAATTCTTAAAATATGTATTGTGAATAAAAAGAATGAATCTTCGTTAAATGAAATAATATAATTTAAAACCTTGCTGTTGCAAAAAGTTTTTTAGAATTATTGCATTTGTGTTTGGAAACTCAAAAATTTTAAAACAAGGAAAAAGATCAGAAAGAATCTATTATGGAATAATAATTATTTTTAGTTCAATATGGCTAAAAATTATTCAAACAAACCATTTGAAAAACTTAAATTCTAAAATAGTGAAATAACAAAAATAAAATTTTATGAAATTCTGTAACATAATTTGAATTTAAAAATATTAATATCACAAAATAATTATTGAAAATGAAGTATCTAAAAAAATGTTATTCTTAAAATTTGAAATAGTAAAAATTCTTTTTGAGTTTTAAAATTCTAATAATACAAAGTTAAAACCCTATTGTTGCCAAAATATTTATTAAAATTATAGAATCTGAAAAAAAATAATTATTTTGAAATACTTAGAAAAAAAATAAGGAATTCATTATTCATTAATCATAAAAGTTAATTAAAGTTGGCATTTGGAAAAAAAAATGAAATTCTTAAAACAATGAAAATATCTTACTTGAAACATTTTGAGGATGAATTGAGAATGCTCTGTATTTCTTTTTAAAAAGTGAAAGTAATGAATGATGCGATTCCCGGCTTTTATATATCTTAAGATAATTATTAAAAAACAAAAAAGAGATTTACCAGTTTCTTCAACATTTTAAATCAAGCAATAGAATACTTTTATTGAAATCGAGGTCGCGGTCATGAGGGTGGGACAAAAACAATCTCCTAGAAAATGTAAAATAACTCTCATGTAACAGAAAACTGAAGCCTAGAAATGACTAAGGAATTTTTTGATAAGTTTTAAATGAATAATCAAGTTTAACTTTTTGCTTGAATGGTCATTTACAGAGAAAAACATAACACGTGATGGATATATGTTAAGATTCGAAACCTAAGTTTAAAATATTGTAATCACCAATAGCATTGGGTTCAGTAACCCTATTGTACAGAATAAGACTCGACCTGCGGATCGGGCTGGCACTTTTTTTTTTTTTTTGGCTTTGTGTCAGATTGGCTCTCTATTTGCTTCGGGAAGAGTTGGCTCTATTTTTTGCATTGGGTTGGCTCTTTTTTTTTCTTTGCTTTGGGTCGGGTTGGTCCTTTTTTTTTGCTGCAGGTCGTGTTAATTCTGGTTGTTCTTTTTTTCTGTGATTCGGGTTTCGGTTAGTTTGATTCATTTTTGGAGCTGATTGGGTTGACTTTTTTTAGGTTTCTGGAATGGTTTTGATTTTTTCAGTTCGTATTCAAATATACTCAATTTTCTTTAAAAAAAAAAAAAAAAAAAAAAGAAAAAAAAAAGAATCGAATATTATTTCAGATGAAAAAAAAATGTATTTTTTAATTTGAGCGAGTATATCTATTAATTTTTCTCCACAAAAATGATAATATTAGAAGTCTAAGTGTAGATAACTTTTCCGTAATTGCATTAAAATATTGAGATTATTTTCTTTCCTTTTGAATTTTAGGTCGGGTTTGGTTAACGTTTGCTGTGTTCAAGTGGGGTTACGGATGGATGATAATTACTTTGTTGCGAGTTCGATATCACATCAATTGACATTTTTGGGGTTCGTATAGAATACATATCGACCAATGAAGGATTCTAATCATCATTATCTTATAATATTGTATTCCATGTTTTATAGAGGGATATTCTAAAAAATGTGTTTATACACATGAAATAAATAAATCAATTTCACTTTCCTAAATAATACATTTATATTTCAGAATATAGTGCAGATGAAGCATAACTGATGAATTTATAAATCAGATTTTCGTACAAAATTTTTTTTTAATTGTAATGAGATTTAAATTAATAATCAAGTTTAACATTTTACCTAATTAGGTATTTACGGAAAATAAAATTAAATATTAAATTAAAATGTGTTAAAACAACATTAAGGCAATGGAAACTGTAGCATAGAGGTGACTAAATAATTTTTTGACAAGTTTATAGATGAATTATAAATTTAACTTTTTGCCTGAATAGTCACTCACAGAAAGAAAAACATAATATTTTATAATAATATGATAAGATTCGAATCTCAAGCTTAAAGCATTGTAACCTCTATCAGTAATCAATCATTTAATAATGTATCATTTCATGTTTAATGGAAATGGTATGAATTTTACGTTATATTTTATGATGTTGTTCAAAAATATAAAATAATTTTCGTGTAATAGAAAACTGAAGCAAATAAATGATCGATTTTCATAAGTCCTAATTTATCACAAGTCTTAAATTCAGAATTACGTTTTACTTTTTGTCGAATTTATTACCTACGGAAAGATGAAAAAGAACATCTGATGAAAATATGTTCTGTATCGAAGTCTAAGTTTATTGTATACACCAGTGTTTCATTATATTTTATTTCATGTTTTATGGTAATGCATAAGGATTTGCATAATGTTTTATGGTTTTTACCTTGAAGGTGTAAAATAACTTTCATGTAATAGAAAAATGAAAAGCAAAAACTACTAAGGAACTTTTTAATAATCTATAAATGAATAATTGACTTTTTGCTTGAACGGTCATTTACAGAAAGAAAAACATAGCACTTGATGAAAATATGTTGAAATTCGAATTCTAAGTTAAACATATTGTAATCACCAATTTTAAATAATTTAATAATATTTTATTTAATCAAAAATCATTTTAATGCCTTACCTTTCTCTCGAAGAAAATATCTCCCCCCTCCCCCTCGCTTACTTTTAGTACTTTTAGTCTTGTGTACTGATTGTGACTGCTTTTTGTGTAGCAACCAACAATTGTCTGCTTTTATGTTTATTGGAGTTCGATGCCTTTATGACTAAATTCATTCATAATTTGCCAATTTAAAAATGTGGCGTTTTTGTGGCTAAATTTATAATAAGAAAACAAGAAAGAAAAAAAAGAGCTTTCCACGTTTAGGTAATAAATGTAAGTATTATTATGAGTTCAACATTTGTTAGGAAGAAAAATGTTAACTTTGATTAATTTTTAATTAATTCAATACTGCATATTTGTTTATATATATTCATGCATAATTATCATATAAATTCACCGATTAAAAGAATCCTTTTTTTTCTAATGAATTCGTTTTTCCTGAGTTACAGATTAACTTTAATTAGGGTTCAGAAATGGAATATGTGTATGGTTATTTATATGCTTTGACTGTTTTTAGGTACTCTAAGATCCGAAGAAATATCCCATCTCTCAAAGAAATTGAATATTTTGTTAGAAAGGATTCAATATATATATATATATATATATATATATATATATATATATATATATATATAATTGTTATGGTATATTTATATGTATATATACACCTTTGAAATCAAATAATAACTTACAAATTCTTTTATAAGAATTACTAAATCTCTAATTTAAAAATGCCATGTAATTATATTTTACATCAATTGTTATAGTAAAAATATATATAGAGATAAAACATCTTCTACTATATATATATAACACAAACGGAAATTTCGTTCCGTTCCTTTATAACATGAGTCCTGCTGAATGGATTTTGATGGAACTTGCACTGTTCGATAGATAATTTGTCAGGGAAGGTTTTAGTATATAACACAACATTCTACGTGGAAAAGTTATAGAATTATGATGTAAAGTTGTGTTATTTTGGACGAAAAGGTTACCACTGGTTATTTTTTGGCGACCATTATTGTTGCAGAAAGAATTGAAAAAGCTATACATCTAAAAAAATAAAAGAAAAAACTGTGCTAATTTTATTAAAAAAATAAAAGAAAGAAAAAAAGAAAGAGAAAGAAAAAGAAAAGAATAAAAAGAAGAAAAACAGTTTTGATGAGAGATAATATTATAAAACGAAAATATTTAATTTAAACATGATTGGGAATATTCGTAATGCTTAAAAAGTTATTCAATGGGCAAGATTGCTATTGAAATATTTGGCGATTTATCTTTTGTTTTTGGCGATTTTGATTTTACTTTTGACCCCAAATAATTTGATTTTAAATCAAAAAGTGTTTTTTTTTTTGTTTTCTGCAGAAAAAATTAAAATGGCTATACATCTCGAAAAATAAAAGAAAAGACTGTTAATAATTTTATTTAAAAAAAAAAGAAAGAAAGAAAAGAAAAAAAAAAGAAACAGTTTTGATGAGAGATTTTAAGCCAAAAGATGTTTTTTCAAGTGTACGACATCATTTTTGCAGTATTTTTTTTTTGGTACTTTTCGGTTAACCAGGCACCAGTGATATATATACATGTTTTATATATATACACACACACATATATCTACACATATACATATATATACACTTATATGTATGAAAAAATATATACACATTATATATGTACATATATCACTGGCGCCCGGCTAACCGAAAAGTACCTTTTTTTTTATTCAAATTTAAACTATATTAACAGCAATAAACTTCTATTTACTTCTACCTTATATATGAAATTTCGTTCCGGCTACTTATAACTCGAGTTCTGCTTCATGGATTTTCGTAGAACTTAAACTGTAAGATAGATAATTTTTCAGGGTAGGGTTTATTGCACAACCTATCGTTTTACGTAGCTTAGTTATAGAATTATTATGGTAAGTTCTATAATCAGATCAATCCGACTATAAAAGATTAGCCTTTTTAAAAGATTCTGCTGAATGGATTTCGATGAAACCTACACCGTTAGTTAGATAATTTTGTAGGGAAAGTTTTATTATATAACATATCATTCTACGTTGCTTAGTTCTAGAACTATAGGGGGAAATTCGAAAATTGGGTGACTTTTTTTTATCATATAATAGCCTTTTTAATATCGGATTCTGATTATGAAAGATTAGCCTTCTGAAAAAGTTCTACTGGACGGATTTTGATGACAATTGTATTGTTAGTTAGATGCTATTTCAGGAATGGTTTTAGTGTACTACATATTGTTCTACGTTTCTTAGTCAAACAGTTATGTGTGATAGTTATATAGTCAGGTGAAACCGATTCCGAAAGATTAGCCTTTTAGAAAGTTTTTACTGGGCGTATTTTTTGCGACTTGCATTTATAAGTAAATAATTTTTAAGCATGATTTTAGTATATTTCATATCGTTCTATGTTAGTTTTAGAATTATGTGGAAAAATTCTAGGTACTTTTCGGTTAGCCGGGCGCCAGTGATATATGTACATATATAAATATATATGTATATACATAAATATATATATATATTCATACATATATGTGTATATTATATGTATATATATGTATATGTATAGATATATGTGTGTATATATATATATATGTGTGTATATATATATATACATGTATATATATCACTGGCGCCCGGCTAACCGAAAAGTACCAAATTCTATAATCAGATGAACCCGATTATCAAAGATTAGCCTTTATAAAAACTTCTACTGGATAGCTTTTGTTATTATTATTTTTTTTTTGCATTGTTAGTTCGATAATTTTTGGTGATTGTTTTAATATATAGCATATAGTTTTATCGTTATTTTTTCAAACCCTAACTGTGAATGACCAAATAAAATAGTTTGTCCTTAACAGCTAAAATTTTGACTGCACATTAGAAAATATAATAGCGCAATGGCGTCATATTTCAGTAATTTGGAAGGATATTCCAGGTAAATATACAGATTGCTTCCAAATACAAGGTCAAATTACACGATATATTTCGTTTGATTCAAGGTTCATTTGTAGAAGCCGATCAGCGCAGCGGGCGTAGCTTGCTAGTAATAAATAAAACCCAGCAGAAAATCTCAATATAGTTAGAATCATAGGCACATTTCAAAAGTTGGTGGAACCAAACAATAAATAAAATGATAAGAAATTATTCTTGAAAAAATGTAGTAAAATAAATTTTATGTGATAAACTGGAACAGAAATGGAATATAGATATCGTATGACTATGAAAAAGTGAAATATATATGTATATTTCGATGTATATTACTGTCATAAAAATATATTTTTTTTCAAAATATACATATAATGTCAAAAGTTATATTATAAAAGTGAATTCGATTCTAAAATTGGCAAATTTGACATGCAAAAGGTAAATATTTTAAGAAACATTTCTAATGATAAGATCATTTATGATGTACATTAAAATAGTGTTTCATCAGATAGGTCAAAATTATTTACGGTTTTTCTTCTTTCGAAATTTGTAAATACCATCCACCGGCATCTATCATCTTCTATATATGCCTCTAATGTGATACGATTCTTATATCTCCATTCTACGAAAGTATAAATTTCCTCGTACATGAACAGAAAAAAACATTACTAACTCAGTGGGAACCCAATGTAACAGATGATTTTTTTATTATTATTATTATTTATTTTTTTTGTGTGTGTGAAATCCTAAAAGTAGACTGCATTCGAGAGTGAAAATTACATAATTTTCATAGAAAAGCGTGAATTTTAAAACTAATTTAATAAAACTGAAATGTTTTCCTATAATTGCACTCAAATTAACCATTTTCATTCCTTTAGCTCTGAAACTAGAGGCATAATCTTTTAAAGAGAGAATGTTTTAGAAAATGACGTCTTTGAAATCATACATTTCATTAAGATTAAGCAGCACTGGAAGGTTTTACAGTGATTTCATCAAGTTCGCGTGATTTTCATTTTTCAGTCCTTGTAAAAATATTTCTAATAATACGTTTAACATAAATAATATTGTAATTTTCAAAACAAAAAGCATAATATTATGTACAGCTCACCCCTTTCCCCAAGAAAAAAATAAACGAGTTTATTGGAATGGTAAGTTTGTTATAATACAATACTGTGTTAATGTAAAATACTGCTTTCTTTCTTTTATAAATTATGAGTTTTGAACGTATTTTTTATTTTATAATATATTTTCATTATATTAAAATATGTTTATGGGAACCTAAGTATCTTTTAAGTGTTTTTTTTTAAAGAAAATATCACACGATGTGAAACCTAAATTGTACTACGTTCAAAATATTTGAAAGGGGTTGGTTTTATAATCTATTTGTAAAGCATTAATATTTTTTATTAAGATCTGCATATTTTTTTAACTTGATGAAGTTACTATAAAGATTACGATAAATAAAATTTTTTATGTATCATAATACCATAAATTTTGTGTGTAATTTTGTTTTGCAATAAATTTAAAGTGAGCTTGCGGAAAATATATGAATCATCACATTAGATTCTATAATCAAGCGATAAGAAATATTTCTATAAATAAATACTTTATCAACTAAAATATAATTAAATATTGGCTGATACAATTCTCTCCAAAAAAAAATTATTCGCACCGGAGTCCCCCTGAGTGTCTTGATAAAGTTATTTATTACATGAAATGCAAAAATTTTAAAAAGAATGGAATGTTTAAACGGAAAAGAAAATAATTCAAATTATTTTAAATTAATCTGCCTTTTCTTCTTCTTTTATTACACAACTTTTTATTTTATTTTCAATTAAATTAAATTAAAAAAAATAACTAAGGTAGCTTCCATATTTATTTATTATTTAAGTATAGCTACATTTATAAACTCCTGCGAATCTTTGCACTTCGCTTTTTTTACGTTTTGTATTTTAATTTTTATAATTGCTGTTATGTGCATGGTACTTTTAAGTTATTAAAAGTATTACTTTTAAGGAAGATATTACAAATTCGAAACTACGCACAGAATCGGATCATACAATATTCTGAAATATCAAAAAAGAAATATAGGGGAAGCATACAGTCCGAACGTGTACATAAACAAGAAAGAAAAATCATGCCTCAAGCATAGATTACGAAACGTTTTACAACCGATTCAAATAATTCTAACAAAATTTTACCGTTAATAAGCTGAAAAATGTTGTCTAAGTAAACAATTTAGAAAACGATAACATATTTTCAAAACTTAATTTCATCAGTTTTTATATATATTGAGGAAGATATCCTAATTATTTCTGTGCACCTGAATATCATCTATGTGGTGATTTATTTGTATGTATATATAATACATAGTATATAAAAAAATAAATCATTTAGGAAACGCATAACGCAGTTGAAAATATCCCTTCAGCATTTTCCGTCAATAAGCGGATATATATTCGAATGCTTTTCTGAAACCCTGTATGTGATCTTTAGAATTTATACACACCAAGTAATAAGTAAAAAATTAGTTACATTTAAAAATGAATACTACAATAGAAAATGCGTTTCCAGTAATTATTACTCATAGACATTACTGTAACCAATTTTTTGTGTTCCTGCAAATGAATGTTAAATGTCATCAACACCATATTATACGGTAAGCATCTTGTAGTGCACCTCAGGGATCTATATCAATTTAAATATATTTGAAATAATGTAACATCACTAAAATGCACTGCAAACACTTTTTCTCCACTTAGATCATAATGTAACTGAATTCTTTTGAATGCCCTTGTTAACTTACTATAAATGCGACACGATTCATTTTCAATATCGAACATGAAAACCTCAACAACATGTATCAATTACATGGTAATCCGACTGCATGTATGCGAGTTAGTGCACGGCCAGGCGGCCAGACAGACAGAAGCCCAGACAAACCGAATTCATAAATACTTTTCAACTATGTTGGAAAGTGTCAAAAATAGAAAATAAGCACAGACACCTATGAAAAGAAGATATTTAGCTGGGTAATTGAATACACTTTTATGCATTTATATATGCGCATTTACGAAATGCTTACAAACTTATGCAAATATACACTGTACAAAAAAAAAAAAAAAAAAAAAAAAAATCCGTTGATTGCCAGTTCAATTGGCGGAATTTTACGGATATTTTTTTTCGATGAAAGTAATTTCGTGAATGAGCCAAATGGTATTGCGAACATGGATTTGGGAGCAACCTTGAGAGATAATGCTAAATTATTATTATTTTTTAAATCTGTAGGATTTATTTATTTATTATTATTATTATTATTATTACTCTTCAAAAGAAAAAATCCGTAAAAATACGGACATTGGCCTGGCAAAATAAGAAAATGTTTTTCAAAGTGTAAATATATATATATAAAAAAATCTGTGCCTTAGCGAAAATGACAAATTATGTAGACTTTTAGCACTATTATCTGACAGGGATGTTCGTAAATCCATATTCGGTACTTTCTCTCACATTCTCTCACATTCAGAGAAAATATTCTCTGTGAAAATACGGAAATTGTACAGGAAATCGATAAATAGTTGTTTATTTTTTCTTTGGCGATTCACCTATGTCGTAAAAAAAAAAAAAAAAAAAAAAAAAAAAACTCCTTATATACAATGTTGCAAAGTACGTATACAATCTTCCAATACCATCTATTATTCACGATCTGAAATTGACAGAACTATGTCACTGAAAGATTGTACGCGGAAAAGGTCATGATCAAACGGTCCGCTAGAAACAAAAACAGGATCTGGTAAAAATAGTTTCACCATTTGCAGTGTTTGGCCTTGTGCTTTATTGGTGGCCATTGGTAATGTAACTTTCAAGGTAAAATGTCGTCTCTTCATCTGAAAAGTCATAATTGGGAGACATGTTAGATTTATCTTAAGAATTCTATCAAAATTTTCAGAGTTAACCAAAATTTTCCTGCTCATCAACCTATTGTTTTATACTAAAATTTGTAATTAACTTACAATTAATATTAAACAATATTCATTTTTAAGATCTAATGCATATGGTGGTTTACAAGATTGGTACTGAATTGAAGAATCCAATGAGATATAATTATTTCTACAATTTTTATGCGGTTATAAATTTTTTAATATATAAATAATGAAATTAATGATCGGAAAATAGATTTATCGTAAGATAGAAAAAAATCAACAGAAATTTATTTCTAGAAATTTCAAATAAATCGATTTCATTTCATTCCACAATGTCGTTTTTGACTTTAGTTTAAAACATTACTCGTATTGCAGCTTATTTTGCAGCTTATTTTGCAAGTAAAAAAAAATCACATTAGGTGTTTAAAAGTCTACATATGTATGTTTCCTAAACTATTTGACAGAATGGCTGCCCATTTGGTGTACCACGGTAAAATCCACCAAAGAATCTAAATATGATGTCAAAATTAGGCATTCCTATTGAACATTTTAACTTTCATACAATTTCTATACAGATGGAAATCTACAGGATGTTCTTCTGAAAATGCCCCCTAAGTTATTTTTTTAACATACAATTAAAGAAGACAAAATTTCTAATCAAATGACTATTTTAGTTTTTTCTGTGTCTGTTTGCCGATAAAATATATTATGAATAACTTTTTTTTTGTCCGACTGTACAGGACCTTAACGTCTTTTAGAAGAAAGTTCCGTAATCCTTGGATTGTCCATGAAAAAAGAGTCCCGTTATCCTAAACGTGCAGATTCTAATCAGATATAAAATCACACCTGCAATGTTTCGATGTTCAATATTGATCTTGCTGTAAGTCTCGCCCCTTTTGTTTTACTTTATTATTTTTGTAATTGACGTCAGTTGGAAGATTTCCTAGGTTATTATCGTTATAAAATTTCATATCAGTAACCTTTTTGTTTTTATGTTAAATCCTTGGCATCGAATTATTACTTATTTAAATATGGTCATGTGATATCTTGTAATATGCTGTCAGTGATAGCTGGAATGTTTCCTAAAGTTGAAAAACGTTGGTGAGAGACATGTATATGTTTTGTATAGCTCAGAAAGAATTTAAAAATTAGCCACATATCACAGAAAATTTCATTTTTTTTTATTTTTCGTAATTTTTTAGCTACCTAGATAAATATTTCGCACACAACCCCGGCGAGAATTTTAAGATCAATGATTTTTTGGATTTTTGAGATGAAGCTGGAATATCTGGTGGATGTGCTTTTCTCGATTTAGCTTGTTGATTGGTGCCGTGTCCAAACTTTCAAGGGTATATATGACCCCATTGACTATGCACATATGACCAATATAATTAGTAAGCCGCACCATTGTTTCAATCTGTTCTTATCTCAAACGTAGCATTCCATTATTTCAGAATACAGAAATTGACAGGTGTTTTCATTTGGTCTCCTCATGTTTTCTGTGGTGTCCTTATTCATGATTGTATCAAGTTCTCTTTCTGTTTTAATGTATATAATCAATTGTTCTGTCAAATGAATTTGTAAGCCGATATCTTGATGGGAAGGTTTAATCGTCTAGTGAATGTGCCATATAGCATTAGTAATTCTGACATGTTAAAAAATTCAAAGAAACTCCCACCTCATCTAGAGCCACTGGATGTGGTTAATAAGCATTATTTTATAAGAGTTTCAAGGCACAATCATATTCTTTGTAAGCTTATTTACGGAGATATTTGATTGAACATATTTAAGAACATCTTCAACATTAATGTGTGTTTAGTTAGATTTAAAAGCAATCTATTTGTAATCGATAAAAAAAATACCCCTTTTCTTTAAAATTGGGCCTTACTCTACTTTACACTCTAAAAAAATCCGTGATAACACAAGAGATTTTCCGTTAAATTTTACGGAGAAGTTTCATTTTTTCAAAACAACAGTACAATTTCCGTAAATGGCATTAGTTCCGTAAAGGATATTTCAAAACCGTAAATATGCAGAAAGTTTTCCGTCAGTTTAATGGATTTTTCCGTATTTCTTACAAAACTGTACTATGTCCGTATTTCTAGTGCCATTTCCGTAAATGACGTTCAGAGGTTTGCGTACAGAAATCGCCTTGTTTGAAATGCGAATTAAGATTCTTTTATTTACTAGAGTTCTTCTAGGGTCCAAATGTGAACCAGTCCTACCCGTGGGCCTATTTTTTGTCATTAGACTCGGGCCAATCCTGGAACTCATTCTAACCAGGGTTGTGTCTGGGCGGTAATTTTAAGTGAAAATAATTGTGATATTTTTATTTTTTAGTGAAATCTTTAGAAATTTATTTTATTTCCATAAATTACAGAAAATATTTTTTTAAATCTATTTTTTTTTCTTTATGGTACTTTAAATTGTGAATTTTTTCACAGACGTTTTAAAATTTTATTTTAATTTTATTAACTTGAAGCAATATTAGGTTATTAAAGGTTTCATAAAATATTATCTTTGCAAATTATCGATATGTATATTGTATTGAACAAAACTGATTTGTCTTATAAATTTGTAAATTAAGCTAAATTTTTTTTTTTATATATAAATTATAATTTTTTACAAAGTTTATATTTTTTTCTTTAAATTTATAAAAGTTATTAATCATTTTTCTTTACTTTCATAAAAATGAAGTTTATGATTTTATAAAGTTTAGAATTTATTTCGTTAGTTTATGATTTTATAAATTAAAGTAAATTAATTTAGACTAAACTAATAAGTCCAAATTTAAACTTACCTATCCCAAGGTCATTAATTTCAAAATTTTCTCTAAAAATCTATTTTTTTAATTTTAATATTTTTAAGGTTTCTTAAAATAATATCTTGGCAAATTATCGGTACGTGGGTATTAAACTAAACTGATTTGTCTTATAAATTTGTGAATTAAACTAAAATTTATTATTTTATAAATTATAATTTTACAAAGTTCATAATTTTCTCTTTAAATTTATAAAAAATAATAACTTTTTGTTTACTTTATAAAATTATAAACTTCATTTTTATAAAAGTTTAAAATTTATTTTGTTAGTTTATAATTTTTATAAATTAAACTAAATTATTAAGTCCAAATTTAAACTTACCTATCCTAAAGTTATTTATTTCAAAATTTTCTCTAAAAATCTATTTTTTCGTTTTGATATTTTAAAAATTATTCATTTTAACAGAACCATACACAAAAGCTCGCAGCAAAGCTTAAATATAATAATTCAATTTATTATAAATTTGTTTACTCACATAAGTTTTTAAACTAAGAAATAAAGAAAATTTACTTTAATAGCATGTAATAATACGTCTGCTTAAGATAATTATTGATTTTACTGAAATTGATAAATAAATCAACACACAAATTATTAAAGTATATGTACTATTGCAAAAAGAAACAATCATTACTGTTAATACAATGATTTACGCATATAATACATAATTTTTTTTAATTTATATGTTATAAAGCATCAAATAATAAAGCAGAATATAGAACAATTTTGAAAAGAAAATATTAAAAACAATAGAACTCTGAAAATATCCATCTAAGAACTTCAATTTTTTTGCATCATTAAAAACTTCTCTAATAGGTAACAACATTTGAATACGTGTCCTGTCCAACCGTAGCGTAGAGATTTGGCGGCGCTGGTTTAGTAAACGGAAGGTCGTGGGTTCGATATTTATCGTGGGAAATGGTGGTTGTTTATTAAAAAGCTCTCTCAGAAATGAACGAAAAAAAAAAAAAAAAAAAACGTATCTGTCCCTTATAAGATGTTCCTAAGATGTTCCTTGAGGGATAATTTTTTTTTTTTTTTGGTCCTATAAAATTTATTTTAACGACATAAAAATTTCTAAAAAATACGGAAGATATCTGTTATAAAACGGAGATTTAAAAACGGATATTTCAGAAATTACGGAAAATTTCCTAGAATTTACGGAAAATTTCCTGGAATTTAAGGAATTTTTTTTTCCGTTAAAATACGGAAATAGTACTGGCGTCTCGATTACCAGTACAATTTCCGTTATTTTCAGGGAATTTTTTTTACAGTGTAGGGTTGATCACGTCTGAGAAAAATTGGGAAGAATAAATAATTTGGAAATCAGAAATTAAGAAAATTGTACTTACCATCTATGGTCAATGTCCTTAAATGTGATGACTCATAAAAAGCGAAAACATTCTTGTACCTAAAATTTTAATGCAAGAATTGTATATAGGAAAAAAATAGGGATTTTACGAATAAAACACGACAGATGCTTTTGCATTAAAGCGTTTATTCTAAGATATTTTCCCATTACAGTACATACTGTTAACTATCAAACTCTCCCAACATTCCTAAAATACGCAGTCTAAATACGCAGAATAATCCGAAAATCGCGATTATCATTTCATTCTTTATTTTCGAAAGCCAAATAACATCATCGACCTCAGGGCATTGGTAGTCTGTTTCATCTACTGGAAGTAAAAGTGGTGGAAAACGACATGTTTTGAACCAAAAGTTAAAAAAAATTCAGCACATTTTGGTGTGTGATATTTTTTATAGGCCTGATAGAGGCGAATCGGATCCTTCAAATGCGGAGAGGTTTGCAGCAGATGTACAAAGTTATGTTTATGTGGAATTTTCATTCATTAAATTCAATTGATTTTCAAAAGCAGAAATTGTGCATATTTAAATTTTGTTGTATTAATATAATTAGAAATTTCCACGGAGTGATACATTGCTGTTTGTCTTTGACAGAGTATTTAAATACGTAATTAAAATTTCAAAATAGGAAAATAAAATAGAGGAAAATATTCTAATTGAAATTTTTTCCGACTTTGAGTTTTCGACGGACTTAGATGTTTTAGGGGTCAGAGATTCCGAAAAACATGTTTATAAAAAATGTCTGTCTGTCCGCCTGTCCGTGTGTTTGTCTTCATTATATCATCAAAAAGTATATGAAGGTGTGCATAGAACTGAACCAAATTTCATTTATAAGTTTTTGACTATGGCCAGCAGGTTCCCCTTGAATTTGGAGATATTCTGTTGGAAGGGCGCGCTGTGATAGCAATTCTGTATGATTTTCGAGATGTTTCATAATTGTGTTGTACATCGGCTGCTCATGCAGCGAAGGATGCTTCGAATTCAGGTAACCTGTCGCTTCGCAAGCAGCTAACGCACAACAAAATAACGAAAATTATTGATTTTACTTACCCATCATACGTAGTAATCGTCTTGTAATCGTTCTGAAAATCGAAAAATTTTTTTGACGGATGTACACGTTTCAGACACTGGAGATTCCGAAAAACACATTTTTAGAAAAAAAAAATTGTCGTCCGTCTGTCTGTGTGTTTGGGTGTGTGTCTGTAAACGCTCTATTTCCCAAACAAATTGAGATAGAGACTTGAAATTTGGTATGTATTTAGTATGTAATAATGGGAAGAAGCTTATTGAGTTTCAGTAACCTCGATTTTCCAGAACTATTTTTTTCGGACTCTCGAAATATTCGTTCTGATAAAATGTAGATAAAAATTTTCGAAATTGTTTATTTTAAGGAGTAAATATGAAAGACAATAAAAAAGCATAAATTTTGCACAAAGAATGAAGTTGATCGGATAATTATTTGCTTAGGTATTTGTAATTCTATTTTCCACACTCTTCGATTTTTCTTGACCCTATATTTCATTCAAATTTCAATTCAAAGATATATTTTAATTGGAAATGTGACGCTTAATCCGACGCAGAAAACCGTTAGTTAATATGATTATCAATTTTGGAGTTATATGGATGTTTCTTTTACGCAATTCAGCAATAGAGCATTTAAAGTTTATGACGTCATCAAGCCACGATTTTATTCGAATTGCAATGCATTTTATAAATAGTTTGCACATGTTTTATTTTCATATTTTATACTATGCATATCCATGATGAGTAAGTATTAAGTTGGCCCCCAATGACTAGTTTTATTATGGAATAAATGTGGTTTATTTAATACAATTTCATTACTATTTTTTTTTCTTCCCCGCCAAATTTTCTAGCTGAAAATGTTACAAAATGCTCAAGAAAGCTTCTAAAGAGTTTTGCGGACAAAATAGTTCTGTTGCTAAAGTGTTGAAATGTGTGACTGATACCAGAAGTTTAGAGCAAATTGAGTTGAAAATAAAGGCTTTTCTACATCTACATTATAAAGGCAACATTTTTTTTTTCAAACATTCTGGTACAATTTCGGCAGTTGGGAATTGAAATAAGCAGGAAGTATACTTCCGACCACCTTTAAAAGAGTTAAACAAGCTGTTGAGGATGTTAAAGCTCGTCTACTGACGTGACAAGCGCATAAGAAATATAATATTCTTCACTCAACAATTCATGGTCAAATAAAAGTACGGACTTTGCAGGTAGTTACTCTAGCTTATCTCATAAAATGCTAATGAAAGAGTCTAATTATAACATTATGTTTAGCAAGTATGTAATTGTTGAGCATGAAGGTGAATTTCTAGGTTACTATTTAGATAAAGATATTCGAAGTAAGCACAAAGGTAATCAGTTGTCCCAAAAATGGGAAGTAGCCATAACGGTGTGGTAAAATGTTTTATGAACAGAATAAAATTAAAAACCTACCTGCCAAAATTTTAGAATTTTCAAATCAACTAAAACTGGAAATTTTATAAAATAAAAGAAGTTAATAAATAACTACATAAATACCAAGTAAAATTTCATTATATAACTGTTTTTGGTTTAAATTACATTTATTTAATTTGAAAAAAGAAAATACAGCTAGCAGAATTCAATGCATTATCATAGTTGTTAAATTCCAGGAACAACTACAGCGTTTCAGGAATTCCCAAGTACAAATCAATTACTATAAGAAATTTTTGTGCAAAACGTATAAGCTTTTTTTTTTGGTAAAATTAATGTTGTATTTTTCATTCATTTATTACTTTGTGTTAAGTTAAAAGTGTTTAAAGTATGAAAGTTAAATAATTCATTATTTAATTATATAACAAGCATTAAGAATTTAAAAACTGATTACCATTAATAAAATTAAGATGAACTAACATGCATAAAATGCATTATAATACTCAAATACTTTGTATATCTTATTTAAATTTTAACTAGTGTAAATGTAACAAAATAACCTAGCTTTGACAATACATATATTTCATTTTATTCATAATAATCAATCCTTTTGTCGTATATATTTGGCATTTGATATTTATTAAAATGCAAAATCTATATCTATACTAATATTATAAAGGAGTAATTCTTGTTTGTTTGTTTGTAGGGGGTAATCTCTGGAACTACCGAACCGATTTCAAAAGTGATGGTGGCAAATTGATGGTGACAACCCCTGCTCCAACATAGGCTATATTTTATGTCGGTGCCACTAACCCCAGGGGGTGCAGGAGCAAAAAACGTTCTAAAATTGCGATTTTTCAGTTATCACACTGGCTGTCAAGCCCTGAGAGCTTGGCAGCCGGTTCTGTATGTATGTATGTACGTACGTAATGCGATAACTCTTCATAGAAATATCCGTTTTCCTTCAAATTTTGTTTATAGGTTCACTGTGTTAAGGCGCTTCCCTGATTAGTTTTCGGGATTGATTGGTCAAGTATAAAAGGGGGGGAACAAGGGGCTAATCCCCCCCCCCCCTTAATTTATATAAATGGGTTTTTCATGCAGAATTATTCCGTTTTCCTTCAAATTTTGTTTATAGGTTCACTGAGTTAAGGCGCTTCCCTGATTAGTTTTCGGGATTGATTGGTCAAGTATAAAGGGGGGGGGAACAAGGGTCTAATTTCCCCCCCCCCTTAATTTATATAAATGGGTTTTTCATGCAGAATTATTCCGTTTCCCTTCAAATTTTGTTTATAGGTTCACTGTGTTAAAACGCTTCCCTGATTAGTTTTCGGGATTGATTAGTTAATATAAATGTGGGGGGGATCGGGGGGCTAATTCCCCCCCTTAATTTAAATAAAAGGGTTTTTCATGCAGAATTATTCCGTTTTCCTTCAAATTTTGTTTATAGGTTCACTGTGTTAAGGCGCTTGCATGATAATTTTCGGGATTGATTGGCTGAGTATAAAGGGGGGAACGAGGGGGGGGGCTAATCCCCCTCTTAATTTATATTAATGGGTTTTTCATGCAGAATTATTCCGTTTTCCTTCAAATTTGTTTATAGGTTCACTGACTTAAGGCGCTTCCCTGATTAGTTTTCGGGATTGATTAGTTAAGTATAAAGGGGTGATCCGGGGCTAATTCCCCCCCCCCTTAATTTATATAAATGGGTTTTTCATGCAGAATTATTCCGTTTTCCTTCAAATTTTGTTTATAGGTTCACTGACTTAAGGCGCTTCCCTGATTAGTTTTCGGGATTGATTAGTTAAGTATAAAGGGGGGAACGGGGGGATAATCCCTCCCCCTTAATTTATTTAAATGGGTTTTTCATTGAGAATTATTCCGTTTTCCTTCAAATTTTGTTTATAGGTTCACTGTGTCAAGGCGCTTCCCTGATTAGTTTTCGGGATTGATTGGTTAAGTATAAAGGGGGGGGGGGAACGGGGGGATAATCCCCCCTTATTTTATATAAATGGGTTTTTCATTCAGAATTATTCTATTTGCTTCAAAATTGGTTTATAGGTTCATTGGGTTAAGACGCTTCCCTGATTAGTTTTCGGGATTGATTGATTAAGTATAAAGGGGGGGAACGGGGGCTAATACCCCCCTTAATTTATGTAAATGGGTTTTTCATGCAGAATTATCCCATTTCCTTCAAATTTCATTTATAGGTTCACTGTGTTAAGACGCATCCCTGATTAGTTTTCGGGATTGATTGGTTAAGTATGAAGGGGGGAACAAAGGGCTAATTCCCCCTTATCTATACTAATATATAAAGTAGTAAAGATTGTTTGTTTGTTTGTTTGTTTGTTTGTAGAGGGTAATCTCTGGAACCACTGAAGCGATTTTAAAAGTGATGGTGGCAAATTAATGGTGACAATCCCTGCTCCAACATAGGCTATATTTTATGTCGGTGCCACCACCCCCAGGGGGGTGCAGGAGCGAAAAACGTTCTAAAATTTCGATTTTTTGTATACTGAAGCAGATAGAAGCATCAAATTTGGTATGGTAGTTACTCACAAGATGTAAACGCTCTCTAAGAACAAATTATAAAAACATTCGAAATTTAAAAGGGTGAGATGAGGAAGAAGCGTTCTAAAAACATTCTAAATTACAATTTCTATGGAATCTGTGAAACTACAGAACCGATATCAAAAGTGATGTGGCAAATGGATGGTGACAGTCCCTGCTCCAACATATGCTAAATTTTATGTCAGCGCTACTACCCGCAGAGGGTGCAGGAGCGAAAAACGTTCCAAAATTATGATATTTTCAATACTGAAGGAGTTAGGAATTTGACATTTTGTATGGTCGTTACTTACAAGATTTAAATGCTCTATAAGAACAAAGTCTAAAAAAATTCGAAATTTAAAAGGCTGAAATAAGCAAAAAATTTTCTAAAAACATTCTAAATTACAATTTCTATGGAATCTCTGGAACTACTAAAGCGATTTCAAAAGTGATGGTGGCAAATGGATGGTGACAATCCCTGCTCCAACATAGGCTATATTTTATGTCGGTGCCACTACCCCGAGGGGGGTGCAGAAGCGAAAAACGTTCTAAAATTGCGATTTTTGCGGTGCTGAAGGAGCTAGAAACTTGAAGTTCGGCATGATTGTTATTTATAAGATCTAAATGCGCTCTAAGAACAAATTCTAAAGAAAAATGATCTAATGATTCTGCGATTTTTCAACTATTGAATTTCTAAAATTACCAAATTTCACCATAGAGTACCATAGCGAAACCTTCACGCGTAAAAAGATAATGATAAGGGCGACGTGTCCTGACGTGTATATTGGCTATAGCACGAGTCACAAATTATAGTATCCTTATTATTCTGTTAAAATATAAAAGTGAATTATGAAATGTCAATATTTTGTTTGATTAAAGTTTCGTTAAGAGAAATTGACCAGAGTAGCGGGCGTAGCTTGCTAGTTAATATTATAAAGTAGTAAAGATTGTTTTTTTGTTTGTTTGTTTATAGGGGGTAATCTCTGGAACTGCCGAACTGATTTCAAACGTGATGGTGACAAATTGATGGTGCCAACCCCTGCTCCAACATAGGCTATATTTTATGTCGGTACCACTAACCCCAGGGGGGTGCAAGAGCTAAAACGTTCTAAAATTGCATTTTTTTTTACTGGAGGAGCTAGAAATTTGAAATTTGGCATTGTAGCTACTTATAAGATGTAAATGGTCTCTAAGAACAAATAAAAAAAATGAAATTTAAAAGTGTGAAATGAGCGAAAAGCGTTCTAAAAACATTCTGAATTACAATTTCTGTGGAATCTCTGGAACTATAGAACCGATTTCAAAAGTGATGGTGGCAAATTGATGGTGACAATCCCTGCTCCAACATAGGCTATATTTTATGTCGGTGCCACTAACCCCAGAGGGTTGCAAGAGCTAAAAATGTTCTAAAATTGCCTTTTTTTTTTTACTGGAGGAGCTAGAAATTTTAAATTTGGCATTGTAGTTACTTACAAGATGTAAATACTCTCTAAGAACAAATTTAAAAAAATCGAAATTTAAAAGGGTGAAATGAGCGAAAAGTGTTCTGAAAACATTCTAAATTCCAATTTTTATGGAATCTCTTGAACTACAGAATTCTTTTCAAAAGTGATGGTGGCAAATTGATGGTAACAGTCCCTGCTGTAACATAGGCTATATTTATATAGGTGACACTACCACAGGAGGCTGAAAGAGCGAAAAACGTTTTAAAATTTCGATTTTTTTTATACTGAAGGAACTAGAAACATGAAATATGGCATGTTAGTTACTTACAAGATGTAAATGCTCTCTAAGAATAAATTTAAAAAAAAATTCGAAATTTAAAAGGGTGAAATAAGCGAAAAGCGTTCTAAAAACATTCTAAATTACAATTTCTATGGAATCTCTGGAACTATAGAACCGATTTCAAAAGTGATGGTGGCAAATTGATGGTGATAATCCCTGCTCCAACATAGGCTATATTTTATGTCGGTGCCACTAACCCCAAGGGGTTGCAAGAGCTAAAAACTTTCTAAAATTGCAATTATTTTTATACTGAAAGAGCTAGAAATTTGAAATTTGGCGTTGTAGTTACTTATAAGATGTAAATGCTCTCTAAGAACAAATTTAAAAAAAAATTCGAAATTTAAAAGGGTGAAATAAGCGAAAAGCGTTCTAAAAACATTCTAAATTTCAATTTCTATGGAATCCATGGAACTACAGAACCGATTTCAAAAGTAATGGTGGCAAATTGATGGTGACAATCCCTACTCTAACATAGGCTATATTTTATGTCGGTGCCACTAACCCCAATGTGGTGCAGGATCGAAAAATTTTCGAAAATTGCTACTTTTTTTATACTGAAGGAGCTAGAAATTTGAAATTTGGCATTGTAGTTACTTATAAGATGTAAATGTTCTCTAAGAATAATACTATAAAAAAATCGAAATTTCAAAGGGTGAAATGAGCGAAAAGCGTTCTAAAATCATTCTAAATTACATTTTCTATGGAATCTCTGGAACTACAGAACCGATTTCAAAAGTGAAGGTTGCAAATTGATGGTGACAATCCCTTCTCCAACATCCTCTTTAATAAAAAGCTATGCGTTGCTGACGACTGTGTTTTTCGCTAATTGTTGCCACAGATTAATCTCGGAAAATGAAACATTTGAAATTAATAAAAAAAATAATAGCTCGAAAAGTATTTGTTAGAAAATTGTTAGACAAACTGCGTTTGAAAGTTAAAAAAGGTATTTTCCTTTGATATAAATTCCAAATCTAATGATTATGCCGTTTTTGAAATATTGAATTTCAAAAATTACCAAATTTCACAATGGAGTACCATAGCGAAACCTTCATGCTTAAAAAGATAATGATAAGGGCGACGTGTCCTGACGTGTATATTGGCACGAGTCACAAATTATAGTAGCCTTATTATTCTTTTAAAATATAAGAATGGATTATGAAATATCAATATTTTGTTTGATTAAAAGTTCGTTAAGAGGAATTGAGCAGCGTAGCGGGCGTAGGTTGCTAGTATATTATAAATGTGACAAACCTATGAGAAATCAGATCACATTTATGCACAATGACATGTACGTTATATCGGTACACATCCTGTAGATACCTGTACTGTAAATTTAATTCTTAACGTGGTCAATGAATTATGCAGCATTTGATAACGTCGTATAACCTCGGATTTTCTCTTTGTAAAGATTAACTAACGCCAATGAGTCAACATGATTTTCGGTTCAAAAGTAGTCTTGTTTATGCGTTATCAAACAGCGAAAATCGAGCATTGCATCTTTTTAGAATTTTTTAATGAAAACGTAATTTTATACAACACTCTGAATCACTTAAAAAATATGTATTAGTAATGAATTTTATTAAGAAATTTCGATACAAAATAAGATTCGTGCTAAGATAATGAGACTTTACTTGGAGTTTCTATTGTTATACCTTCTAACCGTGCATCACTGTATATAAAATTAATTAAATTCTTGCAGTTTAGCGGCCAGAGTTCTTTATACTGAGGTCTAATAAAGATAATCATTCTATTTTTACATAACTATATACAATGTATAGTTAAAAATGTTTACTCGATGAATTTATTTATTTAAAATTTTTAGTAATAGATATGCGATAATAATAATTGAATTAAGTGTTGATGAAGCTATCGCAAATATAGTATTTGCATGCCTGTATTTCAACATCTGCTTTGAATCAGCACGTCGGAATTGATGGTTGATAGAATATTTAACCAGAATTTGAGTTAAGTGAAGTTTTGTACTCATATCGACAGTGATTTTTCAATAAAAAAAATCAAATTAACCTAATGATTCATAGTCAAAGTTCATAAAAACAGCCATTTTTCTAATTGTAGGGTAGTTATATTTCCTATTATCAAATGTATTGTTGTTCTGAAAATTTGTTTGTGTAATTCATGCATTTTGTGCCAAATCATTCATAACAGGAAACAACTGCGAGTACGCGTTATTCTGTTCTAATCATTCTTGCACTTACAACACTACCTGCCAGTCAGAGTTTCTGTTATTTTCACTGTTCATATGATGTCCGAGGGCATCATTTGACCTCAGATGAAAATACATTTGCATATAAAGTTTTAGTACCAGTTGGAGGATCCAAACTGCCAGTCATGTGATTAATTTTGACAGAAAAACCTCCAATACCGTCTGACCCAGCTCTTACCACTGAAAAGGGTAAAATTTAAGTTTTGAATGTTTTACATAAATTATTACGCTTACATAAATTCTGAAGTTCCTTGCATACAACTGCAGTAAGTAATTTATGTTTGCCTTTATGACAATTAATAGATAATGTACCCGCATTCATTTCTTCTTGAAATACTTTGGCTTGACAACATAAACATAAACCGCGCATGATTTGAACAAATATACATCCACATTACTGTATCGTATTACTGATATGGCCAAACGTTAAGTTAGTGAAAATTTTAATCATGCTTGTCTTCAATTAACTTCCATTGCAATCATTCAAATTGCAAAGATGTTGCAATGATTGAATTGCCGTTGATATTGAAAATAGCACATATGAGAAATTGCACATATGACATAATAGCACAAATGAAAAATTATTTGTGGGATTGGTGGAATGTTTCTACATGCTGACAGGACACTTTCACTTTGAGAAACAACATTTTGTATCCGATATATGCCGATATAGTGGATTTATTTTGTTCAAAATATCTAACAGGATATTTGAATAGTAATTTTCATTTTATTTAATGGCAATCATTGGGTTGATTAGATAAAATGAAAGTTACTATTCTAAAAATTTAGTAAGTATTTTGTATAAACAAATCCATTAAATTAGCAACATTGATTGTACGTGGAAGGAACTCTTTAGTGTGTACCTGTTTGCACTAAGGTGCTTCTATAAGAGAGTGGCAATATACGTAATTCGCACATGCTCAGACTGAAGTTTTTATCCAAACTATGGCAAACCACATTCTAGAGCTTACTGATACTCGCTTGGACGAGTTCGACTAACTAAGTGACGGAAATTAACAAGCATTAGCTTGGCAAAAATCGCAGGCTCACCAAGATGCTTGGAGATTCATTTTTGTCCAAAATCTTATCAACAAATTTTATTTCATGTATGTCGCCAGTTTTAATGTCCAAATTGTCACAGGAGAAAAAAAGAAAATAGACAGTCGAATGGATGGATATTATGTTTTTTTTTTTTTTTTTTTTTTTTTTTTTTCAATTTATATTAAAAAAATAAACTTAGATGGTCATCTTTATATTCAAATTGTACCAAACTCTGAAATTTTCAATATGGACACCTAATTTTGACATATTATTTAGTCCTTACGAAAATTTTTACTTAGGGTACAAAACGGGAAGTCATTCAATTAATTTACGGCAAGTCATTCAAGTTCAAGTAATTTAGAAATTATGAAGATTTAAAATTTAGAACTCCTTTTAAATTCATTTGTAATCAAACCTTTTCCTTTTTTATTACGAATATATTTATATTTTAAAATCAACATTAGCTTTAAAGTTTGTAGGTATTGATGACATACTTATTTTTGACAATAATTTGCAGCTTATGATTAAAAATATTTATCCAAATTGTTTAAATATGAATGAAGAATTTGACACTAGTTTACATGTTAATTTTCTGGATTTAGATTTACATATAGATAATAATTATTTGCATATTAATATTTTTAATAAATGCGATTATTTTAAAATTTTAGTACTCAATCCATGCCACATTTATTTTCTAATTTAAGAAAAAATGCTTTCATTAATATATTTTAGGTCAATATAGATGTTATAAGACATGTAACAATAGAGAAATTTTTTCACGAGACAGATTTTTAATTTTACAGCAAATTTATTTTACAATATTTTTTATCCGTATAACTCTATTTTTCATTATGCAAATAATTTTATAAAATTTCTGGAATGGCAACGACAGTGGAGTCAAACACTGTAAAGGACACTGGTGGAATGTCTTGATATTTATGAAGAAACACAGCTGAAGTCCTTGAAGGAAGACGTGCTTTTGGATGAGTGTCTGGGGGCTTTCCTGCATTTTCATAAAAAGCTCATAAAACTAATATTAATTTAAAATTTATTTACCTGTTTGTTTATAAAGTACACTTCATATCTCTTTATTTTGTATATATCTTAACTTACAATTATATTGAAAATATTATTTTTCTACAGCCGATTTAAGTTGTTTTTGTAAAACGGAAAAATAAGTCAAAACGCTTAGAGGGATATATACAGGTGGTTATCAAAATAATGGAAACACCCTAGATTTTGAAGGAATTCTTTATTAATATGGCATCGAATCATACAAATTCTGAATAGTGTTTAGAGGAATATTGTACCATTCTTCATGGAGATATTGTTAAAGTTCCGTGAGAGATGCCGGTGGAGGATATCGATTCCGGATTGAAAGCTCTAAAATAGACCACAACGGTTCGATTATGTTGAGGTCTGGGGACTGTGCGGGCCAAGGTAGATGTTCCACCTCATCTTCATGTTCGTCAAACCATGATTGGACAACTCTGGCTGCATGAATAGGGACATTATCATCTTGGAAAATTCCATCTCCTGCAGGAAACAAAATTTGCATCATGGGATGGACCTGGTCAGCTAAAACTTCTCTATACTTCTCCCCAGTGATCCTTCCTTTCAGAGTTACGATTGGACCAGCAGAAAACCATGACACGGCTGCCCATACCATGACCGATCCACCTCCATGCTTGACAGTTGGACGGAGGCAATCAGGATCATACGCTTGTGCAGGTGTTCTCCAGACATGTACCCGTCCTGTTGTGGGGAAAAGTGTGAAAGATGATTCGTCTGACCATATAACAGTCTTCCACTTATCAATCGACCAGGTTTTGTGGTTGCGGCACCACTCTACACGACGTTTGGCATTAGCATCTGTGACAAGTGGCTTGGGAATTGCTGTTCTGCCGTAAATGTTCTCTTTATGAAGGTATCTCCGAACTGTAATTGTTGACACTGGAGAATCCAGATGCTGATTGAGCTCTGCGGTCACTTTGGCTGCAGTTGTTTTCTTTTTAGACATTACAATCCGCTTCAATACCCGTCGGTCTCTTTCACTCAGCTTCTCCTTCCGTCCACTATTTTGCTTTGCTGAGCTTGTCTTTCCGCGCTGTGTGTATGCTGTCATGACTTTAGACACCGTACCTCTAGAAACGCCTATAAGCTGGGATGTTTCGGTCACCGTTGCTCCAGCTAGTCGGGCTCCTACAATTTGGCCTCTTTGAAAATCTGTGAGGTCTGACATTTTACGCTTCTGACAAAAAAAATCAAAACGTAGACAACTCTTCTAGAGCTCTCTCATACTACCTAATACATGTACTTTTTATATTAAAAAAAATCTGGTAGCTAAGAGTCCCTTTCATTCACAAGTGTTTCCATTATTTTGATAACCACCTGTATATATATACAGACATACATACGCACGAACATTTACATATATATGTATATAGATAGATAGATAGATGGTTGGATAATGATTTCTGCTAAAACAAACTAAGATATTTTACGTTTTCTGGAAAAAAGGCCTAATCAAATTTTTAAAAAGAAAATAGAAGAAGTGAGGTGAAAATACAAAGTTTTCACATTTTTAAATGTCGGAATATGCAAATTTTGACAGTGAAGTCGGAACTCATGTTTTTGTGATACCAAATAAAATTTGATTTTCCGTTTGTTTAAAGAAAAAGTTAAAGAGAAATCATCTACATGCGTTAATTACTTTGTATCGATAAGTGCGATATCTGGGAAAAATCAACTGAATTGTAAGCGCGGATAATAATCGATCTCTAATAAGCGGGCTAAACACAATCGCTAATAGTGGACACCATAGCAATAAAATAAAATTTAATTTTTAGATCTGGATTCCTGCTTTAGCTACTGCCCTTAATGCATTGAAGAAACCACGCCAAAGTATTTCACCAACAACTCAGTGAAATGATAATCGATATTTAATGCTGGTGGCCACATGAAACGGAAATATAAATATCATTCAACTCCACTAAAACTTTAGCTCATCCACTCATACTAAGAGTTTCGACTCAAAGTATTCTAAACTGACTCTACGTTCTAGGTCTATATACGTCCAGATCTATGGTTTGTGCCACACCGCTGCCTACAAAGAGTAGAGAAAAGAGGCAAAAGAGCATGTCAATCGTGGAGAAATGAATGGAGCAATGTTCTCATCTCTCACGAGTCTTATTTTATAATTCATCCTCATTTTTTTCATCAGCATGTTTACCAGCCATGAGCCAATAGAAAACGTTTTTGAGACGCTAAGAAGATGAATCCCGCAAATTGATGAAGGCCGCCTATTGTCTCTACAAACGGTTCTACAGCTGGAAAAAGTCTTCTGGTGGAGTGGGACAGAATAAGTGAGACCACCATTGAAATTCTGATAGACACCCTGCTTGATAGGTGTTCAGCGTTGTTTCCCGTCATGGTAAAACCTTAAAATGGATTCTCTGCAGGAAATTACGATTTTTTCTTACTGACGCAGAAGCTGCAAATTTGTTTAGTACCAAAAGACGCTATAAAATGCATTTCTTGTTTCTTTCATCTATTGTGACTCTATATAGTTAAAAGCGTATGATTATAATGTAAAATTTTTCTCAGACATGCGATTTTTTCTCTCACATGTACGATATTAAATTGAAATTTTCACTAATCTGTTTTGACTTTTATTTTATTTTTAAATGATTCTACTATCTTTATTTTTCATTCTCATTCATAGTCTTGTTTAATTTTTATCATTACAAAAAATAAATATTGTTTAAAATAAAATCCGTGCTAAAAGTAGTTATAAAACTTAGAATGTCAATCTCTTAACCTTGCAATATTATAAATTTTACTTACTCCAGAATCCAGACAACATTCTGAAGTTATTTTATTCTATCGTGCGGATAAGTTGACTTTGTATTCCTTTACGTTAGGGCTTTCACGCGCGATGGCCACATCCATAAATTCTTCATGTTCCGCAGGCCACTCATATGTCAGTTAAATAACTCAAGAAATATATACACGCCTAGATTACAAGACCAGGGACGGGTCAGAATTTTCATTTTCTTATTGATTCAAGAAACAATTTATTTATTTATATTTCAAGTTATATTTAAATATATCAATAGGCATACTATATATAATTACTTAATTTACCAATAATTATAGTAGCGTTATAATAATTGAATAAATACGTCCGTTAATCAAGAGAACAAAGGACACTAACAACACTGCGTTTACTACAGTACTATATCGATACATAAAAAAACGTATATCTAGATAAAATTATTGTGATATTACTCTCATATTGTTTTCATTTTTGCGCATTTTTTTATTTTTGTTCAGCGCAATTTACGTTTTTTAACGCGCGCTAGTTCTTAGGCCTACTACGCCATCAACGATTTTCTCCGATTGTCATTCCTCATTAAGCCTACACTGTAAAAAAAATGGGTCGATCTACTAAAAAAAAAATTAGTTTTTCTCATTGATCCTTGAAATTATTATTTTTTTTTTGTAATCCTACTCAGTTACAAGAAAATCTGTAAGAATTACTAGAAAACAACTAGCAACGATTCCGGTTTATAGTACCGGTTACTAAAAAAATCTGTGAAATATAAATTTACTAAAAAAAATTTCGTAACCTCAGGAATTTGTTTACAGTGTAGTTCGGCTGTCGGGTTTTGCACAAGGTACTAAAAAAAATTTCGTAACCTCAGGAATTTTTTTAGTGTAGTTCGGCTGTCGGGTTTTGCACACGGTATAGTCGCTATGCTTTGTGCGTAATGCGCATGCGCCAGGCTGTGGCTTTTTGCTTTCAGTATTTTCCGTTTCGGCTTTCGTAAAGGGTTTTTTTTAATCTGCTCGAATTAAAAGACCTGTTAAGTTTTTGAATTGTTAATTTGCTGTTTTATATTCAAAGTGATTTTACTTAACTAATGAAGTACTAAGAATGAATTTAAAGTAATCGTGTAAGAAGTTTAGAGTGCTCCTTTATCTCGTATTTATACGAATGCTACTCAATTTTTTCGTTGGAATTGAAATAAAATAACGTAGTCAAAGCAACGTATTTCAGTGTTCTGATTAGTGAAGTTTGGCCCTTTAAAATCGTTGGCATCTTACAAGTATCTAATCGTTCTTTTTAATAAGTAGTGATGTCTACTTAATTTTCAAAATTTTCAAAGAGCATGTCTTTTTTTTTTTTTTGAAGCTTTTATTTTAATTTTATGAATTAGTTTCTACGAATGATGGCCAGCTGAGATATTGATATTTTTAGAATCATAAATGACTCTCAAGTGTGGAATTTTATAAAGTTTGTGCAGTGATCAAGTTGCTTCAAACCTTCTGATATAGTTTCACCATTTCATGCCTTAATTTTCTATGTACCAACCAGTAAAAGTAAGATGCTTATTTAATTTAATTTTATTGTTTTCTCTCCAAGAATGTTCAAGACCAAAAGAACGCAAGCACATTGTGTTGAGTTGTTCTTGTTTCCCAATGCAACATTGCGATTTTACGATCATTCAATAATGCCAATATTTTAATCATTATATATTTTAAACAACAGAATTTATTAAAATAACAATTTTGTACCAATCAGCAACAATATATATTTTATTCACGTCACAATCCTGTCCAACTCTTCAATAAGCAAAGGCGCACTTCTGCTCAAGTTTGCCAGAAATACTAAAATTTTATTTTTTACACCACTATTTTCGTATAGAATTATTCGCCTGATTTTATCGCATAATTTCTGTAATTAAATAAAGCGATATTTCTGTACAAAAATAGTGGTATTAAAAATAAAATTTTAGTATTTTCCTGGCAAACGTGCTTCTGCTAATGACAAAGAGTGAAGGGTGCCAATATTCACATGGTTTGAATCATGAAAAAATATTAATTCGTAGTTTATTATTAGTTATTAGTTTATTATTAGTTAAATATTAATTAGTTAATAGTAGTATTAGAGGTATACACAGGTATATATATATACAGGTTCCAACATGTATACCCGATATTATACGTTTCATGGTGGTTACCATAAAACGTTATAATATGAAGGAGCGACCTATGTAAAAATAAATAATAATATAAAAAAAAAACAGGCATAATAGTAAATTTAGCATTGCTGCACTCTAAAAACGACATTTTCAAAACTGAGCAAAAAATACTCAAACCTGAATATGTCGCATAGTGAAAATGGCTCCGAATCAAAATTATTCAAGATGGAAACATGTATATACTCATTTCTGAAAACATGCACACTCTCGAGAATAAAAACATCATGTGCTCATATTTGAGTATGTACATGTTTCAAGCAACAGTAAACAAAGCGCTAGTGCTGCCATTTCTGATTCTATTTACGATTACGGGAGGATAAACTAAATTTACGCTTTTACCCAGAGACCCGAATCCTACTAGTTACTAGTCCACTGCCTTATCCACTTCGCCATTCAGATCACATGTGTGGATTACATATTATAAATGCAAGTCATTGAATGATTCGTTGATATTTTTATGGAATTCATTAATTTGTTGCTGAGAAACGGGATTTCAGATATATTTGGTTAGTTTGAAATGGTGGTTAAGATTGTAAAACTTTATTATTTATGTAGGGAAGGTGAGATATGAATTATAGAAATTTTCAATTCGATTGTTATCAGTATATTTCTTAAATGAAAAAGCGCTCTCTGAATATTGAAATTTAACTGACTAAATTTTCTTTGTGACGCATTTTAACCCATTAATGCCACAATTATTTTTCTCTTGAAAAATGGAAATATTGCATTTCATCCAAAAGAGTATGAACTGACTTCTATGTGCTCATTTTTGAGTATTGCCATGTTTCAAAAATTAGTTTGAACTGATTTTAATCATTTTTGAGTATGTCCATGTTTCAAAAATGAGTGTGAACTGACCTCTATGTGAACAGTTTTGAGTATGTCCATATTTCAATATTCTGAGTATTTCTGGTATTTCAGGATTTTTTTTGCTGACGATACAAAATTCTTTTGTTGGAATTGTAAAAAAAAAAATTGTTGCTTCAAACAAAGTTTCCATTGACCCATATTTAAATGGAAAGTTTTGTTGGGCCAACAAAATTTTTGTTGATTCAACAATACTTTTCTCTGGGTGTATTCACACAAAGAAATCCCCCAAGCTAATTTTATACCGATGACATCGTTCTTTTCAATTTTCTCGCTTGAATTTCAATATTTTAAAATGCCCTTTTCTTGCATAGAATAACTCATATCGATCTCTAACCGGATATATATTCTTTTTATATTTTTAATTTTAGTTACACATTTTGTTTTTCATGACCACTTCCAAAAGTAAAATATTCTCATGAAAAAAAACTGCAACCATAATTTTTAAAGTAAAAAGTTCTCCTTTAATACTAGACCTCAGCTATCTTATACACACAAAATAATAATTTAAAAATATTGAAATGCAAACGAGAAATTCGAAAAGAACGATGTCATTGGTATAAATTTCCGAGTGTCCTCGCGTGATTAATGTAGGTCCTCGTATAAGTGTGAGTTATTGTATTCTGATCTATTCTTATATAAAAGACATTAACCATCAAATTGTATTCAGATTAAAAAAATATATAACGTTCAATGTTGTGGTGGTGAAAGTAAAAACGTTAGCGGATTAAAAACATACATATATAATATATTTATATATTTAAAACGAAAAGCGCATCCACGTGAAAATCGTCTCTTTGCGCATGCGTCAACTTTTTTTGAAGCCTTCTACCCTCAGAAACGGGAAACCTGATTGATTAACCTAACCCTCACCTGTTTAGACTACGGAGATTGAAAACGGATGAAGCAGTACCATTGCATTGAAAGCATAGACTTTCTAATATATTTTTGCTCTGAGGTTGAAAACTAAAGCTTTATTTTAAAGAACTCGTGTTTTCACTACTAAATATGCATATTTTTTCGCAAAATTTTAAAGAGAGTTTGGATGCAGTTATATTTATAACTGATTGGAATGTTAGAGAGTTCGGAAGATCAGAACTATTTTTTATTGCTATGTTAAAGGAGCCGATGCGAAAACAAACAAACAAACAAAAAAGTGAGAAGAAAACATTTCTTGTACAACTAGATAACAATATTTTTTGAAGAATTTTTTACATGGGCTGTAAAAACGTTTTATTTATCAACAATAAATATTTCAAAGATTTCGGACAAAAATAACTTTCTATTTTAAACTATGAAACAACCCTAGGTAAAAAACAAGATAATGAGCGATTTTATCACTAAATATCTATATTTTTCGCGATTTTTTCATTTTAAAATATAATTTCATAGAAAATCGGGTTAAAGATATAAATAATAAAAACTTGATGTTTTTTATTTAAGTTATTCTCAATGGCCCGGGCAACGCTGGGCGAGGGTCAGCTAGTAATGCACTTAAATTTGGTTAATACGAGAATCAAATGGATTATAAAACTCCTCGTATTTACCCACCCAGAAAAAAATTTTGTTGAATCAACAAAAATTTCGTTGACCCAACAAAACTTTTCGTTTAAATATGGGTCAATGGAAATTTTGTTTGAATCAACAAAAAAATATTGTTGATTTTTTCTGGAATTCCAACAAAAAACTTTTGTTTCGTCAGCAAAAAAAGTTTTGTTAATTCAAGTAAAATTGTTCAATTTTACTTAAATTAACAAAATTCTTTTTGTTACATAGATATATGCTATATGTTATTTTAACAATCTATTTTCTTTTTTCAACAAAATATATTTTGTTTGTTTAAATAATAAAATATATGTTACATTACGAACTTGTTTTGTTTATACTACAAAAACTTTTGTTAAATGAACCAATCTAATATGTAATTTTAACTATTTTTTAATTCATTTTCAGCAGTAAATTACGCCTGTAATCCTTGAATAACAACAAGTGAATTTTTATCCTGTTTTTTTTCAAGCGTAAACCCACAGAGTGAAAAATGCCCCAAGCCGAGACTCGAACCCGTGTCTTCAGAACAGCGCTCTGAGGCTCTGCCACTGAGCTACAAGGAACGATATCTCAACTACGCATTTCTCACTCTTATATATGTCGGACCGGCTGCAACCGCAGAACAAGATGGAAATGTCATCAGGAGCACGCAAATTTCTGCGGTACACATGAGACGATAATGCAAAGTCCAGCATATGGCAACACATAGTTAATTTTTAATTCATTTTCAGCAGAGAATTACGCCTGTAAAAAGCAGGATAAAAAATTCACTGGTTAATATTCCAGGATTACAGGCGTAATTCACTGCTGAAAATGAGATAGAGCTATTGCAGAAATCGCGAAAAATGCAACATAGCAGCGCCACCTGTTGCACGATTTACACCAAAAACTAATCAGCAACAATTTATACCAGAAAGTAACTGAATATAAAGTTTTATTAAATTCCGTGCATTAGTTCCCACAAAATTTTTGTCACATACAGACAGACAGAGTCATAGACGGTCATTTTCTAAAAATAGTCAAATCGTGTTCAGGACCTTCTAAAATTCGTCGGAAATCGGAAGTCAAAAATTTTCATGAATCCAATACTTTCTTCTTGTAAAGATAGAAGAAAGTAATAAATGGTACAGGGAGATGTTTAAAACTACGTTGGTCCGTCCCAATGAAAAAAAGTTTTAATTATCCAAAAATTATGTTAATCCTTTAATTATATAGCTATATAAGTCAAATAAATCAAGTTACGTAAGAGATTTATGGCTACTACACAAGAATTTAAATTTTGCAAAAACAACAATATTTTGCTGGAATTACAAATTTAAATTAAAAATTTATTGTAAAATTAAAAAACAGATTTCGTTAATTTATAAGAAAAGCCAGCTTTATTCGAGTTGAATATGTCATATTCGTTGTAATTAGACATAACATTTTGATTACAGATTCAGATCACAAACGACTGGATAAAAATCTTCTCGTTTGCTTTTTGCAAGTCCACAGACATTTTCTCCTGATACCTGAGCGTAAACAATTTTGTGTCTTTTTTGAAAAGATACAGCCACTCATTATTGCATGTGAAATATGTATAACCGACTACCTCTGCAAAATTTCCTCTCAATCTTTTTAAAGAGGTCCACCAATATGGTAACCGTCATCATACTGGCTTTTAATATAGCACAATAACGTTTTGTCAATGTCTTCTTTTTTACACTTCTTAGTATTCAGAAGAAAGCTTTCTTCTTTTGAAAGCGGATTGAATGGTTTCTTTATTTTTTTCTAAGTGTCGATGCAGCTGATGAGAATAGCCTACATTTTTTTGTATATAAAAAAATCGAGAAAATGAAGAAATCTTTTGCGCGTATTAGCGGTGATTCTCTTTTTGTAGCTCGTAAAAAGCTTATTGTAATTTAAATCATGAATCTTTTTGAATGTACAAATTGCTCGTTTTAACTGTACGCATATTCAGGGCGGAAGTTCTTTTCAACGCTCACCACGAATAATAGCTTCTATAGAAACTATTAAATATCGTTTAAGAAATTATCGTTAAACTATTATAGCGTTTTAAGCGCCCCGGGCAATTGTCCGACTTCGCCACCCCTCCCTCCCTACCTCGAAAGCCAGCTCTGCTCGCATTAATTGAGTTCAATGGTTCTCGACCTTTTTGTAGTTTATCTTCGTATGAATAAAAATTGATGTAAATGTATGGCTAAAATTTTCGGCGAATGCATCGATGGATGAATCGAAATTTGAAAATTATTTTTTTATTTATTATTCTACAGTATCTACGCGTAAATAAGTCCATATTACTAACTTCACGAATATTCTTTCCTTCTAGAACAATAAAAAGTAAAAAGATATTTTGAACCGTATTCTTTAGATCATATTAAGAAGTTATTTACCCTAGCATTCATTGTTTTTGCGTTCGAAGTTTAGAACTTTTTGATTTAGGTATATATTTCTTTAATTTGATTTCAAATTGTATTCGAAAACAATAGATGTTTAAAGTATTATGTTTCCAATGCGCCTATAGACAGGGCAGAGACAGGTTCTCCGTTTGACCGGAGCAATGACTTTTGCTGTATATTTTGAACCTTACATTTTCAAACAAGTGAAGTATGTTGGCGAAATAATCAGATTATTTTTATAAGTGAAAGTATAGTGAGAAGAAATAATTGTAAAACTCTTAATTTTGTATGTATAATCCATTCAAAACTTGTGAGAAATGTGTCTCAAATAAATTTTTTACATTGATTTCTGTATTAATGTAATTTTTTTAATTAATGCTTAAAATAAATATGAATATTGACTTTATTAATTGTATGAAAAATTGATATTTTAAAAAATAGCATACGGCGGTCAATAATACCCAACATTTTTATTTATTTTCCAGTGATTTGTATTTCATAAAATTATACATTATTTAGCTTTAAAACTGCTCTTTATCATACACTGCGCCCTTTATCATGTGGTATAATACTGGCAACACAGCTAACAGTATTATACCGTAAAATTAACAATTTTGTTTTGCAGTGTATGAGGAGAGAACAACATTTGTATATCAGCATCTGTTCCTATTATTTTTACTTTAAAATATACTATTTATCTTTTACTAAAACCTTTAATTCTGTCTTTAAAACCATACTTTTTTCAGCACTCGTTAAAAAAAAACATAGATTTAGTCACTTTTAAAAAACATACATTTAGAATGACGTCTAATAAGATATTATTGCATTCTTATTAGACGCCATTCCAAATCTATGTTTTTTTTTTTTTTTTTAAGAGTGCCGATAAATGCATGTTTTTACTGAAAGAATTAAAGGTTTTAGTAAAACAAAAAGTGTATTTTAAAGTAAAAATAATACCAACAGATGCCGATATACAATGATACTCCTCATTATATGATAATGACTGATGGAGAATTGGTATATTAATATAAACAATGTACACTGTTTTTTTCTAACAAAAAAAACAAACAAAAAAAAACCTCTTTTATTCAATGTTCATCTTAAAAATCACGTCTATTGTTTTGACTGCAATCCATGTTTTTTTTCCCCAAAAATTTCCATTGCAATACATTTATTTGGCTTGGGCACAGACATCGAATTTGAAATATCCATTGCTTTTTTATGCTTGGCAGAATGTGCAAGCAAATGAATTTACTAAAAAAATTATAATTTTGCTCTCTTTTTTAGGATAAGGCAACAGGAAAGAAACAAATGAAACATTATTTAAACTATCTTTTTGGATTCTAAATTAATTTCTCAACGTAAAATCGTTATTAAACTATATTAAACTAGTCTATACTAATATTATAAAGAAGTAACGTTTGTTTGTTTGTTTTGTTTGTTTGTTTGTTTGTTTGTTTGTTTGTTTGTAGGGAATAATCTCTGGAACTACCAAATCGATTTCAAAAGTGATGGTAGCAAACTGATGGTGACAATCCCTGCTCAAACATAGGCTATATTTTATGTCGGTCCCACTACCCCCAGGGGGTGCAGGAGCGAAAAACGTTCTAAAACTGCTATTTTTTTAATACTTTAGGAGCTAGAAACTTGAAATTTGGCAGGGTAGTTACTTACAAGATGTAAATGCTCTCTAAGAGCAAATTCTATGAAAATTCGAAATTTAAAAGGGTGAAAGGAGCGAAAAGTGTTCTAAAAAAATTCTAAATTACATTTTTTATGGAATCTCTTGAACTACCGAATCATTTTCAAAAGTGATGGTGGCATATTGATGATGACAATCTCTGCTCCAACATAGGCTATATTTTATGTCGGTTCCACTACTCCCAGGGGAGTGCAGGTGCAAAAAACGTTCTAAAATTGCGATTTTTTTTAATACTGTAAGAGTTAGAAACATTAAATATGGCCTGTTAGTTATTTACAAGATTTAAATGCTCTCTAAGAACAAATTCTAACAAAAATCGAAATTTAAAAGGGTGAAATGAACGAAAAATGTTCTAAAAACATTCTAAATTATAATTTTTATGGAATCTCTTAAGCTACAGAACCCTTTTCAAAAGTGATGGTGGAAAATTGATGGTGATTGTCCTTGCTGTAACATAGGCTATATTTTATGTCGATGTCACTACCCCCAGAGGGTACAGGAGCGAAAAACGTTCTAAAATTGCAATTTTTTCGATACTTATGGAGTTAGAAACTTGAAATTTTGTATGGTAGTTACTTACAAAAATGCTCTATAAGAACAAATTCTCAAAAAAAAAAAAAAAAATCGAAATTTAAAAGAGTGAAATGAACGAAAAGTGCTCTAAAAACATTCTAAATTAAAATTTCTATTGAATCTCTGGAACTAGAGAATACTTTTCAAAAGTGATGGTAGCAAACTGATAATGATAGTCCCTGCTGTAACATAGGCTATATTTTATGTCAGTGCCACTACCCCCAGAGGGTGCAAGAGTGAAAAACGTTTTTAAATGACGATATTTTAGATAGTGAAGGAGCTAGAAACTTGAAATTTTGTATGGTTATTACTTATAAGATGTAAATGCTCTCTAAGAACAAATTTAACAAAAAAATTGAAATTTAAAAGGCTAAAATGAGCGAAAAGCGTTATAAATACATTCTAAATTACAATTTCTATTGAATCTCTGGAACTACCAAACCGATTTCAAACGTAATGTTGCAAATTGATCGTGACAGTACTTGCTCTAACATAGGCTATATTTCATGTCGGTGGCAATATCCCAGAGGGGTGTGGTAGCGAAAGATGTTGTAAAAATAAAATTTTTGCAATACTGCAGGGGCTAGAAATTTGAAATTTGGCATGGTAGTTACTTATAAGATGTACATGCTCTGTAAAAATAGTTTCTAAACAATTCGAAATTTAAAAGGATGAAATGAGCTAAATGTGTTCTAAAAATATTCTAAATTACAATTTCTATGAAATCTCTGAACCTACCGAACAGATTTTAAACATGATGGTTGCAAATTTATGGTGACAGTCTGTGCTCTAACATAAGCTATATTTTAAGTCATTGCCACTACCCTCAGGGGTTGCAGGAGCGAAAAACGCTCGAAAATTGCAAGTTTTGTGATACTGAAGGGATTAGAAACTTGAAATTGGGCAAGGTAGTTACTTATAAGATATACATGCTCTCTAAGACAGTTTCTAAATAATTCGAAATTTAAAAGGGAGATATGAGAGAAAATGTTACTTGACATGGCTGATACTGTTTAAGACGCAAGTGCACACCCAGAACAGGTTTTTTTTTTTAATAGAAATTTAAAAGGGATAAAAAGGAAAAAAACGTTGTATGTTGCGATTTTTTTTTATACTGACAGGATTAGAATCTTCAAATTTGGCATGGTGGTATACAAATGTTCGCTAACAGTGGTTTGTAAAGAAACTCAAAATTTCAAAGGGGGAAATGAGCGAAAAGCGTTTTAAAAGCGTTCTAAATTACGATTTATATGGAATTGTTAGGGATAGAAACTTGAAATTTGACATGGTTGTTGTTTTTAAGACATAAATGGTCGCACAGGACATTTTTTTAAAAATCGAAATTTTAAAGACTGAAATGCGCGAAAAGCGTTCTAAAAACGTTCTAAATTGAGATAGATTTCTATGAAATTGTTAAGGATAGAAACTTGAAGTTTGACATGGTTGTGGCTTTTAAGATGTAACTGGTAGCACAGAAGAGTTTTTTAAAAAATTGAAATTTAAAAGTGTGAAATCGTGAAAAGCGATCTAAAAACGGTCTAAATTACGATTTATTTGAAGCTGTTAAGGCTAGAAACTTGAAATTTTGCATGGCTGTTACTCACGTAACTAATCAACCAGAACAGTTTACTTAAAATGCGAAATTTAAAAGGGCAGGAGCAAAAGTAAAACGTTCAAAAATTGAAATTTATGTGGTACAGCTGATATAGAGGCTTCGTATTTGGCATGGTATTTACTCTTAAAATGCAAATGAAGAGACCGGTTTCTAAAGAATTCGAAATTTAACAGGCTGAAATGATCGAACGTTCTAAAAACATTCTTACATTATGATTTGATTGGATTTATTTGAGTTAGAAACTTTAAATTTAGTATAATGACAACTTTTAAGATGCAGACTTTTAGTATCAACAGTTTATTTAAAATTTGAAATTTAAAGGTGCAAAATGAGCGGATATATATTATATTTTTTTTCTAAATTGTTAGGGATAGAAACTTAAAATTTGACATGCCTGTTATTTTTTAGACGTAAATTCTAGCACAGAACAGTTTTTTAAGATTTCAGTGCTCGCTAAGAACGGTTAAAAGAAAATCGAAATTTAAAAGAGTGAAATGAACTGGAAAAGTTCTAAAAACCTTCTAAACTATGATTTATCTGAAATTGCTAGGGCTAGAAAATTGAAATTTTACATGGCTGTTACGTTATAGACACAAATTCATTCACAGAATAGTTTTTAAAAGTTTAGACATTTTAATGTGTGCAGGAACAAAAAAGTTTTAAAATTGCAATTTCTGTGATATAGTTATTACAGAAATTTTCTTAACTAGAAGATTGGAATTTGGCATGCTGCTTACTTTTAAGGTGTAAATATTCGCTTAGAACTGTTTCTAAAAATTTCTAAATTTCAAATGAAAAATGAAATGAAAGGGAAAACTTCAAAATACGTTCTAAATTACCATTAATTTGGAATTAATTTTAGCTCTTCTCATTCATTTAAGTCTTATGTTCATCTAATGCAGTATAAGAATAAAGTTTACTCAAAATGTGGCTTAATTATTAATTTTTGAATTATCTGTATATAAATAAGTAAAATTTCCTCTAATGAAAATAGTCCCACGAATACCACTTTGCATTTTTCAACAATTACGCGAGCAAAGCCGCAGATTTTGCTAGTAATTGATAAATGCGTATTTTAAAAAAATTACTCTTCATTTTTTACTTATAATTTATTTTCTACATTTTAACCTTTGAAATGTTTCATTGTTGCAGTTTGTAACCATTTGGCTAATATTGGCGCGCGTCATTTACGTATAATTATATCCATTATTGTTTCAACACTTATGCAATTGTATGAGAAACAGTGAATATTTTGTGATTTATCGCCTGTGGCGGGGTAACGGAAAAATGTCCTAAAATTAATGTATTCATTTATAATTAAGTTCTAAAAGTATTAAATTGTTTATTGTCATCGGAAATATACGTGTGAACGTAATTTTTATAATTCTAGCCTAGCAGAAAGTGGGTTAAAAATTGATTACAAAGTTCCATCTTTACATACAAAAACGAGATTGAATGTAATAAAAGAGTGTACATTTTTCTAGTCATGAATGCCGTTGGCTTACTGGTAAATTAAAAGTATTTTTCTTAAACTTACAACTGGTTCTAGCCATTAAAACTTATGAAAGATTTCCTTAGCTATCTTAAAGGCTTATCTAAATTATTGAAATTTACCTCTATGGAGCCAAATAATTGAATAGTAGTTGGATAAGTAGAAATGTGTATTTTATGAAATTCATGACATACAATTTTAGAAACAAAAAAAAAATGCTAAGCACAGTATTTCTTTTCTTAAACAAAAAAAGAGCTGACAAAAAAACATTTGCTGACTATGTTACAAAAGATATTAATAATGATAATCATACAGACAGAAATTAAGATATCAAAAGTGAATATTAAAATATAAATCCTAGCATATTCAAATACTATTTTAATTTAGTAAATGCAATTGTGGTACATCTGCCACTAAATATTTTACACTATTTTAACAAACAAATGTGCCTTTTTGATGTAGATTTAAACAAAATAATCATACTTCTAAATTATTTTAAAAGGCATAAAAAGTCATTAAATTGACCTGCAGTTTTCGAAGAAGTTTCATTTGAAAGTACATTTTTAATTAATTCATTCATGTAAAAATTTAAATTATGCGATATTTAGAAATGATGTATGAGCGACAGAAAAAAAAAGAAAAAAAGAAAGAAACCGGTTATTTGACAGGCGTCCAAACGTGTCCTGTAAATTGCTGCCGATTTGAGTCCGTAGTGAAAGAAAGGACAATTAGAAGTATGAAAATTAGAAACGTCCAAAAACCCCTGTTTATTTTCTTGCAAAAGAAGTCATGGCGTTAAACTTTGCTAGTGATGAAATTCACGCTTACTCGTAAATTAAAAGTAAGTTGCTTGTAACAGAACTTGTAAAAGAAAATGTTTGAGGTATTTGCTCAGCTGCACCACTAACCGCCAAAACTAAGGTAGAGGGTCTTTAAAAATTTTATTGAAAGTCGTTTGCCCCCACGAATTCCGAAATTTAATTTCCACTTTTTTAAATCCCAACTTCCTGTCGTTAAATAAAGCATTTTTTAAATTCTAAAATAATAGTAGCCTGGTAAGTAACTTTTCACATGCCGTTAGTTTGTTTTTTCACAGTTGCGTTAACGCAACACCACCGGGTAATGTGTTTAACATAGCTGCAAACATTTACGTTTTACCTTACCACCAAAATTGAATAGTAAATTTTACCCTATTTATTCGTCGAAATCTGCCTTAAAATAAAGCAAAAATTTCTATTAAATTTTAGTGGTAACAAAAAATGGAAAAGTTCGCAGCTATAGTTAAAGGCCAATCAAATTATGTGCGGCAGTGTATTACTGCTTATTTTACTGTTTATTACTATTAATTTTACGGTCTAATACTAGCAGCTGGGATGTCAGTATTATACCGTAAAATCAACATTTTTTGTTGTTGTTGCTGATTTTTTTTTTCAGTGTAGCAAGTATAGTTCAGTAAAAAAAAAAAACAAAAAAAAAACAGGCTTTTTTTCGCAGATTGTTTAAAATAAAATCTCAACAAAGGTGTTCTAAACACGCAATAATGTCTACTTTCAGAATCTAAATGACTTTATTTTTCAAATTAGGGATCGTGTATACATTAAAAATTGCAATTTATATATTTTTTTTTTTTCAAAAGGAACACCCACTTTTTTTCACGTTGAGTTTCTTGGATCAAAACAGCCCTTTAAAGTATATAGTTTAAGCATCTTTTCTTAAATCTTCTTACAATTATTTTAAAAAAATGTGTTCAGTGTTTATCCATACATTTTTTAAATAAAATTTCTTTTAGGGAAAAGTACCAGGATTTTTTAATTGTTAGAGATAAATGTTGTAAAATTTATAATAATAACGAATTTATTATAAAATATAATATTACTGACTTTTTCCGGTTACTGTGTAAGATTTCTTTTTCTTGCAACTTATACTTGAAAAGTACCGAAAGTACATGAGAATCTTAGAGAAAATGAGACTTTTGTGTTATTGTGAAAGTGAGTCTCTTGCGGGATCTGCAGCTGCATTCTGGAGGTGTTGTAAATGTGTGGGAAACCGCAGGATAGTAAGATTCCAAATCCTAAACATCTTACCTAATAGACTAATGTAATGATATCTAATAGTTTATGTGACAGAGCAACAAGCATGGATTAGATTTCTATTTTTATACTCCTTTAAAAATATATATATAAATAATATTAAAAGTGGTGATATCTAAAGGCCTTTAAATCTTTTTTTTTTTTTTTTTTTCAAGTCATTTTTCATAAGTAAAAACATAATTTTCATTCTTTACCAATATGGCTATTTAATTCTTTTTTTACACAAAGATATTCTTCAGCATAAAAATTATTTATTCATTTTTGATAACATTTTGTTTCACGATTTTTAGAACGTTTACTGAAAAGAGCTAAATTTAGTCTACTGATTAATATTTATTCTTATTTAAAATATCACGAGCCGTGCAAAACTCTGATCTGGCTTACATGTATTAAAAATTATGAAAGGTATAACAAGGAGTGAAATATGAGATTTGGGTCAATGTATATATATATATATTTTTTTACAGATACTCCATGTTGAAATTTGCACTTATTTGTAAAGTTATTTTAACAGAGACTTCCCTTTAGAAATTAAAAGACTGACATTATATTTTAAATTTATTTCTTTTCTTGTTAAAACTTTTTTGAATAAATGTGCATGGAGATAAGCTGAATTTAAACGCATGTTACTTCATAAGAGAACACAACTACTTGAATTATAATTATACAAGAAATTATTGTTATAATATGATGTTAAACAGATTTGACATCCGTTGTTTTGTCATCTGCACAATATCCTATTTCAGTCATTTTAAGACAGCAGGTATGTACCAAAACACATTTTTATACTTTCGAAGTTAAAAAGTGTTTGACTTCGGTTCACCTGCCTGATCTCTAAATCGCGTAAATATACTTAGATTTTTTCGTAATTGATATATGTTATTGCCGCTGACAATAGAATTCTTCCTATTGAAAATGAAGTATGTAGCATGTATAGTTCGTTTATAGGGACATAAAAAATAATTTCGTTACATTATGGTCTATGGAAAAAATTGTTTATAGTGTATTTTCATGATGTTACGCTATTTCCAAATTAATGAAATTCATATGCGTTAGTGACGTGGATCACAACATGCTTTCTATGGAATATGAATTGCGTAGCTATTGCGTAACTCGTTTACAGCTACATAAAAATAATTTGGTTATAGTACTGTCTATGAGCGATACCTTCTAGAATGTTGTTTCAGTTGTGGTATAAGCTTGTCTAAATTTTAGTGCACTGCGTGTTGTATAAACATTCTATAAAGCATATACAGGGCTACATAAAAGAATTTGTAATCATTGCCGTCTATGGGTGTGAATTCCTTGAAGTATATTTTTAAACATGTCATGCATTTTCGGCTGAATTACATTTTAGTACACAAAGTTATGTTGTATCATTTAAATAAATTCATATAGAGAGCTGAGAAAAGAAAATTGATGTTTTGATATCGATAGGTAGTGATTGTCTGTCTGTCGTGCGTTTATAGTTATTGTATGTGTAATATAAATGAATTAAATATTAGCATACTGAGTGGTGCATATAAAAATCTGTAGATCATATACAGAGCTGCACAAAATAATTTGAACACAGTACAGCCTATGGATGAAAAATGTTTTCAGAATATTTTAATATTGTTACGCTACTTCAAAATTAATGAAATTGATATGCGTCACTGAATGGATTACAACATGCTTTCTACAGAATTTGAATTGCGTAGCATTTATTGTTCATTTACAGGGTCATAAAAAAATTATTTGGTTATAGTACTGTCTATGAGCGATACCTTCTAGAATGTTGTTTCAGTTGTGGTATAAGCTTAACTAAATTTTAGTATATTGCGTGGTGTGTATAAATTGTATAGATCATCATATACAGGGCCACATAAAAGAATTTTTAATTGTGACTTTTTACTTCAGAAAGTAAGCTGTAGATGGCAGCACCACAGAATTATAAGTCCTCCTTCCGCTAGTGACGTCCATTTTTCAGATGTTTGGTTTTCACTCCAGTGCCATAGAATGTAATTCTAGCTCTGTTAGGTGTTCATGTGATGTTACGTTCTTTGTTTTTTTATGTTAATTAAATGTGTGAAAGTAATTTATTCGTAAACCTTATTTTAAAAAATGTGTACTTTTTACTTAATATTAAATATATTATAATTGGCGAAGAGGATGGGATAACAAAAAAAAGGCAGAAATGTTAACCGGAAAAGTTAAAAAAAGAAGTGGTTAGTTGAGAACAAAATGGCTCGTTTTCTGTTTTCGGTACGAAAGTAAGTCATATGTTTCATTCTGCTAAAATTGTGATACAATTTTGTTTTCTGCACAAAGTTCGTCATTTTACGGCGGTGGTAAGTCTACATTTTTTGTCTTTCCGAAATTTAATAAAGTGCTAAAATGTTTTCAAGTTTTAAAGAGTTTAATGAATCAATCGTTACAAGTTAGTAATAGACTGAAACAGTCATTTATACTTCATGAAGTTAAAGAAGAATAAGAAAGGTACTGCTATTATATCTTGTATGGGTCCAAAATTGCATAATTTGTTATGCGATTCATATTTTCCTAAAGCTCATGAATCTTTGAAATATGAGGAAATTGTTGATATCTTCTTATAGCACGTAAGCCCCGCCCCTAATAAATTTTCTGAAAGAATAAAATTTCGCAATTCTTATCAAAATGAAAATGAATCTATACAAAATTTTGCTGCTAGATTAAAAAAATTGAAAACTTTTTGTGCATTTTCTGGTGAAACATTAAATGAAAATCTTTTGGAGCAGTTTCTTAGAGGTTTAAACAATCAAACTATTGAGAGTAAATTAGTTACGCAAGTTCATGATTTAAATTTTGATAAAGCCATTGAAAAAACAATCATTTTGCAAAATTCCGAAATTGATATTTCTGAATTGAACCATAAAAATTATAATGCCAATAAACTTGCGTGTACTAAAGATGCAAAACCCAATAAATTTCCAAATAAGTTTCAAAAACAGAAAATTAACAATAATGTAAATAAAGGAAATTCTGAGGTAATAAATTGAAGTGTTAAAGTTGTAGAAATGCATCTGATTTAGCTAATGTCTGTAGATATATTAATACAATATACAACCAATGTATGAAAAAGGGTCATTTGAATAGTAGAAATAAAAGTAATAATGTTCAGAAACAAACGAATGTATTTCAAAAGTTGATATTTTATCTTTGAGTCATGGTACTACTCCAATAAAAGTGTGTGTTTTAATCGAGAATAGAGCTAAAGCTGAAATGGAATTAGATACCGACTCCGTAATTTCTTCTGTATCTTTTAAACGTTTTCAAAGAATCTTTCCGAATAATAAAATGTTTCCACCAGATGTTCAGTTAAGAACTGCAACTGGTGAAATGTTTACACCTGTTGGGTATATAAATGTAGATGTTTCTTATCAAGATAACATTAAAAATCTTAAATTATATTTGGTTAAAGAAGATAACTTTCCTTTTTTATTTGATAGAGATTGGGTATCTGCATTTAATTTTTTCCCCTCGAATTTGACATCTGTATATGTAAATGAAATTGCAAATTCTACTGAAAAATTGAAAGTATTATTAAATGATTTTTCTGATTTGTTTACCAATACAGTTGATGAGCTAAAAGGTTTAAAAGCAGAACTTTGTTTAGAAAAAGATTCTACGCCCATATTTTGCAATGGTAGAGCAGTTACTTATTCTCTACGTGGAGCAGTAAATGAAGAAATTCAAAGGTTACAGGATGAGGGTATTATAAAACCTGTCACTAGTAGTAAGTGGGCAACTTCTATTATTCCAGTGGTTAAACCTAATGATAAAATTCGTTTTTGTGATGATGTTGAAGTTACAGTAAATAAAGTTTTGAAGGTTGAAAAATATCCTTTGCCTAGGGTAGAGGATATGCTGGTTACATTAGGTGGTTGTTTGCATTTTACAAAGATTTATTTAAATCAAGAATATCTTTACCTGTAGACGAAAAGTCACAAGAGTTGTTAACTACAAGTATAAACACTCCGAAGGGCTTATTCAAAATTTTTAAGTTACCAATGGGTCTTATCTTTGGCTATTCTCCAGCTATTTGGCAAAGAACAAATAAACAAATTTTAAGTGGGATTCAGGGTTATTAATTAGAGCGGTATTGGAGAAACAGTTTTCATTGATGATATTGGGGTTACGTAGGAAACTGATAAAAATTTTTGAACGGCTAAAACAAGTGTTAGATAGATTACGTGAATATCATTTTAGGGTAATAATAAAGACAAATATTTTTTATGGCTGATAAAATTACATACTGTTGTTTTAAATTTGATAAAGAAGGTATTCATAAAACACAAGATAAAATTGATGCTATTTTTTAAAATTCACCTAGACCAATAAATGTAGCAGTAAATGAAGAAATTCAAAGGTTATAAGATGAGAGTATTATAAAACCTGTCACTAGCAGTAAGTAGACAACGCCTATAGTTCCAGTGGTTAAGCCTAATGGTAAATTTCGTTTATGTGGTGATTTTAAAGTTACAGTAAATAAATTTTTGAAGGTTGAAAAACGTCCTTTACCTAGGTTAGAGGATATGCTGGCTACATTAGGTGGTGGTTTGCATTTTACAAAAAATGATTTAAACCAAGCATATTTTCAGTTACCTGTCGACGAAATTTCACAAGAGTTGTTAATTATAAACACTCCTAAGAGTTTATTCCAATTTTTAAAGTTACCAATGGGTCTTACTATTTCTCCAGCTGTTTGGAAAAGAACAATTGAACAAATTTTAAATGTTATTGATTGGTGTTATTGTTTTTATTGATGATATTGGTGTTACTGGTGAAACTGATGAAATTCATTTGAAAACGCTAAAACAAGTGTTAGAAAAATTACGTGAATATAATATTAGGGTAAATAAAGACAAATAAATTTTTATGGCTGATAAAATTACATATTTTGTTTATAAAACTGATAAGGAAAGTATTAATAAAACATAAGGTAAAATTGATGCTATTTTAAATGTTCCTAGACCAATAAATGTGTTAAAAGTTAAAGCTTTTCCAGGCTTAGTTACATAATATTCTACATTTGTACCAAATGTCTCTACAATTTGCTCATCCTTTAAACCATTTACTCAAAAAGAATGTGAAATTTATATGGTCTGCTGTTTGTGAACAAGCATTAAAAAATATAAAAAATGAGATTACTTCTGAAAGAGTTCTTACACATTTTAACCCTAAATTACCCTTAGTGTTAGTAACCGATGCTTTTCCATATTGCAAATCTGCGGTGTTTTTGCATGTGATACCAGATAACGTAGAAAAACCGATTTGTTTTGTGTCCAGAACTCTAATCAATGCAGAAAAATGTATAGCCAGGTAGATGAAGAAGCACTAGCTATTATCATTGGTGTAAAGAATTTTTTTTTCAATATTTATATGATAACAGATGCACTTTATTTACAGACAGTAAAGTACTTGTGTCTATTTATGCTCCTACTAAGAGTATTCCTGTACTTGCAGATGCTAGAAAGCAAATATATGCATTATATTTACAAGCATTTAAATATGATATTCGCTATAAGAAAACATCCGAACACAGAATTGTCGATGCTCTTTCACGACTTCAATTACGTAGTAAAGATTTACCTCGCAATTAAATTCAAGTAATGTAATTGATGAATCTAAATTTTTTCAAATTAATCAAATTTCTACTTTACCTTTAAATGCCGAAACAATTGCTGTAGCTACAAAATCTGATCCTTTATTTCGTGAAAATCTTCATCATCTAATTTCTGGTTCAACAATTGCTAAAAATTTACTTTTTGGAGGCAAGCAAGAAGAATTTACTCTTCAAAATAGTTGTATTTGAAAAGGATGTAGAGTAATTATCCCTGAAATCCATAGAATTTTTTAAAAATGATTTGCACTTTGGACATATCGGTATAGTGAAAATGAAGTCCTCAGCTCGCAGTTTTGTATGGAGGCCAGGAGTGGACCAAGATATTAAAGATCTTGCATGGAATTGCACTACTTGTGTCATTAAAAAAAATCATTGGGAATGGCCTACAACTCCATGGCAAAGAATTCATATTGATTATTTTGGTCCTGTTATGGGTAAAATGCTTTTTCTTGTGGTTGATGCTCATTGCAAATGGCTGGAAATTTTCATTGTTCCTAGTACGACTTCAGACCATACGATTACTTGTCTTTCTTCTCTTTTCACCAGATACGGGTATTGTATATCTTTGGTATTTGATAATGCGAAACACTTTATTTCTGAAGAATTTGAGACATTCTTAAAAAATCATTGTATAAAACGTAGGTTCAGTGCTCCATACCATCCAGCTGCCAATGGTCAGGCTGAGGGATATGTGAAAATTATCAAACGTGGATTTCAAGCCTTCTCTTCAGAATCTGGTACGTTACAAATGAAGTTAAATAACTGTCTTTTACAGTACAGAAAGATGCCTCATGTTAATACGGAGAAAAGTCCTGCATCTATATTTCTAAAGCGGCATATAAGAAAAAAATTGGTTTGATACTTCCAAACGCTACAAATTTTGTTCATGATAAGAAAAATGCGAGAAATTCCAATACTAAAGTAAAAGAATTTAAAATTAACCAGAAAGTGGTTGTTAGAAATTATACTCCTGAAGCCAAGTGGAAAATTTGTTGCATTATTGCCAGAGAGGGCATGTTACATTATCGAATTCAAGTTCGTTCAAACATTTGGAAAAAAAATGTTGATCAAATGACTAATGTCGGTTCGAAGGTACATTTAACTAATGATACAAATTCTGAAGAGAGTATTACAGAAATTTACAGAAGTGAAAATACAATTGTTAATCAAGAAGGTTCTCAACTAATGCCTTCTAGTGCCACATATCTTCAAGCAGCTGACTCTGGTGTCCTAATTATTCCAAATACCAAACTAGCTGACTCTGTCCTCCCAACTACTCCAAGTCCTAAACCAGCTGACTCTTGTGTCCCAACTACACCAAAGCTTAAACCAGTTGACTGCGAAATACCTCCAGTTCCAAAACCCATGATTCCAAATAGTACAATTGATGATGTTGCCAATCCTTTAAAAGCTATTTCTTCTTCTGCCTCCCCACAGGTACTAAGGCTTTCCAGAAGAATTTGAAGAATTCCTAATCGTCTATAATACTTAGCGGGAGAAAATGTAGTGTTTGTACTTCAGAAAGCAAGCTGTAGATGGCAGCACTGCAAAATTATAAGTCCACCACCCGCTAGTGACATCTGCCTTTCAGATGTTTGGTTTTCATTGCAGTGCCATAAAATGTAATTCTAGTTCTGTTATGTGTTCATGTGATGTTATGTTCTTTGTTTTTGGATGTTAATTAAATGTGTAAAAGTAATTTATTCGTCCACGTCATTTTAAAAAATGTGTACAATTTAATTTACTTAATATTAAATATATTATAGTAATCATTACCGCTTATGGGTGCGAATTCCTTAAAGTATATTTTTTAATATATCCTGCATTTTTCAGTTGAATTATATTTTAGTATACTAAGATAAGTTTGTATAATTTAAATAAATTCATACAGAGGGCTGAGCAAAGAAAATTAATCTTTTGATATTTATGGTTAGTGATTGTCAGACGTCCGTTTGTAGTTATGCTATGTGTTATATCGATGAATTAAATATTAGCATACTGAGGGTTGCATATAAAAATCTATAGATCATACACAGAGCTGCACAAATGAATTCGAACATATCCTATGGATAAAAATTTTTGAAAGTGATTTTTCAACTGTATGAGCGTTTTCCAACTGATTTAACTTTTGTCAAACTCTATGGTGTGTATAAAAAACTACAGATAATAGGAACAGTACAGGACTAGACAAAAGAATTCAAATACCTTACCGACTATGTGCGGTAATTGCTGAAATTGGGTTCTTTAACTATGCTATGCATTTTCATCTTCCACATTCTCAAATGATAAAGTTGCATTAAAACATTCAGGAAGTTTATAAAAGTGTTTAGTAATCTATGAGTGATCTTTCTTGATAATATTACACTCAGAGGTGACTTCGTAACATTGACTGGTTCCGAATATGTCTGTATACATATCAGATGTGATAAGTATACAGAGTGTCAATGATTTCTGAACATAAAAGTATGACATTCAGATTGGTTCGCTATTTGTAAATATCGCTGTTAAATTTTTAAAGATGTATGTCCCTTTAAAAACTCATATTTTATTCCAACATAACAAAAGTTTGAAGATATTGCTATTATTATTTTTATATTTAATGATTTTTCATCATAATTTCACAGAATTTTTTTTTAGAACGAAATAAGGATTTTACTCAATTATATAAAACTATCCGGTCGCTTCCGTGTGGGACCCACATGCCTTCTGCAGCGTATAAACCGGACTTTGCTTGGGACCCAGAACATTAAAATCTAATTAAAATACTTTATTTTAAACTATACGAAAATAATTATTAACAATATCAAAAAGCACGTAAATAAAGATTTCGGGTAATTTATTTTTCATGAGCCCCCTAACAAAGACCCGTTTGGCCCTGCCTGTGATTATCTAAGAGAAAGGGAAAGCTCTGAGTTAAAATAATCAAATATGGGATAGCCTAAGATACATGGTGATCATTTTAAATGGGCACTGTGGTTTCACGCCCATAAATTATTAATATCGTGATCAAATATCAGGACACTTTGTGCTTCTCAGCCAAATATCGTTAATACAGCGATCACTAAAACGGAGCCCTGTGAATTTTGCGTGCTTAAATCGTTAAAATGACAATATCAACAGAACCCTGTGGGTTTCACGCCTATAAACTGATTACACAGCAATCACTATAACGAAGTTATGTACATATCCGAGCTGATAAATATGGCGTTCAGTATTTAAGTCACAAATGTTTACATCCAAAAAATATATTTTGAGAATAGAAAGAAGCGTGCTATATTTTGTATTAACATTGAAATTCGATCGCTAAGAGACAAAAAGCGGAAAAACAATTAATAAAATATAAAACTTGTTTTCGATAAAATAAAGCACTTTTCATTGGAAAAATGTCACGCAAAATATATAATAAAAATCAGCAGTAATAGTCTTATTCGTATAAACTTCCATAATCAGATTCATAGCCAATGTTGGTAAACAAATTAGCTGAAATACTTGTTTAACTATTTTTAGTAGATTTGTTATGCTGAATTTTTCGCTCCTAACTAAAGCGGCTGCTGAAAAATGGCAGAATGACCTAAATCTTGCGAGCCCCCCGTTTAACCCCCTTAGTGGATTAATTTATAAAAACGATGAAATACTGTTTAACTGTTTTTAGTAGATTTGTTATCCCGAATTTCACGCTCCTAACTCAAACAGCTGCTGAAATATGGCGAAATAACATAAAATTTTCTATCCCCCCATTTAACCCCCTTAGCCTCTTAATTTTTAAAATAGCTGAAATATGTGTTTAACTATTTTCTTAGTAGATTTGTTATCCTTAATTTCACGTTCCTGCCTAAAACTGCTGCTAAGATATGGCAAAAAGGCCAAATGACCTAAAAATTTTGATTCCCCATTTAACCCCTTAGTGCTTATAATTATCTAAAATCGTTGAAATACCTATTTAACCATTTTTTAAGTAGATTTGTTATCCCGAATTTCACGATCCTAACTCAAACGGCAGATGAAATATGGCAAAATGACCTAAAATTTTCGATCCTCCATTTAACCCCCTTAGCGTCTTAATTTCTAAAATCGCTGAAATATGCGTTTAACTATTTCAGCAATTAACTTTACTTAACGAAGGTTATATATTTGCTCTTTCCGAAGAGAATTATTCATATTCCGTGATTAGATATCATTTAGCAAGTGATAGGTGGAAAAACGTTGTCACAATTGATGATGCGTGGATTTCTCGAATTGACTGTAATAAAAAAAAAGAAATAACTGTAATAAAAAAGGCCAAAAAGACTTATAACTTTGGTTCAAACACTGCAAAGAAAGTTTCTCTAAAGGATTTATGGTTGGAATCTCTTCCAACGGAAAATTAAAAATCAGAAAAGTTGAGAAAAATGTCAAAATTAAGTGTACTTATTATCAAAACAATGTCCGAATTCCTATTTTTAAAGAAGAAATTCCAAAATTCTATTCTACGGACGTTAAGAGTGTTGAGTTCCTCCAGAATAAAATGAATAGTTATACATCCATAAGTGCAGTAGCATTTCTCGAAAAATTGACAAGAGAAGCTGGAATCAAGTGTATATTGTTTAATCATATTCCAACCAAGTCCAATGGATTACTGTGCCTTTGGACTACTAAAACAAGCTCTTGCGAAACTCCGACCAAGTACGTTGAGTAGACTCTGGAAATGTGTGGTGGAGGAATGGAACAAAATTCCAGTTTTACAAAAAGTTCTAAATCTTGCTGCAGTATGTTAGTCCACAGCAAGGGCTACCAGATAGAACGTATTAAAAATAATTATTTTAATTTATGTATTTTATATTTGTTATCAAAATCGTTCCCAATATGTGTAAACACCCTCTGTATAAGCGACGATTCTCGCGAAGGGGTTAAAATTGTTTTTTACAAGGTAAAACTCGTTCCGTGATATTATTAAACAGAAAAAAAAATTGCGATTAACAAAAGAGGAAATAGTACATTATAAGGTGGGAAAACTATAGTACACGAGGAAGCTAAATTCGTTTTCTTCAGCTTTTTAGAACTTTGGAAAATTATTAAATGTGACTGTAAATGAGGTTGTAAGGTCACCTATTTTTTTCAATGGCAGTAGCTAATTGTGTCTACTTTGGTCCTTCTTCGGAAATATTTTTGTGCTTGGCCGCACTTTTTTTTATCTTTGAAAAAAATATTAAATAAAAGAAATCGGCAGTTTTAACTTATCTACAATATTCATTAGACTTTCCAGTTTTCCAAAAAACTAAAAATCCTATTGCCTGATAAAAGTTACAGGGAAAATATTTCATTGAATAATATAATATAAATAATGGCTTTACTCCCAAATAGATTTATAAAATAAAAAGAGAAAAATCATCGATTTCACTCAAATATTTTTAACATTTTCTTATCATATAAGCCGACATTATTGGATTTCAGGTCCCATTTTTATGATAGTAAGAGTTATCATATATTCTAATACGAGCAAATCTTGTGTGTGGTTTTATATATATATATATATTAAAATTTTATCTTTAAAACGGCTCTAACGATTTTGACGAAATTTTTTATCCTACCGTTTTGGAGCACCAGAAAAACATTGGGCTAAGTCACATGTTCGAAAAAATTCGATTAGTGGGTCATTTTGGGTCACCATGGGTAGGTTCAAGTTAACTTTTGTATCCTACCATTTTCTGGCATGAAAAGACTATTGAGCTGGGTCACTTGTTCGAGAACTTTCGAGTAGTGGGTCATTTTTGGGTCAACTCGGGTCAAATTAATTTTATCTAAAAAATGCTCTAACGATTTTGATTAAATATTGTATCTTACAAGTTTCGGACACGAGAAAAACATTGGGCTAGGTCACATGTCCAAGAAAATTTGATTAATGGATCATTTTTGGGTCACTGTGGGTCAAGCTAATTTTATCTGAAAACAGCTCAGACTATTTAGACTAAATTTTGCATCCTATGGTTTTAGGGAACGAGAAGATTATTGGGCTAGGTCACATGTTCGAGAAATTTCGAGTAGTGGGTCATTTTGGTCATGGGTCATTATGGGTCAAGCTATTTTTATCTTAAAAACGGCTGAGATGATTTGAACTAAATTTTGTATCCTACGGTTTTGGGGCACGAGAAAATCATTGGACTAGGTCATATGCTCGAGAAAATCCGATTAGTGGCTCATTTTTGGGTCACTGTGGGTCAAGCTAATTTTATCTAAAAAACGGCTCAGACTATTGTGATTAAATTTTATATCCTACGGGTTTCGGGCACGAGAAGACAATTGAGCTTGGTCACATGTTCGAGAAAATTTGATTGCTGGCTCATTTTGGTCATGGGTCATGATGTTTGAACTCATAGCTAATTTTGTCTGAGCATAGCTTGGTTTTCCTTGCTCGTTCTTTTTTACAAACGTAAGTGTGTAAAAATATTTATCTTCTATTATAAATCCTACCCGCCTGTATTGATAGGAAAAAGTAGCTTACATATGCCTTGGTATTAAAAATTCAACTAATTTTACTCAAGCACACGAAGCTAAAATGCTTTAAAACACGATTACAGAAGATTCAATCCCAGTTTTCGTCATTACTGAATTTGAATGAGAATTTCACCACACTAAATCAGCTATATACAAGTTCAGTAGGCTTTATTTACAGTGATTTGTTTTTGGTCACCAAATTTGGCGGTATTTCGCCGACTTTGGCAAAAATAGGCCACTGGCGTATGTGACTACGTTAAACGTATGAGAATAAACACAATGGTTACAACAATTAACGTAAATTTGCGAGAAAACATGATTTATAAATCTCATAAATGAAACTTAATTATGGAATAGCAGTCATCCTAGAATTTCACACTGCTATATGTCAGCCATTTTTAAGAAAAGTGGAAAACAAAAAATGTTCCCGAATCCTTTGTATTAAGGCCGAACACTTGAATATAAAAGCTTTTTAGATTTTTTTTTTTTTTTTTTTTTTTTTTTTTTTTACAACTTTTTGAATTTGAAACATTTTAACCGACATGCGACATTTTGAACAAGTTAGCGGATGAAGCGTGCTGTCGCATAACAAAATCATATTGTTATAAAATGTCACCTAGAATTTTAAACTGCTATATCTCTGCTCTTCTTTAGGATAGAGGAGAGGCAAAAAATGCTCCGGAATCTTTCTATCAAGGTGGAAAATTTAAAGAGAATAAAATTCAATTTCTAATTTTTCTATGCACTATTTGATGAATAAATGCAAGTTTTGTCGCATGACAAATATCAGAATGTTTCAAACTGTCAGATATCCTAGAATTTCAAACTGCTACATCTCAGCCATTTTTTAGGATGAAAGCGAAGCCAAAATCCTCCAGAATTCTTCTCTCAAGGTCGAACACTTAGAGAAATAAAAATTTTCAATTTCTAATATTTTTGCACGTTTTTGAATTAAAAAAAAAAAAATGGCCGTAATTTTAAACAAGGTGGTGGATGAACCTGGTCAACGAAATCAGTCGAGATCTTGGTATGACCTATACAAATGCTGAGTCATACCGAAATCGGTTAATGAATGCGCGTGCAATCGCATGACAAAATTCAGATTGTTTCATAATGTCATCGACCCTAGAATTTCAAACTAACTTACGAACAAATAAATACAAAAACGTGATTTTTGGTATTTAAATGCTATATAACATGAGACAAAAATAGCAAGATGTTTTATCGTACAGCCAAACGATATGTCTAGGACACAGCAAGATTGAAGGCATGTTGTCTTCCATGTATTGCGGAGGCAAAATAACGCTTTAATTACGTGAGCAAAACGCTTGCGCTCGAAATTTCAAATGTATTTTGAGTTATAAAGGAATTATTAACGGTACAAATCACTGGCTTACAAAGGCGTCAAAAATTGTACGAATCATAATCAATAGTTGAACTTTAGATGTAATCTAATAAATATTTGTTTGATATGGAATTTTTCAGTTTTATTTATACAAAACAACTCCCTATGAACAAAATTTTAAATTTCTGTGTTTAAGATAAGTAAGAATTATCTCTCGATTGCAGATGTAATCTAATATTGACTGAGAATTAAAATAATTGTTTTTTGAAATATCTCGTAACCTATATACGATTGTGAAATTTGAAATGCTATTGTGTGTAATAATAATGTTATTACACCAAAACAATTTCAGCTGAAAATCTAAATTATTTTTCAGTTAAATAAGCATTGATAATGGTTAACGTTTTGGCTTCCATTGTAACGGTTTGCATTTCGCAGTTTGCTTACTCGTGGCGTCACTAACTTTACTTTACGTTTTTAGTTTGATTCCTGACACTTGAAAAGATATAACGTATCACGTTTTGAGGAAAGATATGTTTTATTCTCTATTATTGTTGTTCCAAATAGAGATGTTTAACCTGCGCAACTTATATAATAGTGCTATGGTTTGAACAATGTTTACCTTAAGCAGTGGTCGGAAAACTATTTATATCTTGTAGTGAACTACAACTACAACTACTTGAATTGAAAATGTAGTTAACTACAACTACTTTATTGAAAATGTCGTTAACTACAACTACTTGTTTTAAAAAGTAGAAACTACAAACAACTTGACAAATGTATTCACTACTTCGCCATTTTCAGATTTTGCCTAAGGATTCAATCTACAGTCAAAATTTAATTCACAGATTAATTAATACAGTTGTCTCGTACAGCGTCTGTCAATATACAATCAAATGTGGTATCACCGAGGATATTAAAAAATTAAGAAATATAACATAGAAGAAAATGTTCTGTGTTAGTCCCCGAAATTAAAAAAGATACGCAATACAATAAACAGTTATGTAAAGTTACATAAAAATGCGGTTAAACTACAGCTTATATATCTTTTAGGGATACATGAAAACAGAGCTATGAATGTTGAACATGCGACATAAGAGGGGCTAATAATGTATATAACATATTTATGCATGACCATATATTGCATAAATTTTGTTTGCTATATTCTTACAGTAATTTGTAGCTAACATTCACAAACTGCTGCATCTAAAACATTTTGCACATAGCGGCTAGTTACGATAACGTGATTTGAAGACTGGCACTTTTATTTTCTTCCTGAAGTAGCGTTAAAAGTAGCACCAGTGCTTGCTAAAAACTATTGATTTTTTGTATCATACTACTAGCTACAATACTTTTTTCGAATGTAGCACGTTACCCTACAAACTACTTGAAAAAGTAGCGACCACCGTAGTTTCGATACTTACATCTTGTTACTTTCGACACTGATCTCAAGTAATCTGCTATATTATTTTTTTTAATTCGAAAAATGTCGATTTAAGACTCATGAAGTTGAAAATGAAGTTTTGTTTTTAATAAAATAGCATGACTCCACATAGAGATATATTTGATACTTGAATAATTAACTTTTTATAGTGTATGGATGCTAAATATTACTAAAAAATAAGCATAAATTAATTATGCGGAGAAATTATAACTATATTGTATGATTATGAACTGATTTTTAAATTACGCTTTAGTAAAAATCATTTAATTTCTTTATCTCTCTCTTATCCTAAACCTTCTTATTAATAAATTTCTGAAATTATTATTGAATTGAGCATTGTTAAGTAGCGCTCATGGTGCCGAAACCCAGGATGGAAATTTATCTGGACCGGAATTAAAACGAAATCATCTGTTCTTCTGTTTTTTAAAATAATCGCATGAGCCAGCGAACGCCTTTGTAATTGTTCTGGGATTTACTTACCTGGACATTCAAACAGGTACGAAATATTTTCATTCAATTCTTTTGAAAAAAATTAAAAAAGTGTTCGAAATTAGAATTTAAAAAAATGAATTTGAAATGGAAAAATTATATAAAGTACAATCTAAATATTCTACTGAACGAAAATTAATTTCTCAAAATTAATTTCGTAACTAGAACTGTTTTTAAGAGACGATATTGTTAAGACAAAAGAAGATAAATTATTAAATATACTGAAAATTTTATTATTAAATTAATCTGCTTTTAAAAGTTTGAATCATAAAATAGAAAATCAATAAACTGATCTTGAAAATGATATTGTATCTAGTGACAAATACAATGATCAATTAATTAGAGCTAAATTTAATATAAAAAATAGGTTAAATAAATGTAATAAAAAAAATTCAACTTTTACAACAGTTTATTCTTTGCATGATTCGAATTGTTCTATCAGAGGAACAGTAGCAAATTCTTATTTGGCAATGAAATTGCAAAAATAGAACCTCCCAAAATTTGCTGGTGATGTTTAAAATTTGTTAGTTTTGAATTGTTTTGAAACGTCTGTAAATGGGAATAAATTATTATCAAAAGTCGAAAAACTCGCTTATTTGAAATCTTTTTTTTATTGAATCAGTTTTATAATGTTGTATAAGTTTTACCTATGGCAGAGCTAACTATGATATATGTGTAGAGGTGGCGAGACAGGTAAGTATAGCTGTAACATGAACTTAACCCTACAATGTCACCGACAGCTTAATATTATTGCTTGTGAAAGTATGTAGACGACAGCTAGACCAATGGAGGTTAACCAATTCTTTTATTAACCTAACGAACATAAGTTATGAAATTTATAAAATAAAAGTAACGTGCTTTTGCACTGCTAAAGACACACATGTCCAGTTTGTATAGAAAGCTTTGTACGCTCTCTTGACTTCCTGCCTCCCTTCTTGTCAATAACTTCCAGTTTAAATACAAGAGCATTCGCCTGTTGCCATTGTGAAAAGGATTAATGAATACAGTCCTGTTTGAGAGATCTTGCATCTTATCAACCTGTCCGATTCTGTCATCAGATAATTCGCATCGGAAAGCCGAGCCATCAAGGTGGGTGTCGAGAAGTAGAGTACTTCCTTATCTCAGTACCAGTAGGTCTCGCTGGTGAAATTTGTCCACTGTCGAAACAGCTGGAGTGACTGCATGAATGAGTTGCTTGAATCTAGGGTAGTTAGATTCTAGAGTTTGTCCACAGCGGCAACAGCTAGAGAGCACTGCACGGATGAGTCGCCACATATGCATCAATTTATTAAAGGATCGTTATAGTAAAATTGATGTTATTATAAAAAAAAACAAAAAAACAAAAAAAAAAACATGAACAATTTTTAAATTTGAATGCATTAAGAAAATTTCATAATATGTGTGAAATAAATTTTAAAAGTATAAGAAATTTTGGTGTAGCGTCCAGGTTTTATGGACATTTGTTAAATTCAATTTTGTTAGAAATATCTCATGAATTAGTTATAGAATATCACATGAAACGTAATTCTAATAATGAGTCAGATGTAACATAGTTAATTGTTTTCTTTAAGTGTGAAATAGAATTCAGAGAAAAGGTTTGTCTATGATTAATTTTAAAAAATGATACAATTTCGTTGTTCGTGCATTAAAAAAAATTTAAAAAAAGTGAATTTTTTTTCGAGTAAATCTTCTGATGCTAATACTTTGAATACTAATGTTAAATCATTTGTGTAATTTCTAAAAGTACTGGTCATTATTGTCTGACTGTAAAAATTTAGCTAATGATAAAAAAGATTAATGTTAAAAAAGGGAGGTAGGTGATTCAAGTGCCTTCTAAAAACGCACGTATAAAATTACAATCATTTAAGAAACGTAAGTACTGAACACAATAAATTATTTTATTATAAGAAACATTTAAAACCAGAAGTTTCCGAAAATCAAGCTGTTGTTGCTAATTCTTACTGTAGTTTGAAAAATGTTAAACATGCTGTTTTATTTCAACTGCGCAATCTGACTCGAAATAAAAAAAAAGTTCGTTTATTGCTGGATTCAGGAAGCGAAAAGACTTCATAACAAAAGCTCACGAATTAAATTTGCTTTTTTAAAAGAAATAACATTTATATGTTTTTGCTTTTGATATTGATCAAAGTCATGAACAAGAATATGATGCTTTTAAAATTAAATTAAGAAGTAAAATGAGTTATCGTCCTTTTATAAATGTTGAGGATTTAGCTACTGATTTGATAAGTGCAACAGCAACGAAGGCCCCCAATTCAGACTCAGAAATTACGATATAAGTCGAGAGTAAGAGATGGATGTAGAGCACTTTCCAATAAATCAAAAGAAAAAGTTTTGCTTGGTGCTGGCTATTTTTATTAATGCTCAGAGAGGATTCATTAAAGAAATTAACGACCGTTTGTTTGTGGCTAATACATTTTTTGGTTTCAAGATAGTTTGCAAAATAAAGTCTAAAAATAATGCAACAATAAATTCTCATTTTGTATCAGTTGAAATAGAAAATTTTGATTTAGAGTGTTCTGGGAATTTAGAATGTTTGAATATCTGTTATAGTAAAAGTGAACTACTTTAACAGAATGATTTAGATGCCATTGATTTACTTAATGATAATTTAAATTTTGTTAAAGCGAATATGAAACCAAATATTTGTGGAAGGTAAACAAAAATGAATCCAATTTTGAGATAACTAAACATAGATTTGGGGATTAAAGCAAAATTTTAAAAACAGGAATTGTTATTTAATGAATATGAGAAAATAGTTAATGATCAATGTGTTTTAGGTATAATTGAAGAGTACGATAAATACCTATAACATGCCTCTGAGACCAGTAATAAGAGAAGTTAAATGTACAACTAAAATAAGAACTGTTTTTGATGATTCATCTGAAGTTAAGGGAACAAAATTCTTAAACGATTGCTTATTTTCTAGTGACTCCCAATTTAAAACCTAATACATTGAACATTATTTTGAGATTTCACTTTCAAAAATTGCTTTTTCAGGTAATATAAGAATAGTTCTGTTATCAAATCCATATAGCAGAAGAAGATGGTTTCTATGGAGAAGTTTCTAAGGGTTGACAATATAACTAGTACTAATCCCATTCTGAAGGTTTTCCGTATAACCCGTGTAACAACCTCCATATTCGTCCTTACTGCAACTGTCAAACATCCCATAAAAAATGTATAACGATTTTTTGAAAACAATAGTTAATATTTTGGATATCTCGTTGTATGTTGATGACTTGTTTCATGGAACGACTTCAAAAAAAGAAGATTTCACTTTATCTGGTGCAAAGAAACCAATATGAAACTTGGAAAAATTAGGAGTAATTATGGCGATTTGAAACTTTTATGAAAGGAATACGGGATAAACATTGAAGAAGCACTCATGAAGAAATTCTGTCTAAGGAAGAAATTCTCGAAGAAATTCTGTCAATGTTCTGTCAAATAATATTGGTCACACAATGACACCTTGAAATTAGACATACAACCAATTTTGGTAAGAATTGGCAATGCGAATATCAACAAGCTTTTTTTTCAAACTTTGGCTAAAATTTATGATCCGAGTGGATTGATTTCTCATTTTGTATCTGAATTGTTAAATAATTAAATATGGTCGTATGGGCATGTGTATCTGAAAGTGTTTTTTTCTGAAATTCAAACAAATCTAGCTGATGAAGAGGTCTTACAAGAGCAAAGTAAAAAACTTGTTAGTTCTGTATCTCAAGATATTTCAGAATTTTTATTTTCACTTAAATAATCGCTTTGAACTAAATTAAGACAAATTATGGCTTGGTATCTCATATTTATAAAAATATATTAGATATCCATCTGAGAGAATCACTGTTTTTAGGTGCGTTCGTTATTATATAAATACGTAGCACCTATAGTCGTCGTCTGGTCCGTCCGTCCGCATACAACAGCTATAACAGCGCAAAAACTACCAAACTGAATGGTTTGAAATTTAATATATACTATTATTGCAGAATTTTGTCGAGTCATTTCAAATTTTGTGAACATCGAATCAAAACTTAAGAAGATATTAATAAAAGTTTTCTTTTTTTCTATTAAATCCTATCGTACGTAATTTATATAATAAAATCGCAAGTCATGTGACTGAGGAAAACAAATACGAGCAAACCACGTGTTTTTACATATTACAGGCGGCCATTTTCATTAAAAATTATTTTTTCGAATAAAATTGCATAAAAGTCACATTTTTAGAAAGATAGTTAAAAAAATTGTTTGCTTGAGAGATGGGTTACATTAAAAAATGTATAGATTCTGCGATAACTTCAGTGGAAATTCGGTTAACAGCCGAATATCTCAATCCATTAGAGTAAATAAACACAGGAGATTCGTTCATTATGAGTCATAAAATATTAAACCATGGAAGTAATCATTCGCAAAGCAAGATCTCCATGGTGAATTTTGCAGGGCTGTCTGGTGTTGAAAAAAAAATCGCATTTGTAAACGTGTCATACGTAATAATAATAAAAAAAACGCATGTTCATTTCGCTTCTAGCAGACGATATAATTAATTTCACTGAAATAATAATGATGATTTTTTTACATTGTGAAACTAGTTATAAAACGAACGCATCTCATTTGTCACGTTTAACGTGCAATTTCCAACTTGTTTTTACTGTTTCAGACCTTGAAGAAGAAACAAATGCTATTGTGAAATTAATTCAAAACCACAAATTCGGAGAGAAACTGAAAATTTAAAAATATGGTAAGCATTTGAATTTTTACTTTAACTTTTTTCCTTCTTTACGTCCCTTTGTTTACAGAAAATGTATTTTTCGTATTGGAAGCAGGTTAGGTAATGCCAATCTTTTTGACTAATAAAAACATCAAATCATTATGCCTAAAATGCGTCATTTTACATAATAAACATGGTCTGATAATAAAATATTTCATGAAAATCATCTTCACAATGAAATTCAATTCACAATTTCAGCTACACTGCTCAAAACAATTAAAGGATATTTGAAGTTTTATATAAAATAAAGATATAAACGAAATTTTTTTTTGCCGAAAATAGAAGAACAGAATCACAAATGCAAATTTTTCTGGTTTTCAAACTGTGGAGTATGCAAATTTTGAGTTCGACGTCAAAAACCTCGCTTCAGCGGCAGCGAATGAAATTTGACTTTCAACTGGATAAAAGAGAATGAATACAAGGATGATCGGAATTCAGTGATTGCTTTGTTTCGATGAGTACGATGTCTCAGCGAAGTCATTTGACAGATTCAGAAGCTTGGAGAATTGTTGGTAGGTTAGAAGGGGGCCAAACTCAAGCCGAAGTAGCGCAAGCCATTGGAGTGTCCCAAAGTGTCATTTCCAGGATCTGGAACCGTTTTTTGGAGAGTGGATGTGCAGGCCGAAGACCAGGGCAAGGTCGTAGACGGGCAACAACGCCCAATGAAGATCGGTATTTAGCGTTAACAGCTCGGAGACACCGAAACATGAACGCTACTCTTCTCCAACAACACCTTCGCTCGGCTACAGGCACCACGATTTTAACTCAGTCTGTCCGAAACCGGCTCCATGCTGTAGGTCTGTATGCTCGCCGACCGATGGTATGTGTTAGATTAACATCAAGGCATCGTCGCGACCGCAGGGAGTGGGCAACCGAGCATGTCAACTGGAGGAGAAATGAATGGAGCAATATTCTGTTTTCTGACGAGTCCCGTTTTTCTGTGCATCCGGATAATAGGCGTATTTTCATCTGGAGGGACCGTGGCAGTAGGAATAATCCTGCGTTCGTGCACGAAAGTGTCAGATTTGGCGGTGGAGGAGTGTTGGTGTATGGTGGCATCTCCATTGACGGGTGCACTGACCTCTACATCATTCGAGATGGAGCTCTGACTGGTCGCCGATATAGGGATGAGATCCTCAGACCTATTGTAGTCCCTTACGCTGCAGCAATCGGAGATAACTTCATTTTAATGGACGATAACTGCAGGCCACATCGTGCAAACCTGGTGGAGGATTTCCTTTTCGAGGAAGGAATCGTTCGAATGGAATGGCCAGCGTGTTCTCCAGACATGAATCCAATCGAGCACGTTTGGGACGCTCTAGGAAGACGAGTTTCTGGCCGCCAACAACCCCCACAAACTCTCCAAGAACTGGAAAGAGCTCTTCTGGAAGAGTGGGGCAGAATACCCCAACTCGTCATTAATAGCCTCATTGAGTCCATGCCTCAAAGGTGTTCAACGTTGCTGGCCGCCCATGGAAACCATACCCCCTACTGAAAATGATTTTCTTTGAAGAAAACACCTTTTCTTATTCCTTTTTTCTCATATGCACAAATTGTGTTTTTTTCCTTTTGTACACAAATGCGCAATAAAATGCATTTTTTCTGCCAAACATGTGTAATTTATTCTCATATAACCTACTATGTCTGTCGACCATGTATCAATCAGCTAAAAAGTTTCCCAGATACAAAATCCACATAAAACTGCAATATCCTTTAATTGTTTTGAGCAGTGTATTTGACAAAAATTTTGGATAATCAGTGCTAAGGAAGCTGTAAAAAGAAACATAAGAAGATGCATGAAATGTGCTTAACTTGTCATCTCAGTTGATGGAAGATCAGCCATCCACACCTGTGACACCAAATCGAGTGTTTTCAATGGTAGATGTAGACCTCGCTAATTCTTTTTTTTTTTTGTCAAACATTGCAAGAGAAGGGATGTGAATACTTCTAAGTATTATGTTTGTTTATATATTTGTTTTGCAACAAAATCTATTCAACTAGAAGTAGTTATGAACCTTATAACTAAAACTTTTCTTGCTGCATTGAAAAGATTTGTAACTACATATATTTTCAGACAGAGGTACCAATTTCATAGGAGCAGGCAGAGAAATAAAGAAAATGATGTCTCAATTTTCTTCTGTTGAAACAATACACAAATATTTCATCGACAAAATGATAGTATGAAAATCAACTCCACATGTCCCTCATTGTGGAGGCGGGTATAAAATAAATGAAGAACCACTTGAAAAGAACTATTGGTGAATAGATAATTTTAATTGCCCAAATTGAGTCATCCTGAATTCAAGACTACTTCCGGGTATGTCCACTCATGCAAATGACTTAACTATTCTGACACCAAGTTGTTTTACGATAGCAGGCCCAATCAGTGGCTGAGAGGTTCTGCTCTCAAAGCTGGAAGACGGGAAGCGCTAGGTTCAAACCCTTGTCGCGCTCGTCGACCTAACCCTTTGGAGTTTTCAGTGGTTTTCTTTGAACCTTGCCGTAAATACGGGTCAGGATCCTTTAGAAAGACCCCCACGGAGGGCACTTCCCCCTAGGGCCTATATCCCTCGTGTAGATAATCGGCCGTCATAAAATTAACCATTCACGATAGCAGATACATTGACTTCCTTGCCTGAGCCTGATATGTCTTCGACTTATGGACAACTTGTTTAGACTATGGAAAAAAGGATTTTTATTTTTTTTATATAGAAAAGCTGGTTTTCTGACCGTTTCTCCAAATTTCAACAACGAACTAAGTGGTTGAAAAGTAAGCCAAATTTAAAAATCAATAATTTGATGTTGATAAAAGATGAAAAGCGGTTTCTTTTAAAGTGTAAATTACGCAGAATCGTCGAACTGTCTCTTGGTGAAGATAACCATATATGTCCAGGGAAATTAAAAACTACTCATGGGCAGCTGGAACGATTACTAATTAAACTTTATCCTTTGTCTTCTAGCACATGATTCATTATATGTTTTATTTTGTTTGGTATATTTTTGTGTGCGTAAAATTAATTGAATATTGTAAATTCTTGATTTATGTATATTAATGGGGTTTTTTTTCTATATTCAGTTGTGCCTGCAGAATTGAATGATATTTCTCAGTTTCTCAGTACTAAATTTTGATTATTTGTATTTTATCTTCATATTTAGTTTTTGCTTAATTTTATAGGTTTCAGAATTGCAAATGTTTATAAACTTTTGGAAATTTTATTTTAATTTCTGATGAACCTCGGTTCATGGAGGAAAATGATATTTAGTTTTCAATTGCCAAGGCTCAATGGGCGTGGTTTTCAGAAAATGTTGAGATTAGGCTATGATTTTGTGTTTTATTGGAAAAAAGAGATACGTTAAAATTCCGCTTCCAATACAGCAATTAAAAAAAAAATGCTTGCAGCAGAGTTGCTGGAACACCCCTGTGATTAGACAAAAAAAATGTAGCTTAGATTGGAGGATTTCAGGTATTTTTTACGTTACATTGTAGAATTTTATGTGCTTTGCGAGAAAATGGACAAATCAAAGTGGAAATTTTACGGAATGCTTTAACGGAATATAATCAACGGAAGAATATGCCTCTATTCACGGATTTATTTTACAGTTTAGATTGGAATAAAAAATAGATATAAATACTGATCTTATTCCTTAAAAATTAATATTATCTTACACAAGTTTAAAATATTTATTCAGATGGGGATACGGCATCAAATACACTATTCTATACTGAAATGGATCATTTATATTTTACGCATAAAGAAAACGAGTAAATATTAAGTATGACTGGCTAAACTATTATAAATATTAATTTTTTTTTCATATATTTTAACTTTTGTTATATATTCTTCATGCATTGTTCGATCTTGCAATTAATTTTGAATTCACGAGTTTTTATAATTTCACGGTGCTTTTTTACATGCTGAATTTGAAATTATAGAGTAATACGTGGTATTATCATTGAACCTGTTAAAGGTAGATCCAGTTTTCATTTGTAGATGATCCTTTATCACTTATAATGAAATGTCTACATTTATAAAAATCCTTTCAGGAATTAAAATACCACTTTTTTGCATCATTTAAAACTTAAATAATGCAAAATAAAATATATAAGCAAAATGAAACTCTAATATTTAGATACGAAATTAATGATTGAAAGTTTTTTAATCTAAAAAAATATATATAATAATGATTTAATATGCACTGAAATACAATTAAAACTTTTACTGCAGTAATCTGTATTTTTAACAGGACATTTGATATGCTTATAATCGTGAAACAAATACAATTTAAAAATCTGTATTTTGAGTTTTTTTTCAATTAAGCATTTCATTTCACCGATAGATTTAAACTTTTGGCCTGCTACATAAACCCACATACGCCTTGAAAGGGCACTTTACGGTCAATACACGCTCTGTTCTATGTCAATGCGTTCTTGAATTACTCAAAAGAACGTAAAGGTTTAAAAAGGTCCTTTACCCCTTTATCTACAAGAAAAAAATAACAAAAAGTCGAATAGTATTTAAAAGGTTTTCAACTTTAAAGGTAATGCATTTAGTATAATTATATTTTTATCACTTTTGAATTTTTGAATATTTGTTGTTCACTTTTCATTGTTATAAGCTTCAAATATTACATATAATAAACAGGATTATACCTCACAATTCATAGCTATAATTGCTTGTAATAAAAATATAGTTATGAGTTTTTATGCGTATGTTAAGCAGTTAACATTTCATAAGCAATAGTGACAAAACAAATCAAAATTTTATTTTTACTTTCTTTAGTTAATTCTTCGGCAATTCGCCAACCAATAGTTAAAATATACTAGTTTAGCGAGTAATCTAAAATAAAATTTATAGTGGAGGATTGAATCTGCTCGGGAAATAAGATGGGCAAAATATTTCAAAAATAATAATTATTTAATTACATGTCCAGAAAAATATCAACGCAAAATGATAAATTGTAAAATTTTATTTTAACGATTCAGTTTCATTTAAGTTATTTTATAACTTGAAAAATTATATAAATATTATATATAGAAAAAGACACAGTGAAATGAAAAGTTAAATACTCTAGTTTGATAAAAAATGTTATTATATTAAATGTTTTAATGGTAATATACAGGAGCTTCAAAGCTTACGTAAAAAATAGTTGCTTTCAAAAAAAAGTCACTATAAAAGTCACAATATAAAAATTATAATTTCAGCAACCGATTTCGTGTGGGAAATGAACATCAGAAAATCTAACCCGTGCTTCCGGGGTTACAGAACGTACTGTCCGTTAGTTGTACAGAACATAGATAAAAACCATTTTTTTTAAATTGAAAATTCTAATAAATGTTTTACATTTAATATATTTCTTAGATTGTTAAAAGATAGTAGCAAACTGTCCAGTCATTCGACCATAATTATCGATAATGGTTACTTTTTCGTAATTTTTATCGATCTTGACCAATGAGAAAGCTTCATAATATAGCAGTAAGTAACAGTTATTTACAAAAACGGTTGACTGACTGGAAAGTTTGCTGCAGGTTTTGAACAGTGCACTTACAAGCATTTTTATATGATAAACATCAATTATCTATTCAAATAAAATTTTAAAATTTATTAAAAGCGATACTTTCGTATTAGACGATTACTAGAGGTTGATAGGGTATAAAAATGGTAAAGATTCTGCTACTTACAGCAAGCAGACTTTATGATTCTGGATATTTCGGTGTTTAAGCACGTAGTTTGATTATATATTTGTTAAATTTGTGCTTTATTTATATTGTTTTATTTATTTATTTATTTACTGATGGATTTTTAATTAGGTTATGTAATATTAGCTGGAAATAAACGCTGATCTATTTATATTGTTTTAGGTGGAAGCGGATTGATCTTCCATAATCGAGCTGCACGTGATAGAGATAGTGTAAAACAAATCATACTTGAAAATAATTTTAAAACCATAAAAAAGTAGTATATTGAAATGCAATTTTCAAACAAATTTTATTTGAAAGTTCATTTTTCCGTATTCAGCGGTGTAAAAATTAAATTTATGTGATGTTTAGAAGAGAATAAATTTTCGAAAAAAGTTAAATTGATTGTTTATATCGTTGACACCATTATATGGTATCAGATTTACTCACGATTATGTTTTTGCTTTATAACATAGATAAAATATATTTTTAAATAAGAAGCAAAAACAAATTGCTGAAAAATTAAAGCTAAAAAATACAGTTAATTAAGTTGCACCTTTTATTGAAATCCTGTTAGTTATTAGAAATAAAATTCATTTTTAAGTCTTCTGATAAGCTACATCATATTTAATGCCTAATGTATGCATGAATTGATAACTTTTGAAATTATTCTTATGGACTGTTATTTGTTATAGTACATACCGGTATAAGATTTAATCTATGTTAAAGTTCAATAAGATAGCTTGAAAAACATTTTTGTACGCTTTGCGAAATCTTATCGCTTACGTTATACACACTTTACCAACATATAAATAGATATTTAACATTGTGACTACTTATTCTCCGATTTCCACGGCCAAAACATTTGTAGAAAAATGTATATAAAACACAATTTTTGAAGCAAGTGTGTTTTAAAAATTCCAAAATTATGGTTTAATTCCATTTAAACTTTGACACGTTAAAAGAATATGGCAATTTGTTATTTAAAATGTGCTTGTAATCATGTGCTTATTCAAAATATTTTATACTAAATTTATTTGTTATAATTGCCGTTAAAAGTGTGATTTATGTTGGTGTAATATGTTGTTTAATAGAGGACATTTTTTAGGAATGTTCTTATAAGCGGGTTCAGTGTATTTTAAAACATTAAATGCATTAATTTTATTCATTTGGCTCGCATAATGTTTTGTGTTATTATTATCGGAGTACTCAAATCAGAAGTGTCGATGTTAACCCTGACTGTCTGACGTAACTGTCCGACTTAAGTCAGACAGATTGTAAAAGAGCATGGAATTCAGTCCTATTGTCATTCATTAACAGCACAAATGAGGTAAAATGCTACAAAGTTCCGAATTTTCAGTTTTACACTTAGAAAATTAAGCAGATTCAAACAACTATGAAAAAAATTAATTTATATAGTTTCACAACATATAAACCCCCTAAACGCAATATTTAACCTCTAAAAGCAATATAACACCATAATATTATATGAAATTCCAAATAGTTAGAGGGTTAACATCGACACTTCTAATTTGAGTACTCAGATAATAATAACACAAAACATTATGCGAGCCAAATGAATAAAATTAATGATTTTAATGTTTTAAAATACACTGAACCCGCTTATAAGAACATTCATAACAAATTTACTTTGCTAAACAACATATTACACCAACATAGATCACAGTTTTAACGGCAATTATAACAAATAAATTTAGAATAAAATATTTTGAATAAGCACATGATTACAAGCACATTTTAAATAACAAATTGCCAGATAAAAGAATTTTTTTTTTAACGCGTCGAAGTTTAAATTGTTATAACATTCATAATTAATATTGCAAAAATTGTATTTATTCCAGTATTTTAAAAATATGAAAACCTTCTGTGATACAATAAAGGCGAAGAACTTCTTAATAATATGTCAGTTATTTGCGTAGTCTCACACTTTATAACTATTTTAATTTTATGGTATTATTAGGAAGTTTTTTTGCCTGTATTGCAGCATTTTTTGTAAATAGTAATTTTTGTTTCATGCATTAAAGCTTAAATTGTGCAATATATTGGTATTATGCCTGAGGTCGATCGCATTTCATCAGTATACTGCTTATTAATAAATTAAGGCATCAATCTTAAGTCAGACAGATTGTAAAAGAGTATGGATTTCAGTCCTATTGTCATTCATTAACAGCACAGATGAGGTAAAATACTACAAAGTTCCGAGTTTTCAGTTTTGCATTTAAAAAATAAAGCGGATTCCAACAACCCCGAAAAATATGAATTTATATAGTTTCACAACACATAAACCCCCTAAACGCAATCTTTCAGCAATAAAACAAACAATACCCACGGATATATGCGTAAATCACTTTTTTCTGCTTTCCCAAAATGTATTTTTAATAATTGTAGGTACATTATAAAAAAATTGTACGTATATATACCTGCAATATTTTTAAATATTAAATTGTTGCACAAATAAAAAAAGTCTTTCAATGCATTAAATTGTAAATTGTAAAATATGTTGATATTATATCTGAGTTCAAATGGAGTTTATTAGCATACTGTAAAGTAATAAAAAAGCCAAAAATCTTAAATCAACTAGAACGTATAGAAAATGAATTCAATCCTATTATTCTTCATTAAGGTTAACGGATGATGTAAAATGCTTCAAATTTTGAATTTTAAATTTTGCTCTTAAAAAATAAAACAGAGACAGACAATAGAAAAAACAAAGAATTTACATAGTTTTACAAATAAATAATCGCTAAACAGTACATTTGAATTCGTAAATATAAAATACCATGCATACAAGTGTAAAACTTTTTTTACAAATTTTCTGAAAATGCATTCTTTGGTACATTTTTTTATAAAATCTTGTAACTCTCCGCGTATGCTTTTGACCGTCGCACAGTGTGTGGTATTTTGCAGAAAAAACTGGCCAAAATTATTTCAAAACTTTTATGCATTCTATTGCAGATAAAATGTTTTAAGAAAACGTAAAATATTTTATTACATTGAAAACAAACTACTTTTCGTAGAAATTACGCAAATATGTGTAACAAAGTAATGTCCTACTGACTTAGCATTCTTTTGATCATAGTCTTCCACATCATCCTCTTCAGAATCACTTGAAACGCTAGATTCTGGCAATTAATGCTTCTGAAGAATTTGTTTTTGTTTTTGTGGAGTTTTTTCGCATACTACAATTTACATAAAGATCAGAACTCAAAAGTAGGCGATTGAGCACATCTTAACGGCATTCTATGCGCAAGAATTTTCTTGAAAGGTTTTGCCTATATGAACGGAAATGTTTGTTGCGGGCTTCAGCCGCTATCTCTTACAACTGCTCGATTGGGAGCAATGCATGACCTGTAATGGTAGCTCCTTTACTCAAAATTTTGTATAATGTGTGTGACATTGGGGGCCAACCGTAATGATTTACATAATGCTTAGAGGTATCATTCGCAAATTCATAAAAAAAAATTGTATCTATTTTATGATTACTAGATAACAATTCTAGAATAGTTTTTAAGATTCGGATTATTTTTATGTCAGTTCCTGTAATTGTAGCTGATGTTTCTGTATCTGAGGAAAACCTTCTTGAGGTGTTTCTGTCATTGGTGTTTACGAAATCGGCTTTCTCAATGCCTACAAGTACCATTTTAAACTTCTCGTGTATTGATTTTTTTCTTTGACTGACAATCTTATTTCTCCTTGTCACTTCTTATTTTCCATTTTTTTAATGGAAGCTTCTAAGCAAGATATAGAATTGACTCGTAAAATTTGATCCTACCATGGAGAATTGACAGACTAAATTTCAAAGAATCAGGGTCAATATTTTAAACTATTTTTAACTTAATAAAATATTTGGATGATTGTTTACATATATAGTATCGCATCGTGGAATTGGTGCTGGTAATAGCATTGAAAAGTTTAGCATCGACCATAGTCAGCATTAATCTGTACTGAACTTGTAGTATGCCATAAGCTGTGAGTATCTCTGTGTTTATTAAATTTCGTGCCTGCTCTTCAATGCATTTTACTTCTTCTTGGAGTATGTCTTTATCTTCATAAATGAATCTTATTCGCCACCTCTCCAAGTGGCGAATGGAATTGCCCGCATCAGGAACTTTTAAAAAGGTTAATATTTTATAATCGGATTCATCTGATTATAGAAATTTCCTCCATATATTCTATAACTAAGTAACGTAGAGTGATATGTTGTGTGCTAAAACTTACTCTAAAAAGTTATCTATCAGTGGAAGTCCCTTCGAAATCCATTCAGTCGAATATTTAAAAAATACTAATTTTTCGTAACCGGGTTCACCTGTTTATACAATTTTCGCCCACAATTCTATAGCTAAGCAACGTAGAACTATACTGTCGGATTCCACTTCTCCGTCCACACAACTTCGAAATAGATCCGGTCTCTTGATATGCTGCCACCACCGATATGAAAACGTGATATCGGGCACGATACTTGATGTATATTCAAGTAACAATTTATTAACAATATTTACACTTAAACTCGGATGTAAATTATCCGGTTTAACACTAAATCAAAACAATTACAGAAAACGCTCTACGTGTACCGTTAGACTACGTCAATTAATTCCGCACTCAGATTTCTATTCATCTCACACCCGCTCTCAGTGCTCATTCCCCGAGCAACCTTCACACTTCGCTGCTCCGTCCGAACCAACTTTCTCTCTCTCGTAAACTGCAGAGCACACTCCTTTCTACGGGGTTTCTCCTCTGTTTCCAAGGGTCCTTGACAACCCTTCCTCCCTCTTGACGGATCTGTCTTCCTAAATAAAAGAGTGCAATAGCTTTCTTATCTCTGAAAGACTACATTGCAATGGAAATACTTCTTTCATTCTGTTCCACCTTCCTTCCACTCATATTCTGAGTCGCTCCCCTTCGGATTAAGATTCTTCTTAAACCAGCCTCTAACGGTACACAATAGATACATATACAATACATACAATATGCTAATCCCTTAAGATTAGCTTTCAACTCTTGCATCTGTGAGAGAAACCTGACACCCCCCACCTTAGCGGAAAATATGCCTTTTAGGGGCTAATTTTCCTCAAACTATGTAATGTCTGAGAAGAGTTCAACAGTTCCTTGATAGGTTTCTTCATTACTACAATTACATAAATATTTCAAGGTGTCTGAAAATTTAACTACTGACATCTCTAATGAACCATATACTAATGTGATAACTACAAAAAAAATACACAAAAAAATAAAATAAAGTTACACTAGTATTATGTCATTTCAATGTCAGTTTTTAGGCTGATATTGCTGGAGGCGGTACTTTTTCCTTCCAGTGCTTCCTCGTTAACTTAATTGGTACATCCCTTTCCGTAATGCACCCGCTTGAATGGCTAACTTCTGCCTCTGAGGTCTTAATTAAATTTTCCTCTAACCAATCAGGCACTTGCCTGTCGAAGTCCTCTTTGTACGTAATAAAGACATTGTACAATTTCTGCCTTATCTTACCCCTCTCCGGTTTACGACCAATCCGATTTTTCTCCATTTCAACCAGTTGGATAGGACCCATAAATAATTCCTTATTTTTCCTTAAGATTGATTTTATGTCACTAACTTGAATATTGGTTAACCCTTTTATTTCGAATCCCTTCCTGTCTTTATTTTTCGGTTGTTCTCTGTCTAACAACAGATCTTTCCTACAGTCTTCAAACTCCCCGTCACTATCCACGACAATATCGACTACTTTATTTTTAGCCATAAATACTCTCATTTCATCTTGATACACCAGTTTCTTACTCCCGTCCAATAACTCAACTATAACTGCAGGTCGACATATTTCCTCTTTCTCCTTATTACTCACATTCATTTCCCTCGTTAAACGACATTCTACACATGATTCGCAAAACATTTTAGCTTCCTCTATCATATTTTCCCAATAAAAGGAATGCTTGATCCTTTCTACCATTTCTTAACCGCGTGATGTTCTCCATATAAGGAGGTATGCGCTAGTTTTAGAATTTCCTCCCTTCTAACTTTAGGTAATACTAATTGAGCTACAGTTTCATCTACTAATTTCTCTTTATGATATAACATCTCATTCACAATATAATAAGACTCTCTCTCATTTTCAGCCAATTCCCAAGCTTTCTCTAAATCCTTACAACTCATTTGGGATTCCTGAAATACATTTAATCTACTTTCCGTAACTTGATTAATCTTACTTTTCTCTATCTCGTCTTTTTCCTTCTCATGACTTTGCAAATTTACCGACCTCGTTTCTACGACATAACGGTTATTATTATCATTTCTAATCCTTTCCCCTTCCTTCATTTTGTTCCTACTATCTTCCTTACATTCCCTTTCTACCGATTCTCTTAATGATTTCTCGTTGTTTAACCCTGACAATTCATTAGCCACGTCAGGATGTAAAATTACCTGTTCCTTACTATTGTCAATTATCGCACACAGTACATCCTGATGAATTACATTAGTTTCTCCGCGTTTTGGAATAGCTAAAGGTAACTGAATTAATGGCGATTTCACTGCCTTACCAAATATCCCTTGTAAATATATGCTACCAGCCCCTTTTAATTTTTCTTCTGGTACTAAATCTTTATGAACGACGCTAATTTGGCAACCAGAATCCACCAATCCTTTTGTTATCTTCCCATTTACACTAACTGCCACTTTCTCGAGATTATTTAACTTCTCTCCAATAACTTTAGCTCTCCTATTCCCTCTTGCTCCGATTCTTGCCATACTCGCTCCCCTTGGTAATTCTTTAATTCCTCGCACTGAGACATTATTGATACTAGCCCTTGGTTCTTGTCGGTTATTAATTTGATTACTTCCCTCATTATTTCCTTTTGCACAAAATCGCTGTACATGTCCTCGTAAACCACACTTGAAGCAGATAGGCGTCGCATCGTTAGGTTTCTTATATTCCGGTTTTCTACCCAAAAATGGACTAACTTCATTATTCCCATTTTGTCTCCAATTACTACTAAATCCCTCATCTTTTGCCCTTCTAGAATCTTCATTATTAACGTACCTTTCTTTACCTTTATAACCCTTATAAGTTACCGCATAAGATTTTTGTTTAGCATCAAAGAAATTATCACATTCCTTAGCAATTTTAGAAACTTCTAACCAATTACTGTGCTGAGTTAATCCAGCATGCGTCGCGGTTTCCTCATCTAACGTAGTTAACAACTTATCCGTGACAATTAACTGATTAACCTTCTCATACGTATCTGCACCTCTAATCTTACAGTAATTTTCCCACGTTGCTATTAAACGTGACACAAATAATACATGAGTTTCATTTTGATTCCTTCTAGCCTTCTTGAAAATTTCCAAACACGCCTTCGGTGTCGGCTCGTGTTCCCTTAGAACTAATTCCTTTAACTTCTCATAACTCTCAATTTGTTCCCTAGTAGTGTATATTAGCAAGTTATCGGCCTTATCTCCTAACATATTTAGTAAAATTTCGGCCTCCTGGTTTTCCGGTACATTTTTTGTTTGGAATGCTCGTTCTAAACTGCTAAAAAACAGATTCCATCCCTCGGTCCCTTCTGGAACCTTTATAGACAAAGTTTTAACACTTTTAATCAATTTCTCTAGGCTACTCTCATGATTAGATTCTCTAGTCCCATTAGAATTATTTGCCGAACTCTGAATTTTTATCCTTTCCAACTCTAATTCATGTTCCAATCTCAATTTTTCAGCCCTTTCTTCTCTATCTAACTTCTCACGGTGTAACTCCCTTTCTAACTTTTCCCCTTCTACTCCTAACGCTTCTTGTTCTAACCGTTCCGTAACAATAGTGCTAGATAATTCCATAACGGCCCCCTCTTCATATTCGTCGTTCTCCACTATCTTTTTCTTAAGCTTAAACCTGGTATCATCTTCCGAGACTTCAATCCCTATCTCTTCACATATCGCCTGAAGATCCACCCTTTTTATTTTTAGTAAGAAAGCCATACCTTCTACTGATAATTATTACCACCCTACAACAATACTTAATCACAATATCAAATTAATACTTCCTCAAATCCTACCCTCATAAGTTACCTCCACATATTATACTATTTAACATATTTTCAAATAAGTAATAATAAAATGATAAATTTCCTTTAACAATGGTACCCACAATTTGCTTTCAATAACAATGTAAAATAGTTTCAATTTAATTACTATGCAATACAGATTTTAAATTTATACATAAATAATAAAATACAATTTACACAATAATACTGATACGTTGCAATTTGAATAAAACACTGATGCCAATCACTACATAAAGATATCCCTCTAACAAAAATTTGCATGAAATAAACATCAATTCCTAAATTTAATCTCAATAAAATATTTCAATTTCAAAATTAGTTCTCACATTAAAAAGTAAGTCACAGCACTTTTTTTTTTCTCTGGGCCTTCAGTTCTTCCTTGAAGGTTATTTCAATTTAATTTAAATTCTACACAAATTTCCTTTCCTCATTTACTATCAATATTTCAAACTTAAAGCAAACAATATCACTTAATTTAAATATTACTTTAATAATAATTTAAATTTAAGAAATTTCAATTATTCCTTCCAACTATTAACACAATGCATTAATTTTAATCATTAATCTTATCCGTTTAAAACAATTAGAAAATCACTTCTAGTAATTAATATAAGCTCCTTTTCTTAAAACAATAGTGTGAAATGGTTGTTAATATCTCATTTGATTTAGACCAATTATTATATTGCACATAAATTATCATAAATTAACTACAACATTAACCCAAATTACCATCAATTATACACAGTAAAAAACAGTAGGTTCGAGAATGTCAGTAGAGTAAAATGATCAAAACACCTTACCTCGTACTTTATTCGCTGGGCAATTCTCTGCTCACTTTTCCACAGGGTAAATCTTGCACTCTCGGGCCACAATCACTGCACCTTGCTTCACAATGCACAAAAAACACTACGCACAACACTACACTAACACAGCACCACCACTAATTCACTTCACTGTAATGACGATAGGCTAGCTGGCACTGGTCTACGACGATAGAGCACAAACACTTCCACTAGACGATCCGGCATAAACTGACTTAATACGGCTAACTGGCGCTGGTCTTCGACGATAGAGCACAAACACTTCCGCTAGACGATCCTGCAAAAACTCTCAGTAACACGGCTAACTGTCACTGGTCTTCGACGATAGAGCACAAACATTTCCGCTAGACGATCCGGCACAAACTCTCAGTAACACGGCTAACTGGCACTGGTCTTCGGTGATTCAAACCCGTCGCTGTCAACATTGTCAGATTCCACTTCTTCGTCCACACAACTTCGAAAGAGATCCGGTCTCTTGATATGCTGCCACCACCGATATGAAAACGTGATATCGGGCACGATACTTGATGTATATTCAAGAAAAACCTAACTCTTTCAATTAAAGTTAAAGTAACAATTTATTAACAATATTTACACTTAAACTCGGATGTAAATTATCCGGTTTAACACTAAATCAAAACAATTACAGAAAACGCTCTATGTGTACCGTTAGACTACGTCAATTCATTCCGCACTCACGGAGTTTCTACGGGGTTTCTCCTCTGTTTCCAAGTGTCCTTGACAACCCTTTCTCCCTCTTGACGGATCTGTCTTCCTAAATAAAAGAGTGCAATAGCTTTCTTATCTATGAAAGACCACATTGCAATGGAAATACTTCTTTCATTCTGTTCCACCTTCCTTCCACTCATATTCTGAGTCGCTCCCCTTCGGATTAAGATTCTTCTTAAACCAGCCTCTAACGGTACACAATAGATACATATACAATACATACAATATGCTAATCCCTTAAGAATAGCTTTCAACTCTTGCACCTGTGAGAGAAACCTGACATATACGTTGTAGTCTAAAACTTTTAATGAAAAATTCTCTAACTAACAATACATGTCCCATTAAAATTCATTCAGAAGAACTCAAGTTATAAGCGGCCGAAACAAAATTCCCCTTTGCATTTTATATGTATTGTAGATATATAAAATATCTTTCATAATTGCCTTCACCTGATTATAGAACATTCAGGGATATTGTATAGGATATACGCTGGTATACCTATTGGAATTTTTATGAAACTCTGCACACCCTCCGTAGCTATAGCATATATTCTCTAGTATTATAGTCTCTAGCATATATTCTCCCCCTTTAGTTTTTTACAACTACAATACTGAGAACTTTACTCCGTAGTTCCATAACTAAACAATGTAGAATGATATGTTTAAAATTTAAACACTTCCTAACGTATTATCTAACCTACTGTGCAACTCCCATCATCATGCCAGGAGTGGTTTCAACATGATAGGGTCCCTCCGTATAAAGCTTCAAACATCCGTGCGTATCTGGCCACCGAATTCGGCCAACATATCACTGGATATGGTGGTCCCGCAGAGCGGCCACTGCGTTCGCCGGATTTGACCCCCATGGACTTCTACCTCTGAGGTTACATCAAGGCACAGGTCTATGTGACTGAGCCTACTTCTCTGGTTGGTCTGAAGCAGCGCATCATCCTTGCTTGTCGCACAGTTTTACCTGCTATGCTCCAACGTGTCCAGGACTCAGTACTGTCATGCATTCATTTGTGCATTGCCGCCAATGGAGAACACTTTGAGCAGTATCTCTAGTAGATTCCGGCGTTTGAAGTATTCATTTTTTATATGAGACCGTTTTCTGATATGATAATAAATTGATATCTATTTTTCTGTTTATTTTCAATATTTATCCCTAAAAGTCAGCTCAAATTTTTAGATGAAATAGACCTCTGTGGTGATACCCCAATTTGGCGATACCGGCTAAAGGTGGTTTTGGCATAAAAAGGGTATTGCACCAAATTTCGATCTCGGATTACTTTAATTCATTTTTTAACTGATCCCTTAATGAAAGACAAAATCATGTGCATAAATCTCAAACTTTGAAATTTAATAACTGTGTTAATATTGGTAGTACAGAAATCAAACTTTTTGGGTTATATCTATTATGATATGTATAAACTTTTACTAAATATAACTATAGGGATTGGCGGACCGTATAAAAAGTTAGATTTCGTAATCGTTATAAAATTGATTTTTTTTTTTTACTTTAATGCCACAACATGAATATTTACTTCATTTGAAACGTTTTTGTAATTGGAACTATATGCCTACGATCAACGGTTGAGAAATCAAAGGTCGGCGATAGATAACATATTGCACCCCGTATAAACCAAAATACATTTATTTTAAACGGACATATTTTGTATATTTCTTTATAAATAAATTAGATGATTATAAACATCATGTTAAATCTACTTCACTAGTATTGTCAAGATGTCGTTTGTGCCATTAAAGATACATAACACGATTTAAAAATCTCAACAAAAATGTTTATTTGTAGATATTTATGTTCCATCTGCTTACATAAAGATTTTGATAATGTAATTTCTTCTTTATTAAATGTATTTAAATGAAAATGCAATGTAGATAATAATAAAGTCCATGGAGCCTCTTTTTCTTACTTTGTACCACATTTTGTGGTATCTGTGATCAAAGGAACAAAATAATTTAAAGGGAATTATATTTTTTAATTAATTAGTAATTAAGCCAACGTTGGTTTATTATTGTCTTACTAGCCACCACTGGCGACCAGTTTGGTCTCCCTTAAATGTATGTTAAGCATTGTAACACGCATTGATACTTTTTGTATTATTTTAATTTGATTCCATATTATTTACTATTTTTAATGATGGGTATATTTATTAGACGGGAGCAAATGATAAATCGCCAAATATTGCTCCTATCACCACCATTCATACTGCATTAATTTAATTTTAAATTATAAACTTGTCACTCATTTCAGTTAAAATACTTAGCTTTAATTTTAATACTTATATTACATACAATTTAAAATACATGCCGCTCACATTTTTCATTTAAAATAGAAAATAAATAAGTAAATAAGTAAATAAGAAATAATATCATAAATCAAAATATTTGATTTCAAAATCAAAGTATATTTTCTAATTTGCAAACGGGAAAAATAAAACCTGGTATCGGCGATTTAAAAAATGGTAATGGCGAGATTTGCGCAAATTAACATAAAAGTACTTAATGATGTTATGCATTTTATAAATGTATATTAAATTACTATTTTGAATGCGATTGGCCATAACAATGGTAAATACGATTGGTGATTACCAAACTTTTTCCGTAATCTCTCTTCCTGGCAAGTATAATACATAAATACCAAATTAATTGAGAATTCGTTTCGAAATTTCATTCATTAAATATGATTACATGAGTTCAACTTACGTCAAGAAAAGATGTGGAAGGAAGTTGAGTTGTATAGCACAGAATTATTGTAAACTTTGATTGTCTCAATGGTGTAAATATTTTTTTTTTCACACCCAAGCAGCAGTCCAAAAAATCATTCGCGGGGAACTTGCTTTACGAACGATTACCTCCATGGTTTGATATTTTAAACGTTCACGATGAATTAATCTTTTATTTTTTTGTTTTTTTGTTTACTTTTACTATATTAATTTCAACTGAAGCTATTGCAGAATATATGCATAATTGAACGTAAGTCATCTCTCAAATATTAATTTATTTTGAACGATCTTTCTAAAAATGTAACTTTTATGCAGTTTAATTCGAAAAAATAATTTTGAATAAAAATGGCGGCCTGGTATATGAAAAAGTGAAGCGGGCATCCCGGAATTGTTTATGATAGTCACTTGACTTACACTTTTATTATATAGATTGTCTTATTGTTGTCCCACTTTGGCCCATAGTAAGAAATGTTCGCCTTGTTCTATCATTTGCCAATAAAGTTCCGACAGTGGTCTGACCTTTAACTGCCCAGAATGCTGCTCAGATACTTCAAAATGATAGAGGACTCTGTAATGTACAATTTCCCAATGATTTCCACAAACTACCAACAATCTGTGCTGCTTATTATTGAGTACGAAAATCTTCAAAACAGAAATCATATTATTTTTATGTTCTAGTTAATAATTTATAAATTATTGATCCGAGCACGATCCAAGCACTTCTGATACTTATGTTGGGTCTTAAATTGCTATCCCTTTTTTTATCGTTAATAATTTATAAATTGTTAACGACACACAAAAAAAAAAAAATACATTGTGTGATACAAAGATATTTTATTTTGAATTCTGAATAGACAGTAAAATGTTGTGCAATCATGAAAATAAACTTAAACGCACAGTTTGCCTGAAACAGCCAAAAGTTTAGTATTGTAATGACTACCTAAATGCTTTGGTGTACAATATTTATTTTTCAACATATATGTTTACAGAGGATAGAAACTCCATTACGGAAATATAAAATTATTTTATCTCAAATTAAATATTTATAGTGTAATGTGTTAATGTGTAATTGTCTAATGAATTTTAGAATTTTTATAAATATGAGAACAAATTAAAAAAATAGGTAAATGGTCTATTGACCCTTTACTGAAAACCCATAATTGGAAATATTCTATATTTAAAATAAATAAGTTAAATTAGTTCAGCGGTTTTGATTTATGTTTCATAAAAGAGTCTACACGATCCAAGCACTTCTGATACTTATATCGGGTCGTACATTGCTATCCCTTTCTTTTCTTTTCTTTTTTTTAAAAACAAAACCTCAGATTTTGATAATGACATTGGTTTTCTTTTAAGAAAGAGGAGTGGGGGGATGGCGACAACAGTTTTGACATCTCACGTAAAATATTCACATTGATGTACCGTGTTTTTGAGAACTACTCATGCGACTTCCATAATCTTTTTTTAGTTTTGGCAAGAGCTGAACTACGAATTGATCGTTCTGCAAGAAATAAAAATAAAAAATACAATAATTACAAAATATTGCAAACAGAACGTCTAGGTTTTTTTTTAAAATTTAAAATTGAAATCGTGTTAGTAATTCTTGAGAAAAAGTGTACACCAATGTCAGCTATTTTAAATGTGACTTCCCACTTGTTGTCGCCTCATTAATGAAGCAGTGGAACGAATATTCTTGCATTTTGAGGCATCAAATAAAAAAATCCCTTACGGCTCGGCCTACAGGCACATGTAGATTTCGAAGACGCAGACCGTGGGGCGGCAGTTTGTTGGGAATTGCGGAAGAAACGACATTTTTGCCATGATGCCTCAGTTGGGACCGCCCACTTCGAAATCTAACTAGTTTGCAGGGATTTTTTTGTTTTTAATTTTTTTTGCTATAATGGTTGGTTCTATAAAAAAACTTGTAAATATAAAAGTTTTAGATAATATTAAGAGGATTTATAATAAATTTAAGCGGATTTGATATCTTGTGAATTGACGAAGTTATGGATTTTTTTTCTTCTTAAACCCCCCTTCCCCCCTCCTTTGGGGCCATTTTAAATGATATTAAAAATCTGTTATACATATATTTTCGGCCCTTTCTCTAGAAGTAATAATAACTTTAAACGGATTCGATATGTATCATAATTAAGACGTTATGGTGTTTTTTCTGTTTTTACAAAAAGCCCCCCCCCCATTAGCCCCCTTGGTTCGATTTTGCCCATTAACGAACTTGACCGAGATTTTACGCGCCTTGATTTTATGTATCAGTTTGGAAGAGATTTGTGCAGAATTATTGGAGTTATCGTGTCTATAAAAAAGTGACATAGATAGATAAGATAGATAGATAGATAGATAGATAAAGTTTTGAACTGGGGGTGGTTTTGGATTCTGGGAGTCAAGATCGACGTAGATCTGCAAAATTTTTTTAGAAATTCCAACTTAGGGGATAATGTAATAGGTAGTATTTCTTACGAAATCTACCTAAAAATCTCGTTTTCTTTTTCATGAAATTCTGTTTTTCAGAAATTTTAAATTTTGTACTAAAATGAATGAGGCATATTCCAAAATAAAAAGCCTCATACATGAAAGAATGAAATTTCATTTTTTTAATTTAAAAGCTCGCCTTTAACTTAAAAAGATGCTTTGCAAAAAAGAAAATAGAAAGAATGGAAAAGGGAGATAGTATTACTTTTATTTCTATTTTCTTACTTTCTGTCGCAATGGCCACTTCTTTTAAAAGGGAAACTGGAGCTATATTTAGCTAGCTATTATGTCACCTTGCTCAACTTTTTAACCTATCATTCTGATTTCAAGGTCATCTTGATGACTAGTAAGCAGAAAATCTTGTTACTCTACTCCTCTTTCTTTAACTTGAACTGTAAGAATCCCTGAATAATCGTTCAAAGGAGAAGTAAATATGGCAATGGTGAAAAAGCTGTGCACCAGTAGGCGGATTGTCATGACTAAGTTTTGTACGCTGTATCTTAATGCATTCTTCGCCTTTATTAAATCTCAGAAATTCTCTCATTTAATAAGGCGAAGAGTGTCATTTAAATTTAGCGGTGCCAATTGGCTCACTGGTGCATCACTGCAATATATATCTTGCCATTGCTTTGCAAATGTAACTTTTTATCATGATATAAAAAGTTACATTTTGCTGACTATAAAAGGTAATTATTATTTTTATATTTTATTTCGTGCAATTTTTTATAAAATAACTTTTTATTTTGAGATTTCTACAATTCAATTCTCCGCAATCAACGCTTTTGTAAAAAAAAAAAAAAAAAAAAAATTAAACGTGGTGTAACAGTATTTATAAATTCTTAATTTATCCTAGAGCAAAAGTATGCTGTCATCTTCCCAACTTTTTACCTTATTTATCTTCCACGTATCTTGCACTGTTTTGAAATTCTTCTAGTTTCTTTCGGAAAATTTCCTATATTTGAAAACATAATCTTCATGCTTTTTAAGAACATAATGTGAATATGAATTAGTTCAAATAGTTCTATAAACGTTTAAACTTACACTATATGTTAAAAAGATGTACAGTACAGCCCCTTAAAAAAGCTAAAACCCATTGACTTTTAATTTGCCGCAGATAAAAACAAAAATAGCCATTCGTTTGGAACTACGCTTTCTTCAAATTTATATTTAAATCAATACACTTAGAAATCCATTTCCACATTGATAGAGTAGTAAACTTTAGAAATTTCAATACGAACAATTAATTTTTATACCAGAATACGAATCTAGACCTTCTAGCCCCTCCCCTCCCCAAATTAGCATGCATGTACATTTTTATTTGTAGTTTTATATGAAAAGTTTCCTTGATTAGCTTTGGAGATATATAATATTAAATATTGAGCAAATTTTATGAATCTTCTCAAGAGTGAAATTCTCTTCTTTAAGAGTGAGATTAAATGAAAATTTTAAAATATTTTTTATTGGAGATTATATTTGTGCTAAGAAAACACTAAACGAAATTTTTAAATATCCTAACAAATAACTGGCAGCGCTAATACAGTTTTAATGATTTACATGTTTGTGCTCAAACATTACTTCACTTTGTGTGACAAGAAGTCTGGCCTTTAAATGGAAGAAACATAGCCAGAAAAATAGAGCATAACTGTATTGTATGTTTTAAAAATAAACCTAAAATTGCAGAACAAATTATGGCTTCGTTACCCAAAGAAAGAGTAAATAACAATCCCCCTTCACAAATCAGGTATTGATTTATGTCGCTCATTTTATATCAAATATAAACACTAACGTAAAGAAGTATTTACAAAATTTATGTCGCAATTTTCGTCTGTTTTGCTACTCGTGCAATTCATTTAGAAGTAATAACAGATTTAACTTTTGAGGCCTTAACAGTCACCTTAAAAAGGTTTGTAGATAGGCGCGGAATTTGTACCACCATCTTTTCCGACAAAGCCTCTAATTCTGTTGGTGGAAATTCAGAATTCAAAAAATTACACAAAATTGTAAAAATTTAATCCGATGAATTGGCTGCTTCTTTATTAACTAATTCAATTTCTTGGAAATTCCTTCCTCCTAGATCCCCTAATTTTGGTGGCTTATGGGAGGCAGGAGTAAAATCCTTTAAGCACTATTTAAAAAGAACAATTTGGATTTGAAGCTAATTTTGAGGAATTTTTAACTTCTGTTAATCAAATCGAAGGTATTTTAAACAGTAGGCTTGTAATACATTTATCTTCGGATCCTAGCGATTATGAAACTTTAACCTCAGGACATTTTTTAATTGGCCACCCTATAAATAGCATTTGTGAACTCAATTTGACTGACCTTGCTTTGACTGACCAACTTGCCAATAATAAACTTAGTTATTGGCAGCGAATTACAAAAATCAATCAATTAATTTGTAAAAAATGGAGTAGAGATTACTTAAATAATCTACATCAAATAACTAAATGGTTAATTGAAAAAGAAAATGTTAAAATTGGAAGAATGGTTTTGTTGAAAGATAGTAATTTACCAATGTGTACATGGTCTGTAGGTTGCATTTAAGACGTAATTTATGGTAATGATGGAAAAATTAGGGTCGTGCTTATCAAAACTCCAAATGGTGTATTCAAACGGGATATATCCAACATCTGTATTTTGCCCATAAATAATACTTTATTATAACATAAATATTTATTTTTCTTGTATTTTCATGCATTTATATTTGAAAATTTTGCAGTAACTTTATATCTTAATATTATATTTGAATTGAATTGAATTTTATATTAATGATTTGAATTGAACTTATATTTAGAATTGAAGATTTATTGTTAAAATTTAATTGTTTAAAACGAAGGACACTTGTTCAAGATATGTTGCTGAAATAAATATTTCAGTCGTGGCCGGTATGTAGGCGCCCTTTTGGCTTCTAGTATCGTTTGGCAATAAATGTAAAATCAGAAGTTGTTTGTCGTTGCATAGTATGGCAGTCTCCATGGGGTGCTACGTAAAAATTCATTTGTTAATAAACATTGTTTTGTTGCTTTTGATTCGTCGAAAATTTTTATAAATAGTTATATTCGTACAGTCCACATGCTTTATTACCTAACACATATAGGTATGGAAATTCTTTAGTGCACTTTCGTAAACAGTACACCATATTTCTACAACAATCATAAAATTTATGAGTTTAGTTAGTTTTAAAGAACTTCGTATAGATCCTTAACTTACATCAGAAACTAAAAATTTAAATAAATAAATACACAATTATTATATTTTTGCAATTATTTACAGTATTAATCATTTTTAATGTTGAAAACGTTAAAATTTCGCACAGGTATACATAGTGCATTCGTACAGAAGGTGCATGAACTGAACGCAGTCAAAGTATACTTTGTTTATCTGTACTAATATTATAAAGAAGTAACATTTTTTTTCGGTCTTGTTCATTTGTTTGTTTGTAGGGGGTAATCTCTGGAACTACCGAATCGATTTCAAAAGTGATGGTGCCAAATTGATGGTGACAATCCCTACTCCAACATAGGCTATAATTTATGTCGGTGCTACTACCCCCAGGAGGGTGCAGGAGCGAAAAATGTTCTAAAATTACAATTTTTGTAATACCGAAGGAACTAGAAACTAAAAATTTGGCATGGCAGTTACTTTCAAAATGTAAATGCTCTCTAAAAACAAATTCTAAAACAAATCGAAATTTAAAAGGGCGAAATGAGCGAAAAGTGTTCTAAAAACATTCTAAATTACAATTTCTATGGAATCTGTTGAACTACAAAACCCTTTACAAAAGTGATGGTAGTAAATTGATGGTGACAGTCCCTGCTGTAACATATAGGCTATATTTTATGTCGGTGCCACTAACACCAGGGGGGATACAGGAGCGAAAAACGTTCTAAAATTACGATTTTAGCGATACGGAAGGAGCTAGAAACTTGAAATTTAGCATGGTAGTTACTTACAAGATGTAAATGCTCTCTAAGAACAAATAAAAAAAATATTAGAAATTTAAAAGGGTGAAATGAGCGAAAAGTGTTCTAAAAACATTCTAAATTACAATTTCTATGGAATCTCTTGGACTACAGAAACCTTTTTAAAAGTGATGGTGGTAAATTGATAGTGACAGTCCCTGCTATAACATAGGCTATATTTTATGTCGGTGCCACTACCCCCAGGGGTGCAGGAGTGAAAAAAATTATAAAATTACGATTTTTGCGATACTGAAGAAGCTAGAAACTTGAAATTTGGCATGGTAGTTACTTACAAGATGTAAATGCTCTCTAAGAACAAATAAAAAAATCGAAATTTAAAAGGCTGAAATGAGCGAAATTTTTTCTAAATTGAGATATATTTCTATGGAATTGTTAAGGATAGAAACTTGAAGTTTAACATGATTGTTGTTTTTAAACTGGTCACACAGCAGAGTTTAAAAAAATTGAAATTTGAAAGTGTGAAAGCGCGAAAGCGCGAAAAGCGTCCTAAAAACATTTTAAATTACAATTTTTTGGAGCTGTTAATGCTAGAAACTTGAAATTTTGCTTGACTGTTACTCACGTAAATGATCACCCAGAACGGTTTACTAAAAATGCGAAATTAAAAAGGGCAGGAGCAAAAATAAAACGTTCTAAAATTGCAATTTATGTGGTACAGCTGGTATAGAAGTTTCGTATTTGGCATGGTGGTTACACTTAAAATGCAAATGAAGAGACTGGCTTCTAAAAAATTCGAAATTTAACAGGCTGAAATGAGCGGAAAACGTTCTAAAAACGTTCTACATTATGATTTAATAGGTTTTATTTGGATTAGAAACTTGAAATTTAGTATAGTGACAACTTTTAAGATACAGACGCTCGGTATAAACAGTTTATTAAAAATTCGAAATTTGAAGGTGTAAAATGAGCGGAAAACGTTATAAATTATGTTGGTTTTCTAAATCGTTAGAGATAGAAACTTAAAATTTGACATGCCTGTTATTTTTTCAACGTAAATTCTCGCACAGAACAGTTTTTAAAAGATTCGAATTTAAAAAAAGAGGCAGAAGGAAAAAAGTTTCTAAAGTTGCGAATTTAGTGATGCTGCTGGACTAGAAAGTTGAAATTTGGCATGGTGGCTATTTTTAAGATTTCAGTGTTCGCTATGAACGGTTTAAAAAAAATAGGAATTTAAAAGAATGAAATGAGCTGGAAAAGTTCTAAAAACTTTCTAAACTATGACTTATCTGAAATTGCTACGGATAGAAACTTGAAATTATACATGGCTGTTACGTTAGAGATACAAATTCATCCACAGAACAGTTTTTAAAAGTCTAGAAATTTTAATGTGTGCAGCAACAAAAAAGTTTTAAAATTGCAATTTCTGTGATATAGTTATTACAGAAATTTCCTTAACTAGAAGATTGGAATTTGGCATGATGCTTACTTTTAAGATGTAAATATTCGCTTAGAACTGTTTCAGAAAATTTCTAAATTTCAAATGAAAAATGAAATGAAACGGAAACCTTCAAAATACTTTCTAAATTACCATTAATTTGGAATTAATTTTAGATCTTCTCATTCATTTAAATCTCATGTTCATCTAATGCAGTATAAGAATGAAGTTTGCTCAAAATGTGGCTTAATTAGTAATTTTTTAATTATCTGTGGTAGTAAAATTTCCTCTAATGAAAATAGGGCCACGAATACCACTTGGCATTTTTCAACAATTACGCGAGCAAAGCCGCGAGTTTTGCTAGTAAATCATATTTTTAAATATTATTTTTACAAAGCACATTTTATATTAAAAGTTGATGAAAATTACCAAAAAAGATATTAATGTTTGAGTTTATAAATATGTTTGGTTTATATTATCATAGAAAAAACTCAGCATGGGTAATATTATACATATAGGAAATATAATGGTGAGTGATAATTTTTTTAATCATTTTAAATTCCAAATTTTTCGTGACTTAAAGTTGGGTATTTAAGTGTAATTTTAAACACAATCTGTAAATATATTCTCAAAATGACACTCAAAGCAAAATGTATGAATAACATTTAATGATAAGCACTGTTTCCAATCAATTGATGACAGTACCTTTATTTTTTTCATTTGTTTGTGGCAAAATTTGTGGCAGGTATTAACTTTTTTCAGAAGAACTGATTAATAATGCATTACTAAAATATTTTAATAAAAATGCTGTACAATATAGTTAAAAGAAATTGGAATGTTGATTTCAACAATACCGTACTTGTATGTTTTAGATTACTTCTTTGTGTTTATGGCTACATATTTTATACTTTCATTGAAACACATGTATATCTTTTGTAGGAGTTTTATTTATTTATTTATTTTTAAGAAAATTAGCAGTTCTTAATAATATTAATACTGATTATCTTAATCGTCAAATGTGGATTAAAGCGGTATTGAAAGAACTATATATATATATATATATATATATATATATATATATATATATATATATATATATATATTAGTTAAAATTTCATAAATATTTTCAAAAAGTTACAAATTGAAAAGCTTTCTTTAAAAAAAAAAAAAAAAATCTGTAAGCTATAATGAAGATTGGATTAAACAAGTACCGTATTGGACAAACAGGTTCTTCTAACTAGTATTTTCGTTCTTGTATTAATGTAGTCGGATAATTCTAGAAATTTCAGTTCTAATAATAATAATAATAATAATAATAATAATGGAGATAATAATTACAGTAACAATAATAAAAAAAATAAATTTCTATTACTGAAAATTTGAGAATTTATGATATAGTGAATTGCTCATATATTGCATAGCATAAAATAATATATATATATATTAAAAATCGCTTAGAATAACATTTATTGAACCAATGTTCATAAGTTAAACATTATAATAAATATAGTAAAATACATAGTTTTATCAAATAAGTATTATCTAAATCATATGTGCAAATAATTTGAAGCTATTTCACTCTTAATAATGATAACATTTTCATGTTCTTGTTGCATTTTGTTACTACGCACTAAATGTATGTTTTCATGGATGTTCTTGTTCAAAAGTTAAATTATATAAACGAGCATTTTATTTTGTGTATGAGGTTGTACAAGGCAGGTGTAAAATAAATATGTCTACCGAGTAGATGTAAAGTCAGTCATCTGAGATAGAGGGTGATTGATAGGAAGTTTTTTGGATACAATAACCATTGCATTTTCATGTTGTTTCATTTCGCTATTTATTATTTATTTTACATCTTCATCTATATTTATTTAAAAAAATTACTACTGACACATATTAATCAAAACACTCATTTTAATTTTAATTCTTGAAATTTCAGTTATGATAATAGTAATAATAATAATACTGTCAATTATAGATGGATGCAGTAAATATAATAATAACATAAATTTCTATTACTGAAAGTTTGTGAATTTATGATACAATGAATTGCTAAGTAAACTTGCATAGAATTATATATATATATATGGGTCATTCCATGGTAACTTACGTTACATTTAGAATAATTGACTTCAGTAATTTTAATAATATAACACTAAAAAATATTCAAAATGTAATGTTTATATGACTGATTAATTAAACCTATATAAAGCTAAATTTGGATAAAAATTACTTAAATTTAGTGCTATTTCTTTAACGCTAAAAATTATATTTACTATGATAACTTACGTTTCTGACAAAAAGAACGTTACCATAATAAATATAATGGCCAGTGTTAAAAAAATAGCACAAAAGGTAGGTAATTTTCATCCAAATTTTGCTTTGGATAGGTTTAATTAACAAATCATATCAACAGTACATTTTCAATATTTTTTGGTGTTATATTATGAAAATTACTAAAGAAAACTATTCTAAATGTAACGTAAGTTACCATGGAATAACCCATATATTAAAAATCGCTTACAATAACTTGGAGTGATTTTATATTTATAAGTTAATTAATATAACGAATAAGTAAAAGTAATAATTTTATCAAAAACGTATCAATGGACTAAATCATATGTACAAACAATTTAAAGCTATTTCACTGTTAATAATGATAATATTTTTATGTTCTTGTCTCATTTTTGTACTACGCACTAAATTTATATTTTCATGTACGTTCTTGTTAAAATGTTACAATTATATAAACAAGCATTTTATTTTGTGCTTAAGACTGTACAAGGCAGGTATATAATAAATAAATGTACCGAGTAAGTATAAAGTAAGTCATCTGAGTTAGAGGGTTATTGATTTGAGGATGTTCTTTTTAGATGCAATCACAATTTCATTTTTATGTTGTTTCATTTCGTTATTTATTATTTATTTTACATCATCATCTATATTTATTTTTAAGAAATACTATTGATACATATTAATAAAAACATTAATTTTACTTTGTGTGTGAGATTGTACAACAGAAATAAAATAATAAATGTGTGAAGTCATCTTTCAGTGTATGTGTGTGTGGGGAGAGGAGGGGGGGGGTAAGATAGATGATATATAAGGGAGTTATTTTTGATGTAGATGTTTTCCCTCTAAAAATATTGCATTTTCGTATTGTTCTTTCAGTTTGTCCTATTCAATAATTTTACGCCTTCATGTATCTTGTTTTTACAAAGATACTATAAAAACACCTTTAAATACAAACAGTTATTTTATTTTATGAAGATGACTGTATAAAATATAAGAACATTTCTTTGGAGATATATAAGGTCATTATTTTGAGATGATGATTGCCTTCTAAAAACGATTGCATTTTCGTATTTTTCTTTCAGTTTGTTCTGCTCAAAAATTTTTCGCCTTCATGTTAATTTCTTTTAAAAAGTTACTAAAAATACCTATAAATACAAACAATGTTTTACTTTATGTGGTTGGCTGTACAATACAGGACTAAAAAAATAAATTTAGACAATGTGTAGAGAATTAATTCATCTCTGAGATGAAAGAGATTGTTTTGAGATAATTTATCTCTTTTAATAACGATTGCATTTTCCTGTCGTTATTTCAATTTGTTACTAATACTCTACAATTTTACATGTTTATGTAAATCACTTTTACGAGATTATTATTAACACTTATTAACACAAACAAGCATTTAATTTTGTGCGTGAGACTTTACAATATTGATAAAATAAATAAGTGTACAAAGTATGTCATCTTTGAGATAGAAGGGGATTGCTTTGAGACAGTTTATCTCTTTTAATAGCGACTGCGTTTTCACGTTGTTATTTCAGTTTGTTCCTACTCTACAATTTTACGCCTGCATGTATATTGCTTTTATGAAATTACTATTAACACTTATTGACACAAATAAGCATTTTATTTTGTGCGTGAGACTGTACAATATCGGGATAAAATAAATAAGTGTACATAGTGGGTACAAAGTAAGTCATCTCTGAGATAGAAGGGGATTGCTTTGAGGCAGTTGTTTTTGGCTGGCATCAGGCTAATGCTTGAAATTTGTTGAAAGTCTTTCCATGTAACAGAGTAGAAATGAGTGAAAGTAACCCCAATAAGTTACATAAAAGGTATTGAGCAAATGTGAAAAACCTGAAAAAAAGAGAAAGAAGAATAAGAAAATGTATTGATCTATATTTAAAATGTGGGTAATATAGCTGTTAATTATTGTTTGCAAAATTAAACAAAAAAATTAAAGATAAATTATACTAATAATTATAATAACAACAAAACATATTTTCTTATTGCTGCGACAGTTTAGATTTTTAAGATCTACTGTATCAAAACAATATTGCGGCAATATTCATGGTTTAATACATGAGAGGTTACATAAAAACGTATTCAGAAAAAAACACTTTTTCCTGTAAGTATTTTTTAATATTCATTTATTAAATGAATATATTGAAAAAGACTGTCACAAAAGATTTATATGATTTAATTTTATTAGATTGAATGACGAAATGATGAAAAAATAATTTAAAAGAAAAGTAGCAATAACTGTTTAAGAAAGGAGATGTATATATAACATATATTATAGTGGTATACATAATTATTAAAACACACATAAATAACGCCTGCATTCAGCATTTTAAAGATATACAATTATTATACAGACATACATATTGTATACATACAAATTGTATTTAATGTATGTATGTCTGTATAATAATTGAATATCTTTATAATACATAATTAGTTTATCTTACAAAACCAATGAAAACTTAACTAAATTTTAAATTATTTCACAATATTTATTTGAATAAAATTAATATAGGGGAAATTACCTAGGACGAACACGTTTGTACAATATTAAATGTCTAATAAAGACCATGGCTTCCGCCGTAGGATCCACCGGTGGATCCACCGAGGGATCCACCGTAGCCTCCGTAACCTCCATTGCCACCGTGTTCTTTGGGTGCGCTTGAATGAAGCTCAACATCAGCTGGGCTTTGGCTTTCAGTACCTGTAACAAAATTATCAAACATGTATTTTAGAAAAAAAGATCAATTTGGAAATAAAAAACATATTTTGGAAAAATTCTACGCTATAAAAATGAACATTTTGCTATGTTATTATCAATCAGACACCACGTTCGAAATTTTGCATGCTTGAGGATACATATCTCTCATTATATAAACATAATTAAAAAAGGATGATTTTTTGTTTTTTTTATAAAGCTGGAAACTACTTTTCATGAGCTTTAAACTGTATTAACGACATATCTACAAGTTATAAACTCGCCAGCAGAAGGTACTTCCCACAGGAATTTGAATTTGAATTTTATTTTCAATTTTTTATTACATTTATTACACAGCCACTTTTCTTATGTTTTACTTTTATGTTTAATGAGAGATGTTCAGACGATAAATGCGATACACTTGAAAATGTTTCAAATACTGGCGTAAAATGCAATACCATTGAAATCAACTTTTTATATAATACATACAAAGTGAAGAAAACTCAACACATTTCAAAAGAATCATTTTTTTTCTGCAGGCACAAAAAAAAAATAAATTATCAAAATAAAAGAAAAAGTGGAAGGAAAGAAACATTTGGGAGAGGACAGTGAATAGGCAAACAGGAGGTGAAAGAAAAACTAATAAAACAAGTTGGAAATTGTACGTCAAACGGGACAAATGAGGTGCGTTCGTACTATAGCTAGTTATATAAATATTCAGATCTTGATGATTTTTAATTCTGTGAAATGAATTATATCGTCTGCAGATTAATTTCTGTAATAAAATAAGTATCTCGGTCGCTTGACGATTAAACCTCGGAAGCTCCTATAACAAAAAAAACCACCGATTTTTAAAAAAAATTCAAATTTCTTAATAAATATTTTTATTATCTCCTGAAGTTTTGATTCTATTTTTATAAAATTTGAAATGTCTCGACAAAATTCTGCAAATATAATATATCTTAAATTTCAAACCATTCGGTTGGGTAGTTTTTGCGTTGTTATATGCGGACGGACGGACAGACAGACGGACGGACAAAGCGACGACAATAAGTGCTACGTATTTATATAATTACGAATGCACCTAAAAAGGGATTTATCAAAGGATTGGTGTGAAAATAAATTTTAAAAATAACCTAATCAAGAAAAAGTGGTAAATTAAAAGGCAACAAAGGACAAATAGACTGTAAGAAGTTAAATCAATTTAAGATTAATTCAATCTATATGTTAGGAATTGAAAAAAAGTGTTTGCTAAGTAGAAACATCGTCTATTTGAGAGTTCTCTGATAGAGGTTGTACTGTATATGATATTTTTAAGATGAATATTCTTATAACTGTTATTTTAATAAATCAATCTAAGTGGCATTTGTGTCTTTTTTCTTCACTGATACTCTGACTATTACTTAAACTTAGATTTGTGAAAATAAAATTTACTTATGTGCAATAAATAATAATGAATTATTTTTTTAATTAATGGGGGGTTACTTTGTACAAATTATAATATCGGGTTTGTTACAGGTATGATAATATTTTTTGACATATGATGTAAAATTTCAATGTGAGTGGTATTAAAATATCTTAAAAGGTAACGTTAAAAGCAGAGTTCATAACTTTGTTAACTTATTTCCGATTATCAATTAAATAGAATATTTTAATACAAAGAAAAATAGACAAAATCAACGTGTAACTTTTCAAACTGAATTATTGAAATTGCAAAATTTGAAGTTATGACGTTCTCGTATTTAATATGTTACATTTAAATTACTTTAATAGACTTACTTCGATTATATCAATGGTTTTTTTCAAAGAATCTTTCATTTTATATAATTTGTATAAATATATTATTGTAGATAGTAAACTTAATGAGTGTTTAACAAAAATGCGTAGCTATTAAATATAAATCTTATTATCTAGTTCGTTTAAATATGATAATATTTTATATTATGTGATAAAAATATTAAATATAGAGCGTTAAAGTATCAAAAACATCAACAATATTTTTCATACTTTAATTATAAATTACTTCAGTACAAATGTTTTTTTTATTTATAAGAAATAGACACTAAAGGCTTGATTAAAATTTATAAATTTATACAAGCTTTATACAAAACTTAATTAAAATTAAGTAGTGTTAAAAAAATCTCATCGTCCTTCACGGGGTAAAACTTTAAGGAGCTTTGATCAATAAAAGTCATATATGGTGTCAAAAGTGTGATTTTCCATTAAAAAACACAGTTGCTATATTTTTTAATATGTATACGATATCTATTTCAAAATTGAATCTATATTCTAATGCAAATCATTTTTTAAAAATTTAATTCAGTGTTTTCAACCTTTATTAGATTACCCCATAGACACCAACTCAAATCCTCCAAGATTAGCTGAACCCACTCCCCTCCAAAACAAATAATTAATAAATAAAATATTAACGCCATTTACATTAAGAATAAAACATTTTAAATCTATTGTAAAATATTGTGTTGATTTTAATCAGTATTTATTACATATAAAATAGAATAGATTTAAATATGTATATATATTCATCTAAATATGTTTTTATATATTCATATACAAATTCTAAGCCATAGAAAACATAAAATTTTTGTGATAGTAAAGAAATGGGGGCCCCAAATTAATACCAGGCCCTGGGTATCTCTTTGACTTGATCGGGCGCTGTGTATATTCTTAGAATTAATTAATGTTTTATCTGTTAACATACCAGTTGTTAAAAAAAAAAAAAAAAAAAAAAAAAAAAAAAATCTTATTACCTGGTTCATTGGTTCGGACCTTGGCTCTGAACCCATGGTGGTCAGCAACGTATTCTACTTGTCTATGGTTGCCATGGGCGTCTTGGTAAGAGTAGCTACCTTGAACATTGCCATGTCCGTCGCTGTGCTCCTGTCGGGATTGTGTGAAGTCACCAGAGTGATGATCACCACCATGAATTTCATAGCCATATTTGTATGGAATTGGCTGGTGCTACAGAAAAAATACACCGCTGATTAATTGTGTTATTTTATGTTAAAAGTTTTCAGTTACTTTTGAATAAAATACAAAGAAAAGGTAATTAATCCTTTCAGGGCAAAGTATTTATACTCGTAAAATGCTGAAATAATTGAGCGACACCAGAATTTATAAACAACTTTGTTTGAAAATAAGCAAAAGCATTTTAAAAAAAAGTGTTTTATCGTTTATTTATTAAATAAAATAAAATAAAAATTAATAAAAAATTATTATTTTTATCGTTTTTATGTTGAAAGAGTAACTAAAATTGTGTACTTTAAAATGATTCTATTTAATCCCAAATTCTATGGTATTAAATTTGAACAATTTTAGAGAATGTAATTTTTAAAACTTGTTCGGCATTTTGCATATGACAAACATTGAAATGTGAAACTTGCTGCTTTCTACATTTAAGCTATCTATTTTCATATCTTTAACTATTTTTATGATATTAAAATGTTCAGATAATGCAAAAATTATCAAAGATGAGCTTTTTAGTTAACCTGGACTTTATTTTGAGCAGTTATAACATTAAAAAAAATCAAATAAAAAATTTCAGATTCTACTGAGCTTCAAAAATTTCAGGTAAACTGATAAAAAGTGAATTAAATACTTTTTCAATGTAAGGCAACTAATATCTCAACTATAAATGTTATGAAAAGGTGAAGCATTGTCTTATATGCAAAATTACTAAAGGTAAATTGTTTTTAGTAATTGGAAAAAGTCTCTAAATGAAGTCGTAAAAGAATATTTCAAGATCTCGAAATAAGGATACACAGAATATGATTTTAGTGATTTTCTGTATTATTATAGCATCTATTAATCAACTTGAAACCAAGTGATAACTCACTTTCAAACTTTATTTCGGTTATGAGATATCTGAAATAAGAAATTCAATTATGTATTTTCAAGTATTTTGAAATGTTATTAAACATTTCATGATTTTATTATTCACCAGGGGATCCAACCTGGGCTTCCCGGGTTACAGAACACGGGTGAAAACCATTTTTTTTCTAACTGTAATAGATTTTTTCATTTAATAAATTTTTTTAGATTACCCATTAACACCTAATTTTATATCAAAAATATCAATAATGTATTCAAACAGTTCTGATTTATTAAAAGTGATACTTTCGTATTAACCATATGCCAGGCGTTAATAGCCGAAGAAATCGTCAAAGAATTCGCTACTTACTGCAGTATTTTAGATTCTGATAATTTCAGTGGTTTTATTGGTTAGTTCGATTACATGGCTGTTAAACTTGTGTTTAATTTACATTTTATTTATTTAGTGATGAAGTTTTAATTTCAGTCTGGAATAGTAGTCGGAAACTAATGCTGAATTATTTATAAAGTTATAAGTGCAAACACATTAATCTTTCGTAATCGGACTGCATGCGATAGAGATAGACTTAAAAATAATTCATGCTTAAAAATTATTTTAAAAACCTTAAACTTTCAGTAAACTGAGATAAAGTTTTCAAACAAATTACATTTGAAAGTATATATATTCTATTTGAAAGTATGGATAGATATTACATATATGTTAAATTTAAGTTGTAATAATGCTGTTAATGGTAATCAATAAATAGATAAAAAATATAAAATAAAATAAAATGTTAATGGCAATCAATAAATAGATAAAAAATATAAAATAAAATAAAATGTTAATGGCAATCAATAAATAGATAAAAAATATAAAATAAAATAAAACATTAATTATACATATATGTAATCGAACAATTTCAATTTTTACACCGCTGAATAGGACAAAAAAATTCAAATATAATTCCTTTCAAATTCGCTCAAATATAATTTGTATAAAAACTACATTTCAGTTTACAGATAGTTTATGGGTTTTAAAATAATTTTCAAGCATGAATTATTTTTCTTTTTTCATTATTTTATATTTCTTATGTAATGAAGCCTTCACGCGATGAAGATAAAAAGAAAATATATATAATTGCTTGAAAATTAGTTTAAAAATCTCAATAAATTAGTAAGTTGAGATACAGTTTTCAAACAAATGAAAAAAATACTTTTTTTTTAAAAAATACTTTTTTTTTTACTATACAACGGTGTAAAATTGAAAATGTGCAACGTTCATAAGTTTAAAAAATTAAAATAACGAAAATTGCAAAATCGAAATTTAATCGTGAGATGTTGACAACACGAAAATGACGTCAGCGTTACGCAAGGATATGTTAACTTACGTGGTCATATCCACCATGTCCTCCTTCGTCACCACCATATCCACCATGTTCACCACCGTATCCATACTGAGCTAAGGCAAGGGCTGCCAAGGAAGCAATCAGAAGAAGCTAGAAATAAAGTGTAATTCAAAAATTACTTTATGTAGAAAAAGCTATGTGATTTAGATTTCGACAAAACATCTTTTTTTCAATTGCAATTTTTTTTCATTTACGAAATATAACATTTAAATGGTAAAATATTGTTTGGAAAAAAATTGGAAATTGTTTTTTCAGAATGTGAATAACTAGAATATCATTTTATGCATATTTAGTTCAACACCAACTTTGATGCTTTCAAATTTATCTTGGTATTTATATTTTAGTAATTGTTAAAATTATTGATTTACAAAATACTCTAAGGATGTTACTAACTACACCTACTTTTTAAACTCATTTTTCAGAAGCACACTTTTTTACCTAATAAATTGTCTATGAAACTATGTCCTAATAAAACTATGAACCTAATAAATTGTCTAATGAATGGTCTATGGATAAATGGTCTATGAAATTTTTTCATAAATGCACATTAAGGAGACTCGTTACACTTTTAATAGTTTTTTTATTTAATTTTTTCTCAGTATCTTTTAGCATATTAATAAATGATTTTATGAAGGAAAATTGTTTTATCAAGAAAATACACAAATAAACAATGGTACAAATAAAGTCAATAGAAATTTTAAAATCCTTCCTATCTTGCAGGTATTAATATTTTGGAATGTACTATACTCTATTCTTAAAAGGTTGCCTACAACTTTAAGGATCGGATTACGAAAACGTTATATATTTAAAAAAAAAAATGCTGTAACATATGTAAAAATACAGTAAAAAATACTATTTATTTAACATTTTTATTAAAAAAACAATTTTTTTTTTTTTAAATTGAAAATTCAATTTTTATTTTTATAAAACAACGCACCCTTAGGAACGTCTATAAAAAATGAAGTCCACTGAAAAAACACAATCTAAGGAAAAATAATTTAAAGATTGTAACCCTAAATCGACTTAATGCAACAAAAAATTTAAACACTGATATTTTCGTTCTTTTTCGCTAAATGAAGGGTAGTGTGTCCCCTTAAAGGTTTTAATTTGCAAATATCTGATAATAGCCATACATTATTGTTGAAAATTACAACCGGTATTGATAAGTGATTAAAAATATATAGTAATTTAATTTTCTTTGAATTGTAATAGGTTGATTAAATGAAAGGTAGTGTGTCCCCTTAAAGATTTTAATTTGCAAATATCTGATAATAGCCATACATTATTGTTGAAAATTACAATTGGTATTGATAAGTGATTAAAAATATATAGTAATTTAATTTTCTTTGAATTGTAATAGGTTGATTAAATGAAGGCAAGTGAGTCCACTTAAATATTTTAATTTGCAAATATCTGATAATAACTATATACGTTATTGCTTAAAAATTACAACTAACATCGACAAGTGATTAAAACAAAAAATAATTTATTTACTTTGAAATGTAGATACACTGATTAAATGAAGGATAGTGAGTTCCCTAAAAGATTGTAATATGCAAATATATGATAATATCTTGCAATTACCATTGATAAATTATTAAAAAAGGTAATTTTTTTAACTCTGAATTGTAAATAGGCTGATTAAAATGATATCTTGTTATGGAATAGCAGGTAAGAAGCCCTTGAAAAGGAAATTTTCTGATTTGAAAATCAAGGCACGGAATGTTGGATAGCAATGGCAATGACCTGAAATTTCTCAGAGAACTTTTTTCTTTAGTTTTTTCTTCAGAAGTTCCTCAGATGTCCATATTATCTTAATCATATTCAAAGTTTTCTATAATTTGCAATTGTTTATGAAAGTGAGATCTTTAAAAAATATTATGCAATCCTTAATATAGTTAAAAATTATCTGTCATAAAAATGTCAGATCTCTATTACTTATAAAATAAGTTTATATCTCATACTTTGAATAGGAAAAATTTATTTATACCTGCAGTATTTCTACGTTTATTTTCGCTGTAAGTATCAGTAAATATCCCGTAATACAGCAATAAATGGGAACTTACCTTGAACATTTTGAAGCTTTTTAATGAATTGGAAAACCGTATACTACTATTTGAGAAGTTAATGTGGAATATGAGTATGCTACAATTAACTGTCTTTATATACTATTCAATTGCGACAAAAATAAAAGCAGTTTACCGGTTTTCGGACGTCCCCAATATTCATTTCGGACACTTTCACCCGCTATCGCGGTCGCGGTCAAAAGGGTGTAGCGAAAAATTCTATATTGATTCAACATCGATCATACATGTTGTCAAAATGTAGTTAATGATTTTCTTTGACTGAATATGGAATAATTATATACTTATTTAGATACTACTGAAACTTATTTCCAATTAAAGGATTACATAACGATACAGGAAGTATCATAAATGATAATAAAACATGGGAAATTTGAAAAAGTTTGAAATACAAATGCTTAGTCGTAATGGATGAGTTCAAGCACTGGATGATGTTCTTTAATTAAGAAGAAAAAATGTTTGTTTCATGTCGTGAAAACGATTGCTGAATTTCTTCTTGCATGTATTTTCAAGAAAAAAAAAATAATAAAATAAATGGAAAAATGAAGCGCAAGAAAAAAAAAAAACAGCTTTTTGAAGAAAACTATTTAAGAAACAATGTGACAACAAAGTCTGAAATATCATAATTGGATAAATTACTTCTTATCACTCAAACCGCAATTGAAATATGTATTTATGACTATTTAAAAACCTGCTTGTTTCAAATGATGAATAGAAATGCTATAATAGAATCCATAATGTGCAGTCATTCTTCTGATTTTTTTTTTAAATATATATATAACTAAAATTGTATATATTTTTTATGTTTCGATAATCTCTTACGTTTTCATTTTTCTATTATCAAAAAGCTTCGTTCTAGCATCTTAATTCTTAATGCTTCAGTTTCAACTGCATTACAGAAAATATTACTTTTATAAAGTTTTATCATTTTTTAAAGTTTATTATACAGTTTTATAAAGTTTTATCATTTTGGTTTATTAAACCATTATTTTTGACAGACCATTTATAAATTAATCTACAAATAATTCCTTTCGGAAAATAAGTCTGGTGTACAACTGCAATATATTTGCTTAAAAATAAATTACTGCCATGATTTGTTTCCTAAATTATGTATGAGACTGTATATCAGACTGTATATGAGAGTTACATATTTATCTGTACAGTTATGCTCTTTTTAAACATCAACAAAAAACCGAAAAGTATCATAAAGTGCCTGGTGCAGTTTAGCATAAAAAGTTTCTTAAAATATCGATTCAATTCGCTGAAAATGGGAGAATTGATATTACAATTTTTTACAATTTCGAAAAACAAAATAATCCCATAATAATCTGTAATATTAGTTGAATGGCAAAACTAACAAGATATTTAAAAATATATTGACTTACTCGAAAGTAATATAAAATAAAGTTTTATACATTGCCAAAGTAATAACTTCTAATTTCATAATTACTAACTGTAAATAATATTTTATTTCCGAAAAATTGTCTAAAAAAGTTACATAAATTTTATGCTATAAATAATAGTAAAATGATGCATTTTATTTTAAAAATACAATACATCATTTTGAGTGAAACTTTAAAAAAATTAATTGAATTTTTACTGTATTTAATTTTTTTTTTTTATTTTAGAGGAAGGCAGTATTCAAACATATGAGCAGTTGATTTTTGAAAATGGGTCAAGTGCATTTTGTGTTATTGCTAGATATGAAATGGTTTGCCTTTAAATGGGATTTAAAATATTCTTAAGCAGTAAGAGACTTATTTTATTTTTCTGTGGCCTTATTTTATGTGAATTTAATATGCAATAATGGTTATTTGTGTTAGCTGAGAAAAAAAATCATGGTTTTGGTGTGTGCCAATGGACTTGTATCACTTTAAAAAATGATTTGTTGAAAACGTTGAATTTTTTGAATGGAGTATAATTAAAATAAGAAAAAAAAATTAATATTTTATTTATTTATTTTATTTTAATATTTCATTCTTCTTTTGAAAAGTTAGAATAAAACAAATGATAAATTTAATTTTATTAGTAAAAAAAAAATGGGAAAAAATAAATACAATAATAATAAATAAAATTCATAATTAATTGATAGTACTGAAAATAAATATGTAACTAGTAATTATCTTTATATTTAATTTTTATTAATTTTAACCACTAATTTATTTAATTTAATTTTTTTTTTAATTCCCTACAATTTTTCACTTTACTTTCAAAAATACACATAGAAAAATTTTCCGTATTTTGCAGGAAAATGGGCATAACAAAGTGAAATATTTCATGTTTTAATGAAATATAATCAACAGAAAAAAAGTTTCAATTCATGTATTTTTTGGGAGTGTAGTTTGATGTAGAAAACTGTTAAAATATTCTTTTGCCTTGTAATTAATATTTATTTTTAGTATAATTATTTTTTATATAAAACACTTTCAAAAGTCATTTTGAATTTAAGACTCATAAAACGTGACTTTATTTATCACCTTTTCCTTCAAAATAAGCCTTTAATGGATTTATTAATTTTCAAAAACAGCTGTACAAAATCTGAAGATGATTCCCGGGCTAAAAATTATATTTCAAGGTGCTTTGGAAATGTGTTACCACCAGTATATAAAGATCAGTATCATTCCAACTTCAATCAAATTAGTATAACGCATTTAACGAATACTTGAAATATGTTACTGGATTAGACATTTTAAAAATATTAATGGATACTTTATGAAATTGTGGGACATTCTCTGCTCAATTCCGTTCTTGCACACCAAACTTAAACGCCTTAATTGAAAACAAATATAATTTTAGAAATGTGAATTTATAAACCTGATAAATAGATGGCGATACTGTCAATTTATCAAGATTAGATAATAGTTTAACAAATCTTGAAAATTTGAAAATAACAGTAAATAATTTTGGCCGTTTCAGAATCTAAATATGTGAAAATATACACAAATAGAAATATTTAAGTCTATCATATGCAATACCTATTTCAAGATTTCAGCTTAATTTTCGTTTAAATACTTAATTTAAAAATAATTAGATATTACCGAGAATTTTCAGGGATATGTTTCTATAAAAAAGAATCACGTTTATCCGACATAAAAACATCTTTTTAATTCAGTCAGCCTTATATTTTGAAGAAACTAGTCACGTATAGACTACAAAAGTTGTTCCACTTCCGAACTGAAAGTTTTCAAAATTAAATTTCAAACTTAAAATACATATTTTTATTTCAAACTTCAGTAAAATTTCATGTTATATGTTTTTATATAATATTTTTATTATTTATATGTTTTTCATTGCTTATAATGATTTATTTTTCAAAATAGCTGACAAAAATTTCAAGTTCTAGGTCATATCTTGCCTGTAGCGTTTAAAATACAATTGATAAGTCTAATTATTTTTATAAAAGAAATACAAAAACCTACAGAAAATGTTTTCAAAGATGAAAACATACATAAAGCAAAAGGCTTTTTTGAAAACATTAAACAACTTGAATTTAAATATCAGATAATATTATGTTATTGAGTTATTGTTTCGTATTCTATCAATGATAAAGCTCAAATTTATGACGTGAGAAATGAATTTTTGCATTTTATTTTTACTGTAATATCGAAAGAAATTTTCATATAACAAACTTTAATAGAATTCCCTTGAATGTTTTTTTTAGGATATGCTATACCGTATTAAAGGAAAAGGTGATAAATAAAGTCACGTTTTATGAGTCTTAAAATTCAAAATGACTTTTGAAAGTGTTTTATATAAAAAATAATTATACTAAAAATAAATATTAATTACAAGGCAAAAGAATATTTTAACAGTTTTCTACATCAAACTACACTCCCAAAAAATACATGAATTGAAACTTTTTTCTGTTGATTATATTTCATTAAAACATGAAATATTCATGTTTCTATCATGTTTCTATGCATATTTTCAGGGATATGTTTCTATAAAAAAGAATGACGTTTATCCGACATAAAAACGTCTTTTTAATTCAGTCAATATACAATATACAATACATATATACATATATACATATATACATATATACATATATATATATATATATATATACAATATACAATATACATGTTTTAATAGATGTATATGATGTGTATGTTCATGTTACGATTTAGAAAAACGGTATTATTTATGTAAGTGTCATGTTTGCCGTTCGAGGTTTTTTTTTTTTAATTTTTAATTTTTTTTTTTACAATAGTAAAATAATAAAATAAAAATACTTTATAATACTTTAGAAAAAACTTAATTGTTAAGGTTTTTTTAATCAATATTCTGCGATCGTGAGCACAAATTTGAAATAATTAAGTGTTAATGGTATAAAGTTTTTTTCTAAAGTCGTTGATTATCCGTCCGTATGCAGTTTACATATTTTAGAATTTCGTAATTATAGTATTCAATATGAATTTTCCTGCTTAATTGTATTTGAATAAGTCTGAAAAATTATGATGAACAAAGAGCGTCTTTTACATTATTCCTAAACTATAATGACGGATGCTTTAACACAAGAAATTAAAACCAAAATTTCTTAAATATCAAATTATAAAGTAAGCTGCAATGTGTTCTCATATAATGGTACTTTTAGGCACCTGGTAGGGATTGGCAGTGCAATTTAATTCATATATATTAAGAGGTCAACATCATTTCATGATGAATGATAGGAATAGATATTTTGGTAATAATTTGAATGAAATCGATACGTCACGTCAGGTCAAGTTGTGTAGGTTTTAGTCAGACATACACCACATTGAGATATCTCTGCAAACCGTGGCATATCTATTCAAACAAGCAGGCCAGTAAACTACTGGTTAAAATTGCCTGAAGGCTAAAGGTTTATGAACGGCTATCAAAAGTTCATCAAAGAGCAAGTTTCTGGAGTCTCAAATCATAAAAAATAATACACCCAACCGGACAATGTACTTACTGTTTACGCATTCATGTAATGTTAGTCACTATGAAGATTTGCGATGCACTTGTAAATCCAACATGAAAATATTTCTGATCTCAAGGAGACTAACATCAAAATCTAATAAATGTCGCTGGATATCGGAGGGACAACTTAATGGATTCACCGGTGCGAACATCTGTTACAGCTGGGATTGTAAAAGTAAATTGCATTGCAATCGTTTTCTTTACCGTCTTCTGTGATATCTACAAAATTCAACGCAACATCCATTAATATTCATTATGAAAATCACGACATGATTCAGATCTGTTTTTTTCTTTGCACTAACAATTACAATGATCCAAAGTAAGTGCATCCAATGTGATCGATGGAAATGAGTTAAGTTTAAAATGTTTTTCACAGCTTTACCATTGTATCAAGAATAACTTCTTAAACAGTCTTTACTAAAATTAAAGAGGTAGGTATTGCATATTTATTAACACCTTATAGCGTATTCTTTACCTACAAATTAATTGTATACTAATAGAATATTTAATTAATTTTTTTTCTTCTTATAATTTAATTAGAGTGTATTTCGTAACGATTTAGTAATAATTTACTTCGTAATTTTCAATTGTATCTCTATAACGTCTTAAGCAACCTTTACTAAATTAAAAAGTAAACAACAGTTTAGAATAAACCTTTGATAGCTAATGGAGCATGTTCAATATACAGGTTGATTTCTTATAAGTGGAAAATTTCAACAAATAAAAGTTTTCATATTCTAATTAGAGAAAAATTAAAAATAGATTGATCAATATTTACAAATTTCAAAAATTATTAAATGTATAGATTTGACAAAATGCCGCAAATTATTCTTCACTAATGTTATTCTGATGTTTATTAACGTTTACTTTTACAAATGTTACAAAATAATAAAGGAAAAAGAAAAAATATTCAGAAAGTTTAATTGATATTTTTATATATATATAAAGTGATTAATTAATAAAAAAAATTAAAAGCTTTGAAATTATAAATTAATTTTTGTAAAATACTTTTTTTTAAATTAGAAAATGATTAATTAAGGTACAAAATTAAATGGTTTGATATTATAATTTAATTTTCATAAATAGCTCATAGGGTATTTTTTTATACAAGGTATTTAAAAGTGATTTGAACGATTTCAGCACATTATATTTTATGCATGAATTTCCAAAGTAAGATAGAATTTTTACACATATGTAATGTAACAATCCTAGTTTAAGTGGCAATGCTGATCATAAAGTTTACTCAGAATTAATATGCAGTGAGAATGCCCTACATTATTCTATCAAACTTACTCTATCCAGACACTTTTCAAAATCTTCTCATCACTGGTTAATATGTTGTAATTAATGCACATCTAAAAGGTAATTTCCAGACAATGTTCTTTACATCAGAGCTGTCCAACACGGCGCCTACGGGCTCCATGGTACTCTTGGAAGGTTTTCTTGGTGCCTTTTCTTCTGTTTCCTGTTGTTAGCTTTTAAAAAAATAAAAATCCATTTTAAAAGTTGCTTTCTTTAAAATCGATAAAATTTTCATGTTTCATTTTGATTTTTAAATTATAGGGGGTTTAAGGACCCTAACCCTAACATTTTTTTTAAATAGTTACCCTTTCAAGATAATGTATCTCTGAATTTACTAAAAGATTTATGTTTTATTTTCTGCTGTAAATTAATTTTACATTATTTCGTGAATCGTAGGATCCTTCGGGCTACTACTGTGAGATATATGTACATCGTGTAAGTCGCAGTGTTGTCTAGTTAACTCCTTTTACTTACCCATCATACGTAGTATAGGGTAAGTCTTGTAATCGTTTTGAAAATCGAAAAATTTTTTTGACGGATTTACACGTTTTAGACACTGGAGATTCCGAAAAACATATTTTTAGAAAACAAATTTTGCCGTCCGTCTGTGTGTCTGTGTGTCTGTGTGTGTGTCTGTAAACGCTCTATCTCCCGAAAAAATTGAGATAGAGACTTGCAATTTGGTATGTACTTAGTATGTAATAATGGGAAGAAGCCTATTTCATTTCAATAACCTCGATTAACCGGAACAATTTTTTTCGGACTCTCGAAATATTCGTTCTGATGAAAGGTATATAAAAATTTTCGAAATTGTATATTTTAAGAAATGAATATAAAAGACAATAAAAAAACATAAATTTTGAATAAAGCATGAAGTCGATCGGATAATTAGTTGCCGAGATATTTGGAATCCTGTTTTCCACACTCTTCGATTTTTCATGACCCTGTATTTCATCCAAATTTCACTTCAAAGATATATTTTAATTAGAAATTTGACGCCTAATCAGATGCAATAAACCGCTAGTTAATAGGATTATTATTTTTGGAGTTATAAGGAAAAACCTCTTTCAAGCAATTCAGTAATCGAGCCTTTAAAGTTTGTGACGTCATCAAGCCACGATTTTATTTGAATTGCAATGCATTTTATAAGTAGTTTACACATTTTTATTTTAATATTTTACATTATGCATATCCATGATGGGTAAGTATTACGGTGGCCCCCAACTACTAGTTTAATTAAAAATATCTATCACTATTTCCGTATAATAATATTAACTTAGATTAATTTTAGACATTATGTGATTAAATAAAGCAAAGATTATTGTTAAAAATAGTGATATCCAGGATTACTTTTCAAAAATAGTGATGTCTAAGACTACTATTCAAAAATAGTGATATTTATTTTGAATTAAAAAAAAAAAACTCGATAAATTGGTAACACTGATAAGGAGTGCTTGTTTCGCTACCACTAATTACAGTGATATATTTTTGCATGTTTTAAGTCATGTCAATAATGGCGCCTTTATTGTTTGCTACCTGATGAGATGCACCCCTGCTTACTGAAAGATTGGACAGGCTTACCTTACATATCCCTACACAGTTTTGGTGATATCACTCAGAAATATTTCTTGGAAACATGTTGAAAGAAATCTGAATGGAGTTGACTTATGCAGAAGAACAAAGGATGTTAACCCAGAGCATTTGTGAGTTAAATTAATGAAAACCATTGCCATTTTAATTTGGACTTACATTATCTATGTGTGAAATTATATATATTTTTTGACAATTTGTGAATATTCTACACATATAATACAAAAGCTGATACAACCAAAATATAATACAATAAACTGCCTAAATTCTGAATGCAAAAATACCGTTATAATAAAATGAAATCGTACACACCATATTGGTATATAATGAAATATTTTTACTATAATATTTTTCCTTAATTTAAAGTCTATAATTTTTGTCTATTTATTGAAACAGAAATAGTCATTTCAACATGTAAATGGACAGAAAAGACTCTGTTAGATATTATAAATAAATTTTAAAAAATCTTTATACGACCATTATCTTAAAGTGCTTATACTCTGTAGGGGTAAACTGATATTTTAAATTATCTCTTTTTAGCTCACTCTCTAATTTTTCTTTTTTAGAAGCAAGAAAAATGTTTGAACATCATCGAATATATTTGTTTTTAAATTCAAATTTAAGTTAGGTATTTTTTTTTCCTTTTATACAGTGGCGCAGCTAGGATCCTCATCTGTAAGTGGTTTTGAAGCATTGTTACTCATAAAATGATCAATTTTGCTGTGTTATATGTAATGTTTAATATATACGTGACACAAAAAAACTGGCGTAATGAAAAGCACATACAACCATAACTAATTTAGCATTTATGTGTTGTGTTTGAAAGTTTCGTAAAAGAGCATTTCCCTTAAGTGGTGGTGGGAAGAAGAGGGAAGAAAAAGCAGTAGCAACAAAATATGTATTACTTTGATGCTATTGCTACTAACTGTTTTTTTTCATTAATTTGTATTATGAACCATTGTAACAGTTCAATGTTAAAAACTTCATGCTATATATCTTTTTTTTACTTTGTTTTACACCTTATCATGTTTAAATGGTCAGGGAGGGGTTTGAACCCTGAAATCCCTCTTTGTTGCACCAGTATTTTATATGAAATATTTCGACAGATTCTATTCTAAATATGATTTATATTTTTGTGAACAAAGATTCATAAATAAAAAATATGAATTTGGCTCCAGTTTTGCACGCAGACTAAAAGATTGAGAATAACGAAATAATAGACTATATTTTCTAAAATATTATTTAACCCTTTTGCTCATAAAGTTTGAAAAAAATAAATAAAAGAAAAAAAATGATTTTGTATTGGTACTCTTAAAATGCTATTTTAAATTATGCAGAAAAGAATAATTTGCTTAAAGTGATCATTTTAACCCTTTATCCCTTGACGGCACTCAATCATTTATGTACCAAATTATCAATGAATGAAAATTTCACTTTCCGAAGCACTTTTTCTGAATAATTAAAAATATGTTATTACATTTCTGCAATCATTAAATAAATTTCAGAAATTTTTCATTTTTTAAAACGTAATTAACAAAATCCGTATTTACAAGGATTTTGTAGACTATTTACAACTCAACCCAAATCATTTCTTCAGATATTGTTTTTAGTATTTTATAGAATTAGGAAATATAAAAAAGTAATGGCCTTATATGTAAACATAGAAATTTTTCTGAACTGAAAGTTTCAACTGAAAGTTTTTCAACATAAAAAAAAAAGCTGAAGAGTTACAATTGGAAAAAGAAAATATTTTTTCTTTGTACAGCGAATAATACTTTTGGATCGTGATAAAGTAAAGTGTTTAAAACTCGTGTTATCTTGCATTACTGCAATAGACGTATTAAATTAATTTTATAAGAAGTTTCTTTTAATGATACTTTAAAGTACAGTCGGTGCATAAAGGGTTAAACTACCATAAAAGAAAACTTCTTATTAAATTGTTTAACACATTGATTGCCGGTAATACGATTTAGGGCGATATCTTACTTTACCATGTTCCAAACGCATTATTCGTTGTTTAAGGCAAAAACATTTTTAAATCTATAATTAATTTTCCAGTTATAACTGCTCAGTTTTCCGGTTGTTAAAATACATGGAGTGGGAAGTTTCAATTCTAAAAATATTTTATGCTGGCATTTGTTATAAAAAACTAAAACAAATGTGAAGCCATACATGAAATCTGAAAACTTAAAAGATGTCAATCAAAATAAAAGATAATCGGAAGAAAATTTCAACCCACTGCTTTGACGACTTAAATTACTAGCCTCATACGAGACTTATGTGAGCGAGATAAAGAATTCAAAGAGTTAAAAGAAATTAAATGGCATGTCTCTATACAAATTGAGAAAATAAGTAATTGGTAGATCAAACATTCAAAAATATTTTCTGAACTCAAAAAGATCACATTTATTACTTCTATCAGAGATAGTATAAATGAACCAGGGATAAATGCATGATGGAGATCGAAGAAATCTAACTCGTCAAAGTATTCTTTCTGCCCCGCTTTTTTGGAAAATTACTCAAGATATTGTATTTCAGTTAAATTAAAATACATTAAAGTCACCTTTATTTATTCATAAGTTGCAACAATCTCAGTTAAAAGATTTGAAGCAAAGAACAAAATGTAGAAAAGTAGAACACGTATATCTGTATCTATTCACATTTTTACTATATACAAAATAAATTTGTGATGAAGTATATTTAATATTTCTGCTCTTAAAGAATCATATAAACAGTGAATACAGTTAATATGGGGACAAATGAAGAAGGATGATAATATACGACAGGACAAGCAAATTTTACAATAGAATCCGGGGTTGAAATCTTCATTTTAAGTCCAAAATACAAATAGCCTCACTCCGTTGAAGCTTAAATAAGGACATTGGAAAATGTAATGTATATGCACAGTTTTCAAATCAATAACACAGTACGTACTGTCATCCACATTCCGATACATGTAACGTATGTATATGCACAGTTTTCAAATCAATAACACAGTACGTACTGTCATCCACATTCCGATACATGTAACATATGTATATGCACAGTTTTCAAATCAATAACACAGTACGTACTGTCATCCACATTCCGATACATGTAACATATGTATATGCACAGTTTTCAAATCAGTAACACAGTACGTACTGTCATCCACATTCCGATACATGTAACATATGTATATGCACAGTTTTCAAATTAATAACACAGTACGTACTGTCATCCACATTCCGATACATGTAACATCAATTTTAGCTTATTTTGTACACGGAGGTGATACCTTCTAAAAATTTTGTGGTGTTATCATGTTTTGCATAAAGCTAGAAAATTTCGTTAAAGTATAATTAACATTTCTGCCTCTTAAAGAAGCATATATACAGGGTATATAGTTAATATGGGGACAAATGAAGAAAGATTATAATATACAACAAGACAAACACATTTTAAAATAGAATCCAAAGTTCTATTCCTCCTTTTAGGTCAAAAATACATTTAGTTGTACAACGTTGAAGAATAAATAATGACACTGCAATAATGTATATGCAGAGTATTTAAATAAACAATACAGTACATACTGTCATCCACATTCTGAAACATACAACATCTAATATCGCTTATTTTGTACACGGAGGGGGACATCTTCTAAAATTTTGTGATGTCATAACATTTTGCATAAAGCAAAGAAATTAATTTAGAATCTTTGTTAAATTATGTTCATTATTATCTCGCCGTCTACTGTCAATCGTTCTTAGTTTGTTGCCATATTAACTGAAAACTCTGTATGTGGTAGCACTTATAGACTTGAAATTTTAAAAATATTTTTTAAGGTTAAAAAAATAATGTATAATATGCATTTAATAAAAAAAGAAGATAAAATTGAAAGTGTTTGAAAAAATAAATTTTAAACGATTTTAAATGTTGATAGATGTAGAAAGAGATGGAAGTGAAAACAAAAATAAAATTTTGTGTTTAAGTCAAATATTACGTGAGCTATGCGTTGTACAAGATTTTTATAGCATTTTTTTTTTCAGACAAATATTAAAACTTAGCATTATACTCGAAAAGGGTTAAAAACAGAAAGAATAAAATCTATTTAAAGTGACAAAGCACTGTGAGTTTTGCATGAGATTACATATTATGTACATAAATATGAACAGTAAAAATTTAAAGCTTGAATATCCAAATTATGATGTTCAATGAATGATTTATTATTTATAAAAGAGAAATGCACATTGTACTGGAAAGTGTATAAATGTTCATCGAATAGAACATTTGAGACCTTCAGTTGGCAGTGTAAAACATTAAGTGTATAAGTCTTAATTAAATATACGTTGATTTTTTGATAATTTATGAAATTCCGATATTTATAATATGGATTTTTTTTTATTAATTGCAAAGTTGTATCCCGTACATAGTTATTATATTCATCAAACATTCATCACAACAAATATAGATCTCAACAGATATCTTACTCATACATTTACTTAAATGTAAATATTTCATTTCAGATATATATTTTCATTAACACTGTCTTCTCATTTTATATGGGTTTCCGCTGTATTTATCACCATGCCTTAAATATAGTTGTCATTAATCTCTATTCCCATTTGTAGTTTTCTCAGTGTATATCTTTTTATAGCATGATTATCACAATAGAATGAACCAAAACTAAAAATTAAAAAGTTCCACTTCTACGTTTTGTTTTAATGATGTTAATGCATACAAAACATTGATAACTATTAACCCGGTAATATTTTAGAGAATAGTAACCATATTTTTCAATATTTCCATTAACTTTCAAGAGAATATTCGTACAAGATCTAAACAATTTTTCAAAGTGGCTATAAAGACCGTTTTATCGTGTTGTGTACAGAGTTTTTACCTCGCATAGATATAAAATTCTCATCTGTAGAGGCTATCTGGCTCTGTCTAAAAGTTCAGAAGTAGATAAGTAAAATAATAGGTTTCCTGTATGTATCTAATTATCCGCACTACATTTATATAATCGATAGTAAAATCTAAACTAATGTTATTTTTTTTTATTTAAGCGTCATTAACTGTTTGATTTAAATATGTAGTGCATTTCTTAGAAGAAAGAGACGAAAACAGATTTTTAATAATCGATTATATTTTTCAAGAAAAATGTTGTGGTCAATTCGATTAAAAGTAAAATCTATTAAATTATTTTAAACTATTACACTGATTTTCTTACTTACATTCACATGTATTTATGCATACGTATGCATGCATTCTTGAAATTAGAATCATGCTTACAAGGTCAACATCAATGTAAAAGTCTTCAAAATATGGAACAGGTAATCACTCGTCATTGACGGTTATGTATTCACGCCCTTGATACATTCTGAGCAGCTAATTTGCATCTTTCTGTGATGTAAATGGAAATGTGCGACACATTAATTAGTTTTCTTTTTCTCTCTTTTTCTCTGCTAATTAATTCATGTGATTCTATCACTCTTTTCTAAAATTATGAGTGGGAAGTATTAAAAATACTGTTCGTCTTGTTTGCATTGATACTGGTCGTCTCCAGATACGCCAGACTCTGATTGCAGTTACTACCTGCCTGTAGATCTGAACTAGTGCATATAAAAAAATATCCGAATAACAATTCCCATAACTCGATTTCTGTACATCGAACAAATGACCATTATATACAAACACTATGACAAAACAAAATTTGAAAAACAGACAAGTATATATGATGTTAACACTTGTTTTATGCCAGCGAAGCATTACTAACTATAAACTGATAAAATTGGCTGTCTTGTCTGGATAAAACTGAAATTGAAACTGATGAGATCTATTTCCGCCAATTTATGAAGAAATAATCCTCTCCAATTTTTCTTTCTGTATCTATATCTATCTTTGTAAACATCTCTACCTGCGTGTGTGTACGTGCACGTGAATGTACAGGGTGTCCATAATTAAACGACCCTACTTTAAAGTTGTCTGCAGACAAAACTATTGGTCAGAAAGTTGTGAAATTTTATGGAGAACATAATGTAGGGATGGGAATTTGTTTGAGCGAAAAAAAAATAGTTAAAAATTTCGCCACTAGAGGGCGTTTTTATAGATAATTTTATAGATAATTTAGCATAACATTTAGCATACATTTACGATAGTTTAAAAATTTTATTAGAACATATGTTCCACGTGACGGACATCATTTTCAGCTACCATCTGGAATCGTAAGATAGCATGTTCCACAGTCGTCCGGAGTGTGTTTTGGTAAATGCTAAGAACATGTCATAAAAAAAGTTTTTTTGAACATCTTTTGCTGTAATAAAATTTGTAAACTATCGCAAATGTATGCTAAATGTGTAATTCATTAAAAACGCCCTCTGGTGGCGAAATTTTGAACTAATTTTTTCTTCGCCCAAACAAATTCCCATCCCTTCATGATGTTCTCCACAAAATTTCACAACTTTCTGACCAATATTTTCGTCTGTAGACAACTTTAAAGTAGGGTCGTTTAATTATGGACACCCTGTACTGTATATGCGTGTGTGTATGAGTGTGAGTAAATGTATGTAAGCGTGCAAAGTTTACATTTTAATGTGTGATCGCATGTATTCTATATTAAGTGTGGGTAAAATTTGTTTTTAAACTTCGTTCTATAAATTGCTCTTGTAACTTACATTCAGATACACATATTCAGCTATATGTAGGTTTGATGTATGTATGAAACCAAAACAATAATGTTGTTAAGTAGCTGAGCATGTAATAATTTTACGTTTTCTAATAAAGGGGTCCTAAAAATAAAATCCATTTATTTTTAGGTCAGTATTTTGTCTGGATGTAAAAGTCAAGTACATTGTCAAAAATGGATAGATAAACAGCTTTAAAGCGTAAAATATGTCTAATCATAATAACATGGCAGTGAATTAGGAAGAAAATTTACTGTTTCAGTAGATCTTGGAGAATAAATGTTTTCTTGAAAGCAAAAATTGAAACATTTGAAGATGCATACTCGGATGCACTAAATATAGCTCATCTTTTATTTTTCAGTGATTGATTACTAGAAACCACATGTGCGCATCTTTAAACGTTTGATATTTAGAAATTTCCATTATATATGTATCCTTAGATTACACCAGAGAATCCCTCTATAGTCTTAGAACATTGTTGAGCACATGTTGATTCTGATAGGATGTCATATTGTAATTAAAAGATATATCTTTTAATAATTGAACCTTTTGATTTAATATAAGTTTTTTCGGGTTTATTATATTTAAAATTATGACAATTCAAAGAAAATAATTTGAATAATTCTGTAAGGTCATATATTGTTTGTAGTTTCTAACGTATCAATCAAAAATAAATTGAATAATATGTTGTAACTCAAAAATATTTTGGAATACAGTAAAAACCTTATTATTCTAGAAAACATATTTTACAGTGCTTCTTATATAAAAACATCCTACTAAAGTTCTTGCAAGATTTAAATTAAATACCAATGATAAATAAAAAAGTTATTTTATAATTTAACTTTCGGATTTGAAAGTAAAATTTAAAATATAGTTGCCCATTATGAAAAAGAATGTGATATAGCAATGGAATTCTGTGAATTTTTCTGTTAATACAGTCATAAGAATGAATTAAAATATGAAATTTACTGGTCTGAGATTTGTAGTTAATTTGTAAGTATGGATTATAAATATTATAAGATCTTTCTGTTACAAATGATCATCATCATCATCATCATCACCATAATCACCATCATCACCATCACCATCATTGTTATTATTATTGGAATAAAAAAATGGAGAAATAATCAGGAGTACTAAAAACAACTTAATTTACTTATCATAATTTAATTTCTAAGTATTATCAGAAAAAAATAATTATAAACAAACAGCGAACTTGACTCGCCAAACACAAACTCAAGGGTCACTCACAGTGTTCTGTATTTTTTTATTTATTTGATACCACTTTTTCCAACCTATAATCTTCCTTATAACTTTCTTTAACATGTGACTTAAGAACCCACTGTGAAGTGTTTTGCTCGGAAAGTGGTAGCGAAGACATATTTATTTATATACATATTTTTTCCTAGCAGCCTATTTGAACGTTGAAAATCTGTAGATAACAAAGCCTTATTGATTTTAGGTACCTTTGGTGTTATTCGATAACTGAGCTAAATAAATTAAACGTCGGTCTGCGATTCGTTTTATTTTTAACACTTTCCAACGTAGTTGAAAAGTTGTTATGAATTCGTTTTGCCTGGCCGTCTGTCTGTCCGTCCCTACTGTAACTCGTGTAAATATACTCGGAAGGCCATGTAATTGATAATGTTATTGTGGTTTACCAAAGCATGTTCAGTATTAAAAATGAATCATGTACCATTTACGGTTATTTTACAGGGACTCTCAAAAGTATTCCGTTACATTACGGTCAGTGAGGAAAGTTTATTTCGGTGCATTTTAATGTTGTTACTGTATTACGAATATAATAAAATTGATATGCATCATTTAGTTGGACGTGATATCTACAGGGTATGGAATAGTATAATATACTTCGTTTACACGGAACACTCAAAAGTATTCCGTTACATTACAGTCAATGGGGTAAGATCTCTGTTAGGGTATTTTAATCATGTGTCACTGTTTCAAACATACTGAATTTGATATGTTTTATTGAGATGGATGGTAGTGTGTTTTCTATTGAGTGTTAAGAGTAATGATCTAATGAGTGTTGAAAGTAATGAGATAATGAGTGTTGAGAGTAATGATGTTTCTATAGACTAATGATATCAGTTACTGTTCGTTTACAGCAACGCACAAATGAATTTTATCGCATTTTGATTTATGTCAAAAATCATTTGCAAATTATTTTAATTGTGTTAAACTATTTCAAGCATAATCAAACTGATATACATTACTGAGGTGCACGACAATAAATTTTCTATAGATTGTGGACTACGTAGAATTTATCATTCATTTAGAGAGACACTCAAAAGAATTCGGTAACAGGACTGACTATGACTTCTATGAGTGCAGTCATAACTGGCGCATGTGCGTTCTCAGATGTTCTATACATTTTAAAACTTAACTTATTTGTAGTGTATTACGAGGTGAGTAGATCCTATACAGAGCTGCACGAAAGCATTACACTCATTGAATAACGAGAAAAATGATATCTATAAAGGTATTTGGAAAACGCATAACGCATTAGAGAAACAAATTTCAGCAATCACCGTTCAAAAGTATTCAAATTACTTTGTGAAACCCTTTATATGATCTATAGATTTATATATATATATATATATGTGTGTGTGTGTGTGTGTGTGTGATGCAAAGTTTTCTACAATTTAATTCAATTAGGAAACACATAACACAGGTGGAAATTCCCTTTTAGTAATTTCCGTCAATAAACGGAAATATATTCGAATTCTTTTGTACAATCCAGTACATGATCTATAGAATTTATGCACACAAAGTAATATGCAATATATATATATTTTTTTTTAATTTAAAAACGCATACAACAACTGAAAACGCATTTCCAGCAATTGCATTTCCCCCCATAGACCATAGTGTAACAGAACTCTTTTGAGTGTCCCTATAAATGAACTATAAATCCTACACACTTCATTTTTAATACCGAACATGTCATGGTAAACTTACATAAAATATATCAATTATGGCAACCTGAGTACATTTTTGCGATTTAGAGCTCGGACAGACAAATCGAATTCTTAAAAACTTTTCAACTATGTTGGAAAGTGTTAAAAAATGAAGGATTAAATTTCGAATGATTCTAAGAAAACTGAAATGAAAAAAAATAAATAAATATAAAAAATAAAAAAATAAAAAACTTTCATTAAAATTCACAAAAAGGTCAACTTATATTATATAGCTCAAATGTATGCGTCCCTCAATGCTGATGTCATATTGATTCGGGCAACAATGTAGTTAAAATGGATGAATGTTGCAACAATGGAGCTATTTTTTCAAGTAAACAACCGTAATGTCATTTCTATGGGGAAAATTTAAGTTTTGGGCCGACAACGTTGACCCCCCCCCCTTTTTAGGAATGGAATTTTTTAAAAATTGTGTCCAATTCATGTCATTCCCTCAGGAATAGATATTTATTCCAAATTTCAAAACTCTCCATCAACAGGAAGTGGGTGAAAAATGAGTCACAAGATTTGACTGCATACAGAAATGTAAGTTAAAAGAATGTGTGTAAAAATAAGAGGACTAGTTCTAAACAATTTATAACAACATGCTTAAAAGTCCGAATTGTTAAAAGCTCAAATTTACTAAAGTTTAAATGCATAAATGAATGCATAGATGAAATTTAAATACATAGATTTAAATGAATCGGTGAAAAATAAAATTTATACAGTGTACCCACTAAAATTATGTCCACTGCTATTAGTTTGAGTTCAGCGACATAAGAACATGGTGTCTAGGTATGGTGAAATGGCTTTGAGCTAGACGATGTGACCATTAACAGCTCCACCTTTCGGAAAACTACGGAATTAGCGTTCCTATATCACAAACGGTACAATATATGGGAAAAACATCAATTATAAAGTTGTAGAGCGTACGAGATTTAGTATCAAATGAGGTATTTCATCTAAAAATAACTTTATTGGAAATGACGGAATGTAAATGTTTTATATTCAATCACCAGCCTAAATACGCCATTAATTGCATGCAAAAGACTGGCATTATAATGCAGATGCACATTTACTAATAAAACAAATGTAAGCAAAATACAGCTTACTTTTATAATAAAATTAAGTCAAGAGTGGTCAATGTGCACACCATGGGAACACATGCAAATCCACAAGCACGCTGAACACTCTGAAATTGATTTTCTTATTTTAAAAAACTGTACCTTGCATAGGCTACTACACACAATTAAAAAATATATTCCAGAGGGCTTCTAATAAAGCTACTTTTACACGGAAGATCAAATTACGTTCTAAATCGAAGACGTTCTGGAACTTTGTAGTTGACTTACTTATGTCTCGTACAGTTTTCGAGATAGAAACGCTGACTCCACAGTTCGCTAGGTGGCGTTGTAAGCAGTTTCATTATAGAGATCTTCAGGATCACTACATCCAAGGTCATTATTTCATTATATAGTGCCTAGCCACTTCACTATATCTGGACACCAGTTTTATCACTCTAGCTAATGCCGTTCTGAAGCGAATGTAAGGACTTTAATGGGCACTAATTTATAATCCGAAATGTTGAATTTTGAATTCCACTAGCAATATTTGGACTTGAACATAAGATTATAAAAGTTTAACATTTTCTGATTCTTAAAAAAATCAATTTTTAAAATAAAATTTCTATTTACAGAGTTATTTTTATCCCTTTTTCTAATCTGAATCATAAATCTTGAAAAAAAAATCATTGAAATTTAACAAGTCTGAATTACTTCTGCTAAACAGATATCTCTGTGCAACCCGTAGCGGATTTCTGTCTTTCGTTTTCACGCTAGTTTCTTTAAACCGAGTGTTATTTATTAGATATTACAACACAACGTTTGCTTTCAAATTTTATGTACCGCTGTTTCGTATAATTTAAACCACTACGCATAAAACTATCGAAAAAATCATATATGTGCTACTAATGTATTTTTGGCCTTAAGGCGGTATTTAAAAAAAATATTTTTCCACGCTCATCAACTCAAAATTTTGAGACACATTCCCAGACTCATTTTTAAAAGTAACAACAGGAAACTTGGAGGAGTGATTCATAAACACATTTATAAGGGCCCTATGTTTTTATTTTTTGTTCAATTAATTAGAAATTGATTTACAGACAATTATTTTCACAGTACGATCTTTTTTTTTTTGTTTCCAGCGCTATCGCTTCTCGAAATTCGGTTCAAAATGTCCACTTTGACAGCATTTTTTTGAAATATATTCTGCCTTTATCAAAAAATCGAGACAGTGGGGACATTATAAAGTATCTGAATAAGAGAACCTGCCAATTGGATGCATTTTAGAGCAAAAATGAATTTACGAATGTGTCTCAAAATAAGCAGTTTGGATTTGAATACACCCTATCCTAAGAAAAACATGTGGGTAAGTGTAAGCTAAGATCGCACAATGAGAGATTTTAAGTTTGTGTGATGGCGAATGGAGGAAGGTAATTTAAATTTCGGGGTTGGGTTAAGTTGCCGTGTTTCTGCAGCGAAGCTATTAAAAATGCCTATTTTCGTCGAATGAAATGGTAGAAAATTGACCAAAATAAGTTTTTAGAATAATACGCAGTAAAATAACCACTGTTGTGGCTACACTGTAAAAAAATGACCAATGTTTCTTATTTTATGAAAATACACTATAACCACGAAAGAAAACATAATATAATATTCTGAGTTATCCGAAATTCCGAAAAGTGTGTTCCATTGTCTTTTGAATCTCCAGAAACCAATACATTTCCAAAATTTAAAGAATTATTTATAAAAGCAAAGTATATTTTGCTGCCCGCGTATTTTTCAGAAACGTTTTCGAATAGTTTTATAGGGTATTAATCAGTTTCCTGAGCCTGTAATACCTGTTTTTCGAATGCCATCAAGTCTCAAGTGAACGGTTTCTGCTGGATGAGTTAATTTATACATGAAAGAGTAAAGAAATAATCTTAATTTTAATGGTAATGTTAACGATGTTAATTTTGCATGTTTGTTTGTTAAACATATTTGTTGAACATGAAAATGTTTACTCGAGAATGGTTACATCGGAAACAACTATGTTCCGGGCTTAGAAAACTGATTAATACACTTTAAAAGCTACTCGTAAACGTTTCGGAAAATTACGGGCAGCAAGAGAAATTTTGTTTTTTTTATAAATGATTCTTTAAATCTCGAAATGCCATTGATGTCTGAGGTTTCTAAAGATAAAGACACACTTTTTAGAATCATGGTTAACAAGGAGGACTTTATATTATAAATTTATTCGTGATTATATTATATTTTCGTAAATTAAGAAACATCTGTCTTTTTTTACAGTGCACTCATAGCAAATTTTTTAACTGCCATTGTTTAACGTTAAATCATCATGTAGAGTGGTGGTCACTAATTTTTTTGCTGCATAACTCTCCCCATGAATATAAAATTTTAATTAAATAATCCTATTTTTGTGTCTAATTAGGTACACATTGATATACGACTGCTTCATTATTATATGTTCTCCTTCCCATCAAAAAGCAGAAATAATTCCAAATAGAGTGCTGGATCTACGCTCTAATTATTAAATTTGTACATACGAAATAACAACTATACATCTTCTCGTGCTAGATTGAAAAAATATTCTGAAAACTCATAACTTATTGCAATAATGCTGTATATGATTTTTTTTCTTTTTAAATAAACAATCGAGCTGAAACTAGATTATTTCAAGTTTGTAAGAAGCATTAGTGCTATGATTTTTTTAAACATGCAATACAATTGGCTTTAAAATAGCTATGATAACCTCAATAAAACAACATAGTTTAACAATTGTGTATAAAGGTCTGCCTAACAAAAAAAAGTGTCTATGTCCTGTTTTTAATACATTCTTTAATTACCAATGTTCTCTAATATTCACCATTTTTGTCTGTATATCCACTAATCATTTCAAAATAATCATAGGTATAACAAGAAAGAAAAACCAATGACCCCCCTTTTAATTTATACCACAAAATATTTTTTTTTTCTGTAATAATTTAAAGATATTTAGAAATAACATTAAATCGTCTCTCTTCATAATGACATAAAATGGACATTGGTCCTTTTCTACCAAAGAACACAAATTTAAATATACACGTTGCTTTTCATGAATATAATATAAATAATTACAGTAATGTGGTAAACGTGTTGAAAGTTTTACTTTCTATCACACTAAAAATAACCTTTTTTCAAAAAAAGAAACTTTTATTTACCCACAATTAAATTATAATGTTTTAGAGACATAAGGTTGAATTACGATTGTTTAATTGTATTAAGTTCGATTGTATTAACGTTACAAAAGTTGAAACGATTTTTGGTGTTAAGCATTATTTTAAACGTTATACACGTAATGTTTAAGATTTTTCTTTTTATATAAATATATCATTGACATTTTATGGCAGTTTTTACCACATTGATTTTTTTCTTTTCGATTCAAAAAAAGCTTTTTATTCTAAGCTGTTTTAAGCTTTTTTAAAGTTTTTTTGCCAGAAATACAATTCCTCTACATCCTTTTATGTAGAGTTCCAAAAATCCTGTAAACTTTAAAGCGGGATATAAACATGGTAAAAAAAAAAAAAAAAAAAAAAAAAAAAAAAACAGAAATTTTGTGAATATTTAAAGTTTTAATTGGAAATTCAGAAAAATTAGTATTTACCCTTATTTTAAGAACATTGAACATTTAATAACTCAAAATATTACTAAACTGTGCATAAATTATTTTTTCACTTTTGAAAATTCTTAGGTGGAAAAAATTATATATAATTGCACATTTGCATATAATTGTAATATTTTCCTGAACTAAACTTTTCAAATCATACAGATAAAATTTTAGGCTGCATAAAAATTATATTTTTTTAATATTAATATTTATCTATAATATATTGAAATAATATATTCATCAATAATGTTTTAAATCTACACTGACAATAAAACAATATTTCGTCACTAATTTTTATAACACTTGATCTTTTTAACTTAACAAAAATAATAAAAAAGTGTTAATCAATCATTTGTAAGTAAAAATGAGCAGAATCATTGTTTTCCTTATTTAAAAAAACATCGTAATTTGAGATTGAAGGAAGTATAAAATTCGCATCGTATATCATATCAAATATTGCATACCATTTGGAATAAATTACTCAACAAATAGCATTTAGATAAGCAGCAAGCCTTTATCTATAAATTTCTGTTTATAGTCAATAATATATGCTTGAGTGTAATAAGACTTCTAAGTTTATTCCATATCACAGAAAAAAGGGAATAATTAAATAGAAATTAATTGAAGCGTTTCAAAACTTCGAATATATTTCAAAATTCCCATATTTTCGTAATTACCTAAACATTATTAACATCAAATCTTGTGTATTTCAGGTTTTAAACTACTTATTTTTATTTTCTGTGCACATGCGGTGTAAGGAAAGTATTGTAATCATGATAAAATCTTGATTATGGAAATACTGATAAATGATAAATCTTTGCGTTTCGGGAATCTCTGAATACATTTTCGCTATTTTTAAACCTATTCCATATGTATGTGTGTGTTTTTAGCACTTTCCAACCTAGTTGAAAAGTGCTTATGACTTCGGTTTGTCTGGCCGTCTGCCGTCTGCCGTCTGCCGTCTGCCGTCTGTCCGTGCTCTAACTCCCGTAAATATGCTCGGATTGCTCTGCAATTTTTATATGTTATTGTCGTTATCTATAGCATGTTCCCTATTTCAAAGGAAGTGTGTAGCACTTATAGTTTTTTTACAGGGACACTCAAAAGAATTCCGTTACATTGCGGTCTATGGGGAAAAATCATTTGCGGTTTATTTAAATAATGTTTCACTATTTTAAGCGCATTGTAATTTATATATATTACTAAGGTGCATTAGAAGAAGCTTAATATGGAACAGGGTGTGCATAGCACTTATAGTTACTTTACAGGGACAGTAAAAATAATTCCGTTACATTACGTCTATGGAGAAAAATCGTCTGCGGTTTATTTAAATAATGTTTCACTATTTTAAACGCATTGAAATTTATATAGATCACTAAGGTGCATTACAAGAGACTTACTACGGAATATTGTGTGTATAGCAGTCATCGTTCATTTACAGGGACACACAAAAGAATTCTCTACTGTCTGTTAACAATAATTCCTGGAAGTGCGTTTTAAGTTATTGAACGCGATTTTAATTTTAACTTGCTTTTTGTCTATTACGTGGTGTGTATAAATTCTGTAGATCCTATACAGGGCATCACAAAAGTTCGCGAACACATTTCTGTTTATTGACAAACTCCAGACGGAGAATTTTAAACTGTGCTACGCGTTTCCTAACTGAACTAAAATTATCATCCTATGTAGTATATATACAAATCTATAGATCCTATACAGGGCTGAATAAAAGTATTCGGATATTTTTCCGAATATTGAATATGTTGGAAATTCCTGAAATTATGTTTTTAAATATGTTATGCGTTTTCTAAATTGTTTACTTAGATGTTAGCTTTTAGCTTATTAAACGGTATGATTTGTAAAATTATTTTGGAAGCGTTGGAAAGTGCTATATAATCTATGCTTGACGCATGATTTTTCGTTCTTGTTGTATTTCTTCACGATTTTAGGTGTGAGTGCTCTTTTTTGGTGGTTTTACGATGATGTCGCTATGTATGTATGTGTGTGAGTGAACATGATAGCGCCCAACTATTCTTTAGATTAAGCTCTCATTTAGTGACAATGTTACAGGCTGCTGTAACAAGAACTGCATATATTTTCGAAGAAATCGGAAGACGCGATTTTTTTCTAGGATGTTTTTCAACCATACGGTGATGATAATTGATAAAAAGTTGCTCTTATATCTCGATTAAATTAATTTTATATGCTCGCATTCATCTTATGTTGATACAACAACTGTGTTTCATCATAACGTGACTTAATTTAGTAAAATATTTTTTCATCGTTTATTTTTTACTCAAAGCAAAATATTTTTTCATCGTTTATTTTTTACTCAAAGTAAAATATTTTTTTATCGTTTATTTTATACTCAAAGTAAAATATTTGTACTTGGTTTTGTAAGAAATATTTTTACTTTGTTTCCGACTATTGATGGTAATTTCTGAAATAGGGTTCATGAATGTTTTATTCAGTAAAATATTTTCACCTTGTTTTGTAAGATTTTACTAAATAGTATGCAAGTTTATTTATTATTTTTGTTGAAGAAGAAAGAAAAAAATATCTGCATTTAGCAAAAACAAAAGAAATACTTTTGCAAAATATGCTAAAATATTCTAAAATAGTCCCTTTTTAGAAAATAAGGATTGTAATTCTCATACAGTTAAAATTAATTTTTGCCAGAATTACTCATATTTGAGCCCACCTTTATCTGTGAATACGATTACGGAAGATTCCTAGAGAGAAATAGAGATTACTCTTTAATTTCAGTATTTTAGTAGAATAAATTACATATATTGCGTTACATATTTTTTTTTAGTTATTTTTGGATTACCTGGTATAGGAATGCGAAATATTCTAAAAAGTCTTCAGAAAGTCCAGTGGAGTTCCTTCTTTGTGTAACTCTACATACAATACTGAAACAAGTAAGTCATCACCTCTACTAATTCTGAAGAAAATAATCGTGAAAAAAGATATATTTTTCAACTGAATCGGAATAATTTCTATTTATTAAACCTACTCATAAACACGAATTAATGCTGTGCATAAATTATGATTCGGGGGTAGTAAACATATTAAAACTGAACCAGCTTCATTTTTTTTCAATTGGTGAAGTTTACTTTTGAATTTTTATATAAGTTCCCTGGATAAAAGCAGCTCGAAAAGGTACATAGTTCGTGAATTTTGTTTCTTAAATCTTCAGAGAGTTTGAAGGTGTTAAAGTTTGAGTTAAATACGCAGAACAAACTTTATTTATATCGTCCCCCCCCCCATAAAAATAATTCGATTGAAATTTTTCTTTTATAATGAGATACATTGAATAAGACCATATATAATCTGGGCAATTTCTTGATTATAAAAAATAATAACCAAAATTATGAATAAATTCAAATCAAAAAGAAAAATTATGATCTATGATATACGCTAATTTACATAACAAGAATTAGCCTCGTCGAAACATGGTTATGTGCTTTCATAGCTCATTTCTATTATTAGTTTTTGAGATACAGAGAACTTTTCTTTTATGGTCAAAAATGACTGTTACCCGTTATCATTTACATGCACATAGGGAACCGGAAAATTCTATGAAATTTTCATTTATATTGAGTTCGTTTCCATTAGCTTATATTTAAAATTTTCACATAATTTTACCGGCAACTAACTGGCTCTTCCTGATACTTTTCCCTGTAAGATCTCAACTTTATTTTTCTTAATTTATGGGTAAATCCCTAACACATTTTCTTTAATAACGCTATGAAAATTTAAGAAAAAGCTGCATATCCCTCTGAGCGTTTTGAAAAAGGGTAAAATTGTAATGTTGTTTTCTCAGCGTTTTGTTTTAAATGCTAGAAAAATATTATTCTTTCAATATTATAAATAAAACTTAATTACAAATATGAATGTAACCCTTGAGAGTATTAATCATTCTTCAATGTTTTGAAAATTAATTAAATCTATAGAATTATATTATCTTAAACATTGCATATATTGCAGTGAAACCTGGAACTTAGTGAACAGAATATTACGTTCCAGACGCTTAGAGGGATATACTATATTCTTTTGCCAGCTGCTTTGATCCAAGGAATTCAAATAAAATATCAAAAGTGGATGTTATCATTGGAAAAATGAAAGTTGGTGTAATTTTTAATAAGTACGCGACCCATGAAGCATAATTTATGCATAACTAGTTTGTAGATATTATTTTCAATCGATTGATACCTATATATTTTTATACGACTTTGTGTGGAAAGATTAAAAGGGTTTGATCATTTTTTCTCCCGGACTGCAGAGACTGGTAAGATTTGTGTTATTTTTTTTAATTTTACTGAAATGTTATTTTCTTAAATATTTACTTTAATTTCTGGTCTATTTAATCTTTCATTTAATGTATTGTGTACATTATCAGCATATTAAATTTATGAATTATACCAAACCTTTAACAGCGCAGTGTTCATCACGTAAGTTAGTGTGTATCGCAAGTTTTGTTCACATAGAATTTGATGTAAAAAAGTTATATAGTAATAAAGTTAGTGTAAACAACCTTTTATTGTCAATATCTACTTGGTATTAAACTTTGACATTTAGACAATTTTGTGGTAAAATGAACATTATTTTTTAGACAAAAAATATAAAAGAGGAAGAAAATCTTACGAAATAAAAAATATAAACTTCAAGCACTTAGGTATTTATTACAATCTTCCAGACTAACATTATAATATTAGAATCTAAACTCTTAATTTTGATTGGCTTGGATAGTTGTATTTTTATTATATTTTGCAGCGTTTTAACTTTAATAATTTTGAGTTAATAGTATAGCACACAAAAATGAAGACATGCATATTATGGTAACAAAATAGCATTTATTTTGTGCGTGAGACTGTACAAAACAAATAGAACATAAATAAGTGCAGAGAGGAGTCAGAGCATTATATAGACTGGAAAGAAAAGCTGTAGATGCGTCTGTACATCCTCTCTTTTATGGGAGCGCTGATAATCATAAGTTAAGGAAGACATTCTAGATAGGTATCGAAACACGGACAACCAGAGGTGAAAGGCTGGAAGAGTTGTACCTAAATCCTTGAGCAAGATTGAAAAAAACCTAGAATAAAGGAAAGATGGATTTGAGTTTTTGTTCACATTGTTTAAAAAAAGATTTAACTATACTACACAGTAAATCATAAGAAAAAAACCTCCCTCTTTTTCATTCTATTAGGTTGGATCAAATGAAAACGTAACAGGTGCCATACAATAAAATGTTTATTTCAAACGTAATCTCCAAAGCTACACAAGCTGTTTCTCCAAGAGGTGAATAGCCTGTTTACAGAAGTCTCTTGGCTGAGATCGGAAACAGTTTCGAACATTGGGTCCTAACACGAACGTGTCGAAATTCCATCTTCCTCTGAAACTCTCCGGAGTTTTCCGATGTGACGTCGCCTTCCGATCATCTTGGGATAAATGCTACCACAATGACATCGGAAACGCCTGCACTCGGAAATAGACATCGGTCTCTTCCTTGAAATTTCCCGACCCTCAAAAATGCAGTGAGAAAGCGGTCGGAAACGAGTCTTTGAAAGAGATTTTCAAGCGGTTGATATTTGATTCGCTGTTTATTAAAAATGCCATCAATAATTAAGATATTTTGATAATTTTTGTTTTTTAAACAAGAGTGAAATGTCCGTGACTTCGCTGTCTGAGTAAAAACGACGACTCTTGAGCGCCCTTTTCAGCAAGCTAACGATTTCGACGACGCGATGACGAGGTGACCTTGACCAGATCGAGTATCATCAGTTGCAGATTCCCAACCATCGCGGAAATATTTGTTTTGTACCAGTCCTCTACACGAGTTATTGACAAAACATACTCTGCATACACTGCCTTCATTTCGGTAACTCCAACTCTTTCTGCCACAAGAAAACGAATAACACTACTCCTGAGCCAAGCTTTAAAGATTGGTCACGTGAGTAACAGGTCTGGATAAGACAAGTCTATCCTTGATAATAGGGAAGTAGGTAATGAAAATATTCTCTCCTAGTTTTGCTTTGTAGGGGATGCAAAAGGGGAATTCCGCTAGTTTCGTATTTACTAGTACAAGAACATAGAACAACCAGTGAAGAAATGACATGCGTCCCCTTAATCCAATGCTTCCCTCCCTTCGGAATGTTTTTTTTTTTGGCAGCATGCCAAAGTTCTTCTTTTAAAAATGGTCAAGCAGTACTTTGCTCTTCTTTACTCGCAAACGCAGATGGATAGAATAACGACCGATTGCCTGCCGGACGATACTGATGGTAGACAACCAACGCATTAAACGTGTTTTTGCACGATTACATAGGGCATTATCTAGATTGCCTTCTTTATAAAAATAAACCAAATTAAAACAGGTCCGTTTTCATTTGATCCGCCTTTATAAATACAGAAAATAACATGTAAAACAAAAATATGAAAAAGTATTTTTATTGACAGAACTTTCTTCTAAGGCCACCACCTTAGCCACTTAAAACCACTAACGTTAAACCACTTAAAAATCAAGTTTTAGAGCTAATTTAGTGACTAAAGAGTCAACTTTTTATTAGAAATTTTTATTTTATGATTATTTCTGAAATTGGAAGCCTAATTTGTATAATAATATCTTGAATAGTTCAGGAGGTATGATTTTCTGAAAAGCTTGAACATGCATAAAAAAGAAACATGGTTCATAGCCTGTTAAAGAAAAAAAAGCATTCTTTGTGTGCCTGGCTAGGGAGACTGATAGCTGGTTAATTTCCTAGTTCGGCTTTAATGTCCGTTAACCAACCATTATTACCATTACTGCGGCTACTAGTCTAGTATTAGTATTTGAATATTTAAAATTTGCATAATTATTTATAATTTGTTACTCCTTCTGTAGATACATAGACAACTTCATATAGCTAGGTAATTTTACATGAAAATTCCATGTCAACTAATCATAAATCAAATCATATATGTAAAACATTCATAGTTAACTTTTTCTTACTTTTAGTTTGAAATATTTGCCACAACATTCACACTGAAAAAAAAAAGGTAACTGTTTATTGATCTAGCAAGAGGATTTACGAAATTATAATATAATCTCTTCGTAGTTATCAACGATTTTTAAAAGCGTTTCTTTATCTTTTGAAATCAATAAAATTCCGAGATTAAAAACAGCAGTTTTGAAACAAAAGTTTTTTTCGTTACCCGTAAATTTCGGAAAAGTTTCTGAGTAGATTTTACAGTGTATTAATAAGTTTTCTCAACTCGGTACCAACAGGAAATATTAGTTTTTCGGATGCTATTAATTTTCAAATAATTATTTTCATGGTCAACGCACATGCTCAACATATAAACATGCTAAATCAACGGTATAAATGAACATTATGTTGTTGATTTTCTATGTATTGATTATGTTACGCAGATAAAAATGTTTATTTCAGAATTGATAGCAGTAAAAAAAAACGATATTTCATTCTGATACCGGGTTGAGAAAACTGATTAATACTCAGGAAAATTACTCGGAAAAGTTACAGAAATATACGGGCAGCGAAAGAAACTTTTGTTTCGGAAATTCTTCTTTAAATATAGGACATATATTGGTTTCTAATGATAAAGGAACACGTTTCAGAATCTGGGGTAATTCGGAAGAAGTTATAGTATATTTTTATAAACTTTCTCACTAGATCAAGAATCATTTCTTTTTTTCTTTTTACAGTGTATAGTTCCGGTGACTAAAAAGTATCTTACCTATATATCAAGAAATATTTCAGGTCTACGTTTGCAATTTACATACAAATGCAAAACTGTAATTTTAATATCATATTTGCACATAGACAAGCAATATAATTGAATTATGGTACACTCGGTGGAAAATGATTGTATCACCGTAGAATGTTAAATGAAAATGAGTTAAACAAAGATGTTTATACATGCCTGAAAGTCTAAAAATGTATTTTAAATATTATCTTAATAAACTGCCACGAAGCCATTTAGGTATTCTTAAGCAATTTTTTTTATACACCGTTTTTTTTTTAAACTGAAGATTCCAGTCAGCTATATAGTGGTGCACTTACTTGCTTGTAAATTTGCAGTTATATAAATAAAAAATATCGTGAAATCGAAACAAACATATCATCTTATTATCGAATTAAAATAGAGTCTTACCTAAAATAGTCATCTATATACAAATTGAAATTTATCTAATAGGGTGCAGGTCCATAGGATGGAGAACTGTGTCCGTAAGATGGCTGATGTCTGGGAGGTTCGGCATGTAATTCAACATCAGCAGGGCTCTGGCTTTCAGTTCCTAATAAAATGCAAAATATTATTTGAGCATAGGATTATATCTATTGCTTTCATGTGCACGTGCATTTAGAAAAAATACATACTTCAAAGATCTGTTAAGGAAGAAATTTAGGTCCTTTAAAGGATCCTTCACAAATTTTTCTTCATAAAACAGGACCCCTCACAAAATTTTTCACATTAAAATATAACCTTTCATAAAATTTTGTGTCTTAAAATTTGAGCTTTTACAACATTTTTCTTTCTCCAAACTGATTATTTTTATAAATTTAATCATTGTAAAACAAAATCTGACGTGTCACAAAATAGCTCAAATCGCCAAAGAACCTATTATCTAACTATTTTATACATAACGTATCCTGTTTAAAATAGATGAAAAGGAACATGAATATAAAGATAATTTCAAATTCACAAAATTATGATTTGATTTTTCATAAATATAAGAAAGTCCTCAAAATTTCACAAAAAATCAGGACTCCGTGCGAAAAGTCTGGACAGACCCCTGTACTTTAAAAACATTAAAAACATGATTTTGTCCAAAAAATTAATTTAATGTTTCTTAATTAATTTTAAAAAAAGTGTGAATGTGAAAAATTCTTTATTTTGAAAAACGTGGACCTTTGTGTATCAGCTTGTGTCATATTTCATTTCTAGCATTAAGAACACTGCATGCGAACCTTTTATTTTGTTGATTTAAATCTCTTACTGAATAATAAAGGGGCAAAATTGTAATGCTGTTTCCTCTACTGCAAAATTTTTTATAGAAGGGATATTAGCAAATTATATAGATAGGTTATTTCAAAATGGGTATAAAAAGCAAAATTATGTATAAGAAGATATACTTTGAAATTGTTCACTATTAATTAATGTTTTAAATATATGTTAAAACTGTATAATTATATGAATAAAATAATATATGGGTTTGCAGTAAAAACTTCACCTGATCGACTATAATTTATCTATCACTGAGAAGGTATCTGTGAGAAGATCTAAGTATGAGAAAGTACAGTTTTCTTTAATTGAAATTTTAAATAAAAAGCAAAATTTAAGCGCGTCAAACAATATTAGGTTAACCCTTTATATCCTGAATTAATTTTCCAGCTACTTTTTAATTGTATTTTTGCATCATTGGATAAGTTTTGGTGCAGAATAAACATAGGAAAGAGGAAACTAATTTTTATAGTGTTTTAGTGGTTAATTATGCAACTGTAACCACCATAAAATTTTTACCCTATGATATAAAATAAAATAATAAATTTCAAGTAGTAAACTTCAAATAAAATATAGGAAATGTTCACCTGTAGAGTATAGAAAACAATAGAAAATAATAGTACTAAATAACCGGTAATAAACCACTAAAATTACTCAAATGAAGAACAACATGCATGTCAATTCTATTGCAAAATGGATTTCGAATGTAGCGTGGCAAATGTAAAATCCCTACAATGTAAAGAAAGAGGACATGTGCTTGAATTTGCCATCTCCTGCCTGCTGTCAGAAATACACTCTTTGTGCCATTGTGAATACCGTTAGGAAAAACGGTCATATTACGAATATATAGGTGTTTTATTAAAATGGTACTTATAAGTACCGTCAGGATAAAAGGGTTAAACCATGTTTAAATAACTACAAATTATATCACGTACCTGGCTCGTTAGTTCTGATCTGAGCTCTGAAGCCATGTCCATCAGCAACGTAATCTACATGTCTCAAGTTGCCATGAGCATCGGTGTAAGAGTAGCTGCCCTGGACATTACCGTGTCCGTCTCCATGCTCTTGACGGGTTTGCTTGAAGTCGCCAGAATGATGGTCACCGCCAACAATGTCAAATCCATACTGGTATGGGATTGGCTGAGCCTATGATAAATGATCATGTTTTGGTCAATTTTTTTTTTTAAATAACATATTTTAGAAAATGTTTAGAAATCACACGAACATCATCATCACAAAAGTAAAACTGCTTGTTATGGGCATTATCATTTAGTATTCAAAGATTCTTTATGATGTCTATTTATTCAAATTGCTTAAAACATGTGCAACACAAATATTGCTCTATTCAATTAACTTAGTTTAAATAACTAACTCAAAAGTTTTTTAATGATACTTGTTTTTTTTTCTAAATTGCCTGCCTGCGGAGTGTTTGAAAAGTCGTACATCATTTAGAAGATTATTCTAAGATGTTGATATTTCTTATAAAGTTGTTTTGCATTCATGCCCTGAAAATAACAACAGGGGTGTAAGAAATGGGCGCCAGTGGGATGATTTTCACCACTAAATTTTATTAGTAATCTTCACCTGGTCAGAATACTATTAAAATTTAGGCGAAGCATACTAATAAAATTTAGTGGTATCAATAGGTCCAATGACGCTCAGTTCTTTCATACCTGGTATGAAGATATATTTCCAGCTTCTGTTAGACATATTCAATCTGTTACCAAATAAAGTGTAAGCGTGTAAATTTGAGAATATTTTACGAATGTTTAATATATTTTTGTCTATACTTAATGTTGCTATAATGAGAATGCTTGTATATAAGCATTTAAGGCAGAAGTTCTCTCTGTTATTGCTCAATTGATGTTCATTAAAAACTATAATAGTGTGTTATTAATCTGGAGGGAAAAGATCTACTGCTATATAATTTTCATCTTTAGATATTTCATTATCACTTATGACACAAATCACATTTTGTATTCATACAACAGAGGTTTAAAATACACTAGTAAAATTTGCATATTGCCCTCATATATATTACCTTTTGAAATAAATATTTCATGTAAAAATATTACAAAGATGTAACAACCGAATCCGTATTATATTTGTAAATAAAATTCACTTTTGCAAAATAAATCTTTTTCAGAGTTGAATGAATTTAAAGAAGTTATACTATTCATTATTAATAGTCATGAAAAAAAATCTGATTAAAGCCTTTTTGACCTTAATCTTAACTTATTTTGTCTTTATTCTCATCTTAAATAAAACAAATACTTGACCAATGAACAAAAAAATGAAACCTCTGAACTCTAAACAAGACTTTAAAATGAAAAGTTACTGAAAAGTGCGTTATGAATTTAAAATATGAAGAAAATTATATTTTAGAATTTTAATTAGATAAAATAATCTTATTAAAAACTACTAATAAAGTTTGGTTAAGGTATTAAAAAATCTTAATATGTTTATTTATTTTCTGTTCATTGGGGAAATGTCTTAAGTAAATTTAAATTCTCGATGTCTCGTTAAAAAATAAAAATGTGTTAAATACACTAATAAATTCGTTTCTGCTGTGTCATGGATAAAGAGAAAAAAACGATGTTGTAATTCGCACCTTTTTCAAAAATTTTAGGTGTAAAAAGTGCTTATTATACATGGAATATTTCTGAAAGTCATGTGAAACCATACATGCTTTCACTAAGTCATTAAATACAACGCATAGATAAGTGTGACAAAATTCTATGTATAACGAAGTAATGCGTGAAATATTTTCACTTTTATGTGTCGTAATTTGTAAATTATAAGCAAATAAATGGTATGCATTTTCAGTATTAACAAAAGTGTCGATCCGGTATCCATATAAGTTTCGAATGAAAAAAAAGCACACATTGCACGGACTTTAAATTTATCATATTTTAATAAGGAATGTGCATCATTGAATATGGTAATTTATGTCCAAGTGTGGAAGAAAGCGAGTCAGGATTTCTGCAGGATTTTATTTTTAAATTCCAGTGTTTACTGCTGTTAAAATAGTGTCTGTGCGCCTTATACATATATTTTTTTCGTTTCTATCTATTAATTACAAAACACGCATTATACACGAGTACATATGGTATTTCAACATAAATATATTGAAACAACATAATGTTGAAACAATATAATGTTGAAACAACATAATGCTGAAACAACATAAATATGTTGAACTGCCAAATTAAATTTCACATTATTAAATAAAACTATTTCTGTGTATGAACAATTAAGCTGTAATTACTTACATAGTCATCATGATGTCCTCCTCCATAAGCAGGTGCTGGTGCAGAGTAACCTCCGTGGAGAGAGCCGTATGCTGGGCCAGCAGCTCTGTGCCCACCGTACCTCTGGGCTACGGCCAAGGCCAGTAAAGTTGCAACTAAAGCAAGCTAGCAAGAAGAAAAATAAAAAAATCAAATAAACACACTAGCAAAATTTGAAAAAAAAAAGTAAACTTATAAATTTTGTAAAAATGTTTTTTTTTTTTTTTTTTTTTTTTTTTTTTTTTTTTTTTTTTTACTCGGTATTTTTACATTAGGAAATGTTTATTTAAAAGTATATATTTAAATGGAAAACTTCAGGGTGCCCCATAAGCTCGTTCATATTTTACAAATTCACAACAAAAATAGGTAAATGTCTTACCGGAGTGTAATTTGTACAGTAAAAATTGTGATGGTTTCGGATTTTTTTGTGGCAAAAGAAAAAAAAATAGTTCAAATATTCTTTGAACTGTTTGTGCCACAAAATATCTGTCCATTTTCCAAGTCTTATTGTGTAAACTGCAAACCGATACCACAATGTTTTATGAGTTTTTTAAATGTGAACTTTCTTATGGGACTCTTCCAACTATTTTTGTTTTGTTTTTTTCTGTCACGAAATATTCTTTTTTTTTTGACAAACCTTATTATGTAAATTACACTTCGATACGACTGTTTGTAAACTTTTTTTATACAAATTTTGATTCTGAACTTACTTATGGGTCTCTTTAAACTGTTTTATTCTTTCCAAAAGAGAAAAAAAAATACACTTTACAAGTTTTATGGTGTCTCCCGCACTTCGATACGGAAATTTGTTAATTTGTTAAGATTTTTTTTTTTTTTTTTTTTTTTTTTTTTTTTTTTAACTGACCCGACTTATAGGACATTCTGTATTTTTATAGTGAAAATTTCATTTTTAATAAGTATTTTATTTTTATAATCTTTTCTAACAATTTAAAAAATAAATAATCTCTATATATCTTGAGGGGAAAAAGTTACGAATATTTCTATAAATTCCGTAAGAAACAAAAGTCTTCACATATTAAATAAATTTTTTTAGTTGACCTCCAAAAGAAAAGTGATGCCGATGGTTTGGCGGAAAATTCTATTAGTACTTAGGTACATGTTCTTTGATTACTTATTTTGAGGTTCAAAGATTTTTACTTCATGTGGATTTTATTTTCCTGTTTACTTACATTATTTTAATTAACATTTTTCTTATTAGCTTTTAATAAATATAATACTTGCTAAATTATTTGAAAGAGCTAGGTAAAAAAACAAAATGTCTTTTTATTTGTGCAAAATTTAGAGGAAACAGTAAAATATCAAATTAACTAAAAGTGGATTATTAGATGAAACATATTCACAGAGTGCAAACATCGTTTACACGGGGATAAAACAACAACATAATATAAAGTAATTATTGATAAATAGAAAAGACTAATAAATATTAAGCATAGTTGTAAATGCAATTAAAAAACAGCAAAAAATATTAATTAGAAAGTTCAAAATGTTTATTTTTTCATAGCAAACATAGACTTTTCTTCTTTGACTGTTCCATTTAGCAATGATAAGAATGATTTTGTGCCCTCTATTTTGAGAATTTTCGTAATGTTTCTGGATAACAAGGAAAAAAAAAATCAGAAATGAACTTGTAATGTTGGTATGTTTCTCATTATATATAAAATTTAGAAAAGAAAATGAATAAATAAATAAGAGGTAAAAATTACACATAAGTTTATATGTTAGGTCTTAATCATAATTAGTGTCATCTAATTTATAAAGCCAATAAAAAAAAAAATTCAGAAATGAACTTGTAATGTTGGTATGTTTCTCATTATATATAAAATTTAGAAAAGAAAATTAATAAATAAATAAGAGGTAAAAATTACGCATAAGTTTATATGTTAGGTCTTAATCATAATTAGTGTCATCTAATTTATAAAGCCAATCAAAACAAAAAAAATCAGAAATGAACTTGTAATGTTCGTATGTTTCTCATTATATATAAAATTTAGAAAAGAAAATGAATAAATAAATAAGTAAGAGGTAAAAATTACACATAAGTTTATATGTTAGGTCTTAATCCTAATTAGTGTCATCTAATTTATAAAGCCAATCAAAACAAAAAACAAAAATCAGAAATGAACTTGTAATGTTCGTATGTTTCTCTTTATATGTAAAATTTAGAAAAGAAAATGAATAAATAAATAAGTAAGAGGTAAAAATTACACATAAGTTTACATGTTAGGTCTTAATCAAAATTAGTGTCATCTAATTTATACAGCCAATGAAAACAAAAAGATAAGAAAAAAAAAAACTGTAAGAAAATATTATAATGAAAAATGCAAAAGTATAACATGAATTGAAATAACAGCTTTAAAGAAAAAAGTGTAACTGCTTAAATGTAAAAGACACTTACATTAAATTCAATTAAATTCAAGTTCAGCAGAATACAGACTTTTCGAATGATATTGTTTTAAAAAATGTTTAAACAGGGTGGTCCATAAATGCTCGTACCGATTTCCTTACCTCATAACTTTTCATTTAAGAATATGACGAAACATATTATTACATATTCGTAAATTACCACTCAAAAAGTTTTTTTTAAATAACACAAACAAAGTTATATATGGGTAAAGTTGCAACCCAAAACGCTATTAATCAAATAACGATTATAATCAAATAATAATTAATTTTTAAATTTTATCAAATTTATCAAAAAACTGTTAATGAGTTATGCGTACAAAGTTAGATAGATAGATATTACATAATTCATTAATTATTTTAATCATTAATTATTATAATCAAATAATAATTAATTTTAAAATTTTATAAAATTTATCTAAAAACTGGTTAATGAGTTATGAGTACAATGTTAGATAGATAGATATTACATAATTAATTAATTATTTTTTGATAAGTTTGATAAAATTTTAGTATTAATTATTATTTGATTATAATCGTTTTTTGTTTAATATCGTTTTCGGTTGCGACTTTACCCATATATGTAATTTTTTTGTGTTATTAAATAAACTTTAAGAGTTGTAATTTCCGAATATGTAATAATATTTTTTGTCATAGTCTTAAATCAAAAGTTATGAGAAAAGGAAACCGGGACAATCATTGATGGACACCCTGTATTATGATTTTATTTAATTAAGAAATAAAGAAGTTAATAACGTCATAATTCAATTAAAAATATATTTATGAAACCCACTAACTTATGTAGTTTATTTTTTATGACGGCGGTGACATTACATTTATTTTTCATAAGATTTTACTACGTACATTCTGCATATCCAATATATTTTAAGTTGTATTTCAAACTGTATGACTTAGCACTATTTATTCCGTACAAACTACGTTCAACCGCGTTTAAACGTAATCATATGATATACCACTTATTAAAGATCTTTTTCACATCTAAACAGTCATTAAGGTAATCTAGTTTTCCCACTACACCTCTTATCTTTAGGAGAGTGATTTTCCGCCATAAATTCTTTCCTAATCTTTATCATAGTCAACAAATTGATAAAAAGTAATTAAAATAATAATATGTGTTAATTTATATTTTAAAATTTTCTAAATGAATAAATATTTTATATAAATACTTGTAACCAATAACAAGAAGGCTACATTTTATGGATAACTGATGGTTTGCCTATTATATATATAATATGATATATAATAAAATGATATGAATTATATAATAAAAATATGAAATTTGTGAAATATTCTATTATTAAAACTGTTTTATTAAATGTTTAATGATATGCTATTTTGTAAGATACTAAGTGAGAAAGAGTATTGTATTTTGAAATCTTCCAGTTCTTGAAAATATTAAAAGTAAGTAAATATGTTGTGTTTTTTTCGGTAAATAAATATCTTATTTTTAGTGGTAATTTTTTTACTGCCCACCTTTCAACAGATAAAAGCTGTTAATATATATAAAAAGTTTAGAAAAATCTCCATTTTTAAAATTGGCCAGCTTTGTAAAATTGCATGTGCTTTCTGAACATATTTAAAAACAATGTATAAGTGTAAAATAAATTTTATATACAAATTCCTGACTTTCTTGATATTATATACAAACTCATAATTTCTGGACTCATTACAGGGAGTGATAAACGTGCTATTGAAAAATTATAAGAGAGACAAAACTTGTATTTAACTTTATAGATGTGTGTGCTTTAGTAAGCCAAGAAGCGATATGTGAGGTATTTCCCTCACGAAGTTAGTCAATTATATTTTCTGGGAAAAATAGCTAACCAACATCATGATATGAATGTTGAAAATTTAGCAAAATAAAAAATTTAACTACTATATAGTTATCAATTTACCTACCTTGAACATGTTGTTCCTAAGAAAAAAAAATATCTGAGACGTCTAAGGAGGCCGCAAGTACCAGGTGTGGAGTATGCCAAGACCCATATTACACCGTGTTTATATACCACCCGAAAAAGTGGGCAAAAAAAGAAAGTTTTCCCTAGTTTCTTTGGACGCCCTCAATTAAGAATCACAACACTTTCTCTTCAAATTGAGATCGCGGCCAAAAGGGTGGGGCAAAAGAAAAACCATTCGAAATCGAGAGTGATCGAACTACTAGTGTTCACTTCCTGGCGGGCAATAAGTGCGTTTTTCTCTGCACGTGACACACCCTATCTCGTATCATCTGTGAGTTTATTTAATAGTCTTTGATTGGAGTCGAAAGTTTAAATAAAAACGCATTGTTTTGAATTGATTCTTCCTCGTAAGTTTTTTTGGTTTTAAATGCAAACATTTTTTTTTTCTTTTTGAGTTTTCAAATAATGACCATTGTTAATGATATGGGATGATAGCGTACTTTTTTTTCCATAGATAGTGTATTGTTAACAGGATTCCTTATTTCGGATATTTAAATTTAGAGACCGCATTTGACTTGCTATTCACATACAAAGAGTACAAGTGTTTGCGTAGTTATTATCATGATTATATCCAGGTGAGGTTTCCCATTATAAATAGATCGAGAATCAAGTGTTATGATAGTTATTTTGAAAAGTATACAATAGTCTATCAGTATTCATGAAATTCATTTTAAAAATTTTATAAAATAAGAACTTTATGATATGTTTTAGTATTTTTTTTAAAGGATATGCTTTAATAGGAAACAACTGCGCCATTTTTCCTTCTCCCGCCCAAGATAAATGCCCAAGAGATGAGGGAAATCAGTATTTAGGCAGGAATTCGTCAGTGAGAATTGCGAGACAACGCTAATTTTGCATAAACTAACCTATTTTTCAAATTTTTACACGGGATGGAGCTGCTTTAAACTTGCTATGTGCTACAAATTGCTGTTATTTTAAACTTATACGCGACAAATTTTGCAAGATTTAAAAACATTTGTAATTGAAAAGTATTATTTTTACAGATCAAAAGTAAATATTAAGTTCTATTTTGAAGTGTTTTTGACATTTATAAAATTTGTCAAATTAAAAAAAAATAGATATTTACCATTATTCGACATATCCTGTTATTAGAAATTACTTTTAAGTAAAGTTTAAAAAGAGGATGATTAATGTGGCATGTCATATACTGAACATGCAACCTGAAGAGAAGAATGGGACATTTGAGAGAGGTGTGGGACACGTTCCATTTCTTTCTTCAATGTTCAAACACAGCTATAAATGTTTTATTTAATAATTGTTTCCTTTTATGTAATACTGAACACTTTTTGTAGTATTTATTTTATAATAAATGTTAAATTTCAAACTAGAACTCACGACTCACTTCTGATCTATGAAAAGGGGATTTTTCATCTATAATTTTTATTTTATCTAACAGCTCTAAAGTTTGTAGCACATGCATAAATAAATCCAAATCATACTTTTCAATTAACTTTTAATATGCAAATTCCTCATAATTGTCTTTTAATTTACATGTATGTCTAGTTTTGCCAGGTTCACTGTCACCGAAAAAAAGGACATAGAGACAAAAAATGTGGGCCAAAGCTTCAAAATCGAGACATAAAATATAATAAATTCTATAAAAACGTAACCGGTATATAACGGAATCTTGTCTTAAAAGTAAAAAAATCATGGTCCCTATAAAAAAAAACATGAAATTATACCTGATAAGACGGAAACCTGCCTAAAACAGAAATATTCTTTAGTTACAATATTCCGTCTTAGTTGATTTTACTGTACTAAATAAATACGGTAATCTTGTGCAGCAAAATCTGCGAAAGCGGAATCATTAGGAACCGAAACACAATTCCTCTTTCTTCCTTAGAGATTATGTAATTTTTAGGCGCGTTCGTAATTATATAAATACGTAGTACTTATAGTCGTCGTCTGGTCCGTCCATCTGTCCGCATATAACAGCGCAAAAACTACCCAAATGAATGGTTTTAAAATTAATGTATATAATCGTTGCAGAATTTTGTTGAATCATTTCAAATTTTATGAAAATCGAATCAAAACTTAAAAAGATATTAATAAACGTTTTGTTCACTCTATTAAATTCTATCACACGTAATTAATTCAATGATATCCCATGATAGGTACTGATTTTAGATTGTCATGGTGATTACGTCATATTTAAGATGGAGTCATATTATTTCCATATTACTGAATTTAAAAACCGAATTTGTATGCTAAAATTACATAACTATAGCAATCATATAATCTACCGACAGTGTTTTTGGATAGATGTTTACGGAGAAATAGATGTTAAGTTAAAAAATAGTCTAAATATGGATTTCAAGTTCTGAAAATTTCAAATCTAGGCTTAAGTTTCACATTGGAATTTTCAGTAAATATCCACAAAAGATAAAATATTGCCAGCTTAAAATGCACTAATTAATGGAAATCAATCATATCATAGTAACAGACGATATAAATATTTATAAGACTAGTTATAGTACGAACACACCTCATTTGTCACGTTCGACATACAATTTCGAAATTATTAGGTTTAAGACAGGATTACGTTATAGACAGATTCCGTTTTCATAGATTTTACTGAAAAAAAGTACAGTAAACCCTGTATGAAGAATATCGCCAGGATCCAGAAAAATATTTTGCTTTAGACAAGTTCTTCTTAAAAGGTATATTTGTACTTTGTAGGGTATTTCTTTCAGTGTAACCATAGACATTTTCAATCATAAATAGGGTTTGTTTTCACAGGTTTTACAGTATTAAGGTCCAGTCGTTGCATTCTAACGAATAGCTACTAAAAAAAAAAAAAACTTAAAAGAGTTTGTGCATTATGAAAAATCGGGACTTTTACCTTTCGCTCAGTGTTTCCACGGGACGGGTCTTGGGCATCCTCGGCACACCTGGCAATACTACGCATGTCCCACTCCCTCCACTCACGAGGAAGACGTAGGGCAAACTTTTCGCAATATTTAAATTGTCTGGAGATTAAAATTTTCGAATATTTTGACCTATCTTATATATTTTTTAATTTCCGAAAATACTAAACGTTACTGTAGCACAATTCTACAATCGAGTAATAAACTGATTTTATAATAATTGTCCCATTCTTGTCTCCTCTCCTCCAAAAAATTTGTTTGTTTGTTTTAGGCAAAATTAAATAAAAAGAAGAATGGAATGAAAAATAATATTTTCTTTCATTTTATCATTATATCATCGATCTTACATGATTTCAACTGAGTATTTCAATCCTTTATAAGCTGAGAAAAACCCGAAAGAAAAAATATTCAAGATTTTTTTTTCCTTTTAGAGTTATTTCCTTTATTTTAAACAAAATGAATGAAAGAGAGAATAAAAATACAAAAACATAAAAATTACTCCGGTTGGGTTACTGTACATGTACTTACGAGTATTATGCAGCGTAAACTAGTCACAGACAACAAATAATTGGATGAATACATAATAAAACAAATAGATAAAAAAAGTAGGGTTGATCCAACAAAAAATTCTTATTGATCATTTTTTTAAACAGAAAGATTTGTTGATTTAAACATATTTTTGTTCAACTGTTGTTGACCCAACAACACTCAGAAAAAATATTGTTTATCCAACAAAATTATTTATAACCTTATTTTAGAATAAATTTTGTTGATTAAACCACTTTTTTGATGGAACAAATTTTGTTCAGTTATTGTTGATCTAAAAACATTAAAACAATCATTATTGAGCCTTTTTTGAACAAAGAATTTTGACAAACAAAACAAATTCTTGTTGGCTAAATACAATTGTTCTGTAAGGGATGTTGATCAAACAAAAATTGTTAGTTAAACAAAATTTTCTATTTAAATATGATTCTATACAAATATTTTTTGATCCAACAATACTTGTTTAACAGTGTGAAGAATCGCGAAGTAGATACCGCTTTCAAAGAATATAAAATAAATGGGTTACCTCAGTAAGATATTCGAATTTCAATATGAGCACTTTTAAGAAACTTAAGACTTAGGGCGATCTTAATAAACCTTAAAATAAATTTGTAATATAACTTTTCGGTATTAAGAAATATTTGAGCACTTAGAAATTATATATATATTTTTTTTTTCAGTTTTCTATTTACACAATTTCCTATTTCTTTTTTAAGTCTCTTGATAAAACAGGATTGTTAGTTAACATTCAGTTAAGATGAAGTTATTAAAAAGCAATAAAAACTGATGTACTTGAAATTAATATCTTAGCATCTTGAAATAATGTCATGAATTTATAATCAGTCACGATGCCGGAACATTTAAAGATCTTTAATTTATATCACTTTCAATTCAAATCTATGCCTGCATAATAGCGGAAACGTTTGAGATATTTTTACTCACGAACTTTGTGTACCGAAATGCTAAGTATGTTTGTAACGAAAGGGGAAAAATACCAAAATTTAAAACAAATAAAAGTCTGTCTATGAAATTAATTTCTCTCTTATTTACAAATTACGCGTTAAGCTTATTATGACAGCTCTATTTCGAGAACATGGAAAAATCCTAACGTTCTTAATTTATATGCAAGTTTAGGAATAAAATACAGTAGTTCTAGATTAATATTGAAGGATATTTCTACTCACATACAATTTTATTGGTGATGGAATAGTAAAATGGAATAGTAAGCCAAAAAAATGTAACAATATTCTCTTTAATCACGAACACATTTGCATTGCAGATACTTTGTCATAATCACAGATGAGGAAGAAAAAAGAAATTATTATGATATCCTGTGAATGAATTCTTGAAAGACATTCATTTGCTGAGTTAAACAGAATAATCACTGTTTTCTGCAAAACCTAATTCAATTCTGCTCATGTTTGGTCTAATTTATCCATTTGAGGAAGCATTTTCTTCTCTTCTTGAAATGAACACAAATTTTAGGAATTAACTAAGTATTGAATCAGATATGACTAAATATATATATATATATCGAATTGTACATAAGGAAGCCACGTTTGGTTAAGCATGGTATTAACGATAAGAGTGAAGTTAGATAATCTAAGATAGCCTAATATAAATCAGAAATTATTATATAGATAAGTGCATATCGATGCATTATAATTTTTTGAATCACCCACTCCTCCAAATTGTTTATAGATATTTTGTATGTTATTAATATCCACGGTCTGTCAAAATTTAAGCCTTATCCCCTTGTAGAAAATACGTTAAAATTTTAGAAAATGGTTCGATTCTATGGTTCGAGACTTGTTCTATCAATTCTACTGGAGTCTTCTCTGGTTAAACAAATTTGGGGCTTGGGGGTTCAATTTTGAATTTCAAATGGGAATTGGGGTTTTGGCGTATATCGCAGTAAAGGTTTCTTTAAGACAAATAATTTAATACAAAAATTGTTCTACGATGTTTTGCAAGTAAGTTATGACTAATAAAAATTTTAATTCTTAATTTCAAGCAAATGGGAAAAAATATCATATCGAAACTTAACCTAAATGATTCTTGAATTGCCTGTATTCCACTTGTTGGAAGTAATAGGGCAGCTGCAGAAATTTATTTTTCACTGCCTTAAATAGAGCTGAATGATGTTATGGCAGTCTATCTTAATTCGCTGCTTCAACTGTTCGATGAAATTGATAAAATTCATGGAATAATTTGTAAACTATCGCATTAAAGTGTCCCTACAGAGAAACAAAATATTCCGCGCAAGATCTGGAGCTTGGTAAGGGCATTCTAAACACTGTCCCCGCTTGCCTGTCTATGTGTTTGAATGAATCTGAACAAGGTAATCTGTGATTTTTATTTTTATGACAGGATGGGCAGCCGTCCCGACGTAAAATTATATTTCTTTGGAAATAATCTGATTTTCTGAAAAAAGATCAGAAAATCTCATCTCAAGAAGAATTTTCAATAATTTGTGTGATCATTGGATTAATTGCGTTCTGTACTTCTCTATTATCCCGTCGTCCACTTTTCATAACAAAAAACTATCGCCAAACTGTAACGCCAAATAAACGGGAGAACGTTGTCATTGGAATATCAAAATAAATAAATAAATAAAATATAAGAATTTAACGACACCATTGTTATTTTAATTATTTGAAATAACTAATAAATCAGTAAAACATAATGAAAAATACACTCAAATGTCGCATTAAAAACCACTTGATGACATAACAAACACATATAATGCTTCTGACATCAAGTAAATGGGACTGCATTTTTGGCGTATAATATAAGAGTTTGGCGAAAGTTTTTTGGGTACTTTTCGATTAGCCGGGAGCCAATGATGCATATACATGTATATATATATACACACATACATATATACACATATATCTATACATATACATATATATACATATAATATACACATATATGTATGAATATATATATTTATGTATATACATATATGTTTATATATATACATATATCACTGGCGCCCGGCTAACCGAAAAGTACCGTTTTTTGTTATGAAAAGTGGTAGAAGGGATAATAGAGAGGTACCTTGCGTTCCTGTAGCATTATAAGGTAAGGCTTTCTATTTAATTTTTGTGTCAGAAAAAAAAATTACTGATGACATAATCGCCTGGAATTTTTTTTCTCAAACATTATCATTTTAGGGATTTGGGTCTTGGAATCCCTAAATACTCATGGATTAGAATCAAACCTGAATGGAACGATCTGTGGCTTCCAAGTTCTTCAGATCCACCTAATGACATTTTTTCTGTACGAACACTTCAATGCGATAGTATACAAAACATCACTTAACTTCATCGAACAATTAAAACAGCGAATTACGGAAGGCTATAATAACATTTCTTTAACTGCATTAAAGGCAGTCGCGAATGATTTTTTGCAGCAGCTCTGTTACTGCCAAGATGTTAGAAGGTCGTCAATTCGAGTATCTTTTGAGTTAATTGAGGAAAATTAAAAACTTTTACTTGTTCATGAAATTAAGAGTGATAACTTTAAATAACAATAACTTCCTTAAGAAATATCTTAAGACACAATTTTGTTATTGTGTTTTTTGCTAAAAGAAGCCTTTCCAGCAATATGCCATAAAACTCCCAATCACATTTGAAATGTAAATGTTGAACCTTCAAGCTGTCCTCCAAACTACCTCCAAATATTTTGGGGTAGAAAGCCACACATGTCCTCCGAGTCCTCCTCGAAATAACTGAGCATGATATTTCACTGTTTTCCGAGTTTATAGAGCATTTCCAAAATGAGAAGAGTAGGGTGTGATTTTAGGCAGGCTCGATATAATCACGATTCTACTCCATATATAAATGTCAGTAAAAGAACGTAATTTAAGTACAGTTTTAGTAATATTATCATAGAGTTTTAAATATTGGTTTTCAGGGTCTAATTTATTTACTTAAGGACCATATGTAAGTATACGTTTTGGTGGTACATAGAAAATTTTATATATTTATTAATTTTTTATTCGGTCTATTTTAGAGTTATGGAGGTCATTTAAGAGTTTTGGGGGGTTTGACACTCGTGCGCTTAGTGTCTTGCTGTAAATTGACCGCTATTAGTATACCTTCGTTTCCTGGTGGTACGGCAATAATATACATTTCGATTTAGTGGTACGCTAATATAATAGTTTGGGAATCCCTGATCCCTTGATCTAGATCATTGAATAGAAAAATCTAGAAAATTGTTTGATGCCTGATTATTATTAATCAGTACAGTGGACTGATTTGATGCTTTCTGCAATGTAAAAAAAATGTGACAAGTAATACAGTAAAATGTGCTGCAATTGTATCTATCCAAATTTCCATTTTACAGGATTGGACGCAGAAACTTCCCTTTTTAAAGGTACATGGTAAAGAGAGGGGAGGTTGTAGCTAAGTGGGGATGGGCTCGACGACCGCAACAGTCTTGGAAGTTTTTGTGTTGTTCTTCAGAAGACAACATGAGGGGGACGTTGTTGCAGCGTGTGTTTGCGGTCAAAGTCTATTTTTCCAACAACAGTTCATCTTGATTCGAGGTGACATCCCGTCAGTGGCGCACTCGTCTAATCTATCTCCCTGTTATTTATATATATATATATTATGGGAATGCTTTAAGGCAGAGGTTTTTAAACATCACCTTATTATGCGGTAGGGAATGGCCTGAATCACAAGTGGACATGTTGGAACGTGTAGAAGGGAAATTCAGAAATCGGTTACATCAGTGGATAGAGAATGGTGGTCAACAACTTCAAGATATTTTGTTTAAAAGTACATGATTACATGATTTAAAACTTTAAACTACGTCCTTTCAATAGCAAAATAAATAAATTTTGTGTATCAGCGATACTTTTTTCTTCTATTCGCCTTAAAAAAAAAAGTTCCTGTGCCACATCTTGTACTGTATTCATGTAAATTTTAAAAGAATTACAGGCGTTATTGTTGCTACGTTTAGCAGTGACTGCAATAAATTTTGCTATAAAACTCCAAAAAATAAGAATTTAAAAGTATATTTCCCTGTTAATTTGCAACCAAAAATTCTGGCATTTTGTTTACGTAAAATTACAGCATTTTTGTCTGTATTTGTATTTTTTTTAATTTCTACAGTGTGGGGCCTGTATTATAAGTCAGATAAAACTGAAAAGCTTCAGATTTATTTTGAAACCTAAGCAATTGGTCTATTTCGATGTTTTGAAAGATAGTTGATGGTCCTTTCCATGGATTCATTATACTTTATTGCTGATTTTATTTTATCATTTATTATACAGAATTTAACTGTTGTAATATTATTCTTTTCCATTCTTTTTATAAGGAAAATATATTAGTCTAGCTAATCTGTCATCTGTGAAACAAATTACAGTATAGATAATATATATTAGAATTATTGAGTCATCATTCTTTGATATAGAACTATTGAGCAAAGTAATTCCTTATATTATTTATAGCTTTTTCTGTAAATCATCTGGATAATAACTGAACGGTAGTGTAATTTAACATTAATTTTTGTTTCAACAATAAACTTTACGACCTATCTGATTTCATATGTCTTTCTATTGTTAAACTTCCAGACAGGACCACACATAACGATAATACTTTGTGACAAAGATGTTTTAAATCTTGCTATTGTGTTTTGAATTCCTTATCAGAGAACTGAAGAAAACCAATGAAAGTATTCAATGAGATTTGTTTAGCTATTGAATCTGCTGACATATACGTATAATTTACTTTTCTTCACACAAATATAGTAAGTGATGGCTTGTTGTTTTGTAGCGAAATAAATGTTTTTAAAATTGGTGGAATTTTGTAATTTGTCTTTCTCAATTAAATATTTAAATTAATTCTTTTCTATCTTTTATTCTGAAAAATATATTAGTTTGGTTTATTGCAAGTTAAACAGGTTTTCCGTCAATCAAATATAATTTTATACAGGTTGTTTCAAAACTCATACTATAAACATTTGAGGAGAGATAGAATACATATAGACAAGCATAGTAAATCAAAATAGAACGCATAGTCATAACTCAGGCAGAAAAGCGCTAAAGGGTACTTTCTGATTTGAATAAAATACCTGTTTACATTGTAACGCCTAGTAACTAATTTTTGAAACATTTTTCAGTAATAATGTTAGTAAGGTAACGTTTAATTGTAAAAAGATAACACATAAAACTCAAATCATTACAAGAAAGAGTGAAAATCATGCATCATGTATAGATTATAAAAAGTTTCCAACAGTAACAGAATACTATCAAGAAAATTCATTTTTTCATACGATAAAATGAGATATCTTAATAGACAATTTAATGACATATAACATATTTTTAAATACATTTTAGGCAATTGCTGTCCCTATCCGGCAATGTATACGATTTTTTTCGTGCAGCTCTGTATATGACCGATAGAATCTATACACACCACGTAATATACTAAAAATTAGATAAGTTTGAAAATGCATATCAAAGTGGAAAACGCACTCCCAGAAATTATCAATCATAGGTAGTCCTGTAACTGAATTCTTTTCTGTGTCTCTGTAAATGAAAGAAAAATGTCACTACTCCATAATCTATGGAAAACATGTTTTAGTGCACCTCAGTTATTCTTTTTAATTTCATATTGTTTGAAGTGTCACAACATCATTAAAACGCACCTCAAACGGATTTTTCTTATAAATCACTAGCTGAAGTACCCAGCGTTATCCGGGATTTTAAGAATGTTTGTTTAGAAAAATTAATTTAAAAATTAAGCATGTTGTATAAAATACGTAATAAAAGAAAGCAGTCGAAATGTTATACAAATAAACTAATGAAAATTCAATCTAAAAATATATAAATTTATATAATAAACTCATCAGAATTCTGCTATAAATCAGCTTTCTTCCATTCATCATTAGAGCAGTAAAAGATAAAAAGGAAAAACGTCAAACTGTCTTTTAATTGTACATGATGGAACGAACTTAAAAACAATTACTTCAAAACTTCCTTTCTTCAACAACGGTATCTATTGACTTCTATGATACAGCTTCTCCAAGTAACTCTTCTTAAATCTTAAAGTTGATCTTGTTTATATACTATCATTTTTTAGTGCAAGAATCGCAAATTCATAAAGCTATTTTTTGGTCTGTAAAATGTCGAATATTTGGAAGTAATTTCGGCTTGAGTTATTCAACAGACACAACTGTGTTACAAATTGCTTCTCTGATTTTGAACAGACCAGTTAATATATAAAGTGGTATTAATCCATTCTCCATATTTAACAAATGGTCAAAAAATTGACGATCCATATGTGTCCATCCAGATAAACTCTAATATTTCAGTTAGTCGCCAACTGCGAACATGCCTCCAAAGATGTAACGATTTAAGACATATGTTAATTTCATCCGCCATTGTTCATTTTAGAATGACCGGCAATGTTTGTCATAAATCTCCAGACAATCCAACAGTGATTTCATTCATTATTAAATCATTTCCACTTAAAAATTGGATTGTCTGATTGAGGGCCTGAAAAGTAATCTTGTGTGACATGGTGCATTCATCCCATACATTGACCTGACAATTTATTTTTTAAAAATCTGAAATCTTTATTTCAGTTCTTCACTAAGAATGAGCTATGAGAACGTAAAAATTTGAGGAAATTCTAATATAAACGCATTCACACGAATATATATGTCAAATACATTTAAAAATAGCGAAAACGAATTGAGAGAACCTCAAAATGTTAAAATATGCCAATATTTCCATAATCATTTTTATTATTATGATTTAATACGTTCCTCAAGCTCATATGACGTTATATTCACCTGCTGACGTCATAGCCACGTACTTTCTGTATTTACTCATATTGATACTCTCTTTGCTTGATTGTGAAATATTTGAAAAAGTACGTTAAACTTCCAATATGACTTCATATTTAGTTTTGTTTTAATTCTCTAATGACATCATATTAACCTGCTTTCTGTACTTACTCATACCTTCTGTTATTGATAAATGTTTGAAAATGTCCAATATGACGTCATATTCATCTTCTTTTTAATTGCTGAAACCTTTTATTTCATTTTCTTTTTTCGCATGGAAATTTTTCAATAGAAAATTAATTCTTGTGGAAAGAATTTCATTGTGGATTTTTAACTGTTGACAACGGTTATAGCGAAAAATGTTTAAATTAGTTAGGAAATGGCTGTTAGATTGGTGGTTTTGTATTAATTAAAAATTAAATATACTTTATTTCGATTCCGGATTACTTTAGTTTGCTCGGCCGTGTTTTAATACACATGTACGTAACATTTCACAATTCTGATTTCCAAACTATGGATTCGTATAGAAATAAAGAAAGACATACAAATTTTCATTTTTATATATTAGATTATGCACGATTTAAATGATTCATTTTTTCTGTTTTTTCTTTTTCTAGGGATGGTATACATCTGCTTGTTTTAATTGAATTTCAGACTATTTTGCACGAAACTAATCACCATATAGATGATAATTACATAGAATTATTGAATAAAAGCATTCCTTATCCATAGGTTACTGAAGTTATCTGCACACAGAAAAAAGTTTTATTGAATCAACAAAAATTTGGTTGTCCCAACAAAACTTTTTGTTTAAATATAGGTCAATCTAAATTTTGTTTGAATCAACAAAAAACATTTTGTTTTGCAATTCCAAAAAAAAAAAAAAAAAAAAAAAAAAAAAATTTGGATCGTCAGCAAAAAATGTTTTGTTAATTCAAGTAAAATAGTTCAATTTTAACTGAATTTTGCTAAAACAACCAAAATGTACTCAACAAAACCTGTTTTGTAGTTTTAATCAATTCCTTTTTCTGGGTGTGCTAAGTAAATAGTAGTATATTCTTGAATTAATGTATAATGTAACACTAAAAAATTTCCATTCTTATCTTATCTCATATCTATTTTGTTAAGATGGATGACAGGACCACACATAATGACAATGCTTGAAGACAGGTGTTTTAAATCTTGCTACTGTAATTCGAATTCCCTTAGAGAGAATCGAAGATAACAATGCAAACATTCATTGTAAATTGTTTAGCTTGTCAGTTGCGTTAACATCTGATCATAAAACTTGTTATATTAAAACAAACGTAGCAAGTTTTGGGTTTTTTTTTTTCTTTAGTGAAATGGATTTTTAATTATATATTTTTTCTTTCTTTTGTTGCGTGTTTGTTTGTTTATATATTCTTTTATGGATAATTATAGAAGAATAAATAGCCATGTTTTACTTATAAACTTTTATTCAAGAATACATTTGAAAAATACATTTTAATACACCTTTAATATCGTGCTGTTTGGCTTTATATAAATGTTAAGAACATTATCAAAAGTACTTTTAATGCACAAAATTAAGATTTAATAATATGTTGTATAACATGCGATATTATTTCACCGTAGTACATTATCATCAGGATATTTTAATTGCTTTTTATCTATGAGACTCCTAAAATTTAACATTTTCAAATACAAATAGTGTGTTATCTATTATAGAAATATATAACAGGTTTCGATTATTAGAATTTACGAATATATACATGATTATGTTTTGAGTTATAATATAATTTTCATACTATAAGCCATATATATTATTTTATATATATTGTTTTTCAATATTTGACAGTTTCACCTTTCTAAATATAAAAGAATTTTGATTATAACGGCGATACATCTTTATAATATACACAAAGGCAATTATCCAAGGCAAATACCTCAGGCATGAAGTTTTAAGGAGAATAAAGCATTTTTTGCTAAAGCATTTTCACTTACCTACTATGCATATTATTAGAAGTTATTACTGGATATATTTTAACTGCCAAAAAAATTTTGTTAGTAAACTTTAAAAGTTTTATTTATTTATTTTTTAATTCGACGATTTTTAAATATTTTCTTCTTCTTCTTCAATTTACAATAATAAGCACTGATTTTTTAATTATGTTTATAAGCGCCTACTCTATAACTTTAAGGGTCACTTTTGTAATTAATTAATTAGTTTTAGAGAAAAAAATAAAATGCATATATCTATGGAAAAACGTAAAAAAATGCGCATTTTTTCACACTTTTAATTTAAATATTTTTCATTTCCTTATATTCCAATATCCATCCGTAATTTTATTAAGTAGATCATGCTGAATATACAAAAAAAAAGTAATCAAAACATTTGAAAAATAATTGTTGAAATTTTAACATTTTAAATACAAGCGATATTTCAATAGCAAACTGCGAAAAGTTAATTTAAAGATTTTATGTTTAGAAAAAATTATTAAGACCTGTCCCATTTTATTCATACTAACTGATTATATCTTTGATGCTTATATACCTGTAAGTTACATGTGTCCAGTTGTATTGGTGAACATCTTATCTAATTATAGTATGTATACACTGCAAAAAAAAGTGTTGATTTTACAGTATAATACTATCAGCTGGGATGCCGCTATTATACTATAAAATCAACACTTTTTTCTGCAGTGTAGCGATGCAATTAAAGAGCTGGAAAAATAATAAAAAGTGTGTTTACTACACTTATTCATGTCAGATTATTTCAAAATTTCGCTCAAATATACGACAGGTGCCAAAGCTTATTTTTAGTTTAATATATATATATATATATATATATTTGTCATTCTTGACGATTTGAAGTTTACCAATTCCCCGTAATTAATCAAAAATACTATTTTAATCGATTAGAGTTTTTTTTATTTTACACAAGCTGTTAATAATAAAATTTAAACTGTGTGAAAGACAATTCTTTTACATATCTCTATAATCCTATTAGTATTTAAAACTCTTTAATATTATGGCTGCAGATTTATATAAATTTACCGCGTAATCTAAATATTCACGAAATATAAAAACATACGTAAATTAAATATTTATCTTACATTTTCAAGTATTATTTTATAACGACGTTTGACAGTAATCAGTTGTCAAATTTTCAAATTTTCTGATTTTCTTATAATGTACGTAATTTTCTAAATCACAACAAAAATCTAATGTTTATTAAAAAATACATATAAAAAAATGCGTAATTTTAATTAAACTTCAGTTACGGCACTATGTTATTTAAAAGAAAATATGTTTCTTTTCACAAAGCGTACGTTTCACTGAGCAGGATTAAAATAAGAGGAAAAACTAATTTTCCTTTCTCTGTGAAAGTGAGACAAGCGACTTTCAACTGTAGAACCTTGAAGGTGAATTAAGGTTGAACCTAACCCGTTGAACTCTGATAGTTTGAATTACCATAACCAGTAACACAAGGTAACAGGCCAGCAAGGTTTGATAACAGTCGGCTGGATATAATTACGGAACTTTTCTGTCTAGCAGAGTGATCGATATTTCGTAAGTCGTGCATCTAATATTCTTTTGATTATCTACATTCGGTAGTTTATGTGTAGTAAAAGGTCAGGTACCTTCAATATATACATTTAACATCTCTGTACATTATATCTATAACCCTATACATTTAACACCCATTTTTTAAATAAAGCAAAAATTAGTATAATGATAGTTGTTTCAAATAAAAATGTGTATATATATATTTTTTTTTTCATTTGTTTAATAAATTATTTTGATGTAATATCTTTTTAATTCTTAAAATTTCAATGAAAAATAATGCAATTTGATACTTACCAAAAGTATCCTAATGACAAATTTAATGATACTTTACTACTTTACTATTCTTTTAAAAATAAATATACAATTTCAGCTATTTGTAATGAACTATAATCTAATTTGTAATTCATAAAATAAAAATTTCTGGAGATATACACATTCCAAATATCATCTTACTATATATATATATATATATATATATATATATATATATATAAATTTTCTGTATGTTAATTTATAAAAATATCTGTAAAATTTTAGGAAATTCTGAAATAGCTAAACCGTTAAATCGTTACACTTACAACAACACACAAATTGTTTCAGATGCGTATTATATAAATATAACCATAATTTCTGCAGATAAACGTTTTTACTTATGCAAATCTATTAGATACATTCATCATAAGTTCTTAAAAATATCCATATTTATATAGTGTATCTTGTTTAATTTCAATGTTAGAAGATATTTTCTTACTTGAGGCTTTTTTAAACACATATTTCCGTTTACTTAAAATACACTCTTTTGTTTCAAGAACTGAAACGAAAACATAATAGTCGCTTGTGGCGACCTTCCGCCGCAATTTTCACGGACCCGTAGGTGCGGGCGAAATTCATAACCCTTGGGGGGTTAATGCCAAACTCCCGCTATCAGTTTTTTGAATACCACTAATTTCAGTCAATAATCTCCGTGGATGGTTTCTACAACATTTGCCATAGAAATATACCACTGAGATTATTATTTCAAAATAGTGGTATTCAAAAGTGAGACCTAATGGACTCCTGTTAATAGCAACAACTAACGCTTTACGTTTTCGAAATTTTTATTACAAGTCGTCACCCCTTAAAGATTCATATTTCATGAAAATTTCTTAAAGAAGCAATTTTACTTACCCATCATACGTAGTATAGGGCAAGTCTTGTAATCGTTTTGAAAATCGCAAAAAAAAAAATGACGGATTTACACGTTTCAGACCCCGGAGATTCCGAAAAACATGTTTTTTTTTTTTTTTTTTTTTTTTTTTTTTTTTTTTTTTTTTTTTAATTGCCGTCCGTCTGTGTGTCTGTAAATGCTCCAGCTCCCGAGCAAATTGAGATAGAGACTTGAAAATTGGTATGTACTTAGTATGTAATAATGGAAAGAAGCTTATTGAATTCGATTATCCGGAACTATTTTTTTCGGACTCTCAAAATATTCGTTCTGATAAAAAGTATATAAAAATTTTCGAAATTGTTTATTGTAAGGAGTGAATATAAAACACAATAAAAATACATCAAGAATGAAATCTATCGGATAATTAGTTGCCAAGATATTTGTAATTATATTTTCCACACACTTCGATTTTTCATGACCCTGTATTTCATTCAAATTTCAATTCAAAGACATATTTTAATTGGAAATTAGACGCTTAATCCGACGCAGTAAACCGTTAGTTAATATAATTATCAGTTTTTGAGTTATAGAGCATTTAATGTTTATGACTTTTGTATTGTTTTATAATATATAATATATATTATATAATATATAATATGTAATATATTATAATATTGTATATTATTTAATGTAATGACGTCATCAAACAACGATTTTATTCGAATTGTAATGCATTTTATAAGTAGTTTACACGTTTTATTTTCATATTTTATATTATGCATATCCATGATGGGTAAGTATTACGGTGCCCCCCCCCCCCCCCCCCCCCAACAACTAGTTTCTTTCACATTCTTAATGCACTGTAGTTCCGAAGTACTCTAAAATTCAAATTAGTCTTACTAATTGGAGGCTATATTGGACTATTTTTCTGAACGTAATCTGGTAATGATAAATAAAGGATTATGCAAGAAATAAAATAAAATTAAAAACGCTTGTGTTTAATAAAAATATAGATAAAATGTATTCAACTCTCATTAGGTCTATCATTAATGAAATCACTTTTATTGAATTGGAAAGTGCACATACTACACACAGGGTGCGTAGAACTGCTTATATTTGGGTACCACTATTACTTACTCATCATACGTAGTATAGGGTAAGTCTTTTAATCGTTTTGAAAATCGAAAAAAAATTTTGACGGATTTACACGTTTCAGACACTGGAGATTCCGAAAAACATATTTTTAGAATTTTTTTTGCCGTCCGTCTGTGTGTCTTCTGTGTCTGTAAACGCTCTATCTCCCGAAAAAATTGAGATAGAGACTTGAAATTTGGTATGTACTTAGTATGTAATAATGGGAAGAAGCCTTTTGAATTTCAGTAACCTCGATTAACCGGAACTCTCGAAATGTTCGTTCTGATAAAAGGTATATAAAAATTTTCGAAATTGTTTATTTTAAGGAGTGAATATAAAAGACAATAAAAAAACATAAATTTTGCATAAAGCATGAAGTCGATCGGATAATGAGTTGCCGAGATATTTGTAATCCTATTTACCACACTCTTCGATTTTTCATGACCCTGTATTTCATCCAAATTTCAATTCAAAGATATATTTTATTTGGAAATGAGACGATTAATCGGATGCAAAAAACCGCTAGTTTATAGGATTATTGTTTTTGGAGTTATAAGGATGTTTCTTTTAAGCAATTCAGTATAGGAGCATTTAATGCGAGGCTAACGAAACAGACAGGCTACCACGGTGCATTCCACTTATCTTTTTTTACAGACCGCTAGAGTGACGTGATGCTCTTTTCGTACACCTGCATTGGTGGATTCGAGCAACACGTGACTCCCGCGGTCTGTAAAAAAAGATACGCGTAAAGCACCGCGGTAGCCTTTCTTTTTCGTTAGCCTGGATTTAATGCCAGGCTAACGAAAAAGACAGGCTACCGCGGTGCGTTCCACTTATCTTTTTTTACAGACCGCTAGAGTGACGTGATGCTCTTTTCGTACACCTGCATTGGTGGATTCGAGCCTCACGTGATTCCCGCGGTCTGTAAAAAAAGATACGCGTAAAGCACCGCGGTAGCCTTTCTTTTTCGCTAGCCTCGATTTAATGTTTATGACGTCATCAAGCCACGATTTGATTCGAATCGCAATGCATTTTATAAGTAGTTTACACATGTTTTATTTTCATATTTTATATTATGCATAGCCATGATGGGTAAGTACTACGCTGGCCCACAACGACGACTTTGTTATAGTAATCGTGAATATATTTAAGCACAGTATTCTGCGATTATACAAAGCGCAAATTATTATTCGGATATAATAGTACTCAAAAACAAACACTTCTATACACCCTGCATGCATTTAGATGTGTCAGATGAACATAAATTGCTTAGCCATGGAATGTAAATATCAACTTAGAATTATTCAAATATAGACTTCAGAAAAACAAATAAAATTTTTATTTCAACATGGGTTGAAATAGGAATTTTTAGCAAATTATATTTTTACGAACGAATACATTAATCCGCATTTCATAAAGTTTATTTTCCTTTCAATTTCATGTTTTATTTCCTAATAGAGATCTGGATAACTGGAATTCGAACAAATGGAGTCTTATTGTAATAAACAAACCTGTTATCTTTTAGTTGAAATGGAAATCTGTTAAATTTCAGCAAATTAGTTTGGGCAATAGAGAATCGATTGAATAATTTCCCTTTATCATTGTCAAAAAGCAATACTTGATCTGAATATTATCCAATTTCCAGGCCAGATTGACGTATGATTTCTTTTTTATAGTGAAGAACAGTTTATATAAATTATATAGTAGATTTATTCATAACAGCTATTTTTATAGCTATATGCTTTATATTTCATAATTAAAGATCACTATTTTCTACTGGTTAAGAGAGACGATTGATCGACCATATGTAAACTTTTCGTATCCGATAACCTTTTTTTTTTTTTTTTTTTTTAATTTAAGATTTTTTTTTTTGTTTAAAAATTGAAAAGTAGTTATCTAAATAGCAAATACTAATGTTTACTAAAATACAACGAATGTGTCAGTAGTAATTTGACGTCGATTAATATGACAGCAGGCTATGGAAAAACTATGAAAAGAAGAAAGATGTTTGGAAAAAATTGAATTAAAACCGGATTAAAAAAAAAAAAAAAAAAAAAAAAAACTGATACTTTTTTTTAAACTATAAATTATTGGTTTGCACATGTAACCCTTAATTTCAAATTTAAAGTGTTAAACACTTTGAAATAAAAGTCTCAGCCATGCTATACAGGGCTTTAAGCGAACTTTATTCTGTATTAATTCTAAATGGTGAAACATTAATAAAAACATAATATTTTTGTATAAAGATAAGTAATATAATATATAATACACTGTTGATCCCGAATTTATGGTAAAATCTTTAACGGTTGGCACAGGGTACTGTAACGATGAAAAATTTGAAATTACGCGATGTTTAGAAGTGATGTAAGAGCAGTAAACTCAAAAGCCATAACTTCGTTTCCACCAATGTTATACATTTATAAAAATAAGGTTCGAAATTTTGAAATTACTTTTGGGAGACGACAGAAAAGCCTGTAGTGAAAGAAGTAAGACTTCTAACTAATTTGCATCGATAGCGTATATATGCGTGCATTTTAGGAATTTGTTTTTTATTCAGAAGTTTCTAATTCATACCAGAAATTCTGACTAGTAATGTTTGCTTTGTTTAATGACACATGTTTCGTGATTGCATAAAGTGTAAATTCTCCTTTAGGAGTTTCCGTCATGGAATCGGAATTTCTGAATATAAAAGAAATTCTTGAAATGCACGCACATATGCGCTAATGATACAAATGAGTTAAGAAGATGTCTTCTGCTAGAATGATGTTAAATTACAAAAAATATCTATATATATTACGCTATCGTACGTGGCAGAGCAATCGCAATTATTTGTTAATTGTTTAATGGCAACGCCCGAATGAAACGCATCTCATTGGTTGGTGCTGCCATCTAGAGGAATAAAAGCGAAACAAAGAATGATTTCTTGATTATTTATAATTTGTCAACATTAACAATTAATTAGATATATTGTTATAAATTTTCATTTGAAATATTGATTTTTGTAAGCATTTAATATGTATAATTTAAAAAAATACAATTAGCAATATAAAATTAAAAATGTAAACAAAGCAATGGTTTTTAAAAAGGGATTTTTAGTAAAAAGGGAAAAGTAAGTGTAATAATTTTCCCTGACCGTTTCATTTTTTAAACGTAACTGATATACTTTTGAAATTTTATCTCTTATTTAATTGTTTTACAAGCTTTTAGTATAAATAAATATTATTCAGTATTTTTTTATGAAGTCCACTCCACTGTTATATTTTTCAATGACAGTCTGCCCGGGCAACGCCGGGCGGGTCAGGTAGTGAATATAAGTTCAATTAAAAATCATATGAATCAGTTGAAAATAATTTGAGACGAAAGTGTAGCAACAAATGACGAAACTTTATATTAACAGTTAGTTGACCTGTTGCGAGTATACTCGCGTTTATGTAACTGAAAACATGGCTGATTAGCAGCATGATCTGAGATTGACAATCCCCCCACACCATTATCCACTTCCATCCCCAATATCGATATAGTTTTTGAAACTAGCGGTTGTAATTTAAAGCGATGTGTTATTGAAATAAGATGTTATGTTATGTATATAATATACATTGTTTGTTTGTAAAGCATATATTATGGATAATTAAAAAACAAAATGGTATCTGAATAAGGAAAGAGATTGCAATATTTCCGTCGTTCTATTAATAAGACATACAAAAATATTTAAAAATGAAAATATCTAGAAAGATGCAGTGAATTAATACACTTCTACTGTAAATCTACTCGACTTAAAACTTTTAAATATGAAATCTAATAAATGATTAATGCATATAGCAATTTTCCATCTCAGCATACAAAAAGCATTCAAATTGTTCAATTAAAAAAGATGTGCTCAATATAGAAAAGAAATAAAAAAATATTGCGTCAAGCATAGATTATAAAACATTTTACAACACATTCAGAATACTGTAAAAAGTTTTCACCGTTTAACCCTTTAGCGGGCGGTGGTCACAAAAAAGGACACATAATTTTAATTCCAAAACTGACAAACGGCACCAAGAATATTTAATTAAAATTTTCCTTTTATAAAGTGAGGGAAAATCAGCAAGTTATTCTTTTCTAAGGAAATCGTTCGTAAAATCTGGTGTCAGGCCATTATTTCATTATTTTACCAACAGATTTATTCCGCGCCGGAAAGGGTTAATAAAGTGAAATATGATGGATGTCCAAGAAAACAATTTGGAAAACGCAGAATACATTTGAAAACTGAATTTCAGCAATTTCATATAATTGAAAGCGGAAATATATTCGAATTATTTTTTGCAGCCTTGTATATGATCTCTAGAGTTTATACACACTAAGTAATATGCAAAAAAAATATATAGTTACATTAAATACGCATACTACAATTGAAAACGCATTTCTCTCAATTATTGCTCGTAAACAGTACTGAAACTGTATTCTTTGTGTGTTTCTGTAAATGAACAATAAATGCTATACGCACCATTATCTGTAGGAATCATCTTGCTGTGCACCTCAGTGGTATGTATCAATTTTAATATATTTAAATAGTGTAACATCATTAAAATTCACTGAAAACGATTTTTCCCTCATAGACCATTACGTAAAGGAATTATTTTTAGTGTCCCTGTAAATGAACCACCAATGCTATTGACTTCATTTTTAATACCGAACGTACCATGTTAAACGTCAATAACATCTATCAATTATATGGCATATTTACGCCAGTTAGAACACGGATAGGTAGACAGACAGACGGCCAGACCACAGGAATACATAAACAGTTTTCAACTACGTTGTGAAATGTTAAATAGAGGGAGAGGGGGAAGAATGTAAATTTTGAATTTTCTAGTAAGAACAATTTATAAAGGCTCTCTGATTAGCGAAAAATACTAAAATACGCTATTGAAGAATAGACGCAGTTAAATTTTCCAAATGAAAATTACAGTTTTGAGAAAACTAACTCCACATGCAAATAAAAATAGTTTAAGCTTTTTAAAAATCTATCCAAATACCATACATCTGTTTGTAGAGCAAGAACTTTTCAAATAAGAAAATCGTCTGAATCTAATTGAAAGCTAGAAGAATTATAGGTCCATTTAATACTTTTAAGTTATCAACATTCACCTACATTTATAACTTTTAAAGTAAAACATTGAAAAATGCCATCAGTGTATTAAATCTCGTGCACTTTATACCTAATAAATTTACAAATATTAAAGTAATTTTTAAATACATGCCTAGATTTCTCCTCGAAAATATAACATTTAAAATGACTAAATTTTAGGGAAAATAGCATGTTTCATACCATTTCTATCAACAGTGAGGCTAAACTAGTAAATCTACAGATCAGAGGTCTCAACGTCAGCTCTACAAATCATTGTTCATTAATCTTACTATTTTTTAATATAATCTGCATAATATTTGATACCCTAAAATTCAATTTTTTAAAGTTATTTATACACTTATAAGCATATAACATTTGTCAAAACTTCCGGAAATTTTAGAACTATCACATTAAACACTATGCAATAATAGGATAAACTACTAATTACTGTACTTTTTCAGAATAAGAATACATTCCTTCAGGGGGGTTCAGGGGGTTCCGCCCTTTCCCCTGGAACCCCCCCGTTCTCACTTTAATTTTATATTCTCATTTTCCACTAATTGTGCTATTTGATTATTCGAGTGTATGTCTGAATGCATTTACTTTTGTTATTTCATTATATTAACCATCTCTTTGTACAGGAGATTTTATCCGATCCTTAAAATAATACTTATTTTTCGACCACTAAACATCATATGTTGCTGAAATTGAATAAAATTTCGTGTATTAAATATACTTATATAAATGTAAATTCCTCTTATGAGACTTATATTCAATTTACACATATTTAACGTTTTTATAATTTTCGTTTGGAAAACAGATTTGGTCATCTTTCTTTAGTAGTAAAAATAAATCCTCATCTATTGCATTAAAAAATGCATATTAGATCTTAAATCACCCGAAAATTAGCTGTTTTGTTAATAAAATTTCGCGTCAAAATAATGCGATTCACTTGAATTTTCTTTTGTTGATATTCTTTGAAATATAGTTGTTTTGCAACAATTTAATGAAAGGGTAAGAAAACAAGAAAATCAATTGGAAATTTTTGTAAAAAATGAGAAATTAAAATGTTTTATTTCTTTCAGATTAATGCGTAAAATTTCCCAATAATTTATACAATTAATTTCGAAATTCCAATAAATATATTGGTAAATTTTCAAAGCGATCGGTTAAATTAAGATCTCCATTTCGTAAATTTAGCATTAAATTATCCCAATGCATGATTTTCTTTTCGGTGAATGTTAAAATTAAACAATCGTCTGACTTTCCACTGAAAAGCCTTATGACTTAAAAGAAAAAGTTCTATATTTTTCGAACGCGAATGAACCAAATTTAACCAAAAGCTACTCAGCTAATTCCGTGTACCTCAATTACATACAAAAATTTCACCAAAAATTAACCTAATCGGAAGATTTTTGTGGTAGTTACCGCGGAACAGACAAACAGACAAACAAGCAAACAAACAAACAGGCAGACTGAAACCCAAAACTTTTCGCGTCTCCACGGTGAGCCTTCACTGACGTTTTGCAAATAACTCGAAGCCTTCAGACCACATTGACGCGTAACGTTCCTCTCATCTCTCCTCTCCCTCATCGAATTCCTTCACTTTTGATCGGAATTACAGACGGGTGGAACATTCCCAGTCTCCGTCCCCGGAAAAGATATATGAGGACGTGAGTTTCAAAACTCACCTCATCCAAAAAATCAAATTCCAGGAAATCCCGAAAAATCTCTAACTGCTTCCATTGGTTTTCATTGTAAACCAAGATTTTAGAACTCCAGAAATACATGCTAAAACTAGTTTTTCTGCGGAATGTCGTGTTTTTTCAGTGAAGATTTACCAATAGAATACATTGATAGGGAAAACACGATTTTTTAAATTTTGGATAAGGCAAGTTTTGAAACTCACGTCCTCATATGAATGATATATGTTTTGATTTTCGTTATGGGCTAATGGTAGAATTTTTTAATGTGTTAGAATGATGAACAGTTCAAAATTGTGATCTTATATTTCATTTATGCTGGAACTATTTTAATTTGGCTTTTGTTTATTTTAAAGCAATTTTCAAAGGAGGTTCAGCCTTCCTTGCTTCCTTTGATGAACCGCCCATGAACTATGCAATTTCTCATTTACAAAGTGTGAGAAAGATTTTGTAGAAATATGTGTATTTATATCATATATCTAGAATATTTCGTCAAATGTAAGATATTTTATATTAAATCCATACAATGTGACATATTTACTGATGCATAAATTTGAAAAACCTACCTAGTCAATCTCTGTAGAAAAAACTTTTGGAAAAGGGAGGGCAAGGGCGTCGTTCGGGAGAGACAGTTATCCACCTCTCCGAAGGATTTTGATATTATAGAAAATTTATCAGACATCGCAGGTCAGTTTCAGAAATTGCTTAAAAGCAAAAATAATTTTTCAGTAATTTTTGAGTAAAATAAAAACATTAGCATTAAATAAACACCATAAGCATAGAAATTAATAATTATCAATAATGTTTGCTAAAGCCTTGCTAGTGTACAACATTTTCAAAGTAAGAAACATTTATTAATAATCAGCACTTTGTCTAATTTTAAAAATAAATGTATAATAATAAAAACAGATGTTTGAATGTGTGTGCGTATATGGGTTTGTGTGTGTAATCATGTGTGTAAGAATATTTTATGAATATCAATAGGTTTTTACTTTAAAATATAACGCCATTTTATAATACGAATATGTAGTTATCAGTGTATGAGAGTTGCCATGGTCACAAAAGTGAAAGAAGCTTTCCGAGAAACCCCTTTTACTAAAACACATAAATTAAACCCGATTATGAAAGACTGGCTCATTATTTATCTGCGTCTTGTTTCAAAATTCCAGACATCATAAAATTTCAAACTAATGATATTAAATTTTACTTCATATTATGATTCTGGGTTAAAGTTTAGATTTAGATACCAAATTTCAAATTATTCATTAAAGAAGTTTAAGAGGTAAGAAATTCTAAAATTCTGACCTCATATTGTTAAATTAATATTTAGATGAAGGAGTGGTAATATGGATTCTGTTAGTATTATGGATGCAGTTTCTTATGAGTGAAGAGGTTCATTCTGGCGGCTGTGACACGAACTGCATCTTAAGGAATGACCACCAAATAGGTCTGACCAACAGGCCGATCAGTCATACTTTATAGTGTAGTAGTTAGTGCAGTATTCGTGTTTTCATCGACTTGAAAAGTTTTGTAAGTTAAATTATTTTGTTTCATTTTCATATTCCTGTTGAATCCTCATTTTTAAATTCTGAACCCATAAATAGACATGTGAGGTATTGACTACTCTCGTCACGTGAGTAGGAAATGTGTGAATGAGATCGTTTTGTCCATTAACCGACTATGTGCGTACAAGTTATAAAGGCTCTCTATCTTTCTTTAACTTTCGATGGACAGCTGAATCCCTGAAATTGTGAGTCGCCGTGTAATTTCAACTATGCAAATTTTCTGGAGCTGATCGATCGACACTGAAGTATATAAGCAGCGAATTTTGACTTGAGTTCAGAGCTCAGGGGAGCTAGAGTAGACTTGGTCTGGGAAGTTTAATATTGCGACTTAGACTTAGATTGAGATTTCGATTTAGCCTTGAGAACTCGCATCGAGTCTCAGGATTAAGAATTGGCCTTAGTATTTTTATACGGGAGTTTTATGCTATTGTAGATTGATTTTCAAGACTGTATCAGCGTTCAGTAAAAGCTGGAGGATAAGAGTATTGGATCGTTATTATATATTTAAAAGGTTAAGGTTCAATGATATTGTTTCAGTTTTGTTAAAGCTACAAGTTGTCAGCAAAGAACTCTTTAGTTAATTTAAACTGTTAGGAAAATTTCGTGGAGCTCGCTCAAACCCCCTGCTAATTGTGTTAATAAACCAGTTTTTGGTTTTAAAACAGTTGTACTTATTTCCTCGTGCTCTACCACACCAGCGGACATTTTAATATGGCCGCTACAGACATTTCATACTACAATTCAGTTAATCGTAGAATAAAATTCTTCACTAGTTGGATAATTAATAAGTGTGTTTGTTTTTCAAGATAGATTTGCTTTCGATTTAGACTCATTTCGATAAGGGTCATATCGACCAGGGATCCATATTACCAACAACATCCTATTATTTAGAAACCAAATCTACTTAAATATAAAGTAAATTTATCTCATTCAACAATTTTTATTTTTCTAGATGCCAAAGATTACTCTTGACCATGGGTTGTTCATCGTTTCTACTTTCACTGACAGAAGAAGGACCCAAGGAAGATGACATTGTCTGCATGTCGATTGAAGAAGCTTTCAAACATGATTACCCAGTGGCTTTTGTGCATAATGTGTGAAATGTGGGATCATACTAACAAGGAAGGTCTCCATAAGCACATACTCAGAAAAGTTTGAAAAAATTACAGAATATTCTTCTCAAGAGGATATATACGTTTATAAAAAAAAATGCCGCTGAACCTCAATATAACGACCGGAAAAAATTATGAAAATTTCTTGTTTTTGGCGATTTATTGCTGGGTGGCAACACGATGAAATGAAAAAAAAACGATGTTATGATAAATACTCTTTTAGGAAAACTTTTTCTACTCTGTATACTGAACTAGTTTATGTAAGTTTAACTTAAATAAATACACTTTTATAACTACGATTTTGCCATAAATATTTATATGTATATATAAAGGAAATTGACAATCGTATATTCTACAGTTTAGAAAAAAAATTGATTAAAAATGCTTCAAATTAAAACTTAATGTCTGATTCCGAGCACTGCCTATTTGACTTCGATATTGTTAGTGTTGGAGACAACAATAGAAAAGTATTGTTGCCATGGATACAACGACTTATTCAATATCGAAATGTATTAGTGAGAGCGTTCTTAATCGGGAAGTTATTGTTAAAAGACATTTAAAACTTATCTTATCCTGCCGGCGAAACCATGTAAATCAGTAATACGCAACTTATGAGCTTATAGAAAAATAATAAACTATTTAATCGTTTAAATTTAAATTCATAAAGTACTATACGCATTTAAACACTCATTTAACCAAAAATTTTCAAATACATAAATATCGCTTGCATTTGGCGAGGAAAAAGTGCTGCTCGCCAAATCGCGTCTTTTTGCGCCAAATACTCGAACATATTTTATATTTTACAGATTTTCTACTGGAATTCCGCAGCTAAATTTGACTTATCCTTTATTACGTACATGAGTAGCTCCATTAGTATTTTTTTCAATATATTCTGAGTACGCGCTTTAAGAAGACCTTTCTTGTGAGTGCTCTGAAGCAAATATTGGATGTTTACATGTGTGATTTCTCTCGCTAACGGTTTCACGATCCTCCCTATATCAAAATTATTCTAACACGCGTTAATTTCTTTCTTCTTAATAGATTTGCTCTTATAAGTTTCCTTTCTAATACCTTCTTAATGCTTAATGTTGATATAGCAGTAAATATTTTTCTTTACCACTGCGTTTTCTTTTCATTGGAACCACTGAATTAACCTATATTACCGACAAGTTTCTATCAGAGAAATTTCACACTTTTTCAAGTAAAACGTTTTCTTTTGCTTAGCCAAGTAATATCAAACTTACAATCCCCTTCTACATTATAAGAGCTACTGAATACATTTATACCAGAATGGATCAAAAACTTTGTAATTTAAGATTTTATTGACTGAAAAGAAAAGAGTATTAATAAATCCGTATTACCACCGAGTCCGTATTACCATTTCTTCTTCTAATATTTTCATTCATATATCCTTTTTTTCATGTTCATATTTTCTTTTATGCAGTATTACTACAACAATCATATTTATTTGATTTTTATGCATTTCAATAATTTTTATCATGAAATACGTATTATTACAAATATTTTCAAAAACTATTTAACAATTCTGAATAAAAAATTTTAGGAGATTAAATTTAAAGTTAAAAAAATAAAATAAAACTCCCAAATTTTAAAAGAATTTTTCAATTAAATTTTCTGGTCAAAATTTTGTAATTTTCGTATATGTAATTGAACGGTAGTAGAATATGGCCCTTTTAGATCTTTAAAAAGTAAATTTTCTCTATATCTCGAAAAATAATTTTTAGAATGAACAGTTAACTTAGACATTCGTGTTTGTGACGATGCTCATTCATGTTATATAAAAAATGATGTAGGTCATAATTCATATTTTATTTAAATCTGAATTTATTAATAATTTCTATAATTAAAATTACGCTTTTGAGTTTAAAAAAAGTACCTATAATATATTTGAGTTTAATTAATGTATTCAACTGAAAACAAAATTTTAAATTTGGGGATTTTTTGTTAAGACATAAATTAAAATTTGTCACGTGAATTTAACTTTAGCATCCTCAAAATTGAACCTCTTGTAACTCCATGAAGAATTAACAAAATTGTATAAACTATGTACTTTTCCGGGCTGATTTTGTCCAAAGAACACAAATAAGGTGTCGAAAATGGGTGTTACGGTTTGAAAAATTGAACTTGGTGCATCTTTAATATATAGACGACATTTATTTCAAACAACTCATTTATACTAAAATAATTACAGGTTGGTAACCAGGGTACACTTTACTAAAATTGATATTAAAGCCATTAAAATGAAATTTAAAATACCCGACGTTTCAACTTTATCTTCGAAGCCATCTGAAAAAAATCTTGCTAAAATATCAAATACAGTAGAATTCAAATTATTCGAACTCCAGTTATCCGGATCGATATCAGATAATAAAAATATACATTTTCAAGAAAAAAGAAACACCTGATTGAAATGTGAACTATATCCATTCATTCGTAAAAATATAATATTGATGAAATTTTTATTTAAATTATAATTCGTATTTAAATTTTTGAAATTTTTGAAATCTTTATATCGGAATAATTCTGACAAGGAAGGTAAACTCAGAGCGTACAAATAAGCGTATACTCAGAAAATTTTGAAAAAAAAAATACAGAATGTTCTTCTCATGGGAATATATACGTCTATAAAAAAAATTTCTGCGGAACCTCGATATAACGTCCGTAAAAAATTATAAAATTTCGTTTGTTTGGCGATTTATCACTGGTTGGCGACGGAATAAAATTTGAAAAAAAAAAAAAAACGGTTTTATGACAAATACTCGTTAAGGATAAACCTTTTCATGCTGAACTTGTTTATGTAAGTTTAACTTACATAAGAAATACATTTTTATAACTACAATTTTGAGTACACATTTATGTGTAAATATAATGAAATTTAAACATCGTAATTTACGATTTAAAACAAAATTTAAATTGATTGAAATTGTTTCAAACTCAAAAATAAGCTCGGTTCTGAACATTATTATTTATATAACCGGTGAAGCCGTTTAAATTAGAAAAAATCGTCGAATGGGGGATAAAACAATAATTATACAAAAAATAATAAACTATCATCGTTTAAGTTTAAATTCATTAAATATTGCGCATTCGAATAATAATTTTACTAGCAATTTTAAAATGCATCAAAATCGTTTGCGTTTGGTGAGGAAAAAATGTTGCTAGCCAAATCGCGTCTTTTTGCGCCAAATACTCGAAAGTATTTTATTCTTTTTCGCAGATTTTCTACTGGGATTCCGCAACTAAATTTCACTGTTCCTTTATTACATACATCAGTAGCTTCATTAGCATTTTTTTTCAAAATTTTCTGAGTATGTGCTTTAAGGAGACCTTCCTTGTGAGTTGATATTTCATGAATTTCAGAGATACTCTATTTCTTCATGTCTTACTCCGAGACAAGGCTGCCCTATCTGCCGAACGCGGGGCCCATTGATGTAATGAATGCATCCCGACGGGGAGTCACAAATTTTTACAAATTATTGCGATTTTATTAAGTATATTTTAATTTGTTGGTTTTATGACACATTTATTGAAAATAGTGCTTCAATATGATGTAAATATAAAACTTTTGTTGAACGAATATTTTCAATACATTTTATTAAATAAAACATTATGACATCTCATGTGTGCCTAAATGAATACGGTTGCCCGAAATATTTTTCTCATGACTTATGATAGAAATATATCTAAGAGATGCTGGAAATATAATAGTATAATTTTGTCAATAAGCGTAAGTCTATGGGGAAGGCTTTAGTATTTTAGAGAAAGGCTAGTTTGGAGCTGTTTGTCTGCTTAGGATGAAATATGCTTAACTCGCATACGCCCATTGTCACCTCTATGTGACACGGCTTTGAAAGGACCTCTAGGCTTAGATTTTAAGTGAATATGTACTGGAGCGGATTACTTGGATCTAAAAGACTTTATCTAATAATAGAAAAAGCCCCATATCTCTCTGATTTACTGATATTATATTATAACTTTTCAAAGAGTTTTGTACCGCTTTCAAACCCGCAAGGACTTTAGTTGATCTTCTTATTTTGGTATAAAAATGTTAAGAAAGCAGTAAGTCTCATATGTTTTTTTCCCTTTTTTCTTGAATAATAAAGTTAACTAATTATGTATTTAATATTTGTAGGATTTTGAATGTTTGCTTATTTTTTATTTATGTGATGCAATTTTGACTTTGTGAGTTACTTAATTGGAAACAGGTTCTTTTTGGTAAAATTTGTTTTCATTACTGTTTTTTAGTGAAAGCAATAGAATACAACCTATGAATTTGAAAAAGAAAATTGCAAGTTAATTATGGGTGTTGGATGGTTAAAGCTCCGGAACTGCTAACTGACAAAGTAACTCCTAGAAAAGTACTAAAATTGAGTAATATATGCTTAAATACTTGGAACAATGTATTTTTGTACCAATGTACAGAGCATGTGCACTAGGAAGTCAAAATGTTGGACAATTTCGTACTTTTGGTTCTAAATAACAAGCATTTTAAATTCTTCTGTGACGTAAAATAAATTTGGAAAAAAAAAGATAAAATCTACTTCCACAGGTTGCTTAATTAAAACTATATTGTCAATATGGTGAACAGAAAACATAGATGACAATTTTCGCGATTTCTTTCAAGCCAATTAAACACAATTTCTTACTTCTTTGTGATTATAAACTAACTTCTTTCATTTAATAAAATTGTATTTTTATTTCATTTTAAAAGAGCGGCAGGATGGCAGTTATGCAAATACAATAAGAACTTTAATTCCTTTATAGCCGAAAGTAATACTTTATACCCAGAAGTACTTACAAGTACCATTGATAAGGATTGTTATAAAATTTATTGAACTGATCCATTGACAATAGTAGAATTTAGCATGAGTTATATTTACTTTACTTTACCATGTTCATTGCATTATTCGCTGTACAAAGCAAAAATATTTTTAAATGGATATATGTACAGGGTGTCCGAAAAGTCTGGAAACGGTCAAATAACTCGAGAAATATACATCGGATTGAAAAACGGCAAAATGTATGTTCAATATTTTTGAAAAATCTATTTAGGGATATGAAATTTGTCCCCCCCCCCAACTTTGCCCTCCGGGGAGAAAGGGGGCAACTTTGAAATCTTAAATAATGACCCCCATTTTTTATTGCAGATTCGGATTGTACGGGAAAAAATACGTAACTTTTGTATTGAACATTTCTTTCGAAACATTGTAGATGGCGCTGTAATCGAGTGCAATGCTGTGAGAATCGTTAGCATTGCAATGTCTTGAAACGCTCGAATAACTCGAGAAATATACATCAGATTGAAAAACGGAAAAATACGTGTTTAATATTTTAGAAAAACGGCAACTTTGATATCTCTAAATAGATTTTTCGATACTATTGAACATGCATTCTTCCGTTTTTCAACACGATGTATATTTCTGGAGTTATTCGAGCGTTTCCAGACATTGCAATGGTAACAATTCTCACAGCATTGCACTCGATTACAGCGCCATCTACAATGTTTCGAAGAAAATATTCAATACAAAAGTTACGTATTTTCCCCCATAGAATCCGAATCTGCAATAAAAAATGGGGACCATCATTTAACATTTCAAAGTTGCCCTCCTTTCCACCCCGGGGGGGGGAAGTTGGGGGGGGGGCAACTTTCATATCCCTAAATAGGGTTTTCAAAAATATTGAACATGCATTTTGCCGTTTTTCAATCCGATGTATATTTCTCGAGTTATTTGACCATTTCCAGACTTTTCGGACACCCTGTATATTTTAATAACTGTTCAGCGTTCTTGATGTTGGAAGCACATGCAGTGGATTTAAAATTATTTAGGCAAGTATGTTCTGTTACTGATGCTGCATTTTTACAGAGAAATCTCAATGGCTCATATAATTGGTGCATTTACAACAAGTTATTCCTTAATATTAATAAATGTAATGTTTTAAGTTATTCTCGTAGAACTTATACCTAAATTTATTCTCATCAAATTAATAATCTGGCCTTATGTCGTCCTATCATAGTAATATACTTGGGTAATACTTTTGATACTAAACTTGATATTCCACTCCATATTGATAATATTGTTTCTAAAGCGTATAAAAAAACTAGGTTTCCTTAAGCGTAAAACTAAGGATTTCTCTAATCAACAAGCATTAAAAGTTTTATATTTTGCTTTTGTACGTCCTAATCTTGAATATTGTAGTCTCATTTAGGATCCTCACTATAATAAAAAATTAAAATTCTCGAGCAAGTACAGTCTAAATTCACACTTTATTTATTGTTTAAAAGTAACCATATAATTTATTCTTATGATAATTCTTCTTCCTATCTACATAGTATTTTTAACATTCCAAGTTTGAAATCTTGACGGGATCTTTTTTGTGTTTTATTTTTTACAAGGTTATTAATAACATGATTGATTGCAGCGATATGCTTAATTCTATTGATTTCAATGTACTGAACAGATCCCTCAGATGTAATCATTTTTTTAAATTACCATTTCTTAAATATAATTATGTTGGTAATTTCTCTTGATATAAATTTTACAAAATATTTAATGAATTCTCTGTGCATCTTGATACTTTTAATATGTCCTTTTCTTCCTTCAAGGATAAATGTTCTGAATTTTTAATCGCTTAATTGGTGTTTGTATTCGTGTTGTATGTGACGTATTTGTGTATACCATATATGATTATATATATATATATATATATATATATATATGTTTTTTTTTTCTTTCTCTTATGATGTTCTTGCAACACTGTAAATGGATTCGTCTGTAGTGTCATTTTAATAAATAAATAAATAATTTCGGTTCTGAATTTTTTTAATATTTAAATTGATTCTCGATTTTCCATTAGTCCACAAACAGTAGCTGAAATATCATAGAATAAAAAAAAATATTCGATAATGAAATAAGTGAGAGCAAACAACATTAAAGAGAAACCAACAACATCTAAATTTCAAGATGCTGTTGCTGTCTTATATACCTTACGCAGCTTATTTTCTTCTAAAAAGAAGAAAAACAACGTATGAGGGGATTCCGTATAGCTGATGAAATTAGAAAATGAATCACCTAACAAAACGGAAAATATATTGCTTTGACAGACAGTTTTAGGTAATATTAGTTTTATTTGCAGAAGTCTTATATATTGTAATATATTTTAATAACCTTATAATTCTTCATTTAATAAAATTTTAAAATAAATACTTTGTAGTAGTGATTTCTAGATAAATTTTCTCCGTTTGATGTGTCTTTTCTCATTAAGTGTATTTTAAAAGAAATTTGCCTGTATTATAAAATAAACCAAAAGCGCATAAATAAGTTTCAATATTATGTTCATTAAAAGAGGCATAAAAACAATTTCACAACATTAAATAAAGTAATTTATTTGTACCCGCTTAACACTTTCAGGGAACTTTAAAATAAATATTTCTCATGGGCATAATTCTTCATGGGGTTAAAGCATCAAAATCATCGGGACCCAAGAAGTAACGATTTAATGATATTTCACTGAATTTGCACTAATTCGACGAATAATTTGTAATAATTATCTGTCTTTAAAATAACAATCAATTTTGATTAAAATTTTTAATCAAACAGAAATATTTTTTTACAGTTATAAATATATGTTCTTCGAAAAATATTATCTCCATAAATATTAGCTACTTGACATATGTTTTATTGAACGCGAATTAAATTTATAATTCAATTAAATATAAAGTTATATAGCAGCAATTTTTACAAGCAGCTATTAAAGACACAAATAAAATTTCAGTTTCATAAACCACAAAATAGCATCATTTCCTTAGAATTATAATAATGTGTTAATTGCGATATTGTAACCGTACGACAATCAGCAAAAATAATTTTTGTAATCACTGTTGTGAAACAAATAAACAACTTTCGTCCATTTCATAACTGCAGCAAGGTAATATAAATAAATGAAATAACTAAATCTAATTTTGGAAATATCTTTATACATTCTTAAATTGAATGTATATAAAAAAGAAAAATTCTGTAATACAATCTCCACCAAAAAAAATAAATAAAATAAAATAAAATAAAATAAAATAGCGCTGATTGATGTAGTTGCATTTAAATGTAGATTCACTCTGCGCCCATAAAAATCTGTTAATATTGTCGGACGTTGGTAGTAGATACATTTACTAGTTTGTATGTGTACATAGAAAATTCATCTCTTCAAAATATTTTGCAAATTTTACCTTATTGGAATAAAACTTATGTACATTTTATACCCTTGGAACAATAATTTCTGTAATAGAGTATAGTACTCAAGCTACCATTACCTTAATAACATAATAAATAATATTAAACAATAAAAATAATTGTTGAAATTTACAAATTATGCTTTACATTGTAAATGACTAACAGCTAATTGGATATTTTGCAGTAAATTCAATTTTGTTTGTGCGTGTTATAGATAAACATAGATGTGGAAATAATGTTTATAATAGGTATTGTTGTTGATACTAATTAATCTACAGTACATTTGTTTTGTATATATAAATAAGTAATTCGTGTTTTCAAAATATCTTGCAATATTTACTTTATTAAAATCCCATTTACTATGTCCGCTTTTACACACTTCAAATATTAATTCCTTTAATAAAAAGTAATTAAGCTCCCATTATCTCGATAACACATTAAATAATATTAAAAAATCAAACTACAATTGAAACTTACAACTTATGGTTTAAATGATCGATAATTAATAGCATCTTAGAAATTTTGCTGTACATTAAATTTGATTTGTGTTTTTTATAGATAAACATATAGATGGACGGATGACGTACATAATTTTCATTGTTGTTCATACTAATTAACATAAAACAAAATTTGAGAAATATTTAAGTATACTTACCTTTTTTACGAAGAATCTGCATCTATACTAAAACACTTTGATAAGATCCATATAATGTTTAAACTGGTTAACTGGCCAATGAGCACAGTTCAGTCATTTTTCTCAGCAAAAATCCGCCTCATCGGATAAGGTTACTACGGTTTCTGTTACATTGCAGCCTTTGTGATTCTGTGAAGTTTAAACTGATGAAAAATTTGAAAAAAAGTAAAAAAAAAAAGTGAGAAAATGAACAAAGGAAAACGCTTTCTTGTTTTTGAATATTGTGCTATAAAATAGTGAAAAGTGTCACCGTGTTTCGAAAGAGAAATAAACGTTAATTCAAATTTCCGCATATTCGGATTTCCGCTTGCTAGATGATTTCATAATTTAAAAACAATTAATCTGATTGGAGAATAATTTTTCGAAACAACAAAATTGTCAAAAGAAATGAGAGGCATATTTCAAAGAATATTTCGTAATATACAAATATATATATACCATTTATTTTGTATTTATTGGTTTTAAGTTTAATTTAGTCACAAACAAAACAAAAGTATTTTTTTAGCTCACAGGCTATTAAAGACTGAGAGCTAATGTGCCCGCCCGTTCTGTATGTATGTATGTATGTACGTATGTACGTAACGCGATAACTCTTGATAGAAATATCCGTTTTGCTTCAAATTTTGTTTATAGGTTTATTGGGATAAGACGCGTCCCTGATTAGTTTTGGGGATTCTTTGGTTAAGTATAAAGGGGGCGGGGGACGGGGGCTAACCCCCTCCCTTATTTTAGAGAAATGGGTTTTTCATGCAGAATTATGAGACATTCTTCAAATTTCGTATATATGTTCATTGTAATAAGGCGCTTCCCTGATTAGTTTTGGGGGTTCATTGGTTAATTATAAGGGGGGAACGGGGGGTTGATCCCCCCTTAATATATTGCCTTTATTTTTCGAAGGGCTCATTTCAAATGCTTTGAAATAAGAGTTATAATATACAATTAGTGTGAATAGCCTGTGAGCTCAATGCACTCAGGCATTAACAGGGCAGTATCCTTTTTATTATTTGCAAATTAAAGATTTAAGAGATCTCAGAAGTATTACTTTTTCACTGAAGGTGCAATTTAGCGTCATGTCAAATTTAATTTTATTTCTGATTTCCTATAAAATACAAATACGTAAAATTTTTACCTCTGGCAGCTTTAATTCTGTACTATAATAATGTAGCATAATTATTTCAATATTCTACAACTGGTATTCTCTTTTTTTTTGTAATGTTTAAAAATCATAAAAGAAATTAAAATTGTTTTTTGACTTGCATCCATTGCACGCAAAACTCTAACCAAACAATTGGTTCTAGAGTCCCAAAAAACACTGAGAATGATATTAATCTAGTGTACCTTGAACGTACACTTAAAATGTAGTATTATAATTGCCTTGGTTATTTAAAATTAGCATTTAAAAAAAAATCAAACTTTATAATTTAAATTTAAATTTAAAGCAAGTTGGAAATTGTACGTTAAATGTGACATAGGAGATGCGTTTGTTTTATAACTAGTTTCACAATGTAAAAAAAAAAAAAAACATCCTTATTATTTCAGTGAAATGAATTATATCGTCTGCTATGAGCGAAATGAATACATTTTATTCTTTTTTCTTTTTACGTATGCCACGTTTACAAATGCGTTTTTTTTTCTACACCAAACAGCACTGCAAAATTCACCATGGAGATCTTGCTTTGCGAATGATTACGTCCATGGTTTATTATTTTTATGACTCATAATGAAAGAATCTCCTGTGTTTACTTACACTAATGGATTGAGATATTCGGCTATTATCGTAATTTCCACTAAAGTTAGCTCAGAATCTATATATTTTTTAATGTATAGATTATTAATCTCTCACACAAACATTTTTTTTCAACGATCTTTCTAAAAATGTAACTTTTAAGCAATTTTATTCGAAAAAATAATTTTGAATAAAAATGGATGCCTGGCATATGAAAAAAGAAGTAGTTTGCCCGTATTTGTTTTCCGCAGTCACATGACTTGCGCTTTTATTATAGAGATTACATACCATAGGATTTAATAGAATAAAGAAAACTTTTATTAATTTATTTTTTTAGTTTTGATTCGATTTTCATAAAAATTGAAATGATTCGACAAAATTCTCCAATGATAATATATATTAATTTTCAAAGCATTCGGTTGGGTAGTTTTTTGCGCTGTTATATGCGGACAGACGGACGGACCAGACGACGACTATAGGTGCTTCGTATTTATATAATTACGAATGCACCTAAAAAGTTTTTAATATCATCAAAAGGGAGTATATGTTCAAGATACATTAGTTGTACATCATTATAAATATTATTTGTGTCTCTATAACCAATAGTTTTGCTACAGTTTCAAGCGTAATGGATGCAAGACAAAAACAATTTAAATTTTTTTATCAAAATTTAATATTAAAAAAGTGTAAAATATCAGTTGTAGAATATGGAGATAATTATACTTCATAGAACATCTAGAACTTTTAAAATTATGTTTGATAATCATGTAGATCGATAACAAACTATCCAATCACAAACTGCTTCCAATAACACACTGTTTAAATTATTAAACGTTTTTCATGACTATGTAATTTTTCGATGATTAGGTTTTATCATTTTCAGAACTCAGAAGTAATATAAAATGTCATGAAAAATTGATTTGTTATTCTACAATGAAACTAACAGTGTTTATCCTTAAATAGAATATGTACTAGCTGTTACAAATGACTTCCTTAATGTGAGATTCAACGCTCTTAACTAAGAAAAGGATTTCAATTTGATAATAAATAACATAGGCATCAACCGGTTATGGGCAATGAATTGCACTTCAATTACGGTAATAGAAGGGGGGCTTGACTTACAAAAACAACAAAGAAACAAAACAGTAAAAAATTATCTTCAAAGTTGTTTTTTTAATATATAGTTCAATTGTTTGAAAAAAAATTAGATGTGTTCACGTTGGCGATGAGTTCGGTCTCTTTACAGAACCCGATTCCGAAAAAATTTATGCTATCAGAGCCTGCACCCGTTACCAAAAGCACACAGTACAAAATTGTCAATAATATTTTAAAATTGTTCCAAGATTAATTTTATCTTTTAAAAATCTATTCTTACATAGAAATAATCATTAATTGTAAATATTCTCTCATGATAACGTTTCCGTGATTTTCATGGCCCTGTAAATTTGTTTTAAATAGCAAATTTTTTTTTACACGCAACCATTGGCAGAAATCTGCCAAAGTCACAATTCTTATTACTTTAAAATATCCATATAGAATTATAGCAGAAAGACGTGAGTTCTGTTTTCCATTAATTCTGTAAAAGGATTTCAAATGAAAAGAGAGGATAGACAATGGATACCCTGCGGCTTCATTGTGTTATTAACACTGACCATGTAAAAGCTTCAGAATCAGACAGAAATTTATCCTTATACCACATCAATAACAATTAATTTCCCTTTCAAACTGATTTTTAAAGGATTCTAAAATACTTATACATAAAATGTTTACATCTGGCAGCTTGAAATCTGTACCATAATAATGTAGCATAATTTAATTTAATAATATACAATTGATATTCTACTTTTTTGTAATGTTTAAAAACCATAAAACCATTTCCCTTTCAAACTGATTTTTAAAGTATTCTAAAATACAAATACATAAAATGTTTACCTCTGGCAGCTTGAAATCTGTACCATAATAATGTAGCATAATTTAATTCAATAATCTACAACTGATATTCTACTTTTTTGTAATGTTTAAAAACCATAAAAGAAATCATAATTGTTTTTTGACTTTCATCGATTGCACGCAATTTTAACAAAACAATTGATTCTGGAGTCCCAAAATATATCGATAATGATGTTAATCTACTGTACCTTGATTGCATTCTTGAATACATTCTTGTTTCTCAAATAGTTAGGGTTTTTTATTTTTAATTATTTTTTTTTTCAATTTGTGAATAAATAAAAATTTTTCCTTCAGCCCGAATAAAATTTCCCCTATAAAAATCAAGCCCGAGTCTGTATCGGGCTTATTCTGCTCTCAGCCACACGGTTCAACATCTGCTGTTATTCTAAATTTATTAGCTGTGGTGTGGGACCATCGCAGCAGTCGACTGTACGCTGATAGTCAAACTATGTCTTCTATTATTATAAGATAAAATTAGAGCCTATTTCTTTATTTAAAAACACAGTATTAGATAGCACGAGTGTATATATTGCTTTCTAATTTACTTTAAACTGTCAATAAAAAAAATAAGAAGAAATATCCACTGTATACACTCCATTATTTTATTATAACAAACAATTTTTATGTAGCTGGAACAAAAAAATACTCAAAATTTAACTAACATGGTTAAGATTAGGATTTAAGTGTGAGGTAATTGATTGTTTTTATCTAAAGCGTACACAAGAATATTAATTAGAAGTTAATTAGAATGAAACATGTAAGTTAGATAAAAATAAGGAATACAAAATAAGAAAAGTTGTGCAATTGTGGTTATATGTTATGTTTGGATTATGCATGCCCAACAATAATAAATATTTGGTAATACTTACTAGTGATGAAGTTTATAGACAATTAACAGAACAAAAATTCAAATCATGTAGTTTTCAGGTAATTAACATCCTGAACCACTTCCTGAATCCGAATGTTTACCTTTTCTTATTATGGTACTAAATAACCAAGTCGTTGGTTTCATGTACTTTCTATTCAGTGTTGCATATTATGTTACATTATATACTAGCAAAACCCGCGGCTTTGCTCGCGTAATTCTTGATAAATGCCAAACTGATAAATGCCAACCATATTCGTTGGCCTATTCTCATTAGAGGAAAATTTACTGCCACAGATAATTCAGGAATTAATAATTAAATCACACTTATTAAGCAAATTTCTGTAATACCTATTGCAATTTTAAAACATTTATGTTCCTGCTCACATTAAAATTTCAAAGTTTTTAAAAACTGTTCTATGGATGCATTTATGTCTCTAACGTAACAGCCATGTAAAATTTCAAGTTTCTATCCCTAACAATTTCAGATAAATCTTTGTTTAGAACTTTTCCAGCTTATTTCACTCTTTTAAATTTCAATTGTTTTTTAAGAAACCGTTTTTAGCGAGCACTGAAATCTTAAAAATAGCCCCCATGCAAAATTTCAACTTCCTATACCAGCAGCATCACTAAAATCGCAATTTTGGAATGTTTTTTGCTTCTGCACCTTTTTTTAAATTTTGAATTTTGTAAAAACTGTTTTGTGGAAGCATTTACGTATAAAAAAATAACAGGCATGACAAATTCTAAGTTTCTATCGCTAACAATTTAGAAAAAAAAACATAATTTATAACGTTTTCCGCTCAGTTTACACCTTTAAACTTCGAATTTTTAATAGACTGTTAATACCGAGCGTCTGTATCTTAAAAGTAACAGCAGTACTAATTTCCAATTTCTAACCCGGATAAATCCAATTAAATCATAATGTAGAACGTTTTTAAAACCGTTTTCCGCTCATTTCAGCCTGTTAAATTTCGATTTTTTTAGAAATCGGTCTTAGTGAGCATTTACATTTTAAGAGTAACCACCATGCCGAATACGAAGCTTCTATACCAGCTGTATCACATAAATTGCAATTTTTGTACGTTTTTATTTTGCTCCTGTCCTTTTACCTTTCGCATTTTAGGTAAATTGTTCTGGGTGATCATTTACGTGCGCCAGGCGAAAATTTAAGTTTCTAGCCTTAAAAGTTCCAAATAAATCGTAATTTAGAATGCTTTTTAAACGCTTTCCGCTCATTTCACCCTTTGAAATTTTGAATTTCTTTACAAACCATTGTTTACGAGAATCTGTATCTTAAAAGTAATCACCATGCCAAATTTGAAATTTATAAAGTATCAGCCATGTCAAATTTCAAATTTCTGTTCTTAACAGTTCCATAGAAATCGTAATTTAGAATGTTTTTAGAATAATTTTCCCTCATATCACTCTTTTAAATTTCGAATTTTTTAGAAACCGTTCTTAGAGAGCATGTATATCTCATAACTTACTACCTTGCTCAATTTCAAGTTTACAATGCCTCCAAAAATCTATGTATTACTTATAAATGTTGAACACTGTATTCATAACAATCTGCATTGTATGTTAGAAAATATTATTGTCCGACATAAACTTAAAAAAACAAAACTGTCCTGATTTCTTAATTGATCATTTGCTCACTCAAGTAACTGAAACTTTTTTCGAAATAACCATTCAGAATATTTCGACATTCGTTTAATTATCCGGCATAGATAGCAAATGAAATGATTCATCCTTTTATCAAATAAAGTAGTATCCTTTATATGTTTTCATGCAAGAGATATCAATATCAGATAAGTTATTAATTTTATCTTATTATGACAGTTTTAATTAACCTAATGTTTACTTTTTATATTGTTTTCTTTCATTAAAAAGAGTTACAGAAATCTGAAATCAAATTATGGAAAAAATATATATATCTTATTCAGGTACGCATTTTGACAATCGGATATCGTCTGCGTCATATCTTTAAGATATTTTCAAATCAGTTTACTATTTTGTTTTGTGCTCGACGTCGTTAAAGCAAGAGAGAATGAGTTTTGCTGACAAATTTGACACGCATAAAAAAACTTCGATTAAAACTAATTAATATTAAATGTAGAAAAAAAAAGTTTTATACTTGCGAGGGAAATTAAATGTAGATGGATCTATAAAATACTAAAATGGATTTTTTAATTTTTGAGAGTAACACATTCATTGCAGCTGCCAGATTTTTTTTACACACTCTAATCACTAGTTACTCTATTCTTAAAAGCATACATTTGAGTTTACCAAAACTTCATGTACTACATAACCTTAAGGAACGAAATCAGTCCTGTTTTCATTTTTCTCAATTGACAATCCACTCACTGAAGTAAGATTTATCCCAATTAACCATTGAGACTATTTGAACGATTATTTAATTATCTGGAATAGAAAGCAAATAAAATGTTTCATCATTATGTCAAACGAAGAGTATAATTTATAAGTTTTCATGTAAGTGATATCAATGTCAGCAAAATTATCTTATTAGGGCACTTTCAATCAAAACAAAATTTGTTGGTTAAAACCATGTCGGGCATTGTCAGATATATTCATTCTAAAGACAAATAGTTATAGTTTTGTTTTAACGGAACCACTTACAGCTATCTGAAATAATTTATGAAACAAAATCATAAATCGTATTCTGGTTTGCGTTTTGATAATCGGATATCGTCTATGCCATATTTTTAACATGTTTTCAAATCAATTTCTTTTTTTTTTTTAGGGTTTCGCTCATCTCACGAAACCTATTCGTCCCACTACGTTGTCTGTCCGTCACAGAGCTAGTTCTCAGAAACTATATAACTTACAGACATGAAATTTTGTGTACTTATAGCTAAATACTTACTATGAAGCTCAAAATCATAAAATTTTGAAAAATTCGCAGTCTTTTAATATAGAAAGATAAAAAACCAAAATCTAACAGACTTTTCCAATTAAATTTAAACATTTTTCGTTATAGCTGTTGCCAACAATTAAAAGCCCACAGTATAATTCTTTCTACAATAATTAATTTTCTATTGAAAGATTTCCACGTGAAAAATAAAAATGAAACAAAAAGTTTCACCAATAAAAAAAAAGATTAATATGACGTCATATTGGTAATAAAACTGAAATTTTCGAACATTTCTCAATAAAAAAAGGTGTATGAGTATGTGTACGTACTGAAAGCAGGTTAATATGATGTCATTACAGAATTAAAAAGAAAATTAATCTGACGTCATATTCGAAGTTTAACGGACTTTGAGAATATGTTGTTGAGAATATGTTTGAGAACAATACAAGAGAGTATCAATATGAGTAAGAGAAAGCAAGTAGATATGACGTCAGCAAGTGATTATAACGTCATATAGTATTGAGGAACGTATTGAATCATGATAAAAACCCGATTATGGAAATATTGGCATATTTTAACATTTTGAAGGTCTCTATACAACATGTTCAATTTTAAAATTGATTTTCTTTTTAATATCGTATTTAGTCCACATGACAGATATTATTATGACAGAGTATAATAGCGGGCTTCGCCCGCTATTGGACCGGTTCAGATTTTTGAAAAAACGAGAAAAATATACCGGTAAATTTTTACTTTATAAAAAACAAGTTTCTTTTTTTTTTTTTTTTTTTTTTTTTTGAAAATGAAATTTATTTGGATTTATTAAATAAAGGATAAAGTGTTTTGAAAGGAATATTAAACGAAACCCTTTGTGCGATCTTCGATCACACTTACCCGCTTGTTTTTTCGTCTCTTCGTTTTCAGAGAATGACTGAATAGTAACTCCTTTGTATTTTTACAGCTAAATTTGACATGCAAAAAAAAAAAAAAATCTTCGATTAAAATTAATATAAACTATAGAGTATTATTTAACATAAATTATAGAAAAGGGAGATGTATACTGACATGCTAATTTAAATTTACATGGAATTGTGAAATAACTGTATGATTTTGCCTATATTTACCACTAACACATTCATTTCAATGCGTTGTTCTTGTGTAGAACTTATTTTCACACTCTACTGATAAATACTGAAGACAGTAATCATAACAGCCTACAGTTTGTTTTAGAATAGTTAATGTCCTACATAAACATCAGTAAACAAAATTGTGCTGTTTGTGTGATTTTTCAATTAGTAATCAGTTCAGTGCGTAACTGAAAGTTACCTTTCCAATTAACTAATAAGAAAGCTTCGATTATCATTTTATTATCCAGCTCAAAACGCAAATAAAATTATTCATCATTTTGTCAAATAGAGAAACAAATTTGGCGTGTTTCCATGTAAAATGCATCAATGTCAAATTTTTTTTTAATATTATCACTCTATCTTTCTATCAAAAGAATGCTTCCTAGTTAAAAACATGTTGGACATTTTCAGATATATATTCAGACGGGTATATTTATATTATCAAAAACAATAGCAGTTATCTGAACCTAATTCATAATGAAAAAGTCCTTCCGGCCTGTACGGGGTGGAAAAGGTAGCTTTCCTATATTTTTGTTTTATAATTGTAGCTAATGTTACTCGAAAGCAGCAAGCAAAGAATCCGATTACAGAAGATTCATTAATACTGAATTTGAATAAGAAATTCAACAAATTAGTCAACTACAGCCAAGTTGGCTTCATTTATGAAGACTTATTTTTGGTCGCCAAATTTGGCGATATTTCGCCAAGTGTCGCCAAGTTTAGCGAGAATTTGACGCTAACGAATATGAATATAGTTTTTTGCGTATGATTAGGAAAATGATTACAACAATGGAAGATAATAAATTGCGATAAATTCCGTTCATTAAAACTCATACATTAATCCCTGATTTGTTTTAATCTACTGCCTTTTGTTTCAAAATGTCAACCACCCTATAATTTTAATCTGCAATACCTCAGCCATTTTGTAAGATAGAGGGAAAACAAAAAATGATCTAGAATCCTTGTATCAAAGACTAATAAATAAAGTCAAAAAATAAATTTGAATTTCGATATTTTTTGTATATATTTTTTAGTTTTAAATCTGTTAGTGGCCTCCATTTTGAAATAAGATGGGCAACGAACTCGGTCGAGATATTGGTGAGCTCAATACACATGTTTAGTTTCATCCAAAACGGCTTATACTATATTATACGAGTGCTATCGTATGACATAGATTATATATATATATCAACATTTGAACGGAGAGTGGTTTTGGGCTCTGGTGGTCATGATTGGCGAAAATTTACCGAAATTTTCCGGAATTGCTTTCTTCTGAACGGCTGCAATAGGTAGCTTTTTACTTTTTGTAATGAAAGCTACCTAAAATTTAAATATTATTCAGGTTCGCATTTTGACAATCCGATACGGTTGCGCTATGTTTTCAGTGTATTTTCAAATAAATTTTCCTTTAAAACAAAACATAAAAAAAATCCCTCGGATAATAGTTGTATTGTATTCTGTTAGTTTGTTGTTCTAGGTGAATTATGTATATAAAATAAACTAGTTCAGAATGTTAAAATTCATCTTTGTAAAACAATATAAAAATACACAAATAACGTGTGCACAAATAATTAATGGTGCAAATAATTAGCACAAATAATTAATGGTATCGACCATTATAAACTGGATGAATGTTTTTGACCCTCGCTGATGTTCTCAGTTTTGAAGCGTGCCCTTTACGAGTGAGATCCAGACACAAACGATCTTAATAACATAATTGTAGATCCTGATTCCTGATATAGGCTGGGTGCGTAGCCGAAAGTACTAGATGATTTTAGTGTAATTTTTTAACATCTATTAAAGTATTTTAGTCATCTTTTAGGTAATTGATCGCATTATTTGTGCATTTTTATATTGATGAATTATGCAATTAAATGCCGTATTACGTAAGTAAAAAAATTACAAAATAAAAACAATTCAGGTTAAATTAATTAATATAAATCATAGAGAGTGACACACAGAGAGAAACATACTTTCAAGTACATATATATTCATACTTACAAGTGTGATTAAATATCTATGGCTATAGAGAAGTGAAGAATGGTTTCGTTTGCTTTTCACTCTTCACAGTAACACATTCATTACAATTACTCGAATTTATACATTTTCATACTATATTGATAAATTCTAAACACTCTATTCATAAAATCCCGCATTTTAGGTTACGAATAGTTAATGTATTAAGTAAACATATATAAAAATAATCAAAATCTGTGATTACAAGCTTGGTCCTTTCCTTGTAAGTAATAAAATACTATCAGCAAAAATCTTTTACAGTGTTAAACACGCAAAACTAAAATTTTAAATTTAAAGTAAGCAGAACATTGGCAAAAAAAAGTGGAAATAACAACAGGGATGGCAACAGGGGAATGACAAAAAGTAAGGTTATTTTGTCTACTATCATAACTATACACACAAAAATGAATTGCACTTATAGATAACTTTAAAAACTCAATATAACTCAGGATTAATCGCTGATTGACCTTTCATTACAAAATTAAGACAAATAAAAGAGATAGGGTAATGAGAGTCAATAAAAATAATGGAACAGCTGTGGCAGACGCACCGGGACTGGCGCGGATTTTGTTGCGCCATTTCGGTGATAAAACCTCATTTTCGTGTACCTGTTAAGCCTAGCTTGCTTAAGAGCATCTTACTTATATTTTATTGTAAAAAACACACAATTTTTTTATGAAACACACAATGATTAATTTATTATAAAATGCACAATGTTTAATATTTAATATAAAACATACGCTAACTGCTCTACCGGGTTACCATACAAAGGAAAATCTCACCAATGTCGCTGTGTAGCTCAGGCATAAAATCGCCATTTCGGCGACGAAAAGATATCCCTGTGTGTCTGCGACAGCTGTACCTACGTACTTATCAAGATATAACTAGAAATCTCTAAGTGTTACATGCCCATTATTGTTTCTGCAAAAAGAACAATTCAAGATAGGTTCCCTGATAATGCCGCTGTTCATAGGTGGAATTTTTGTGTAATACGACTGTTGCCAGATGTTAGAATCATTACTTTTAATTTATGACAGGGGAATAACAACAAAACCAAAGGACTTTTTTATTATTTTTTCAGAAATATACTAACTATGAAATTCTTTACTTTTTCAATTTCTATTATTATGTAATAGTCTTTAATAATTTAACCAACAATTTTATCGCAAATATATTTGGATGGTTAGCTTTTAGGAAACAATTTTGAGTTAAGGTGGGGGTAGCAACACACAGGGAAATGTTATTTATCACATAAAAACGTTTATTTAAGTGGCTTATATTTATAAATAATATGTTTATCTCGTTATACAAACATAAAAACATGTGATTAACGTATTCTAGCATTATGTTTATATAAGTTTATTCATTATGTTTGAAGCGGGGACAAGAATTTCGCTGTTTAGAGACAATGAAGTTTCCATCTAAAAAAATGGGGAAACTTATTTTTCCTAGTTAATGTTGCCTATTTAGATACATGTTGGCCATTGTCAGTCTCATTATAGTGTTCACATTTTTGTTTTATTATTTTTTTGTTACTTAATTATGTTAGTAAATACGACATTATTTATAAGGAAAATTCTATTCGAAGCAAAAAATATAAAATTTAAAAAAAGACGAGTTTCACACTTCCAAGTGAATTTAAATTTAGATGACATTACGGAATGCCAGAATATTTTTCTCCAGTTTTGACAGTAACACATTCATAGCAGTTGCTCAAAATTTACTTTTTTTCAAACTCTACTGAAAAATGATAATGGCATAATAAACAATTTATAACAGCCTAAAGTTCATATTAGGAATATGCTATGTCCTGCAGAAACGTAAGGAAACAAATTTGTCCTGTTTTCATGATTTCTAAATTCACAATCAGCTCACTCAAGTAAATGCAAATCAATTATCTAACTGACCATTGATAACATTTTGAAATTATTTCGTTATCCGATAAAGAATTTAAAGAAAATTATTCATCATTTTGTAAAGAAAACAATGGTAAGTTTTGTTTACGTGTAAGCAAATAAATATCAGAAAAAAATATCTTATTATACGCTTCTAATCAAGAGAATGCTTTTTAGTTAAATACAGGTCAGCCCTTTAATAATATTCTTACAGTTTATTTTTGTTTTTCAAAATTAAGTATGGTTATAAATGTCGTATTATTTAGAAAGAGAATTGGAAAATTACACAAAATAAAAACTCCGATTTGGAGCAAATAACATAAATTTTTTAAAGAAAAGATTTCTACTTACAATTGAAATTAAATTTAAATGACAATGTGGAGTTCCAGACAGGTTTCGTAAATTTTTGACAGTAAAGCATTCTTTACAATGATTTGGATTTACATTTTCCCCCTACTCTACTGATAAGTGCTGACCACTCATTTCAAACGAGCCTACATAAAGATTAGGAATATTTAATGTCCTACATAAACGAAAGAAAACAAATTTGTCTTGTTCTTATTTCTTAATTGACAATCAATTCACTCACATAACCATTTACCCATTTAAACACAGAGGAAATTTGGGTGATTATTTTACTATCGGCATGGAACACAAATAATATGATTCATCATTTTGTCAAATGGAGAAGCGTAATTTATGTTTTTACGTAAGATACAATTACAGTTCAATTACAATTTTATCTTATTATCACACTTTTAATCAACACAAAATTTATTATTTAAAGACATGTTTTGGACATTGCCAGATTTATTCAGTTTAAAAACAAGTATTTATTTATTTATTAATTTTTTTAAAGAAACACACTTACAGTTATCTGAAATAATTTATGAAAAGGAATTCATAACTCTTATTTAGATGCGCCATTTCACAATCAGATATCGTTTGTGTCATATTTGTAACTTTTATAAATCTTTTTAAACCATTTATGCTTAGCGTCAATGCTTTAGTAAAATGGGAAAAAGTGAAATTCAGACCACTTTTTTTTATAGAAATTTGGTGTCTTATTTTATCGAGGAGTCCTCGATAAAATAAAACACCAAATTTCTACAAAAAAAAAAAAAAAAAAAAAAAAAAAAAAATGTGGTGTGAAATGCACTTTTTCCCATTTTACAAAAGCGTCCCAAAATTGGGACGCTAAGCATAAATGGGTTAAACACTTGAAAAGTGTTTGTGAATTCAGTTTGTCTGGCCGTCGATTGGTCCATACTTTAACTCGTGTAAATATACTCCGGTAGGCATATAATTGATATGTGTTATTGAGGTTTATCATGACATATTCAGTACTGAAAATGAAGAGTATAGAATTTATAGCTCATTTACAAGGGCACTCAAAAGAAATCCGCTACAATATGGTCTAAGGTAAAGCTAGGAGAGTCTACGCACAATTCAAAAGAATAACAATAAAAAATCTAAATATTTTTTGCTAAACTATCCATGAATAATTTTTACTTCATTTGTTTTTTATGCATTTCCATTGCTATTTTGTTGTTATGTTGCAATTTAATAGAATAGTTGTAATAAAACCAAGAAAGTTATTTTGCACCGGGTAGGAGAGATTGTTACTTATAATAACTACAATTAAATTGTTAACAATAATAATAACACTTAAATGACATTGTTGTAAGGTTTTTGTGAACAAATATTATTGTATATTATTAGGATTGAATATTTCAACATAATGATTAAAGAATCAGAAAAAGGAAATAATTTAAAAAATGATTAAAAATTTTTAAATAAAGGAAAAAAAATTAATGAATCAGATAAAGCAAGTCCAGATATGATTATAAAATAACATTAAGTTACTTGATAACACGTTTAACTTAAAATTAGTTCATTTTCATTTTTAATTTTTTTATGCAAATTTACCAATAAGCTGCATATTCTATCCTAGCATGGAAACTAATGGGAACAATGCGCCATCTATCCTAAGTAGCAGATGCACAAACTCTCGAATTTTGGTAGGTGAGTTTGCGTGGCCTTTTATTTAAACATGGCCGCTACTAAAACGAACCGTTGATGTTCACATTGTTAGTCTAGATTAGTAGCTTATGAGAAATCGTTTAAGTTTAAAATATTTTGTACTACTGACATTGCATAGAAATTCTGATGAATAGCTATGAAAATTCAAGCATTTACTTTGGGAAAACAAAACAAAATAGCAATGCTTTATCTTAGACGCTTAAAACAATCAGCGTGCACTTTCAAGTAGACACTCGTGTTCTACTGCTGTTGTACAACTACCTGGAGTCTCTGCGCGCTCACTCTACTCCTTCCCCTCGAACCTCTATGTGCGCAATCTCTCCGACCGCGCCATCTCTCCTGGCTTTACCTTATGGGTGAAATTATTTGCAGTGTATTTTAATGATGTTATATTATTTCTAAAATATTGAAATTGATACACATAACTAAGGTGAACTACAAGATGCTTACTTTATTGTTCCTTTATAGGGACACACAAAAGAATTTGGTTACAGTACTATCATTGAGCAATAATTCCTGGAAGTGCTTTTTCAATTATGCATGCATATTTAAATTTAAATAATTTTTGCATATTTCTTGGTGATTATAAACTGTATACATCATATATAGGGCTACACAAAAGAATTCGAACTTAGTTCCGCTTATTGACAAAAATTGCTGAAGGAGAATTTTCAACTGTATTATGTGTTTCTTAACTGAACTAAATTTTTGCATGTTATGTAGTATGAATACAAATTTGTCGATCTTATCCAGGGCTGCACACAATCACAAACACACAAAAAAAAAATGTGTGATATATTTTATACTATAGATTGTAATTTTTGAAATTGGATTTTAAAAATTTTCCAAATTATTTACTTAGGCATCATTTTTCATCTTATTAAACGGCAAAGTTTTGTTACAATATTTTGGATGTGTTGGGAAATTTTCCATAATCTATACTTGAGGCATGATTTTTCTTTCTAGTTTCTTTCTTCTTTTTTTCCATTTCGAAGTTGTAGATTGAGTTACCACAGAGAACTACACTGTATTGCCAAAGGTGACCGGTCACTTGTGATTTTAGACGTTTTGTTAACTATCTAGAAAAATACATGAGGAATTAAACTGAAATTGCAGGTGTGTAAACGGTATAGTATAGGTTATATATTTCCGTGAAGATTTTTTCTCGCAACCCCATAGGGGACTGTCAACAAATTGAAAAAGAACGCATATCTTTTGGATTACCCTGTAAAAAATAATGTAGCAAAAGCGTTCAAACTCGAGATTATTAATAGGTGGCTTATTGTAATATACTGTGTTTATTTTTAGGAGGCTAGCATGTATACTCCAAGAGAAATTAAGGTTTTTTATAAAAACAGTCCCAAATTTCACCAAGTGTTTTGCTTATAATTTGCAGAGTTCTTAATATAAATAAAAGTTATTTTGAGAAGATATGTCAAACAACATTGTACATAATACTCTGCAATCAGAATTAAAAAATAATAAAAATTGGATGAAAATTGAGCAGGTTTACTAAAACATGTTTCACTGCGCATGCACGAATGTAATCAAAATATAATATGCATAATGTATTAGCTAAGTATATAGAGCAACTTTTGTGAAAGTCTCAAAATCCTAGCTTGAAAACTTTGGAAATTATAGTCGATAGAATAAGCTCGAAATCCGTTGTTCCCAAAAAGAAGCAAAAAGATGAGGGGTTGTATCAAATACCTGTTTATTAGTGCCAAGGTAGCGTACACAATATTGCACGTACTACTATATTTGGATACAACCCCTCATCTTTTTGCTTCCTTTTGGGAACAACGGATTTCGAGCTTATTCTATCGACGATAATTTTCAGAATTTTCAAGCTATGAATTTGAGACATTCACAAAAGTTGCTCTATATACTTAGCTAATACATTATGCACATTATATTTTGATTGCGTCGAGCATGCGCAGTGAACCATTTTTTAGTATACCTGCTCATTTTTCATCCATTTTTTATTATTTTTTAATTCTGATTGCAGAGTATTATGTACAATATTGTTTGACATATTTTCTCAAAATAACTTTATTTTATATTAAGAACTCTGCAAATTATCAGCAAAAAACTTAGCGAAATTTGGGACTGTTTTTATAAAAACCTTAATTTCTCTTCGATTATACATGCTATCCTCATAAAAATGAACACAGTATATTACAATAAGCCACTTAATTATAATCTCGAGTTTGAACGCTTTTGCTACATTAGTTTTTACAGGGATAAAAAGATATTCGTTCTTTTTCAATTTGTTGACAGTCCCCTATGAGGTTTCGTGAAAAAAAATCTTCGCGGAAATATATAACATATAGTATACTGTTCACACAAGTGCAGTTTCAGGTTAATTCCTCATGTATTTTTCTAGATAGTTAACAAAACGTCTAAAATCGCAAGTGACCGGTCACCTTTGGCAATATAGTGTATTTGTTCATCTGCATTACTAGAATTTAGCTCCCGCACCGTAAGGTGCCCGACGACGTAGAACTAATTAATATAAATTATGGAAAAGAAAGATTTGTACTTACAAGTTGAATTAAATTTAGAACAGGTTTCTGAAATTCCTGATTGATGTTATTTACTTTTGTCTGTAACAATTGCTTTTGAAATTAAAATTCCTCATCCTACTGATTAATGTTGAATGCTGCATTCATACATTTCATTCTACAATTTGAGTTAGAATTAATTATTGTTCTAAATAAACATATGCAAAATAATTTATCTCATGATTTGTTAACAATCAGTTCACTCAGGTAATTGAAATTTACTTTTTCAATTAACTACTGAGAACATTTTGACAGTCCTTTTATTATCCGACACAGAACACAAATAAAACGATTCACCATTTTCTCTTGTAAAATATATCAATATCCGACAAATTTATTTTTATCTTACTACTTGCTGACCCGCCCGGCATTGTCCAGATACTTAAACATTAAATAAGCCTCAAATTTGTATGATTTTATGTCTTTAACAGGATTTTGTGAGACTTTATATTTTTAAATGAAAAAATTGCGAAAAAAACTTGATATTTAGCGGTAAAAGCGCTAATAAAATGACTTTTTTTTTCCACGTACGGTCGATTAACAGTTAAAAAAAATATTTTAATTCAAACTCTTTAAAAAATTTTATCAGTTATAAAAGTAGTGGTTTTGCGGACCATGCACAACATATGTGAAAAAATATTGTTATCTAGTTGTAAAAGAGATATGTTTTCTTCTCACTTTTTTTTTCGTTATTGGGCGGGTCTGAAACTTTAACATAACAAAAAGAAAAAAAAAGTTCTCATCATCCAAACTCTCTGAAATTTTAATCGTTTATACATATAATTGTATCCAAGCTCTTTTTAAATTTGCATGGGAAAATATGCATATTTAGTAGTGAAAACATCAGCCGAAGCTGCGCCGAAACAGCTCGCGTTTTGTCCTTTTCATCAAAAATTTCTCAAATTTTATCTATTGAGATGCTCTAAAAGGTTTGTGTCGAAATACGGACGTTTAGTTACATTTAGCGTAGAAAAGTAATCGTCTTCGGGAGGCGCAAAGTGACCTGCGGTCGCAACTTTTTTGAAAGAGTTATTATTTTTATATTTGAAAACCGATTGCACCGTCGAAAAGAAGTTTCCCGTTTAAATAGGCATGTTTTGTGCATGGGTACGTCTGAATTGGTAATAAATCTGAAGTATTGTACGCATGCATTTACTTGTATTTGTGCTGCATCAAATGACGCAATAAGGTAAACAAATGCTCTAACCACTACTTTTACACTATGTGATTCCCACTGTGACGTGACATGAATATTGTTCATTTTGTTGAAAAAAAAATGTAACTCAGAAAACACGTGACGTGCGTGACTATCCTAGTTTATTTCAGTACTTCACCGAAGACTCTATACAACCAAACAACGAAAGAAAAAAAAGATAATTTTGAAGAGATTTCATTGGGGATTTTAATTAATATCTCGGCTTTTTATCAAAATATTACAATTCCGAAAATTAGGTGCATCAGGACATGCTTTGGACTATGGTCACACAAATTTTCAGATTCCTAGGTGCTGTAGATTTCGCTAGCCTACGTCCACATACAGGCAGACACCTACACAGGGCGAAACTTTCTTTTATTATTATAGATAACACTTTAAATTAACACAATGCTTATTAGTTAAGATATGTCAGTCATTGTGAGATATATTCATTTTTAAGAGAAATACTTACAGCCTTGTTTTATCGAAATCGTTTAAAGTTACCTGAACTAATTTATGAAATAAAAATGAACATCTTACTTGGTTTCGAATTTTTCCAGTCAGTTATCTGTACGCCATACTTTTAATATGTTTTAAAATTAATTTTTTATCCTTTTGGCTCGTTAGAGCCAAAAAAAAAAAAAAAAAAAAGATTATATAAGTAACTTACAATTTCCAGTCAAATGTCACATGCATAAAATATTTTTAATTATAACTAATTAAAACAAATTATGGAGGGATTATATTTACAAAATAAATTAAATTTTGTTCGGATTGTAAAATACCAGAATGGTTTTTGTTTGTTTTTGACGATAACACAATAATTAAAATAACTGAGCTTTATATTTTTCTGATTTTATTTTTGCTAAATGCTGAACACGCTATTCATAACAGCCATTTTATGATAAATTTTGTGTCAAATGTGTAATAAAAATATCTTACATAAACTAAAGAAAACAAGTTTGTCCTTTTACTTACCCATCATACGTAGTACAGTGCACAGCAAAAGTTTAGACAATGGACACTTACGCTTCTGTACTGAGATGTATGTAATGAATTGTTGTAAGTCAACTGTCATATATTGCTTGGGACTTTTCCTTTATTCACAAATAATAAATTTTAAATTTTACCCTTTACATAATATATAATGACAAAAAAACAAAATTAACATTGTTGCAAAAATATAGACAATCTGTATATTTACTTTAAAATAACCATAAATTAAAATGGAATTGCACCTCCATTGTTTGCAATTAGTGCAAAAATGCGACTTTCCATCGAAGAAATTAAATCCTGCATCACTTGCGGGTCTATTTCCTACCAAGCACGTTCAACAGCAGCTCGAAGTTCATTAACAGAGGAGTATTATCGAAAATTTGTATAAACCTTATGAGTCATGATGCCCAAAGGGTTTTCGATTGGGTTCAAGTCAGGGCTACACACGGGCCAATCGAGAACATTAATATTTTAAGAGTTAAACCAAGTTTTTGTTTTGTGTGCAACATGAATGTATTCATTATCTTGCTGAAATACATACTTTGGACCAGCTAAAAGTTCCCCAAATGGCTCTAAATTGTTTTCCAATGTATGTATGCAGTCTTGTGCTGCTTGGCAACCATTGAGGAACTCTAGAGAAACTTGACCATTAAAGCAAAATGAGGCCCAAATCATTAAAGAGCCACCACCTTGTTGTCGACTAAAGAAAGTCCTAGGCTCTTTACGTAAGTCGTGCCAATAATATACCCAACCATCTGGGCCACACAGATTTCACTTTTTTTTTGTCACTGAATATCACAGTACACCACTGGGGTCCATATGACATATGTTTACCAGCCCACTGCATTCTCGTCAATTTGTGTTGAGATTTCAAAGCTGGCTGTTTTTTCTTTTTCCTATAAACTAATTTACCCCATTCCTTAATTCGCCAACGAATCGTATCTGTTGAAACAGAAAGTACTGACTCACTTTTAATCTGACTAGCACGCATCATTTGTATAGGTGACAGTGTCTGGATCCTTCTATCATCTCATTTTCTGGTCGCTCGAGGCCTTCCAGATCTACGTTTTGCTTTGTAGGAGTCACACTTAGACAATACTCGATAGACAGACTTCTTTCAACGATTCAAAGTAGCTGAAATTTCTGCAACAGTCTTCCCTTTCGATTCCAACTTCCATATCTCAATTACGTCATCTGACTGAATTCGAGGCTAACGAAAAAGAAAGGCTACCGCGGTGCTTTATGCGTATCTTTTTTTACAGACCGCCGAAGTCACGTGATGCTCGAATGCACCAATGCAGGTGTACGAAAAGAGCATCACGTCACTCTAGCGGTCTGTAAAAAAAGATAAGTGGAATGCACCGCGGTAGCCTGTCTTTTTCGTTAGCCTCGACTGAATCTCTCTAGCTCGCGGCATCTTCAGTAACCGGTGCTAATGCAAGGTGCACTTAAATACTTCATGCATTTGACATCATAAGTTTAACATTTGCGTTTTTCCGTGAACAGTTGCCAAAAAGAAAGAAAATGTCTAAACTTTTGCAATATGCAAATTTCACTTTTTTCAGTTAAATTAAAAATTATCCTATATTAAAATCAGTATTTCTATCCTAAAATGTTTAAAATATAGTTTAAAATAAGTAAACCGATTTGTGTAATCCAAGAGTTTGTATTTTTTATTTAAAGGTTAAATATCATCAGTGTCTAAACTTTTGCTGAGGACTGTATAGGGTAAGTCTTGTAATCATTTTGAAAATCGAAAAAAAAAATTTGACAGATTTACACGTTTCAGACAATAGAGATTCCGAAAAACATATCTTTAGAAAAAAAAAATTGCCGTCCGTCTGTGTGTCTGTGTGTCTGTAAACGCTATATCTCCCAAAAAATTGAGATAGAGACTTGCAATTTGGTATGAACTTAGTATGTAATAATGGGAATAAGCTTATTGAATTTCAGTAACCTCGATTATCCGGAACTATTGTTTTCGGACTCTCGAAATATTCGTTCTGATAAAAGGTATATAAAATTTTTCGAAATTGTTTATTTTAAGGAGTGAATATAAAAGACAATAAAAAAACATAAATTTTGCATAAAGAATGAAGCCGATCGGATAATGAGTTGCCGAGATATTTGTAATCCAATTTCCACACTCTTCGATTTTCCATGACCCTGTATTTCATTCAAATTTCAATTCAAAGATATATTTTAATTGGAAATGAGACGCTTAATCCGACCCAGTAAACCGTTAGTTAATATGATTATCAATTTTGGAGTTATAAAAATATTTCTTTTACGCAATTCAGTAATAGAGCATTTAAAGTTTACTATGTCATCAAGCCACGATTTTATTCGAATTGCAATGCATTTTATAAATAGTTTACACATGTTCTATTTTCATATTTTATATTATGCATATCTATGATCAGTAAGTATTACCAGTGGCCCCCAACGACTAGTTTTATGATTTTTTATTTTACAATCAGACTGCTCAAGCAAATGAAACTTTTCTTTCCAATTAACCATTGAGAATATTCCGACATTCTTTTTATTTTCCCACATAGAACGCAACTAAAATTATTCATCATTTTCTCAAGTGAGAAGTATAATTCATGTTTTCATGTAAAGGATATCAAAATAACACAAATTATTAGTTTTTTTTTCTTATTACGCATTTCAATCAATACAATTTTTCCTGGTTGAAGACATGTTGAACATTGTCAGATACATTCACTTTAGATACAAATATTTATAATTTGTTTTATCCAAAACGCTTACAGTTTTCTTGAATAATTTATGAAAATAAAGTCATAAATCTTATTCAAATTCTCACTTGGACAATTTGATATAATTTTCGATATTTTGATTGCCTGATATTTTTAATATGGTTCCAAATCACTTTCTTTCTTTCTTTCTTTTTTTTTTTTTGGGGGGGGGGGGGGGGTGACGTTGTGGAAGCCAGAAAGAATGATTTTATAGTAACTCCTTTACATATTTGTAGACAAATTTGATACGGATAAAAAAAATTGAGTAGACCTAATAAATACTAATTATAAATAAATATTTTTACTTACAATTTAATTTAATTTTAGAGGGTTCTATAAAATACCAGAATAATTTTGTCTTTTATTACAATGCTTTGAATTTACATTTTTTCACTCTCTATTGACAAATACTCAACACTGAATTCACAACAGCCAACATTTTTTGTTAGAAATAGTTAATGTCCTATATAAACATGATTAAACCAATTTGTCCTATTTTATTTTTTATTTTTAATTACCATTAATTCACTGCAATAACTGAAAGTTATTCCCTTAATTACCATTGAGAAAGTTTCGACTATCTGTTTATTATCTTGCATAGAACGCAAACAGAAAGATTCATTTTGTGTCAAGTTAAGAAACATAATTTGTATATTTTCATGTGAGCGATATCAATATTCAATATCAAACTAGTATGCTAGGGCAATCACAAAAATTTCTTCGATATTATTTTAATATATCAATTTAAATAGCGCTATTATACCCCAACATTTATGAAGTCTAGTGTATTTTTTTCAGTAAAACTCAGATTTACAGTGATCAGTAAATAAAAAAGGGAACAATTCAGAACCATACCCCCTATTGCAGGGCGCGAAATTTCCACTCGCCAGCTCGCCAAGGCCGCTTTTTTCGCTTCTGAGGCCGAATATGATCGCTCTTCACTCCAGCGCGAAGTGAGGTTTCGCCACCTAAGCGCAGCTGCTTGACACACGGTAAAAATAATTCGCTTTCTCCCAAATTTTTAAAATTAAATTTTTTTTTCATATTTTTCATGAATGTAAAATATTCTGGATTTAATAGACAGCTCCTTCTAACAATGATAAATTTAAATTCAGTTTGTCATAAATAGTTCATTTTCTGGGCAGGTATGGTGGCCGACGTTGCTGTCTGAATGAATTTACAATAGTGACGAGCAAAAGTTTTAGTCTGGCGAGTACCTTTTCAACTGAAATTTCATGTCCTGCCCTATTGAGTATTCAAATACAAAATTGGATCAACATATATATTTTTAATTTATGACTTCAAACATAAAATTTTATGCATTTCTACTCGATAGAAACTGAGATATCACTGTAACGTTCATAATAAAAATATAGCAAAGCAGTTCTTCTTGTTAAGTAAACAAAGTAAAAATTGAAACAATATAAATTTTACTAAATATTTTACACATGAAATTTGATGAAACTCAATCCCATAGATGCCGATATATAGCTATAACGGAAATCGTAAAAAATAGAACACAGCAGAACTACCTGTTGAGCAGGATGCACTCAAACCTAATTAGTACCAATTTATGTCAAAGTCTAACTGAATAGTAAGTAAAGTGAAATTCCACACCATAGATTACAAGATAAAGCTATCATGGGAATCGTGTAAACTACAACCCAGCAACACCATCTGTTAAACTATGTACAACGAAACATAATCAGTACTAATTTATGTTTAGGTCTAACTGAATACTAAGTTTGGTGAAATTCCGTGATATAGTTCTTGAGAAAGAGAGGTCACAAGATTATCACACACAGACAGGTGACTAAAAGACAGACATTTCCTAAAACTAATCAAGTGTTCAGGACATCCCAAACTGTTTAAATCAAAAAACTGATGTCGAAAATTTTCAGAATGCTAATACTTTTTTCTTATGTATATTGTTAGAAAGTAAAAACTATTAATTTTATCTTATATCCACACTTCTAATTAAGACAAGGCTTCCTAGTTGAAGACAAGTTCAACATTGTCAACCACATTCATTTTAAAAGTACCCATTTATAACTTTGTTTTATCAAAAACAGTCACAATTTCCTGAACCGAATTTACAATGAAAAAGATAAATCCTTTTCAGGTTCGCATTTTGAAAATCTGATATAATGTTTGCGCAATATTTTCAATGTGTTTTTAAATCAATTTTCCTTTAAAAATAAAAAAGTCTCATGATATTAGTCGTACAATATTCCGTTAAATTTGTGGTTTAAAATTAATTATGTTGAGAAATGCAGTGTTATTTAGAAAGATAATTTAAAAATTATAGAAACAAAATATAAATCCTTAATATAAATCAACTAAAAAACATACTTACTAGTCAATATAGATTAAAACGTACAAGTACTTATAGATTCATACTTACAAGTATGATTAAATATATATATATATGTAGAAAAATGCAAGAATGATTTTGTCTGCTTTCAACAATAGCTCATTCATTGCAATGATTTCAATTTAACTATTTTCACACTCTACTGATAAATGCTGAAGACACAATTTCTATTAGCCTACATTTTGTGTTAGAAATATTTAATGACAGACATATACTTAGAAAAACATATTTCTCCTTTATTTATGAAATAATTGACGATCAAATCACTCAAGTAACTATAAGTTGCTTTCCCAATTAGTCAGTGAGGAAGTTTCCATAACCATTTTATTATCCTGCATAAAACACAAATAAAATGATTCATCATTTTGTCATGTGAGAAGTATAATTTCTATTTTCATGTAAGAGATATCAAAACTAGACAATTTATTAGTTTGGTTTTATTACCACACTTTCAATCCACACAATGCTTCCCATTTGCTCCAGGAATTATTACCTTCTGCTATCATTACAAGAAGTATTGGATTCGAAAAAAAATTCGACGGATTTATACGTTAAAACATTTCCTGAACACGATTTGACTGTTTTTAGAAAATGTCTGTCTGTGTGTGTGTGTCTGTATGTGACAAACATTTTGTCGGCGCTCTATCTCAAGAACTAATACACGGAATTTAATAAAACTTCATATTCACTTTAATCTTGATATAAGTTAGTGCTGGTTAGTTTCTCGTGTAAATCGCCCAAAAGATTGCGCTGCTACGCTTCATTTTTCATTATTTCCGCAATAGCTCTATCTGAAAAATTAAAGCACGGCATTTAATAAAACTTTAAATTCAGTTTGACCTTGATATAAGTTAGTGCTGATTAGTTTCTGGTGTAAATTGTCCAACAGGTGGCGCTGCTATGCTACATTTTTCACGATTTCCGCAATAGCTCTATCTCAAGAACTAAAGCACAGATTTGCCAAAAAAGTTAGACGTTGACATAAGTTTATGTTGATTAGATTTTTGTGTAAATTGCAGTACAGGTGGCGCTGCTATGCTGCATTTTTCAGTATTTACAGGATTTTAGCGATAGTCGTATCTCAAGAACTAATGTACGGAATTTCATTAAACATGATATTCTGCTAGACATTGACATAAGTTGGTGCTGATTAGGTTTTCATGTGAATCATATAACGGGTGGCGCTACTATGCTACATTTTTTTATTCTAAAATGCATAGTTAAAAAATTACGTTTTTTGAAGTATTAACATGTATGCGATAGAAGAAAGGTTTGGGATTGGCATATCCAAATAGTTTTACCTTTGCATTTTGTATATTCAACTGTTTTCTTTGTCATCTATTATCAATGCCTGAGGACATATTTGGCGTTTATTGATGAATTATTGGTTGATTTTTACCTGGTAAGAAAACTTGTCTGTGTTAAACAGCAGAGTCAAATGACGTGGAATTTCATGGGACAACGCCAAATCCAGTAATTAGACTTTATGCAAAAAATGAACCCTAAATGTAATAGTAGATAATCAGAAATAGCCAGCAACATGAATTACTGTTTTTCAATCAATCATTTATATACTGTAAAAAAAAGACAATTGCTTTTTAATCTAGGAAAATAAAATATTTCAGAAGCGAAAATATACAATAACCTCCTCCGAGTTAGCACTATTTCGAAAAGAGTTCCTTATCTTTAGAAATCTCATAAACCAACATATTTTCGAGATTTAAAGAAACATTTATAAAAACAAAGTTTATTTTGCTGCCACTGACTTTCGAAAATGATTCCGAGTAGATTTCATAGTGTATTAATCAGTTTCAGAATATAGACTTTTCGCATGTTATCATTTCTGAAGTAAATATCATGTTTAAGAAACATGTTTTACAAACAAACATGATAAATTAACAATATTAACATTAACAATAAAAATTAACATTATTTGGTTAATCTCGCATGTATAAATTAGGTTACGCAGCTGAAAATGTTTCATGGAGAATTGAAAACATCTTAAAAATCTATATTCCTGGTTAAGAAAAATGATTAATGCACAATAAAAACGACTCGAAAACGCTTTAGAAATCATTGTCGATATCAGTGGCAGCAATTTTGTTTTTATAAATGCTTCTTTGAATCTAGAAAATATATTGGTTTTTGAGGCTTCTAAGGATAAAGAACGATTTACGGAATAGTGGAGAACTAGGAAGATGTTATTGTATATTTTCTTTCGTGGATATAATATATTTCCATAGATTAAGAAACATTTTTTTTTTTACTGTTATTGTACAGAGGCAAAAAATTGGATCTATACTGTTTTAACTTTAAATACCACTATTTTAAAATAGCAATATTTTCATTATTTAATCGCAAATTTCTGACATTAAATAAAACAAGTATTGCTATTTTTAATTTGCGATACGAATCCTGCATATCGTATATATTATTTCTCCTGTCAACATCCTTTTTTCTAAGAAAATACGAAACGCAGAACGACAAATGAGATACCATATGAAAGGATTTTGAACAATCTTCTGACATAGTACATTTACATTTACATTTACAGCATGTTTTTCGATTAAAATTTGCTGATAATTAAAAATTAAATCGACATTGTTTTCACAAATGAAATGAAAGGTTTTCTTTAAATCAGTGTTGCCACAAAAATAAAATATTGCATCATCGGATGACGTCATCCTCTAATTGAAATAAAAATACGATTGTTAATTTATTTCTTGCCCGTTCTTTCTGAAAAAATATCGAGCTTTTAATTGGATTTTTATTTAATTTTTACGCGTGCGTCACCTATTTTTTATTTGTTTTCTTTTTTTTTAATCACGGCTGTGTATATGCGTACTGTATGGGAGCACCAGTAGATTATATAATTTAAGGATTATCTTCCATTTAGATGTACAGTTCATTAGGATTAACAAAAATTGTAAGCATTCATTTTTTTAATATTTTATTAAGCTAGCTGTTAATACGCCAGCGAAGTCTGACGTCACTTAAATGGCTACTGGAACACAAAGTTTGAACATTCCATGTTTAAGTTCCCATAGGCTTTCAAAAAAGTGGTGTACCAAATATTGATTTATGTATTTAACACATTTCTGGAACAGTTTTGCAAAATCTGAGGAAATGCTTTCATATGAATTCCCTAAACGTCTGATTCAGTATTTCAAGTTTTTTATAATTCGTTTTTGTTTCAGTATAGGGTCTTGGCAACCTAGAGAAATGACCTTGACGAGTGAAGAAAATTTGGCAAAACCATTTCTGGCAATCTATTCCCATTTTTTTATACACAAGCAATCATCATATATATTATTTCTGTTGTCCAAATCCCGTTTTCTATGCACATACAAAACATACAATGATGAATGAGGTATCATTCGAAAAGTTTTTGAACAAGTTTCTGACATAGTACACTCACATTTCGTTAAAACGCGTTGTTTGTTTAAAAAAATCCGTTAATTAAAAATTAGTGCTGAAACGTACCAGAAAATAATCTCAAAGGTTGTAGTGCGAATGCTTCGCACGGGTCCTTCTGGTATATATGTATAACATATATATAGGCGGGAAATCCTACCAATCGGAACGAATGAGTTAAAGACGCGTTGGACATTTTGAGATATATTAATTTTCAATACAATTATTTTTAACTTTTTCATTTATCAGGAACACTTAAGGTTTTCTGAAACAATTTATGAAAACAAAATCCACTTTAGCAACTTGATCTCGTTTACGCCATATTTTAATATGTTTTTAAGTCAATTTCTTTTACACTATCTTTTTATTTTTTTATTTATTTATTTTGGATCGACAAATTTGGAACCAGAAAGAATCATTTTATAATAATTCCTAAATACATTTGTAGACAAATTGGATACACATAAAAAAATTAAATTAGAACTAATTAATAAAAATTACAAATAAATATTTATACTTACAAAGGAATTTAAATTTAGTGGGTTCTATGGAAAACCAGATTGTTTCTCTCTATGCTTTTGACTGTAACACATTTATTAAAAATGACTTGAATTTACCATCTTTGACAAGCTACTGATAAATGCTGAACACTGCATTCACAATAGCCTAGATCTTGTGGTAGGAATAGTTAATGTCCTACATAAGTAAACAAATTTGTCCTGTTTTCATTATTTGTTAAGTGACAATTAGTTCATTACAGGAACTGAAAGTTACTTTCCCATTTAAACACTGAGAAAGTTCCGATTAAGGTTTTATAATCCGGCGTATAGTGCAAATAAAATGATTATTATTGTTTTTTTTTAAGTAGAGAAACATAATTTACATGTTTTCATGTAAAAGATATCAATGTCAGAAAAATATTGTCTTTACCTAATATTCATACTTCTAATCCATACAATGCCTCTTATTAAAGACATTTCAAACGTATTCATTTTAAAGACATGTATTTATAACTTTCTTTTGTAAAAATCATTAGCAATTACCTGAACATATTTTATGATAAAAAATTATAAATCTTATTCAGGTTCTCATTTTGGCAATCAGATATCAGTTAATTAATTTTTTCAATGTGTTTTCGAATCTATTTTCCCTTTTTCAATTCCTACTATTAATTCACACTCACCCTATATATATTTATAAATCTTGCTGAAATTTTCAATCGTTAATAAAATGCTTTTTATTCATCCACTGAAGTTCAAATATATTTTTTTAAACTTGCAGTGGATGGCACTTGATGTTAATACAGTTTTTTCAAATATTAATTCATTAATTAAATTTAAGTAATTAATTTTAGTTTTATATGGGAGAAATTTTTTTCTCTTATATAAGATATTTAGCAGGATATAAATTTAGGAATAAATACCGTCAGTGGCGAAGAGTGTAGATCGCTGAAATAAAATTTCTTTTTCAGATTCTTTTTTCTTTGTTGACCTAAGTAGGAATTGACTTAATTTTTTTTAATATTACTTGTTTAAATCTATAGCTTCATGATAATTTTCGTTCTGTATTCTATTAATTCTCTTGTTGAAGGTTAATTATGTTGGTAAATACCGTGTTACCAATAACATTAAAAACGTGACAGAAAAAAAATTCAATTAGAAATAATAAATTTAAAGAAGGAATATACTTGTAAGTACTAGATAATGATTCATACTTACGAATGAGATTAAATATATAGTGTTGTAAAAAAATGCAAGAATGGTTTAGTCTCATTTTAACCGTAACACAATCATTACAATGACTTAAATTTACCTTCTTTCACACTCTAGTGATAAATTCAGAACACTGCATTTACAGGTGCCTACATTTTGTGTTACAATTGCATAATGCCCTGCATAAACTTATAATGTGAACAAATTTGTCCTGTTTTTATGATTTTCCAATTGATTATAGGTTCACACAAATAACTTAAATTTTACTCACATAATTAAAGGGGAAAAGTACTTTGAATCTCTCAAATTTGAAGCTTTTTCGTGAATATGTTTTATAAAAAACGAGAAGTGTTTATAGAAATCCATTTGCATTAAATTTTTATTTATATATTAAAGTAGAAAAGTGTTTTTAATTAATATATTAAAAGATAGCAGTTTGACAGCAAATGGGCGGGAGCATTTTGGGAAAACATAGTAAAGCGTTGAACACGATAACTCATTGTAGACTTAACCTAACACAATGAGACAAAACCTTGTATGTTTTTGTAGTCTTAACGCTACTGATATTCGTAGCTGATGATTTTAATATATATATATATATATATATATATATATATATATATATATATATATATATATTAAAATGGCATCGATTCAGTATTAAATGTATATTTTCAACCAAACATTTCGTTACTTGAAGTTACACAGAAAAGCGAGATATCAATAATTCGGAACAAACTCACACATATTTCACACACACACACAATAGGTGCATAAGAAGCTCACTCTAATGCAAAACAAATATATTCCACCAAAAATATAATGAATTTACATATATATAACAAGATTTAAAATTTATCACGATCCGCTAAATTATTTTTATCCCATACTATTTTAAATTACTCCATAATATTTATTTCCTTCGTTTATTAATGTATTTTAACTATATTTATTCCAAAAACCTCATATCTAAATTCAATATTTTAATTACAACTAGTTAGCTCAATAAATGGCATCTTTATATTTAAATTATAAAGCTTCCTAATATTCATCCCTTAAAAAAAATCATTTTTATATTTCTAAATTCCTAAAAAGGCTGTATTTATTTTAATAACTTCAGATATTAGAAGTAACTCTCAAAATCATAAAACCTTTTTCTTATATTAAAATGTAAAACGTTTTATTTTAATTCCATTCTGGCTTTGATCCAAGTTCGATAAACCATTTTTATTATTTTCTTTGTTTCCTTTTCGTGAAAGTTAAAATCATTCCATATTCTCAAACCAGTAACGATAATCAGTTACCTTAAAACACTCTGGGTCATAGCTAATTTATCGAACATTATAGAATTTTCTCGACGCTTCGATGGCGCCATTTCTTAGCGGAAACGACTTTACTTCAATATTCTGGCGCGTTTCGCATAGAATCCCGGTTCTCGATTGGCGCACAAGCCGTCACGTGACCCCTGTATTCCTACTTTTTAAAAAAGATATACCGCCGCTCTTTATTTCGGAGAGGAGTGGAAAAAAGATGTGCTGAGACGGTGTTCGGCGTTTGAGCTAAAATAAATTAGAACGTTTGCCTGGTATTGGTAAAAATGACCAGATATTTTCTTCCTGTGACTGCTTATCGATGGATATTTAAGGCTAATATCAACTATAGCCATCATGCGCATTTTTATTGAAAATCTGTCTTGACTGAGACGAGGAACGAGGTGAAAGAGATCTCCGCCTAAGTATTTAAGCTTCAAATAAAACTTTGTTGGTAATTAGATGGAGTTCTTATTTTCAGCTACTCAGATAATACCTGATGTGCATATTCTACATCTGCTACATTTCCGACTGCAATGAAAACCCCTAGTGAGGGAAACTCCTCGGCTAAATCTTGAAAAAGAACCTCCAGTATTCGAGGTACCATTTAAAAAAATGGAACTGCCAATGTACGTATCATCTGTCGTCTTCAAATCGTCACACACACATATATATATGATATTAATTTAAAAAAAAATCGAAGTTCATTGATGAAGCCTAGATTATCTATACCCATCTTGAAAATGTTGTTCTGAAAAAAAAAAACGGTCTTAAAGTTTTTGTGATTGTTTTGTTACTGTTTACGTATTGCAACGCGCTCCACTTCTATTGTTCCAAAAATGCCTTTTCACATTCGGTAGCGATTTTAACTAATATAATTAAATTTTCATGTGCATAAAGATTACTTTAACCCATTCACGGCTAAGGTACTTTCGTTGACAACATGTTGAAATGATTGAATGACACCAGGATTTACGAACAAATTTATATGAAAATAAGTAACAGGTTTTCTTCACATATCTCTCTATATTAAATAAAGTAACCGCCGCTGTTGTCAATGAATTTTTTGTGCCTTGAGATCTTTTTGGGCCAATATTCAGAAAACTATTGCACATGAAAAAATTAAAATAGGAAGGTCATAGAAAAATGTTGGATAAACACACTATAACAAACAGGTTTTCAATCGAAGACTTATTTTAAGAGATATTTAATATTAAAGTCGGTCAAAATAGTTCTCTTAACAAAGTTTTATAGGAACAAAACTAGGCATAGGAATTTAATATTATTTTGAAAGGATATAGTTGATAAGCTAGCGGTGTGCAGTGTGTAATTATTATTATTATTTTTTAATTTAGCTAATCTTTTGAGGGTTTTTTTTTAAATTTTTTATTCGAAATTTCATTATTTTAATTGAGATTTATTTCATATTTCAAAGAATCCATCTACTTAAATCGTTGCAAATTTGTAAAATAGCACACATAATAATATCCCTTTCAATTTAAAAAATGTATTTACACGTGACTATTAGAAACATAAATAAAACTTTAAAATAATAATTAAATGTGTTAAAAGAAGTAAATGGAGAAAATTGTGTAATAAAAAGTGTACTTGCGCGTGAATATAAGAAAGAAAAATAGAACTCGAAAATAATAATTATTTAAAATGCTTAAATTACAATATTTTCAAACAGTTGCAATTAAAAAATATATTTGCAAGCGAGAATAATTTATTTTGACAAAATCTTTTACCTATTGTTTCAAATTTTAAAACAGTGTAAATTACATTTCCTTTCAATTAAAAACTATATATTTTACGTTTAATAATAGGAAGAAGAGTTTGGGGAAAATTACGTCATATTGGAGACGATAAAGTCTTACTGAAAACAATTTTTTTATACCATCGTTGTAAAATCCCCTGATGCAGCGACATTGTTTACTTAGCCATTTTACAGAAGGTGATTTTCAAATGTTTAATTGATCTTATTTAATCAATCACGAAAACAGTTGTTAATTATTTCGACAGCAGTTGATTTCGCCTTAAAATCCCTCAGTCAAAGGAAAATGAATGAAAACCTGATTACAGGCGAACACCACTGGTCGTTTAATTATGATTCAATCTTCCGTAATCGTTTTAGAGCCTGTCAAATTAGTGTGTTTTTAGAGTTTGCGGTGTCAGAATGGGTTTGGTGAGCATAGCTCGTAGGGGGCAAAACCGCTTAGTATTATAAAATCAAACTTGTATTCCAAAATTCTGGTGTTATTCTGCCATTATAGAATTAAAATTAAGTGATATATATAATATCCATCGCCCTTTAAGGGTTTTAAGCGAAAACATTTTTTTTAATCGGTCAAACTGATGTTACCCCTTAACCATTAAGAAAGTTTTGACTATAATTTTATTTTTGGCATTTAAATTGATTCATCATTTTCGAAATAAAGAAACATAATTTGTAAGTTTTAATAAAAAATAATAATAAATATTAAAAAATATACACTCGCTGTATATCTTATTATATTCTAATCTAGAAAATGATTCCTAGTTAAAGACATGTCGGAAATTGACAAATATATTTATTGCATATTTATATTAATATCATAAAATTCTAATATATACATGTATTTTTTCGTGATTATATAAAGCTATTATTACTAGTCAGAAAATGTAGTAGCTATTTAGAATATAAAATTCTCCAATCTGACACAACTGTTTAAACAATCGGATGCAAATTACAGAATATTATCAATGTGTTTTCAAATCAACTTCCATTTTTTAATACCTTCATCATATCGTTCGTACGTTACGTTACTTAGAAGAAAAATGGAAGAAAGATATTTGATTAGAACTACGTAATATAAGGGGGTCGGGGCAAGAAAGTGCCAAGCCACATTTTTGGTGAAATAAACCTAACACTGTAATCTGTTACTTAATATTGTAAATTTAATATCCTACATATAATTTGTTTCTAATGTCACTTGGTGGCAGCATATGTCCCAGGTTTCGTTTTTGCCCTAGACGTTTATGCCCCCAATGAAGATAGCTAATCTACAAAGAACGTAATAGTAATATCATTAAAGTAAAGCCATATTTTTACTCAGAATATCTCAAATATTACCAAGACATTGGCTAAAAAACTTTATGTTATATATCTTGATTTGAGTATTTGATCATATTTTCAAATTGAAATATCTCAGAAGTTCAAAAATGTGGCTTAGTACTCTCTTGCCCCGACACCTTCATATATTATGTTATAGAAATAAAATTTAAACTGATTTATACTTACAAACGAACTCAAAGTTAGATATGACTGTTAGATTGCAAGAATGATTTTGTCTGGACAGAAAAGCTTCCATTGCAGTTGCTCAAATTTACCCTTTTTCACACTCTGCCTATATTATAAAGGACAAACGTGTTCGTGCGTAACGCTGACGTCATTTTGCTAATGGCAACAGTTGACGATGAAATTTCGGTTTTGCGATTTTTGCTACAGCAATTTTTTTTAATTTCCAAACATCGCACATTTTTAATTTTGACACCGTTATAAGGGAAAAATATCTACTTTCAAATGGAATTTGTTTGAAAACTGTATCTTAATTGACTGATTTATTATAGAATTCAAATTCAATATCAAGCATGATATTTTAAAAAAAAATCTATATCGCTTGCAGACGATTACAATGTATTAATAATATGCGCTTTAAACAATATAAAAAGTTCAACATTTGTCTCCAGCTAATATTCAATAACGAAATTAAAACTTCATTAAGGTATAAATAAAATAGTATAAATAAAACACAGATTTAACAGACATGTAGTTGAAATAAACGCTTAAAACTCTTGAAATTATCAGAATTAAAAAAAAAAAAACTGCTGTAGATAATGAAATTTTTAGCGATTTCTTTGGTATTGTTAGCGGACAATCTAACAAAAATTCTTAAATGTAAAAAATCTATTAGTTTTCAAAAATAAAAAAGGGATTTTACATATATTCTCTATCCCGGGAAGCCCGGGTTGGATGTCCTAGTTAATTAATAAAAGCTAAACACTCCGTTCATAATATCCTACATTTTAGGTTAGGAAAAATTAATGGCATGGATACTCTTAAGTAAATAAATTTGCACTGTTTTTATAATTTGCTATTACACAATCAGATCACTCAATTAACATTACTTATTTACAGAAATTAATTGATACTTTTTATTGTTCTGATTTGTGTATGTTTTCCTTGTACTTTTTAAAGCTAATAAATATAAAAATGAGTCTTTAATGTATTAAAAATGATATGTGGTTAATTTAATCTAAAAATACAAATAAAATAACCATAAGTTGAAATCTTTTTAAAGGTGTCATTTGACATCAGTAGAAATAATGTTAACTAACAATTGCACAAATTTTGAAGTTATTTATTTTTTTTTTATTACACAGTGCTTTTTCCCGCGGAGAAATTTTTGTCATATTGCATTAAAAAATATATTTTAATTACACTTCTTTCGTCCGCTGTAAAAAAAAGCCAGAAACATTTAGAAAATTCATAGTAACTTTGTAGTTACCAACTATCTTCAGAAATCTCATACACAAATAGGTTTACGAAAATAACTGAAATTTCTTTTAAAAAATTTACGGGTAATAAAGGAATCTTTATTTGAAAAACGTTTTCCTAATTCTATTTTTTTCTGAAATTTCCGAATAATCATTCTCCAGTGTTTTTTTTTTTTTTAAATATAAGAAAGGGAACTTTTATTAAAAATTATCGGTAAATAAGATGTTACATGGAATTTTCGCAAATAATTTTGTTTTATAAAAAAATATTCACATTTTTAATTACCCAATCATACGTAGTATACGGTAAGTCTTGCAATCGTTTTGAAAATTGAAAAAAAAAAAAAAATGTCGGATTTACACGTTTCAGGCACTGGAGATTCCGAAAAACATATTTTTAGAAAAAAAAATTTCCTGTCTGTGTGTCTGCAAACGCTCTACTTCCCGAACAAATTGAGATAGAGACTTGAAATTTGGTATGTAGTTAGTATGTAATAATGAGAAGAAGCTTATTGAATTTCAGTAACCTCGATTATCCGGAACTATTTTTTGTCGGACTGTCGAAATATTCGTTCTGATAAAAGGTATATAAAAATTTTCAAAATTGTTTATTTTAAAATGTGAATATAAAATTCAATAAAAAAAACATAAATTTTGCATAAAGAGTGAAGTCAATCGGATAATTAGTTGCCGAGATATTTGTAATTATATTTTCCACACTCTTCGATTTTTCATGACCATGTATTTCACGCAAATTTCAATTCCAAGATTTATTTTAATTGGAAATGAGACGCTTAATTCGACGCAGTAAACCGTTAGTTAATATGATTATCAATTTTGGAGTTATAAGGATGTTTCTTTTACGCAATTCGGTAATAGAGCATTTAAAGCGAGGCTAACGAAAAGGAAAGGCTACCGCGATGCTTTACGCATATTTTTTTTCACACACCGCGGGAGACACGTGATGCTCGAATGCACCAATGAAGGTGTACGAAAAGAGCATCACGTCACTCTAGCGGTCTGTAAAAAAAGATAAGTGGACCGCACCGCGGTAGCCTGTCTTTTTCGATAGCCTTGCGACGTGTTGCTCGTTTCGTACACCTGCATTGGTGCATTCGAGCATCACATGACTCCCGCGGTCTGTGAAAAAAAATTTGCGAAATGTACCGCGGTAACCTTTCTTTTTTGTTAGCCTCGGTTTAAAGTTTATGACGTCATCAAGCCCCGATCTTATTCGAATTGCAATGCATTTTATAAATAGTTTACACATGTTTTATCTCTGGAATTTATATTATGCATATCCATGATGGGTAAGTATTACGGTGGCCCACAACGACTAGTTTACTATGTAGTCGAATTTTAGTTTTGGTAAATATATATATATATATATTTTATGTCAGCTTTCACTATCAAAGTTTGTTATAATGAAAGTTAAAGGAAGGTTAAGTTTCACCAATTTAAAAATCAAGATCTGCTAAGATGAAGAAATGTTTTAACTAATGATTTTTACATTTATAGCGTTATAGGGCTTGATTTTATGTACCAGGATGTTCATTGCATACATGCTGGGCGATTTCGTCTTCATGTAATAAAATAAATAAGAGTACATTTTCAAGCTAGAAAATTTTTACCTAAAACGCTTTATTAATATATACTTTTATTCAATTACAGTTGCTTATTTAGTTTTTTAAATGTCTTTCTTAATATTTTAGTATGCCGTAGAATCCCAAATTATTCCCCGAGCTAACATTTTGAACTCTTTCAAAAATCCTGGTAGAGAATTTCATGAAAAAACCCTTCTATATTACACTTTATATATTATAAGAAGATTTTTCTTTTACAAAAAGAAGATTTTCTTTACAAAAGTATTTCATATGTCTCTGAGTATCGTATAATGTTTTTGACTGTCTTCGATGGAGAAGATAAATTATTTATTCAAATGTCTTGCATCTGTCATTTAAACGATATAAAGAGAATATATTACGAGGTAGTCGAATAATTTCTCCAGTTTCCATACTACCATATGAAAAAATTTTGAGTTAATTTTAAATCTTTCTACAATCCTTAAATAGGGTAATTATTTAAAATGTTATGTCATAAAACCTGTCTGATAATGATATATTTAAGTTTCTAATTAAAACGAAAAGAAATTAAGGCCCGTCTGATATTAGTTTTGAAACATTACTGTAGCATTTACTTTTTTAATTAAGAAACTCTTTAAGGGTATTAATTTTGTCTTCATTCTATTGCATAGAAAACAACTTCCGGATTTCTGGGCGATATTATATTTTTTTTTCACAAATAATACAAAAAAATAATACGTCAAACATTTGAAAACTACATTAAAATTCATATTAGATATAAGAGAATGCAATCATCAAGGGCAAGGGATATGAGATAATTAATTTCGTTTTTCAGAGCAGAAGAGTCAGAACAAATGCGTAACGCCCTGAAAACAAAAGTATAAAAGGACAAAGGAAGCCAATTTTTGTTGAGGAGGGTGGTTTGAAAAAGTATGAGGAGTGAGAGATACAGCGAAAGGTTTTCTATAAACAGAAGTAGAGAACCGATCTGGGTGTTTCGAAACCCAAGCCCCCCCCCCCTTCCCCCTACAAGGAAAGGAAGAGAATTGTTCTCTTCGACTTCGAGAGTAAATTGAATACAAGGATCAATAGAATTAACAAATGAAAGATGATTGCACAGATCCAGGTCAGAAGGAACTAAAATAAAAGTATCATCAACATCCTAAACCAGAAAGGAAGTTTATACAAATTGAAGAGTTTTACTTCAAAATAATGCATTTAAATATCGCACAAAAGATGAGAAAGTGGATTACTCATGGCCAAATCATCAGTTTGAGAATATAAATAATTATTAAACTGAAAGACGGTTTGCCTAATGCAAATACTAACTAATTGCAGGATTTCATCAATCTCAATGAAAGAGATATGTTACAGAAAACAGATAAGTTCGTTGTTTAAAGATTTCACAGTAATATCGCTAAAACGAAAAATTCATGACATCCGACTTTACTGCACAAGACGAAGTCACATTTTTAAGTTACCATGGATTGGCTGCGGTGTCATATCGCTGCACAGATTACTTCTGATACTTATTTTTAGTTTTATTATTATCTGTTGATAAAATTTTAAGTGTAGGTAAAAGTAGGGTAAATTCAATATGCACTGAGCTTTACCGGGTAATGCGTGACATAATTAGCTCAAGGCAGAGTAAAAAGTGGCCATTACGGTATCTCTATATTAGCAATTTTGTAGATTCTCTGTTGGAAAGCTTAATTTAAGTTTTTTTAGGGTTTGCTAGTTGTCGCAAACTCGCACTCTTTTCCTAATGGAATAACCGCAACTAGCGCCACCTCTCAGACCGACCAGAGATGTCTGAACCAGAACGTAAATAGAATAGAATAGAACCTGAAAAGAATGAGATGTCTGGCATCGCCCGGCCTATTAATAAGAATAAAAATATTAAAGAACTTCTTTAATTGAAACTGTTTAAGAATAGAATTTTAAACTAGAACTTTAACGTAAATATTTTAGATGAGAAATTACGTTTAATATTCGTAAATATTCAACGCGTGTTTAGTGTTTGTGTTCCAAGTCTTCATATGTTCTTTTAAGACTGTCAGAGAGTTAAAATATTAGTGTTGCTGTGGGGAAAAAAAGGGAGAACAACCTTAAAGCATGTTTAGAAAGGTCTCTATACAAAATAGTAAATTCTAGTCACTTTCTTCCTAGTGCCATTCCTTTAAAAACAATTTGCTTAAAAGGAATTTCCAATAACTCCTTATATTCCTTTTCCTGTTTCAAATAATATATTTTAATTATGCAGATAATTTTCTATAATTCGTCACCTAAGCATGAATAGCAGAAAAAAAAACAATCATTTGATCGTATTGTTCATAATTTTAAAAAAGAAAACGAAATTATAATATTATTCCCTTTACACTTTATTTCCTCTTTCTCCACGATACACTTTATTAACTCTTAATCCAACATAAATGCGTTACATCTCTAGGCGTGTCGAATCTATAATTTAATTATTTTAAATTTGAAACGCACTATGTTTTAAATTTAAAGTTAAACGAAACATTCCATTCCACACTAACACCGAAATGCATATTATAACCAAACGTTGAGGATTGTACAAAAAATGTTTAGCATTTCTTTCACAGCAAACCCGAAACTAGGTTACGGGTTTGGTTACGAAAGAGCAAATAATCATTTCACTATGTTAAACTGTAAATAATTAACACAAGTTTAATTAAAATCAAATTTTCCATGCATTCTCAAAATTAATGAAAAATTTACGCACGCCTTACATGATATTTGAAAGTTTATAATCTATGGAAATAAATGAACACTTGCAAAATTTTCAATTTACAATAACAAATTATGAAATGCTTTTTTTGTTTTTCCTTTTTAATAATTAAAAGTTTGCAGATAGTTAAAAGAAAAACTAACTCTTTTAAACGTTGGGCTACTTACGTAACGGTGCACTTGTAAAACATGTTTTCGTAGATGGGAAATTGTTACAAAAAAAAAAAAAAAAACAGCAGAACAAAACAAATAAGTATTTTAAATATAATCAGATTAACAGTCTCAAAATCAAAACAATATTGGGATAATATTGATTGCATTGCCTACAACTAGGCTAATATTGGCTACGTCTGTTAGCATGAAATATTGATAGAGTAGGAACATTAAAGTTCACATGTTGAAAAACTGGTGCAATATTGCAAGGAATATATGTTCATTTGATTTGCCAAGTATGTCCATTTAAATAATAATATTTCAACAGTATTGATTTTTCATAGGAAATTTCTTCAATGTAAAGCCAACATTTAACTAACACGTTGACGGACAGTAGGAACAAGTGAGGTTCGAAAATTGACACTATATGTTTTTGTAGTTTTTAGAATATTAGAAGTATCGTTTTACTCTTCCTGCTTAAATAAACTTAATTTTGATTAATTCAACACCATTAATTAGGTTGCACTACTCCCTTCACAACAACGTCAGGGTGGCTAGTGGTCAGGGAAAAATACAGTAAAAAAAGTGATAAACACCAGTATATTCTTATAGAAAAATTTATGGTGATTATTCGATCAAATAATCAATTTGAATTTTTCTATAAGAATATACTGGTAATTATCATTTTTTTTACTGTATTTTTCCCTGACCACTAGACACCCTGCACGTGCATACTGAAGCTGCAACTCGTATAAGAGGTAGAAAACGAACTTCAACCTAAAAAATTGTTTCCAAAACATGACACTGGGCTTCTACTTGTACGCCGATAAATGCACATTTGTGCTGCTATAGCCGTATTGTCTAAAAACGATCGTTTCGTTTTGGGCGGCTATAGCCGTCATGCCACATTGTGAACTTCGCTTTGACGGCACTAGCCGCAAGTGTCCGTCAACTTGTTAATATTTTTAAGGCATTGGAAGCATTTCCAAGCAACCCCTTAAGCACCATATTCAATTTAGTCATAGTATGCTGAATACCAACTATGTTAAATTTCGTCTAAAATACAAAAAAAAATTAAAAAATACAAAATTCATACCGGAAATTCTAAAAGAATAATTTTATTTATGCAATCACGAAAATTTTGTCATTCTGTAAAATACAAATTACTACTATAACTTTCTGGTATGAATTCAAAATTTTGAATTTAAAAAAAAAGGCCAAACTGGCAACCTGGACGTGCGCACATACGTCCTGGTATTACAGATAGAGGTTTTCATGACGTACGCAGGTACGTCGTGGTGCTTGAGAGGTTAATGTAATATTTGCGTAAAAACGTAATATAGTTTCTCAGTATACACAAAATTGGTCTTCTACCAGAAAATGTAACAGACAATCTAACAAAGAAATAAAGGCATAAAGTTGATTGTAACTCGGAAGTCCTTAATCGACATCAACTGTTCGGCAACTGTTCGATATTTAGAAGAGTGGAAGTTTGTGGGGCTTTTGTATATATTTATTTGTATATAACTTTATTTACAGCATTTTTCTCTTTTGGATTTATTTTTAACTGTAAATATTTTGTAGGCTTATGTTAGTTTTTTAAAATTTATATATCTAAATTTAATTTGCACATTATTTATTTCTGGCTGGAATCCGGCTTTATGTTGTTTCTTTTTCTTTTTTTCTGTTCTTGTTCATTTAATCTTTTCCAGTGCACTTGTTGTTCTGGTCTTCGGCTACGGTGAAAAATCGAAGGTCCACATTGCTCTTACTAGAGATATGGCGACTATGGCTCCAGGGATTCTGATTAATGAACTCGTTCCGAGTATTAAAAAAAAAGATAACAATTTGAAACTGCAACTTGGAACTTTGTTAATATCAAATAACTTTAAAAAAAAATCTCGATTTCCGATAAATCTGTTGTGAATGTCACAAACTTAAGATGTTAACATATTCCAATTCTTTATTTAAATTTCTAACTAGCAGACTATAAAATCTGTGCGTCGTTAAATATATAAACGTTAAATATATATATATATATTTACTATTTAAGCTATTGTTTCGAACAGTGAAATTGGTGCATTTCACTAGTTTTCAAATTCAGAACCCTTTTTGTAAATTTAGTGCGTCTCTTAATCAAACTAATTACCACAATTTCCAAATACGAATGTTTGTTTTATTTAATGATAGGTATTATGTGATTATATTACTATTCGGAAATAGTGGTAGTTTTTTTTTTCTTTTCTTTTTTTTTTTTTAAGGAAAAAAAAACTTTCTGAATTGGTATAGCACTGTCTGAATAAAATATTAACCCAACACTTCGCAGTGATTATGTATAAATCAATTAAAATTTAACTTTTAATAAATAAATTCAGTTCCTACTAAGCACTATATATAAATAAAAATATTTGGCTTCTGAATTCACAGGTCTGCTCTTAAATGAGCCAAAGAATTTACTTTTTATATTTATGGTTTCTAACCCTAAAGATGAGTAAAAAAAACCATGCTTCCAAATGAAAAATTCGTGCAATGTAAGGCTAAAGATATCATCTCTTTATTCTAAAGAAAAATAACTAACACTGCTGTCACTGCCGTAATGGAATTTATTGTGACAGGGGCTGTTTCTTCACTTATATTATAAAACTATTGCATATGAAAATATGAAAACTGATAGTTTTATAGAGAAATGTATGCTGAAGCACACTTAATACACGCTGAAACAGTCAGGTTTAAATCGAAGAAGTAGTTTAAGTGCTTTTTAATGTTGAAATCGGTTAAAATTGCTCAGTTTTTTAAAAAAATTACAGGATTAAAACTATGCGTAGCAATTTGCTCATCTTTCGCAGGCACGTTCTTAACGAGCTTGTGGTGTGTAATATCTGATCATTTTTTAATTTGCCAGTTTTTATTTACAAAAATTCCATTTTTTTTTTTAATTTCATTATTTGAAAATACATTTATATCATATTTTGAAAACGGTTATTTTTTTTTTTTTGTCTAATGTTGCCAGACTTTAAAAAAGTACAGATAATTATATTTCCAAACATCTTTCAAATGAAACATATACAGTATGTCCCAAAAACATTGATCTCGGCTTTTATTCCTTAAATATTGATCATAGGCATACATTATAAATTACAAAGTTACATAAAAAAGGTACAGAATTTTAAGAAATCGATTAAAATTTTCAGGGTATAAGATTTGAAGAAATACAAAATTTAAATTTTTATACGGTCCCGGTACAAAAAAAAATACCATTGAGTAAAATGTGCCCCATTCACTAATAAGGTCATGTACAAAATTTCAGCATTTTATCATAAAAAGTCGCAGAGGTATGAAATTTAATGCTGACTTAAACCACTTTTCGATGCTTTTATATGAATTCGCAAAGGGGAGAAATCATGTCGGATGATCGCGTTCCAGAGGTCGTACACAAATTACGAAAGAAAACAATGATTGCATAAATAAAAAATAATTTTGATGATGTAGTTATGATTAACCCGTTACCAACTTTTTTTAAACATATGTTTGCGACTTTTTAGGACAAAATGCTGAAATTCTGTACATGACCTTATTAGTGTATGGGGCACATTTTACTAATTTAGAAATTTTTTGAACGGGGATCGTATAAAAGTTTAAATTTTGTACTTCTTCAAATTTAAACCCCTGAAAATTTTAATCGATTTTATAATATTCTGTAATTTTTTATGCAACTTTATAATTTATAATATGCAATGTGCCCGCTGAAATCCGTTGTCAACCCAATAACTTCTGAACGGCAAGAGCTATAGTCATAAAAGTGCGGTTTAGGTATAGTAAAGTTGCTATTCGATACGCAAGGCAACCGCTTACAGTGCCATCTAGCTGCTAAATTAAGAGTTAGCGTTCTTATTTCAAAAACGGCACAAGATACGGGAAAAAAGTCAATTACAAAGTTGCTCAGCATCATAGATTTAGTAAGAGAAGACACCTTCCGTAAAGTAAGGTTAAAAATAAAAGGTGTAAAATGCATATTTATTTGGTTCGTAACTCCCAAAATTGTAACGCGGCATAACGCGGAAGAAATAAGAAAAAGTCACACTTCAGATCCAGAGCATCCCTTATCGTGGCACAGTGGTAGCGTGCGTGATTACAATACGAGAAAACCCCGGTTACAGTCTCGGCTGGTGCATGCTGTCCTTACAACTTTCGTAACAAAATTAGTAGACGATGCGGATTATGCAATATCGTTTAGAAAGCGCATCAACTCAACTCAACGCTCATTTGGTATGCGATTCACATAAATTTCGGTATTATGCAAATACATAGGACACGTCATACCTCTGCGCCAGACACAAGTATAAAAGAAAAAGTTCCGCGGGAGTTGTATGTTGAAACTCGTAATGATGTCCACATTTTCTACTGATCAGTACTGCGAGATGGTCATAATTTACGGTAAATGTGGGCGCTAGGCAAGAGCGGCGAGCGACTATATCGTGGATGTTTTCCCGGAGGGCCACATACTTCATGGCAGTCTGAAAAACAGACATCGATCCGGCAAACCAAGAAGTGTAGGACAGCAAGTGCAACCAGAATACGTATTAGCGTTTCCCCTCTCCCATCGTCAGAGCATCACAAGAGAAATCAGTGCACACTGTGGCCTCTCGAAAAGCCGCATTTGGACAATCTTGAATGAACTTGGTGCTCATCCTTACCGGCCTTCATCTGTGCAGGGACTAATGGCAGGGGATGCGCAGAGACGCTATGATTGGTGCAACTTCATGATGAACCACTTAGAGGTCCAGCCAACGTTTCTTGCCGACATCATATAGACGAATGACGCATAGTTTTCGCGTAATACCATGTACAGTCCCTGGCCAAATTATTAGACGCATTTGTTTTTATTATAATTTATTAAATATCTGGAAAGATACATGAGGAATTATCCTGAAACTTCAGGAGTGTAAACAACATGATAAACATCATACATTTCCGTGAAGATTTTTTCCCGAAACCCCATAAGGGCCGTCAACAAATTGAAGAAAAACGAATATCTTTTGGATAACCCTGTAAAAACTAATATTGCAAAAAGCATTTAAACTGTAGATTATGATTAAGTGGCTTATTGTAATAATTTGAGTTCATTTTTATGAAGATAGCATGTATACTAGAAGAGAAATTCAAGTTTTTATAAAAACAGTCCCAAATTTTACCAAGTTTTTTTCTTATAATTTGCAGAGTTTTTAATATATATAAAAAAGTTATTTTCAGAAAATGTGACAAACAAAATTATGAACAATACCTTGCAATCAGAATTAAAAAATAATAAAAATTGTATGAAAAATGAGCAGGTTTACTAAATATTATGTCACTGCGCATGCGCGAATTCAGTCAAAATATACTGTGCATAATATATTAGCTAAATGTATAGACCAACTTTTCTGAAAGTCTCAAAAACATAGCTTGAAAATTCTGATAGTAATCGTCGATAGAATAAGCTCAAATTTCGCTGTTCCCAAAAGGAAGCAAAAAGATGAGGGGTTGTATCAAATATAGAATGAGAGACACTTCATTCTTATTATGTCAACTTTCATAAGGTAGTATATTTGGATAGAACATCCATTTGTGGTCGCTGGATAATCCTAGATGTGCTTTCGTAGTTCGACATCAAGTTCGCTGGTCGATAAATGTCTCGCTCGGAATATTAAAAAACAGACCTATTGGCCCGGTATTTTACGATTGTACATCGGATTTCCAACGGGATGCCAAAAACTTGAAACTTCTGAAGGATGCAATATCCGATTTTCTAGAGGATTTATCGTTGAGTGACTTCCGGAATGTATGGTTCAAACACGAAGGCGCCCCGCCGCACAAGGCAGCAAGTGTCCAACAGTACATTCGGGACACATTCCAGCAACAAGTCATCGGGTATGGTGGTTGCGTAGAATGACCTCCACGTTCAACTGACCTGATCCCTTTGGACTTTTTTCTGTGGGGATACATGAAACAGCGAGTGTATGCAACGCCTCCACCAACACTGCAGGAACTTCAAAACTGTATTACGGATGCTTGTGCCAGCGTGTCACCTGCCATGTTGTAAATGTGCAGCGAGAAGTGCAATTCCGTGTCCAGACGTGTATTGTTGCTGAAGGACACTATTTTGAGCATCACAGATACAATAGCGTCATTTCCGATAAGTGCATATTTGGTTCATCACGATCAAATACATGCGCGCTTTTTGCTTTTCATTTGTATCATTTTTGTGAGCAAGATGTTTTTGTAATAAATTGATGATGCTGAACAACTTTGTAATTGCTTTTTTCCCCGTATCTCGTACCGTTTTTTAAATAAGAACGCTAACTCCAAAGTTATCCGCCAGGTGGCGCTGTAAGCGATTTTCTTGCGTCGCGCATGACAACTTTAATATACCTAGAACCCACTTTTATGACTATAGCTCTTGCCGTTCAGAAATTATTTGGGTGACAAATAACTTTAGCGGGTACACTGTATGCCTATGATCAATATTTAAGAGGCTACTTCACTCAGACGAAAACACCCGCTCGCTAATGTTAATCCTATGGGGGAATTAATTTACGATATCTCGTTCGCATCTCAATATTTTTAAATGATTTTTTTTTTACATTGGATAGCTGAGGTCAATCTCTATGCACATTCCTTTGTACTTTTTCTATTTTTGTTGCAGTTTTTTTTATTGTGGATACTTTCACTTTCAAAAGTAAATAAAAATAAGAACATATTAATAATAATATAATCTTAGTTTGTTATTAATAGCTGCATAGTTTATAATCAGTGGCGTTTCGTGACCAGTTTTATTTGGGGCACTAAATGCATGGCTGCCAAATTTATTATTCTCTTACCACTATTTTTTAGAATATATCTTTTTCTTATTTAGTGTCAAAAACTTCTGCCAAAAACTTATACAAACTTAAACAAACTTATAAAAATATTCTTAATTTTTCATTGGTTTTCAGCTATTAAATTTGCATAATTTTCCGGTCTAGTGTAGCCAAGATTTGGCGATTTTTGCCTTGTCCTTATAATTTTGAACACCATTGTATATTTCGATATTCAATAAGTCGTTGTTTCCATGGCAACAATGCTGTTTTATTTTATCTCTGACACAAACAATATCGAAGTCGAATTAGAATCGAAGCTTAATTTTGAGTTTAAATCAATTTTAATTAATTTAAATTTTGTTCTGAACCGTATTATATAAAGGATCATTAGATTTCACTGTATGTACATATAAATTTATATGACAAAACTATAATTATAAAATTTCTTTATTCAATTTAAACTTATTTAAACTAGTTAAGTATGAATAGTAGAAAAAAATTAAGAGTATTATTTATCATAAAAACGTAATTTTTAAAATTTCATTTTGTCGCCAACCGACAATAAATTGCCAGAAAAACGAAATTTTCATTATTGTTTTGTAGATGTTATATCGACGTTCCACAGGAATTGTATTTACAAACACATATATCCTCATGAAACGAATATTCTGTAATTTTTTTAAAGTTTTCCTGAGTATGCTCTTATGGGGACCTTCCTTGTCAGATACAAAAACAGGAATAGCATTTTTAGGGTTTCGTTCATCTCTCGAAACCCTATTCGTCCCGCAACGTTGTCTGTTCGTCACAGAGCCGGTTCTCAGAAACTATATAACTTACAGACTTGAAATTTTGTGTACTTATAGCTGAATACCTACTATGAAGCTGAAAATCATAAAATAAAATAAAATCGTATTACTTTTATATAGAGAGATAAAAAACCAAAAATCTAACTACCTTTTCCTATTAAATTAATTTTTTTTTTTTGTTCAAGCAGTTGCCAACAATTAAAAATCCAGAATAAAATTCTTTCAACAATATTTAATTTTCTATTGAAAGATTTCCACGTGAAAAAATGAAAACTGAAAAAAAAGTTTCACCATATAAAAAAAAGATTAATATGACGTCAAATTGGTAATAAAACGGAAATTTTCAAACATTTCTTAATAATACAAGGAGTATGAGTATGTGTAAGTACAGAAAGCAGGTTAATATGATGTTATTAGAGAATTAAAAAAAAAATAATTTGACGTCATATTAGAAGTTTAACGGAATTTTTCAAATGTTTGAGAATAATACAAAGAGAGTATCAATATGAGTAATAAAGAAATGAAGTATATAGGGCGTCAGCAAGTGATTATAACGTCATATGAGTTTGAGGAACGTATTGAATCATGATAAAAACCCGATTATGGAAATGTTGTCATATTTTAACATTTTGAAGGTCTCTATACAACATGCTTAATTTTGAAATTGATTTTTTTTAATATCGCATTTAGTCCACATGACAGATATTATTATGAGAGAGTATAATAGCGGACTTCGCCCGCTACAGAGCTGGTTCAGATATTGAAAAAAAAACGAGCAAAATAGACAGATAAATTTTTACTTTATAAAAAACAACTTTTTTTTTAATGAAATTTATTTGGATTTATTAAAGAAAGGATAAAGTGTTTTGAAAGAAATATTAAACGAAATTCTTTGTGCGATCTTCGATCACATTTACCCACTTGTTGAAATTACTTTCTATGGTATAACGCCAAATTACCTATATATTTCTTAATCCTGCAAACAAATTTTTAAGTAATTTTGATTGATTACTATTTAATGCACTGATTTTTTTTTGGTTGTTGGCACGTCATGATCGTGTAAAATATTTTTGAAAAAATTTGGCTCTCGAATATGAAAATATTCGCCGTCCCTGTTGGGAATATATAATAAACAATTTTAACAATATACAATAAAATTGTTTAGTAGAAACTTTTATGTTCACCACTAAAAAGTTGCACTCTCATAGTTTTATCCTTTCGCCATTGCCGCTTCCTCTAGTCCCTAGTCGTTCAAAATACGTCAGCCGAGACCTAATAAATATTCATGATAACAAATCAGTTTGAGAAATTTGATCAATTACTTTCTCTAAAATCCACATTATCCACCATACGATTAACTGAACAAATAAACTTTTTTAATCCCATAATGACTGTTGCGGGTGTTTCAAAGTATAACACAAATATGAGTTCACATTAATTTAAATACACATACGAAGCCACTTAATGATACAACTAACTTTAAGCCATTACATCAGGTAACAACTTTCAGAAACTATTAACACACGCCCTAAACTCATTTCAGTATCGTTCAAGTTATAATTTTATATTTTTCGAGATTGTTGCATTGGTTAGGGGTTACATAACATAAATCAGATAACAGATTTCTGGAAAAAACGAGCGAGATTATTCAATCTGTAAGTGAACCATCTTGGGTTCAAGGTTAAATTTAAAAAAATGGATGATAAGTGATTAACGAACTCTTCTGACAGAGTTTAATTTGCATTTAATCCTAGAATCAAAGGTTATGAAAACATAAAGAGATTCAAATAATGCTTTTTTTTAATTTTCAATAAAAAGGGTGAACAAGTTAAGTACTGTCAATTTAATTATGGTCAGTTTAAGGTGGCCATCATTAAATCAATAGTACTCAACTCAACATGTTCTGTAGAACTTTCTAATTACGAGATAGGAGCCAAGTTTTGTATGAGGATTAAACAAAATGGGTGACGAAAGATTCCACTAAAAAAAAAAAAACGTCACATATTTCCCTAGCGATGAATTTTGGCACTATTTTTTCCCGGAATCTTTCGTCCCCGTCTTGTTTAAACATCCTACAAAATTTGGCTCCATTCTCGCAATTAGATCCCACAAAACACGCAGAGTACTCCCAGTTTAATTATGGCCGCATTGTATATAGCTATATATCGCACACAAAATTCCTTTTGTTCAAAAATTCTATGCATATACAAAATGTATTTTTTCCTTTATGGAAGAGCCTCTAAATAGAGATAATGATGTTTTCAATAGCTCAAATCTATCAGGATTAGTGACATCCATTTTCTAAACGGTAAAATAGATGCAAGGAAAATGAAATTGTAATATAGATCGTATTGAATTTTCAAAAGCAGTTTAACGTTTCGTATGATTGATTAATCGCGACTCATCGGTTCGAAAACACTGCTTCAATATATTGAATTTATGGATTGTATATTTTCTTTCCTTTTTTGCGCATCCTATCCTAATAATATTATAAATCCGATTGTGTGCAAATGTTAGGCTGAAGTCAGCGTAAAAATGGAGAAATTAATGGCTCTGTATATTTGCATATAGGTGGATTATAACCCGGAAATGAACATAGACTGGTTTTTGTTTATTTTATTCAAATACTTTTCTTATTAATTCAAAATTTGATTATTTTCATAGGGAATCAATGGACATTTTTAGATGAAATTTAACCATTTTACTTTACCGTTGGTAGGGCTTTGATCGTTGCCAATAAATAAAAATGCGAAAAAATAATTATTCCTCAACAATTAAGTTTCAATTGAGCGATTTTCACGTGAAAAATGAAAATAATTTAAAAGAAGATGAATTTTTGTGATATTTGAAACAACAATATGGAGTATTTGTTATTATACATGAAGTATGAATATCGGTTACATTAAAAAGATCTTTTTTCTGTCAAAAATTGCGTTATAATTAGAAAGAAGAATTAGCAATAACTATATTATTAAGAAAAAGATTTCGCTTGAACCATGGAACTATGAAAAGGATCCTTCTTGGCTTGAACAAATATGACGTCATAAATAAAACATGTATTTTCAAATATTCGTAATATTACAAAGAGCATGACTATCAGTGTATAATGAAAGTATATACATAATAGACGTCATATTTAAGATGAATAACTGAAATATTTTTTTGATACTGATTAATAATAAGCTGGAATATCAGTTACAAACAGATGTAAGTTTTCTGCTAAAATTCACGTCATTATTGCGAGGAAAGGAAAATTAACAAGAATTATATCATTGAAAGGAGATTTCTTTAGGATCAAAGTGACGTCATAAGAAAACGGGATTTTTCAAATGGAGCGTGTATCAATTTCATACATTAATAATCACTGAGTACAGTGAAAGAATAGAGAGGTAACGAACCGTAAAATCGTCTTGCAATATGAAGCCGGTTATCGCTCAAATCATTAGGCCCAAGGGCTGATTTCATTGGGTGGAGAGAGGCTGCACGTGGAGCAATAAATGGATTCATTGGACGAGGAGAGGTTTTCAAAGCAAGCCGCCAGTTTTTTGGGCCGACTCTAGGGTTGCATTTTCAGCATCACGTCAAACATGAACATTTCATCTCTATTTATTCTCTGAACTCTGTTATTAATAATACAAGCATCCGTAAGATTATTAGAAAGTGAAAATTGAACACAAGTCTATTAAGTTAAAATCTGACTGTGTGTATTTCGCAACTACTCCTCTAAATGCAACGCGATTTACTTAACACCGGTTATCATTGATTCGAGGATGTCATATAAACTCTGAGAATTTAAAATTTTGAATTAGATTCCGAGATATTAATAATTTTTTTGTAAATTTTCACGAAATTTCTCTAAAAATGATACTTAAATTACTCCATTTTTGTGGATAAAAAATGAGAAATAAAGCGGATTAATATATTTTTATGCCATTTTCTCATTAAAACTGAAAAATTATTTTATTTTCAATTTGAATATTTGGTGAAAAAAAATCTTGATTACAGTAAAATTTCCGAAAAATAAAAACATATTTCCACATATTCAAACTTTATGAGTCAATTTATTCTGCAGAGCAAAAATCGCCTGTCAGCATATTGTCAAGAAATCAAGATTTGTTTCAGCTATAGATTAAACCAAGGACACAAATTTGCTGTTACATGCAAACGTAACACTTGCAATTGCAAAGCTTTTTACAACCCCAATTTACATGCAAACGTAACATTTACATATAATTTGCACCCAAATTAATTTTAATTTGAATCGTAATAAATGCTAATTTGCAATGAAAATTAAATGCAAAAGTAATGTTTACATATTATTTTGGGTTGCAAAAAGCTTTGAAATTTAAGTGTTACGTTTGCATGTAATTTTGGGCTGCAAAAAGCTTTGCAATTGAAGCTCCTTGCATTTAGGTGTAGAATTATTCCTCCCTATTCAGAAGAATTGAATTTAAAGAAAAAGCATATACTATTTGCAATGAATTATTTTTAAATGATGGCTGTTAAAACGTTTCTCAAAGTCGTTAAAAGTAAAATGGTTTATCAGGTAAAATTGACATTTCTTTTTTACTCAATTCGTCGATTTACACGATTTTATTTGGCCGTCCTTTTTCCATTGGTTGCAGTTTCCTTTTCGTGGTTATTTGGCACAAAATATTACCTTTTTTAAACTGATTTATGTCAAGGCCCCTATAACAAAGAAATATCGTATTTTCTTCTATGAAATGTGATAAAGAGTTAGTTAATTGTTTACGTTTTTAATTATCGGGCGTGAAATATTTTGCTTGATTAGTACATTTATTTTTCTTTTAATGTTACGTGAACGAAGTCACGGGTAACAGCTAGTATATATATATATATATAAACTTTAGAATGCATTTTTTCGGTATTGTTGAAGATATCTTTCTTTTTTTTAAAAAATTTGAGAATTAGCTGAAGATTTATCAGTTTTTATAAATAAAAGACATTAGTATATCATAAAGAAATGTAGCATGAATGGCATTTTATTTTTTTATTTTTAGAGTGAAAGAGGGAAGTTTTTAGATGAAAATTCTGGATACATGCTGCAACTCATAAATGCATTTTAAAGACATTTGTATTTATTATCAGCATTTAAAAATGGATTTACGGCCGTGGTTCCCAACGTGGGACGTATAGATGGCAATTTGGATTTTAAGATGAGGGGTCAAGCTAAAAATGATTATTTCCTGGCAAGTTGTGGAGTTTTTATGTTTTCTCAAGATAGTTATGTGTAAAAATAAAACCATTGCATGGAAATTTAAATATATATATGAGGGGGTTAGAATGACAGTGGGGTAAGTCAATATTTATTAATTTCAGAAATGAATGGTTTTGTGAAGCTTGTCGTATTGCCGTTGCATTAAATGGTCCAATTTATTTTTCCCTCTAGCGACTCCCTAAGTGAACTATGACTTATTTGATTGCCACACTGAATATAAATTAATATACGTTCAGAGAAAATATGGTTATCTAGATTTTTAAAATTTTTGACTTACTCCACTGTCATTCTAACCCTCTCATAAATATATATGTTACGGTCAATATAATTAATCCGGTCATTATTAAAAAATAACCGGTTATTATTAATAACCGGATTAATCATATCAACCGTAACATATATATATATATATATTCAATTTTCAATAATTTCCAAATGTAGTAGAAAACTCTACGAAATTATTTTTCTATAGTTTACATAATATTATTTATAATATTTTATACAGCTTTTCCGGTTATAAGTGTATTTTAGATTTGTTTTAATATAATTTTTATGAATATTTGTTTTGAATGAGATATATATTTTTATTCACTCTGAATTATCTCACATGAAAAAATTATACACAAAAGTCTATTTAAGAATGTGACTGAAACTGACTGTATTACATACATTTAACCTAAAAAATGTGTGAAATATCTAAATTAGATCGTACCAGCCTTCCGAAATGTTCAGATCTCGAAGAGAAATGGCTTAACAGCGAATTTCTTATGGTTCAGGAAATAGGTGTCCATTGACATACTATATAAATTTATATTACGACATACATATTTTTAACATTAAAATCAGGACGAACGCAGCAGCCTCCTCGTAACAATAGAAAGCGGAAATGTCGCAAGAAAAGACTACAGATAATAGGTACTTTATAACAAGATAATTGTGCATTCTATTTCACAAATGTTATATCTTTCTATCACAAAGCTTATGCCTAAATCAATTTATTATTTACACGAAACAATTTTTTATTGTGTAAAACTTAAAATGATCAAAGTATTATAGAAGAGATTTCGTTAAAATTACTTTATTTTTATGCATTTAAGTTTTCTGTTATATATTTTAAAACTGTCGTGTTTTTGCTGTTTTCTTTTACATCTTTCTTCATATCGTAGAAACTCGACAGAGTTTCTCGCCAAGCAAAAGAAACAGCAATGCATTGAACCGTAAATGAAAGGAATTTCTGCCAATGGAATTTTTTTTTTAAATGATTTCTTCTTCAGTACTTCAATTGTCCTTTTGTTTACTATTATTGTTTTTATCATTTTTTTTCATTCATGGAGGTTATATTATTAGAAAGCTCTTTTAGTCGATCACATTAATAGTATTTCTTCCACGTGAATAAGAGTTCACTTTATGAATGACTAGCGGCCCGTCCCGGCTTTGCACGGGTAGACAATGTAATTTTTTTAGTACATTTGTTTTCCTGAATTTCGCGCTCCTACCATAAACTGTTGCTGAGATATGGCGAAATGACCTAAAACTTTCCAATCCCCCTTTAATCATCTTCGGGTGGGGGGTGGGGGGATTTCTAAATTCAGTGAAATACGTGTTTAATCATTTGTTTAGTAGATTTGTTTTCCTGAATTTCGCGCACCTATATAAAACAGCTGCTGAGATATGGCGATATGTCCTAAAATTTTCGAAACCGCCTCCTTTAAGACCCTTCGAAGGAAATTTTTAAAATCACTGAAATGCGTAATTGATCATTTTTTAGTAGATGTGTTTTTCTGAATTTCACGCTCCTACCTAAATCTGCTGCTGAGATACGGCGAAATGACCCGAAACTTTTGAATACCCCTTTAACCACCTTCTGGGGGGAATTTCCAAAATCGCCGAAATACGTGTTTAACCAATTTTTTAGTAGATTTGTTTTAATTAATTTCGCCCTCCTACATAATAGCTGAGATATGGCGAAATGACCTAAAAAATTCAACCTCCCCCATTTAACCAATTTCTGGGGGGGGGGGGGGGATTTCCAAAATTGCTGAAATATGTGTTTTATTCATTTTTTAGTAGATTTGTTTTCCTGATTTTTGTGCTCCTAACTAAAACTGCTGCTGAGATATGACGAAATGATCTAAAACATTAGATTCCCCTTTTAACCCCCTTTGGGGGAAATTTCTAAAATCGCTGAAATACGTGTTTAACCAATTTTTTTAGTAGATTTGCTTTCCTTAATTTCGCGCTCCTACATAAAACTGCTGCTGAGATATGGCGAAATGACCTAAAACATTTGAAAACCCTCTTTAACCACCTTCAGGGGGGAATTTCTAAAATCGTTGAAATAGGTGTTTAATCATTTTTTTAGTAATTTTGTTCTTCTGATTTTCGCGCTCCTACCTATAACTGCTGCTGAGATATGGCGAAATCACCTAAAACATTCGACCACCATCATTTAACCCCCTCCTGGAGGGGCATTTCTAAAATCGCCGAAATACATGTTTAATCATGTTTTTAGTAGATCTGTTTTCCTGATTTTTGCGTTCCTACCTATAACTGCTGCTGAGATATGCGAAATGACCTAAAACATTCGACCACCACCATTTAACCCCCTCCTGGAGGGGAATTTCTAAAATCGCCGAAATACATGTTTAATCATGTTTTTAGTAGATCTGTTTTCCTGATTTTTGCGTTCCCAACTATAACTGCTGCTGAGATATGCGAAATGACCTAAAACATTCGACCACCCCCCTTTAACCCCTTCGTGGGGGGGATTTCTAAAATCGCTGAAATAGGTGTTTAATCATTTTTTAGTAGATTTGTTTTCCTGATTTTCGCACTCCCACCTCTAACTGCTGCTGAGATACGGCGAAATGACCTAAAACATTCGACCACCCCCTTTAACACCCTTCGGGAGGGGCGGGAGGGAATTTCTGAAATCGCTGAAATATGTGTTTAATCATTCTTTAGTAGCTTTGTTTTCCCTATTTTCGCACTCCTACCTATAACTGCTGCTGAGATATGACCTAAAACATTCGACCACCCCCCTTTAACCCCCTTCTGGGGGGAATTTCCAAAATCGCTGAAATGGGTACTTAATCATTTTTTTAGTAGATATGTTTTCTGGAATTTCAAGCTCCTACCTATAACTGCTGCTGAGATATGGCAAAATGACCTAAAACATTCGACCACCCCCCTTTAACCCCTTTCTGGGGGAATTTCCGAAATTGCTGAAATAGGTGTTTAATAATTTTTTTAGTAGATTTATTTTCCTGATTTTCGCGCTCCTACCTATAACTGCTGCTGAGATATGGCGAAATGACCTAAAACATTCGACCACCCCCCTTTAACCCCCTTCTGGGGGGAATTTCCAAAATCGCTGAGATAGGTGTTTAATCATTTTTTAGTAGATGTGTTTTCTGTAATTTCAAGCTCCTACCTATAACTGCTGCGGAGATATGACGAAATGACCTAAAACATTCGACCACCCCCCTTTAACCCCCTTCTGGGGGGATTTTCGAAAATCGCTGAAATAGGTGTTTAAACATTTTTTTAGCAGATATGTTTTCTGGAATTTCAAGCTCCTACCTATAACTGCTGCTGAGATATGGCAAAATGACCTAAAACATTCGACCACCCCCCTTTAACCCCTTTCTGGGGGAATTTCTGAAATCGCTAAAATATGTGCTTAATCATTTTTTTAGTAGCTTTGTTTTCCCTATTTTCGCACTCCTACCTATAACTGCTGCTGAGATATGGCGAAATGACCTAAGACATTCGACCACCCCCCTTTAACCCCCTTCTGGGTGGAATTTCCAAAATCGCTGAAATGGGTGCTTAATCATTTTTTTAGTAGATATGTTTTCTGGAATTTCAAGCTCCTACCTATAACTGCTGCTGAGATATGGCAAAATGACCTAAAAGATTCGAACCCCCCTTTAACCCCCTTCGGGGGGGAATTTTCAAAAATCCCTTCTTATTGCTCTCCTAGACCATAACAGCAATCTACAGTACAAATTGCGTGACCCTGACTTTAGTAGTTTCGGCTGGGCGTTGATGAGTCACTCAGTCAGTCATTCAGTCAGTCAGTCACCGTTTCCTCTTTATATAATAGTTTAATATAAATAGTTAAGCCGTAAAGGGACATCCTGACTTTTGAAATGCCTAGATAGGATATGGCTAAATTATTAAGTAATTATTACTGTAAAGGGAAATTTTTTTAAAGAAAACGTTTTAAATGCAGTGAAATGTTTTGCATTTTGTTTCGAAAGTTTCCATGTTTCATTATATAGCGTTTATATGCGTTTTAGTACCAGAACATTTTGTCACATTTATGGGTCGTCTTATTTAGGCGCTATGATCATATTAATAATTATCGTATTTTGTTACAAATGTTTTGCAAACTTTTCGGCCTTTAATTAGCTTTATTCATTCGTAATGTTTTATTTCAGCGTGCAGGAAAAAGTAAGCAATTCATACAACTGAATTAAGAGGACTTGGTACCATACATTTAGCAAAAAATGACAAAAATATCAATTTGACAATTATTTTCTGCGTAACATGTATTTAAACATCCTTATTATATTCCATTGTAATTACGTAAAGATCCGATGATTATAAATATGCCGGAAAAGCATCTTACTGCATTCATTCCCCTTTAAATGTAACAGAGTTGCAATTTTTAAATTCAATTTTGTCCGTTTGTGTTTTTTCCAACTATCTGTATGATCAAAATATACGTATAAACTTCGACACTTATTTAACAATTGACTCGTTATTGATTTTGGATGGTCCTTCAATAGCATTTCATACAATTAAAAATCGGATTTTCTGTAATACACTGTAAAAAAAAAAAAAAAAAAAAAAAAAAAAAAAAAAAAAAAAAAAACGAGGAAAAATATTGCTGATTTCGCTGTGAATCGCTTCACTAGCATTAAAAAACAGCATTTTTGTAATTTCGATACCGATTTACAGCAATCACCACCGTATTTTTAAGATCAAAGAAAGCATCCGGACCGCATTCCTAATGAGATACGCACAGGTGTGTGTGAAGTTGGGACCAGAGCGTGGTATTATTAGCATTAGTGTAATTCGATATTAGCGTCGTTCTTCGGATGTGCTTATTATTGCAATTCACAATGCCGTTTTTGGATACACAAACTAGAGCATAGAGACTGGATAAATATTGTTAAAATTCAGGGTAAGTTTTATTTTTAGGTTTATTTGTGTCATTGTCTTAATAATCTCTATAATAAAACCGTAAGTCATGTGACTGTCATCAACAGTTCCGGAATGTCCGTTTCACTTTTTCATTTGCCAGGCGGCCATTTTTATTAAAAATTATTTTTTCGCATAAAACTTCATAAATGTGACATTTTTAGAAAGATCGTTCAAAATAAATTAATATTTGAGAGATGACTTACGTTCAATTATGTATATATTCTCCAATAACTTCAGTTGAAATTAGCTTTTCACAGTTCAAATTCTCTATCCATAAAAGTAAACAAACAAAAAAAAGATTCATTCGTCGTGAAAGTTTAAAATATTAAACTATTAAACCATGGAGATAATCGTTCGTAAAATTAGTTTTCCATGAAAGATTTTTTGGAGCGCTGCCTGGTGTCAAAAAAATAATTCGTACCAGTGACACAATCAAAGTTTACCATAATTATGTGCTATACAACTCAACTTCATTCTTTACCTTTTCTTGATGTAAGCTGAATGTAAACAAATACAACTCATGTAATGATATTTAATGAATCAAATTTCGAAACAAATTGTCAGTTAATTTGGTATTTATGTATTATACGTGAAAGGAAGAGAGACCACCGAAAATGATTGTTAATCACCAATCATATTTACCATTATTAATGACCAATCGCTTTCAAAACAGTAATTTAATATACATTTACCAAATACATAACATCATTAAGTACTTTTGTGTTATGTGGGCGCAAATCTCGCCAATAGAATTTTTAAAATCGCCAATACCAGCTTTTATTTTTCGCGTGTGCAAATTAGAAACGATACTTTTATTTTGAAATCAAATGTTCTGATGGAACAGCTGTCGTAGACGCACCGGGGCACTATATTAACTATAGAGTTGCAATATAGAGAGAAAAACGGGTTGCTGTAATTAGAATTATAGGCGGTAATGTTGGTGTGACATATTTACGTGATTATCAAAACTGGCTTCCAAAAGTTCAATGTTTCACCAAACCATACTCGAAAATTACGTGTTATAATATGCACTCCGATTATGTCACATTATTCAAGACGTTTTAAATGAGAATAATGATAGATTTTCTTCTTGATTCTCCCGTAATCAAGTCTACAGCCAAAGTTAGCGAGAAACAAACAAACAAACAAAAAAATATTGGCAACAATATGGTTCAGTGTAAATGGTGGATATCATTAAAGACTTTCACAAAATAGACTTCATTGCACCAAATCGTATTAACTAAAATACGCCATTTGGCAATGGATCCAATTACGGAAAACTACTTAATATGTTTAAGAATCTCCTCATTAGCAAGCATGTTGCAACTGATAAGCAAATGGATATGAAGCATAAATGCTTAAGTTGGTTAAGCGGTTTTTGTCAAGAAAGATGAAATACATAACAACAAAAAACATGCGAAATGCTACCATGATCGAAAAAGTTTTTGATTTGTCTATTAGAATCTTCCGGTTTGGCGAAGGATTACGGAAAAAAATAAATTATGAATAAAAGTAACGTGTTACAGTGCTTAACATACATTTAAGGGAGACCAAACTGGTCGCCAATGGCGGCTAGTCATAAAATAGTCAGTTCTCATATAATGTAAGATACAAATTGACCACGTGTATGTAAACGTTCACGTCAATCGTTGTAATAAAGATTAAATATTTTGGCTTCAACTATAACAAAACATTATTTTAGCATTTTATCTAATTTTTAAGTAATTTATTTAGCATTTTCTCATAGAACTTTATAATTATTTACTTAGTGTCGGATTAAAATAAAAATAAAACGAAGATCCCTATTCTTTAGCTATGCTTTATTTCTTTTTTATATATTTTTCAAAACTTCATTTTTACCCGTTTGTGTTTTAATATAGTTACTAAACTAAATCATATAATTATTTTATTCTCGAAAAGTTTAGGTTCATTTTCTGTGCTTATTTTAATAGTGTTATTTATTGAATGTATTATTGTAGTTGACTAAATCTTCAATAACAGTCTTATTACAATTAAAGCTGATTTTCGGACGGTGATATTCAGATTTTATCGCTTATTTTTTACGTGCATTTATTTTAAATTTTTTATATGCAATTTTCAATTTATTTATTATGAGCAATCTGGATACAATATTTTATTAATTCATAAAATATTCCAAGAGTCTGTTTACTGTTATCGCAGCGTTAAATAGCAGCAGATCGTATTTTATTTATTTATTTATTTGTCCATTATCTGAAAATAAAAAATAATTCGCATCCAGAGATATTTTGAATGTTCTCGATGTATATTGTACAGTATTCTACTTTAATTTGGCATATAAAACACTCTTTACTATGAGTTATAATATTTAGAAATTTTCTATTTATAACTTATTTGGTGTATTTTATTTATTATTTTGCTTTATGGTGCTAAATTTGTATCTTACATATGTATAATAGAATTGATTATATAAGAATGTTATTACAACAATGATATAAGTAAACATAAAGATAACACTTAGTGCCCTTAGTCTTTTGAATATGTCTCAGTATCATTAGAAAAATTCAAAATAAATATAAACAATACACGGGGGGGGGGGGGATATGTAGATATATACAAATATATATCTACAAAAAAAAATTCTAAAAATTTTACAATTGTGCTGTTAAGAGTAAAATTAACAGCAAAAAATGCTCTAAAATTTACAAATTTACTGTAAAATGTAAAAAACAAAATTACTGTAAAATTAACTGCAAAAAATACTGTAGAAATACAAATTTGCTGTTTACCGATGAAAAACAAAATTGCTGTAAATATTCAGCAAAATATGCTGGCACCCATATTGCCAGCATTTTTTGCTGTAAAACTACAGAGTTTTTTTTACAGTGTATAGTATATTTTTTAAAAACAAACATGTTAAGTAAATAGTAATTTTTACTGTAATTTTACATATGTCATAACACAATTTATTTATTTTTCCTTAAATTAATTTTTTTTTGAAAATCTGATTCCAGCACACATTTAATAAAAGCATAGATAATCAGAGTGATCCAAAAATTTGAAAATAGTAGGAGAAGTAGAATTTCAAAGTTTCTTGAATTTTCGAATAATAATAATATATATATTTTTTAATTTTATCAAAAGAATTGCATTTTCACCTGTTTTCCTACATAAAACCAATTAAAACCATTTCTCAAACAGGTATTAAAGTATACTCAAATAATGAAATTTGTTCAAAGAATGTATGTATTGGGGTCTCAATAATGAAAGGAGAAATGTAAATTCCTTTTTTCCTGTAATTTACTCGCCATTCGTAATGTTTCTGGCAACAGTGAATAGACAAATGACATGAAAGTATGATAAAGTATTGTAATAACTAGTCAAACACATATCATGCTGATAAAATTCGCCACTATTCCCCATTATCTGTAATATGTATATAGATTCAAGATATTATTTATATATTAAGAGGGTTGCCTCAATTGACTAATATTTTTACAGTTTTGTCGACCACTTTTTTCAAGCAATAATATTTGTGGTAGATTTCTGATAGAAATCTGCTAAGAGAACAAAATAGTAAATAATAGTCGTGCGTGGCAATCCTGTACTAATATATAACACCAGAGGGCCCGTGCGAGGATTTCGCACTGAAATCTAATATTTTTAGGTACTTCTGTATTATCCCGTCGACCACTTTTCATAACAAAAAACTATCGCCAAACTGTAAGATTAAACGCAAAAAATACAGTCCCATTTACTTGATGTCAGAGGCATCATACGTGTTTGTTACGTCATCAAGTGTTTTTTAATTCAACATTTGCGTGTATTTTTCACTATGTTTTACTGATTGATTAGTTATTTCATTAATTAAAATAACAATTGTGTCCTTAAATTCTTTTTATTTATTTATTTATTTATTTTGATATTCCAATGAGAACGTTCTCCCGTTTATTTGGCGATAGTTTTTTGTTATGAAAAGTGGTCGACGGGATAATAGAGAAGTACTATTTTTTATCAATATGTAATATTTATTAGATGCAAGTTTAAACTTCTAAAGAAAAGTAAGGATAAAAATATCTGCAAACAACATTTAGTTTTTATTCAGGCCAGAATATCCTTTAATTTATTCCATCAAAGTTAGAGTAAACTCTGATCCAAGATTGCAAAAGGCACGCGCGAGAAAAAAAAATAACAATCGTATTTTGACTGCATTAGAGGATGACGTCATCCGCTTCGGGAAAACCATGGGATTTAGAAATATAAATCTAAATATTTCAATTTCAATTTCGCTTTTTAATCATAAGTATAAAATAAACCCGTGTGGTGTTTTTTATAATAATTGCTATGAGCATCATATAATGTGGTATTTTATTTTTTGGCAAAAATATTTTCAGGAAAACCTTTCATTTCTTTCATGAAAACAATGCCGATTTAATTTTTTAATTTCAGCAAATTTTAACCAAAAACATGTTTTAACGAATTGTTAAGTGGGCTATGTCAGAAGCCTGTTCTAAAACCTTTCATATGGTATCTCATTCGTTGTTCTGCGTTTCATATTTTCTGAGTAAAAGGGATGTTGACAGGATAAATAATATATAAGGATCATAAATACTTTGTCTAATGATGGAAAAAATTATGTTAAGATGTTTCGTTCAAAAACTCTAGTCTTTCCAAAACTTAACCCTCTGAGCGTGCGTCTGAGGGCTTTCCTGCATTTTCATAAAATTGTCCATAAAACTAATGTGAGTTTAAATTTTCTTTCTCTGTTTTTTTCTGACGCACTGAAGCCACGTCGGCCTATAGATTTAACAAACACATCTTCACCAAGTGAAAAGCAGGCGAATTCTCGCCCCGTTGCCAGGTATCAACTCGTTAAGCTAGGCAAAAGCCTGGCAGATAGGGGCCTGGTCAGCTGTCTAAAAAAAATATATATATATACTTCATATCTCTTTATTTTACATATATCTTAACATACAATTCTGCTAAAAATACTTTTGTCTACAGTCGATTTAAGTTGTTTTAGAGAAACGGAAAAATACGGGCGAAACGCTCAAAGGGTTTTAATTACTCTAACTCGCTTTAATCGTTTGAAACATTTTCATTTGAATCAGAATATAATCAACAGTCCAGCCTGAATAGAGAATCCTTTCTTCCTGAATTTAACTCACCTGCTGCAATATTTGTAATGAAAGTGAAATGACAAATGACATGAATGCGTGATAACGTATTGCCCTAACCATTCGGACACATGTCATGCTAATACAATTCACCACATCTGGGTTGACAGTGTATCACGAGTGTAATGTAAAAGTGATCTAGTTTCTCTCTTCGTTAGACACACTGCTCTCATTAGCCTTATCAGGGTTATTGGTGAAAAATTAAAATGGATTTTTTTATAGTTTATTCTGCTTTTAACAGTTTCTATGCGAAAATATAATGAATTAATTAGTCGCACTATCGGCATGTGTCCTGATTTTATGCACTCCGGGTCATATCTTGTTTTTGAAGGACGTATTTTAGGTGTGGATTGATAATATTAGGTCATGTGAACCAGATGCCTTTCACTCTTTCGATGTTGTCATATTGATTTTGCAAATAAGGCGATGGTCTCCGGTTTCAATACGTGATTTTACTCCAGTCTTTGTTTGGATTTTGCCTCCAGAGAAATTCAATTATGCACGCAAAATTTTCCGCAAAATTAAAAAGTATATTGTTTTTGTAAAAAAGAAAAATATTTTTATACGTTTTCGTAATTGTTATTTAATGTTATATGAAAAATTCACCATACATCAAAATATCATTTAACAGATCGTGATATTGTATTTTTATTCCTTTGTTATGCGTTAGCACAAAAGTACTTGAGGGTTAAACCTAACTCCAAACTTTAAAAAAAATGCATTATTTTTTATTCCATTTTCTGAAAGTACAATTAGTAAACAATATTAAGTTACATTTTGCAATTTATCGATAAAAATTAAAAGAGTTACACCTGTTTCATTTACTATGTTCTATCATACATAAATCTTAACTTCAATCATTAAACGTAATTATATCAAAACTATAATTTTAAATGACACTACAAAGGATATGAATTTCTTTTCACTTTTGCTAAACAGCGTACAACCAACAGAGTGAAAAATGTGTCCATACCGGCGATCGAACCCGGCTCCCCTTGGTATAGCGCACCAAGTGCTTTACTATTTAAGCCACCAGGACGACATTCAGTCTGGAATTTTCACTCTTATACGTTGGCAAGGCTGCAACTTCGCAGCGCAAGATAGAATGGTGTGCTCATGTATGCATTGCATCTTGTGCTGCGAAGTTGCAGCCTTGCCAACGTATATGAGTGAAAATGCCAGACTGGATGTCGTCTTGGTGACTTAAATGGTAAAGCACTTGGTGCGCTATACCAAAAGGAGCTTAGTTCGATCCCCTGTCTGGACAAATTTTTCACTCTATTGGTTGTACGTTGCTTAGCAAAAGTGAAAATAAATTTACATATTTTGTAGTGTTATCTAAAGATTTATGGCGTAGTTTCAGTCCCGCTGAAAATTTAATTAGAAATTTAGAAATAATTTTAAAGTTTTGTGATAACTTGAACAAATTTCAACGAATATTATTTAAATTTTGATCAATTTTTAACATTAATATTATCCAGAGAGTAAATATTCTTTTTGGCGATCTGATGATTTTTTTCTATTTTATATAAACAATCAATGTTCAAAATCTTTTGCGACAATCGATACGTTAACTTTGAATGGCCGTCATTTTGATAGAAATAAATTTTTCCCCGAAAACTGAACGATTATTCTCTAGTTTTAAGTGTTTGGAGCAAAGACATTACGCTTTTCATAAATTCAGATAACATTTGACAGAGTTACGATGATCACCGTGGACGGTTATCAGAACATTACCATCTTCCGAGATCGGGTCTTCTGGGACACACAAATTTATTTCGTTATTACAAGATTTTTATTTAAAATGCAATAAGCAAAATACAAAATACAAAAAAAAAAAAAAAAAAAAAACTTTTCAAATTTCTTCTTTTATTTTCCTGACACAAATCCACCAAAATACACGTTCTTTTCGTCCTGGCTGGTAGGTATAACCCCTAAAATTAGTAAAATTTAAGAAGTTTAAAAATACAATACTTGTGAAATAGAAATTATTTTTATTTTAGACTATCCGAAAAAAAAAACAGCACATTAAGTAAATAAAAAGGATAATTAATTCCTACTGGAAAAATTACGAGTCTATGCCTTCATGAATGTTTCCTGAAAAACAACGTCAAAATGACGAGTTACACACGTCATGAAAATAGAATTACTTAAATTATCTGTTAAATCTGTTTATCTACAAAATTTATACAGTACCTAATATCTAATAATTCTCGCCAAAGTTACCCAAGACATAGTGGTCACACCTTATCTATACCCAAAATACAACCACTCAGTGACGTCACATTGTGACTAAAATGAATACGTCTCCAAAAACTTTAAAAAAGAACAAGAACACTTCAAAACATTATTTATTGTAAACAAGTATTTTTCGGAATTTTTTTTTAATTTTTGGGACGCCACTGCACTGTACGACACGTCACAAATATGACCATAAAAACCACCAATGTGTGGTGTCACATTGTGACCATAATGCGATATTTAAATAACAGGTTTGAAAATGAAAAAATTAATTTGAACATGGCCATCTTAATACATGACTCCATTAAGGAGTATAGGCGCTTTGCAAATTAACATATATTCACTTATTTATAAAATAACAGGAAAATGATTGGTCAAGGTTATTTTTATTTAATATACAATTGGAAGTTATGATACAAACTTTTTGGCTGATTCAGAATATAAATACAATGATAATAATAATAACTGGAAATGAAAACTTTTTCAAATACCACATTTAAAACAAAAATGTTATATGAAAATGAGAAGAGACTTTTCGCTGAATATATAATAGTATAAAGCACAACGTATAAAGCACCAGAGAACCTACTAAAATTGTAGACATCAATGAATTTTTATTTTTTTTTGGAAATTTGCTCAAATGACAACATGCGGACAATAAACTTTGATTCAAGAGACGGACAAAAACTTGGCTAGTCTAATATGTACTACCCGAAAAAATATTTTTTATATTAAATTACGAAAGTTTTTCAGTTGCATTTTATTCTTTATAAAAAATTAACATTTTTAACGAGCTAAAACAACTGCAACATATTTATTAATATAAATAATTGCTGATATCGAAATCGACAGAACGAAATCCAAGAGAAGTAGGAGGTTTTTTTTTAAGGGAGCGGAGAGATGTCTTGTGGCAAACTGATGCCATGATAAAATAAATAACATTTTTATACACTTAATTATGTTTTTTACTCTTTGTAGTTAATTAGTTTAAATAACTGAGCGAAAATAATATGTTTTATTAATCCTTAAAAAAATCATCAACGATAAAGAAAATAAAGTTAAAATAGGAAAATCTATGGGTGGTACACCCTCACTCTCTTCATCAGTCCCCATGACTGCAACAAAAATAATTTCGAAATTGAACGCATTTTACTTTTTTGAAAGAAGGGCTTGAAATCTCTTTAAATTTGACTGGGTGCAAAAAAGTTTTAGGTGCAGTCAATTATTTCGCAATGCACAAAATATAATATATAGTACAAAATATGTTATGTTCTCAATGGGGAAAGTGTGGAAGACATTTTCAGACCTTAATTTTTTATTTAAAAAAAAGAAAAGAAAACAAAAGGGGGTTAACAACCCTATAATTGGCCGATCCTGATTGAACCCACTTATGTTGGATTAAATAAAGTATCTTTTCACAGTAATATAAAATTCTTTTACACATGCTGTATGTAACGGGACTTTGGTATGTTAACTATTTAAAATTTAAACAAAGGGTTAAACACTGGAAAGCATTGAAAATCATTAAAAATTTAGTCATCAAAGTTTAATAAGGAATTCAATTACTATAACATATTTAAAAGCTCAAGATTGATTTAAAAACGCCATTTTTGATAGCAAGCAACCTATGAAACAAAATGAAGAAATGCAAGCACCTGCTTTCATAAAAATACGATTAAAGCGCAGATGGATGTTGCTGATTCCAGAAGGAATGACTGTTACACTCAGTTTTTCCTACAAGGGGCTGTGCACATATAACGTTATCACTTTAGTGAGGAGGGACGGTTAGACACTTGATATCGTAAGATATCTCTAGGGGGAGGGTGTTTTGTCTTTTAATAACGGTATCATTTTTAATCCAACCAAAAAAAATTGTTTTTCTTTATTGGTAACTTTTTCTAATATCAAAATAGTCCGTTTTTTAGGTTCTATTTTAATGAAAATGCAAAGTTATTATTAAAACCGTTAAATGATTAAAATAATTTCATTCCAAAACATGGCGTATCCCAACGTTTAACATTCCTATATTCTTCTGCTGTTAGAGACACCAGGTGCGAAGTAGTTTGAAATGATTATTTGTTGTGTTTAATAGAAAGAAACAAGAAAGAATGTTGTCCACCTGTTTTGTTTATAAGAAATACTGTTGGCTCCTCGCCGTGCGAGGGGGAGGGGGCAAGTGCAGAAAGACAATATTACTGTTGAATGCATTATGCAACAAAAAGCTATTATCAAATACTTTTGAATAGTAACTATTCTTTTTAAGTATTAGATGATATAAAGTTATTTCATGTATAATAAATATATTTTATTGACTTCATCTCTTCATTTGAATCAGTAAAGTAAACAACAAATGCAAAACCGTATCTGTTTATCACTGCAAGTACGTACACAGAAAAACAAAAAAATAAATGTAAAAATAAAAAGAGTTTTTAGACATTGATAATGATACCAATGGGGAGTGGGGGGGGGGGGGTAGATGAATGATAATGTATGATATCGTAAAGGGGTGGGGGGGGGTCCAAAATTACCAAAAAGTGGATATCGTTATATATGTACTGCCCCCATGGTTTTTTTCTGTAAATACTTTGACCAGCTTTAATAATATGAAATTTTATTTTGATATTTTTTAACAAAAATTAAGCGTAGATGAGGCTCGATAACTTTGATGAAATAGTTTAAGTATCTTCCATTGTTATCGAATCTTGTTTTTTTCTTCTAAAATTATAAAACAAGAAGGTTAGACTTGTTTTCCTGGTAGAAAAGAAAATATAGATACATAAAAAAGAGGTATGTAAATATTTAACTTTTGTAAAGCACTTTCTTATGACAGTATGTGAAATGAAATTTTGTTAGCCATTCAGTTTTTCTCTTCTTTTAGATTTCATGAATTCTGTAATTTTCTGCAGTTTAAAGATAGGGAACTTTTTACCCATAAAATTATTTTGTATTAAAGATTACGTTGAATTTCTGAGTGTTAAATATTTATAATATTGGCCACTTTTCTGTAAGAACAATTTTTTTTTCTAGAATATGTCTTCACAGAGTTATGGAAAATTTACAAAAAAAAAATCTATTTGGTATCAAAATATTATCATAAAAATTATTTGTATTAATTTATCGTTTATCAAATTTAATACAATTTGCTTAATTTAATGCGTATTTGATGAAAATTGAATAAGCATATATTAAACATGAACATAATTTGCCGAACATATTTAAAAAAATATATATATATATATATTTCCCACAATGTTTAGGCCTGAGAAGGGGCAGATAGGAAGATATTTCATTCAGTTGGTTTTACATTAGATGTTAAATTTTTAGTAATAAATAAGGTTAAACCAATTGAGCTTTTAAAAAAAATAGTAAAATTAATCAATATGATATTTAATCCACCCGTAAAACTCGGATCTCTTCGAATGAAATTGAAATAAATCTTAGACTTTTTTAACCCTTTCCGGCACAGTGGTCCCACTCCGGGCACACCTAATTTTAATTCCAAACTTGCATACGGCACCAAGAATATTTTAATAAAATTTTGTTTCTATAATGAAAGCTTAAAATAAGGAGTTCATATTTTCTAAAAAAGTCCTTTGTAAATTCTGGTGTCAGTCAGCAATTTCTCATTTTACAAACAGACTTTGTCTGTGCCGGAAAGGGTTAAAGGTTTGCATTTTGCATGTACCTTGACATTTTACATACACCCATCATAAACAGTGTTGTAATACAAATGTTTGCAGCTTGTGAAGCTTAGCTATGGGATTTCCTCCTCAATTTATCAATTATTGCTGTAACTTTTTGCGTTTTCCCGATATTTCACTGGTCTTTTTATACGAGTTGCCCTATAGTATTGACTATCAAATCATGGCATTCATGCATTTTGCATTGTTTGCATTTTGCATGTACCTTGAAATTTTACATACACCCATCATAAACAGTGTTGTAATACAAATGTTTGCAGCTTGTGAAGCTTAGCTATGGGATTTCCTCCTCAATTTATCAATTATTGCTGTAACTTTTTGCGTTTTCCCGATATTTCACTTGTCTTTTTATACGAGTTGCCCTATAGTATTGACTATCAAATCATGACATTCATGCATTTTGCATTGTTTGCATTTTGCATGTACCTTGAAATTTTACATACACCCATCATAAACAGTGTTGTAATACAAATGTTTGTAGCTTGTGAAGCTTAGCTATGGGATTTCCTCCTCAATTTATCAATTATTGCTGTAACTTTTTGCGTTTTCCCGATATTTCACTGGTCTTTTTATACGAGTTGCCCTATAGTATTGACTATCAATGTGACAAAAAATGTTTGCTGTAGTTCGTTCACGCATGCACAGTTAAAATTTATTTCATACAAATCCCCATAGCTCATCAAATATTCAATATATTAACATTTTAATTATAAAATACTATTTCTACGATTTTTGTCAAGTTTGTGGAAAGCGGTGTTAAATTCGGCTAAAAACTCTGCATGCTATATAAAAACAAACCTTTTGAATTTTTCACAGAAACGTTAACATCTTTACGAATATACGTACTATACTTACACAAATGCACACAAATGTTGAAAAGGACTTACATAGTCATTTGCTACAGTGACCGACCCTTTTTAGCTTTGGTGATCGAAAATATTTTATTATTAAAATTATTATTCCTCCCCCTAATTGTCCTCGCGACAAAATCTTCACTGAAAAATATGAAGTCAAACATGTTCTTTACATCCTCAAAGTTCAAGGACATTTCGGGCATTTCCGCACGAGTTTCTGTAGATATTCGATGAAACGTCTGAAATTGGTCACTGCCCCTTAATCTCTGGACATCAGTGTATATTGACTTCAATTCTTTGAAAATTAATGTATATTTTATCTGCTGCAAGAATGTAAATAGATTTTTTCATTTTATTTTATTTCAATTTTTTTTTTATTCATAATTTATGCATCAAACTGCTAACAGTGTTCTATATTATCAACAGTGAAATGTGAATTCTGGACACCAGTGTACTAAGTATTTTGAAATATAATATACATAACTAAAACTTGAATTTCGATGCATTTTTTTTTTCAATTTAAAAAGAATTCATGTAAGTCATACGTTTGTTTTTCTGTTTTATCTGATTACAGCTAATTGTTTCAAAATTCCTGCTTGTGGTGTGTTTTTGCACCATTTTCTTTTAAATTCAATTGTGTTTTGTAAAAATTAGATAAGTCCAATTTTTCGAAATGCATTTTTAACATTTTCCAACCTAGTTGAAAAGTGTTTATGACTTCGGTTTGTCTGCCGTATGGCCGTCTGGCCGTCTGGCCATGCTCTAACTCCCGTAAATATGCTCGGATTGCTCTGCAATTTTTATATGTTATTGTCGTTATCTATAGCATGTTCCCTGTTTCAACGGAAGTGTTATAGTTTCACTTATAGTTTTTTTACAGGGACACTCAAAAGAATTCCGTTACATTACGATCTATGGGGAAGTATCATTTGCGGTTTATTTTAATGATATTACGCAATTTCAAACACAGTGTAAGTGGTATATATCACTAAGGTGCATTACAAGAAGTTTAATATGGAATAGGGTGTGCATAGCATTTATAGTTACTTTACAGGGGCAGTCAAAAGAATTCCGTTACATTACGTCTATGGAGAAGAATCGTCTGCGGTTTATTTAAATAATGTTTCACTATTTTAAACGCATTGAAATTTATATATATCACTAAGGCGCATTACAAGAGACTTACTACAGAATAGTGTGTGTATAGCAGTCATCGTTCATTTACAGGGACACACAAAAGAATTCTCTACTGTCTGTTAACAATAATTCCTGGAAGTGCCTTTTAAGTTGCTGAACGCGATTTTAAATTTAACTCACTTTTTGTCTATTAAGTGGTGTGTATAAACTCTGTAGATCATATACAGGGAAGCACAAAAATTCGCGAACACATTTCCGTTTATTGACAGAAACTCCAGAAGGAGAATTTTAAACTGTGCTATGCGTTTCTTAACTTAACTAAAATTTCGCATCCTATATATACAAATTTATAGATCATATACAGGGCTGAATAAAAGTATTCGGATATTTTTCCGAATATTGTATATGTTGGAAATTCCTGAAATTATGTTTTTAAATATGTTATGCGTTTTCCAAATTGTTTACTTACATGTTATCTTTCAGGTTATTAAACGGTATGATTTGAAATATTATTTTGGAAGCGGTGGAAAGTGTTACATAATCTATGCTTGACGCACGATTTTTCGTTCTTGTTATTTTAACTTTAAGGTAAGCTGACATATGAAGATAAAAATGTTTAAAATTACATAGGTTTGTCTATTCATTTTTAATCAAAATTGTTGTATATGATTTGTCTATTTGGTCAAATACTTAAACAAACACGATTAATTTCCTTTTTAGCTCACAGGCTATCAAAGCCTGAGAGCTTTATGTGCCCGCCGGTTCTGTACGTATGTATGTACGTAACGCGATAACTCTTCATAGAAATATCCGTTTTCCTTCAAATTTTGTTTATAGGTTCACTGTGTTAAGGCGCTTCCCTGATTAGTTTTCGGGATTGATTGGTTAAGTATAAAGGGGGGAACGGGGGGCTAATCCCCCCCTTAATTTATATAAATGGGTTTTTCATGCAGAATTATTCCGTTTTCCTTCAAATTTTGTTTATAGGTTCACTGTGTTAAGGCGCTTCCCTGATTAGTTTTCGGGATTGATTGGTTAAGTATAAGGCGGGGAACGGGGGGGCTAACCCCCCTTAATTTATATAAATGGGTTTTTCATGCAGAATTATCGCATTTGCTTCAAAATTTGTTTATAGGTTCACTGTGTTAAGGCGCATCCCTGATTAGTTTTCGGGATTGATTGGTTAAGTATAAAGGGGGGACGGGGGGCTAATCCCCCCTTTAATTTATATAAATGGGTTTTTCATGCAGAATTATTCCGTTTTCCTGCAAATTTTGTTTATAGGTTCATTGGGTTAAGACGCTTCCCTGATTAGTTTTCGGGATTGATTGGTTAAGTATAAAGGGGGGAAACGGGGGGGGGGTAATCCCCCCCTTAATTTTGATAAATTGGTTTTTCATGCAGAATTATCCGATTTTCTTCAAATTTTGTATATATATACATTGTAATTAGAAACTTCCTGATTAGTTTAAGGGGTTCATTAGTTAACTATGAGGGGGGTAACAGGGGTATGACCCCCCCCCTTAATATATTGTTGATTTCTTTATTTTTCGAGGGGCTTATTTCAAATTCTTTGAAATAAGAGTATAATATACAATTAGTGTGAATAGCCTGTGAGCTCAATGCCCTCAGCTTAACTGGGCAGTTTTCTTTTTATTTTTTGTATCATTTGTAGGGCAATTAATCTCATGGATTGGAAAAACAACATAAGTCCAATATTTGTTTTAAATAGCCTTTTTTTAAAAATTGTTATAAATTATATAACTGATAATCGATATGCTTAATTAAAGATAAAAAATATATATATATAGTGATCCACAGAAAAGTTAAAGCATTTAACATTTGTCTGTAGCATATATTTTATTGATTACTGAAAAAAAAATTACATCTGGGACATATGTAGTTTTTGAAATCACTGATTGCATTCATAAACTAATAAAGCTATTTTTTGCTTTTCCGTTTTTGTCAATAGTATGACATATTTAGCATAATATATTACTACTATGAAGTAAACGTTTTAATAAACAGTCATTACTGCAGAGAATCGGTGAAAGGCGGTAACCTGGAATGAAATCAAAATAGCAGGCTTGATTATCAAGACAAAAATAACTATATTGTAGTAATTTAGCTTAAATTATAACCACAACTGAGCTGAGAATAATAGAGATTATCATTAGAATCCATCCCGAATTGTCTTTGATGCCCATTTTTAACTAATTAAGTCAATTACGAAGCTATGTTACAGTTCTTTTGAAAGATCTTTAACTTGTTTATAGTTTGTTAACTTGTATACATCTAGTAACTATTTTTTATGTTTAGCAAAAATCTCCTGCCAAAATTATTAATGTTAAATATTTAGAGTTTCAAAACTCCTTTTTGAGATCCTTTTGCTCTTACCAAAACAGCGAGTTTTATATGTTGTAAGACAAATATTTTTAATTAGGTGAGTTTTATCTTGATCCATTTGTTGAACGCGAAACATCTTAAATACAAAATGTAGTATATACAAAAATTCAAATAGTTGTTGAATTTTATAATAACTGCGTATAATAATTAACAAAATAATATTCAGTAGTAAAACATTTATTTTTATTCTGAAATTCATATATTTAACTTAATAATACAATGTCTGAAGTCCCAAAGTTATAACGTTTAAGAAACATTATATAACTATAAAGAAACTATCTTTACAGAAACGATAGAAATACTTGACCATCAGACAGCGTGAGAAAGAATTCTGGGTAGGTGATCCCAGTAATGTGTTCCCATGGAGGGGAATCTTTTATAATCATAATCTATCATGACGAATCTTCCATTTAAAAGGTTTCAAACAGATTAAAGTCGCCGAAATCTGCGTGTGAGGTAGATTTTTCTAGAAGCATGGTGTCGGCTGTGTACAAGGTGGAACTCTCTCAAATGACGGAGTTTAATTTCTTCCCTTTCTTCAACCAATGATGATAGAGTTTGCGAATGATATCATTTTCTGTCCTTCGGATAGGCCGAATTTAGTATCTCCTATATTTAATCACGAGAAATGAATTAAGGTAGTCCTGTAAAAGGAATTAAGGTAGTCCTGAGAGAAGTCATGGAAAGGACTAACAGCCCATTTAGGAGCTGGGTTTATTTATTAGGAGAAATTCTGGAATAACGTACTGGCTCGGTAAAGAGCTAAGGGAGAGTTCTAGATACAAGAATTGAGAACTCTTGGAAGTATATTTTGAGTCTCTCAAATATTCTCACTGAAAAAAGTCCCTGGATACCTGAGTTGAGGAAAAACAACCAGAGATAAACAATATCTGAACTTAGTGAAAGTCTATGCTGCGGCTTTAGTTATCGCCATGAAAACTGTATACATTTATGTCAGCGAGTTTCTATTTGAACATTTTCTCAATAACTGGAGAATTTTGAGACAAAACTCAAAAACTGGGTATTACACCCATGAACTTTTCAATTCCTTTATGAACAATCAATAATAGTAAAAAAACTCACGAAATATTTTTGTTATAATTTCATTTATATAATCAAGACTAACTTCATTCTTAATAAAGTTATTTTTTAAACTTAAGTGAAGACGATTGCATGTCGCTCGCTACCCATCACACTGTGATGGATATGTAATTGTTTACATAACGTATCGAGTGTCTATCATAAAATTTGACGTTACGTACTAATTACTTAATCCAAGTTAATTAAAATAAAAGTTCAAAAGTTCAGTAAGCAGTCCATTTACTTTCTCTTACATCATATGATGATCACTTTAATTACTCCATAATTACTATTTTCTTAATTTGTTTTTAGCATTACTCTATATATTTATAATAACTTTTGACATGTAGCTTGAAAATATTCTCCGAAGCTTAAAGGATTTTGATTTTATCAATTATCTTTTGCCAAAATATTAAATTTTAATTTTAAATAATGAACTTTAGAGAAATTTTTCTTAATGAAGTTAAAAGCAAGTTTCTCTGTTTAAGCACATAACAGTATTAATATAATAACATATTTCAAATATGTTATCATATTTGAATTATAGGGTTTGACGAAAGGAACACCCCAAGTCGCAATGTGAATAAAAATCTAAAATAATGCAAGGTATAGAAAGGAATTATCTATAACTGGAAATTATATCTCGTGCCATTTTGATTCATTGTTTTGAAAGTTAATTACATGGGTAATTAAGAATAATTATCTGTGATTACATAATGTATTCAACCTGTATTCAACCTGGTATTTCTCTTGAAATTGGGAAAAGACTTATACGCGAGTTTATACGCAGTTAAAACAAAAAAGAATGATTCAAATATCAAAATCTATCTTGTTCTGAATATGCTACCGGTCAATGAAATGCCATTATGTCCGAAGAAGATGAAGGGGTGTTCCCATCACTTTCCTTCTTACATACTCCCCTGCGGGATTATTTAAACCAGTTCTTTGGATAAAGCTCAGCTATTGTAACGTGTGGTGACGCATGAATTCCCTGAAAAAGGGCAAGCGATAATTAAACTTCCACATTTTTAATTCATATGTGGCAGATCAAATGTGAAAATAGGCAAAAATAATAGGAAACTCATGCATATGAACTAATACTGAACTAATACTAATACTAACTACTGAATTTGAATACAAAATTCGCCAAATTATTGAGGTATAGCCAAGTTGGTTTCATTTATGAAGATTTATTTTGGTCGCCAAATTTGGCGAGAATTTGGCGCTAACGGATATGAAAATGTAGTTTTATGCGTATGATTGGGAAAATGATTACAACAATGAAAAAAATAATTTGCGAGAAATTGCGTTCACTTAAACTCATAAAGTAATCTTTGGTTTTTCGTAATGTGCTGTCTTGTTTCAAAATGTCAGCCACCCTAGAATTTCAAACTGCTCTATCTCAGCCATTTTTTAAGATAGAGGTAAAACAAAAAATGCTCTGGAATCCTTGTATTAAGGCCTAACACTTAAATAAAAAATAAATTTGGATTTTTCACTTTTTTGTATATTTATTTTAGTTTTAAAATTTTCAGTGGCCGCCATCTTGAAACAAGATGGTGGACTAAGCTGTCCAACGAACTCAGTCGAGACATTGGTGAGCTTAATACACACAATTAGTTTCATCCAAATGAATTTATAAATACGAGCGTTATCGTATGACATAGATCATATATATATATATATATATATATATATATGGATATATATATATATATATATATATATATAAATCAACATTTGAACGGAGGGTGGTTTTTGGGGTCTGGGGGTCATGATCGGTGAAAATATACCGAAATTTTCCGGAATTGCTTTCCTCCGAACGGCTGCAATAGGTAGCTTTATACTTTTTTGTATTGAAAGATACCTAAAAGAAAAATCATGTTTGAAAATGTGAGTGAAGAGTGCCTATTAGTAAAAATTAAACGCAACAAGTAATGTTTCAGAATAAAAAAAGAAAAACAAAATCAAGGACTTGCTTGTTATCTTTGTGTTTATGGCAGCCCTTTATTGATATTATCATTACCTGCATAGAACCTACCTATCCTACCTGGTTCTGTGTATATCCGACACAATTTTCACGCACTTCAAATCGAGATCTGAAATGAAAGAAAATTAATACACATTTTAATGCAATTATAGAAATATTCTATGTCTCAAATATCAATTTTATATTTTATGTACGAAAGTAAACATGTATGCTTTTAGGTAGCTTTCAATACAAAAAAGTCCTTCCGGCCTGTACCGGGAGGAAAAGGTAGCTTTCCTATATCTTCGTTTTAAAATTTTAGCTAATGTTACACGAAAACAGCAAGCTAAAATGCAAAGAAACGTTTACAAAAGATTCGTTAATACTGAATTTGAAAAAGAAATTCGCCAAATTATTGAGCAATAGCCAAATTGGCTTCATTTATGAAGACTTATTTTGATCGCCAAATTTGGCGATATTTCGCCAAATGTCGCCAATTTTGCCAATTTTGTCGCCAATGTCGCCAATTTTGGCGTTAACGGATATGAATATATAGTTTTATGCGTATGATTGGGAAAATTATTACAACAATGAAAGAAAATAATTTGCGAGTAATCGCGTTAATGTGCTGTTTTGTTTCAAAATGTCAGCCACCCTAGAATTTCAAACTGCTCTATCTCAGCCATTTTTTAAGATAGAGGTAAACCAAAAAAAGCTCTGGAATCCTTGTATCAAGGGCTAACACGTAATTAAAAAATAAATTTGAATTTTAAAATTTTTTGTATATTTATTTTAGATTTTAAGTTATTTTACATCTTTAAATGGCCGCCATCTTGAAACAAGATGGCGGACCAAGCTGGCCAACGAACTCGGTCGAGACATTAGTGACCTTAATACACACAATTAGTTTCATCAAAATCGATTCATAATTACGGGCGTTATCGTATGACATAGGTCAGATATATATATATATATATATATATATATATATGGATATATCTATATATATAAATCAACATTTGGACGGAGGGTGGTTTTGGGGTCTGGGGGTCATGATCGGTGAAAATACAGGGTGATTATAAAGAAACTTTGCCAACATCTGCACTTCTAGCGCCCGTTCTATTTAACCGATCAAGATGAAATTTTAAATATAGTTGTTTGAAGGTATGCGCTCGAGATTCTGTGAATGGCAATACAGTGGTGCTCACGGTTACGGTTATAGTTACAGAAACTCGAAAATTTCGAATGGCAACGCCTACTTTTTCCTGTCTCAAAATGTTCAGCGCATGCGAAAACCCTAAATAGCGTTGAAACGGTACCGATATGTCCAAAAACCGACGTGTTATAGACATACAAACCGTTCTTTAAGGCGCACCGAGCAATAATGCATTCGACAGAGACAAGAAACTGCTGAATGATGAGAACACATATCAGACAAAAGAAAACCTTTATTGGCATCAAACATTTTCCACATGGGTGCCATCACAAGCAATTACGCATTGCATGCGGGAGACGACGGACAATACCGCTGAACGCAACATGACGCGAGGAATGTTTCTAATCTCACGCCGTATAGAATCCTGCAAGCCCGACAATGTTTGCGGATTGCACAGGTAAACTCTGGATTTGAGATATCCCCAAAACCAGAAATCCATAGGCGTCAGATCTGGGGATCGCGCAGGCCACGGAATAGGATAATGGCGTGAGATGATGCGATCACCAAAATGCTGATCTAGGAGCCTTTTAACTGACCTCGCTATATGTGGAGGTGCACCATCTTGCATCCAAACAACGTCATTGAGTGCATTCCGCCGACGCAACTCCGGTAGTACAGAATTTTTCAGCATGGCTGCATACCGAGAGCCTGTTACAGAACATGTTGCAGGACCCGCTGGGGTCGTTTCCTCAAAGAAGAACGGGCCGAGAACAAATGTAGCTGTAATGCCGCACCACACAGTCACTTTGGCGTCAAATAATGGTACTGGTGCCACAGCGTGAGGATTCGTCTCTCCCCAGTGCACACAATTCTTTGTGTTAATGTTGCCATGTAAGGTGAAATGCGCCTCGTCCGTCCATAGTATGCGAAGTGGCCAGTCGTTATCAGCATCATATCGTAATAAAAATTCATTTGCGAAGTCCAGACGTTGTTGTGGGTCACCCGGCTGCAACATCTGGACGCGCTGAAATCGATAGGGAAACATGTGAAGTACTGAGCGCAAGAGCTTGCGGACCGTTGTGTTCGGAATATCCAACAAGCGCGATAATCCTCTTGCAGTTTCTGTGTGCCCTGTAGTCACTGTATGATGCACTTCCATGACAACGTCCTCAGAAACTGTTGGCCGTCCGGAGCGCGGTTTGTCACAGGTGCAGCCTGTATCTTCGAATTTGCGCACTAAATCACGCACAGCTTGCAGAGTACATGGCCCACGTCGTTGTCGATGATTGCGGCGATACACACGCAAGGCTTCCGCAGCGTTCATCCCATTTAGATAATAGAGTTTGATCAATTCACCGCGAACTTTCCCAGGAAGAGTCATATCGTCGGCATGTGCGAGTTCATGAATGACGACTTCGCATACCCGCTTGGTATTTTATAGGCTTCCTCCGCTGAATATCTGGCGAACGGCGTTCTGTGATTGGTATCTTGCCTGTGTCATATGCAAAGTTACTGCGTGCGCACAGATCGTGTTTTGTTGGCCGGTTTTCAGAACTCTTCTTTGTGTATGCATAACACGTTTGTTTTTGGACATATCGGTACCGTTTCAACGCTATTTAGGGTTTTCGCATGCGCTGAACATTTTGAGACAGGAAAAAGTAGGCGTTGCCATTCGAAATTTTCGAGTTTCTGTAACTATAACCGTAACCGTGAGCACCACTGTATTGCCATTCACAGAATCTCGAGCGCATACCTTCAAACAACTATATTTAAAATTTCATCTTGATCGGTTAAATAGAACGGCCGCTAGAAGTGCAGATGTTGGCAAAGTTTCTTTATAATCACCCTGTATATCGAAATTTTCCGGAACTGCTTTCCTCCGAACGGCTGCAATAGGTAGCTTTATATTTTTTTGTATTGAAAGCTACCTAAAAGTATAAAGCTACCTATTGCAGCCGTTCGGAGGAAAGCAGTTCCGGAAAATTTTGATATATTTTCACCGATCATGACCCCCAGACCCCAAAACCACCGTCCGTTCAAATGTTGATTTATATATATATATATATATATATATATCTCCATATATATATATATATATATATATCTGACCTATGTCATACGATAACGCTCGTATTTATAAATCAATTTTGATGAAACTAATTGTGTGTACTAAGCTCACCAATGTCTCGACCGAGTTCGTTGGCCAGCTTGGTCCGCCATTTTGTTTCAAGATGGCGGCCATTTAAAAATTTAAAACTAAAATAAATATACATAAAAATTAAAAATTCAAATTTATTTTTTAATTAAGTGTTAGGCCTTGATACGAGGATTCCAGAGCATTTTTTGGTTTACCTCTATTTTACAAAATGGCTGAGATAGAGCAGTTTGAAATTATAGGGTGGCTGACATTTTGAAACAAGACAGCACATTACAAAAATTTTCATTGTTGTAATAATTTTCCCAATCATCATACACATAAAACTATATATTCATATCCGTTACCGCCAAATTCTCGCCAAACTTGGCGACATTTGGCGACCAAAATAAGTCTTCATAAATGAAGCCAATTTGGCTCTTGCTCAATAATTTGGAGAATTTCTTATTCAAATTCAGTATTAACGAATCTTTTGTAAACATTTTCTTTGCATTTTAACTTGCTGTTTTCGTGTAACATTAGTTACAATTTTAAAACGAAGATATAGGAAAGCTACCTTTTCCTCCCGGTAAAGGCCGGAAGGACTTTTTTATATTCAAATATATACTTTTATTTTTATTTTATGAAGCAACATTGTAGACGTTCTTTTCAAAGATTTACCAAATTGGACCCACAAGACTGGAAACTAAACGCGAAACCGAACTGTAGCCGAAATAATTAGCGCCAATCCGTCCTAACACTCCCCGACTCGTTTTTCGGGTAAAATTGTGTTACCCGATCGGATTCAAGATCCATAATAATTTTAAATACCATTGTTGCAAATATCGCTCATTTTGAAACGTAGTAGATAATGATATATTATAATTTTTGTTGACCTGAAAAGTAATCGTTGTGTAATTTTCGTCTATTTTTGGCTTCAGTAAGCCAACGATGAGGCCAGAAAGTGATGTGTTTCTCATCAGTACAGTGCATATAAGTTAATTGTGTCAAAAATTGGCTCAAACAATGTCTATATATTTTGCTTTAAAGATTTTTGGCTTCCTTTCCGAACAATTTAGGTTTAAACTGCTTCGTATTACCAAAAATGTAGTGTCAATGAAAGGGTCACAAACAAGTTCCAGCAAGTTCCATCCTCTCACTGTAGCGTCATCATGGACAGCTATTGAAGTTGGGTGTAACATTCACCAGCACAGACAGCACTGCATTACAGCGTGCCTTCAAATGTTCCAGAAAAGGAGTGGATACCGTCGTTCAAGCTTATGGGGGCGTACTAAATGACTATGCTCTGATCTTTCAAATGCTATATAAAGACATTTCGTAAAACTTATATTTTAATTAATAATATTTTGTTTAAAAAATGGTTAATTTGTTTGCATTTTGGTGACTGACCCAAATATACTGCAAGTATAACTAGTTTGCGAGTGTTACACTTGTTTACATTTAATGTTTATGGGAATTAATGACTAAGTATATGATTTCTAGAAGAATTGAATTTTAGAAATTATACTTTATCAGAAGTGGCTTTGGTAACCCAGGGAATATATATATATTTTTTGCACCCCTTCTTTTACTTATAACTTCTATTGAAAATAATAAGTATCAATGAAGTATTTTGTGTATTTTTCATAATTGTTTTATATCAATAAATAAAAGGGTGTTTAAGAGGTTATAATATTTTTAAGCACTCAAAAACACCTTTTCTTTTCTTTTTAAACATATATGAGTACTGTGTAAAAATCCGCATTTAAGTATTTTCATTATTATTGTTCAAACCATAGTACGTTATTAAGTTCAAACGATAGTACGTTTATATACAACTCTACTATTAAGCTACAACATTACTTTAAACGGGCGCGTTTCTGACCACTTTTAATCTGAAATCGTTTAAGTCAAATTTGTAAAATTAGTATAACCATATGTTCAATTTTGAGCAGCTGAAACCGAAAAATAAAAGTTGAAAAAAAAAAAAAATATATATATATATATATATATGTCGTGTTTCCAAGTTCAAATCCGGGAAAAAGGCAGTCGTGCTCGTGATAAATAGGGTTAGCGATGTGATTGGTTTCCCTTTTAACTCGCATCAGGCGGCAGTGTGGTATCATCAACAACAAGAAATGTCAGTCCATATTTTTGTCGAAGAACCTTTTATTTCCAGTTTTAAGACATCTCTTCAGGGAAAATGCTCATTAGCCAACGCTAAACGAAAAAAAATACAACGTTCCATTATTTTCTAGAATCCGTCCCGATTCTTTTAGCAAACACCAGCGTCGAAAAAAAATCCTCCGAATCAGGATGATCGTGTTTTTAAACTAGCTTGCGTAATAATACAGAATACGTCACGTGACCCACTTCTATCGAATCAAAAGGTCTCTTTTGGAACTTTATCAATATTTCCGGTGGATTTATTTTGTTGTAAAATGCAAAAACTTTCTACGCCCTTCCCGAATATTCCATAATCTCGTACCAGATGCCTGTCATATCAACAAACGAGCTTATCTGTTTTTGAGGCTGTAGCTAAACTTCGAATTTAATACGTAATAAAAATAATAAGAAGAAAAGAAAATGAATCTTTATAAAAGGGAAAAAAAAAAAGAAAGAATTAAAGTTTTTCGGAAATATTTTAATAGACATTTGATATTTAATAATAGGATAACTTTATGAAATAAGGTTTTTTGAGCGGAATATTTTAAGAGATACGATATTTTAGCATTTAAATAAAGAAGTTATAGCAATTTGACCACACGGGAATAATACTAATGAATTTTAATAATGGATTAAAATAAAGATGTTCTATTTAAAGAATAAATTAAAAAAGCTATCGCCATTTTTAGAATAACTACATTCGAATAAATATTATTAAGGGGATTAGGAATAATTGGCTTTACATATGGATAGTAAAAGGCTATTTTAAGAATGAGAATTATTTTAATAAGCTGGGTTATATACCGAATATTATTGAATGGACAAATTTTATAGAATAATTGCGGAAAAAATTTAAATTTTGTAATATATATATATATATATATATATATTGCAATTTAAAAATATTATTATTTTATGCTAATTTTAAATTTAATCAGTAATTTGCATATGTTTTGACATTAGACATTAAGCGTAAAGGATGTAAATGGTTGTAAAGGTATTCACATTTTTTTTTATGCAAAACTATTTATTTTATTATGCGTTCAATGCCTATTGTTTTCCTTTCACGTTTTAACAATAAAAATTTTTGAATGTCTAATTTTAATAGTTATAAATTGTTGCAAATATAACTTTTTTATAGATTCTGAAATATAATATGCAGTATTTCAAAAAGCAAAAAATTTTCCCAATATCATATTGAGATTAACCAGTTGAATCATGCCTCATTCATGGTAATTGTAACTTACTCAAAGGTGCCGTAGACCGTTAATAAAATAATTTAACAGTTAGTATTATCAAAATATTTAAAACAGCAGTACGAAATTTGAATATAACACGGAGGAAGTTGATAGATTTATCTAAATTAGTCAATGTGTTTATAATTATTTTAAATTGTTTCGAAAAACATTCGTATGCCTTTAGGATGTTTTTTAGCATGTGTTTTTGAATCATTCTTCTAGAAACGTACAAAATAGTGTTATTAAATATTTATTAAAAAAGAATTGCAATAAAAAAAAAGTTATAATGAAAATGTGGTAGAATACAAAAGAACAATACATGTAAATAATTAAATTAAAAATTTTCATATGAATAATGTGTCCACAAAGTTTGATAAATCATGATAAATCATTGGTGTTTTGTTTTAGCATTTATTTTGGCACCGTTTCGGTCCTTACGCTTGTATGACTGTATCTGGATGGGAAACGCGATCCAGAGAGCTCAACTCATGTTTTCTTTATCACCCAATTTGCAGTTTAACAAATTTTAGTATTAGTACTCATTTAAAAAGATATTTTGATAATTTTATTGTTATTTTATCATTTTCATTCATTTCATTTCCCTTTATTGGCGCACACGTCCCTACGTAGACTGCTAAACCCTATACATTCAAATGGCGAAGTGCATTCTCTATTAACCAAACTTTTTTTTTGTAATCTAAACATTTTTAATACTTTTTTCTCATAATGTTTCTGAACATTTCAAACTAATTCTTTTTTTCTCATGTTTTATGAAGTTCAATGAAATGGGATTGGTTTTACTAAGCATCTAACCTTCCAGAATATCGCTATAAAGATTGTAAAATCGCTGTGACATTATTTTCATTTTATCCAGGCCATGCAATCTTTATTTACCCCACTTCACAAGAGAAACTGTGAATATACCTCCTTGTACCCTAAAAGAGGTATTTTTGAATCCGTTATCGAGAATTTTGATTAGTCTTGTTGGATCATTTCAGTTTGTGTAGCTCAAAAATGTCACAAAATAGTGTTTGAGCATCAAAAGGAAATAATTTAATTCTTGATGCCGTAGATAAAGGTGCGACTCCGTGAAGGCTCAGACAAACATTAAGAGCATTTTCAGTAATTAAATTGAAGGACGAATGTGGTAAGTATACTTAAAATTACTCTGCTACAATAAAACCGATAATATCATTAAAAAATTAATTCAGTTATTTTAAATATAAAATTTGTTTTCTCAAATTAAAAATGCCATGTATTCCTAAACAATAACAATGTTTTATTTTTGGTTTTCAAAAAATGTTTTACCGATAAATAAAAAATAAATAAAATAAACTAATTCGATATAATTTACAAAAAAGTGCAATAACCCCTAAAAGATTTATTACTTTTAATATTCAAAATCTTTCTAAAACTTTTGAAATGATGTCACAAATCTTCTGACGCATTTTCAAACCAGTCGGATATGCCAATCTCAAAACTTTCTTCTATCTCATACATGTGAATACTTCAAATTTCGCTATCACATCAAAATAAAATCAATATTTTTTGTCTTTCTGTTGTACATCAGCTGCTTGCGAAACGTTGGGTTACCTGGATGCAAAGAACTTTTCGCTGCACATGCAGCCGATGAACATCACAACTATGAAAAATCTGGAAAATCGCACAAAAATCGCAATTACAGTGCCCCCCCCCCCCCCCCACCCGGCGGAATATTTCCACATTAAGTACGACCTGCTGACCATAGTGAAAAGCATATAAATAAAATTTGTTTAAATTCGATGCGTATCCTCATGCATTTTTCAATGATACAATGCGGACGGACAGACAGACAAACGCACAGTGGTCACAAATTGGGTTTTATGTGGCCAAATATCATTTCTGGCTTTTCTATTCGTTGTTGCCGAAACGTCAGTTGAGGCTCACTGTTGAGACCCGAAAAGTTTTTGGTTTCCGTCTGTTTGTCTGTTTATCTATCTGCTCCGCGATAACTGCCGCAAAAATGATACGATTTGGATGATTTTTGGTGGGTATGTTGGTGAGTTACCCGGAATTAGCTGTATTAGTGTTTGGTTACATTTGGTTCATTCGTTCAAAAAATATAGAACATTTCTTTTTAGGTGTTAATGCTTTCCTATAGGAATGCAGACGATTTTCAAATTTCATTTTTAACTGAAATGAAAATCACATATTTGAATAATGAATGTAAAAGTAAAATTATTAATGCTAAATTTTCGATATGAAGGTTTTAAATATATCCAATAGCTTTGAAAATTTGCTGATACATTCATTAGAATTAACAAATTAATTGTTTAAATTATTGGAAAATGTTTTGTATATGTTCGAGAAATATAAAACTCTTTATTTTCACATTTTTAACAAATTTTAAAATGCTTTTTTTTTTTACTTTGCTCTTTAATTTATTAGTTGCTTAGCAACACTATTTCAAAGAATATCAAAATAATAAAATTCAAGTAACTCGCATCATTTTGCTGCAATATTTTATTATCGAAATAAATTAGTTTTGTATTCTATTGACATAAATGAAGAATTTATTTTAATACAAGTTAATTTTTTTATCTAAAAATTTACATGAATAAGAAGTTCATAAGAATTTCAGAATATCATTGCACAAACCTTTTTAATTTAATGCTTCTCATTTCTGAAACCTCCGAAGTATTTTATATGCCTATAAATGTGTATGTAATATAACAAAAAAAAATTAAATAGAGGATTGTAAGATGCTAAATAATATGAAAAGTGAGATTAAAAAACAATGACTTTGAGAGCTGACGTTGAGGCTCCTGATCTGCAGATTTACTAGTATATGATTCATTTTTTATTTTACATTGTTCTAAATGATATTACATTGTGATTTAAATGATGTGACCTTCCCTTCTTTTGTGGTGTAAAACGTATTTTCAAAATATTTTTAATATAGAAAAAAATATTCTTAAATAAAATAAAGGTATGATTATGAAACTTCCCAGGAGTTGGAATGATCAATGTCAGTATAAAATATAAAGTCAATGTACGTTTGTGTTCTGCGGCCGTATGCAAAAATAATATTTCGCGTGAAATGCCCACGCCATAAATACATTAACCGTATGCTGGAGGGGGTGGGGGGAGGACGTAAGTTTCAGAGAATGGGGAAATTTACAAAAATGATTATTTATTTAATTTTACAAAAAACAGTAACAAATGCAGAATCTTTTTTTTTAATTAGAATTTCAAATGTATTGTGCATTGTGCGATCGAGATAGAGGCAAAAGAGAGTGTGTGTGTGTGGGAGGAGGGAATCGAAAATTTTGGAAATAATCTATTTAATGAATTGGATGATTTATTTTTAATTCATAATAAATACAAATGCAAAAAACTTAAAGAAAATTAAAGATTTAACATTTTCTATGCTAGAGGGGCAAATTAAAGAAGGGGACATTTCGCATGTGTGTGAAAGGAGGATTTATCTGATTGATTATTTATGTATTTTATTGATTACTAGCTGACCCACCCGCCGTTGCCCGAGCCCGTGTAATAAACTCAAATCTTTTAAAAAACGAATCTCTGGCCAAGGTCTCCGATGGTTTCGACACCGTATACCGGGCACGCTCGCACGCTCCGGAAAATCTTTTATTTCCCCCTTCCATCGCCAGGGGAGCAACCTCTTTCGGAAAGAGCCTCTGAGACAGGTTAACGTTGCCTACGGTATTGTATAGTAGGCGTGTGACAAAATCGAGCTGGTTTCGAGAAGATGGGAACATTATAAGCCGAGTTATTGAAATAAGGCACAGTTAGGGAAAATAATCATGAGTGAGGTGCCGGGTGAAGGGGATGTTCAAGTGTCCTTCAGAAAATGACTAATTAGGACGACTACGATGCATTTTTAAAAATTCGTTCGTTTGCTTAAGCTAGGAACTTAAATACAAATTTGCCTTAAACGATATGCGATAAACGATATAGCGGATATGAAATGATTCGGAAATAGTGGTAACCGCTACTCATAAATTTACTTTAATGTTATAGAAGGTGACTATTAAGTTAATTATAATGTTTGGAATCAGTTCCGTTGAAATCGGAAAGATAGTTGTGGAGATACGGAAACGGGGCATAGTTAGAGAAAAAACTTTGAAGGAGGGTCCGGGGGCGGGGGGGCGGGAGGGGATGTTCAAGTGCCATTCAGCAAATGACTAATAAGGACAACCACTATGCATCTTTAAAAATTCGTTCGTTTTGTTAAGTAAGAAACTTAATTAGAAATTTGGCTTAAACTATTATTCGGAAATAGTGGTAGCCTCTACACATAAATTTAGTTTAATGTTATAAAACGTGTCTATTAAGTTAATTATAATGTTTGGAATCACTTGCGTTCAAATCGGAAAGATAGTTGCTGAGATATGGAAACGGGGCATAGTTAAGTAAAAAACCTTCAAGGAAAGGTCGAGGGGATGCTCAAGTGCCGTTCACCAAATGACTAATAAGGACAACCACTATGCATCTTTAAAAATTCGTTCGTTTGGTTAAGCTAGGAACTTAATTAGAAATTTGGCTTAAACTATTATTCAGAAATACTGGTAACCGCTACTCATAAATTTAGTTTAATGTTATAAAGGGTGACTATTAAGTTAATTATAATGTTTGGAATCACTTGCGTTGAAATCAGAAAGATAGTTGCTGAGATATGGAAATGGGAAATAGTTAGAGAAAACTTTGAAGGAGGGCCCGGAGGGGGGGGGGTGGGTAGCGAATGTTCAAGAGATCTTCCGCAAATAACTAATTAGGAGGATCACTATACATCTTTAAAGATTGATTCCTTTGGTTAAAACTAAGAACTGAAATTTGGCTTAGGCTATTATTCGGAAATACTGGTAATTGCTTTTTAGAAATACATCTTGAAGCAATGAATGCTGATTTTTACGATAATTTAGTAAAAATGGAACTAAATGGAGATGTTCGGAACATTATTACTGAGAAACTGAGATTTAAAATAGCGGTATTATGTATATAAAACAACAATTACACGCTACGGGTGAAGCTAAAAATATTAAAATTGTTAAATGTAATTAGACCCCCTACCCTTCGCCATTCCCGCAAATATATAACAAATAATCTGTTAAATAAAGTTTTCTGTATTAATAGTCTCTATCATAATAATATATGTCATGTTGTAAAAAAATCTTAAACCCAGATAATTATAATGAAGAAAAACGTCCCTGGAAATGTCTTAAACAGGTGGCGTTTGTGTAATTTGCCGTGAGTAGATGGCGCTACATTAGCTTGGCTATATGCAGGTAACTGCAGTCCATGTTGGCACTATTTCGTTATAAGTCCTTATCTATGCATCGTTACTCTGATTTATTTAATGTGTTCTGAGAAGATATTCTATACAACCAACCAACCGAAGAAAAAAAGCGTATTTTTAATGAGAGTTCTTTGTGCATTTTAATTAATATTTCAGAAAGTAATTAAAATATTAAAATTCTGATGTAATGGTGCACCAGGAGAGGGTTTGGACTACCTAAATCTAAATTTCCAGCCTTCTAGGTGGGCTAGACTTTTCTAGCCATCGCCAACAGACACACACACAGACACACACACACAGAGCGAAACTTTTTTTATTAGTATAGATTTATGCATTTTATTGGTTATTCATGTATTTTATTGATTATTTATGCATTTTATTAGTTATTTATGTAATTTATTGATTATTTATATCCTTTATTTTGTATTTTATTTGCAGTAACAGTAAAAAGAGGAAATTTTTTTTAATGATTTTAAACTGTATATTTTGAGGGAGGGGGGGGGGGGTGAGATGAATGCAAATTTACGGGGGAATTTACGGTTAATTTCAACATCAAAGCATTGTTTCCAAGTTACACATGCAAAATATTACCTATTTTTTCTTGTACGAAGAGTGATTATAACATAATTAATTGTTTCATTCGCATACCATATATCATTTGCAATATTGGTATTTTTACATCAACATGGCGCAGGTGATAAATTGCAAAATATTGTTCCTATACCATATTCACATTGCATTCATTTCATTTAAAATACATACATTTAAAATTTGTGACTTTCACTCATTTGATTTAAAATACATCATTTCACTATTTCAATTTAAATTACTAAAATAAAAATATAAAAAGAAATAATGCAATAAATCAAAAGATTTTATTTAAAAAATCCAACAATTGTTTCTAATTTACACCCGCAAAATATGCTGCTTTGCAGATTACAAAAATGCTCTTGGCGAAATTTGCAACAAATCTCTACTACTCAGTTATTAAGGGTTTTTTCTTTCAAATAGAAAAAAATCCATGTTTATTTTCCATTTTTATTAAACTGAAATAAGTTTCATTGGACTGAATAAGTGCGTGCATAATTGTGTTGCTACATGTGCTCAAATCCGACTGTCTACGAAAATCTCTCGCCAGTGAAAATGACGTACGCACTAAACTTTTGTGAAGTATACACATTAATTGTGCTCTTTTTATCAATTTTTTAAATGTAATATTCGAACGGTTTCAAAGTTATTCTTGGTAATTAGATGGGTCTCCAGAGTTGCCAAGTCTCCGGCTTTTTGAACACCAGTATTTTATTGGAGAAAATGTTGTTCTTTTAAATCGCAGAGTGCTCCGATTAAACAAGTCAACTTTTTCTGTAATAAAATACTGGTATCGAAAAAGCCGGAGACTTGGCAGCTCTGGGTCTCGTTGTCACATTCACAGGTACCTTCTGTAAAAATTAGAATGACATCCGTCAAATATTTTTTGAGTTATGCTTGGTGAAAGGTTTTAATATCTATCGCAGCTATATATGGGGCAAAGTAATATTAAACTGCGTATGAATCTTCGTCTTCACTCACAAGGAAGTCTCCTTAAAGCCCATACTCGGAAAATTGTGAAAAAAAAATGCTCATGTACGTGATAAAGGAACAGTGAAATTTATCTGAGGAATCCCAGTAGAAAATCTGCAAAAAAATAAAATACTTTCGAGTATTTGGCACAAAAAGACGCAATTTGGCTAGCAACATTTTTTCCTCGTCAAACGCAAACGATTTTAATGCATTTTGAAATTGCCTGTAAAATGATTATTCGAATGCGCAATACTTAATGAATTTAAACTTAAACGCTGAAAGTTTATTATTGTTTGTATAATTTTTATATTTTCAACAATGTTTTTTTTAAATTTCCAAATATGTCTATGAGATTTTGGTAAAATTTGAAAGTGTAAAATTGTCATTTGCTTAAAAAAATATACTAGTGGTTTAATTCTAGGGCTCATGATACCATGCCCTCTTGTTCAGAATCGTTTGCATTTTGCGTTCAACATTTTCAACTCTCTGTACGTTTGCAGTAATATTAATTTAAAATAGTCTTTAAATCAGATTAAATAAATCATTCACGTTTTTTTAAATATTTATTACCAAATGAATGAAATTTTGCTATTGTTTTATACCCCATTTCACGATTTTTTCTAATTTAAACGGTTTCACCGGTTATATAAGTAATTTTTAAATGTATTTTAAGAACAAAAGCCTGATGACAAACGCATTCGTTATACATTTCCATATCGAAGAAGTCGTTGTTTCCATAGCAACAATACGTTTTGCTAGAATTGACAATGTTCAGATTCAGGCTTATTTTTCAGCTTAAAATAATTTCAATCAATTAAAATTTTGTTTTAAATCGTAAATTACGATCTTTAAATTTCATTATATATACATATAAATGTGTACACAAAATTGTAGTTATAAAAATTTATTTATCATGTAAGTTAAACTTACATAAACAAGTTCAGCATGAAAAAGTTTTTCCTTAAAGAGTAAGAAATAAAACCGTATTTTTTTAAAAATTTTATTCCGTTCGCCAACCGGTGATAAATCGCCAAAACACGAAATTTTCATAATTTGTTTACGGACGTTATATCGAGGTTCCGCAGAAAAAAAACTATAGACATATATATCCTCATGCGAAGAACATTCTGTAATTTTTTCAAAATTTTCTGAGTATGCGCTTATGGAGACCTTAATTGTCGATAATTACACGAACAAATAGCTCTCTTTCGATTGAATTGTTGCGCTTTTTAAATGATCCAACTAAAATATTTATAGCCTTTTATTTTTCAGGTCGTACGCAAAAATTTAATAAGTATGTATTTTAGCCATGTGATAGAATAATAAATAAATTATATATATATATATATAAATTTATAAATATATACTAAGTTTGAGTGGAGCACGAATAATACTATCGTGGTTAAATCGAATCGGATAAATCTACTTTCTTAAAATTTCTCTGTAAATCGAAACAATTTCCCCTGTTTTTCAACGTGCCTGTAAGAAATGCTGCAAAATTTAAAGAAGCATATAACAAAGTTTTGTATAAAAAATACCACTAAAAGTATCAATACCAATAATACCAATAAAAGAGGAATTTTGGGAAATTGTTGATTTAAGTATGAATTGCTCTTTAAGTACCTATATATTAAAATTGTCGATCAAGTAAAAAATCAAAATGAAGTTGAATAACGACGTAGAGATTACACAAACAGTTAAACAGTTGATCGTTTCAAGGGGATTCCCAGTTGCAAGCAACTCCTGTCCCTGTGTATGAGTATTTGTGTTAGAAACTATTATTTTTTTCATTTTTTTCCTGTATAGTTATTATGAATTCAAATGTTTTTCGACACGCTGAGTTAAAAGATGTTGTGCTTTACCCTCTATCTTTGCAATGTTTTCCCACAAAATGGGAATGAAGATAGAGCAAATCACACGGACGATCTAATTGAGTCAAAAAAAAAAAAAAAAAAAAAAAAAATGAAAAAGCACTTAAAATAAGCTAGATTATAAGCTATACATTTTTATTAACTTTATACTTTTTCAATAGTGGCAACAATGTCTTTTCTTCCCCTGGAAGATAGCTCCCCTCCCACCTTCCCCTTTTACATTTTTTTTGTCTTATGTACTTCTTGTGGCCGCACTGACTATGCAGAAACCTGCAATATCATGCTTATTTATATATTGTGCCTTTATAACTAAATTTAAAGTGCCGAAATTGAAATATCGAAATAGTTAATCGAATAAAAGATCAAAATGCAGTTGAATGACTAAGAAATTACACGAGCTTGCAAAATAAAACTTTTTTTAATTTTTTAACACTTTCCAACAAAGTTGAAAAGTGTTTATGAATTCGGTTTGTCTGTCAGCCTGTCGTCTGTCCGTGCTCTAACTCGCGTGAATATACACGTATTGCCTTGAAATTGATATATGTTATTGAGGTTGACTGTGGAATGTTTCGTATTAAAAATGAAGAGTGTAGCATTTAGGGTTCTTTTACAGGGCCACTCAAAATAATTCAGTTACATTACGGTTTATGGTGAAAAATCGTTTGCGGCGTATGTTATACTATTTTAAAAATATTCAAATTGATACATGTCACTGAGATGCACTACAAGGCGCTTACTGTAGAATATTGTGAGCATAGAATGTATCGTTCATTTACAGCAGGCATGTCAAACACGTGGCCCGTGGGCCACAACTGGCCCGCCCACACCTTATCTGTGGCCCGCGAAGCCTTTGGCAATTTACCTATGTTTAATTTAGTTGTTAGAACACGGATACTAAAAATATACTTTGTACGAACACACTTGCACATATTGTGGTCTCAGAGATGGCAACATAAAGATATGTATATCAGTGTTACCAGTTTGACGGGCTTTTTTTATTATTAAGAATGCTACCACTATTTTTGAACAGTAATATTTGTCTTTTATTATGCCAATAAATAAAGGGAATATTTGTCTTCAGAATGTGGTAGCATTCTGAAAATTACAGAAAAATTCCTGCTCATCTGGCAACAATGATGCATAGACAGATATAACTTTACATTTTACATTTTACATTTTAGCAAAAATAAATGTGGATACAAAGATTACCAATTGGAGCGTAACAAAGCGCGGTATCTTGAGTCTGAAAATTTAAAGATTCGTAAAATTTTTAAAGCCTTCTACTTATAATTTTTTCATTTGTTTATGTTGAAAACTAATGCTTTTATTTTACTACTCTCTTAGACTTTACACCACTTTACAAAATAACATACTGTATTTATTAAGTACTAAGAAATGTATTATAAAATTAATAAAATTCAGCGCTAATTAAAACCAGTTAAATTTTTTTAAAATCAAAATATACAATTCAACAGATTTAAATGAGTTGCTTTGAATGTGGCATAACTTATTACTTTTGTGTGCTTGACACAAAAATCCCGAATATGCCATCCAGGTTCTTCACTTGGACTTTAGTCGAACATATAAATTTTGGATTTTAGCTCTTTAATGATTTTCATCACTTAGGTTAGTAATTGTGTGTGGTCTTTCTGGAATACTACGTGAGCTTTCTTTCTTTTCTTTCATTTTTAGGTAGATTTCGTAAGTTTATTCATATACTCACTTTTATTGACGTACTCTCATACAACCCATGATTAATATATATATATATATATATATATATATATATATATGTTAAAGTTTTTTTCCCTATGAATAAATATAATAAATTGAAGATGGACATCGCATATTTTTTAAAGATGATTTACAACACAGTTATATTAAAAGGAAAACTAAAATTCTATGCCTGATATGTAGACACTGTTGGAGTTTGAAAAGAATGAAACATTAAGAGGTGCTACAGCACAAAGTATAAAGAAAACTCACAACAATCTGTCTAAACATCGAAAAGATAAACTGTCAGAATTGAAACTGATACTTTTTAAAAGAGAATCAAACTGCTTTCACCTTCACCAAGCTTATTGAATGAAATACATTTTCTTAAAAAAAACTAATTATTGTCTTTATTACATTAAATGTCCCACGAGTCGAAATCACTCAAAATGAAATTGAAGAACTGATGTCTAGAGCAGTTAAAGAAATTTGAAAATACTATAAGCATAAGTACCATTGCTAGAAAGATTTATCTATAACGGATTGATTTCTAAAAAACCGGATATGTGCTTAAAAACTTAGTGCTTGTAAACTTATATTCGTATTCTTAATAATCGTCAATCTAGAAAATATCTTGGAAATATGCGTATGACGATAAACAGATCTTCCTTCTTATACAGAATTTGATGTCTTTCCATTATAAAGTTTTAACTGTTATTTTCGAACTGTTAAAAAATGTTACAATTTTCATTTTAAATAGACAAATTATGAATGTGGATTATTAAAAGTCCACCACTAGACAAAGTGCTTGGAGTTTTCATTTGAAATTACAAAGCACCCGAGTAAACTTGAACTTCAAGATAAATTTCATAATGTTATCTTGTTATTTGATAGTATAAGCGTTTTCAAATAGAATTTATTATTTTGATAAAACAATTTTCAAAAAGAAATTGTATTTCAATTTAAATATTGTCTTTAAAAATCATCGAAGTGGAAATTTTTAGAAATGTACTAAAAAATATTCAAAAACTAATTTAAAAAAAAAAAAAAAAAGGATTTTTGAATTTGAAGAAATGTGAAAATCAGTTTAATCTATTTACTTCAACTCTAATGATTGATATTGAAATTATTTTTCAGAATTGATCACTGCGTGGTTAATCAAAATTCAGTTCGATTTCATATTAACTCATTTATGCCTAGCGTCGATGCTTTAGTAAAATGGGAAAGAGTGCATGTCACACCACTTTTTTTTAAATAGAAATTCGGTGTCTTATTTTATCGAGGGCTCTTCGGGGGAAAACTGGGGGTCAATGAGCCGATTGCCACCACTAAATGTTTAGTATTCTTCGTCTAATAAGAATAATAATAAAATTTAGGTGAAGTATACTAATAAAATGTAGGCGAATAATGCTAATAAAATTTAGTGGTGACAATCGGCTCATTGGCGCCCAGTTTTTATACCTCTGGATATGGGGTTTCCAAATTTCTGTAATTATTCATCAATCGACCGATTTTTTTAAAACTATAGTGTGCAATTACGCATATTTTAGCTATATTCGGCAGCGTACTTTTATACATCTTTGCTTAGCTGCCAACTTTTTTTAAAAAATCAAATAAAATGTGAACCAGAAAATGTATTTAATAAATCAAATTAAATAAGTAGCGCATGGATACAAGACACATTTTATTAAATAATTTTTCTGTTTCAGTATATGCTTATTTTTATTTTTTTACTCTAAGGAAACGCGGAAGATTAGCAGCTATGCTTTTGATCAGATCAGGAATAACAAATCAGCATGTACAATAAAATTTTTTAAACAAATACAATTTAGAAAATGCAATTAAATTTTATAGATTTCATTGATGAAAAGGAAATTTGAGTATTTTTTTTTTTCGAAAAATAAGATAAAATAAACTATGTATAATAATAACTTTGAAACTTGTGAATATTTCTTTAACGTGGCTATGTTTTGTACGTACAAATTTTTCATCCTGTGCAATGGTATTATCTACATTTTTTTTTAAATGTGGCCGCGACTTTGTATATAATACTTAATGTGGCCCGCGGTGGTAAACGAGTTTGACATGCCTGATTTACAGGGACACTCCAAAAAATTTGGTTACAGTGCTGTCTATGAACAGTATTTGCTGGTAGCTCGCTTTCAGTTGTGGTACGCGTTTTTAAATGTAACAAATGTTTTGAATATTAATTGGTGCATATAATTTCTATAGATTACATACAGGGCTGCTCACGTACAAGAAAAGATCTCACGTACATTTTCGTTTATTGGCAGAAGTTGCTGTAACGAAATTTTAAATTTTGTAATTGAGGAAAATTTTAGCATACTGTGTAGTATACATACAAATCTATAGATCGTATACAGGGCTGCACATAATAATTCAAATATTTTGCTTGGCTATTGGTAGTAATTGTTGAAATTCGATTTTTAAATGTGTTATGCGTTTTCTAAATGGTTTACTTAGTAAACTGTAAAGTTTTGTTATACTATTTTGAATGTGTTGGAAAGTGTTTAATTATCTATCCTTGACGCAGGATTTTTCGTTCTTGTTCTTCTTTACAGTATTAAGGAATTCTAAGACTTTTTGATACGTTGAGTTAAAAGAGGTCGGGCCTTTAGCTCTATCTCGGTTTTTCCATAAAATAAGATTGAAGATCTAGGAAAATCACACGAGCGATATAGCTGAATCAAAACTTGTAGTAATCAGAAACCTGCAGTATCAAGCTTATTAATATTTGGTGTCTTTATGACTAAATTCAAAGTGCCAATATTTAAATAGGTCCATCGAGTGTAAGATCAAAATTCAGTTAAACGACGTATAAATTACACAGGTTTGCAAAATAATACTTTTTTAAATTTTTTTTTACTTCACAGTTTTAGGTGATTCTTATATTTTCGATACGCAGAGCTAAAATATGTTGAGCTTTTATTTCTATCACGTAAAGTTTTTCTGGAAAATGAGAATGAAGATGAAGGAAAATCAAACGGAAGATCAAGCTGAGTAAAAAAGCTTTAAATGGAAAAACACTTAAAAATAAGCTGTATATTGCATTTTTATTAATTTGTTATATTTACAAATAGTTGCTACAATGTCAACAATTATCTTAATGCCTATAACTTCTCAATCGGAAACGTCTCCAAAACGGAATTTTGTTTCAGTTTCTATAGCGATTCCGCTTTTACAGATTTTACTGTATAAGATTATTGTGATTATTTAATACAGTAAAATGTTTTTCGATGGAATCACATGTGACCAGAGACAGATTTTTTATTAGATGAATTTTCGTTTTTGCAGGCATACTTATATGATTTTTCGTCTGTAGGCACCATGATTTTTTTCCGTTTAAAGCAAGTTTCCGTTATGCACAAATCCCGTTCATAAAATTTACTGTATTTTATTGTTCTTATTTCGAAAACACTTTCCCGTTTTTTCTTTCTCCCTGTCGCTCTTTCTGTGACAATGCACCTTATGTTGCAGTTTCTGACTTTACTTGCTGACTCTTTGGCGGGCAGACGACAAATCTGCGAATTGAAATGAAAAGAAACTTTTGTTATAAAAGATTTATTCTATGTATTTTTTGAGTGAGAAGTACAATCGTAGAATGGAAATGTGCAGAAGCTATTTCTATCTAAATATTCCAGTGTCTGTATTTGCGCCAATGTCCATTTTATGTATATTAAAATGTTTCGTTTCTTCAGAAGCTTGTATCTTCCATTAGAATAATGGAATAATGCTGACTGACGAGATTATCCATTTAAAAGCATTTTTCGAAACCAGAAACTGAGGTAAGAAAATTTTATATCATTAAGAAGAGATTTACTGAGTTAAGAATAGAGATATACTTTTATTTCACCTTACAACACTACCACTGACTAAGCAGAAACCTTCAGTATCATGCTTATTGATATCTCGTTTGTTTATGACTAAATTTATAATTCTCGAATCAGAAATGTATGTGTGTAATATATGGCTAAAATTATAATTTATTATCCTGGTTGAAACTATACTTGGTGAAAGTTTTTGAGCACTTTTAATAAAATCAGCATAAAAAAGTGCATACGAAACAACTTTTATTCTGAAGAAAAGATGTCTGCGCAGGCCTGTGTTATTATTTATGTTGGGTTATCCGGAAAGTTCTGCTGTTTTCAAAGTGTAGCGCGGTTACTTCTCGTTATTTTGCTACTGCTGATAAGGAGTTACCTTGAATGACCCAGATGATTTGTGTGTGTTTGTTGACTAATTGAACTTTCGACACATAAATTTCCAATTGCACTAGATTTTTAAAAGTTTTTAAAATCATTCCACAAGGTAGCAGAAATATCAAAATTTAAAAAAAAAAACGAGGGTAAGTCACTAAGTAAGTCACAAAAGATAATTAAATAATAACTTACAATGATATTCACTTCAAAACTATTTTTATTTCTCAACATATTCTCCGCCAATATGTATGCACTTATATCACCGTTTTATCAGTGCCCCAACACCAGCTGCATAATAGTCTTTCGGTTGCTGTCTCAGCCACATTAGAACTTCAAGTTGAACGCAGGAGATACTTCAAAAGTTTGGTTGGCAACTTCTTTAACACATCCACCATACAGCTTCGACTTAGCTTCAAGCGTTTTTCATCTGTTTAGTCCACTAAAAAAACATCTTGGAAGCAAGATTATGTTAACAGATGATGAGCAACCCAAAGAATCTTATGCAGCTGGTGTTGGAGCATTGATAAAACGGTGATATGAGTGCATATATATTGGTGGAGAATATGTTGAAAAATAAAAATAGTTTTGAAGTGAATATAATTGTAAGTTATTATTTAATTATCTTTTGTGATTTACTTAATGACTTTCCCTAGTACGTAACGTATACGTATTGCAAAACAACAAACATGTTTTTAACAATACTAAAAATTAGCTGGTGTGTAAAATTATGGGGTTAAACATGAATTTAA